>CM077017.1:10448535-11698535 GCA_039090855.1 Macrothele yani
CAAAAGCGGATTGTTGGTCAAGAGAGAGAAGGGCGAGGGGTTCAGAGCGAGATCGGGCAAGATGGATTAGATCATTTAGTAGATGGATGTTATGAGAAAGTGAACGGCCGGGAACTGTGTAAGTTTGATTTGGGGAGAGAATGTGAGTGAGAATGGGGTTAAGGCGTTGGGAAAGAAGTTTAGTATAAAGTTTATAATCTAGATTTAAGAGGGAGATAGGGCGCCAATTCCCCAGGTCAAGGAGATCACCTTTCTTAGGGAATAGTACAACATATGCTACTGTGAATCGCCTTGGTAGGGGAGTGATTGAAAGCAGCAGAAAGTGCAGAAAAGAGAAATGGTAGAAGGAGAGGTAGAAAGGTTTTATAGAAGAGGAAAGTGGGGCCGTCCGGACCCGGTGCGGCCCTAGAGTTTAAAGAAGAAAACGTAGAGGATAGTTCAGAGAACGTGGGAGGAAGGAGGAGGGAAGAGGCAAGATGGGGAGGAACTTGTGGTAGGTTAGAAAGAAGTGATGCCAAAGCTGAAGAGGATGGCGGAGGAGATTCACAGAACTTCTCTGTATAGAACTTTCGGACCTGGGAACATAGAGTGAGTGGATCATCAGACACCTCTCCAGATGCGAGGCGAAGGTGCCGAAGTGAATTCGAAGCTGTTCGTGTTTTTTCCATGGATGTAAGGAAATCGTAATTGGATGCGTCTGGCGATAGATGTTGTAGCCGGAGACGTCGTAGAGCTTGTTGAGCCAGAGGAAGGAGGATTGATCGCAGTTCTTCTTGATAGTGGCAGAAGAGAGGATCACTTAGGCTTAGGATGGAGAGCATGGAACGGACATGGTTGAGACGCATGTTTTGAAGCGTTTTTGCTTTAAAAGAAAGATTGCGAACGTGGAGAACGAGTTGCTGTTTAATGTCCAACCAAAAGGTCAGACCACAAGGAGCTGATTGAAGTTGAGGTCGTTTGTCCTCAAGGAAGGAGCGTACTGAAGTACAGAAGTCTGGATCTGTAAGAAGAGTGTCGTCAAGAGTCCATGGACGAATTGTACGGGGTTGTGCTGGAACTGCTTGAATAATAAGAACGATGGCACAATGGTCAGAAGAAGCTGTAGGAGTGATAATAGATTCTGTCACAGCTGTAAGCAGAGTAGATGAGGCGTAGTATCTGTCAAGGCGAGCTGTGTACGGATTTTGATTATGTTGCGAGCGCCAAGTATGTACAGTCGATGAAGGATGGAAGTGACGGTGAACATCAATGAATGAGTTGTCGGAGACCACTGACTGAAGAAGATTCACCAAGTTAACACGGCGTTCTCTGGTGGAAGGAGATCGGTCCAGGGTAGGATTCAGAGTGCAATTGAAATCCCCTCAATTAAAACATGATCTATGGGAGGAATGCGAGACAAGGCACGACGAAGGCGAGTAAAAAGTATTGTCAAGTGGGTTGAAGAGCTTGGAATATAAATATTAAATATATGATAAGATGTGGAAGCTATGGTGAATGATGCACACTGTAATAGGTCTCGACATAAGTTTCGAACCGAAAAAGAGGTGATTATGGAGTTGAAAGTATGGCGGATACCTATAGCTAGACCACTATGGGATGATAGTTGGTAGGCGTGGTGAAATGTGTAGTTCCACTGGCGCCATCGTGAGAATATCGTAGTGGATTGGCAATTCGTCTCTTGTAGTAAGAGAAGATCAGCTCCTAACGGAGTGAGGTCTTCATGTACCAAGGCATTAGAAAATGGGGATGCAAATCCCCTGCAATTAAGAAGATACAATCTTGAAGACTTTTTTTCCATTAATGCTTGCTGAAGAGCCTTCACAACAGGAGGAAATGATTTGAGTCGATTAAAATAGGTTTTAGCCCACGGATGTTCCTTGCGAAGGTGGGAGATGCATTGATTAAGGATTTGGATCTGATCATGCACTAGAGGGAGAAACGATGCATACTTTGAGAGTAAAGCATGCGTTGTGGAGTGGTCTGTCTTATGTGACAGGTATTGATGTAAATCTTCAAATGAAATCGGCCCAGTAGGAACCGAGCCATCCTTAAGGTATTCGACAAGATCCTCAAATTTAAGAGGAGGCTCTTCGTCGGCCTGGACAGAAGAGGTAGCAGCCTTTGATGGTGAATTCTTTCGAGAGGTACTACCAGTACGGGAGAGGTGCGGGGTGATGCGGCAGTCGGCTTCTTCGGTGGGCGTCTTCGAGAAGAACCACGACGTTTCAGCGAAGGCTCAGTTGAGCTCTCATCAACTCGAGATTCGTGGCCAGAAAATCCGTCATCAGCAGATTTAGAAGTATCAATGATAAGGGCAGTGGAGAAACCCCCTGAAGGGGACTCCGCTACAGAATGACGACGCATGGGAAGCGAACAATTAAGTGAGGGAAAATCCAGTTGCTGGTCGAAGGATAAAGGGTCCGTAGACACGCGTTGACCAACTCCTGCAGTCGACTTTTGTGAAAGTTTCGATTCTGAAGCTTTCTGTGCAGTGGAAGAAGGTGTTGCTCGGCTCAGAAGAGGGCCAGAAGTTGTAGGAGAATTATTAGGAGCCTGTGATGCTAGATGTGGGCAATGCACACGTAAATGATTCTCTCCGTGGCAAAAAGTGCAGTGGAGGAAGGTAGTCACTTAAATTCTCCTACGTTGCTGTCCACAACGAACGTTGAGCACCTTTGGGCAGGCGAGCAAATGTTCATCAGATGGAAAGATCACTCTTGCACTTCGGCGAAATCCTCCTATGGATTTATCGTCTGGATCTCTCGGCGTGGCTGAAAGAGTAGTAACTGGCCCAACAACTCGGCCGAACTTACTGAGTACAGTGCACAGCGCAACGTCTGACACCTCAGGTGGAACCGGATAAAATGTAACCTGGATTGGACGCTGAGAGACAGGTTCTGGTAGAAGATGGACGTCTTTGAGGGACAAACCTTCTGTCAAGACAAGATCCGCATGCTCTTTAAGAGCAAAGTACACCAACACAGCTCGAGGTTTTCGAGCCATGTGAGTAATACTGGCTCCAGCTGGAAGTATCTGCTTGAGAGCCATACTATATTCTTTCAACTTTGTGTCTGGGAGCGCATCAAAACACACTCCGAAGTCCATTCTAGAATAGAATTGTTTTCCCGCTGGGGAATCTTCGGGAATATCTATGGTGGCAGTAAGGCCATCAACAATGACGTACGAGTCTGGTAAGACTTCTGCAACAAACTTGGAAGGAGCTTTGTTCCAGTAAGAGCGGCAGAGTATGCCCTAGGAGCAGGACTTGAGCGTGAGGGCTGCAACGCAACCGGCTGTTTGAACTGAGTTGAAGTAGAGGGTAAATTAGCAGCGCTGTCAGACACATCCATGTCTTCACTTAAAGCAACAGAGAGTTGCGCTGCACTGACGTCACTGGTCGAAGCAGGGCAAGAAGCTTGAGCTGTAGTTGAGGAGTCACTTTCCACTTCTAGTGGTTGGGTGACGTCACCTACAAGCATTGAGGAGATTGGTCTCGTGTCGAGGAGGAGGAGGAGGCGGCAGGAAATGCCTCGCTGATATGGGCGTGGACATCGCTCTTATCAGCAGCAGCCGCCGCCATTGTTAATGACGAGGGCTGCCTGAGAAATCGACCAGCTAGGTCGACAATTCAAATGATGATAACAGAAAAAATAAACTACTCACCAACTTGGGAGATGTATCAAAACAAAGCACGAACCTTCAGCTTGAAGGAACACGAAAGGAAAATGACGAACCACACGATAAAACACACTAAATAGGCACACAACACGGAGCTCAGAAAAACGTGACTTAGGCCAAAGGTGGACCGACACCGTACTAATGTATGTCACTAAATGCTATGTTGTGTTTCTCTTTTACGTGTCCGGTGACTTTTGTCAATACAGTGAATGTGGCGTGTATTTATGTGGCACGGTTTGGGTCCTCTGCCCCTCATAAAGACGTCATTAACCGGTTATCGCGTTGTTGCTCTGCTGGGGGCCCATTCGCAGCCCTTCATGGACCTCATGTGGCCCAACAACGTTGGAAATTTCCAGGCGAACAATGCACCATGTCATCGGGCCCAAGTTGTCCAGATTTGGTTCGAGGAGCATTCTGGACAGTTCCGAAGGATGGTGTAGCCACCACACTCGGCCTATACGAACCCAGTAGAGTTCTTATGGGACGTGGTGAAAAGGTCCATTCGCTCCCAAGATCCTGCACCAGAAATACCAGGGAAATGTAGGCGGCTGTTCAGATGGCAGGGCTCAACATATCTCCAGAAGTCTTCGGTCTACTTGTTGAATCGATGCCAAGTCGAGGTTCTGCCCTTCGCCGGGCTGGAGGAGTTCATACACGTTACTAGGTACGCATCCCATGACTTATGGCACTTCGGTGTATATATTATATGTATACATATTTATATAATGTTTTTAATTCAAGTAATAATAATGGCAAAAATTGTATTCCTAGATCATTTCCTAGTATATTTGAGTACTCAAATATTACCACATGCTTTTTTCCCCGTATTTGTACAGTTTCAGACAACAAGCAAGAAGCTACAGAGTGGTAATGAGTGGTTCACATGATGTGCATTTCTTGGATTGTTATGGCAACATTTAATAATTTAACTGATTTCCAGGATAACATGTGAATAAATAATGCTTCCGGATTTTATATTCTCATCTTTTAGTTTCTGAATTAATAAAACGTTGCAGCAGATTTGTTTTTCATTCATAAGCTGATACAAGCACTCCAAGTGCTTTAAAGGTTGCGGTTGTTGCATCATTTATATGGTGAAACGTACATAAGATATTGATCTTTATGAGCAATGCTGGAAATGATCAATATCTTGCCCTCTTCAGCAGGTGCGGCACGCTGAGGTAACATGCATGTTTCGAAAGAGATAACACCAGAAAGATTTTAGCTAATGATGGTTTTACTCACATCAATATCGATGCCAGGCTGCGGGAAGTACACGGATTGGTTTTTGTCTTTTGGTTCATATCTGTAGAATTCCAAGTCGTCCTTGTACCATTTAACGACGTAGAGTTCTTCCTTTCCTAGTTCGTATGTGCACATGAGGGTGACCGACTCACCAAACACTGCCGTAGGAGGGACGTTTAATTCCGTTACACGCACAATCTTTCCAGCGATCAGACCTAGAATACAAAAAAGGAAAGAAAGAAAAGAATAAACGAAGAACAGAATTCAATTCACTGGTTTTCAAATGGATGACTTTAATGAAGCAACTGCAAATGCATATCGTTAAGTACTGATAAATGGATTAAATATTTAATTTCTTAACACTTAATTAAATACACCCCTGAAGAAAATGTGACCTAAGGGTCCGGCTTCACTGCTCTAATGCGGTAAATTATTTCATCTTCCATTTCTCCTTGTTCTTTTGTGGGATCCCTTTTGTTTGTAAACTGAGATTCTCACATAATCTTCTGTCAACTGAACTTTTCCCAGTCTACACAGCGTATCGAAATAAACTCGTTATTTTGAAATACGTAACTACAGTTCTAATAAATGTAAATGTGTAACCAATAAATTTATAAAACTTATATATTTAACTTATAGGGATGGAAAGTTCCCCCACCTAGCTGCAAATTTCTTAATCATGACAAAAGCTTATTTCATATTTACACTTATTGTCATAAAAATCCGCCCACCAAGAAAAACCCATGCGATTAACGCGAAGCTCGGCGAATAGCTAAAGGGAAGGCAGACATGAAAATGATTAAAGTTTCGTGCAATCCCCCATTCCCGCGCGTCCAAGACCTGCACAGAAATTGCAATCCTTGGCGCTTGTAAGGAGCTGCCTGCGCAGGGGACTCCACATTCGTGCCGAAGTGCACGGTAAGAGTCAGGTGAGATCCCTGAGCAATAGACATGCTGAGGAACCGCCGTAAATCTGTGTAGGGGCAACTGATGGAGTTTGAACGAGGCCGTATCGTCGGGATGAGAGAGGCAGGGTGGCTGTCGCGCCGAATCGGCATCCATTTCGGCCAGTCGGACTGTACGGTGCGATCGTGTTGGGAGCAATGGACACGGGAAGGCACCCATACAAGGTGGACAGGCTCTATACGACCCATAAACGCCACCAGCAGAGAGAACCGTGGGATCGTGAGAGCGGCACGCACAGATACAACGACGTCCTTGTCCTATATCTAGAGACATGTGGCGGCTGTACAAGGAACTCCTGTTTCCCCATAACCATTTCCGGACGACTGGCAGAGGCGAATCTGCTTTCTCGACTGCCCTTATGTTTTCTGCCATTAAAACCTGACCATCGTCGGCGTCGATTCCAGTGGTGTCAGCAGCGAGCAACGTGGAATGCTATGGATTGGCGACGTGTGGTGTTCAGCGACGAATCCCGTTTCTGTATGGGAACGGGAGACCACCGTGTTAGAGTGTAGGGGACCGCAGGTGAGCGCTACAATCGCAACCTCACTGTACAACGGCACACGTCCCGAAATGCAGGCGTGATGGGCTGGGAAGCCATCGTCTATGACAGTCCCTCGCGGTGATCCGAGGAACGTTGACAGCCCAGCGCTACGTACAGGAGATCCTGCGGCCCCATGTGTTGCCTTTCCTGGTGGGGTGGCCCGGAGCCATTTTCCAACAAAATAACACCTGTCCGCACACGGCTCGGGTTTTCCAGGACTGTCTACGTCATGCTTAGACGCTCCCGTGGCCTGCCAGATCGCCTGATCTCTTGTCCATCGAGCACGTGTGGGACCAGATGGGACGCCAGCTTTCTCCATGTCTCAGTGTTTCGTGATTTAGAGCGTCAGTATCAAGAAGTGTGGGCCAATCTGTCTCAGGATAACATACAGCGTCTCTTTGACTCCATGCCGGACCGTGTGACCGCATGTATCCGAGCACGAGGCGGTTCGACACGGTGCTAAGACTGACCGGAATGTGTACCGTATGTCCGCGGGAAATCTGCTGCTGTGATATTGTAGTCACTTCTGTCCTTGGTATGTAACATCTCACTACTAAAATCTCATTTCAATCCGATGCCTCCTTCTTGGTGCGCGGATTTTCATGACAATGAGTGTATTATCAATCAGCATTTGAAACACGTGCCGCAAGCAAATTCTGCAATTTTTAACATCCAACTGTAACGTCTCATAATGGTAATCTGTTTCTATGCCATCACATAATTTCTGCCTTTTAAAAATGTTAACTTTACGGAAGTTCCATTTATGTTCCAGGGTTTAACTACCATCGTGAACAGCTATTCGGTCTGAAATCAGTCGTTCGTCCCTGATTTGGGGCTAATATCTCCAGGGAATGGATATAGTCAATACTGTAAAATGAACACACCAACCATGCCTCATTCAGAACTCGAAGCTGCGAGCAGCTAGGATGACTAGCTAGAAATCTCCGCATCTGATCACTCAGCCATCGGACGGGCTCAACTCGTTTTCTAACACTTCTCAATGAAATATTGAGCTGATGAGCCAAACAATGATTAACTAACACTTCTGAAGGAAACTCTGAGTTGATAATCCGAACAAGGATTCATTCTTCGTCTACCATTTCCGTCGCACATAATGAAAACGATCAGACAATCGTTTTGAACTTATTCTGCGCTGGATTTAACTTCGGGGAATTCTTCGCAGGTACACTGCATAAATAAATACATCGCTCTTTCCACGTTTCAGTAACACAAAGCAACCGAAAAATTGTTTTCAGCCGCCGCCGTGGAATTGAACCACGGGTCTCTCGATATCTAGCCGAGTGGGACCAGATGGGAGCTAACGCACTCGGCTAGATATCGAGAGATCCGTGGTTCAATTCCACGGCGGCGGCTGAAAACAATTTTTCGGTTGCTTTGTGTTACTGGAACGTGGAAAGAGCGATGTATTTATTTATTTACTGACGCCAAGTATTTGGAGGATTTTCACCTTGGTACAGTGCATAATCGAAAATGTTCGAAAAGATGCTTGCATTTGTTGATTCGATCAGCAGTGCTCAGTTCAGAGCTCATGATAGCTTCATCACTCAGAAATAGCTCAATAACTCTGATAATATTACCACATGAAGAATGGAATACGATATTTTAAATGCATCATGCTATTCACAGGCCGTTCGGCAAAAAGAAATAAGTCGTTGCATAGTACAATTAAGATTTTCTGCCCTCTGTACCTGTGCTTGTAGCGTAAATAGAAAGAAATTCGAGCTCGAAACTTGTTGTCCAGTAATAGCGTTAAATCCTGTCTTTCAGGAAAAGAGCAAATGCATCACTTTCTAGGTGAACAATAGTAAATAAGAGGCAGAAAATCGATTTAGCTTTGTCAAACGTGTTTTACCACCACAAATGACTGATAATGGCTAGAGACATGTTGTATTCTCCAAACACTTCCCGAAGCCGGGAGAAATCAGAGTTGCTTCCATTGTCTCTCATGTTGCAGAAGAGAGAAGTAAAATCTTTGATAAAAATCACATTTCACTTCCAACTCTGAGGCTTGACTTGTTCGTAATCGTATCAGGTCAGGTTAACAATAGCAGTCGAATATTAAACAGCTTATATTCTCCAAAATCAGAAAACCTTTGTCGCGTTTCATCTGAGGCTAAGAACATGTTTTAAATCTGACGAGTCGTATCAAAAACATCGGCATGTTAAGGCAATGTAAAAGAAGAAAAACATCGAGCAAATAAGATAAAAGCTAATGTACAATGGCCGTTCCATAAAAACGGAGAGTAAAATCACACAAAATGAAGAAATATAGGTACAGGAAAATATATGTTATTCTTTCTCAAAGTATCTTCCCTCGGATGATATGCAACAATCCAATCGTTCAGTACACTTTTCAAACCATGCGGCGAAGTCATTTTGTGGAAGCTTCTTTAGCGACCCCTGTACAAAAATAAACGTCAGCATCTGAATTAAATGTTGCGCCACGGAACTTTTCCTTCATTGTTGGGAACAATCAGACATCGCACCCGGACGAGATCAGGTCTGTAGGCAATTTGTGGAATGATATCAACGCTGCATTTCGTAAGAAACTGTTGAACACAAGCAGCCACATGTGGGAGGGAGTTATCATGGTGTAGGATCCACTTGTCCACCAGTTCCGGTCGTTTAATCGATATGTGTCATCGCAGGCGCTTCAAGACTGAAATGTAATACTCAGCATTGACAGTAATTTGTGGAAGAACGGCATGCTGGTAGACTACACGTTTATGATTAAAGAAAATTATCATCATCACCTTCCCAGCTGATTTGGTGGGGAAGACGTTTTTCGGAGGAGGCGAACCTGTGTGTTTCCAGACACTCGTTGCACGCTTCGTGAGGGGGTCGAAATAGTGGACAAATGTTTCATCGGCAGTTATTACAGTGTTTAGAAAGTCTGGATGCTTTGCAATCACTTGTTTCTACTCATGACACACCTGAACTCTGGCTAACAATTGTTCTCTCGTCAGGGGATGAGGTACATATCTGGAACACACACGATGTAGCAGTAATTTATCGCGTAGAATGCGGAATGCCGACGTTTCTGAAATATTAGTTGACGCCGCTATGTCTTCACACGTCATTCGTCGATCTTCTTGCAGAATTGCCCAAACAGTGTTAACAATTATCTCCATAACAACACATTCATGTCGTCCAGGCCTAGGAGCGAGTTCTGCCGACAAATTCCCTTTTTTGAAATCATGGTGCCATCTAAAAATCGTTGACTCACCCAGACATTTATTTTAGTAAGATTTTTCCATTAAATCAACTGTTTCTGGCGCCGTTTTACGCAAACGATAGCAAAATTTTATCGCACAATGCATTTCCCTTCTTAACTCTGAATCACTCACCTCCACAGCTGCATGGCGAAATGCAGACGTACCTTAAATAACTGCGCAATAACAAAACCAGAATCGTCGTCCACGTCTAATAACTGTTGCCATAGGTACTTCCTTAATTCAGTTACTCGTCTGCATTGTTATTAACCCCCTTCGCACTGCTGCCAACTAAAAAGAAATTACTCTCAGTTTTTGTGGAACGGCCTTTGTAAATAAAAATGCTTATTTCTACTTTATTTCTTATGGTTAAGTTTTAATAGACTGTCCATTGTCATTTCTCTGAGCGATGGCTCACCTTCATCAAGACAAGTGGCGTGATTTGTATGTTGCCCGTGAAGACAGTACTGGTGATGTTGGCGGTCACGACTTGCTACTTGTTTCGAGAAAAATGGAATGTAAATCAAGTCGTTCTGAAATTGCTAGTAAGTAGTTTTGGAAAATATGGAAGACTTTAAAAGTATACAGCTTCATGTTTGAAGTCTTCATGAATAAATCTCTGGCTATTTTCCTAGCAATGTTGAGCTGTGGATGATTTCTTTAGTTCACAGTTCCTTACGTATGCTTTATGTTCCTTAATCCGAAACGCAAAGTTATTCGGGTCTGGCCCACACACGAGAGGCTACATTCACTGAGTATTTGGCAGATTCCCTAGAAATTTAAATCTTCAACTGCATCTATGTGTACATAGGGTGAGTAGAAAGTTTTGCAATATTTCCGTAAACGCGTGTGCTGCAGCGGGTTTGTCACGTGTTTAAGCTAGTTCAAGTCGCACACTGGATTCAGTCGAAAGGGATATAAGGTGGTAGTAGTTACTGGGAACAGCATTGCATATCGTCGTTCTGTACGTGGTTGAGACTCCTAAAAGATGAAAGGCCACAACCGGCTAATTAGCGAACTTTTGCTTTACGAGTTTGAACTCAGCCATAACGCTTCTCAAGCAACACGAAACATTTGTCGTGCGAAAGGGGAATGTTCCATGGACCACAGCACCGCAACCAGATGGTTCAAGAAATTTCGCTCAGGTGACAGAAGCCTCGACGGTCAGTCAAGGTCAGGTAGGCCGCGCACCGTGGATTCGGAGGACGTGCGCCAGGCCGTAGAGCAAAATCCGACATCCAGCACTCGGAGATTATCAGGCGAGCTAGGCATATCACAGAACACCGTGGTTGGTCTCCTTCAGGGCCTCGGTAAGGTCTACAGGAGCTGCTACATTGTCCCTCACGAAATGACACCAGCTGAAGCAAACCTCCGAGAAGAAATGTGCACGAAACTCATAGAAAACCCGCGCGTTGTACGTTTTGTCAAGATAAGTTTTACGTGCGTTGAAAAGTGGGTCTATTTCCGTAACCCAACACACAACGGCAGTGGCTGAGCCCGGGCCAGCTTTCAGAACCTGTTGCCAAAACGCGGGCTCTTCGAGATGCTCTGCGTCTGGGGGAATTTCGAAGGGATAATCCATTACGGCTTTGTTTCCGACGATCGGACCACCAACGCCAACATCTACTCTGAATAGCTGGAGCAGATGCATGCCGTTTTGGAGGAGAAGTACCCGGCAATGGTGAACAGAAAGTGCGCTCTCCTACAGCATGACAACTTTCGGGCTCATACCACGAGAACGACACAGGCAAAACTCCAGGAACTTGAGGGCATCGAACTGACGCGACATCCAGCATATTGTCCGGACCTTGTCCCGTCGGATTATTACTTATTCCTTTCCATGGGCCACTTCCTTCGCGGGCGGCACTTCAACAAGTAGGAGGAGGTGGCAACTGGAGTGAAAAAGTTCTTCGCCTCGAAGGACAAGTGGTCCGTAACAGGCAGACAGATAGCTAAAGACGGTACAACACGATGGCCTGTATTTTGAATGCTTTCAGCTTCGTTGTAAAGGTACATCTGAAGACATAAAGTGATCCAAATATTGCAAAACGTCCGACTCACTCTCTGTATAAACTCATTTTGTTGATTGATTTCAAAATTACTTTGCATTTGAGATTCTTCATCAAAAAAGCAAAAGTTTTTTTAATGGAGGAGATACAGGAGTCAGTGCGCAGATTGGACTTTGTTTCTAAACCATTTTTGGACGGTGTTAATAATTACAGTGCTGTAACCTCTGTGTGCAGCAATATGTTAAAGATAATCAAGTTCCTTTTAAGGAATCATCAGTTTTATAGATGTGATTCGCACGATGTGCATTATTAGTTCAAAAGGCACAAAACGTCTGCTACATTGGATGGTTAGCAAATCACTCACAAAAATTTGTTATCTCGTTGGTTGACCTGCTGTCTCAGCGCAGAGTCTCACACTCTGAGGTAAGAAAAAGTAAATAAGCAGAGCACAGGTGTATTCACAAACCTGGGGACTGTTTCATGATTAATGGCAAATGCCATATTAACGTTTCAGAACTGCTCTACCGGTAATACATTGTGCTGTTTCCCGTTTATTCAGAGCGTGTTTGCCTATCTTTGGCTGTTATATCATAATGCAGCAATACCTCCTACCAGCCTCCTACCAGGCAATTTACAAGACAACAAAGCCTTCGAAGCCTTCGATAATTTATATAAAGCTGTTTTTTTTGTTTGGGAGTTTAACTACCACAGTGAGGAGCTCAATGGGCTATATAAGCAGTTTTTTTATTGCTAATTTGGGCAACTAGTTCCAGAGAGGCCAGAGAGTAAGTGCCTATGAGAGGCACATCACCAAAGCATCATTCAGGACTCAAACCCGATTTCACTCAGACGAACGATCGGAAGCCAGCAGTTGGACCCCTACGCCAACAAAGCGTCCTTTTCTTCTTAGTATGAGTGCTAGGAGATCGTGATAAGTTACATCTTTGAATAAGGGCACGTGTGTGTGTGCCGTTTTACTACTGTAATTCGTTCAGTGGAACGATCGGTGGTTTTCCATTTATTTGAGGAAACCGAATATTATGAATAAGATTTATCAATTTATTACTAACGCATAGCTGTACTTGATACCATGCGGTCGACTTTCATTAGTTTCACATAAGGTTTACTCTCTAATGACAATGACTCTGGCTATCAGGCCACCCCGGTGGTCTGATAGCCAGAGTCATTGGGTTCTGGCTAGTCGCCCGAGCTGGGCCTGAGCTCCAGTCTCGGGTAAAGCATGATTGGTATATGCACCTTTCGACACCTGCGCTCCCACCTGTCGGGAGCCAGTGTCCCCAAATCAGGGAAGAGCAACTGCCCATAGTTTTACAGTTGTTCATGGCGGCCGGTAAACCTCTAAACAAATAATAGCGAAAAAGACAACCTTGAATTATATTTTGGCATGATACCTATAAAACCTTGTATTAGGTGCACAAATGAGTTTTAAAAAGTTTTAAGACAACGCAACATGTAATTTGAGAAAAAACAACAATACCTTTACTGATCAAAATATGTGTCGTCATTATCTATCACCTTTCGCCATCGGTCGGGCAGCTGACGGATTCCAGCCATGAAGAATACTTCGTCGTGTGACGCGATGAAGTCGTTAACCCATTTTTGCACTTCGTCACATTTCCGGAACAGTACAGCAGACAAACCATGTTGCATCGATCGTAACAAATGATAGTCTGAAGGATCTATGTTGGGACTATATGCCGGGTGCTCCAAAACCTCCCAGCCAAGCGTCAATAACGTTTCATTGACGAATTTCTCTACATGTGGCCCCGCCTTGTCATGCAGTAATTTCACGGGACGCAATCCTTTGCCTGTGAATGGACATTTCCGAAATATTTCCTGGTTCAATCGCACAATGTTGCTTTTAGGGAACAGCAGTAACAGGTTTACCCTGTTTCAATAGCTCATAATAGAGCACACCCTTCATATCCCACCAGATGCACAGCAGAACTTTCTTGGAGTGAACATTGCGTTTCGGTGTAGAAGTCGTTGTTTCACCGGGGTCTACCCAGTGTTTTTTGCGTTTGGGATTGTCCTACCATATCCACTTTTGATCAGCCGTAACTATTTTCCACAGGAAATAATTTCTGTGTTTTTTATTCAACAGATTCAAACACTTCATGACACGCTCATCCTTATTCCTCTGGCTCAGGTCATGTGGCAGCCATTTTCTTTCCTTCTGAATCTTTCCCATTGCGCTTAAACGATTGGAAATGGTTTGTTGAGCTACCCCCAGTTATTCAGCTAATTCGTTTTGTGTTTGAGACGAATCTTCATCCAGTAACGTTTGCATTTCCTCGTGTGCAACCTTATGCGGGTTGTCGCTACGTTCTCGATCGTTAACATCAAAATAACCTTCTTTAAACAGTCTAAACCAAAATTCACACGTGCGTTTCAATACAATATTCACCCCCAGAACAGAACAGATCGATGCACATGCTTTTCCAACACTTTTTCCTTGATGAAATTCATAACGAATGCTGTGTCGAATAAATACAGCATCGCTTTGCCATCTTTTACCTACCAATTTGAAAGTGCGTTTGACTGTTGAGAAAACTTCTGTGTCACATTTTATACTCTGGACCAGTTACTGTGACATGACAACAATGTAAATTAGCGGTATATGTCACACGAAAACCGCTTTGAAACCTATTTGTACACCTAATACATTACAAAAACCCAGTGTTGTGGCACTCACCATATACCTCGAGAAATTGTGTCTTCAAAAATCTCACAAATCACCAATCCCGCCTTAACTAATACACTCTTTGCCAAAAATAACAAAGCATCCCGAGAAATTTTTTCGATCCTGATGAAACACTGCATGCAAGTTCCTCAGGACCGAATAAGTAAATGATTTAGAAATAACGACTAATGAATAAATAATGGCCCGCCACAGCGCATGGGTACACGAGGTTATATCAAGAGTAAAGCTCGCACGGATGGACGATTGTGACAGCGGATTGCAATTGCACGAACATCCACGGACTATGAGGATGCCTCGACGTCGAACTGCGTACAATACGAGCAGTTCGAGCGAGTTTGAGAGGAAGAATAATTGGGTTGAGAGAGGCCAGTTGGTCACAAATTACCGTATCCCTAGGCATTTGGGTCGGAGCGACCCAGCAATCTGACGATGTTGGCGCTAATGGGTCGAAGCGGGCACAAACAACCCAGCTTCAAGCGGACAGTAGACGGCCATGTTGCATCGTCTACAGGTACGGAAATGGCCATACGGACCGTTGTCAGACGAGTTACGGCACGGAGACTATATTCGAATTGGCCACTCCGTCGCCTAATACTGACTAGCGAGCATCACCGTCACCCCGTTGCATTGGTATTGGGTTTAATCAGCGTGGGATAGTGTCCTGTGCAGTCGGATTGTATTCAATGATGAGTTACGCTTCGCACTTTGCGCTGATGACCTGCGCATGCATGTCGGGAGACGAGCCGGCCAGCTTACGGACTCTGCCTTTACCGTGGAACGACTCACGGCTCGCACACAGGGAATGACTGTCGGGGGAGCCATTTCTTACGATATCTGAACACCATTGGTAGGACACTCAACGCTCAACATTACGTCGGCAACATTCTACGACCTATTGTGTTGCCGTTCCTGTCGCAGCATCACCGAGCAATTTTTTAACCCGGTAATTCCCGGCCACATGCAACACGGCTCTCCCAAGCCTGCCTCTGTAATGTCTACACCCTTCCACGGCCAACCTGATCGTGCGACCTTACGTCTTTGGGACATAATGGGACGCTACCTACGCCCATCCCGGAATGTCGGTGAACTGTCCCGCATTTTGGACATCATCTTGCATACTATACCTCAGAACAGTATTCGTGAACTGTGTCTATACCACCACGGGTAACCACTTGTATCCGAGCAAGACGTGGCGGTACAGCGTACTGACTTGTCCCACTCGTGTAGCTGTTTTATCGGAATAAATGGCCCAACTGCTCTGGAATTGCAGTAATTTTCTATTCCTGTAGATCTACATTGTACATACCAATTTTCGTCTCGATTGGATGATTCTTTCTGTTTGCTTCGGTTATTATTTTTTTTTTTTTTGGCAAAGAGTGTATGTATGGTATGCAGTCAAAATCTCCTGAATTAGATCATTCCAGTTAGAAGTAATTTTAGTTTGAGCTGGCGTATGAAACCTTTGCGGGACGCCAACGGGACATAAATCTGGCAGTTTTTGAAACACGTGCACAGTAGGTAAAGCGAAAATATTCTATTACTGTGAGTGAAGAAATGTTGTATTCTAAAACATCGCAGACGAATGGGCACAGGCTTGTGACCATTCGTCTGCGATGGATCGAGGTTCGAATCCCAGTGTGGCATAGCTTTCGTGTTTGTCTTACGGCATTGGCTCAATCCCTTTGTTGGAACCATTGGCTCTAAACTGGGGACGGGTGACTGCTTATAACCCATTGAGTTGCTCACAGTGGTCGTTAAATCCACAAAAAAACAAAAAAGTATTCTATAAGTGCAGGTAAAATGCGAATAAATGGGTAACAAGGAGAAACATCTGCAATTCAGCTGCGATGTGCGAGTGTTATTACGGTAATGATGCAGAATCTAGTACTGATCTTTACTGCGTCATGAAGCCTGATAACTGAGGGTTTATAATAACAAATAAAATATTCATCATACAGAATAGAGTCTGATGCGAAAAAAATATTCAGTCGGCCTTATAACAGCGAACTGATTACAGCGAAACATAATATTGCGCTCCTACAGGAAAACTACGCATTACTGAAAGTACAAAATGCACTCAATATATTCGGCAGAAAGGAAATTACCTGATGCAAAAGGGATATTTTCAATCAAAATTTGAAAAGCGGCGTTATGGTCTCAAATGGAAAAATAATTACATTTACTCCCTATAGGAATCGTTAGAGGTAGAACTAATACGTCAGTGTTTATTAAGACGATAGGTATAGGTATTTTCAGTCGGCCGTTTAGAAGCGGAGGTATAGCTTCACAAAGAACTATGCATTTACATCCTCTAGTGGCCAAACTATGGATTATGAAACAATGGAAAATGCGAATGACAAATTCTCAGAGTTGATAGTAATGAACAAAAAAGGACTTTTCAGTTCGAAATTTTGGAATTGGAATTACTGAATTAAAATACGCAGCTACACCCATTAGGGTGAAAACTACATAATTTCAGTTCGAAAAATAATTAAATATTCGTCATGATGAAAGTTCTTTGATGCAAGAAATAACTTTTTCAAAAGGAATTACGGACTAAAAGCAGGTCGCCCATTCCTAATTCGTGGCCACTTGCTCTAGGTAAGGGAGATGGCCATTGTTGTAAGACAAACACAACATACCTGCCTCGCCGGTATTTGAACCCGGACTCATCTCTGACGAATGATCAGAAGCCATCGCTTAGACCACGGCGCCACCGAGCGTCAATACCCCTTGTCGCCTCTAGCATCAAACACTAGGAAAAAGCAATATTTGCTGCTATGCGATGGAAAAAGAAGTTTTCAAATGTGACTTTTGGAATGAAAGATACCAGAGAAACAGTTTATACATATACGAAACTAGCGGGAAATTTGTACATTATTTAAAGTGAATAATATTCGCAATATATGCTATAGTAAATGGCGTACAGCACGAAAAGAAGTTTTCCCGTCGGACGTTTAGAAAGGGAGATACTGTTGCCAAGAGAAATACACGCTTACGCGACTTAGAGTTCGAACTGTGCATTATGAAAAAGTCAGAATTATATGCAAAACGTTTCCCACGGTGAATGGTACGTCGATGAAAAATAATTTTTTCAGATCGTGCTATTAGAAACTGGGATATCAAGAAAACTAAATTATACATTTTTGACCATTCACGGTATCAGTGGAGATTATTCGTGGGTGTTTGTTATACGAATTTAAACTCGGTTCAGTTGCTGCAGAAGCAACTCTTCCCCTTTACTTTGCATTTGGGGCAGATGCTGTGAAGGAACGCACGACTTGGAATTGGGTTTCGAATGTTCAGAGACGGAGATGAATCCCTTCAAAGCAAGTCCCGGAGTGGTCGTTAGGGTGGAGCGAAAAACACTTTTTTTTAATTTGAAACGTCACCATGTGCAATAGTTTGGATTTTATTACTGAAATGACCCCCGAAATACGGATGACATTATTTGATATCTTAGGCTTCCCCAAGAACCTCGAAGTTTGAAAGTTATAGGGAAAAATGGCTTAAAGACACCCGCTTTCTTCATTTTGTAAATATAAAAAAATACTGTATCACCATGCTATTTAATATCACCTTTGAATGTATATACACGAGTAAAAATTCAGCAGACGTGAGGTAATTTCTCAGGCTTCCCCAAAGAGCTCAAAATTTGTCATATTTCTCCAAAAATAGCATAAGTTATGTAAATATGACGACACCAGCCTTTCCTAGTAGCATAACTTGAGGAGTGAGTTTACTTCACTTGGAAATCAGACTTTTTCAAAACTTGGCATCAGCTTCCTATCCAAAATTTTTGCTCTGATGAATCCATCGCTTGCAAGAAGGGCGCACACATAAGCAGAAGAATCTGTTACAGTTTTAACCTCCTCTCTACTGGCCTGAGAATGGCAGGGTATTTTTGAAAATTCGTGGCAAGAACTTGGATATTTATCCGACTGTAGCATTTCCAGAAGCTCTTTGTCTTTCCATTTCCGTGTGATGGGAGGCTCAGTCACAATACACTCTTGTCAGTCGATTAGGTAGATGTAATCATTGCTCTGGAAATTCAGCTTAGGAATCCGAAACTTCCTAATGGTAGTTGTTTGTTTGGAAGATTTCCTGGCCTTCATGATACGTCGAAGAGCAAGCACACGGATATACCTTCTGTCGTCAAACAACATTGCAGCGAGCAAGTTTTCTGCATGGGCAAAATATGCGTTGTCTTGGACGACTCTTTTTACCTTTAAATTATCTGGAAGATACTGAAACTGAGATATAAAAAGCTGCAAATTTTTTAGACCATTTTTACACGTACCGTTACATTTGATCGTGAACCACGATGGTGGATATACTTTCATTATGAAAGTGGCTAATGAGACAAGTTGTGGTGTTGGATCACTAGTTCTAACATACAAACGCAGAATGCGATTTGCGAAGGTCAGCCAACGGGAATGTGCAAGTGCTCCAGGACCCCAATTTGCCAGATCTTGTGGGCGATTACCTGCAGAGACTGCCTTACAAATTTCTTACAAATAAAGTTGATCCAAGCTAAGATCTACATAGTTAATGTCCGACTGAGGCGAAAATTCAATTTTCTGGAAATTGACAATAGGAAGGTTTGCGCACGTCTTCAGGCGCTTTTCAATCAGTCCACTAAATCCTCATGGATCTGATGTTTTCCCGTCGAGTGCTTCAGTGAGGTGGCGTAAAGGCAGTTCATTAAAATGAAGTTAACATAAAATCCAATGTACGGGAGAATTGAGCTTCTCATCAAGGCGCCTTATTACACCTGTATTTGTGCCGGTATCAGTCACTTCCAATAAAGACAGACTCCGACAAGTCAAAGGCCTTCTGGTTCAATAAGCTGAAGATAACGTCGGAAATGTCCTTTGCATTCTTGCTCTTTGGTGCTAAATGTACCAAATAGGCCGAACCCGGTTCTTCAACAAGTGTAGTATGCTCCTCCCATTCTTTTTGCTTGTGCCACTTGCCATCATCTGTCTGTGTATTCGTAAGAGTTTCATCCCTTCGGTCCAAAAATAAACCTACAATCTTGCGACCAGTCAAGTTTACTTCATCTTGAATTGTTTGACGGGTCTTTTTCCTTTCTCGTCGTACTTTATGCCGGTCAATAACAGATACATTACATTCTTTTGACTGAACCGGTTCACTTACATCATGAAGCAACGCCGACGCAAGATCAGCTGCCGCTCGGTCGCTGATGCCTCGCCTATCGCACACTCTAGAAAATGTAGGCAGTGTCATCTGACGCCTAGCTTTCGAAGAACGACGTGGAGTGAAATCATAATCTTTTTCCGTGGCCAACACATGACTAGGACCCGGCTCGTCTGGTTTTCCTGCAGAATTAGTATTTGTATCCTCTTCTGAAGGATCATCCTCCACTCGCAGGGCCGATTTCAGTGATGCAGTTTTCTGTAATTTTCACGGATATGCTCTACCCTATCACTCTTTCGAGCTGATCTTTTCTTCAGTACACTGGTGATTTTTGCGTCAAGCCCACCTACTATCATTCTTATGTTTGTTTTCTGGTCCATTAGAAAGTCTCGCTCTTTCACGGGTACCTTTTTTGCAGAGCTACATTTGCAGGTTCTAAAACATCTGTACTTGCATGAGCATATGTCAAAGATACGTTGCGAATCTGCACGAAATTGTTCAACCTTCTTTCGGTAGGTTTCATCCATTCTTGCAGCGTGTTTTTTCAGCTTTAGGGTTTCAGTGTTGTATGCGGTAATACGCTTTATAACTGATTTGTGGAGCGATGTCGGAAGAGATGTTTTCTTCCATATACTTAGCACTTTTTCCGCGACAGTACTTGCTATTTCTGCTGCAGCAGGCTCATAATTTGAACCTTCCTGCCTAAGAGTATTCCTCAGAAAGTAGTAATGGCGCATTACATCTTCGTACGTAGGCAACACATTTTCATGCATCTCCTTATAACTCCCGAGGATAGGGCAGTCAGCTTTATTTCTTGTTTCAGAAATCTTAAGTAGTTGAACGACAAAACGAAAATGCCGGTACGCTCCAAGGGCGCCCATGGGGGGTGGGGGTGGGGGAGGATGGGATTGGGGCTCGAGGCCCTCTCCCAACAGTTAGTATAACCAAAATGTTGATAAATTTAAAACACTAAAATAGATGAAACCTTTTTTTAAGCATTTTTAAAAATAATAAGATATTAATGATTCATTGTATCAATTATTTTTCTTGTATTTTAGTATCTTGTACATTTACTAAAATGTTTGACAACCTTGAAGGAGATAAGAATTTTTCTTAGCCCTTCCCTAAAAGTACTCATATGGGCGCCACCGGTACGCTCCACTCAACGTCACTAGAAGTGAAAGAAACTGTTGCATCATTATGACGCAAATCAACCAACACTCTCCCCCAAAAGGATCTGAGCGACTGTGATGAGATGACTCAGCGAGTTCGCAAAGAGAGCTCCGCTGTGAGGGAGGGGGTGGGCTAAGGTGAAAAAGATAACAAAAACAAATCAGAGCGCAGAACAGCAAGCTATGCTTCTGAAAAACAACACGAGGTTTCCAGAAAGTATGAGAGGGGGGGGATTGTTAATGTTAAGCCCAATTTGGTAACAATAAGGCTGCTGTCGAACTTAATTCTTACGCAAATTATCATGCCATTTTTGGCGAAACATTACATTCTTTAAGGGATCTGGGGAAGCCTAAGAAATTAACTCATGTCTGCTCAACGTTTAGCCGTATTTATGGACTCAAAGGGGATATTAAATAACATGGTGACACAGTATTTTTTTATATTTACAAAATAGAGAAAATGGGTGTTTTTAAACCATTTTCCCCTATAACTTTCAAACTTCGAGGTTCTTGGGGAAGCCTAAAATATCGAATAATGTCATACATATTTCGGGGGTTCATTTCAGTAATAAAATCGCAACTATTGCACATGGTGACGTTTCAAATAAAAAAAGCGTTTTTCGCTCCACCCTAGTGGTCGTCCTGTCAGCCTTGACACAGAAACCCTGAAACTTGCTAATGAGCAGAATAGTAGCTGAACATGCCAGGAACTAGTCTTGTCATTTGGTGTTAGTGATGAACCCGTCCGAAGATTTCTGTATGCAATAGGTGAGGAATACAAATTGTCTAAGTGGGTCCCACGCGAATTGTCTGAGATGAAGAAACAGCAACGTGTCTCAGCTTGTCTTGAACCAACGTGTCTCAGCTTGAATTGCTGAACCAGTTTTGGATAGGGTACTCACATGTCATGAGAAGTGGGTCAGTACAGCACCCCAAAACGTTCTAGACATTGGTTGTCCACGAGTGATCCAATTCTTTACACATCGGAGCCACCACTGCATACCCCGTAAAGTTAATCTGTGTATATGGTGAACAGCACGTGGTGTTGTTCACTATGAACTCTTGCATGGCGGCCAAACGATCACCGCTGTAGTGTACTGTGAAGAACTGAAACGTGTGTATGAGGACCTAAAAAAGAAGAAAGTTACACTGATCAACAGAAAAGTCCTTCTGTTCCTTCAGGATAAAGCTAGTGTCCACTCCGTTTCATTGACCAGAAACACTATCAAAGAACTTAGGTGGAAGCTTTCATGTCATCCAGCTTACTCATCCAGATATTTCTATTTCAAACTATCACTTACTTCTTTCACTCGGCAATCATTTGAGTGGACATGACTTCTTCAACGTTGATGAGATGCACGCTGCTCTGCAAAACTTTTTCTCTTCCCATAACCTGACATTTTATCGCAGGGGTATATACACTGAAGAGCAATTGAATTAGAGATACCTGTCTAGTAACGTGTAGCACCACCTTTCGTCCTGATGACGGCGGCGATTCATCTCGGTATGGACTCGACAAGGCACCGGAAGCGTTGGGAAGCCATACGGATCCACGACCCCTGAACAAGCTCCCACAGTTCACGAAGATTTGAGGGAGGGGGGGGGTCATAGCCTCGAACATCTCTGTCGATGGCATCCCAGATGTGACCTAGCTGGCCAAGGAAGCGAGGTCATGTCGGTGGAAAGTTCATCCAACCATTCGGATACAATTCGGGAGCTGCATTGTATTGTTGCAGGATGAGGTCTCCAGTGGGATGCTGAAGACGCACAAACGGGAGCAAATGGTCGTCCAGGATATCCCGGTAACGTTGACCTGTGAGGGACGATGTCACACGTACCAGGGGTCCCATTTCGGTCCAAGTAAACAGTCCCCAGACGAGAATGCCACCCCCACCAGCTTGAAGAGTACCCAGCTGGCAAGAAGGATCCATGGCTTCATGTGATTTGCGCCGTACTCGTATCCTGCCATCCTCATGCACCAACGTGAATCTCGACTCATCAGTCCACGCAACATTTTTCCACAAGTCTAGGGTCCAGTGGCGATGTTCCCGGGCCCATGCTAATTTTTGCACCCTGTGATGTGCGGTCAGCAGCGGTACCCTCGTGGGACGATGGCTTTTGTACCCCATAGCAAGGAGATGGTTCTGGATAGTGTGACTGCTTACACGTTTTTGTGCACCAGCGTTAAATTGCCGAGTGATTTCTTGCACTGTGGCCTGTCTATCCGCTGTTACAATGCAAGCTAGCCGACGATGACCCCACTCATCCATACGCTGTTGTCCACAGCAGTTGGCCCTTGCAGGGATGTTTTTACCGGATTCGATGTACTCACGGTGCAACCGTGACACGGTGGCTAGGGAAAATACCAATGCGTGTACGACTTCCAAGATGGTGTGACCCATTCGTCGGGCCCCGACAATTTACCCACGATCAAATGCGCTCAGATTCTTCGTCTTACCCATACTGAGTCCGAATCTTACTGATTCCCGTCGCATCACTCCTTATATTGTCGTATCGCTGCATACGTCATGTCGTTTCTTTTTACAAGGCCGCTAACAGCGCCATATTTGCATAACGCCAGCTGTCTCTAATTCAATTGCTCTTCAGTGTATAAGTTGTTAACACGTTTATATAACGTTGTTGATGTGCATGGTAACTATTTTGACGAATAAATTGCTTTTCTACCACGTGCGTGTTTTACTTTGTCTCAGTCTCCGAAAACAGCAAATACTTTTGTGGTTACCTGATATAAATAGAAACACGCGCTTACTCTCTCTACTGAAAAATCATCCATTATAAAAATAAAATAAAATTGGGATTTAAACGCAAAATATTCTTCATTACACATTTTCGGCCTTAAGAAAACATTTCAAATCGAACTTTTTGAAACAGCGATGTCGAGAAAACAAATATATGCATTTTATTCCTTTGACGGAAGAACTGTGTATTTTTTCACGCAGCAAATATGCCTAAAATGTTTACCGTTGTGGGTGGTACCTGACCAACAGTGAATGCTTTGAATCGGGTTTTAGGAGTGCAGATAAGGCAGCAAATGTATTGAAAATAGCAGTAAAGGTTTACGGCCGGTAATTGCAAAATCACATGTTTCAAAAAATTACAAAGTGTATGCAAAATATTTTTCGTTATAACCGCTATTCGATACAAAAAATGGGGCCTATAGCAGCAGATGTAGCGAGGAAAATATAATGTACATTTTAGCTCTCTAGACTGAAAATTGCACACTATTTGAGATATAGACTAAATGCAAAATGATTTTCGCTGTAAATGGTACCGAATGAAAGAATAATTTTTTTATTCGGAATTTTAGAAGAATAATGCAAATCATAATTTTTTTTATTCGGAATTTTTATGGAATAAAGCAAATCTTAAATTGAATAGCATCTGCGTATACTTGTAGCAAAGTCATGCATAGCAAAGAATTAATTGTATGAATAAGTTATCTCACATGTCAAGCTTCCGAATCCAAAAGTAACTTTTTAGATTATAAAAATAATGGCAGAGATATGATATCCGTAAGGAGACAAAGATAATGATATTATGTACAGACATGCCAACCTTCAAAATCTGAAAATCGGGAGATTTTTACAGGTCATAAAATCACAGGAACGCTATTTTTCATCGACATTTTCCAGACGTAGGAACAATTTTTCAGTAGTAGTATTGCTCCACAAAAGTTCTGGAGAAAACAAAAACAGCGGGGAAAAACGACACCCCTTCCCCCTACTGAAATTCGTTTCCAGGTACGTCGATTTCGCAAGATAATGAAAACGTTAAATAATCCGCATGTTGTTGTTTTTTACGAACAAAATAGCAGCCAACTGTTTTTCGTTTCTTCTTTAGGCTGTGCGTGGGGGCGAAGACGACAAAAAGCATCGTACTAACATCACCTTTCGTTACTAGGCAAGGCCAACTGTAACGACTGCCTTTTTCGTTAAGTGAATTCGCTGCAACTCTACTGTTTATCATCACTTAGAATGCGCGCGAGTCTGTTGAGGCGAGGGGTTGAATGATTGAACTGCAAGGAGATCGCAGGGCTGCTCCCATCTGTCCATTGATTACTGACCCTGCCCGGCATTCTAGTGCCAGAGCAGGGGATTTCTTTGCCGAAGGCGTCGTATGACAATCGGAATGGGAGAAATTTTTTTAAAGCAAATTTTTTCCGACCCATCTCGGACGATTGGTCAGAAGCCAGCTCTTAGACCATTGCGCCACAGGGGTAGCTTTCTTTTTGCAGACAGGAGAGGAAAAGTACGAAACTGATGACTGTAATGCCGCCTTGCATCGACACAAGAAGAAAACGATTTCACAGGCGGTTCGAAATTATAGTGGCTGATGGAATTTTGACCATCCTAACGGCTAATTCTCGGTGAAAATCAGGAGAATTTGACATTCAACCTGAGGGCGGAAGGAAGAACTTAAAATCCGGACTCTTCAGCCTAAATCCGGAGAGTTGGCACGTCTTTAATATATAAATACACTGTTTGTTAAAATTGCAAGAATCGCGTTTTTAAATGAAATTTATATCACGGATTCCTCATGTTACAGGAGATAACTGATTACATTTCTAAAGCTATACAAGTTTTTTCCGCTTCAAAACGCAGTATCGTGTGAAGTCATCTCGAGCAACAATAACAGCCTCGGCGTAGCATTGAATGGAAGAAATATTTGAAATTGTCCAGGGGAATAGCCCGCAAGGCTGCTTCTATGCGAGACCAGACTTCATTTGCGGTGAATGGCGGAGAAGCTTGACTGGCTAGTCGCTTAGCTACCATGCCAGAGATATATTCGATTGGGGACATATCCGGCGAACTTGCAGGCCAGGATGAAGCGGCACCTGTCGTGCATGGATTAGGTCTTGGACATTGCGGGTCATATACGGCCGACCATTGTCTTGTGAAAATATAGCGCCAGGACAACTCTGAAAGAAGGGTATCACCTCTGCCACTAAAACATCCCTGACGTATCGCTGGCTGTTGAGGGTTCCTTCAATTCGTATCAGGCGAGATCGCGAATTGAACCCAATGGCGCCCCAAACCCACGACGCTTGGCGTTGGGCCGGTATGACCCTGCAAGCTGCTGTTCACCAAGATGTCTTCGAAAATAGACGATGTCATCGCTCTGTCCACGTTATTTATAAACAACGCATAGCATCTGAAAAATTGTTCTACCGACACCGCTGGGATCGAAACCCAGATCTCTCGATAACTAGCCAAGTGCGTTCGCCTTCCGATACGGTGCCAATATTTTACAGTGCTATGTGCGGTTTATCGAGATATCTGGGTTAAAATACACATTTGACGTGGACAAGGGACATCAAACAGAGGTCATCGCTCTTTTCACGTTTATAAGTCAGTCACGGAAAAACTATCATTGGCCGCCACCGGGAATCGAACCCAGGTCTTACGGTTACGCGCCGGATATGCTTCCACTGCACCACAGCGGCCTCGAATTCATCCAGACTCGCATACACTAACTGCCAAACCAATTTGGCAGGTTGCTTTTTAGAGCCCCTCACAATGCTAGGGATTCACCAAAGATGGTGAGCAGCAACTGAACAAATAATTAGAATGCGAATGAATAATTAATACAGACATTTGACGTGGACTAGGAACATCAAACAGAGGTCATCGCTTTTTCCACGTCTATAAGTGAGTCACGAAAAAACTCTCATCTGGGGTTCGATCCCAGCGATGTCGGTTGAACAATTTTTCAGTTGCTATGCGTTGTTTATAAAATAACGTGGACAGAGCGATGACATCGTCTATTTGGATTATCTCCACATATTTGAAATATATTCACGATGTGTTCGAACACGTGCTCCGCTAATACCGTGGATGTCGTTGTGCGATCTGTCATTGCCATGCCGCAGAGGTATCTGGCATCCCATGCAGTCGTGTGATTTTGCGGCCCATTTCCAGGATTTCTGCGCATCAAAGCTTCATCCGTCCAGTGATCCGCATAATCAAATTGCCACTCGTACGGGACGAAACGAGTGGTCCGCATATCAAATTGTCACTCGTACGGGACGAAACGAGTGGTCCGCATATCAAATTGTTACTCGTAAGGGACGAAACGAGTGGTCCTCATAATCAAATTGCCACTCGTACGGGACGAAACGAGTGGTCCTCATAATCAAATTGCCATTCGTACGGGACGAAACGAGTGGTCCTCATAATCAAATTGCCACTCGTACGGGACGAAACGAGTGGTCCGCATAATCAAATTACCACTCGTACGGGACCAAACGCCATAATCACTGTACTGGCGTTTCGTCCCGTACGAGTGGCAATTTCGCGGGAGGTAAATACAGCTTCACTCATCCCAAAAATCCTCCATCGCTTAAACTGTTTGTCAGGTGTTCTTAATGCAACCTTCTTCGGCGACAAGGCATAGTGAGACACAAGAAGCACTCTTCCAACTCAATGTCTGCACTTCACTGATTGTAACATCTCGTTTGAGCTCGCTCTTTATGCCGAAGACAGACAGTTCAGAAGGTGCTGCTGCGAAACCTCATGCGTATTTCCTCTTGCATTTTAATCATTTGCATGTCCCAACCCTTTGTACATATCCTGTAAGTTTCAAACTAATAAGGTGCGTCGTATAAATATAGAGACAGTCTACTCTGCGCCATGAACGCAATGCGAATATAGGTAGGAAGCTGAAGTGCTACCTAATTAGACATAACCCTACAACAAACGTTTCCATCCGTCTCGAGATGACCGGATTGTGTGAAAAGAACACCACAAAGTGAA
Organism: Macrothele yani; assembly: GCA_039090855.1. Taxonomy (NCBI): domain Eukaryota; kingdom Metazoa; phylum Arthropoda; class Arachnida; order Araneae; family Macrothelidae; genus Macrothele; species Macrothele yani. Next base: position 10,476,038 of record CM077017.1, read on the forward strand.
ATAATGTAATTTTAGGTGTCTCATAAATATAAAAACAACTATGTAAAGTAGCCACATGCAAATGAGATGTACAAATTAGCATGTTGTACGCACGCGCATGGGCCGTAATTTGGTCCAGCCTACAAAACACAGCGGACCTGCCGTCAGACATTCATTTGCTGAAATGCTACGCAACAGTCAACGTTCTGCTGAGGAGATGCAGAAGATTTGGAGACTGAGAGCAAATGGATTGCCTGTAGCGAAAATTTGTAAATCCATGGGGAGTAGTAGGGCAGTCATTTATAAGACTTTATCGAAACGCGGTGCGTTAACTGCCAGAAAACGGCCTGGAAGGCCTCGAATAACAACCAGACGAGATGATCGTGCCATCATGCGTTTAGTTTCCTCCCAAAGGTTATCCTACTTCACGTTTCTCTGACTGTTGGTGTCACCGTCTCAAAGGACACAGTTCATCGACGAATCAAGGAAAGACGCAACATTATACTCCGTAAAATGCGTCGTCTGCCACACCTCACGCGGCGCCACAAGGAAGCTACATTGTTATGGGCAAGCAGCCATATGCACTGGACGGACGAGTGGATCACAACTCTTTTCTTCGATGAGAAAAAGTTCAACCTGGACGGCCCTGACGGTTGGAACTGCTATTGGCATGATTTACGACGCGCGCCACGCACCTTCTTCAGCAGACAGAAAGGAGGGGGATCTGTGATGGTCTAGGGAGCTTTTGCGTTCAATGGGGCAGCGTATATCGCTTTTCTGCAAGGCAGGCAGAACTCCGAAACGTATCAGGACATACTCAGCAGCCACCTTCTACCGGTTGCCGAAACTCCAGCGGGTGTTGATTATCCGTTCCAGCAAGACAATGCCTCTATCCATCGGTTTGCATGAACGAAAAGCTTGTTTAACACTAATCATGTGACCGTAATGGATTGGCCAGCACTCAGTCCAGATCTGAACACTATCGAGAACCCCTGGGGTATCCTTGCTCGTGATGTGTATGTGAATGGGCGGCAGTTCTCAAGTGTAGTGGCATTGAAAGAGCAGATTGAACGAAGCTGGTATGCACTCCGTCCAGAACACTTACATCACTTGGTGGACAGCATGCCCAATCGAGTTTTCAGTGTTATTCGGAACAACGGCTCCACTATTCGTACCGGAGGTGCTCATAACTAGTAAGTCTTTATATTTTTGAGACAGCGTATTTCTGTTTTGTTCTGGCACTTGGCGTTGGAATTGTTATATGTCCGCCAAACTATTGTGCAGTTGCGTGTCCTATGCTATTTTTGCTATAAATATGAGGTGTACATTTCAGCTCGTTGTTGTTTCTTTTTTTTTCAAGAATTTGTTCTGTCTCAATATTTATGCGACGCACCATACCAGCAGTCCTTCATAGTTTTGGAATTTTTACAAACAGTGGTACTTAACTTTATTCAAAGAGGCGCAATAAAAAATCTCGGGGTGCATTTTTTCGGTTTCAACTTACGAGACTTTTGCGGGCGTGTGCCAGGCATTTTGACATGTATAACCTTCGGAGGAAATTAGGCAAGTTTCCTTGAGAAATTAATGAAAACTGCATAACGCCATACGAGCTGTTGAATCTGTCCAGCATGAGCCAAACGTTCGGGAACTGTTCCCGAGAAAGATAACCGGTCCTTGAAAATAATAAAGGTGCAAGATAAATATTCGCGAGACTTAGCGTGGTGAGTATTTTTTGCACGATGGGTTACGCCATAACGCAAAGAAATCATTTGGCAAGTGTCCGTAACACGACCTCTTTTGTACTTCACAAGTATGGAACGTTCCCAACAACACGACGTCATTTTCAAAGGATTCCGTTGGAAAATAACTTCCAGTTACGGGTGTATGACGTAGAAAACTTTTCGTACTTCTACGTTATTTTAAAAACATAACCATAAGATGAAATAGTTCCTAAATTAAACCTTAACGGCCAGACGAAACATGTAAACAACAGAAGTCAAACATACGGAAAAGGTGCTTTATTCAAGGTTTTCTCCAACACATCGTAACATAACATAGCAGTTCGCATTAAACGCACCACACAGCTCCACACAGCTTCTCAAGCAACAGTTTACTCGTAGTTTTTATCTCTCGTTCTTATCACATCAGGCATACATCACGTTCATTCAACCTCAATTATGTTGCCAACAGTATTCATTTGAGAGAAAAGATATGACGTTAAGTGTGAAGTATAACTGAGAATAAATTCAAGATTTACACAGGAAAAGAAACTAAAAAGGAAAGTTAATTTAGAATATATATCACAGGTTGTTTTTGCTGAAAATTTGGCAGTATTGTGCTTATCACTTAATTTTATGATATGATAAACTGCATACAAGCCGCTGCTTATAACATGTTTTGAATAACATTTGTTAAACACCTGCAATTATTGATGCCTTACTGCAAGTAAAAATGTGCCGTTCCTGTTGTCAGGTGGTAGGAGGCGCTGGTTTCTAGTCGCCCTAGGCCGGACCGAGTTCGAGCGCAGGAAGACGCATGGGTAGAGCGCTTGCCCCTTCGCGTTGGCCCTTCCGTAAACAGTGCAGTTAGGGATCGCCGACTGCCCGCAGCCCTGAAAGCTGCTTATGGTAGAAACTTCATAAAAATCAAAGGGGGAAGGGGTCACGACTGCTAAATTAGTCTGTGAGTTTGGGGTAAATGATATATACGAAAGCACTCATTTCTTCTATGCCCCCCAACCCCTCAAAAAACTCTTTTCAGCCCTCTTAAATAATGATGGCATCTGTGACGACTACACAGTTTCACGTTTTATCACTGTTTGTTTTATCACCGTATTCCATGGAGTGGAAAATCGGAAGGTTTTCTATCTAAGAGATTAATTCTCGCAAGAACAAAAGAAGCAAACATAGCGAAGTGCACGTTCTTCGGAAAGGACTTTAAAACCTTCAAATGCGCCTTGATGAACTGCTTAGGACCTTCTAATTAAAACGATCGATCTCCTTCATCAACCCCATTAAAAAAGAAAGTGAGCACAATGAACTTCTGTTCTGCAGAAAAAAGCTTATCATTAAATAGCTAATATACGTATTAGAGCAACGAAGTGAGCAATAATCTGGGCCGCGGAATCCTTCCACATTTAAAAGCGGAGAGTGAGAAATCTTTGTTTTGGAAGTTAAGCTAGTGGAAACTTTGTTCCGTTGGAAGAAGTTAAACCTTTGTGTTTATAGGATATATTGTATGAAATATCAAGTAAAGTAAACATAGAATACTGGTACACTGAACGCACCAACGCAGTTTACAGTTCATGTTACAAATATCATAAAGCACGATACAGTTCTTAAAGAGGTGCTCGTATTAAAACAGGATGAATCCAGGTGAAATTATTGCCTGTCATTCGGTGGTTGTGCAGTGCCCGTAATACCAGGACTGGGTTCGAATCCGGTATGTCACGGGGATTGAGTTCGCTCTGAGGGAAGTTTTCCATCGACTTGGAGCCGGTAGCCTAAATCGGGAACAGGAATCTTTCTAGTCTTGGGTGTGGCTCATTAAACATCGCAACTAATACACAAAAAAATCTACTGCCTGTTATTTAGGATTGCTAACTATTCTGGTCACCAGCTGAAGGAAGATAAGAAGCAGTACAATTCAAAATTATAATCTTTGCTTCTTTCCTAAGCTCCTTCGGTGTGCATTAGTAATGGAGTAAAGATCATATAAAGCATTTAAAAATTTACTTTTGAATCACAGCAAAGAATCCTTTAATCTATACATAGTATAGATTAGATGATTCTTTGCTGTCATTCAAAAGTAAATTTTGGTCGTGCAGTGCCCGTAATACCAGAACTGGGTAAGCTTTTGTTTCTTCTAAAGTCCCCGGTAGGCGTCTGTCTGTTTGTTCGGGCTAATCTCGAGAATCGCTGGACGGATTTTGATGCGGTTTTCTGCATTCCATAGAGCATTTGTCAAGGAAGGTTTAGGTGCATGAAACATTAATCTATGACAAAAGGGAGCCAAACAGTAACGATTTTAGTGACAAGTCAAAGAAAAAACCTCGGGTTCATATTCTTTCGTGGTTTCCACTGCCTAAACAACGATGCGCGGCGACAGGTTTACGAAACGTTTTTGCTCTTTGGGAAAAAGACGCGAGGCGCATGCGCGGCAACCAGTCTGACAGCATGTAAGGCCACAGACCAACTGCGTAGTTACATCGGACGCTGAAAGCATTGGTTTATCGGCGCTCGCACAGAATAAATCCGCAGTTACATCGGACGCTGAAAGAGAATTGGTTTATCGGCGCTCGCACAGAGTAAATGGGTAGTTCTTTTCGCCCACACGTATGTATATCTTTGAGTAGCTCTTTAATTAAAATTTAAATATTGTATTAACATTATGCAGAGACGAAAATCGAATATAGGTCGTAGTACATCGGACGCTAAAAGAATTTGTTTATCCCGTCATAATGAAACTTTCCAAGAAACAGAATCTCGATTGGCAAATGACAGACAAAGAATGGTTTTACAAAGAGAAAGACAGTCGCCTGTTGAACGTAATAATCGTCTGTCTTTAGATTCGCCGTACATTCTAAATTGCTACCGTGCGAAGCCGGGCCGGGTCGTTAGTTCTAAATAAATAATTTCTATTAAAATTCATTAATCTTCCTCCGGCATCTACGGAGAGAATTCAATCCAGCCCAATAAAACTTTCTTCCCCATAATACTATCCTATGAAGATCTCTATTAGGGTCTCACAGTAAATAGAACTAGTGATTTAATAGTATCATTAAGCGCATTGCCTAATCTCACAAATGTCTAGATTCTTTGGAAAGTATACCATTAGTTTTACTTGGATAAAATCGCAGTTTCTTTTATTCGCTCAGCAGGCCTTGTCATTCAGAGGAAGAAATTTCAGACTAATTACCTGAGATCGCATCCTTAAGCACGAGACAAGTAAAAATATGAAGAAAATGAACAGTAAATTATTCAGAAATCAGGGTGAACTAAAAGACATCGGTAACTTATTTATTTATATACAACCCCAAAGCAAGTCCCAATTTTATAAATTTTAGATAAAGGCTGTACATTTTTCGAAACCGCAAATTTAATTCGATTATTGATATACGTTTACCTTCATATGTACTCTAATGTGAAATTAATGCAATTTAAACATTTTTTGTTGTTACAGTAATAGAATACATTATTGTGAGTCATATGCTTTTGATTACACCGTACTTCATGATATTTTAATCAAATAATATCTATCTGAATCCAATGAAACTGGGAGATTTGCATTTTTTATCAAACCCATTAACTGTAGATCTCTCTTAATGTTCAAGCATATTCCGCGTTTTATAAATTAAATAGCTTCATGAAATGTACGAAAATGCAAACACTCAAATGGATTTCTCTGAAATGTACATATATGCAGTGAGGTGCATGCATAGACACTGATTTTCCTTTATCGTAAGAAAATCAACATCCATGGATGTCGAATAAGAAACTTCTGATGAAAAAAGCGCAGCGTTTTGGATAGCTAGTGGATTTCATATTAGCTGCATATTTATTGTTTCGAACTGATAAGAATATGTCGAAGACACCATATGGGGCCAACATTCATCGATCTTTGCTCATGATGGATCATATCTTAAGCAAATAAAAAATCAAATCAAACAATCAGCAGCGGAGATATGCAGGAAAACGTAATATTACTTTACCCCCTTAACGAAAAAACCGTTTGTTACTTGAGGATAAAGAGAAGCACAAAACGTTCTTCATAGAAAGGGTATTCTACCGATAAAGGATTTTTTCATCGGAGTTTTAGAATAGGAAATATCCGTGAAAAAGGAATATAACGCTCAGCGGAGGAATTATGCATTGTGGAAATATAGAAAATGTGCGTAAAATATTCCCCAAAAGGCGAATAATGCGATGGAAAAATAATTTTTCAAATGAGGCTGTTAGAAGCAGAGACATCAACAAAAAGTATATTTATATGCATTCCTGAGGGAAAAACCTTTCACTATTTGAAGCGGATAACGTTCTAATTCCTTATCATAGCGAGTAGCATAAAGTGCAAATTTTTTTTTATAATTTTTCAGTCGGATTTTGAGAAGCGGTTATACACTGTCAAACAGAAATACACACTTTCGTCGCCTACCATCGGAAATGTGCATTATGAAAAATTCCAAGAAAAATTATGCAAAATGTTTCAAAGACGAATGACATCTTATTCAAAAATAATTTTTAAGATCAGAATTTTAGAAGCACAGGTATCGCTGTTAAATATGAAATACGCGTTTACACCCTCTAGAGGAAATTTTCATTATTTTTGGGAAGGAAATAAGAATAAACGGCTTTCCGTACTGAATGGTATCTGGTAAAGAATTTTACTTTTCAGTCAAGTTTCTAGATACTACGGCTGAAAATATGTTATAAATAGGAATGTGCTCATATTGGAAAAATTGTGCGTCACAAATTATTGGAAATTAGAAGGAAAATCATAAAAGAAATGATGACATAAGTAAAAAGCCTGGAATAAGATAAATTATCAAACATTTTAAGATTTGTTTCAGATGGGCTGGACATATCTGCAGAAGAAAGGACCAAACTTAATTCGAAGCAATGGAAGTGAAGGTGCAAGGAATTGGGGAAATAGGAATACCAAGAAAAAGACGACGGTAACAAATAGCGGTAGACATGAAAAAAAGTTGAAGTGAAGAGAAATAAACGGGACAGAAGAAGAGACTAGAAATAGAACAAGAAAAACCTGTTGTGTTTCTAGTCTCTAGGGCTGTTTTGTTGGCCTAGTAGCTCTTTGGCTAATCTTCCGAGTTGTGACCAGGGTCGAGCCTTGAATGAGGCATGGGTGGTGCGCTTGTTTAACCTATTAAGCGGCCGATGTACCTGAACCGAATGGTGCCCAAATTTTCCTACGCTTGCCAAACAGAAATGTTCATATAGCGGTTACGTTCGGCAAAACAATTCCTTTCCCTCTCTCGTTTCAGCAGTACTGACCATAAATCTATCGCAGGTGATAAAGGCTCACTTCTAGTCCTCTATTCTCTGCTCGATGACCCAAGACATAATGGGGAACAGCTAGCCCCTCTGACACGGACATCATGTCACTGGACGGAAACTAGTAACTCAAACATCTTTTCTCTCATTTTTTTAGATTCGTCGATATTGTTATATCACTTTTCGCAGTAATCAGTCATTAAGGCTTTGTGGTAATCATCCCCCTAAATGAACATTCTGAATAACAAAGCTAAGCAACGCTTTCTGATGCGCAGATTAACTCGTTCCACCGCATTTGTCCCACTAATTAGACAGCGAATATATTCGTTCGAGCTGATTTCAGCCCGTTTTGCTAACCGAGTAAATTCCGTCCAGCCAGTTAAATGGTCTGGTTCTGTCCATTCTCTTTAATAAGTCGTCCTAAATTAGGAACGGGGAACACCTACTAGCCGTAAATGTTTATAGGGGACCTTTGATCCAGAAACAGCAACAACAACGTAAGAAAAAAAGTTGTAGAACTTCCTAGGACTAAAACTACCGTGAAGAAAAAGAAGGATTATTAGTGCTGTGCATAGGCCATATGTAAGTATTACACAAATTCTGGGGCAGACGTAATCGTTGACTAATATTAAAACATTTTCGTTTTCATGCTTTTTGCATCACTGGAAATATAGATGACGTACATCCAGAAATTTTGTGATCACTCGACGACTTCAGCGGAAAAGTGTAAACCTGTCCCAAAACCAGGGAAGTGAAAATCATTTTTCGTCCAGGGAAGTGTAAATCATTTTCGTCCAGGGAAGTGTAAATCATTTTTAGTCCAGGGAAGTGTAAATCCTTTTCCCCAAAACCAGGGAAATGTAAACCTGCCCCAAAACCAGGAAAGTGTAAACCTGCCCCAAAACCAGGGAAGTGTAAACCTGCCCCAAAACCAGGGAAGTGTAAACCTGCCCCAAAACCAGGGAAGTGTAAATCATTTTTCGTCATGCAACTACACAAAGAAACATATGATTCATACTCCTACAGTGCTCAACGATAATAATAATTCCAGTTTCAGCAATTTCTTTTTAAAGAAAGCGGCACAAAAACCATTAGTATGCATGGTAACTATGCCTCCTACACTGTAGAAAAACTCTGTACTAGATTCGATATTACTCTACGAAATGTTTTGATGTTTAACTTGAAATGTTAAGACTGAAACGAATTTCTCGTGTTTTATCAAGGAGGATGAGAAACCCATTCAATCAGTTTGAAGTCGTTCCCAGATCCTCAAATTTTCTTAGGTTGCGCATGGTTTCGAAATTGAGATTGCGTTAGTTGTCTTCAGTATCACCCACTTTAAAATAATTTTCATCGCCAACATGCTATAACTGGTCGGCCTTATTGTTTCCAGATTTAAAAGTCTGACATTCTTACAAGGTTTCTTTAGCATATGTTCATTTTTTCTCAATATTTCCTTATTGTATTTCACGTCTTTACGAAAAGAAACTTACTTTAATTCTTTTGAAAACGATGGTAAAGAAAATATATCCTATGAAAAATGATTAAGATATCTTTTGGTTTGCGAAATGCAATGATCTACAGAAAAGAAAGCAGCAGAAAACTGTTACAAGTCAAAAACTCTTACGAAAAAATGTCTCCAACCAAAGATTTTAGAGAGGTGTCCTCTTTCGTATTGGACATGGTATGACTCAAGAAGTATTCTAGTATGTCCTTTCGTATGTGGACACCAAAATTTATTCATATTTATTGAGAAAAAAGAAGAGAAAGTTAACATTTGCTATCCTCAGTTTATTATATGAATTTGGAAATACTAATGTTTGGCATTTTTATACATGTGCAGAATTCATGTTGCGCACTAAAGGAGAAAAATCTTTGGTTGATACACGCTCCGCAAACAGTTTTACTTAAGCTAGGGATGCATTATATCCTATACATGTATGTTAATTAAATTTAAGTCAGCTAATGTTGAATAATTTAAATGCTATCAAACACTCTATCTAATTTTCTCCAAACATAGATTTAAAACTTAGGAGAGGGATACTGATATACACTGGCACAATGTAATGTACCATTACACCCAGAAACAACGATAAAACCTGCCCCAAAACCAGGGAAGTGTAAAATGTATTTCTCGAAAATGTTAAAAGTGGAGAAAAATTAATCTTGGAAATTGATCCAACACCGCCCAATATAACATCATTTAAAGAATACTGAAGCTGAAACATATGATATTGTTTCCTTACCAAGCAAAAACACAAGTGTTGGGGAACTGCTGACCACCAGCTGGCAGTGATTGGTCACTGCTGGATGAAATATGCCGCTCACGGTACGGTAGCGGTCCGTTGGTGGCAGCTCCATCAGTCGGCAGCCATTGATGGCCCTGCTGCAACGCTGGGGATTACGGGCCTGCAAGCAAGTGCCACTAGTGACCGCTAGCTGCAACCGAAGCAACCCCAACACAAGGTGGAAGCAACGGGACTGCGCATGCACACAAGCAACACGTGCGTAGTTTCTCGTGGTACTAGTTAGTTGAAGACGACACCATCGCCATTGTGTTATTTTAGTGGATGTTAAGAAACAAAAAACATACACTGGCGGAAAGTGAAAAAAGAACACCAAGAAGGAATTGGCGGACGATCATGAAATTGACATATGTTAATGGGTCGAGTTTACGTAGGTGTGATGTTAATTTCAGGACCAACCGGTGAGCGCTTACGCCACAGCTCGGCATAATATGTAAATTATCGTCGGTGGTATTTAAGGAGTACGGCGAAGTGAATGTAATCAGTTGTCGGCGTAGGGACACGTGCGAAGACTCTGATAAAGCTGCAATGCCGGGACATGGAAGAGGTGTACGATTTCAGCAGTTATCGGACTTTGAGCGAGGTCATCTAGTCGGACTCCGCGATGCCGGGTGGTCGTATCGTCGTATTGCGGAGCGAATTGGACGGGAAGTATCGATGGTGGTACGATGGTGGCGTAGATGGTCCGAGGAACATTCCCACACGAGAAGACGTGGAACCGGGAGTCACAGACGGACTGATGAGCGGACCGATCGACGCATAAGAAGAGCGGCGTTGTCAAGCAGAACATCCACTGCGACGCAAAGCCGAGCTGCCGTTGCACCTGAGGTGACTGTGCGAACAATCCGCAACCGTCTACTGGATGCAGGACTACGTGCACGTGTGCCTCTGGCATGTGTACCTCTGACTCCAGCCCACCGTCAGGAACGGCTGCAGCGGTGTCGCCACGTCTGCACTGGAGAACGCAATGGCGATCTGTCGTGTTCAACGATGAAAGCAGATTCCGCTTGGCAGCCTTCGAAGGCCGTATGCGTGTTCGCAGACGCACAGGGGAGCAGTTCCACCCTTCTTACATCCGCCAGCGACGCACAGGGCATACACCTGGTCTCCTGGTGTGGGGAGCGATCAGCTATCACTCCCGTACACAACTAGTGTTTGTACCGGGTACGTTAAACAGCACCTCCGACATCAACAACATCATTCAGCCCGTTGTTGTGCCATTTGTAAGGTCGGCCCATCGTGGCGTTTTCCAGCAAGATAACGCACGCCCAAACACGGCACGTGCAACGCAACATGCACTTCAGGGTGTGAGACAACTTTTATGGCCTGCACGTTCACCGGATTTGTCCCCCATTGAGCACGTGTGGGCCTTTATGGGACAACGACTTATCAGGTCTCCACGGCCAGCCACGACCATCCCCGATTTACGCGTCCAGGTTGAGGATGCCTGGAACCCAATACCCCAAACTTACATCCAACATCTGTACGACAGACTCCATGCCAGAATTGCACAGTGTGACCCAGTTCATGGCGGTTCAACCTCGTACTAACCATGTTACATGGAAATGTTATTTTTCAGTTTACCAGCAAATACAGCTGTATTTTGCCATAATGTTTTGATCACGTTATCCTCTGTATTCCGTTATTATGCTGTATAAATTTTGTTGGTATCAGACGTCTCCTTCTTGGTGTTCTTTTTTCACTTTCCGCCAGTGTATGTAGAGAGGCGAATCAATTTCCTAATGAAATGCTACGTCGACGAAGATTACCGTCGGAAGAAAATTATATAAATAAATAATGAACTGTAAGAAATAGTCAATTGATCTCATGTATTTATAGAAACTAATTTCGTAGCAAAATTCCTGCATTAGGACATAAAGAATCGAGAATGCAGACAGCCATAAAACACACCCACTCCATTCCCATGAATAACAAGAAATAATTTCCGTGTAATCTTTCGTTTTAACAAACACTAAACTGCTTCAAACAAAGGTCCCGAAAAGACATTAAGAAATTGTTATGTTGGAAAATTACAAGAATTATACGCGTACTAAATTTATCAATTATTTTGGGGAAAAAAAGGAACGGTATGTGAATATAATGTACTCCACCATGGGTTGAATACACAAGATTGGAGGAATTCGCTGTTAAAAATAGTGGCAAGTAAAATAAAATGTATTTCCTCTTTAAAACAAATGTAGCTTCGGACCGTGGAAAAAAAGATACAACGTTAAAAATGTAACAGAATGTGACATGAACGGGTAAATATATTAATTAAACAATCGCCTTTCAAGACCACAAGGGCAGCACAAAACTTTGGAAAACATCTTTAATTTGGTACAGTCCTTGAAAATGAGTGAAGTCCCCTTAAGGTAAATAAAAACAATCGTTAAGTTGAAAAATAAATTTATGAATTATGTGAAACAGATATTTATGAAAAATAACTCACAATATTATAAAATTAAAAAGGGAGCACTTAGTTTCACATCGCGCAGGAAAGAGGCTGACCTTCAAGCAAACGCTCGTGAGTGGCAAACCTGTGTAGTGTATAAAGCGTCCGCTTCACAAACAGAATGTCGTCGCTTCGATGCTACTCTGATCCAAATGGGTGTTTTGCATGAGCTGTTGAGAAAATTTCAACAGCGCCGTGCCGTTATGCAGAAGTTTCGTTGTGAAAAAAGAAGAGTTGTGCTTTCGGGAAACTGTGGTTGTCTTTTTTTTTATGGCTATTACTAGGAAATTGGCGGACAAGATTCGGCAAGCCATCTTTTATGGCACGTGCTTGTTGAACCGCTTAAGGGCCACTTGTGGAAGCCATTGCCTGTGATGGATAACTGATGGCCCTGCTCTGGCATATAACAACTGACGGGGTTGCCAACTGTTGGCCAGCTGCTGGCCTGAATTGCTAGCTCATGTGGTGGCCTGCCGGGAAATTTTATTGACGGCTGGGCAGCGGCAACATAGTACTGGGCCACTGCTGGCTGCCAGTACTCGCTTGAGTGACGACCCAGCAACGTTGTTTTTGCTGGGAACTGTAGGTTGTTTTTTCTACTAATTTAATAAAAATAAAATATATATATACACGTAAAGAAAAACACATAGAGAATTGTTTCAAACAATCTTTCAAGTTGTCTCCTGTTTTTGCCGCCCCAGTTGAGCGGGCTTCTGAGCATTGTTTTTTTTTTTCTTTATTTGATTGAGGGTTTAACGATAACCGTCAGCAACTCAGTCGGCTATAAGTGCCTGTTCTTAATTTAAAGCCACTGGTTCCAGGAAAGGGAGAGAGCCAGGGCCTTAAGACAAACACAACATCCACGTCTCGACGGGATTCGAACCCGGACCCATCTCGGACGATTGATCAGAAGCCATCGCTTAGACCACTGCGCCACCGGGGTGGCGCTTCTGAGCATTGGTCTGAGGTGGGTCCGGGTCGAATCCCGGGTGAAGCATATATGTGGTGTTGTTTTATGGCGCTGGCACTCTCCCTTCGTGGGGCTCAGTCACCCTAAATTGCGGACGGACGACTCCTTATAGCCCATTGATTTGCTCACGGGTAGTTAAACCCCCAAACAAAAACCAACTCTTTCTTGTTTCCATCAAATGTAGAAGAATAATTTGCGAGATGAAGATTATATAGTTTGCACTTAAACTTTCCTACACAGTGCTACAGTGCAGCAATTGAATTACGAGACATAATGTTTTAGAGAAAGTGGAAAATCAGGAACACTTGCGTGAATATATTTTATTCGAAGTACCTTCCTCCTGCGTTAATACAAGAAGTGGCACAATCAGCCAACAAAATGTAGAACTTACAGAGGTCATCTTTGTTATGGAGTGAAGAGCTGATGTCACAGTTCTTTGTATGTCCTCAATGTCTTGAAAAACTTTTCCTTTTAAAGGCAGCTTTAATTTAGGGACTCAAAAGTAGTGCCAAATCTGGAGAACAGAGGGATGATTGAGTACACACACATTTTCGTGACATAAATTGGTCAGACTGCTCTGTGTGCTGGTGTGCTATCGTGAAGAAGGAACCATTGCCCGTCTTTGTACTCAGGCCTGACACGAACAATCCTCTTCCACAACCGTTCCAAAACGGATGTGTAAGCGTTGCCAGTGACAGTTGTACCTTCAGGAATGAACTCATGATGCAGAATTCCCTTGGTGTCCTAAAATCACACAAGCATTGCCTTGCTTTTGAACTCCTGTAACCTGATCTTTCCTTTGCGTGACTGTGGAGATTTCCATTGAGCACTCTGACGCTTCATTTTAGGATCATAACGAAAACACCATGTCTTGTTATCTGCCACAATGCTTTGGGAAACTTTTTTTAGTTGTTTTTCTTGTGCCCAAGATGTCTTTTTCGTACTCCACTCGTGCATGTTTCTAGTCGTCTTACGAAGCATGCGGAACAGTACGGGTACAAACTTTCTTCCCTCCAAATGTTGCACTAATTGACGAATCGTCTCCTTATTAACACCGAGTTCGAATCCCAGCATCCTTAAAATCACACAACGATCACTTTTTATCCTTTCACGAACTTTCTCCATGAGTTCAGACGTCCGCACTGAAATCTCTCGGGCGTCCGAGGCTTTCGTCATTTTCCAAATCTTCCCGCCCATCCCTGAAACGTGCATACCATCGGAATATTTGCGCACAAGATCTTCAGTTAGCCCCATCCGCACGACGCAACAATTCAACTATTTCAGATGCAGTTTTACCGATTTTCAAACAGACCCGGATATTTGCTGTCTGCTGCATGATAGAGTAGTGACAATGTTCTTCCACCGAATGACGTCATGCAGATCGTAAGTAATCATCTGCGCTGTCCTCTCGAAAACACTGTTGTTTCCTCATAGCTGATGCATGTCTTCCCAACCAGTGTGCTTTACCAGGATTTAAAAACAAATCGGTTTCATTAAGCAATTGCCGCAATCTGTATTCATTCAGGTTGATGTGCTGCCGAAGCTAAACGTTATTTTGTTTAATATCTTTGGATGTTTGTAGATTGACCTTGGAGCAAGTAAAAAGTATCTATTTTCATTTCAATTTATTCACAGAGGAACAGTAAATCACACTTTCGTGATGATTCATCCCAGTCGTATATGCAGGGTGTTTCACTCGTTCTCGGCCCCTGATGTTCCCTTATAACTTGCAAACTAATGGACGTAACTCAGTGAAATATGACATGTGCCTACCTTGGGGTATGAGAAGCATGGTCAGTGAACTGCCGAAGACAGCGAAACACACAATCGGCTTTCACTTCGCGCAGGCGCGGCACACGGGTTAGAGAGTAGCGAGTTGCGGCGCTACTCTCCAGCCCGTGTGTCGCGCCTGCACGAAGTGAAAGCCGATTGCGTGTTCATTGTTCTCGGCAGTTGGTGTGACGCATCTGACGGTGATGTTGTTACGGGATCGTCACCAGTCATCGTGCCTTTGTGTTACGAACAATTACAGTTTGAACCGACACACAGTGGAACAGTGCGTGTTTATTGTCCGCATGTACTGAAAAACTGCGTCGATAAGAGAGTACCAAAGACAATTTATAGTGCAGTTTGGAGCTGGGAACCCGCCCGCAAAATCCTACATTCACTATCTGGTGAAGAAACTGCAAACCACGGGAACATTTTTCGATATCCAAGAGGGAAGACGTCCGAAACTGTCAGAAGCAACGGTGCAGGAAGTGAAAAACAGACTGCTGGCCTCCCCACAGAAGTCCTTGGGTAAACCTTCGCAGGAGATGGGATTTCCACAAGCACATGTCAACGAGCTGCAAAAAAAAAACGCAAAGCAGCATGCATATCGAGTGCAGGAATCCGACGAATAGAAGAGACTGAATTACTGTCATTGGTTCCAGCAGTTTGTCAATCGACATCCGGGTTACTGTACTACACGTGGTTCTTCGACAAGCGTGGTTCCACTTAAGTGGGCACGTCGATTCTCAGAAGAGCCGTATTTGGGCTAATGAGAATCCTAACACCGTGCATGACACACCTTTTCATGATGAAAAATTTGAGGTATGGTGTGCTCTGTCGCGGCGTCGCCTTTTTGGCCCAATCTTCTTCCATACAACGGTGGATACCGCAGACTACATGGGAATCTTCCATGAGTTAGTGAATCAGTTGGAAGATGTGGAACTCCGTACTGGCTATTTTCAGCAGGATGGTGCCACCTGCCACATCTCCAATGTCAGCATGGCTGAAATAGTGTCCTTCTTTGAAGACCGTATCCTTTCTACGGGACATTGGCCACCAAAGTAGGCTGGCCTTACCCCACAGGGTTTCTTCCTATGAATCATGCTGAAAGAGAAAGTGAATCTCAAAAAGCCACGGACTCTCATGGAACTGCAGAAAAACATTCAGCCGGAAATTGAGACTGTGACTCCTGATGTGTTGGTGGATACTTTCCTTAACAGGGAGAGGCGTGTGCAGGCATGCCTTGATACTAATGGCGACCACTTTCAACACTTGCTCTGAGATCATCAGGCTTTGAGGTATGTGCGTGTCAAATTTTACGGAATTACGTCCATTAGTTTGCAAGTTATAAGGAAAAGTCAGGGGCCGAGAGCGAGTGAAACACCCTGTAGTTTCGATAGTTGCTAAAATATCTAAAGAAATATAGGAAACAAAATGCTCTTCTTAGAAATGATATGAGCCGTTGCGTCAATCTTTTCTAGGGGAGAATGCTCAATCGGTGTTTGAGAAAAATTGGAAATAACCTGTTTTTCTTCAATTTAGTTATTGCAGATGAGAGGAGCAATCGCCCCAAGAACTTTGAGTTTATTAACAAGAGAGGCAACTTTAGTTCAGCCACTCATTAATGATTCCTTTCACACCAATCCGCGACGTATTTAGTTCCATGGAAAACACTAGCAAGGAAATTTAAAGCCTGAGCTTCGGTTGGTTCGCATCTAATCTCGTAGGCCATACTACTCACGTCTTAATTTTCTCTTATCACTTCACGAGCACCGGTTTATGCCAGAAGGATAAAGTAACAGCGTTAAGGGGGAAAGTGCTCTCTCTCTCTCAGACGCCTTACTGTGACCTCAAAGCATATTTTGGCAAAGAATAATTAAGAAACGGACATCATTTAGGAGACTTAATGGATTACCAAAGCAATGACATTCCGTAAATAGACTCGCAATTATTTCCTTTGTATCCTGCATCCACTCGAAAACGAGGTCTTATTCCGGAAAACCTCCATATGCCCCGTTGGCTGCAACAATTTATCATTATGGTACTTTGCATGTGATTTTCGGAATATAGTCGGCAATTACCATGTCATTTCCCCTAATTCCAGAAGAAAAGTGGTTGGGCTGAAACGATGTTTGAGTTAAATTAATGGATCCACAGTAGAAACTTGCCTGGATCCTTAGGTTGCTCAAAATACTTCGGAAGTTGTGGGCATGTTTTAAAATATAATAATGGCACGAAGGTCATTTAGAGTGCTACTTACATAGAAATTTTAAATATCACGCTTTGTCAATTCTTAGATGTTACTTTTCAACGCAGTTTTGCTTTTCTTAATTTGATCTTCACTAGTTACGACGAAGTTGTCAATGATTATAGATATTCCAGGACGTGATATATTTTGGAGTTTCAAATGCTTTCATCAACTGCACCAGAAAAGCTACTAAAATAAAACAATACAATCACGGATAAGTAAAGAGGATCACTACTATTTTGGAATCAAATGCTAAGCTACTAAAATAAAACAATACAATCACGGATAAGTAAAGAGGATCACTACTATTTTGGAATCAAATGCTAAATGCCATCCAGTATTTCTTAGCATGAGACTAGGTGCAAAATAATATTTCTCGCTATTATACTGTTCAGTGATTCCGTTATTGTCATTTTTCCGATCTGCAACTTTTCTAGCAGTTTTTATAATCAGCACAACAAGTTTTCATTATACGTATCAGAATAAGAAATTTCCAGTTCTGAAATCTTTATGAAACATTTTCTCACATGTACTACTACTACGTATAATTAACGTAACTCTTGTTTCAAATTTCATAGCACTGTTTTTCATAGAACATCAGAGCTTCATTGTAGAAAATGTTATTTTTTAAATTGTTATATTTCCTAAGCATAATATTTCGTAGAAACATTGTTACCTTTATATGAAATCCATACAATAATGCGCAGTACTAAAAGAAGTTTGACTTCACATTTAGTCTGTATAAAGGCACATTTAAAATAAAATGACTTTGTCACAGGACTTCCGGAGGGAGGAAAGAAACAACTGAAACCAGTAGAGCACATAGAATTTCATCGAGGGTGAGGCCCAACAAGAAATCTACGGGACAAGCAAAATGCGCTATATATTTGACGTATATAGATACATATAAATCTTATTTTGACTACTGCTAAATTAAATACGTATGCATGAATGTACACTATATTACCCAAAGCATTCGGACTGCACAATGTTTTGGGAAAAATGGCTTTATTATCGCAATTAATGTTTAATCTGTCCACCTTTTGATTGTATGATATCGGCAACACGTCCAGGAATACTATAAACGAATTTCAGGTAGGTCTCCACAGGACTAGCTCGCCACTCCTTCTGTAAATCTTTTGCCAGAGTAGGGAGCGAAGACGATCGTTGTGGTCGATTTCTTATCCGTTACTCCAGTTAACCCCAGAGGTGTTCTATGGAATTAAGATAAGGATCTGAGCAGGCCAGTCTAACAATATCACTTCATTTTCAAGAAACCAGCCCTGCACACGCCGTGCAGTGTGGTAGGGAGCTCGAACATGTTGGAAGAGACAACGGTCATTTCCATAGTATTGCGATATTGCTGGAAGCGCAGAACTATCCTGAACGTCCAGGTACACTTCAGAGTTCATGGTTTGCGTTATAATAGCCAACGGGCCGAGTCACATCCACGAAAAATGACTCCACACCTTGATAGAACCTCCCCCGAACTTCACATTTAGAAGAACACAGTCCGACGAAAATAGTTCGCAGGGTTGTCGCCAAATTTAAACGCGTCGATTGGAAGAGGGAAAAGCTTGACTCATCACTCCAAAGAACAGGTCTCCAGTTGTCAACAATACAGGAGCGACGGGAGACACACCACTCGAAACGGCGCTTTGCATTCGCGGTAGTGATGTGTGCTTGCGTGCTGCTGCTATACAATAATAACCCACACTGTGCAACTCTCTGCGGATAGTTATGATACTAACCGATCCATTGCAAGCATTTCCTACTTAAGCTGCGATGCAAATGGCAGAGAAAAAAAGGGATTTCTTAACATTTTTCACCATGGCTCTTCTGCCACGTTCTGTCAGTTTGTACGGCCTTCCTGAACGTTATTTACTGTAGTTGCACCGTCCTACTTCACGACATTCACGACATCACTTATAGTTGATTTTGGTATGTTCAGTTTAGCTGCAATGCTCCGTATGGAAACGTTACTCAAATGCCACCCTATGACCAGCCCACGCTGGAACTCGAAAAGTTCACGTCCACGCTGCATATCCGCTTCAAAGTTACTGATAACACGACAGAACATCTCAGTTTTATATACGTACCTCCCCACTCACAGCGCACCTTCATGCACAGCAATATTTTGCACTTATGCAAATATTTAGTAGTGTCAGAATACTTTTGATAATGTAATGTATGTACTACCTTCTTAATTAATGTTAGCATAAATCAACACAGATGAGCATACAGATTAAAAAAATTTGCTGAAGAAGTAAGATAAATTCAGGAATCCTTGACATAAGACACCGATCATAAATATAACGATCATTACGAAAACTAAATTTAAGACAGACAGAAAAATAATTGTTCATAACAAAAATATTAAATTTATAAAACCATGCCTAGAATTCTTTCTAAAATTTATCCACAGTCGGAATGTATTTTAAAAGAAAGTAATTTATTTAATTCATTTGATGAATGAAGAAGTTGGGCATTCTGGAGAAAGGTCCCGACCCGGCTGATCCTCCCCTGTGTGTGAGCCACGGATTAACACCACTCCGTAGTCGAGCTGCCAATCGTCCGAACTGGGGTCTGGCTAGAGCTTCGCGAGTAATCCACTGGTAGTACTTTTGTCCTACGGCGCTGATTCATTCACTTTCGTAGAACTAGTAGTGGCTTTAAATTAAGGACCGGAAACCTCTACAGCATGAGATGCTCATGGGGGGTTGTCAAGCCATAAAGGAAACAAAAATGCTATAAAACCATTTTTGTAGAAGCAGGTGAACTTTGACTAAATCAAAGCAATGGTTCAATTAAACCAAAAAATTCACATGTAAGAGGCACCCATGGGTGGCGTGTTTGTCTTCCGGTGCTGGCTCTTTTCCCACCCAGTGGCTCCGAATTGGACCAGGCTACAGCTTGTAGCCCTTCCAGTTACTCATGGAGGTCGATAAACCCCATAACAACAACAAAAGGACGCACATCTGGAAGTAGATTCTTTCTCAGCCTCATTAATTTAATTACAATCATTATTCACCGAGGTTTTAATTTCAAATGAACTTAGCAAGCAGCTCATTGTTGAATTCTTCTTTGTTTTCCCTTTTTTCTAATTAATTCAAATAAAATTTTCTGGACGTGAAGCAGATCTTATACCCGGAGATTTCCAAATTCTAAAAATATGATGAACAAATAATGTCAAGTTCGAGACTTTTAGGTGGATTTTACCAAGTTTTATTTAAATAACAGTTTTATTTACACATAGAGTTTGCTTTAGAGCATCTGAGAAAACAGGAGTTTGTCGGTGACCGAACTCGCTTCTCCTCGCTTCGAAGTGAGTTGCTCTAACCTACACCGACGGAATGTATCGCTGCAGGTTTGTCGTCTCGACATATGCTTCACCTCTAGTAAGTCACATCATCTCCCTCTTAAATTTTTTGAAGCGAAGAAGGAACCTTTCATTAATTCAAGACGATGTGTGGAACGAACATCACACATTTTTCGAAGAACCCAATGGCCAGTTGATCCATTTTTACGTTCAGACGCTAATGTGTGAACAGGAATTTTTCGATGACGACGATCGAATGCACGCCTCCTCGCTACGGATCCAGTTGATCTAACCGACTAAGTTACACGTACGGAATACATCGCTACAGATTTTCTGTCTTGACACGTGCTTCACCTCTCTAGTACGTCACTCGTTATCACCACAAATAATTTTCAATTTATTATACTTTGGAACGAAGGTTTCCTTAAATCTCAAGCACAAACTTCATTTCGGAGCAGCACTCTAACGTGGTTGCAGTTAGATGAATATTTAATTTCATGCCAGTTTTTCATGTTGTCATTTATTGTTAAACTTAATACGTTCTTTCAACACTGTATGCAGCTTGCCTGCGCTTGAGAATATTAACTCATTTCCACAATTTTCGAATTTTTCTTGATCTACGTGTTTCTTTTCCGTGTCTTTGCAGTTATCAGACGTCTCTTCGTTGAGCAATCTAAAATTGCGATATACTTTTTAGAGTATGTCTTTAAAAAAATGGGTGATTATAATGTGATTTTATGGTCCATCTGTTCTTCAGTTAGCTTGTAAACACGATACCTTGGGCATCTATCAGTCGGATTTAGAATTGTTCTTTTACATTTTTTTTTTTTGATTGGAGGTTTAACGACCACCGTGAGCAACTCAATGGGCTATAAGCAGTCGCCCGTCCCTAATTTAGGGTCACTGGTTCCAGGAAAGGGAGAGAGCCAGTGCCGTAAGACAAACACAACATCCATGCCTGACCGGGATTCGAACCCGGACCCCTTACGGACGAATGATCAGAGGCCAGCGCCTTAGACCACTGCGCCACTGGGGCGGCGTTCTTTTACATTGAAAGCGGGAATGATTAACCAATCATTTCTGGGTTTCTGTTGTTCAGAGTTTTACCCCGAGGTGGCGTTAATTTATTCTCATGTTTGGCACTAATTTTAGACTTCTTAAAATTGAAATGGTAATATTGGTTTTGTATGAGAGGGATGGAACTATATCAAAAGGTATTTTCTGTCGAGATTTCTTGCTTCGCATGATGGAAGTTTAACGGTTAGGTGTCACAAACGAATATTTTTCTAAGCATAAATGCATTAATTAACATTAAAACTCCTTCTACACTATCGTCAAAAGTTAAGCACGAAACAAGAAAATGGGTTTAGTTCGAAAAATTAATTAACAAGTTTGTTTCAAACTTCATAGAATAGTGCAATGCTGTACACAGTTTACTGTATGACTTACAAGTATGAGACAGTATTGACTCATGAACTGCCAAACACATATTTCAAAAATACAAGCCCACTTCAAAATAGGGTGGGCTTTGGGTATACAAGACGTCCAAAGTATAGGTTATATGAAATGTGACCTCTCTGAAAATTATACAGGATTGGCACCGGCAAGTAATATCTTCAATAAGACAGCTACTAAAGAATAAAAGCCATCTTGAGGACTTAGACGGTTTAAAGGTCTGGAGGACGGAAACACTCGTCCTTCGTGCACTTAACAGATGTTTAGTAAGGTTCAGGTCTGTAGAAAATCGTTGGCATTCCATTTATTGTTTTACTGTGTTCTTTAAGATACGCTCTGGCGAAATCAGGGACGTGAGTCGTCAACCATGAGAATAGGAACTAAGAATCTCAGCCTATTATATTTGGCAGTCACAGGATTTATAAAAAGAACATAGGGGTTGGTAGACGAAATATAGAATAAAGTAAATATATGTGGACCTACACTGCTGGCCACCCGAAATGCAACACCAAGAAGGACACGAGATAGCAAAGCCAGATTTACTGGACACATAACAACGCATACAAAGATGAAACGATTGAGCTTACAGGCCCGTGCGACTTGCGGAACACGCAGACATCAATAGTTCGTGTGGCCCCCATGGCTGGCAATAACAGCCGCTACACACCGCGGCATCGAACGAAAGAGGATTCGGAAGTGAGCTTGGGGTATGTCAGTCCAGGCTGCTTTCGCACGTTGCCACAGTTCATCAGGCATAGCTGCGGGTGGTTCTTGCCGGGCCACTCGGTTGCCGATCAGCGACCAGACGTGTTCGATCTGCGACATATCGGGAGAACAGGCGGGCCACGGGAGCAGTGACACCTGGTGGGCTGTGAAGAATTGTTGCACGATGCGTGCCACGTGCGGGTGCGCATTGTCCTGTTGAAACGTGGCCGCTGGCAGGTCATACAGGTAAAGGTGGACTACAGGCTCCAAACGTCGGAGATGTAGCGGTGGCTGTTGAGTGTACCGGCGATGCGTATCAGAGGGGTACGGGTGTCATATCCAATTGCACCCTAAACCTTAACGGCAGGCGACGGACCGGTATGGCGATGCATAATGCAGGCGTCATACAGTCTCTCGCCGCGGTGCCGCCACACGCGGATCCGACCATCGTGGTGTTGCAGGCAGTAGCGAGATTCGTCGGACAAGACAATGTCGTGCCATTCCGTAGTCCAGGTGCGGCGTTTAACGGCCTACTGCCGCCGCACTTGCCGGTGGTGTAACGTCAATGGTAATCGAAGCAATGGGCACCGTGCGACAAGTCCCCGCTCCTGCAGACGACGTCGAACGGTACGTCCTGACACAGGTTGTTGCGCAACACACCCTAATTCCTGCGCTAACGTTCGTGATGTGGCGGTGCGAGCCGTCAATGCCCGCCGCACAACATGCCGGTCCTCTCGTTCGGTGGAGTGGCGCGGTTGTGGCAAACGCTCACATCGTTCCGTCCGTCCTTCCTGCACCCACCGAATCCATACTCGCCTCACTGTGGCTGGATGTCGTTCCACATGGGCGCCGATGTCTCGGTACTGTAAACCGCTGTCGCTATAAGCCAATATTCTTCCTTTCTCGAACTCCGAAACGTGCTGGAATGACTGCGGTATTCTGCGACGAGGCTTCAGGAAGCTTCTCACGCCCAAGTCCGGCAGCACAACACACTTCCACTACTTACACCCCGCCTTCTGTGCACCCTTCTTATAGTGCTTCTCGGTGGCGTGCCGGGCGCACATGATTTGCATATGCCCTGCAATGCTAATCGTTTACATGTCCTCTCGCGGGCGACGCATGCTGCGAATTTCAGGCCAATCGGATGCTTCCTTCTTGGTGTTGCATTTTGGGTGGCCAGCAGTGTATAATGAAATAACATCTGGTTTCCTTTGTCGACAGAAAAAACGGTGGACTTAAAATGAGAGCATTATGGCTGAATGAAAACGTAAAATAAAGTTATACTGATAATTAAATTCTACAAACAAACAACAACAACAAAAAAAAACACGGAATATAATAAGATGATCCTATAGCAACTACATAGTCGAGTCACATTATTGTAACCGCCTCCTTCTTTTGACGTCAACAGCGAGTGGCCAATGAATGAAGGCACGTTACGTGAACTGGTTTTAAGGGTATATAAGGTGTGCTGTAGACATTCTGAAAACATATCCATCGTTGCTGTCATGGATAAAAGGAGTGATTTATCAGATTTGCCAAAAAAGGGATGATTATCGGCTTTCGGGCAAAGGGTGGAAGTATTTATGAAACAGCGCAGTTCGTGAACTGTTCGCGTGCTGATGTGGTTAAAGTGTATGGTGATTGAAGAAATGGCACCAATACGAATAAGCGACGTAGAAACTGCGGAGCACCACGTGTCATTGATGTGAAAGGTGAACGTCCGTTTTGAAGGTGCGTGAGGGCCGATCGACACGTTACACTGGAGCAACTCACTGGCCGAATGAACCAGGAGGCTATCGGGAGTGTGTCTAAAATGACAGTTCAGCAAACCCCGCCGCGCATGGGGATCCAATGAAGACGGATGGTCACTGCACCCATGCTAAGGAAGGTGCATCGGCAGAAAAGTCTTTCATTTGCACGGAAGTATCGGAATTCTCCGATGAGTCACGATTTCTACTTCATCGAACGGATGGACGTTGGCGCATAAGCCGAGAAACATCGGAGAACAAACACACTTCAACCACTGCTGGAAGAACACAAGCTGGTGGGAGCAGCGTTATGGTCTGGGGAATGTTTTCGTGGGATCCTCTGGGTCCACTCATACCTGTGGAAGGCACTATCAACCGAATTCGTAATGAATCCATCCTTGCAGAAGACGTACACCCGTACGTGCTGCTCACACAGTATGAAATGTCCGAGAATGGTTGGAAGAGCACGTTGAAGACTTCAAAGTACTCTCCTGGCCCCCTAATTCCCCAGACTTAAACTCAATTGAGCATCTGTGGGACCACCTCGATCGTATTGTTCGCTCTATGGGTCTTCCACCACGCACCCTCCAGCAGGTGCCAGATGCATTGCATTCAGCATGGCTCCACATACCTGAGATCACCTTCCAGCACCTTACTGAGTCACTCCTTGCCGGTGTAGCTGCTTTCCGCGCTGCATACGGCGGTTACCATGGATATTAGCTGGTGGTCACAATAATGTGGCTCCACCGTGTATAAATAATAAAAATAAGGCCCTACGGACGCTATTTTTCTTGTGTTGCGGAAACCCACGCTTCCTTGCTTCGGAGCCAGTTGTTGTAACCGACTAAACTACACCGACGGAATGAACCGCTGTTGAACTTTCGTCTTGACACGTGCTTCTGCTCTGTAGTACGTCACATCATCTCCCTCTTAATTATGTTTTTTTTGAAGCGAAGAAGGAATTTTCCTTAATTCTAGACGGTGTGTGGAACAAATTTTTTCGAGGAACCCAACTGCCAGAAGATCCATTTTGCACAATCGGGCACCAACATGAAATTCACAAATTTGTCGATCACGAGGATCGCAAGCGCGCCTCCTCGCTGCGAAGGCAGTTGTTATAACCGACTAAACTACACCGACAGAATGTGCCAATGCAGATTTGTAGTCTTGACACCTGCTTGACCTCTGTAGTACGTCACAGTGAGTGTATTTTCTTAAAATTGAAGGCGTTTTTATAAAATGCGAAAATTATAAGGCAAGCCAGTTTTCACTTAGTAGATTTAGTGATTTTTTTCTGATATTTCATCCCACAAGTTTTCTCTCATCGTAGTAATGCTTCTCACTAATGTCTTACAAATTGAATAGCTTTCCATAGTGCACAGCGTTGATGAACTTTTTTTCGTCAACAGAAATTGCCGAAACAGTAATCAAACGCCTTCAAAGAAAAACCAGTCAAAGCGGGAAATCATTTCCCGCTAAGGCCCTGCTCTCTGATGATGCAATACAGGTAGTTATGCAGTTGAGGCAAGCGACTTTGACCTAACGCATGTGTATCGCTGGAGAAACAATTCACGTCCATGAAAAAAACATTTGTACCGAGCAATGCCCAAAATTTCCTTTCCGATAGGAAAATTCCGAGTTTCTCCAATGCAATGCGCTGTCTTCCATTAGTAATTATGGTTACGAAATTTACCCCTTTGTTTCTTTTTCGACACTTTACTTTCGTTCCGAAGTAGTGAGCAGCAAGCATAAAAATTATATTTCAAAGCTTTATTTCATCAGATAGCTGTAAGCACAATAACGATTTTTCAGGCTTCCCTGGTAGTAAGTATAAAATCAGATGTTTCTCTTGGGGGGCTCCTGTTTTTACAAGATAAAATAAAGCAAATACACGGAAATGCATTAAACGTGGTAGCTTACAAATTCTCAAAAAACGTGCTGATTACACATGAGAATTCGGCGTATTCGTTTTTGCTTGTGGTTTGGGTGCTTATCCCTCACCCTTAACAGAGAACTGGTAGTATTAGATTTAAACGTTCTGTTTGACAAATGATTGTAATTTCTGTTTGAAAATGACATTACTTTGATTAATACCTATTGCACAATAAGTGTACCTACTTCTATATCAAGGTTAAAATTGCCCTTTCTTTGTTTTACATCTTTTGCTCGATGGTTGATTTTCTTACGAACTATCTTTCTTTTTTAGCTTGGGGTTTAACGACCATGGTGAGCAACTGAATGCGCTGTAAGCAGTCATCCGTTTTTAATTTAAGGCCACTTGCTCCAGGGAAGAGGAAGAGCCCTTCCCTGGAGCAAGCTCTTCCGGAGCAAGTCCCTGGGCCACTTGCTCCGGAAGTGGCCCAGGAAAGGACGATATGTTTATGTTATGCCATAACACAAACACATCATCCATACCTCAGCATGATTCGAACGCGGAGCCATCTTGAAGGAATGGTCAGAAGCCAGCGCTTAGACCACTGCACCAGCGGGGCGGTCTTGCAATTTGACTGCGTATGTGATAAATCACCAGGTTTCCGGATTCTGTTTTTGCGGTGTGCATTTTCTTATAGGTAATGTTTACTTTATAAAATCGTTTTGATGAGTCAATTAGCCCTAATTGTTCTCATCCGCAAGTACCATCATCATCATTAATTATCAATTCGCTGCTAGATGAAGGTCCTCCCCAAATCTCTTCCACAACTGTCTGTCTTCAGGAGTTCTTTTTCATGTCACTCCGGCACGATTTCGAATTTTATCTACCTATTTCCCAAGTAGTCTTCTGGGTCTTTCTCTGTCCTTTCATATCCAGTCTAGTATTTCATTTGTCAAACGGTGGTCAGTTTCTCTAACAATATGTCTAACCCTCTGCCACTTTAGAGTCTTTACTTCGATTACGATGGCACCAACTCTTGTCATCTTCCAGATTCATAAGCTCCTTTTCCAATACTTCCGGGTTACCAAGCATGCTTTTATTCATGCTTTTTGGAGTTGTTTACAGCCTCTTTTTGTCTTTTCATGTTAAGGTCTATGTCTGACATCCATGAGCAAAAATAGAAGGATGCATTGATTAACAACTGTTCTTTTAAGACATAATCGAAAACTGCAGTTGAAAATGTGTACTGTTTCTTCCAAATGTCCTCCAGCCAAGTTTCGTGTACCCATTAACTTCTTCAACGTGGCCGTTGCTTGATGTCTTTTGTCCTATGTAGATATAGGCAGCAGTTACTTTTGAATTTGCCACATTATCCTCTGAAATTTCAGTTCTCGTAAAATTCGTCCGCGAAGTACGAAAGCTGGAAAGCAAATACCTCTGGGCCACGCATACAAATGTGTAAGGTTTCATTGCCAACGAATTTCTAGGTCGTTCCTAGACTGCATTTGAACCGTTCACCCAGTGACACAGATAAAGGCTCTCAGACGCTCTTTGTGAACATTCTGGTTGCGTTATAGGATACTTTTACTTGTCGAGTCTAATCATGCCTCGAAGTTACTATAGAAGTTCCTGCGAATGCCTGAGGACATTTGAAAGGGGCCGCATCGCGGTGCTGCGGGAAGTAGGCTGGTTGTGTCGCCGAATCGCCCACTATCTGAACCGTAGTTATGTAACAGCGATACGATGTTGGCAGAAATGTGTACACGAGGGGACGCATGCACGCCGAGAAATTTCAGGTCTGTCCAAGCGGACAACAGGGCGAGAGGATCGTCTCACAGTCCAACTTCTACGACGGCTTTCATGTCCACCATCCTGCGAGGTGTGAGCAGCATCTGTGTTATCGGGCACCATTACGATACGACTTGGTGAATCTAGTAACGAATTCGGCTTCTGACCGGGAGAGGATGAACGCTGCATTCGCATATGGAGGAGGCCTGCACAGCGCTCATGTACGGACTCAGTTGTGTAGCGGTACACCGTCATTAGGGAAGTTATGGTGTGTAAAGCCACCTCCTATGAGACCTTAACGCCCCTAGTGTGGTAACAGGGATGATAATCCTACGACCCATTGTCTTGCCTTTCATGTTAAACCTTCCCGCGGACATTTACCAGCAGCACAATCCCTGGCCATACACCGCGGCTCGCCTTTACCTAGAGTTCCTCCGCAAGTACGCAACCCTATCTAGGTCAGTAAGATCTCCGGGACTTTTTCCTATCGAACCAGTCTGGGACATGCTAGGATGTTACCTGTGGCCACCGCTGAATATCGAGGATCTTGTGCAGCAGTTACAAGACTCTTGGTATTATCTGTTACAGGAGAACATCGTAGTTTTGTTTGACTCTATGCTACGTCTTTTTATCACAGCCAGAGGTGGCTTTACATGATACATCTGTAACAATTATACTACTCCTCTTCTGAAATAAAGTCTTCTACTGCTGTGCTAGTGTAATATCTTTTATATCTCTTCCTCCACATTTCACGCGCTAAATTTTATTTCCATAGGACGTCTGCTTTGAAGCGCGTCGAAGTTTTTATCTAAAAGTTTATCTCTGTGTTTGCTTTTTCACGAATCTTCTGTAAAGTATACAGTAACAAAATTGTATGATTTATAGTTTAAAGACGGTTCCAGGATGAAATTTTTCAGAAGGCAATTTTCGTGTCCTTGCATTCTAAAATTTATGATTTTGCTTCCACGTTTCTGCCGTCACCACCGTTTCCACTTTCCTTTTCACTCTGAATACTGATAGACATGCAAAATAAAATAAAAAAACTGAAAAAGTTTAAAAAGGGTGAACAGAAGGAAGAAAATTCTGTTGGTTGAGATATGCCGTGCTATTTATACCAGATAATGCAGTAAAAGTGTGATTCTGAAAAAAATTATAGGGTTTGCGAACAGATATATTTAAATGTGTCTAAATCAGAGCAAGTGTTGCGTAAGGTACATCGTCGGAAACTCCAAGTTTCTGAGCAAAATATTCCGCTTTGGAGTTGAAGCATTATGGAAACTTTTGTAATATGTAGATAGAGTTTTTAAAAAATGTTGTAGCTGCGAAAAAAGTGTTAAGATTAAAAGGCATAGAAGGCAGCGATTTTTCCTCCAAAGTTTTTTCGAGAACCAGCAAGAAGCGCATCATCAATTTTCTGTGTAAAGATGCTACCATTCAAAGAACCAGAGCAAGTAAGTAATAAAATCCACGATACATGAAATTACTCCGCGTGGCGTCGAGTTCAGAAGTGTGAACATATATTAAGGAATTCGTGTATCTCGGAGACTTTTCCCCCAGAGAAACTTCTGCTTGTGTATTTAGGTAATAGTATATTAGACTTGGCCGTTTAGGAACTTGTCCATTTACCGAAAAATGTTAATCTATTCTTACAAGAAACAATATCCATTATGAGAGAGGCATTCATTTCTATCAGTTCTGAGCAAGTATACTTTGAAGAATTGTCACCCATATCCTGAATCGCCGTAGTAACAAATTAACTGTATATAAAATAAAAGTTATTATCTTGAGACTCTACAAACCAGATAATAGCCTTTATTATCTGGTTTATCTACAAACCAGATAATAACCTTTATCATATGTTGGTTATTGTCTGGGTTGTTTATTATCTGGGTTAAGTTAAGACTGCAATTTCGGTCTTCACTTAAGCCTTTAACCGGCCAGAACGAATTAACTCAGGGTTAGCAAAATGGGCTGAAATCAGACCGAACGAATATATTCGCTGTACAAAATAAAGGCCAAACGCAACTGGAACGAATTCATTCCGGGTATGTTTAGTAGGCCGAACGGCACTCGAATGAGATATAACAAAGGGGACGAACCTAAGGAATGGAAGAGAATATGTTTGAATGTCATGATATCCGTGTCAAGAGGACTAACTGTTCTTCATACATGCCCTGGTTTATGGAGCAGAGAATACAGAAAATAAAGAAAGCGCTTATGACGTATGACTGGTTTATGATTGGTAAGTGCTACTGAGATGAAAGGACGACAGGAATTATTTGGCCGTGAAAACAAGCAGCTTCCTTTAAACCTGGTTGCCATGTGGCCATTTATATTTAGCGAATGAAGAAAATTTGCAGCAGATGCGTCTGCAGGTTGCGGCTGTTTTTGGCCACCATTTGGCTCAAGTATATCGGCAGCTTCAGGGGTTAAAGCTTAGGCTACTTCTTACAGTCTATCGAGTTGTTCACGGAGGTAGCTAAACCTCCAAATAAGCAAAGAGGAATTTTAAAGCTTAGGGTTGATCTGGATTAGTCTCATTCGTTCGTTCGTATCGTCGCTGAAAATCTTAACAAGGCTAGAATGTCTAATTAAACAGTGGCTGAATAAGAGATAGCATTCAAGGACAACAAAAATTTACATGCTGAACACATTTAGGGACATTTAGGCACGTAAGTAATCCAGAATCAACAGCAAGTCGTTCGTTCGTAACCCAATACGCAGAATGATGCTTTACAATACACGCGACACTTATCGCCCTTCAAAATAATAGTCTTTTCCCTCAATACAAACTGCTTTTACACTACTGTTTGTGAAAATTGCAACACCATGAAGGACTGCTGGTATTAGTGTGAAACTTACAGGATGCGCACAACGGGTAGGGATATACAAATGACTAAAATGTCAGTGAAAATGCGCATGCAGTTTCGGAGCAGCGCTCTCTGAACTGTCTGGTATTAGGTATACACAGCTGGCTCAAATGGGATGTTGCAATCAGTGAAGAGCCGACACTGAGTCTAAAGGGTGTTTCTTGTGTCTCACTCTGACCCATCACTGAAGAAGGTCGCATTATGAACACCTGACGGACTTTGAGCGAGGAAGGATTCTTGGGATGAGAGAAGCTGGATTTTCCTCCTGCGAAGTTGCCCCTCGTACGGGACAAAACGCCAATACAGTAATGCGAAAAAAAATGGCGTCAGCCGACAAATGAGGCTAGGACGCACAGAGATCCGGGCAATGGACCGCAAATTCGCACGACTACGCGAGATGACAGACACCTCTACCGCGCGGCAGGGACCAATAGCACAGTGACATCCACGATGCTAGCGCAGCAGTGGAGCATTATCACTGGTCAAGATTTGTCCTTCAGCACAGTTCGACGTCGTCTGCTTAACAGAGGAATGATCGCTAGCGTCCCATTGCTGCGCATTAATTTAACCCTCAACCACAGAATCCCCAGCAGACGATTGGGTCTCGAACACAGATATTGGCGCGCTGATTGGCAATAGATCGTGTCTTATGACGAGTCACGATTCAAATGCACCATGATGGTCGTATACGTGTTCGAATACATCACAATGAATGACACCTTGCAGCGTCATATCGACCCAACGCCACGAGTCATGATTTGGGACGCCATTGTACGTATTAATTCCCTATCTCGCCTGATACGAATTGATTGAACCTTCAACAGCCTGCGATAAAGCAGGGATGTTTTAGAGGTAAAGGTGGTACCCTTCATTCAGAATTGTCCTGGCGCTATATTCCAGCAATTCAATGCTTGGCCACACGTGGCTCTAAATGTCCAAGACCTTTTCCATGCACAGAAGTTATCGCTTCTTCCCTGGCCTGCACGTTCGCCTTACATGTCTCTGATCGTACATGTCACATACATGGTAGCTAAGCGACTGGCCCGTTAAGTGGCTCCGCCCGTTACCACAAATGAACCCAGGCCTCACATAGAAGCTTTACCTCTAAAACATGATATCGTCCTGGGAAACAGCCTAGTCGGCCATAATTGTTCAACAAACGTACTCAGATATTATACACTGGCGTGCAAAACTTAAGGACGGATACTAGTGTACACTAACTAGCTAACTCCGGGTACAGAGGACTGGCCACATCGGAATTTCAGTGCCATAAAATTGTTCAGCATAAACACATTTCGTGTGGCCATATTCCCTACTACTTGGGCAACTATTGTTCATAAAATATTTTTTTAATATTTCATTTTCAGTAAGAAATATAGATATTTCCATGATATTCGGGCCAAAGACAAAGCGGAGAACTGGTCACAAAAATTTTAAGGGGCCGTACAAAAAATGCGTGCTGGACTGCTCCGTGGCTACATCTCCGGAAGTTGTTTATCTGACACACATAACATTTCCGTAATTTCGTATTTTCTTATTTACGATATTTTTCAAGGTTTATAAACTACAGCTAAACAAATTATCTGCGGGTATGTGCTAACCCAAGAAACTTATCGTGGGGGGGGGGGGGGGGGCTTAAAACTTAAAATATAAAATATAAAAAAATTCTGGTCCGATCGGAAGATTTTCAGCATTTACAGCTAGAACTCAACAAATTATTTTAAAGCACGTGCCTACCCAGGAAACCTGTCGGGGGTGGGGGAGTAACAAAAGTGTAGACTTTTAAGAATCTCTCGTCCGATCGGAAGATTTTCAGCATTTACAACCAGAAATATTATATGTTTTATATTTTAGGTGTTACCCCCCCCCCCCCCCGAGATGTTTCCTGAGTCAGCACATGCCCTTTAGAGAACTTGTCGAGGTA
The DNA here is from genome assembly GCA_039090855.1 of Macrothele yani. Lineage (NCBI taxonomy): Eukaryota > Metazoa > Arthropoda > Arachnida > Araneae > Macrothelidae > Macrothele > Macrothele yani. The sequence goes on from CM077017.1 coordinate 10,508,458, forward strand.
TAGCTTGTAAATGCTAAAAATCTCCCAATCGGACCAGTCAGAAATGCTTTATATTTTATACTTTTGGTGCCCCCCTCCTCCGGACCGGTTTCCTGAGGCAGCACATGCCCTCAGATAATTTCTGTTGACTTGTAGGTTGTAAATGCTAAAAATCACCCGATCGGACGAGAAATTCCTTATATTTTACACTCTTGATATTGACCCCCCAACCCCCACCCCTCGACAGGTTTGCTTAGTAGGCACATGCCCTCAGTTAATGTGTTGACTTGTAGCTTGTAAATGCTGAAAATTTCCCGATCTAACCAGAAATTATTTATATTTTATACTTTTAGTGCCCCCACCCCATAGGTTTCCTGAGACAGCACATGTCCTCAGATAATTTGTTGACTTGTAGGTTGTAACTGCTGAAAATCACCCGATCGGACCAGAAGTTCCTTATATTTTACCCTGTTGAAATTGACCCCCACCCCCCGCCCCGACAGGTTTGCTTAGTAGGCACATGCCCTCAGTTAATGTGTTGACTTGTAGCTTGTAAATGCTGAAAATTTCTCGATCTGACCAGAAATTATTTATATTCTATACTTTTGGTGCCCCCACCCCATAGGATTCCTGAGACAGCACATGTCCTCAGTTAATGTGTTGACTTGTAGCTTGTAAATGCTGAAAATTTCCATACCTGACCAGAAATTATTTATATTTTATACTTTTGGTGCCCCCACCCCATAGGTTTCCTGAGACAGCACATGTCTTTTAGATAATTTGCTGACTTGTAGGTTGTAACTGTTGAAAATCACCCGATCGGACCAGAAATTCCTTATATTTTACACTGTTGATATTGACCCTCCCTCCCAACCTCCCGACAGGTTTGCTTAGTAGGCACATGCCCTCAGACCACCTTTTGTTCATCATTTTTTATTTTCACTACGTGGTCATTTTGTGAGCCACATGTTTTGGGATGAGTCACCATTTTTATTTAGTCTCCGACCATGCCAGTTTGTACGCCACGTGTTTTGGGATGAGTCACCGTTTTTCTTTTGCCTCCGACTATAACAGTTTGTGCGCCACGTGTTTTGGGATGAGTCACAGGTTTTCTTTTGTCTCCGACTATAACATTTTGTGCACTACGTGTTTTGGGATGAGTCACCATTTTTCTTTAGTCTCCGACCATGCCATTTTGTACTCCACGTGCGTCAGAAATGCAATTTTTATACGGCCCCTTAAACATTTTGTGGCCACTTCTCCGGTGACCAGTTCTGCTACACCCAGCTAAGTCGAGTACGACAGTCTCACTAAAGAGTAGCACATGGAACGACTACGAGAGTGCTTCAGTGAAATGGCATAAATGCGGGAGTGCATCCAATCCGTTGCCAAATTAAAAATCTTAAATATCGCCGTAATGTAACATCTAGGTAGCAATTACGTACAATGGAAACTATAAAGCAGTAGTATCGGTGAATGCTATTTTTAACGTAACCGTAATGTACAAAGAGTTATGTTCCAAAATAGATGTTGCTGAAACGTAATTGTAAGATATCTCTGAAAGTGTAATGAATATGAGAGATTGTAACATTACTGATACATATCTGAAACGTTTTGTGCTGTATGGGCAGTTATCTCTTGTTACATACGGAATCTGTGATAAACAAAACTATTTGAATTGTGCGATTCTTTTCTGGTGTTGCAATGCTTAAAAACAGTAGTGTAGAGTAGGCCCTGGGAAAATTAATCAAAACTGGCAAGCCGACGTCGCAGATGTAAACTCTTTAAGCAACAAAATTTTCCAATTAAGCGACGATCAAGTTTCTGTAGTAATCGAACTTTCCACTAAAGAGTAGTTCCCACATAGTAATAGCTTTCTCCTAGGCACCCTATAATTCAGATTCCCGTACATTGAGAAACGTATTATTGAACATAAATTCAGAATGTAAAAAAAAATTCAAATGTTTTCAGGATTACGTGGAATACTTGTCTTTATCATCATCGAGAAAACGAAAACTAATGTTATGAAGAGGTTAAACCGCACTTTATAAACAAAGTGTGGGCGTACATTATAAATTGGCAAGCCGACGTCGCAGATGTAAACTCTTTAAGCAACAAAATTTTCCAATTAAGCGACGATCAAGTTTCTGTAGTAATCGAACTTTCCACTAAAGAGTAGTTCCCACATAGTAATAGCTTTCTCCTAGGCACCCTATAATTCAGATTCCCGGACATTGAGAAACGTATTATTGAACATAAATTCAGAATGTAAAAAAAAATTCAAATGTTTTCAGGATTACGTGGAATACATATCTTTATCATCATCGAGAAAACGAAAACTAATGTTATGAAGAGGTTAAACCGCACTTTATAAACAAAGTGTGGGCGTACATTATAAATTGCAAAAAATGTAAGTTCCTAAATGTTCTTGAAAGATCATTTCATGAGCATAATTAATGGCGACATCGAAGTATAAAAATTAATCCTGTGAAAGTAAATGGAAATAATTAGTCCGAAGTGAGCAACAACATGCACAGAACTCTAAGGGAAATTGTCCTATGAAATCCAATTATCTGACCTCCCGATTCTCAGCAAAAAAGTTTAACGTTTATTGAGGAGTACGAAAGGAATTGAACTGATAATTGTTTGCTCTCACTCAGTACGTCGCAAGATCCTTTTGCGTGTGCAAGATGAAATATTTATTAAATAATGTCACTGAGAAACACGTTTATGGCATAAAACGGCGAAATATTGACCTCGTCATTTGTGCCAAAAACACTTAAATTTAAAAGGAAAGTCAAATTGAAGTATTTCGCGAAGATTAAATGATATTCCAAAAGATTGAATTCTTGGATTTCAGCTAAACACTTAGCGTTTTTTTAAAAGGCTTAAATATCTCATTACATACATTTTCATCTACAGCATCCGAGCCATAGCTCTCTCAATTATTTCTTTGCCAAAAATATTATTTTTTTAGCGATCCCATTCGATTCTCTGGGATGGATGCTTCAACTAATTTTGAATGTATTTATGTGTATATACACTGAAGTGCCAGAAAAACTGGTACAGACGAGCTTACGCAAAATACTAGCAACGCCACCTATGCGCGTACTCGGTTGCGTCCGCCAGTACACATATAAAGCGATAGACATCCTTGCCAGCTGCCAGAGCTGTTTTCGGCATGAGAATGACAAGTAATAACGATTTAAGGGATTTTCAACGCGGTGTCATAGTTGGCGCTCGTGAGAGGGGCCATAGTATTTCGGAGGTAGATACGAAGTTCGGATTTTCACGGACGACCATTGCAAGGGTGTACCATGACTACAAGAATTCCGGCAAAACCTCCAACCTACGATACCAGTGTGGCCGTAAAAAGACATTCGGTGAACGTGACCATCGTCGGCTGTCAAGAATCGTTTCACGCAATAGGCGTGACACACTCTCGCAGGTATCATCGGAATTCAATGCTGGAGCCTCAACAAGCATCAGCGTCTGGACTGTGCAACGTACCCTGCAAGATATGGGTTTTGGGAGCCGACGCCCAACTCGAGTTCCCTTGATGGGTGCACGACACAGAGCTATGCGCCTCGCTTGGGCACGGCAACACCGCCACTGGACACTTGATGACTGGAAACAAGTAGCCTGGTCTGACGAGTCGCGTTTCCAACTGTATCAAGAAGACGGAAGGATTCGTGTGTGGCGTAAACCCCATGAAGCCATGGATCCCGCCTGTCAACAGCGAACTGTAATGGCTGGTGTATGTGTGTGTGTGTGTGTGGGGGGGGATTCCGTAATGGTATGGGGTGTATTTAGCTGGACTTCATGGGGACCCCTGGTACGTCTACGAGCGTCTGTGACCGGCCAACGCTATGTGCGCATCCTTTCTGACGAGGTACACCCGTTCATGTCCTGCATTCCTGCTGATAGGTTGGGCCTGTTCCAACAGAACAATGCACTTCCACACAAGTGTCGGGACGCCACATTATGATTAGAGGAGTATTCATGTGAATTTGGGGTGTTGATATTCCCACACAAGTCCCCAGACCTTAACGTGGTAGAACACATTTGGTATGCCATGCAATGCGCTATCGAACACAGGAATCCGAGATCTCGGAATACACCCGAATTCTGGAACGCTGTGCAGGAAGTATGGTGTGCATTGCCTACAGCATATTTCCAGAAGCTAGTAGAGCCCATGCCCCGTCATAGTTTTGCAGTCCTGCGCTCCCGTGGGGGACCTACCAAGAATTAGACTGGCGTACCAGTTTTTCTGACACTTCAGTGTACACTATATTGGCAAAAGTCACCGTCACCCCTTTAAAAGCAAATGAACGGATCCGCTGCGTTGTAAAGATGCGAGGTACAGCTGCAAACGGCATAAACACAAGCCTGCAGCTGACCGCAATCATATTGCACTGTGACGTTAAGTGAAAATGTCTCGCCTGGAGAGAACTGACTTTGAGAAAGGAAATATTGTTGGGTGTTATATTAGTGCGTTGTCCATAAGAGAAACCAAGAGGCGCTTACACATACCTACGTTAACTGTTTTGGATATACTGAATAAGTGGAAAACACATGGCGTACCTGAAGCAGCAAAACGTACCGGCAGACCGAAGAAAATCAGTTGATAGATTACGTCGAAGCCTCAGGAGAGTCGTTACAGCTAATCGACGGAGTACTGCACAAGGCCTCAGTGTACAGGTGAGTAAAAATGCTGGAACCCCGGTATGTACACGTACCATTCGAAGAGAACTTCATTCCATGGGTTACAGTGGTCGTGCGGCTGCTCATAAGTTTTTCATCTCTACTCGGAATGCTACTCGTCGTTTAGCATGGTGTAAAGAACATTTATCGTGTACTGTAGATAAATGGAAACGGGTCCTATGCACTGATAAATCCAGATACACCATCCATCAGTCTGATGCCCGTGTGTGGATATGGCGGCAGCTGGGGGAACGCTATTTACCACAGTTTACTGTTTCTACGGTCAAGTTTGGTGCTGGCAGTGTACTCGTGTTGGGTTTGTTTTTCGTGGTATGATCCGGGCCCATTGGTTATCGTGGACAGTCCTGTTAACCAGCACGTCTACCTTCATATCCTGGACAATTTTCCCCTAACAACTCTGTGACAATATCATGGAACAGTGTCTTGTAGGTATCAACAATATAATGCACGGAGCCGAAAAGCAAGGACTGTTACGGCGTAGCTTGATGATATTTCCGTATCGTGTGTGGACTGGCCAGCCTAGTGCCCTGATCTTAATCCGATCATAGAGCACCTATGGGATGAATTAGAGCGCCGCATAAGAAGTTTGGAACCAAGGCCTACTACTAAGCAACAGTTAGCGGCAGCATTATGTACTGAATGGAAATGTATACCTATCGCTGTGTTACAAAACCTTGTCGAAAGCATGTCTCGAAGGGTCAGTGCATGTATTAAGGCCAAAGGTGGACCGACACCGTACTAATGTATGCCAATAAATGCTATGTTATGTTTCCCTTCTAGGTGTACGGTGGCTTTTGTCAATATAGTGTATATAAATATACACTATCTTCAAACACGTAATTGGACACCCCTGCAATCGACGATATCTGCGGTCCTGATACACGTCACGGCCGCCGTATTTAAATATCGTGTGGGAAACAACAACGCAACCAGTTGCAAGATGCCACGCAGTTCGGAGCTCTCTGATTTAGAGAAAGGTGTAATCGTCGGGTATCACAGAAATGGCCGATCCCTACGTGACATATCCAGCGAGTTGAAGTAAACAAAATCGACAGTAGCCTACGTGATCGGAAAGTGGAAGATGAGAGGTGACGGTCGGAATGTGCCCTGACCCGACAGACCTACAAAACTGGGAGTTAGAGACCGACGGGTGCTGGCCAGAGAAATTTGGAAGAACCGCACCAAATCGATGGCCACATCCGCGACGAGTTTCAACAGACATCCGGGAGTGTTCTTTCGATGAATACCATCCGTAAGGAAGCCCATCTGCTCGGTTATCATGGACGTGCTGCCGCCCACAAGCCTTTGATCACCAAGTCCAATAGCGCTGCTCGGCTAACGTTGTGCAAAGAACGTCGACAGTGGACCGTTGAACAGTGGAAACAGGTTCTCTGGAGCGATGAATCAAGGTTCACCCTCTACCGTTCGGATGGCAGGGTCTGGATTTGGCGTCTGCCTGATATTCCCACCCAAGTCCCCAGACCTTAGCGTGATAAACACATTTGGGATGCCATGCAATGCGCTATCGAACACAGGAATCCGAGATCTCGGAATACAACCCGAATTGTGGAACGCTGTGCAGGAAGTATGGTGTGCATTGCCTACAACATATTTCGAGAAGCTAGTAGAGCCCATGCCCCGTCATAGTTTTGCAGTCCTGCGCTCCCGTGGGGGACCTACCAAGTATTAGACTGGCGTACCAGTTTTTCTGGCACTTCAGTGTACACTATATTGACAAAAGTCACCGGTCACCCCTTTAAAAGCAAATGAACGGATCCGCTGCGTTGTAAAGATGCGCGGTACAGCTGCAAACGGCATAAACACAAGCCTGCAGCTGACCGCAATCATATCGCACTGTGACGTTAAGTAAAAATGTCTCGCCTGGAGGGAACTGACTTTGAGAAAGGAAATATTGTTGGGTGTTATATTAGTGCGTTGTCCATAAGAGAAACCAAGAGGCGCTTACACATACCTAAGTTAACTGTTTTGGATGTACTGAATAAGTGGAAAACACATGGCGTGCCTGAAGCAGCAAAACGTACCGGCAGACCGAAGAAAATCAGTTGATAGATTACGTCGAAGCCTCAGGAGAGTCGTTACAGCTAATCGACGGAGTACTGCACAAGGCCTCAGTGTACAGGTGAGTAAAAATGCTGGAACCTCGGTATGTACACGTACCATTCGAAGAGAACTTCATTCCATGGGTTACAGTGGTCGTGCGGCTGCCCATAAGTTTTTCATCTCCACTCGGAATGCTACTCGTCGTTTAGCATGGTGTAAAGAACATTTATCGTGTACCGTAGATAAATGGAAACGGGTCCTATGCACTGATAAATCCTGATACACGATCCATCAGTCTGATGCCCGTGTGTGGATATGGCGGCAGCTGGGGGAACGCTTTTTACCACAGATAGGGGAACGCTATTACAATAGTGAAAACATTTTGGATGACCATGCGCTTCCTACGTTGTGGCAGTTTTACGGGGTGGACCCATGTTACTTTCAGGATGACCATGCCACCTGTCATGTTGCGAGGTCCACCATGGCTTGGTATGGTGAAAATGGGGTTAATCGAATGGACTGGCCCGCGCAGAGCCCGGACTTTAACCCTATCGAGCACCTCTGGGACGAGTTGGAGCGTCGACTTAAGGAGTGCCTCTACCGTCCGAAATCGGTGAAGGAACTGAAATGTCTTCTCCAAACCGAGTGGAAGAAAATACCACTAGCCGTCGTACAACGCCTGGTTGAGAGTATGCCCCGGAGGGTCGCAGCTGTAATCACCGCTCGTGGAGGCTCCACCAACTATTGAAGGTAAATAAATTTCGTTTTCTTTTCCTATCACAGGTGTCCAAATACTTGTTGGTAGATAGTGTATATATATGATTTAATCCATTCAAGATATACACCTCCTCACGAGCACAAACAAAGACACCAAAAAAAATCATATTTATATATATTTTGTACCAGGAGTGTATATATACACTGTCGTATCAGAATAATATGCCCAACTTCTTAATAATGGGAATAACCACTCGTGGACCGGATGACAGCGGCGAGACGGTGTGGCATGGACGCAATGAGGCCTTGGAAGGTTGTCCGAGGCACACATGCACATTCGGACCGCAGCAGAGAACGGAAGTCCTGGAGAGGGCGTGGTTGTGTGTCGGCAAGTCCAACCTGTCGATCCAAATAGTCCCACAAGTGCTCTATAAGATTGAGATCGGGCGATTTCGCCTGCAAGGGAGAACGGAGACATCGCTGTCGTGTTCCTGGAACCAGTAACACACCCCATTAACGACATGATACGGCGCATTGTCCTGTTGGTAGACACCACCACCACCACCAAGGTAAACGTCCAATATGAAGGGATGCATGTGGTCAGCGAGGAGGGAGAGGTAGCAATTGGCGTTCAGCGACTCATCCAGTTGTACCAGCGGTTCCAGGTCATACCAGGAAAATATCTCCCAGACATGCTTACTGCCTCTACTTGACCGACAAGCGTGCCCGGCTGTTCGTTCTCGTATGTGTCTGACTCCGTATCCACCAGCCCCCGTCAGTTCTGTGGAGAGGTTTCTCGACTCGTCGGAGAAGGCAAACTTTTCCATTCTTCCATTGTCCAATGACGGTTGTCCCATGCGAACTGCAGGCGTCGTTGCCGATGGACCTGAGTTAACATGGGCGCCGTGACGCCGCGTCAAACCCGGAGAACCATGTGTAACAGGGATTGCTCTACTGTTATCCGGGATACGTACCTGGATGCCACAGCATTCATTTGTATTGTCAATTGATGCATTGTTTCGCGTCGATTGCCCTTTACCAGTCGACGAAGGTGACGTTCTCCTCTGGGGTCGATGTGCTTTGAAGCTGCACAGTTATAACGTTGGGAGGTACTCGGTGTGTCAGCGGTCCTTTCTTGATACACCCTTACTACAGCACCTCGTGAACAGCCCACGAAGTCTGCTGTTTCTGAAATGCTTCCACTCTTGGCGCGGTAGCCGATGATGATTCCTTTTTGAATGTCCGTCAAGTCACTACCTCTGACCATTGTGCTCTAGTTCCACCCATGACTCATCTGTCCTGGCTGATCGCTTTTGTCTTCGTGTGGTCGACCTTGTTACGTACACTTTGTGACACGCTTTGGCGGGTACACTCTGATTGCATGTGTGGTCATATTATTCTGATACGACTGTGTCTATATACGTATATATTTGCAGAGTTGCAGAAGATTGGAACAGCACAGACTACAAACACACACACACACACACACACACACACACACACACACGGTCGAGTCACATTATTGTGACCACCAGCTAAATTCCAGAGTAACCGGCGGATGCAGCGCGGACAGCAGCTACACGTGCTGGGAGTGACTCAATAAGGTGCTGGAAGGTGGAAGGTGTTCACAGGGATGTGGAGCCATGCTGACTGCAATGGATCTGACAGCTGCTGGAGGGCGCGTGAGGATCAATAGAGCGAACAGCACGATAGAGGTGGTCCCACAGATGCTCAATTGAGTTTAAGTCTGGGGAATTAGGAGGCCAGGGAAGTACTTTGAAGTTTTCGTCGTGCTCTTCCAACCACTCTCGGTTATTTCTAGCTGTTTGACACGTCGCATTGTCGTTCTGGAAGATCCCATCCGTCCCAGGTAAGACAATCAGCATGTACGGGTGTACGTGTTCTGCGAGGATGGATACATAGTGAATTCGGTTCATAATGCCTTCCACATGTCTGAGTGGTCCAAGGGAATGCTACGAAAACATTCCCCAGACCATAGCGTTACTCTCACCAGCTTGTGTTCTTCCAGCAATGGTTGAAGAGTGTTTGTTCTCCGATGTTTTTCGCCTCATACGCCAAAGTTCATCCGTTCGATGAAGCAGAAAATGCGACTCATCTTAGAAGCCAATCTTTTGTCAATCAGCAGAGGCCCAATTCCGATACTGCCGTGCAAAGTAAGCCTTTTCTGCCGATGTGCCTTCCTTAGCATAGGTGGAGTGATCATCCGTCTGCATTGGAGCTTCATACGCAGCACGGTTAGCTGAACTTTCTTTTTTAACACACTTTCGGTAGCCCCGTGGTTCATTCGGCCAGTGAGTTGCTCCCCTGTAGCGTGTCGATCGGCCCTCACTTACCTTCAAAGCCGATGTTCATCTCTCACAACAATGGCACGTGGTGTTCCGCAGTTTCCACGTCGTTTATTCACAATGGTGCCATTTTTCCAATCACGATGCACTTTAACCATAGCAGCACGCGAATTGTTCACGAACTGAGCTGTTTCAGAAATACTGCCACCCTTGGTCCGAAAGTTCTTTTTATCCATGACAGCAACGAGTGACATTTAAAATCCAGAGGTTGTACTTTCGTGCAACAATTCAAAGGGTAATTAAGGCTGTCAAAGTACGATCAGATTCGTTTAATATAGAGCACAAACACCACACCTCCCAATCACTATCTAAAAACGTAGGTTAAAAAACGTCTGTATTAACAATTAAAAGGTTGAGTTTAAAAGCTCTAGCGAGCACTTTTGCGAACCACTATGGTCGCATCATCAGACTAAAGAGTCATGAGCCGTTTCATTGTGATTTCACTCCTTAGCCTGATGATGCGACCATAGTGGTTCGCGAAATCTTTTAAACTCAACCTTTTAATTGTTAATAAAGACGTTTTTTAACCTACGTTTTTAGATAGTGATTGGGAGGTGTGGTGTTTGTGCTCTATATTAAGACGAATCTGATCGCGATTTGACAGACTTAATTACCCTTTAACGAGTGATATGTTTTCAGAATACCTGCAACACAACTTAAATACCCTCCAAACCAGCTCACGGCATGTGCCTTCTCTTATTTGCTACGCGTTGTTGACGATAAAAGTAGGAGGTGGTCACAATAATGTGACTCGACTGTGTATATATATTCGTGATTATTATCAAATCACGAATATGCTGTCTCCTGTTCATAAAAAAACAGGACACCTGAAAATATTCGACCTACGACTGATTTTTTCATTATATGCTAGCAGGGCAATATTGCAGAAATGATTAGCAGTTCGACGTCATAGGTACAAGCCTGTTACGTATAGGCAAATCATTTCGCTTAACGTGACAGGCCGTAAATCTTCCGTTTTCTGTTATAAGCGCCGCGTGGCTCGGTCGGCATGTCAGTGCTTGGCCAGCATTGAGTAAGAATGCCTCGTAGTCGTGCAAGACAGTCGTACAGTCACATCAGCGACTTCGACAGAGGCCGCATTATCGGCATGAGAGATTGCAATGCTTCCCTCCGGGAGATTACCGGTCTTGTTGGGCGCAGTGTGTCCGTTGTGGCAAGTGTGTGCATGGAATGGTACGAAAAAAGACGTAGGAGATGAGAAAGTACTAGACATCGTACACAGACAACTCAGAGGGACAATCGTCTTCTCAAGAGGATTTCTTTTAGCGACCATTCTGCGTCCTCAGCGGCGTTGGCGTAGCACTGGAGAACTATGATGCATTTTCCCATGTCATCTGTAACACTACATTGCCGGTTACTACACTTTGGATTGAAGGCTTGTCGGCCCCATCTCAAACTACCTTTGACACCTCAGCAAGGGACTGCCAGTCTGTCCTGGTACATCGACCGACGGGAGTGGCGTGACGAATGGTACAATATTGTGTTCTCTGACGAAACTCGCTTTTGGTCGCATCTGTGTCTGCCGACGACAGGAGGAAAGCCGTCGGGAAAAGTGTCTTCGCCCCAGGCATAGTGCGCCAACACTATACACGGGTTGGACAGAATAATATGAACACCAAGGAAAAGAAGGTTTTACGTACCTAATAGAGTGTGGGACCACCATTGTCATTCAAAACCGCCTGAATCCTTATTGAAATGTTCGCATGCAAATCCTGGATGGTGGTTAGTGGGATATTACACCATTCTTCATGCACAAACTCCTGAAGGTCCTTGAGATATGCAGGAGGAGGATAACGGGATCTTACTCTGTTTTCCAACACAGACCACAGTGGCTCGATGATGTTTAAGTCTGGTGATGACGGAGGCCAAGGAAAGTGTGAAAGTTTGTCCTCATGTTCCTCAAACCATGATTGGACATTCCGAACTCTGTGAATTGGGGCGTTGTCATCTTGACAGAAGGCATCTGCTGCACGAAACAATGTGTGAGCCATTGGATGTACTTGGTCCGCCAAAATGGTTTCATAAGCCCTGCTGTTCATTCGTTCTTTCAAGGTGATCAGGGGACCTTCTCAGAACCATGATATGACTGCCCAGAGCATGATAGAACCACCAGCATGCTGCACTGTTGGGAGCAGACAGTCTGAGTAGTACGCTTCTGACGGCGTTTAACACAGGTATACACGTCCTGCGGTGAGAAATAGTGTGAATGTGGATTCATCCGATCACATTACACATATTCATGCATCGGCATTCCACGCTGTATGCTCCTGGCTACACTTCCGTCGCCGTTGTGCATTCACCCAGGTCATCAGAGGTTTTGCAATAGCAGCTCTGTCATTAATATCTTGTTTATGCAGTTCCCTGCGCACTGTTTTCGTTGATACTGGAGTCTGGAGATGCAGATTGAGCTCCGCAATAATTTTCGGCGTCGTGGTGTTCTTATTATTCTCCTTAATGCTCTCCTGTCTCTATCATTCAGGATCATTTTCCGGTCGCTCTTGTGTTCCGCAGATGAGGTTTTGCGACGAACACGGTATGCTGTCAGGACACTAGGCACAGTAGATCTCGGTACCCCCACTACCCTGGCGACTGTTGTCACTGAGAGAACAACTAGCCGGCCACTAACGATTAGCCCTCTTTCGAAATCCGTTAGGTCCTTCATTTCTTCGTCTCCCTGAAAGAAATTTTGCAACAAGGCACTTTAAATGCACTTAAACAGGACCTTGAGGCTCTAGACAGAGCTATTACAACCAAAAAGTGGTGGATACCTTTGCGTATTGCGACGTACGCAGCTGCATTGCAAGTCACGTCTCTGAGCATGGCGTTCACATTATTCTTCTCGTGAGAGTCTGTACCACCATCACGAGTGTCCGTTACGTCAATGGAACTCAACGGACGTTCGCACCTTTGTACCTGCAGGACGTCCCCGGGACGATATTTTGCATGCCAATGCCATACCGCATGTTGCAGCAACAGCACGTGCCTTCTTCAGGGATAGCAACGTTCCACTTCTGCTTTCTGCTGCGGCCGGCGAAATCCCCGGGTTTATCACCCATAGAAAATGTTTGGGACATGCTCAAACGCCAGGTGCAGCGTACGACCATCCGACAGTAACTCTTGCTGAACTTTGGACGCGGGTCGATACAGCATGGATGGCAATTCCACAGGACACCGTTCTCTCATTATTTGATTAGATGCCTCAGCCGTGCAACAGGTGATACAGGATAGAGGTGGCCACACCGATTATTAGGTACATGGACGCACCTGGTACGTATGACGCCGAAATGCTAATATTTGTTTTCTGTTGCATAATGACCATATCCTGTAAAAACCAAAGACATATGACGACTGAACTTCTTTCAGGTGTTCTGTTTTGATGAATATATACTGTATATATCTACACTGAAGAACAATTGAATTAGAGATACCTGTTTAGTAACGTGTAGCACCACCTTTCGCCCTGATGACGGCGTCGATTCGTCTCGGCATGGACTCGACAAGACACCGGAAGCGTTGGGAAGTCATACGGATCCACGACCCCTGAACAAGCTCACACAGTTCACGAAGATTTGATGGAGGGGGTCAGAGCCTCGAACATCTCTCTCGATGGCATCCCCGATTTGCTCGATGGGATTGAGGTCAGGTGACCTAACTGGCCAAGAAAGCGAGGTCACGTCGGTGGAGTGTTTATTCAACCATTCGGATACAATTCGGGAGCAATGGCACGGTGCATTGTCTTGTTGCAGGATGAGGTCCCCAGTGGGATGTTGAAGACGCACAAACGGGAGCAAATGGTCGTCCAGGATATCCCAGTAACGTTGACCTGTGAGGAACGATGTCACACGTACCATATGTCCCATTTCAGTCCACGTAAACAGTCCCAAGACGAGAATGCCACCTCCACCAGTTTGAAGAGTACCCTGCTGGGAAGAAGGATCCATCGCTTCATGTGGTTTTCGCCGTACTCGTATCCTGCCATCCGCATGTACTAACGTGAATCTCGACTTATCAGTACAGGCAACATTTTCCCACATGTCTAGGGTCCAGTGGCGATGTTCCCGCGCCCATGCTAATCTTCGCACCCTGTGATGTTCGGTCAGCAGCGGTACCCTCGTGGGACGATGGCTTCTGTACCCCATAGTGAGGAGATGGTTCTGGATGGTGTGGCTGCTTACACGTTTTTGTGCACCAGCGTTAAATTGCCGAGTGATTTCTTGCACTGTGGCTCGTTTATCCGTTGTTACAACGCGAGCTAGCCGACCATGACCCCACTCATCCATACGCTGTTGTCCACAGCAGTTGGCCCTTACAGGGATGGTTTTACCGGATTCGATGTACTCACGGTGCACCCGTGACACAGTGGCTCGTGAAAATCCCAGTGCCTGCACGACTTCCGAGATGGAGTGACCCATTCGTCGGGTCCCGACAGTTTGCCCACGATCAAATGCGCTTAGATCCTTCGTCTTACCCATACTGCGTCCGAATGTTACTGATTCCCGTCGCACCACTCCTTATATTGTCGGATCGCTGCATACGTCATGTCGTTTCCGTTTACAGGGACGCCCACAGCGCCACATTTGCATAACGCCAGCTGCCTCTAATTCAATTGCTGTTCAGTGTATACAGACATGACATACGTGAATACACACTTGATTTGTTAATAATATTTATTTTCTGTCCGCATGAAATGGAAGGAGCTGTAGGTGTGGCTGGATTTAATATCGGGTAGCCATACCCTTTGCAGTACGTATGGCTTTCTCACCCTGTCAGACATTGTGAAAATGAGATCAGCAATGCAACTCTGTGGAATTTGAGTCCACGATTCACGTAACAAGGCCAGCAGGTGTGCATGGTTGGCTGATTTCTGTGGCATCCGTCGTAATTTTTCATCCAATATGGCCCACATGTGTTTACTTGGGTTCATATCAGAGCTCTGGGTTGGCCACGATAGTTTCTGGATGGCCTTTTGTTCTTGTCATGTTCCAGTACGTTTTGCCCTATAGCATGGAGCTTTCAAAAATGGTTATGTACCTTAGTTCATTGATGATGCCTTCACATTCTATGAGGACTGAATGACCAGTCATCTATATGGCTTCCTATATGATGACTAAAACCCACCATATTTCACAGCTGGCTGTAGGTGCTTCAAGCTTTCCCACTGCCTGAAAATTGTGCAAATAAATCGGAATTCATCAGGGAAAATGACGCTGTGCCAAAATGCTAAGGTCTCCCAATAATATCTGTCGGCCATGCCAATCTGCTACGAATAATGAAAATAATACTGAATCTGGCACTCCGATATGCAGATTATTCAGGCAGACCTTTTGTATAAGCACAAACATCCAGCGGACACACAATAATATAGTATAGAATAAGCAAGTGGAGAGGACGATCGCCTTCAATTCGTGGACATAGCAACATGCTAATATATTCCTTCGGTTTGTTAAATGCAATAGTATGCTATAGTTATGCAAGACAGTATTGTAACGAACCGTTTATTTTAGGCAAGCGTAGTATCTTTTCCAACTAGCATAATCTCACGGCGATGTATAATCAGAAATATGAAATTACAGTCCGCAGTCTCGAACTTGGATAGGCCATCCACATCATTTCATTAATTCTGTAATTATTCGGTGACACACCGGGTCATCTGTATGAAGTAGGAGGGTGTAAGGCGAACTCCCTCAATTATGACTTCTTCTTGGTGAGTTTCGGCGTTTGCATTTCATGCGCAAGGTTTGAATTTTGTCGAGATCTTCGTAAACAGATTTAAAGACACTTTGCTCGCTCTGCGTAGCTTGGCGCAGTCGGACGGGCATTTCTGGGTATCTCTCTCTCTCTCTCTTTTTCAAGCAGGCTGGACGCTGGAGTGACTGTCCTGCGGGCTGTCATTATACGGTCCACCATTCGTTCTCCTTTAAATAAATGGTTACTTTTAGCCCGTTTATCAGATTAAAATCCTTTTCCAAGGTTCAAGTTCACGACTGTCTCCAGGACGGGTTACTTGTTCATTGCTGTACGAAATCATTGATGTGTGCTATTCTTTCTTCATCTGTGCACACTGCATATCTTTCAGTCTATCGGAGCTTGCATAGCAGGACGCTTTCTTGCTCGCACTATCCACTATCGTTTCTAGGAACACAGACGGGCTTGACCACCATGTGATACGGTCGGAGAGGCCTGCTGGCCCTCTTTTGCTAACCACACCACACTCGTGAAGATGACAACTCTCACCCACGGCAATAGAATAAGACTTTGCTGGTTGATCACCTGGATCTGTTTTTGGGGGTCTGTTGCTTTTCCAGACTGTTTAGGAATGCTTCCAATGCAAGAGAGAAGTACTCCATTACGTGCTCAGAAAGTTCGATGGACCCTCCCAGGATGTGACCTTAAAGATCTTCCGTCGTGGTTTCCTGTTACATTCTGCACTTATAAATCTAAGCTCCTTTCCCTGAGTGCTTGACCCTGCGGACACATACTTATTCGAAAAATGTTTAAAGACTCTAACTTGACACCTAATCGTTTATACCAGATGATGACTTTATGGCTTCTCCATCAGGAAAAGCTCAGACACAGGCGCCACCGCCTCTCCGGTAAAGAATTTTAATGTGTCTGCTTGGAGTTTCTTTTTACTTTTCTCTTGAAATTTCCTCCTAAGGCCTTTTTGGGAGACATACATACAGCAGCGGTGAACTTCTAGCAACATGCTTCTGTATTTGTTTTTTGCTTATCGACGCCTAAAGAATCTTCTAATTGCTTAACTCATTAAGCAATGTCCCCACCTCGTGCTAATTTAAATAATTACAATACCAGAACCTGTGTGGTACAACATTAATTCACTCGCAGAATATAAGTACTGCTTGTTTGAAAAAAAAATACTGCAAATGGTAACGAGAAACAAAATGATAAGTTGAACACGTTTCACGCGCATTCTGATGCATTTCAGAAGGGAACGAAAATGCGCTTTGTCGTGCACAATGCTAAAAGACCCAGAAAGAAATTTCCTTTCTTTCTTCGGATTCAGAGAAGTTCGTCGTATCTACGAGTGGTATAAATAAAAATCCTTCATTTTTCCTAACGCGTTGTTCAGTCAGTCAGTGCGACTATTGCTCTCATTCACTTAACGAATGGGAGAGACCACTTAAAATACTACAAAGAATTTTATGTCAGACCAAGCTTATAGAAACCAGTCCAGCACTGAATTTCATGGTTTCAGTATTTTCTCTCGTCACTAGAGCTCAAGAGCGCACATTTTACCGCTGAAAAAGCTACGCTTAGTATTTTAAGTTAGTTCTCCAAGATTTACCTTACAATAAGAATTACCAAGATTTACTCAAAAATTTCAAAAGATGTACTCTAAAATTTACAAATGATAAAAACTGAAAAGAAAATGGAAATTATGAAAGACGTTTAAACCAAGATTTGTATTTTTCACGAAGGAATATCTGTTACTTACTTATTCACAGATATTAAGTGTTGTGAAATCATTTTTGTGGGGTTTGGGCATAATTAATCATGCTGACCAAGCGGGCTGGTGAGTGTCAGATAGCATTTCCTCTCGTACCGAACTGTTCAGCGGCATTTTGAGAACGATTTTCAATCATTGAACTAGGAAGACAAGTTGATAAATGTTAATGGAGATTATTTTACTAAAAAGGGAAGTCTTTCAACTGTCACTCTCTATAATTGAAGAAACGTGGCCAGGAGATAGTAAGTACTAAAGGCAAAAACCAATGGTTGTATTTCCGTTTTGGCCCAAATGAACTGACAAAGGTGAACAGTGTTTTAACTGACAAGGGAAGCCTTTCAACTGCCCCTCTCCAAAATTGAAGAAACGTGGCCAGGAGATAGTACTAAGGGCAAAAACCAATGGGTGTATTTCCGTTTTGGCCCAAATGAACTGACAAAGGTGAACGAGTGGTCTGAAAATGGCCTTAGAGCACAAGTGGGGAAAGTCATCTAACATGTGTTGTGGTGCGTGATATGTAACCCCAAATATCAGCTATGTCCCCATGATTCAAAATAAGCTCACGTCATACAAAAAGGAAGAAAAACCTTTATTACAGGTGTAAATGAACATTTGTGGCATTGAACACATGATTGAAGCAAAGTAATTTGGAACAATGAGAACAACGCAAGATCCCAATTTTATCACAGTACTGAAAATTAGCATTAATATCTGAAAAACAAATACGTTGAACATTATCAAAAGAAGCGTCACCACTTTCACAGTATCCAATTTTTATCTACGGACATTACAAAATGTTGTTGAATTTTTCTGACTGCCATTGATTGTTCATTGATAAATTCGATGATTTTCTCCGCTTGTGCTCTAAAGCCATTTTCAGACCACTCGTTCACCTTTGTCAGTTCATATGGGCCAAAATGGAAATACACCCATTGGTGTTTGCCCTTAGCACTATCTCCTGGCCACGTTTCTTCAATTTTGGAAAGTGACAGTTGAGAGGCTCCCTTGTAAGCTTCGTTTAGCTGATGAAATATCCATTTTTGCAACTCACTTTCAGAGTTGCAGACTATGATCCAGAAATTTGCTGACAAGTGTGAAGAAGTGGGATTCAAAATGAAATTTCAGAAAACAAAATTGACCTACTACAGTGCTTTTACAGGAGATTAAAATTTAGCGATTGATGGGAAAATCTGGAGGTAACCGATACCTACATTCCCTTTGGGCAACAGATATCAAGAGGGAGGACCACTTTGGTGAAGATTTTAATTGGCGTATAAAGCTTGGTGGGAGATCATTTGAAAGAAACAGTACAATTTTCAAGAACAATTTACGATTATGTCCTAAAAGAAAAGAGTCTAATCATTCCATCCTTCCAGTTCTTACGCAGAGACACGGACTTTTACTAAAAACGAAATACAGGCTCTGCAGACAACTGAAAGAAGCATGGAGAGCTGTATTTTTGATCTAATCAGGAGAGATAAGAGGAGGAGCTCGTGGATCAGGGAAATGACAAGAGTGGAGGACATTGTGATCAGAGTAAAATCTCTGAAACGGCAATGGGCCTGACATATTGCTAGAAGAACGGGCCACTCATGGAAAAATATTACACTGTGAGCCAAGAGACAGAAAAAAGATCCAGAAGACCACTTTGGAGGTGGGTGGATGAAATTCGGAAGAAAGCCGGAGTGACATGAAGGAAACTGGCTCAAGACCGACACGACAGTTCAACGTGGGGAGACTTTCACCCAGCAGTTGACTGATAACGGTTCATAATGATTATGATGATGATTAAGTGTTACTTCTAGCGACGATTTTTCACTAATGAAATATGCAATTCCTTTTCGACGTTGTAGGCGAAGTGTAAGACGTTGTAGCCAATTCGTGTTTAGTAATATACTATAGAAATTAGTTAGAAGCAAACGAGAAAAGGAGATAGTCGATGTGAATAGGGAACCGTACCAGAAGGAAACGTATATCACAGTAACTAAAGTGACTGGAAATCAAAGATTTTGAATTATCATATTTATTCGGACGATGTTTACTCGCAACGTTTTGTACGGCAACTGGAAATTAGAAATAATACGGATGAGAAATATTGTCTACGACAGGCAAAGTTATATTGGTTATTTTGCACTGATCTTATTAAACTTGTGGAAATAATTCAGAAGTGTTTGTCAGGTTGAAGTCACTATAAAATGTGCCTCAATACTTCCAAAACTGAGTTTTTTATAGTAAGCAATTGTTTACGACGGTTGTACCGAAAGTAATGTAAAAGTGAGCATAACGTTTTATTAACTGAGAGAGGTCGTTCAAATTGCATATGTTGGTACAGTAATTCTTCCTCTAATCAAAGGTATTACTCAACGTAATCTCCATCACAAGCGATGCATTTGCGCCATCGTTGAACCCAACTCTCGAATACTATTTGAGAAAATTCCGATGTGGACTGTTTTACCCACTTCTATACAGCCACGTTCACTTCGTCTGTGTCATCAAATTTTTGTTTGCAAAAGACCGAACAGGTGGAAGTCAGTGGGTGTCAGATCTGGGCTGTACGGTGGATGGGGACCACCAACCAGCCTACTTTGTTGATCGCCTGATTTGTTGCCAAAAATGTGTGTAGCATCACATTGTCATGGTGAATATGGATCTTTTTCAGATTCTTGTTCAGTCTCTTCCTCCTTATGGCTTCTCTGAGCTTTTTGAATATCTCAATGTACCACTCACTGGTCACAGAACGGCCACGTTCCATTAAAGCAAGGAGAAGGACACCCTTGTCATCCCAAAAAACAGTCATCATGACTTTCTGTGCTGTTCACTGGCTCTTGAACTTCTTAGGCCTTGGTGAAGAGGTGCGACGGTATTCCATGGATTGACTATTCGTTTCCGGATAGTACAAATACGCCCACGTTTCATCCCCTGTCACCAGATCGAAAAACGCGTGTCTTCATTGGCTTCAAACGCTTCCAGCAGATCAGAACAGACTTTCACCTTTCTCTCCTTTAAATAGGGTTTCAACTGACGAGGTAACCACTTTGCACACACTTTTCGACACCCTAGGTCTTCCACCATCTTCTGTATGGCATTTTGACAACAGCCCAGTTGAGCAACAAGCTCACGCATTGTGACTCGTCTCTCCATGCGGATCAATTCACCTACTTTCTGACGATTCGTGACAGTGGTCGCAGATGATGGTCTCGCACTGCATGGTTTGTCTTCAATGCTGGTTTCCTTTTCCTTAAACTTCTTTATCCAGCTGTTCACATTGCTCTTGTCAATGGTATCATCTCCTTAAACATTCTGTATCCTTCTGTGAATGTCGGACAGCCTGAACCCTTCCTTCGTCAATAACTGCCTGACAGTACGTTGCTTCTGATTGGAATCCAATATTTACCTGCAATGAAGAAGAAAGGTTTCTATAGAGGAAGAGTTACTCTACCGATATGTGCAATTTGAACGAACTCTGTCAGTTAACGAAAACGTTATACTTACTTTTTGCATTACTTTCGGTACAACCCTCGTACATGGTCTGCTAAGGAACGTACAGTAAGATCTACTTATATGCTGTATTAAGAGCTCTATCAAGGAAAGATATCGCCATAAATGTTCACAACGTGGTAAACAAAAATATTTCTAAATGAAAATAGCGTGTGTGTGTTGAGCGGTTTCTTTAAAATAAACCTGAGCAAAATGTCTCGCCGTTTATCACGGACTATTTCATTTCAGATACCTGAAATGTGTTGTGTTTGTTTGGTTCTGAAGAAACTAATTTAGTTCTTTTGCGCTGTGCACATTTCTTTGTTGGTGGAAAGAGTTTAAAAAAGTGGAACTTCGAAAGTTTTTCAGGTGGAAGGGTTCAGTTATGCTAAGTTCCACTTTCTTCCTAGACGAGTTAGCAGCGACATTAATGATACTTGCAATTCAGGAGATTTTTAAACCCTTTTACGCTAGAACTGTCAACATCAGGAAAATACGGGTTGTAAAAAGAGTAAACAAACAGAAAAAAAAATTGGCTTCAAACTGGTTCTACGAAAAGCTTTTTATTATCTTGTCAAATTAGTTATTTCAGATGTTTCATTTATTAGTCTCTTCGTTTTTTAAGCGTGCAGTGTCACACTTTGAAAGAACGCTGCGAATTTGTTACTCGAGTTAGAGAGATAATCTGCTTGTTTTTGAACAAAGGGGAAAGTGTTGTGTCTTCAATATTCTATCATTTCATTGTTTTTTATTACGAACACAGAAAAGGAGGAATGTTTTTACAAGATGTGCTTTTCAGTTGCAGGTGAAAAGAATAATTATATGGAGAGTTACATACTGCGGAAGTTTTGTAGTTAAGTGGAAAATATAAGGTTTTTTTTTTATAAATATTACAGTTAGCATTACAGCGAGCAGGTAAACATTATACATTGTGGAGAAAAAATATCATGTACTGCTCATAAATTTTTCGTCCCAAGACTATGTTTCATAGAATATACAATTTTATTTTAGAGTACGTACATTATAAAAGTCAGCCAATATATTTGCCTGAAAATACGATGGGAATAAACTTTGCCTGGTATTATAAAACCATCACTGATTCGAAAAGATGAAGCTCGTTTTCGTTTACTGTGAGACATTTTGATTTTTTTATTTACTATATGTGGATCACAGCTTGTGTTGTTTTCTTGTATTTATTAATTTATTTAGGCACAAATTGAACTACTTGAAACCCAAAGTGTATCGAAACCGAGGAACATTGATAAATGTGGTGACCCCAAACAGATGCATCATTCCATCGCTGAAGTGGTAAAAAACTCTAGGGTTTCAGAGGGCAATTGTATCAAGGGTGTACCGCGAGTATACCATCGACGGATGTACCAACGCCTAGGGAGAAAGCGGTGGCCGACCACACGCCATTGATCACCGGGGTGGATGTAGACTATCCGGGCTCGTGCGGACAGCCACTTGGCAATGACGACCCAAATCACATCCAGGTTAAAGGTCGGAGGCCGAAGTAGCGTCAGAAAGTGAACGGTGCGGCTCACGATACACACCTAGGGCTACGAGAGCCGATGACCTACTCCTGTGCTACTGTTGACTGCTCGTGTGATCAGATGAATCCCATTTTCAGCTATACCGAGCTGACCGTAGGGTGCGGGTGTGGTGTAAACACTATGAAACTATGATCTTGTCGTGCAAGGTTAGCCCTGTTCAAGGCGGTGCCCGCTCAGTGATGGTTTCGGGAGCTTCTCATTGGACACATTAGGTCCATTAAAGCTGGTAGCACGTCACAAACCTTTCCACGTCTCGAAAAGTCCTTAAAGGCTGGGTGCTACCAGCATATGCTGGCTGGTCATCTACACGCTTTCATGGCCTTCACGCATGCTGCGGCCGATGGTCTGTTCCAGCAGGACAATACGCCGCTCCAGCGGGTCGCAACCACCCAGGCATGGATTGAGGAACACTCATCTGAGTTTGAAACTATCCATTGCCCCCCCTCCGGTCACTATATTTGAACCCTGTTGAAGCGCTATGGGATACCGTGGAGAGGAACATCAGATACATGGATCCTGGACCGTCGTCTCTGGCAGAGTCGTGGACAACGCTGCAACAGGCATGGCTGTCATTAGCTCTCGAAACCTTCTGGCATCTGGTGGAGTTGAGAACATCAGATCCATGGATCCTGGACCGACGTCTCGGGCGGAGTTGTGGACAATGCTGCAACAGGCATGGCTGGCATTACCTCTGGAAACCCTCTGGCATGTAGTGCAGTTGAGAACATCAGATCCATGGATCCTGGACCGACGTCTCGGGAGGAGTTGTGGACAATGCTGCAGCAGGCATGGCTGGCATTACCTCTGGAAACCCTCTGGCATTTGATGGAGTTGAGAACATCAGATCCATGGATCCTGGACCGACGTCTCGGGCGTAGTTGTGGACAATGCAGCAACAGGCATGGCTGTCACTACCTCTGGAAAACCTCTGGCATCTGGTGGAGTTGAGAACATCAGATCCATGGATCCTGGATCAACATCTCGGGCGGAGTTGTGGACAATGCTGCAACAGGCATGGCTGTCATTACCTCAGGAAACCCTCCCGGATCTGGTGGAGTCAATACCTTGGTGTGTACAGGCTATTATTTGCACTAGAGGAGGACAAACTTGCTGCTAGGTAAGTATCTCTAAGGTCTTGTCCATAGAGTACATAAGCGTTCCTACATTTGGAAGGGTCGTCAACGCTACGCGGAAGCTTCGGATTGCTTCCACTAGCGCAAATCTCAAGTTGTTCAGATACCTCGGCCCTAACTGCTTTATTCGAAATTTCTTGTTTCCGGGTGGTATTACGATAGCGTGTTCGACCTGCAAAAGCGATGTGAGGGTTCGATTTCCTCTTCTAGCGATGTATAATAGTTTTCAACTGCTCTGAGGAAGTGTTGCATGGACAATAGTGAACGAAAACAATGCTGTACCGCAAAATGATTGTTGAAGATAATTTTTTTTCAGTGAATCGAATTACTACATACCATCAAATTCAATATTTCGAGGAAAGCATTCTCATTAGAAAACGATAATTATTAAATATAGTGCTTCATTGAACGCTATGCGCAACGAATAAAAGATTAACCAAAAATTATACACCGCTCAAAGTAATTAGGGGAGCATAATAAAGTGTGACGTAGACAACCAAATCATTCATATCATGATGCAAATTAGCGTCATAGACGTCAGAATGCAGAAATCACAGATTGGAATAAAAAGGTAGGTTTTCCCGAAAAAAGCTGCCTTATTCTTCAGCGTTTATCGTGACATTTTGCTTCTAGAAGTCTTCGGTTCGAACTATGTCTCAACAGCATGAATTACTGGAATTAACAGCGTGGAGAGCTGTTGCAGAGGGTAGAAGCAGGTCAGACACAGCGGGTGATTGCAGAAGCATTGGAGTATCGCGAAGTGTCATTTCCCGGCTGTTGACACGATTTCAAGATACGGAAAGTGTTCGAAGAAGGCAAGGTCAAGTCCGTCCAGGAAGAACTGCAGCAAGGGATCACCATTATGTATTTTTAACAGCCTGTCGGAATAGGAGGCAAAATGCTACTCATCTTCAGTTAGAGCTTCTCGCGTCATCAGGACGTAGGTTGTCAACTTAAACTAACTTCAATCACATTCACCATCGCACCCTTTATGCATGTAGACCAGTGGTGTGTATCTCTTTAACAGCACGACACTGTACGGCCCGTAGAAACTGGGATGGCGAAAACTGTGGTAGAGTACACGACGAGTGGAGTCAAGTTCTCTTGCCTGACGAGTGAATATTCAGTCTGGAGTCTGACAATTGACGAGTTCTTTACTGGAGGGAACCTAGCGGACAAAATTGCCCAGATTTTGTGCAGAAAAGATCAAATATCGGCGAACTGATGGTGTGAGCAAGCATAAATATCTGTGGCGTTACAAACCTGCACGTAATCTGAAACGACAGGCTGACGGCTCACAGATATAGAAACGAGATTCTCAGAGCTTTTGTCATGCTATATGTTGCAGCCGTTGGTGATTAGTTGCTTTTCATGGACGATAACACTCGGTCTTGCACGGCTCGGCTAGTAGTGAACATGCTTCAAGAGGAGGGAATGGAGAGCAAGGAGCGGCCAGCATGCTCCCTGGCTTAAATCCAATTAAGCATGCCTGGAACGTGCTTGGAAAACACATTGCAGCTGGACCGGCATCTCTGTTGATTCTTCAGTGAGGGTGGTCTTCGTGAACTGAAGACTATCCTTATTGAAGAGTGGCGAAGATATCCGCCAAACCTCCTCGATAACCTCATCAATCCGATGCCACACAGGTGTGTAGCGGTTTTAGCTGTTTGAGGGAACCGGACACCCTACTAGGTGTCAGTTACAATTGCAAAAAAATATTTTTTTTCCTTGTGGAACAGATATGCATATTGCTGTATAGTATACAGGGTGAGTCAAAAGTCACAGGACACCCTTGCATTTGAGAAACGGGAGGGAGAATGAAATATATAAATACCCCAGCAAGGAATCGGTGAGAGGGCCTATCATTTAGGCTACTTCCGGAACATGGCCGCTGTCTTGAAATCCGCCATATTGGATCAAGGTCAAACATTTTCAAATGGTAGAGGGGTCATATTGCACATCAAACAAAACCAGAATTTTGTCAGAAATTAATTGCCGTAATTTGATTTGACATGTGCTGTGGTTCGCAAATTATCAACACAGAAAATTGAAATAACAACCTCTAAAGTACCCTGTGATGCGTAGCTATTTGATGTGTTCCATGAGTTGTTCTTATTGCTGAACACCGAGCTGAAGGCGCTTGATCTAGTTGTTGCACCGGCACAAGAATATGGGGAGAAATGCTGTTACAGACCTCCAGGATGCGTTGCTGACAGTGGTGTTTGTAACGGATTTTCTCAGCATACACCAGGTGTTTCAGATGACCTCACAGATAAAAGTCCTGTGGTATGAGGTTGGGGGATCTGGGTGGCCATTACACAGGACCAAGTCGCCAATCCAATGGCCAGGGAATGGAACATCTAGCCATTGACAAACAGTTGCTCCGTAGTGTGGTCTTTCTGTGTGAAATTGGTAGTTTTTCTGGGTGTCGGCTTTTGAAGTCTGCGGCTATGATAAGGCAGCTGCGTTCCCCAGATATTAGAATCACCTCAATCCTCTCCTCTTTCGTCAATGCCATCTTCAGTTACCTGCAACAAACAATGGTTATTTAACATTTCTGTGTTGCTAACTTGTGAAGCAAAACACATAGGTCAAATCTGATTACGACAATCAATTTCTGAGAAAATTCTGGTCTTGTTGGATATGCAACATGAACTCCTTACCATTTGAAAAATTTGACCTTCATCCAATATGGTGGAGTTCAAGAAGGCGGCCATGTTCCGGAAATAGCCTAAAAGATAGGAACCCTCACCGATTCTTTGCTGGAGTATTCAGATATTTCATTTTCCTTCCCGTCTCTGAAATACAAGGGTGTCATGCGACTATTGACTCACTCTGTATATATTTGTAAAGCATATTAAATGATAATTTTGCATAAAAATTCACTAATGTGCTTTGTGTTACCCATATTTCTAAATATTGTACTGTATCTTACATAAAAATAATATTTTACGTTCAACAACGTCAGTCTCACATGATTTTTCTTACAATATCTCTTGCTCGCCTGATTCTTTTGAACAGTGTGGTTTCTTTTCTTTATTCTATTTGAAACGATTTGAAAACAGGAAGTAAATTTTCTTGTCTGGCATTGTCTCTACTATATTGTGTAAGAAAATGAATATGGGTGCCTTAAATGTATTTGTTTTTTCTGATTATAATATGTTACTTGCCATATTTTTAGATTTTTACCTATACTTTCTACTGTCAAAACGGATATTTTGCTGTTCTCATGATATTTTATTTAACAACACAGAATGTATATTTTTGAAATGCAAATGTTCCTCATTATCCTTAATGTCGCTGTCACTTTGCAAGTAAATGTCAGTGTTGTCACAAAGTGCTCTTAATTACTTTAAACTTTCGACTTGGTTTTTTCGCAGAGTTTTAAATTTCATTGATGGAGCTATGAAGAAAACACCTCAATGACACACTGCTCTAGGTCACGGCAACGTACCGCTTTTCTCATAAATTTCGAGGAAGCAATTAATTTAATTCCTGTACCTTCAGCAAATATCACCTTTCTTTACCCTTACATAAGGAAATACCATATTTAGAAAAAAAGGAAGCAAGTATTAATGATGAGTGAAGAGAACGCTTATTTCATTAAAAGTCGACAGGCGGTATGTGACGTCAGAACTGCTAGAGAACTATTGCCCTCTGTCGCTTCTGTCAGACCAATTAACAAAGCAGAAAAAATCCTGGGAGCTTAAGTTGAAGGAATCCATGCAAGCGGCAGAAGACTGACCAAGAAATTTTTTTACCCATTTTCGGTGGATAAAAGTTTCTAAGTAAAGCACATGGTAAAACTAATATGTTGCGATGTGTAACTTTATTTTAAGCCCCTTTTCAGTTTATTTCTCATATGTAAATTGAGTAATTTCTTAGCTACATTTTCTTTCTGAGCGTTACATCGTAACTTCTTAGTTTCTCTTTATGTTTTTGGAAAAACTTGCAGCTAGTCAGAAGGTAAATAAAAAGTGATACTAACTAACCCCTATGTGGCTATTAAGTATTCCGAATAAACTTTCTACAAATGTTGCACAGATTTTTGCGATACAGATGTCTCATTCACTGGCGTATCCACATAGGGGTTAGTTAGTTGGTGTCAGAACCTCCCCTTTGGGTTGCGACTCGGCGTTATTATTTTAAAAGAATAAAAGTTTTCATAGAAAAAAATGAAATTCAAATTTCAAAAAAGTTTTACTGTTTGGTGGGAATGCGAAGTTCACATGAACTTTCAAGAACGCAACACAATTTAAACTAAAGTGAAAAATATAAAAAAAGAATTCAGTTTGATTTTGTTTAATCGTTGGAGTACTGGGACAGTCATCCACCACAAGATCGCGTGGATAGTGACACCATATCGCACAGTCAACGGCACCGCACTTCACGAACAAAACAGCGTGTGATTGGTTGTTACTTGTTGCCGAGAGCTCTGCCTCTACTTGCTGAATAGGTCTCATGTGTGACCTGATTTTGAGATCTGATTGAGTGACGAACTATCTGACCTTGATGAACAATCTAAAGCGTTTGAAGTAAATCAGGAAATAAATCTTTCATACTGTAAGGGAGGCATTGTTTATTTTCAACATTTATGATTACGTATACCGTGCATTGTCGGGGTGTGAATCGACTAAAAATTTTAACTGATTAATCAAAATTGGTTAGTCGATTAATCGGTTGATTCAACGTTCCTTTGAATAAATTCGCCTGCAACACTATTATTAGGAAGACAGCTTTTTTCTAGCTGAACTCTCAATATACCAGCGTCCTGTATATGCCACTATGCTCATTTTCGAGAAATAATGACATTTTACACAGACTGTACATTAGGGTTTTTCCTTATAAACTAAGATTAAAAATGTTAATGTTTTACCTGTTAATATTGTTCACTGGGTTGAGAAAAGGATGTACCTTAAATTTTCAGCAGATCAGGTATTTTTAAGAGGTGTCAAACAGAGTTTAAACTTTACATATTTCTTTACTTGATGAAACAGTGAAACACGAGACGTTACATCAGAATCTGCCTCTTAAATTCTTTTATTGTACAAGTAAATAAAGGAATGGCATTGTCCATTGTCCGTTAATAAACATTAAACACTCTTCAATTACTATTCAGTTTACTGTCCCTCAGGGTAATTTTTACTGCATTTGGAAATTTCTTCCTGTGTTCCTCCACAACCTGTAGCAGGACTGTTTCTGGTCTTCGTTATTTGTGAGAATGCTGTTGTAGTTATGCATCAGCGCCACTCCTCGCTCGGCTGAGTCGTTTATTACCTTCAGGGCTTTAACAGTATTCATTGCTAATTGATAATCGGATGATCTGTCACACTCGCTGGGGTCGACAGACAGAAACTGAGTGTCTATGTCCAGCATTCGGAAAAACCGACGGGACGAGCTGGTCACAAAGTCGGCCACCGTCTTTTCATGAATACATTGGATCACCATCAGATTGATTCTCTTTGCAGGGTTATCCGTGCCATCCTTATTTAACGCATTGATCATGTCCCTCTTCACTGTCAAGGATACGTCAGAGCCAAAGAAAGACATCGACACCAACAATTCGTTCAGATACCACAAATGTCTAGAAAAGGCTTTAATACACTGCCGGAAAAAAATCCCAACACCAAGAAGGGGTTGTGTTAGATAAACGACAGTTGGTAGGCGGTGAGAGTATATCTTTAAGATGACGTCTATGCAAATTTCGCGCTCAGCGCATACGTGTGGCGCTAGTAGCGCCCCTCGGAACATGCAAAGTAGGTTTGCTGTAAATACGCGCTGCAACGTTCGTGAGCGTTAGTTATCGTTGAGATTCGACGTAGTGTGTTGATGTTAGTCAAGAATGCCTTTAAGAAGACGAAGAAGCCATTATCAACAGCTCACGGAATTTGAACGAGGTCATGTATTAGGGCTACGAGAAGGTGGATTTTCTTTATGCAATATTGCAGAACGACTTGGCAGGAATGTAGCCACTGTGCATGATTGTTGGCAGCGGTGGTCAAGGGAAAGTACTGCCTCAAGAAGACCGGGTTCCGGCCGGCCAAGTGGCACTACTAAGAGGGAAAACCGACGTGTACGGCGTATATACGTGGCGCATCGTACCGAGTCTGCGGCAGCAATTCGAGCTGCAGTTGCCACCACAGTGACACAAAGAACTGTTACAAATCGGTTACTTGAAGGACAGCTCCGAGCCAGACGCCCTGTAGCGTGCATTCCACTTACTCCAAACCACTGCCGTTTGCGACGTCAGTGGTGTCAAGCTAGAGCTCATTGGAGGACGGAGTGAAGATCTGTTGCGTTTTCTGATGAAAGCCGCTTCTGCCTGGGTGCCAGTGATGGCCGTGTGTTGGATAGAAGGAGGCCAGGTGAGCGCCTGCAAACAACCTGTCTGCTGCCGAGACACACTGGACCTGCACCTGGAGTTATGGTCTGGGGAGCAATTTCCTATGACAGCAGGAGCACTCTCGTGGTTATCCCACGCACACTGACGGCACAGTTGTACGTCGGTCTGGTGATTCAACCTGTTGTGCTGCCATTCATGAACAGCATTCCATGTGGTGTTTTCCAACAGGATAACGCTCGCCCGCATACCGCTGTTGTAACCCAACATGCTCTACAGAGTGTCGACATGTTGCCGTGGCCTGCTAGATCACGAGATCTTTCACCAATCGAGCACGTATGGGACATCATTGGACGGCAACTCCAGCGTCACCCCCAACCAGCATTAACCGTCCCTGTATTGACCGACCAAGTCCATCCCACAAACTGACATCCAGCACCTGTACGACACAATGCATGAACGTTTGCGTGCTTGCATTCAACATTCTGGCGGTTACACCGGTTATTAGTGTACCAGCATTTCACATTTAAAATGGCTCTTCTCGCGCTTACATTAAGCTGTGATCTTGAAACCTTAATCGATTAAATATGTTACCTATACAAATGTATTGCCGCCATTTCATTCCTCTACAACTATGTTTTCGTGGTGTTGGAATTTTTTTCCGTCAGTGTAGCTGCACTTGACAAGACCTTTTCATTATAAGTCGCCAGTTGTTTCAAGAAAACAAGGTAGTTGGATGGGGCAGAAGCTGCAAGTGGGGCCACAAACCATGATCTGTCGTACAGCCTGACGGCAAAAGCTGCGAATCTCTTTATGGCGGCTTGCTCACGTTTTGTCATTTTAAATTGAGAGCGAAAAAGGCATATTTTTATGGCCTAAATGACGCGAGCTATCCATCTAGCTCAGTGGAGGGCTGCGGGCTGCATGAACCGGATTCTTTGGGAAGGACTGGCACCTAGGCTGATTATAGTCAGTTCTAGCAGTTCCCGGTAGTCGTCGCGTGGTTGGCTGTCAGTTAGCTGCTGCTCACAGAAGTTGATAATATTTTCCTGTTTCGTGACCTCTTCTTCGACGACTTCAAAATTCTTCTGGTTGATAAATTGCCAATGCTGTTAGAAGCGCTTAAAAAGCAGGATGTAAGGAAAGACCTTTTGGGCCACAATCTCCATAACGTGGTGGCGACAAGCAAGATTCAGCAGATCTCTTCCCAAATTGAATTCGATAAGTTTGCAAGCCCCTGCCAGTATTACTAATCGTTGTGTCGAATGACAATGGATGTGATCCTTGTTCCCCCATTCTTCTAGACAATCCACCACAGCTTTGGCAGTTTTCTCGCCTGTCCCGGAATGAAGTTTTGGAACGCCAAGACGTTTTGACACTCCTGCCCCAGAAACAAGAACTGGCAGTCGGTCCAATTTACCTGTTCCTGTGAGCTCCAGAAAGATTTCCCCGTCCCATTGGACTGTGAGGGGAATTTGGACATGCCGCCCCGGTGGCGC
Organism: Macrothele yani; assembly: GCA_039090855.1. NCBI lineage: Eukaryota > Metazoa > Arthropoda > Arachnida > Araneae > Macrothelidae > Macrothele > Macrothele yani. The sequence goes on from CM077017.1 coordinate 10,539,800, forward strand.
AGTGGTCTAAGGCTTTGGCCTCTGATCATTCGTCCGTAAGGGGTCCGGGTTCGAATCCCGGTCAGGCATGGATGTTGTGTTTGTCTTACGGCACTGGCTCTTTCCCTTCCCTGGAACCAGTGACCCTAAATTAGGGACGGGCGACTGCTTATAGCCCATTGAGTTGCTCACGGTGGTCGTTAAACCTCCAATCAAAAAAAATTTGGGCATAGAAGGTTTCTTTCAGCAAGTCTGCGATTTTGTTCCTTGCGTCAAGTCTTGATCTACGTATAGTGCTACGGTTGATCGAAAAATTTTCTAGATTATGTCCCAGAGTGGCAGCAGTTGCTGGGAGCACGTAGACTGCATTTCGGTCACTCACCTTAGTGCGATCAAGTGCTGAGGCAAGCGCTGGCGAAAAAATGTTGTTCCTCGCTCGTTTAATTTTCTTTGGAGAGCCTGCTGTTGCTGTGGTTGCTTTGCGACCTTCCTCTTCAGCGCTGCTGCTACTCAATGAGGCTAGTTCAACCTTTGCAGATAACTGATCCCTTTGTTCCGCGTGTTTTCGTTTCAGTCGCTCGAAATTGTCTTCCTTCTCTCTCTTTCGGGTTTCCTGCCTTGCTAAATTTTTGTCTTCTCCATAAATGTATCCTTTCCTTCCCTTCTCTCTTTGGATCAATAGAAATTCTTTGCCTTCAAAAATGGTAATCATGTCAATGGCGTTGGCATGGGCGATATCGAAAAGATTGGGCATTTCCTCGGTGAACAGTTTTTCCTTATCTATCTGCGGTTCAGATCGCCGAGAACTTCCCTTCCAAAGAGCACGCCATTGGTTGTACTCCTTCTGAACCTTCGGGATGGTGTTGTAGTCAGCCATGGTAGGTATTCTGGCTTTTCCCCAGATTGACAGAAGCTCTTGCGTGATAATGCTTGAAGCATTCTTAAATGTGTTCTTTTCCGTTCTTATAAGGAAGAACAAACGACGCAGAACCTTTCCTTTCGACGGGAGCTTCTTATCCGGAATATATCAATTGGTTGCCCGACCAGCCAGACTTTGGAGTTTTTGCGAGTTACAACTGAAGCGTGTGAAGCTGAAGTTATGTTCATTGTTCACACTTGTTTTGTTTTTACTAACTTACTGGCGACTGGAGACCAGCGCGTTCAATTGCTGCAAAGCACGAATCACATAAGAGGAATTCCCGTACTACGTTCCAATGGTGCATGCGTAAATCTACGGAGAAGGTCGTGCTTGCAAGGTTATAAAGCAGGAAAGATGGATGTTTCCTGTGGACTTCTTTTTCGTCTTCCGTGTGCGCTTAAATTCCGCGAGTGTTGTCGTATCCTTAAATTCCTTATGTTAACTGATGATACAACCTACATATGGATTCGGTGTGACACGTCATAAAAATCTCTAATCACCCTAAATTTTTTATGCAACGTATTTTCCACAGACACAACAATATTAGGGGGTAAGACTATGAAAAATTAAAAAAATACTATGTAAATAAGGACCACCCTACTGTACATTCATGTAGCGCGGCATCCACTAACAAAGGACTGTAGTCAGATGTTGTGACGTTTAATTGCAGCATATTTATTTTTGTGGTAGTAGCCGGCTATTCCTATTGCTTTACCTCCATATGAATGAACTACATCACTTCATATACTGAAGTACCTTTCTTTTTGCTTTGGCGATAACATGTATTTACATTGTCTTCCGTGAATATTTCTGTTCTTTTTAATTGTGAGTCGCGACGTTTCTGCTTCCAAGGCGGCTACTTTTTTTCTGCAGCTATCTTTCACATGTTCCTGCTCTGTGCCCTGGGGGAAAGCAAGACACGCTGCACCTTAACCTATCCTTTAATTTGTTTAGCTTTCGAGAGTTGTGTGTATCTGCTTAGCTTCGTCTTCCGTTTCCACACTAATCAAATTTATTCATCTGCCTGATATATCCCCAAGCCTTCCCGGGAAGCCGAAGTCTTAACATACACTGACAGTAACCACTGAGATATGCATTTATTTTATTTATTCCAAGAACTTTATGTCATCATCCCGCGAGTTCCTAAAACAATTTCGAAGTTTGAAAGACTTGAAAGACATCATTTCTCAAAAGGTGATGAACTCAGTTGCATTGCTACAATGTTTTTTCAATACACAATTCGTTCAATTCACTTAAGAAAAACAAATTATGCAAAAGCTGCGAGTACATTATAAAGCTGGCTCTCAACGCAAAGCAGAGTAGAATCCTTCGTGTGCAGAAGGGTTTTCAGAATTTTTTCTTTCGTTCAAACTGATTCCGATAAATTCGTAAGAAGAAGCATTGTTTTCCAATTTGAAATAAATCCCTTTTCTCGACTACAGAACAACTTTTTTGAGATATTTGCTAATTATATTTTTCTGGATTGTAATGATTGCATGGTTCCTTTTCACGTGCAGTAGCCTATGATTTAAATAAAGATTCAATTTAATCGCGAAAGATGCAGTCTCATTTAAACAGACAAAATTTCTAAAAGGAGGAGGGAAGCTTTGTTGTCAGTTAAAAATTATGAACGTTTTACTTTTCAAATATAACAGATTTTGTCATTTATTTTACGTCGATGTATACTTGATTTTTTTCTTTGTGAGGCGCAGAATAAAAATCAGAAGATAAATCTGTAGTGAGCAGTTCTATTTTTGCAAAACATCTTGTTTTCGGAAAAGGAATTTAAACAACGTAAAACGTGATAAAAGCTAATTGCGATGTTTCAGCATGAAATTTATTGCATGTCAGCAGATTTTAGCATTTGAAAACCCGCAAATTGCGGAAGAATTGCTAAGCTTCGATTACCAAATTTAAAGCGAAATGTTTCATTGAATATACTATTGTCTTTAATTACGCAGATTGACGGCATATATATAAATTATTTCCAGTAATTGAAGTATTTTATGTTTCGTGCTAAAGACAACAATCACCTTGATCGTATAATGTCCTTTTTTGCATTGAACCCTATATTCTACGCAATTTTCCTGGCATAGCATGAATTTCGCCATTCGGAAATAGTTAAATAATTGACCCGCTTTTCTTTTTTTCATACCAGTAAAATCCCAATCATTGTTTTGTCATAATCAAAACGAAAAGAGGTTTCCTTTTTAATTCTAAGTAGAAAACTAAATAAAATGACGCAGTTATATGCATATATATATATATATATATATATATATATATGGGATGTAAGGTCAGGTGATGCGTAACACCACAGCCTCTCCTTGACAAATGTCAACCCCGCCTTCTCGTGGTGCATCCTGTTCCTACTAAAGGGGCTCTGACGACCGCCAATAGCGGTATAACTATACCATCGGGATTAGAGGAAATTCTATCCCACACTCACCAACCCGCTTGGCCAGCGTGGTGAGTTATGGCCAAACCCCTCCAAAATGACTCCACAACTTAAATCTTGGCCCTCAGTCTCCGGCAGCTGGAATGTACCTGGCCAAGGCAGCGGCCAGTGCGACATGAAGGCAGAGGGTGCTAAGAATCCCCGGAGGACCGGACTAGGCTGCCATCTGATGCTGACCTTGGCTACGTACAATGGACGCTCCCTATCTTCTGATTCAAGGCTTCTTGAATTGGAAGAGGAACTACAAAGGATCAAGTGGGACATCGTGGGGCTAAGTGAGGTAAGGAGAAAAGGAGAAGATCTCATCGAACTGAAAAGTGGACATCTCTTCTACTATCGTGGGACAGATACTGGCAGAACTAGTGGTGTTGGATTTATAATAAACAAGAAACTGAAGGATAAAGTTGTAGAAGTTGAAAGTTCCTCTGACAGAGCTGCACGACTTGTTATCCAACTCTCGAAAAGATACCAGGCTCAGATTATTCAAACTTATGCACCCACCACAAGTCATCCTGAAGAAGAAATTGAAGAATTTTATGAGGAAATTTGTCATCTAAATAATAAAGGTAAGCAGCACTTGATAATAATTATGGGAGATTTCAATGCAAAAATAGGGCAACGGCAACGGCAACAGAATGAAACTTCAGTAGGTAAATTCGGTCACGGCAACAGAAACCAGCGTGGAAATACTCTCGTTGAGTTTGCAGAGGCAGAAGGGTTTTTCATCTTGAACTCCTTCTTCAAGAAAAAGCCACACAGGAAATGGACATGGAGACATCCAAATGGGACGACAAGTGAAATTGATTTTATTATGTGTAACAAAAAATTCGTCATGGAAGACTGCAGTGTGCTAAACAAGTTCAACACAGGTAGTGACCATAGATTGGTGAGATGTAAGATGCACCTCAACACTAAAATTGAACGTGGCAAGCTCATAAGACAAACAAAATCTATTGACATAACCAACCTTAAAAAACACCATAATACCTTCAAGTTGGAACTGAAGAACAGGTTCTCTGCTTTAGAAGGCCTAACATCGGAAGAAGTGGACATCTCTGAAGTTAACAGGAAAGTAACCAAAGCTCTTATGGAAACAGCAACAAAATTAGCTGGGTCTAAGAACAAGTTGCATGTAAATAAATTATCAGGAAAAACGAAAATGTTGATGCAAAAAAGAAGAGAGATGAGGACAACTAAAGAAGATGTGACTTCCAAAGTGGAATATATAGAGCTATGCATGACAGTACGAAAAAGTATCACTGAAGACGTAAGAAAATTCAACTGTGAACTAGTGAGGAAAGCAATTGAAAACAGCCAAAGCCTAAAGATAGCAAAGGGACATCTCAGTAAGGGAAGAAAACAGATTATGGCACTGAGAAAAGAAGATGGTTCTGTAACAAGAAATAGAGGCGAAATTTTGTCAAGAGTGAAAGATTTCTACTCCAAATTATATGAAAGGGATGATACATGCACTACAGACATCATGAAAGATACCAGTACCAGAGTTCCTCCAGTCCTTCCAGCAGAAGTTGCACATGCAATCAAGAACATGAAGCGGGGAAAAGCTCCAGGAGAAGATGGAATTACTGTAGACATCATACAAGAAGCAAGTGGAGAAATCGAAACAGTACTCGCCCAAATTTTCACTCGATGCCTTAATGAAGGAAAGATTCCTGAGGATTGGAACACCGCTACAATGATCCTGCTACATAAGAAAGGTGACATTGAGGATCTCGGAAACTACAGACCTATCAGCCTCCTATCAGTAGTTTATAAAATCTTCACTAAAGTTCTTTCACACCGCTTGAAGGTAACACTGGACATGGCTCAACCGAGAGAACAAGCTGGATTTAGGAGTGGCTACAGCACAATAGATCATATCCACGTACTGAGAGAACTAATTGAAAGAGCGAGGGAATATGAACTTCCATTGTGCATGGCTTTTATCGATTATGAAAAAGCCTTTGATTCGGTGAAACCATCAGCAGTTACAATGGCTCTGAAAACCTGCGGTATTGAAGATGCATACATTAATATTATTAATAACATCTATGAAAATGCAAGTGCAAAGATTAGGCTGTTTGAAAATACAACACACATAAAAATTGGAAAGAGAGTGAGACAAGGTGACACCATATCTCCGAAGCTCTTTAATGCCACATTGGAGGGTGTTTTTCAGTCACTGAGCTGGGAAAACAAGGGGATAAAGATTAATGGAGATTATCTAACCCACCTTCGTTTTGCTGATGACGTAGTCATTTTTGCAACTAGCCCATCAGAGCTGCAGAGTATGATCCAGGAACTTGCTGACAAGAGTAAAGAAGTGGGATTAAAAATGAACTTTCAGAAGACAAAAGTGATGTTCAATGCTTTTACACAAAATGAAGTTTTATCGATTGATGGAGAAAAGCTGGAGATAACAGACACGTACGTTTATCTTGGACAGCAGATATCAAGTGAGGGTCACATTGATGAAGAAATTAATCGGCGTACAAAACTTGCCTGGAGAGCTTTTGGAAGAAACAGCATAATTTTCAAGAGCAATATGCCATTATGTCTTAAAAGAAAAGTGTTTGATCAATGCATCCTTCCAGTGCTTACGTATGGTGCAGAGACGTGGACCTTAACTAAAAGAGACATACAAAGGCTGCAGACAACTCAAAGCAGCATGGAGAGGTGCATACGTGGTGTAACCAGGAGAGATAAGAAGAGGAACTCGTGGATCCGAAAAATGACAAGAGTGGAAGACATCATGATCAGAGTTAAATCCCTGAAATGGCAATGGGCTGGACATACTGCCAGAAGGACAGATCATCGATGGACAGCCGAAATTTTAGATTGGATTCCAAGGGACAGGAAAAGACCCAGAAGAAGACCACATGGGAGATGGGTGGATGAAATTCGAAAGTATGCGGGAGTGACATGGAGGAGACTGGCACAAGACAGACCGTTGTGAAGGAAACTTGGGGAGACCTTCGTCCAGCAGTGGATTGATAATGGTTGACGATGATGATGATGATGATATATATATATATATCTAAGGATGTTATGTGCCGCTTTTATGACAACAGGAAAAAGTTTAAAATATGTTACTGTATATCCGGCGCTAAATCAATTCCAGTTTACTCTTCAGAAGAGCAACATTTTGCAATATGTTGTAAGGGTTTCTCATAAAATACTTCGTTAAAAATACACTTGTTTCAGAGAAATACATTTCTTTGGTTGCGTATTTTTGAGATCGACATAAATGGCCACATTCTAATTGTAACATGTGTTTCGAAAACCTTATGTCAGAATTTTACGTTCGTGCGATATTTTGTGTCAGATTTCATCAACATACTTTAAAGGTAAACGAAAGAAATTCATGAGGTTGATTTGTCTGCTATACCTAGCAGTGTGAATGAAAACTGTAGTTTTAGACGTTTCCAAACTTCGTGCTTCTTTACAGCACGTGAAAAGTCCTTTTCTTTTTTTCCCGTTTCTGTGAAAATATTTCGGTAGAATATTCCGCCGCAAAAATTCTGAAAAGAGCGAGAACAATGAAGAAATTTTGAAGAGCATGAAGGATAAAGTGATATTTAAAGTGATGGGGAACATTTTTGATTTACACCGAGTGATCACCAAATTATGGCCATCTCTATCAAAAGTGGATGCGGCCCGTTGACCATGTGATTTTCGAGAGAGTGCGATTAGTCCACCGACGTAGCATATACACTGAATGGCCACTTTATTATGACCATTACCTCAGTACTTCGTTGGGCCGCCTTTTGCCTTTAATACTGCGTCGATTCTTCGTGGCATGGACTCCACGAGATGTTGATAGGTGGTTTGTGGAATCTGAGACCATGCTTGATGAATAGCACTTTCCAGGAGTGTGAGATTGCAGGGTTGTGGATACAGCTGTCTGATGGCTCGTTCAACTTCATCCCACAAATTCTCAATGGGGTTGAGATTTGGAGATTGTGGGGGCCACCTAAGCAAAGTAAATTCATCGGCATGTTCTTGAAATCAATCCTGTACAATACGAGCACTATGGCAGGACGCATTATCTTGTTGAAAGTAGCCATCGCCATTGGGATAAACCATCCACATGACAGGATGCACTTGGTCCGCAACGATGTTTAGATATGATGTGCCAGTCAGACGTTGATCAACACAAATTAAAGGACCCAAAGCATGCCAGGAAAACATTCCCCAAACCATAATTTTGCCTCCACCAGCTTAACGGGTTGTAGCAATGCATTTAGGGTCAATGCTTTCGTGCTGTTTCCGCCAAATTCTCACTCGGCCATCCGCATGGTGCAACTGAAAACGGGATTCATCGGACCTCATAATTTGTTTTCAATAATCGATTGTCCAATTCTTGTGCTCTTGTGTGAACAGGAGACGTTTTCTTTTGTTAACTGTAGACAGCAAAGGTGTTCGAACAGGCCTTCGGCTGCCATATTCCATCCGATGCAGTGTACGGCGAACAGTGCGTGCAGAGATCATTTGAGGGGATCCGTGATTAAGATGGTCTGTAATTTGCTGCACTTTTGCCCTTCTGTTGTCTGTTACCAGTCTGGACACTCTCCGTTCCGCCCGAGCAGTCACTAGTCGATGACGACTACTCGTTGCACGCAGAGACCCAGTTTTTCGGCTGACAGTCCAGTCTTTAAACACTTTAACAACAACTGCTCTGGAACATTTCACGAATGAGGCGGTTTCGGTGATACTCGCTCCATGGCTCCGAGCTCCTACAATCATCCCACGTTGAAAGTCCGTCAAATCGTATTTTTTACCCATCTCGTCACCCAAAAATCACTTCTACTACTCTCGTAAGCACTAAGGTTTCCCTTTTTATACTAGCCTCGCCCTCTGGCGGCAACAGCGTGCAGCCATAGCTCATTTACTTAAAACTGTCAGCTGGTCATAATAAAGTGGCCATTCAGTGTATAAGGTGTGAGTGGAGCAGTAGGTAGTAAAATTCAAAGCGTGATGGGTAAACAGATGGATTTATCGGACTTAGCGAACGGGTAGATTGTGGGAGTTCGTTGACAGGGTGCCTCGATTTCCCAAACGGCTGAACTAGCAGGTTGTTCGCGAGCCGCTGTAGATAAAGTGTATCAAGACTGGCGTGAAAATGGTCAATAAACGACCAGGAGGCAAAACTGAGCAGGCCAGCGGAAGGTTGATGTGAGAGGTGAACGTCGAGTCCCACGACTTGTAGAGGCCAACAGATGCAGTACTTTTCAACAGTTCACTACCCAATACAACAAATGTAAACTTGGAACGGTATCTGTCACCACCATGCGTCGCACCCTTGCACGTATGGGCTACAACAGCAGACGACCCCGACGACAACTTCTAACCACGGTTCATTGATACAAAAGACAAGTATGATGTAAAGGTCATGCAAGTTGGACGTCGGATGACTGGAAGAAACTGTGCTGGTCTGACGAGTCTGGTTTCTTACTCAACTCCGTGGCTGGTCATGTACGTATTTGGTGCAAACAACATAAGGCACTGGATCCATCCTGCATGGTCTCCACAATGCAAGACTGGGGAGGCGGTTGTATGATGTCAGACGTATTTACCTGGCTGGAACATGGAACCCTGCTGCATGTGGGGTAAAGTATGAGGGTTGTACCGAAGGTAATGCAAAAATGGCATAAATGTTTTATTAATTGACAGAGGTTGTTCAAATTGCACATATTGGTAGAGTAGCTCATTCGCTATACAAAGGGGCTACTCAATGTAGTCTATATCACAAGTGATAAATTTTCGCCATCGTTGAACCCAACTCTCGAATCCTCTTTGAAAAAGTTTAAGTTTGGACTGTTGTACCCACTTCTTCACAGCCACTTTCACCTCGTCTGTGTGATCAAGTCGTTGAACACGGAGACTGTCCTTCATTGGACCGAACAGGTGGAACACGGAGGGTGCCCGACCAGGGCTGTACGATGGACGGGGGACCTTCGACCAGTCCAATTTGCTCATAGCCTGATTTGTCGCCAAAGATGTGTGTGGTCTCGCATTGTTATAATGAATGTGAATCCTTCTCAGATTCTTGATCGGTCTCTTCCTCCTTATGGCTTCTCTAAGTAAGCTTCTTGAGTCTCTCAAACTACAGCTCGCTTGCCATGGTATGGACACGTTTTAGGACATCAAGGAGAATGACACCCCTGTCATCCCAAAAAATAGTCACCATGACTTTTTGTGCGGATTGCTTGCTCTTTAACTTCTTAGGCCTTAGTGAAGGGGTGTGATGCCATTTAATGGATTGATTCTTCCTTTCCGGATCGTAAACATACATCTACTTTTCATCCTCTGTCACCAGCTTGGACAAAAACGTAACTTCATTGGCTTCAAACGCTTCCAGCAGATGAAAGCAGACTTCCACCCTTCTTTCCTTAAAATCGGGTGTCAACTGTCTTTTGCATGCCCTTTCCAATACCCTAAGTCTTCGACTATCTTCTGTATGGCATTGTTTACCACAGTCCAGTTGTGCAACAAGCTCACGGATTGTGACTCGTCTCTGAGCGCGCGAATTAATTCATCCTCTCGCTGACGGTTCGTGTCAGTGGTCACAGATGATTGTCTACCACAGCGTAGAGTGTCTTCAGTGCTGGTTTCCCCTTATTTAAACTTCTTCATCCATCTGTGCACACTGCTCTTGTCAATGGTGTCATCTCCGTAAACATTATGTAGCCTTCTGTGAATGTCGGACAACCTGCACCCTTCCTTCGCCAAGAACTCAGTGAGGGCACGTTACTTCTGCTTGGAATCCATTATTTAGCTGTAATGAAGAAGAAGGGTTATTATAGAAGAAGAGTTATTCTACCAATATGTGCAATTTGAACGGCCTCGGTCAGTTAATAAAAAGGTTATGTCTACTTTTGCATTACTTTCGGTAGAACCCTCGTATAATTGATAACCACTATCGTGAATTGCTTGTTGACTGCACACCCAGCAATGTTGTACTTCTTCCCGAATGGTGACGGTGTCTTCCAAAAATGGCAATGCGCGTAGCCAAAGGTCCATTGTTGTGTAGGAATGGGTTGAGGAATATAGCTCATACCTATTGATTGGCCTTCCAACTCCCGCGATGTCAATCCCGTAGAGCACTTGTAGGACACTATGGAACGGTATATCAGATATCTGGATCCATCAGTTACCTCCTTTCCTGCATTGTGGGCTGCACTACATACGGCTTGGTTAGCCATACCTCCCAAATGTTTTCCACACCTTATTGAATCTATGACACGTCGTATAGCTGTTGTACTGAGGGCGAAAGTAGGATCTACGAAGTATTAGGTAGACGGTCATAATTTAGTGATAGCTCAGTGTATTCAATTCTGATGCCCAATCAATCCTATGTATTGTTAAAAAGAAGCTCATTCTAAATCATGTACTTAAAGATACCACATGAAACGAACAATTCATGTCAAGAACAACAATAACAAAAAAAAAAAAAAAGATGCAAACATTTTGAGATCATTTAACAGAACAGTATAGAGGCATTTTACCGAAAAACAGCGGAAAAACGTACTATGCCGCCCCGGAAGTGCAGTGGTTTAAGCACTGGCTTCTGATCATTCGTCCGAGATGGATCCGAATTCGAATCCCGAACAGGCCTTGATGTTGTGTTTGTCTTAGGGCACTGGCTCTGTCCCGTCCCTGGAATCATTGACCCTAAATTAGGGATCAGCGACTTCTTGTAGACGATAGAGTTACTCACGAAGGTCGTTTAACCTCCAACCAGAAAAATAAAAGAAGAACATTCTGTCTTGGTAAAAATAATTACCTAAAAATGCCTTAAACAAAATATAAAATAATTTAATCATTTACAAACCGATTGCTTCTCTAGTGGCGAAGATGAAGGTAAATGCGAGCAGGAGCTCGGAAAACGGGATGGATTGGATATTCGTACCACCTAGAAATACACTGCAGGAAACACCTACACATTTCCTAGGAAAAATTTTCTTTTCTTCACCTTGAAAAATGGAAATGTGAACCCACAGACTACTACAATTCTTTACGACGTCCCCCTCCCCCCAAAAAAAAGATGTCCTCTGACGTCCCTGCTTGCTACGAAATATGAAAATAATAAAACCTATACGATAGGCTACGTTTGAACCTAACTCTCTGACATCAACGCTTTGGCGTCATTCAATACTAGCAGCGCCATCTGCTTTTATCCGGTGGCGGAAATCCGAACTAAGCCCATCGCTATCGCACGATACGTAAAAACACCGGAAAATAAAATAAAGTTAGTAAGACAAACGATTTTATCTGTGGCAACACGCACGTGCTCGAACAACAGTCCGCGACGTTTGTTCTGTTACGTAGGTGTTATATCGTGTTTTATTTCATTTTCCTCACATGGCAGAGTAATTTGATAAATTGGAATAAACGTTTTTTTATTTGATAAAAAGGAACAAGTAACATTGTAAGAAAGTAACTGCAGGCGTAGTTTTGATTCACTGTGATGGAAATTAAAAAAAATATTGGTTCCCTGAAATTTTTTCTTCGTAGTATTGTAGCTCAAGATTAAAGAAGATAAGGCTGAAAGAAAACGTCTCTTAAATAGAGAACGACAACGGCGATGACGTGTAAACCAATTTTCTAATACTTTGCATAACTTGAACGATAGTAGAGCTAATCGCAGACGAAATGAAACTTTTGAAGAAACACAAGCACAGACATATTACTGATGCTCTTGCGCATGCTAAACACCGACAGCAAGAAACTCCTAAATAACAATGAGGCACAAGAACAATCCTTTGATCATGTTGGTGTCACCCTAACAGAGCGTGTTTTTGCTCATGGTCACCTCTATGCTGCGCTATCAAGATTAAGAAATCCACGGCACATGAAAGTTTTTGTCAAACACAGTGAACCTCAAGGAAATCTTTTGAACAATCAAATGAGAGTAACACAAAAAATTGAATATCAAGAAGTCTTTCATGGCCGTTAATTAACATCTGTTTTATTACATAAATACATTATGCGTTTTTTAACGTACTGTAAAACGTCATATGACGGGTCAAAATCTATTAACCTATATAATAGGCTTCTGTCATGGGAATATTGAATGGGAATATTACGAAAATTTTGTTGTTGGTGACCTATCTTACAGAATGCCCATTGATAGTTCAACCGTTTATTGTAGTCTTGCATATGTATTTTATGATTCGTGTCATAAAAATTTCAGTCACAGCTTTTGCACCCGTGCATGGTACGGATTATGAGTTAGTTTATAATAACACGATCTGTGTAACGCAGGCAAGTATGGCTTTAGTTACTAATACAGTTTTTAGAAATGTACTGCATTAAACAAGTGGAATTAATTTCTATAAAAGGATTGTGTTCGGTTTCCGCTTTTGAACGAAACTCAATATATTGCTAAGCTTAATATATATCAAGCTTAGCAATATAAGCTTAATATATGTCCATTTATATTGCTAAGCTTTCACACCGAAAAATCCCGTCAAAATACAACTTCAGCGCTTTGTTTGCTTTTCTAGAACTAAGTTCAGGGACATTATCTGTACGATACATACAAAGCTCCTCATTTTTCAAGCCTCCACAGTTTTGTAATTTTTGAAAAATTCATAAGGGTGAGTCGAAAGTTTTGCAATATTTGGATCACTTTATGTCTTCATAGGTACCTTTACGACGAAAGCTGACTAGTATTCAAGGTATAGACCATCGGGTTGCACCGCGCTTAGCCATCAGTCTGCCAGTTCTTCGACTCCGTGGCGGTAACAGTTCTTGTCCATCGAGGTGAAGAACTTCTTCACCCCAGCTGTCACCTCCTCCTGGTTGTTGAACCAGTTCTTGTCCATGGCCCACTTCCTTCGCGGGCGGCGGAGGAAGTGGGTCATGAACCAGAACAAGTAATAATCCAACGGGACAAGTTCCGGACTATATGCTAAGTGTGGCATCAGTTCGATGCCCTCAAGTCTCAGGAGTTTTGCCCGAGTGGCTCCTCCGGTATGAGGCCGAGAATTGTCATGGTGTAGGAGAGCGCGCTTTCTGTTCCGCAGTGCCGAGTACTTCTCCTCCAAAACGGCATACATCCGCTCTAGCTGTTCAGAGTAGAAGTTGGCGTTGATGGTCTGACCGTGTGGAACAAATTCGTAATGGATATCCCCTCAAAATTCCACCGGACGCCCTACCTGACCTTGGCCGATCGTCGAGGTTTCTGTCACCTGTGCGAAATTTTTTGAACCATCTGGTTGTGGTGCTGTGGTACATGGAACCTTCCCCTTTCGCATGACAAATGTTTCGTGTTGCTTGTGCAAAGTTTTGGGCGAGTTCAAACTCGTAAAGTAAAAGTTCCCTAATTAGCCGATTGTGGCTGTTCATCTTTTAGGCGTTCCAACCACAGACAGAACGACGACATGCAATGCTGTGCACAGCAACGACTACCACTTTATATCAGTTTCGACTGCCTGCAGTGCGCGAATTGAACCAGTTTAAACACGTGACATACCTGCCGCAGCCCATGCGTTTATGCAAATATTGCAAAACTTTCGCCTCACCCTAATACTGCTTGATTGTGATGCTGTAAGTAGACCTTGACAAAGTTAGTGACCTGTTCTAGATTTTCATGAGAAAAGACTTCAAAGAGCGTTTCAAAAGCAACTGGACTTCGCGTTTCATCATATTTTATACTATGAAGTAGTAATGGCAAAGAAAAAATCTTTTGAAAAACTGCCCAGGTAAACAATTATTTTTGGCAAAGATTTCAATAAAATCTCCTGGAAATTTGCATTTCATGCACTCCTGAAATATTTGAAAATTTAAGACGTGCTTTATAAGGGGATAACGAAGTACCTAGAAACGCGCACAACATAAGCAGCGAGAACAAATCTCATATTTTATTTATGAAACCAGGAACAATGGAAGTGCAAAATATTTTTATCAGAAATTAGGCTGAATTCTGTTCATCAGTATCATTCTTTAGTATTCGATCAGCTGTTCATCAAACTGTGAGAGTACGTGACCTCACCATAAGAATAATCTCATTCAGTTTAAAATAATTAGCATCCGAATTCTTTTAAAGAGCCAAAAAAAAAAAAATCCCAGTATTATTCGTGCACAATCAATAAAAAAAATTAATATTACAAGCAAAAATCTAGCGTGTTTAATTTTCTCTTTTGCATTTAAACTAAACTCTGGTTTTAACTTGATAATATCTTTGTGTGAAGTGATACATATGATATCCCGAGGCCCGTGAATAAAATGCAATGCTAAAATCTCTATTTTAAAAAGTAACTGCTGCTGTCGACACCGCCGCAGTTTCAGAAATTTCGCGACCCTCGCGATTTCCTAGCTCGCAGCGCAAAAAGTGTTGAACACAAAAATATGAAATTTACATCGTTTGTAGAGAATTGTTTGCAAAATACGCTGAAATAAACCATTTTTCGATTCTGTCGATACTTCAAGAGCTATTGTATCTCAAATTTAAGGTAAGCAAAAAAGTGCTATCAGATCGCGTTCCGGACACACTAACAGCAACAGAATCACGAAACGTTGTAGGTATGTAAGGTCATGACCGTATTTTTGTACCTCGTCGCCTTTTTTATTTTTTTTTTTGAATTTCGATTTAGTTTACGAGAAATTAAATTTTTAAATTTCACAAAATTCTCTATTTCGTGATGGGATCCATTTTAAAAAACGGATATACGGTAAACTATAAATCATAATGCATTGCAATTTTTACAGCATAAACTCACAACTATTATCCCTCTTTTAAAAAAAATTAAGGAAAGTCATTTTCAGACTTTTAAGCATTTTTTAAAGACGCAACGGAAAGGAACGAACGGCTTCCTCTGTCTTCAACGATTACCACACAGGAAATGTCTGGTCCTGTGACTTGCTGCCATGGTGACGCAGCTATTTTTAGCACTCTCTTCTCACTGGGTGAAAGGACAGACTACAATCAAACTGGTAATGACGCAATGCATAATGACGTAGCGATGCTTTTAAAGATCGGTGTTTTCAGTCGGCATAAAATTAAATAAAATAAAAATAAAAATGGTAGCTATGGAATATTTCTCTGCTTGAAATTTTCGCGAATTGTTCGACCACTTCTACATGATCTGGAGATTTGAAAATTATCATGTTGATAGGTCTTAAGGTCAGAATACCTAGAAGAGTCCGAAAAAAAAATGGCGGCTTAGAAACATTGTCTGCTTGAATTTTTCCCGAGTTGTTTAACCACTTCTAAACGACCTACAGATTTCAAAATTGTCATGCTGATACGTCTTGAGGTCCAAATGCCTAGAAAAGTCCGAAAACAAAAAAACGAAAAATCAAAATGGCGACTTTGGAACATTCTCTGCTGGAATTTTTCGCGATTTGTTCGACCACTTCTCAACAACCTAGAGATCTGAAAATTGGCATGCTTAAGGTCCGGATATCTAAAAAAGTTTAAAAACCGAACAACCCAAAAGGGAATCTTTGCTTTACTGTTCAAAATGCTGATAGGTTTAAAGATAATTATGCCAGAAACGTTAAAATGCTGTAAAAATTTCATACAATTTTGATTTAAAATTAAGGGGAGCCAAAGCCTGATCCGTTTTACATCAAACCGTATGCATTGACGTCACGACCCTGTTCTAAATCGTGAAACAGTTACGGATCTTAAATTACTTTTCTTTCCCTTAATTACTTTCCCTTTCTTTAATTTTATGTTCAAAATATTATACATTCACCGATCGGAGAACGGGCATAACTGCTAGTATTGAACAAAATAATAATAACGGAAATAGAGGAAAAGTGAGAAGTGAAATGACATCCTGGGAACAAGTGGTTTGAGACGCTTACATCTGACCATTCTCTGAGATGAGCTCGCGTTCGAGTCCCATGTCTTTGCTTGACGGCGCTTGTTCAAGCCAGAAGCCTTCCCTTCCATGGAACAAGTGGCTCGAAATTAATCGCGGCGAATCACCTACAGACCAAAGAGCTGCTCACAATAGTTTTTGTTTGTTTGTGGGTTTGACAATCATTTTGAGCAACTCCATGGGCTATAAGTAGTCGCCCGACCTAAATTTAGGGTCAACGGTTTTAGGGAAGGAACCATTGAACCTAAATTTGTGTGTTAGCCGGTGCCCTAACACACACACAACATCCATGCCCCGCAGTAATTCGAACCGGGACCCATCTCGGACGAATAGGGGGAAAACAGATCTTAGACGACTGCGCTACCGGGGAGATCTTACGGCAGTCGTTTGATCCCCCCCCCACCCTCAAAAAATAACTAAGGAAATACATGAGCTAAAATTTACAAATTAAATGTTTGTTATTAAGAAAGTTCGAAGACACGATGTCTTTTAAACGACAAACGGATTGCGATACCATTAGGTTGATGCATAAGTTCGTGCCGTTTTATTTCACGAGTGTTTCCCAGGTCACTAGTGACGTTGCAGATAGCCAACTGTATATTAAAATGTAGCTGGTAATATAGTGTATCTGAATCATATTGCGTTGTGTGATTGTGACTAATGGTTTCTTGGTTTTCAGATCCGGAAGTACGGAGTGTCAAGTACAGAGGAATAAATATTTCCAACATCTGCTTCTCTGCTAGTTTAACAAGGGATCCACAGCCGACGAGGCTGCTCGACAAATTTGTGCTGTGTATGGGGAGGATGTTATTTCTCCGAGGACAGCCAGCAAATGGTTTGAGCGGTTCCGAGGTGGCAATTTTGACCTCAATGACTCTTCACGCTCAGGTCGTCTATCTCACTTTAATGACGATCGTTTGAACCATCTCACCCACTTGGATCCGCGTCAAACCCCACGCGAATTGACCACTGAGATGGACTGTGATCAGGCCACCGTGGTGCGACACCTGGAAGGTATCGAAAAGGTCCAGAAATTAGGATCTTGGGTGCCTCACATTCTCACCAAAGAAAACAAGAAACAGCGTGTTGCAATATGTGGTTCCTTGCTCGCCCGTTATCACGAATGTTCTCATCAGCACAAACCCTTTCTGGTACGTATTGTTATTGGAGATGAAAAGTGGTGCCTGTACGTGAATTTCAGGCATCGGAGGGAATGCTTAAGCCCAAACAAGACGCCCACACCAAGTCAAAAACATGACCTTCATCCTGCGAAGATCATGTCGTGTGTCTGGTGGGACATGGAAGGCATTTTTCACTGGGAAATGCTGCCGATGAATTGGATCATTAACGCTGTACTCTATTGTGAGCAACTCCGTCGTGTGGAGGGAGCAGTTCAGCAGAAATGGGCATATCGGGCCATGGTGTCCTTCTCCAACATGATATCGCTCTCCCTCACAGTGACGACATGAGCAAAATGGCCATTCAGGACACAGAATATGAGATCCTTCAACATCCGGCGTATTCCCCAGATGTTACCCCTTCAGACTGTCACCTGTTTCGATCTTTGTCGAATGCACTCCATGGCAGAACGTTCAACAATGATGCTAATCTCCAGAATTTGTTTGATGATTTCTACGCAGCAAAACCTGCACTTGTTTTCAAGAATGGTATTGCAGACCTATCCAGACGTTGGGATACTATCGTAAACAATAGGAGGGGGGATACATAGTTGATTGGATCCCCTTTCCCTTCTGGTGTATTACATTCCTGTAGTGCGGTAAGAAAAGCGGTATGAACTTATACATCAACCCCATAAATCCATTACAGGCAAGAGATCAGTTTTGCCTCTCAGAATTTATTGCTTTCTACTCGATAAACGCTTAAAAAGTGTCGCTAATATTAACCGTGTTAATTCATTTAACTTTTGACGTTGTATCCCTGAAGAAGAAACATACGTGCTTTGACATGTCCGACAAAAAAGGGAAAAACTGATGTTTAATTTAAGCGCTTTAGATAGGTTTTCTAAAGTTACACTAACGGTCTGACCGAAGCCGTTATTGGGAAAGTTTCTGCAATTTGTTTCTGCTTTTTCACACAGACAATACCCGCAAGGTTGCCTTCATTTTGCTCACCCTCATATTTTTAATAAATACAGATCTGGGCTGACATTCTATCATCCTTTCAGCCCGCAGTTTCGAAAATTACGCGTCAGAATCTGCTTTCATGATGCCAGAACATGCAATAGAAATGATGTGATGTAAAATACTTATTTTTAGTCATTAATTTTCCTGACGTGAAGAAAAATAAAAGCGATGCGAGAGTGCGAAAAGCTAACACTGTCGAACAAGTTAAGTGTTTGATGAGGATACTGAAAGAATACATATCGTAGCATCGCTCCAGGCGAGAATTATTGTCCATTACCACAGTGACGGAAAAGCAATTAATGTTTACCGAAACTGGCGTTTTGAGTCTGAGATGCAAAAACTGAAAATTAAAGAAGTACGATGTTTTTTTATTTTTTGTGCTCAAAAAGGCTGGAGAGTGAAACATCTAATTCCCGATGATAAAATGTCAAAAAATGCGTCCATTTCGGAAGCCGCACAAAACGCAGAAATTAGCCAAGAAATATTTTTATAAGCGGATGAAAAAAATATTTTAAGATCTTACAATTTTATACCAAAAATCAAATGTAACTTAAAATAAAATGCACCAGGTGTGAAATGAAATATCCTGTATAAGTTATATTTCACTTTTACTAAATACTTGATGTGAAGAGCATAAATATAAATATCATCATCATCATCATTGTCAACCATTATCAATCCACTGCTGGACGAAGGTCTCCCCAAGTTTCCTCCACAACGGTCTGTCTTGTGCCAGTCTCCTCCATGTCACTCCCGCATATTTACGAATTTCATCCACCCATCTCCCATGTGGTCTTTTTCTGGGTCTTTTCCTGTCCCTTGGAATCCAATCTAAAATTTCGGCTGTCCATCTATGGTCTGTCCTTCTGGCAGTATGTCCAGCCCATTGCCATTTCAGGGATTTAACTCTGATCATGATGTCTTCCACTCTCGTCATTTTTCGGATCCACGAGTTCCTCTTCTTATCTCTCCTGGTTATACCAAGCATGCACCTCTCCATGCTGCTTTGAGTTGTCTGCAGCCTTTGTATGTCTCTTTTAGTTAAGGTCCACGTCTCTGCACCATACGTAAGCACTGGAAGGATGCATTGATCAAACACTTTTCTTTTAAGACATAATGGCATATTGCTCTTGAAAATTATGCTGTTTCTTCCAAAAGCTCTCCAGGCAAGTTTTGTACGCCGATTAATTTCTTCATCAATGTGACCCTCACTTGATATCTGCTGTCCAAGATAAACATACGTATCTGTTATCTCCAGTTTTTCTCCATCAATCGATAAATCTTCATTTCCTGTAAAAGCATTAAACATCACTTTTGTCTTCTGAAAGTTCATTTTTAATCCCACTTCTTTACTCTTGTCAGCAAGTTCCTGGATCATACTCTGCAGCTCTGATGGGGTAGTTGCAAAAATGACTATGTCATCAGCAAAACGAAGGTGGGTTAGATAATCTCCATTAATCTTTATCCCCTTGTTTTCCCAGCTAAGCGACTGAAAAACACCCTCCAATGTGGCATTAAAGAGCTTCGGAGATATGGTGTCACCTTGTCTCACTCCCTTTCCAATTTTTATGTGTGTTGTATTTTCAAACAGCCGAATCTTTGCACTTGCATTTTCATAGATGTTATTAATAATATTAATGTATGCATCTTCAATACCGCAGGATTTCAGAGCCATGGTAACTGCTGATGGTTTCACCGAATCAAAGGCTTTTTTCATAATCGATAAAAGCCATGCACAATGGAAGTTCATATTCCCTCGCTCTTTCAATTAGTTCTCTCAGTACGTGGATATGATCTATTGTGCTGTAGCCACTCCTGAATCCAGCTTGTTCTCTCGGTTGAGCCATGTCCAGTGTTACCTTCAAGCGGTGTGAAAGAACTTTAGTGAAGATTTTATAAACCACTGATAGGAGGCTGATAGGTCTGTAGTTCCTGAGATCCTCAATGTCACCTTTTTTATGTAGCAGGATCATTGTAGCATTGTTCCAATCCTCAGGAATCTTCCCTTCATTAAGGCATCGAGTGAAAATTTGGGCGAGTACTGTTTCAATTTCTCCACTTGCTTCTTGTATGATGTCTATAGTAATTCCATCTTCTCCTGGAGCTTTCCCCCGCTTCATGTTCTTGATTGCATGTGCAACTTCTGCTGGGAGGACTGGAAGAACTCTGGTACCTTTCATGATGTCTGGAGTACATGTATCATCCCTTTCATATAATTTGGAGTAGAAATCTTTCACTCTTGTCAAAATTTCGCCTCTATTTCTTGTTATAGAACCATCTTCTTTTCTCAGAGCCATAATCTGTTTTCTTCCCTTACTGAGATGTCCCTTTGCTATCTTTAGGCTTTGGTTGTTTTCAATTGCTTTCCTCACTAGCTCACAGTTGAATTTCCTTACGTCTTCAGTGATACTTTTTCGTGCTGTCTTGCATAGCTCTATATATTCCACTTTGGAAGTCACATCTTCTTTAGTTGTCCTCATCTCTCTTCTTTTTTGCATCAACATTTTGGTTTTTCCTGATAATTTGTTTACATGCAACTTGTTCTTAGACCCAGCTAATTTTGTTGCTGTTTCCATAAGAGCTTTGGTTACTTTTCTGTTAACTTCCGAAATATCCACTTCTTCCGATGTTAGGCCTTCTAAAGCAGAGAATCTGTTCTTCAGTTCCAACTTGAAAGTATTATGGTGTTTTTTAAGGTTGGTTATGTCAATACATTTTGTTTGTCTTATGAGCTTGCCACGTTCCAGTTTAGTGTTGAGGTGCATCTTACATCTCACCAATCTATGGTCACTACCTGTGTTGAACTTGTTTAGCACACTGCAGTCTTCGATGACGAATTTTTTGTTACACATAATAAAATCAATTTCACTTGTCGTCCCAATTGGATGTCTCCATGTCCATTTCCTGTGTGGCTTTTTCTTGAAAAAGGAATTCAAGATGAAAAATCCTTCTGCCTCTGCAAACTCAACGAGAGTATTTCCACGCTGGTTTCTGTTGCCGTGACCGAATTTACCTACTGAAGTTTCATTCTGTTGCCGGTGCCCTATTTTTGCATTGAAATCTCCCATAATTATCTTCAAGTGCTGCTTACCTTTATTATTTAGATGACGAATTTCCTCATAAAATTCTTCAATTTCTTCTTCAGGATGACTTGTGGTGGGTGCATAAGTTTGAATAATCTGAGCCTGGTATCTTCTCGATAGTTGGATAACGAGTCGTGCAGCTCTGTCCGAGGAACTTTCAACTTCTACCACTTTATCCTTTAGTTTCTTGTTTATTATAAATCCAACACCACTAGTTCTGCCAGTATCTGTCCCACGATAATAGAAGAGATGTCCACTTTTCAGTTCAATGAGATCTTCTCCCTTTCTCCTTACCTCACTCAGCCCGACGATGTCCCACTTGATCCTTTGTAGTTCCTCTTCCAATTCAAGAAGCCTTGAATCAGAAGATAGGGAGCGTCCGTTGTAGGTAGCCAAGGTCAGCATCAAATGGCAGCCTAGTCCGGTCCTCCGGGGATTCTTAGCACCCTCTGCCTTCATGTCGCACTGGCCGCTGCCTTGGCCAGGTACATTCCAGCTGCCGGAGACTGAGGGCCAAGATTTAAGTTGTAGAGTCATTTTGGAGGTGTTTGGCCATAACTCACCACGCTGGCCAAGCGGGTTGGTGAGTGTGGGATAGCATTTCCTCTGATCCCGATGGTATAGTTATACCGCTATTTGCGGTCGTCAGAGCCCCTTTAGTGGGAACAGGATGCACCACGAGAAGGCGGGGTTGACATTTGTCAAGGAGAGGCTGTGATGTTACGCATCACCTGACCTTAAATATATGTGCAGCAAAATTGGCATTAATTACATGCGCAAGCAGCTCACGACGACTCAAGGACAATGGACATATTAATTGAAAGACAAAAACTCTTTAACGTGCTCTTACTTACAGAATATTAAACTCAAACCTTTTTGAAAATACTTTTCTACGGAGGTAAACTAAATTACTAATTTCGACAGATTTAACGTTTTATTTAGTTAGTGAGGGTTCTAAAGTGGAAAAAATATACATGTCACGAAATTAGATTCTGTTGAACTATTTTCATCACCTGGAGCAAAATTCTTTTGCAAGTCTGTAATTCTTGAAAAAAAACTTTTAGATTTTGCTACCTGGTCTCAATAAAACTTGAAAGTTAGGCCTTATCCCTAAATCTCCTCGTTCAGTCAGCATTAATACCAATTACGATGCACTAGTAACACTGATGATTACACTAACTTGCAATTATTGTGCGTCTTCGAATATTTGATGTCACCCCAAAATGAAAAAAGAAAAACAACACAAATACTGCAGTATTAATTTTTATTACAAAATAAAAAAACATGTGCGAAGCACTAGCTGCTTACTTCACAGTTTTGTTTTCATCCTTGTTCATCTTTTTTACAAACCCCACTATGATCTTCCGCATTTTATTTCACTGTTAGTTGCCTATTATTGAATATTATCTTGCTGAAACAAGAAATGCGGTATTTCTAAATACCTCCAGCAGCAGAATTTGGAAATCAGTCTTTCTTGAATACTGTAATACTTTATTGGAAACTACTTTCAATTACTATATTTAATAAAATATTCAACAGGATTTCCTGATGGTATTTTTATGTTCCCTGCTAAGGTAAAAGCATTATTTTCTGATGGAAATGAGTCTGGTGATCTTTTTAATTTAAGTTAAACCTCCAAGACATGAAGGTAACACATAACACCTCATGATATGTTGAATAAATCTGTGTAAGTCTATTTTATTCTTCATATTACTGATTAGATGCACTTTGTGACATCCAACCTCAGCTTGCCTCCTCTTCCCAGTAATCCTTCTAGAGGTCAAAATACATCAGGGATGTTTTAGAGGCAGATGTGATAGCCTTCTTTCGCAGTTGTCTTGGCGCTATATTGCAGCAAGGCAATGTTCGGCAGCATGCGGTCCTTAATATCCAAGACCTCTTTCATGCACGGCAGATACTGCATCTTTACTGGCCTGCACGTTCGCCGGACATGACCGCCGATCGAACATGCTTCGAACATGGTAGAACAACTGACCCGTCAAACACCTCTGCCACTCACCACAAATGAACTCTGGTCTTGCATAAATGCAGTTTGTCAGGCTATTCTCCAGGACGATATGAAAAACTTCTTCTATTCAGTTCCACACCGTGTAGAGGCTGTTATTGTTGCTCGAGGTGACGTCACACGAGACAGATTCGAAGAGAAAATTTTTTTTATATAGCTCTACAAATGTAATCAGATATCTTCCGTAGCATGAGGAATCTGTAATAACACTATTCATTTGAATAGTGCGATCACGATGTCTTCAGTGATGAGTCACGGTTTGCACTTGGCGCCGATGACTAACGCACACGTGTCTGGAGACGATCCGGCTAGCGCACAGATCCTGCCTTTACCGTGGAACGGCACACAGCTTCCAAACCGGGAGTGACTGTTTGTGTAGCCATTTTCTACGACAGCCGCACAGCGTTGGTAATCCTCAATACAACTCTCACCGCTCAACGGTATGTCGACGATATTCTTCGACCTGTTGTGTTTCCATTCCTGTCGCAGCATTACCCAGCAAATGTTCAACAGGATGATGACCCACTACACACGGCATGCCTCTCCAAGGCCTACCTCCGTAATGTCGATACACATCTATGACCAGCCCGATCGCCCTACCTCTCACCGAACGAACATGTTTGTGATATGATGGGCGACACCTATGCCTATTCCGGAATGTCAGCGAACTTCCCTCCTATTTGGACACTATCTAGCATGCTTTACCTCAGGACAGTTATGGTAAGCTGTATGCGTCTATGCCACGCTGGGTAACCGCTTGTATCCGAGCCAGAGGTAGCGTAACAAAGTATTGACTATTTCCACTCGTGTAGCTGTCTTATCCGAACAAAGGGCCCGACTGTTATAAAATTACAATACTTCCCTTTCCTATACATGTACATTACACATATCAATTTTCATCTTGATTGGATGATTCCTTCTGGGTGCTTCATTTTTTTTTCGCAAAGTGTGTATCTGTTGAACGATTTTGCACGTTGCTGAAGATATGAAGTTTTGAATTATCCTCATAAAACGATTTTATACACCTGTGGAATACAGGTCGAGGTGTTCACAATTGAAGTCTGAGGAATTTTACTGCAACGAATTAGAAACAATCAACAGATTTCACCGTATATTAAATCAGCTTTCTCTCCCTGCGTATTTTCCATAACTCGTTTTCTACTGATTTTTCTGTCTTGAAAATATGTCTAATCCCTTTTTAACTCATTTATAAACAATAAAGAGCTACAAAAGTCAATGACAGAGATGTTGTGTCCAGAATATGATAAATATTTTTATTACCAAGGAAAAACACTGCTGGATATACAAAAGTTTTAGATACATTTCATTGAACTTACAGGTCTTAAAATAATGGTACGGTATTCTCAAAATATTTTTGTGTCTTGAACATCCTTTGTACACTGCTGGCCACCCAAAATGCAACACCAAAAAGGACACGAGATAGCAAAGCCAGATTTACTGGACACATAACAACAGATACAAAGATGAAACGATTGAGCTTACAGGTCCGTGCGACTTGCGGAACACGCAGACATCGATAGTTCGCGTGGCCCCTATGGCTGGCAATAACGGCCGCTACACGCCGCGGCATCGAACGAAAGAGGCTTTGGATGTGGGCTTGGGGTATGTCGGTCCAGGCTGCTTCCACACGTTGCCACAGTTCATCACGGGTGGTGCTTGCCGGGCCACTCGGTTGCCAATCAGCGACCAGAAGTGTTCGATGGGCAACATATCGGGAGAACAGGCAAGCCGCGGCAGCAGTGACACCTGGTGGGCCGTCAAGAATTGTTGCACGATGTGTGCTACGTGCGGGCGCGCATTGTCTTGTGGAAACTTGGCAGCTGGCAGGTCCTGGAGGTAAGGGAGGACTACAGGCTCCAAAACGTCGGAGATGGTGCGGTGGCTGTTGAGTGTACCAACGATGCGTACCAGAGGGGTACGGGTGTCATATCCAATTGCGCCTCAAACCATCACGCTAGGCGACGGACCGGTATGGCGATGTATAATGCAGACGTCATACAGTCTCTCGCCGCGGCGCCGCTACACGCGGATTCGACCATCGTGGTATTGCAGGCAGAAGCGGGATTCGTCGGAGAAGATAATGTCGTGCCATTCCGTAGTCCAGGTGCGGCGTTCAACGGCCCACTGCCGCCGCACTCGCTGGTGGTGTAACGTCAATGGTAATCGGAGAAATAGGCGCTGTGCGACAAGTCCCCGCTCCTGCAGACGACGTCGAACGGTACGTGCTGACACAGGTTGTTGCGCAACACACCCTAATTCCTGCGCTAACGTTCGTGATGTGGCGGTGCGAGCCGTCAATGCCCGCCGCACAACATGCTGGTCCTCTAGTTCGCTGGTGTGCCGCGGCTGCGGCGATTTCTCACGTCGGTCCGTCCGTCCCTCCTGCACCCACCGAATCCATACTCGCCTCACTGTGGCTGGATGTCGTCCCACACGGGCGCCGATGTCTCAGTACGATAAACCTTTGTCGCGATAAGTCACTATTCGTCCTCTGTCGAACTCCGAAACGTGCTGGAATGACTGCTGTATTCTGCGACGAGGCATCAGGAAGCTTCCCACGCACAGGTCCGGCAGCACAACACACTTCCACTACTTACACCCACCTTCTGCGCACTTTTCTTATAGTGCTTCTGGGTGGCGTGCCGGGCGCGCATGATTTGCATATGCCCTGCAATGGTAATCGTTTGCATGTCCTCTCGCGGGCGACGCATGCTACGAATTTCAGGCCAATCGGTTGTTTCCTTCTTGGTGTTGCATTTTGGGTGGCCACCAGTGTACTTACCTGTCTAGAAAAAGTCCATGAAAGATCTTTACTGCGATCAAGTTTATGAATTTTAAACGCATATTTTGGGAAACTGACCTTGCAATTTTTAAGACTTATGACCTCACTTGGTGACAAAGCGTTCAAAGGCGTTGGCTGTAAGCTAATCGTCCGAGTTGAGTTCGGGTGCTAGTTCTGGATGAACCGTTATGTTTGTTATTACCCCTTCCCACGAACCAGTAGCTTTAAAAATGTTTGGTACTATTCCTTCCCAGAACCAGTTGCCTTATTAATGTTTAGTACTACCCCTTCCAAGGAATCAGCAGCCATTATAATGCTTCGTACTATTCCTTCCCAAGAGCCATTAGACTTAATAATGTCTGTAACTATCCCTTCCCAGGAATCAGCAGCTTTAATAATGTTTGGTACTATGCTTTTCCAGGAACTAGTAGCTTTAATAAAGTTTGGTAGTACCTCTTCCCAGGAACCAGCAGCCTTAATAATGTTTGATATCACCCGTTCATAAGAATCAGTAACCTTAAAATAGCGATAGGTGATTTCTTAGAGCCTTAGATACCCACTGGGTTTGTTAATACCCGAAAGGAAGAAAAACACGCACTGTATAAGAACATTTTGCTTATTTTTAGGGGTTTGAATTTTAGCAGTATATCATATTAAACTTTAGTGTTCACTAACGAGTTTACAGTCACAATCGATTGCATTTACGCACCTCCCAATCTGAGATGACAAAGTCCTTCATGCATTATATTTTATTGTTGGCTGGATGCATACGCATTCGAAACACGGTTAGGTTCATTCGCAATTTAAAACAGCTGAATTAAATTGGTCGAATAATTAAATTAATCGAACATGTCACAAAGATAATTGCACTTAATGATCTGCCATGCAATTTCATTTCTTTACACGAGCTGCTGAGATGGTTAATGTACCGTTAATAACCACTGTTGCTAATTAAGATACCGAAGAAAACTTTTGAAAGAAAACATTAGGAGAACATCCTTCGGACGAAAATTTTTAACATGTACATTTCACAACTGATGTTACATTTTCATCACATCGAAAATGATCATATCGAGTCATTGCGCATTTTTGTAAAATTTATGGGCTGAAGATCATTAAACTTAAAATACAGTAAAAATAAATTTTGGACAGTGTTACGTGGACTTAAAATTCTGCCCTTCTACATATATAACGTAAAGGATGTACTTATTCTTTTGTCTTCTATCTATACGAATCATTTTTACACTTTCACGGTCTCACATGGGTATCAAAACCTAGATCGGATGACCACTACTAATTTAGGATTACGCGCTCTGGGGAACGGGAAGAAACAGAGTGAAACAAGCCAGCACAAAACTCTTGTTACCATTCGGATTTGAAGTAAGAGTGTTGGAGAAAAAAACGTAGCATTTCGAGTTCTAGGTTTCAAGACGACGGGGAGTTGCTCAAGGACAATTACCAGGTAAAGAAAAAGTTTGTCGGGTTTGCAGCTAAAATGTTTAATGATGAAGGAAAGCCACACACCATCATCTCATAATGCAAAGTACACGCCGTTGTTTCCCAACGTGTCACCATCCCACGGCGGTAGCACTCGGAAGGTTTCGCGGGCAGAAGCTCTCTGATGCCAGATTCCACATTCAGCACTGAAGCGAAGTGCCGTCATTGAAGAAAATAGGCCAAGAAGTGTAACAGGTGTTAGTCGGATTGGGTAAGGTCCGGAATGTATAGAGGATGGTGCAGAATCTCACCCCCTTCCAATTCGTGTAGTTTCCGGCGGACTGCTCTGGAGGTGTTACTTGGAGCACTATCGACTTGCAGCAATGTCCACATCCTGTTGACAAGCGCGTGGAATCGTTTAGCGCACATCATCATGATCCCGCTGCAGTTGTTTGGCATAGTTCCTGTCCACGGCTCGACCATCTGGCAGGAGTGCACAGGAACCCTACAATTCCAACAAAACTTTTCCCTCAAACCGTTGTCCTTGCACCACTGGCTGTGCTTCCTGGTGATGCCGCAGCCACTAACTTCCAGTGGTAGGATGACGTAGCCATATCGATTTTTCATCACCTGTGACGATACGTCGCTAAAACCTATCGTCCCGCGGATTTGACAGCAATCTGAGACAGAGAGCAACACGTTGTTCTCCCTGGTGGGGTGTCAATGCATTGGGAACAATTCGATGGTGGCTGGAGGACAAACCAAGTTGGTAAAGGTGACGAACTATAGCAGCTTGAAAAAGCCCAACCTCAGCTTCCAAATGTCATGCACGGCTACCGGGACTCAGTGTCACAGCTTCGACCAGGATGTCAGTGTTGGTGAAGGTTGGAGGTCCTGACTTCAGCTTGCCTTCGAGACTGTTGTCACCATCATTGAAACGCCTGAAGTATCCTCTGTTTCCTCGCCTTGAACTGTCCAAATTTCTCTCGCTCCTGCATTTAATCCTTTTTTCCAACAATTGTGTAAGGTCACCAGAAAATCACGTTTATCGACTTCCGTCCTCTGCTCATCTGATAGCGCAATGTGTCTCCTTGCCAAATGCACATACTCTTGTATTCCACGTCGTTGATGTACCAAATTGACGATGGAACGCGTTTTGCGCAGGAATAATAAAAGCTCAACATTATGTGTAGCTCAAGACGGGACGAACGTTTTGACTTACCCTGGCCCTTTCGCTTAACTGACAATAAATGATTCGTGGCATTATGTCTAAGTTGATTATTAATTTAATTGGATTCGTGGCCTCCCCTGTGGCGCAGTGGTCTAAGCGTTGGTTTCGGACACTTTTTTGATATCAGTCCGGGTTTGAATTGCGGAGAGGCATGGATGCTGTGCTTGTCTTGCGGAACTGGCTCTCTCCCTTCCCTGGAGCTAGTTGCTCGAAATTAGGGACGGGAGACTGCTTATAGCCCATCGAGTTGCTCACGGTGGTCGTTAAACCTGAAACAAACAAACAAACAAACAGACATCATATTCATGATAATAGATTTATGGCCACATCCGGATCTTGATCCGTAAAATACCATGATTCACCGATGAGAATTAATGTAAAAAAATGAAAATAGAACCACACGTTTGACATTATCTATGAAAAACGACTGGTCAGAGCACCTTGCAGCGCAACTATGTTAAACTGTACTAGAAAGAACGAAATGACAGATAGATTCCTGCAAAAATATGTTGAATGATGAGCTCGATATGCATTATTCTTGCAATACATTTTGTTGAAACTCCTTTTAAATTGAAAATAGAGCTCACGTTTTTGTTTCAGAATAACAGATATATTCATATTGTAGTTTATGGTCGCTACGCTAGCTTTAGAAAAGAAACAGAAAAATAATCATTTGAAATTCTTCTCTGATATTTTGCAGCACCTCAGATTTACTTAAAAGGGAAATCGCTTCCAAAACACCCTAAAATTTTGTTCAGTAGACGGGCAAAATTGTATCGTAAACATGCCTCAAACCGTTTGGGGTGCATAATTAATCAGGTTCTGAATCCATCTAACAGACTAAAAGATGCTTAGTTGGGATAAATTTCCTGCTGCATAACATTTTTTCGCCGTGTTTGTGGTTTTGAACCGCTTCGGTAAAGCATATCTATCAAGATAATGTAATTGGAAAAGCAATATGCGTTCAGAAAAAAGCTTTGCGATAGTTAGATGCGTGATCAGTGTTTTTCATTTCAGGCGAATGGGATCGCTCTTGGTAATCTGTGTATCTATTAGCTTGCTGAGAGATGTTCTCCTCTGAAGCATAAATTTGAATTACAAAAATCGTAAATCTTAAAGGTATAATGATTTCGCGGGTCGTTGAGATTTGTTAATTTTCTTATGTTTTCTCTGAGGAGATGCTTTAAAAGAATGTTTCTTTCAGTTTATTGAAAAAAGCACAGAGGAAAATACGGAAAGGAGTAATCGTTTCTATTTCCTCCTTTTGCGATTTGCGAAGAATATAAAAATTACACATCGTGATACGTTTTAGTTTAGAAAATGAGTAGTAATTGCGAAAAAAGGAGAACAAAATTAGTTCTTCGGAAAGTAAGAAAAAAACGAAAAATTTAACGGCGTTTTGTTACCAGACAATGTATGATGAATCCTTAAGCTTGTGCACAACGAAGAAATTTTGGAAGTCTCCCAGTAAAAATTGTAATTCCAGATTCACTAGTGAAGCTTTTAAAGCTATTGGAATAAGACTCTCACATCATTTTTAATGTAAAATGCTCAACAGTTTATATTTGGAACGTAAAATGCCGAATCAATTTAAATATTATACGGTATGAAGAAAATTACACCAGGTTAATAAAACTTGAAATTGTAATTCTAGGTCTAAGAATGAAATATATAGAAAATGTCACTAATACTAATTGCATGAAACACTGTTTTTTTCGAATTCAAAATTATAAGACTTTTCTGAATGTACTGTTGGAAGGCTTTTTGTTGTACACTGCCGTAAATGAATTGAATAGTTTGTTTCTTCACAGTGCAACATACGCAGTGCCGCAATTTTGTAACAAAACTGTTTTTTTTAGATCCTGGTAAAACACAAGGGGCCGCCCCGGTGGAACGATTGTGGAAGAGGATTGCTCGTGTCAGGCCTGAGTACAGAAACGTGCAATGATTATTCTTCTCCACGATAACGCACACTCACAGTGGTCTAAGCGATGGCTTCTGATCATTTGTCCGAAAGAGGTATGGGTTCGAATACCGTGACGCATGGATGTTGTGTTTGTTTTACGGCCCTGGCTCTCTTCCTTCTCTGGAACCAGTGGCTAGGGACGGGCGACTGTTTATAGCCCATTGAGTTGCTCACTGTGGTCGTTAACCCTTCAATAAAAAACAAAACAAAAAAACACACGGGTCGGGAAGGCATGGTTTTTTAAGCTGTTTATCAGCTATTCGGTGGCCACATATTTTGCATGAGAATTCCGCAGATGATTATTTTTGCTGAGCGTGAAGTCATTCGATGGAAGAACATTAGCAGAGAGCAAATATCCGGTTCTGTTTGAAAATTGGTAAAACTGCATCTGAGACAGCTGAATTACTGCGTGGTGTGTTTGGGGTTTATTGCCTATCTCGTGCACAAATGTTCCGATGGTATGCATATTTCAAGGATGGGCGGGAAGATTTGGAAAATGACGAAAAGCCCGGGCCCTCTGGTTTCAGTGCGCACGTCTGAACTCATTGAGAAAGCTCGCGAAAGGACAAAAAGTGATCGATGTGTAACTGTGAGGATGTTGAAATGTTAGCTCACTGTTAAAAAAAGACGATTCGTCCAATTCTAGTGTACGATTTAGGGAAGGGGAGTTTCTTATCGTTTTGTTCTGCATGCTTTGTCAAGCGGCCAGAAGCATGCACGAGCGGAGTGCGCAAAAGGTATCCTGGAGACAGCAGAAACAATGCAAAACATTCTCCAAAGCATTGCGGCAGGTGATGAGACAGGGCGTTTTCGTTATGAACCTGAAACGAAGCGTCAGGGTACTCAGTGGAAGTCTCCGCAGTCACTCAAAGGAAAGAAGATCAGGTTACAGAAGTCCAAAATCAACACATTTACAACCCCAATGGAATTCTTCATCACGAGTTGATTTCTGAAGGGACAATTGTCACTGGCAGCGCTTACAAATCCATTTTGGAACGATTGTGGAAGAGAATTCTTCGTGTCAGGCCTTCACGATAACGCACACTCACACAGAGCAGTCAGTGTACAGCAATTTCTGGCACGAAAACAAGCATGTGTGTAATCAACCTTCCCCCTATTCTCCAGATTTGTCCCCGTGCGACAACTTTCTATTCCCTAAATTAGAGCTACCTATAAAAAGAAACATTTTTAAAAATACTGAAGATACAAAGTACTGTGACATCAGTTCTTCACTCTCTACCAAAAGACGACATCAACGAGTCTTTCCTTTCGTTGGCTAATCGTTCCACTTCTTGTATTAACGTAGGAGGAATGAACTTCGAGTAAAATATATCCACGTAAGTTTTCCGGGATTTCTATTTTTTTTTAAATTTGGTCACATTATTTATTGCCGCACTGCGTATTTCCGCATTTAAAGATTTTCAGGCTTTGAAATCGCATTTTTGGTGCTCCCTCCAAAAACATTAGATCGCGATTCGATTGTATCATCATCATCATCATCATTGTGAACCATTATCAATCCACTGCTGGACGAAGGTCTCCCCAAGTTTCCTCCACAACGGTCTGTCTTGTGCCAGTCTCCTCCATGTCACTCCCGCATACTTTCGAATTTCATCCACCCATCTCCCATGTGGTCTTCTTCTGGGTCTTTTCCTGTCGCTTGAAATCCAATCTAAAATTTCGGCTGTCCATCGATGGTCTGTCCTTCTGGCAGTATGCCCAGCCCATTGCCATTTCAGGGATTTAACTCTGATCACGATGTCTTCCACTCTTGTCATTTTTCGGATCCACGAGTTCCTCTTCTTATCTCTCCTGGTTACACCAAGCATGCACTTCTCCATGCTTTTTGAGTTGTCTGCAGCCTTTGAATGTCTCTTTTAGTTAAGGTCCACGTCTCTGCACCATACCTAAGCACTGGAAGGATGCATTGATCAAACACTTTTCTTTTAAGACATAATGGCATATTGCTCTTGAAAATTATGCTGTTTCTTCCAAAAGCTCTCCAGGCAAGTTTTGTACGCCGATTAATTTCTTCATCAATGTGACCCTCACTTGATATCTGCTGTCCAATATAAACGTACGTGTCTGTTATCTCCAGCTTTTCTCCATCAATCTATAAAACTTCATTTTGTGTAAAAGCATTGAACATCACTTTTGTCTTCTGAAAGTTCATTTTTAATCCCACTTCTTTACTCTTGTCAGCAAGTTCCTGGATCATACTCTGCAGCTCTGATGGGGTAGTTGCAAAAATTACTATGTCATCAGCAAAACGAAGGGGGGGGGTAGATAAACTCTATTAATCTTTATCCCATTGTTCTCCCAATTCAGTGATAGAAAGACATTTTCCAATGTGGCGTTAAAGAGCTTCGGAGATATGGTGTCACCTTGTCTCACTCCTTTTCCAATTTTTATGTGTGTTGTATTTTCAAACAGCCGAATCCTTGCACTTGCATTTTCATAGATGTTATTAATAATATTAATGTATGCATCTTCAATACCGCAGGATTTCAGAGCCATTGTAACTGCTAATGTTTTCACCGAATCAAAGGCTTTTTCATAATCGATAAAAGCCATGCACAATGGAAGTACATATTCCCTCGCTCTTTCAATTAGTTCTCTCAGTACGTGGATATGATCTATTGTGCTGTAGCCACTCCTGAATCCAGCTTGTTCTCTCGGTTGAGCCATGTCCAGTGTTACCTTCAAACGGTGTGAAAGAACTTTAGTGAAGATTTTATAAACTATTGATAGGAGGCTGATAGGTCTGTAGTTCCTGAGATCCCCAATGTCCCCTTTTTTATGTAGCAGGATCATTATAGCGTTGTTCCAATCCTCAGGAATCTTTCCTTCATTAAGGCATCGAGTGAAAATTTGGGCGAGTACTGTTTCGATTTCTCCACTTGCTTCTTGTATGATGTCTACAGTAATTCCATCTTCCCCTGGAGCTTTTCCCCGCTTCATGATCTTGGTTGCATGTGCAACCTCTGCTGGGAGGACTGGAAGAACTCTGGTACTGGTACCCTCCATGATGTCTGGAGTGCATGCATCATCCCATTCATATAACTTGGAGTAGAAATATTTCACTCTTGTCAAAATTTCGCCTCTATTTCTTGTTACAGAACCATCTTCTTTTCTCAGTGCCATAATCTGTTTTCTTCCCTTACTGAGATGTCCCTTTGCTATCTTTAGGCTTTGGTTGTTTTCAATTGCTTTCCTCACTAGTTCACAGTTGAATTTCGTTACGTCTTCAGTGATACTTTTTCGTACTGTCTTGCATAGCTCTATGTATTCCACTTTGGAAGTCACATCTTTTTTAGTCGTCCTCATCTCTCTTCTTTTTTGCATCAACATTTTTGTTTTTCCTGATAATTTGTTCACATGCAACTTGTTCTTAGACCCAGCTAATTTTGTTGCTGTTTCCATAAGAGCTTTGGTTACTTTTCTGTTAAAATCAGAAATATCCACTTCTTCCGATGTTAGGCCTTCTAAAGCAGAGAATCTGTTCTTCAGTTCCAACGTGAAGGTATTATGGTGTTTTTTAAGGTTGGTTATGTCAATACATTTTGTTTGTCTTATGAGCTTGCCACGTTCCAGTTTAGTGTTGAGGTGCATCTTACATCTCACCAATCTATGGTCACTACCTGTGTTGAACTTGTTTAGCACACTGCAGTCTTCTATGACGAATTTTTTGTTACACATAATACAATCAATTTCACTTGTCGTCCCATTTGGATGTCTCCATGTCCATTTCCTGTACGGCTTTTTCTTGAAAATGGAGTTCAAAATGAAAAACCCTTCTGCCTCTGCAAACTCATTCGATTGTATATTTCTATTCAAATAACGACTGCTCATTACATTAGATTATTAAAGCGATGAAACAGAAGAAAGTGTTTGATCAAATAAAGAAGAAATCATCTTGCTCGGTTGAGACATATATAGACTCAGTACAGCATCCAGAGAAAAGCGATGATGTGAACAAGTGCGCTTGTAAAAATTGTGTAGAGTACATGTGGAAGAAACGGTACAATTTTTAAAGCAGTTCACCATAATGTCTTAACCGGAAAATGATTATTTAATTAATACATTCTTCCAGTTCTTACATATGGATTACAGACATGGACCTTAATTTAAAAAGAAAAACAAAGGTTGTGGGACCCAAACTCTGAAACTTCGAAACCAGTATGAACATGGAGACGGGGTTATTATTTTTACTGAAGCAAGCTTGATAACAACTTTATTTAGGAAAAATACTGAAATTAATAATTTTAATGCATTTTACTACAGGCTGCAAAGGAATTTGTGCAATCCCCCCGGATATATACTCATTAATTTTTTAACCGACCTGAAGTTTTTGAACTTATTGGAATTCAAAAGATTCCAAAGTTTAGGGTAGTTTTTTGTTAATATTACATGCATTCAGTTTCAGTGAATTCAGTAAAACCTGAAGTGCTACATTACAAACATGGCAAACTGCCACCACCACCAGTACAGCTCACAGATAAAAAGGAAATTTTTAATAGGTTGCGAAGGCTTTAACGATCACAATGAGCAACTCAGTGGGTTACAAGAAGTCGTTCGTCTATAATTTAGGACCCCTGGTTCCAGGCATGGGAGAGAGAGAGAGAGCTGTAAAACAAACATAGCATCCATGCTTTATTACTTGGATTCATCTCGAACAAAGGGTCAGAAGCCAGCGCTTAGACCACTGTGCCACCTGGGCGACAAAACATGTTATACCTCGGAGAAGGGTTTGAAAGCAAATACTTTCGTTGACCAGGGTTGAAAGGAAATAAGTACACGCAGGCACAATGCCTTCCCTCCCTTTAATTCCCTTTCTTCAAGCCAGCAACTTTGTCTTGCGCTCATCCTTTTCAAACCCATCCTATGGAACCCCGTTATTCGCACCTGGCCATACTAACATAATTTTCGGTTGTAATGAGCACGTCTTTTGAATCCCTCCTGACGCGAATTAAGTTTATCAAAGTGATTCAAAGTCAATGCAACCGGTTAGAAGAAAATCAACCGGATTTCTACAATCGATAAAACATCCAGAAATGGAAACAGCTACTTACTTACAACACCAGCTAAAAGTATGTTATGAAGATTAACAAATGGCACACAGAAAGCTTCTCATAGCAAAAGGAAGGTATCGGAGACAAAATGATGTTCAAATCGAAAAGTTAAAAGGAAATGTATAGAAGGAAACAAGATATAATTCTATACCAGCGGTAGAATTTTGCATAATGGGGAGTTCTACACAGGCGAAAAATATTCTTCATGGAAAAAGCTATGTTAAGGAAAAATAACTTTTCAAATACGTCTCCTGGAAGCAAAGGCAGCGAGAAAAAAAAATTACCTTTGCGCCCCCTAGCAGGAAATCTGTGCATTATTTAAAGAGGATAATGCTCCACATCTCTATCGTACCTAATAGCATCCAGAAAAAAAACCAATGTCTCAGTAGGGTTTTCAGAAGCGGAGATACAGCTGCAGACAGGAGAACAAAAACACCACATAGCGACAGAACTGTGAAATATAAAACTCCTCAAATACTAACCTAAAGTGTTCTACAAAGTAAATGTCATCGGGTGTTAAAATAATTTTTTAACTGACACATGCAAAGCACAGATATTCAGAAAACCAGATTAAACATTGGCGCCCTTGGCAGCGAAATGCTACAGTATTTTGGAAAGAAAATATGCACAAAAAAAAAATATGCACCTGACTGAAAAAGGATTTTTCAATCGAGTTATTAGTCCCGTAGATACACTGCTGGCCCCCCAAAATGCACCACCAAGAAGGAAGCATCCGATTGGCCTGAAATTCGCAGCATGCGTCGCCCGCGAGAGGACATGCAAACGATTAGCATTGCAGGGCATATGCAAATCATGTGAGCCCGGCACGCTACCGAGAAGTACTATGAGAAGGGTGCACAGAAGGCGGGGTATAAGTAGTGGAAGTGTGTTGTGCTGTAGTACCTGTGCGTGGGAAGCTTCCTGATGCCTCGTCGCAGAATACGGCAGTCATTCCAGCACGTTTCGGAGTTCGACAGAGGACGAATAGTGGCTTATCCCGACAGCAGTTTAACAAATCGAGACATCGGCGCCCGTGTGGAACGACATCCAGCCACAGTGAGGTGAGTATGGACTCGGTCGGTGCAGAAGGGACGGACGGACCGACGTTAGTGATTGCCGCAGCCATGGCACACCACCGAACGAGAGGACCGGCATGATGTGCGGCGGGTATTGACGGCTCGCACCGCCACATCACGAACGTTAGCGCAGGAGGTAGGGTGTGTTGCGCAACAACCTGTGTCAGTACGTACCGTTCGACGTCGTCTGCAGAAGCGGGGACTTGTCGCACGGCGCCCATTGCTCCAATTACCATTGGCGTTACACCATCGGCGAGTGCGGCGGCAGTGGGCCGTTGAACGCCGCACTTGGACTACGGAATGGCACGACATTGTCTTCTCCGACGAATTCCGCTTCTGCCTTCAACACCACGATGGTCGGATCCATGTGTGGCGGCACCGCGGCGAGAGACTGTATGACGCCTGCATTATGCATCACCATACCGGTCCGTCGCCTGGCGTTATGGTTTGCGGTGGAATTGGATATGATACTCGCACCCCCTCTGGTACGTATCGCCGGTACACTCAACAGACACCGCACCATCTCCGACGTTTTGGAGCCTGTAGTCCTCACCTGCAGAACCTTCGTGCGGCTGCGTTTCAACAGGACAATGCGCGCCCGCACGTGGCACACATCGTGCAACAATTCTTCACGGCCCACAAGGTGTCACTTCTGCCGTGGCCCGCTTGTTCTCCCGATATGTCGCCCATCGAACACGTCTGGTCGCTGATCGGCAACCGAGTGGCCCGGCAAGCACCACCCGTGGCTACGCCTGATGAACTGTGGCAACGTGTGGAAACAGACTAGACCGACATACCCCAAGCCCACATCCAAAGCCTTTTTCGTTTGATGCCGCGGCGGGTAGCGGCCGTTATTGCCAGCCATGGGGTCCACATGAACTATTGATGTCTGAGTGTTCCGCAAGTCTCACGGGCCTGTAAGCTCAATCGTTTCATCTTTGTATCTGTTGTTATGTGCGAAGTAAATCTGGCTTTGCTATCTCGTGTCCTTCTTGGTGTTGCATTTTGGGTGGCCAGCAGTGTAAATGACATTACCTTTTATGCGTGGGGAGGGTTGGATGGTACATATGTGTACCAATAAGAATTTGAGGTTGACCAATAGGAAACAGGTAAGAAATGATAACATTAGCTACAAACGATGTTTAGTAGAACGATATATTTCTGCAAAAATATGATATTTCGTATAATACAACATGAAACAGTATTTGCACAAAGGTAGATTACATTGTTGGTAAATTGTTTTTGTTCTTTTTTGATGCTTTGCTTCTGCACAATGAGCACATCGTCTTCTTGTAGAACCTTCTACGGGAAAATGTAATCCTGCTCCAAAAAGTTTTATTTTCTTCGAAAGAGGGTCTTGTCTTAGTAATGGTAAATTAGTGGTTTTCATTCCATCGGCAATCAGTTCTTCAACAAGATCTACCAGAAATATGAGGAAAGGAACTTTCGCACTATCACGCCTCAAGTCATTGAACGTAATTTATGCCTTGTGGTGGAAAAATATAAAACACATTTTTCCACCACCTGGTGGACTTTCCGTCCTGATTGTGCAGACCTAGAAACTGATCCGCCCGATCGACTCCACCCATTTTCTTTCGATAAAAGGCAATGGCTTGCGGACAGTCGATTGACTGTTGCTTACCTGTTCTACTTTTCTTGGTAATTTTGGTCAACTCAGGTTTGTGGCAGTTACTCATTACCCAAACATTCTTGGTGTCCTGCCAATTTACACACAACTGTCCGTTTGTGGTACATCAGAATATAGACTCTTCTCATTTCAGCTTGCCTCGAATAGTAGGTACAATTATGCGGTTTGCCATACACGTTCCAACTACAGCAAAGGGAATAGTTTCCCATATATGTACGCTAGTGAAAAAGCAATCAAAACACAGGACTACATCGGGGGCTTTTATTGTTGCTGCAAGAGATTTCACAACTCGTTCTCCAAGGGTTAATGATTCATCTGCAACTGGTGAACCTTTACCAGTGTAAACATTTAGGTCGCATGTCTACCCCGAATCAGCGTCACAACAAAGCCATAATTTTATACCCCGCTTAGTTGGTTTTAGTGGTATGTATTGTTTTAGTGAAGAACGACCCTTGAACTTAGTCATTGATTCATCTATACTTTGAAATTGACTATCTTCTCGACATTTACTAGAGGTGTACTTCAAGCAGGAAATCAAGTCATCAACGTAATAAGTTTTTGCAGCATGTGAAGGATTTTATGGTGGAGCAAAGTAAAGCTTAGAAGTAACAATAATAAATCTGTCACGAGAAATAGCATTTTCGATAGTTCGATTTCCCAATGACTCTTTTTGACTCCAATAGTGTTTTAGACCAGGTAAATGATTATAAGACATTATGAACATACATCCTAAAAGTTTTTGGATTTCGCCGTTATCAGTTAGTTTTTCGGTATTCTTTTGAGATGTGTTTAGTTGCTGAAGACGCTGATTAGTGCAGTTGACTATTTGCAGATATAAAGAATGAGGGAAAACTTTATGGAATATTTGCAATAATTTGCATTGCTTAGTGATGTCTATGAGCAATTCACAAGTTCTTTCCGTATGGATGGTTTTAGTAAGCTGAAATGTGTCATATGGAATCATCCAATGAAGAAGACGCTTGACAGTATTCTGCTTAGTCATACCTTGTTCTTGGGCAGAATCACTAGAGAGGCTTAGTTCTGAATCCTCAGTCTCTTGTTGTTGTTCTTTCGATGTTGATGGTTGTCCAAGATCTCGGCAAGCTTCATATTCATTTTCAATTTCTGTCTCATCATCAGTGGGCTCATATTCATCATCATCATCGCCAGAAGATCCAGAAGACATATCAGACATATGTTCAGCACAGCACTGCACCTCCTTCTGGCTGGACATTGTTTTTTCCCTTTTAGCCCTCAAATCAACATATATTAAGCAACGAATGCGTACCGGTAGGAAATCCGGCTGGTACTTACATGTACCACTCCAAAACATCACGAACTTATATGCAAACCAAAAATGATATTTACCCCCTTGAATACTGCCGAACCTTGTATCACACTATTCTATACTGTACCGAATGCAACTGTTTGTTGGAAATGACTCAAAGCATCTCACTCATCCGTCGTTACCCACACAGCGGCTGACGCGCTTATCTGGATCGCGTGAGTGTTTGTTGTCATATGGACGCTGCTGAGTCACACTGCCACCCAACACGGCCGAGAGTCATATGCCGATATTCCCAGAGTCAACCGCCGTTAGCGCCCTACAATATGCAACGGAAGTTACACGAATCACTAATCTAAGGTGTCCTAATGAGGTGCGGCTGTAGTCTTCCCTGCGAGAACAGTGCAGGAGGTGCTATACAAATATTTCCTGTTTTTTCTTACACAGACGGAATTACAGTGTTGATTTCATGAATGAGTAACATTTTTTACTAACATATAATCTTGCCTAAAACACCACCATATAAAGAAATGCTATGACGAACTCGTGCGAACAACATCAACGACTACAAAATACCGTCTAGGCATGATGTGAATGTTCTTAGACGTATTTTGTAGTCGTCACTTCTATTTAGCCATCTGCATTACCCAATCTCAGCGAAAGTGTCCATCCAGTCTTCCATGTGTTAACCTCTCAGCAAGCGGTAACACAAAAAATCGCCATGGTCCGATATTTACTTGTCTGTGAAGCGTACTCCAGGTTTCCGGTAATTTGCACTCTTTCTTGTGCATATGTGTACCACTCGGTACGAAAGGGTTAAACTAGAACGCTTCTCTTAGAGTGAGCTTCGTTTACTATATTTGATTCATAACAATAATAGTATTTATCATTGTTCCAAAGTCAGGGAATAGAGTTTCATTAAACGTAAGAGAAATTTTGGAATTGAGGCATCAACAGGGGCGGCTCCTGCAATGGGGCTGTGGTTGCTGCAGCCCCCACCCCCTACCCAAAGCAGTTTTTTTCATGCCGTACAAAGAGAGAGAAGTTTTGTGAACACCGCTGTAAGTTTTTCCAGCATAATGCCACGACTGCAGTTTTCTGAACTCAACTGGAAGTTTTTCCTGCATAACGCCTTTGAGAGCGGAAAGAACGTTGGCGGACTGCGCTCCTTGCAGCCCTGACGGCTATTGAAACCAACTCATGTGGGAAACTCTGCCTATTCCCACATCGGTTCGTTTCCTTTGAATAAAACTTCCCTGGGGACTGCATTGATGGCAGCTCTCGCTAGCAGGGTTGCTCGCGAATGCACTCTCTCGTTGGGTGGGAATGCGTCGCCGGGCCTTGTGTTTTGTTGATTAATACGGTTCTTGTGCTACCGAATAAGAAATAAAATAGGGGAATGAATTAAAAAAAATGACGAATGTTGAAATAAAGTATTAAATAAAGTACGTTTGAATATATTACTCCACCTGTTCTTATTTTATTTTTTTCTTCCAATTTCTGGTTTGTTCCTGCTTTTATTCAAAGTAATAATTCTAAAAACAACGTTGCTCCCATCAAACTGGAAATTATTCGTGTTTGCTAATAACAAATACTCAGTTGCCGAGACTTTTGCAAAAACGTTTTACTTATATTTTCTCTTCTGGTCAAAATGGGCATGTGAACAAATTACGATTAAGAATAGAGTTCAGTATTGGATAAATTAGAAAAAAAAAAAAAAAAAAAAAAAAAAGAAAGAGAGACTAATTTCTTCAGCGAAATACTTGCGCAAAATTGATTTCTTCACTTACCAAGCACAGCGAAATTTTCGCTTTTAAACTCACGTAAATTTTTATTCACCACAAATCATTGAAGTCACTCCACTGGATACATTTTATTTTTCTGCTGCATGCTCCTTCATTCCCAAAAGTAAGCTGCGCATTTCAATTGAGGTAGTGCACTTAATTACTTTGAAAAGAACATTTAATTAGGTATCATTGTTTAGAAAATTTATGCAGTTGGTAAATTTTGGAAAACAAATTTTTCTACTCTAAATTGTTATCATGGCTTCAAAATTAAAACTGGACTAAATATGTTTGCAATCCGTTTTTATTAAAGAGAATGCGGGTGTGTGAGTATCGCAATCACAACTCATCGCGAAATTCTGGCAGACCCTTCAAAATTCCACAAAATGTTTTTCATCGCCATCCAAGTTGCAGTGGTCGGTATCAAGTCGAAGTTTCAAAGGGAGTGCATCAGAAGAAAAAAATATTTATTGTCATATTTCTAGGGGTCACAATGAGACACTTGAGAACGCGTACATGACCTTGAGTGTGTCCCCGCTACCACTGGCACACGCATTAATTTTTTTTTAATTTTTTGTCCTTATATATACACAGTGCTTCAAAGAATTTTTAAGACTAGGTCTGTAAAATGAAATAGAAACAAGAAATTATAATTTGTTTTCGTTTGTTATTCAAAATAAGTCACTCCGGCTTCAATACACTTGTTACAGCGATTTAATAATGATTCGAATGCCTGTTCCAGTTCACTTTGCGGAATTGCCTCCAAAGCACGCGTCAAAGCTCTTTGTATGGCCGAAAAATCATCAAAATAACACCCTTTTAACGTCATTTTAAGTTTTGGGAACAAAGATAAGTAGCAGGGTGCTAAATCAGGCGAATACGGTGGATGAGTCAACACACAGACGTTATTTTTTGCCAAAAATCTACGAACAAGAAGTGAGGTGTGACTGGGTGCATTATCGTGCAACAAACACCAAATGTTTTCATCTCGATATTCTGGACGAATGCGGCGAATTCTGCCCATCAAACGCTACAAAACATTTAAATAAAACTCACCAGTAATTGTTTGTCCACTTGGAACAAATTCTTTGTGGATAATACTCTTACTATCGAAGAATGTAATGATCATTGTTTTGATTTTCGATGGAACTTTTCTTGTTTTTTTGGTTTGTGGCGAATTTTTCGACTTCCATTCCGCACTTTGTCGCTTTGTTTTAGGATCATATTGAATGTTTCGATACCATGTTTCATCACCTGTAACAATCGATTTTAAGAAGTTTGGATCATTTTCAGCGGCTGAAATGATGTCTGTGCAATGTGCACTTCTCCTTGATTTTTGTTCATTGGTTAACGTGTGTGGAACAAATTTAGCACAGACTTTTGTTTTGCCCAAATCTTCATGCAGGATGGTTCGAATCGTTTCTTTGTTGATGTTTAAAGACTCTTCCATCATTCTTAGTGACGCACATCGATTTTGTCACGAAATCACGCAGTTTTTCAATAATCTCAGGTGTCCTAGAAGAACTTGGTCTTCCGGTATGCTTATCATTTTCTAGCGTCTATCTTCCGTCCAAAAAACGTTTGTGCCTCAGAAAAACATTTGATCTACTTAAAGAAAACTTACCGTTAACTTGTTTCATCATTTGGTACGTTTCCGAGGCACTTTTACCAAGTTTTGCGTTAAATTTAATAGCAGCCCTTCGTTCCATCTTAATAATTCAACATGAAAAAAACGTTACTTCTCTAATGAACGGCCGTTTCGTTTGAGTTACTTTAACAACTGCGCAGTACTTTTGGCAGAAAGCAAGCAGATGGTCACGGTTTATAACGCATTCGCGATTACACTGGTGGCGCCACCGTAGGCTGAAATCTAGCGCCAATCTTAAAAATTATTTGACGCACTGTGTATATATATATACGTACAGTATATGCATGTATATATTATTTGCAACCACTATCAATCCACTGCTGGATGAGAGTATCTAAGTTTCTTCTTCCACAACAGTCTGCCTTGAGCCAGTTTCTTTAATGCTTTCGAATTTTATGTACCCATCTCCCTCTTGTCATCTTCTGGGTATTGTTTTTTCCCTTGCTATCCAGTTCAATATTTCAACTCTCCGTCGGTGGCTCTTTCTTCTAGCAGTATGTCCATCCCATTGCAATTTCTGGAATTCTGACCATAATGTCTTCCACTCTTGTCATTTTCCCGATCCATGAGTTCCTATTTGTATCTTTTCTGTTAACATCAAACATGCATCTCTACATGCTTTTTTCAGTTGTCTGGAACGTTTGTATGCCTATTTTAGTTGAGCTCCGTGTCTCTGCTCCATACGTAAGAACTGGAAGGATGCACTGATTACTCAGTTTTTTTTAAAGAAATAATGCATCCCATGAAGTTTTATAGGTCGATTATTTTCTTCACAAATGTGGCAATGTGGCCATCGCTTAATATCTTTTGCCTAATTTAGGTACCGGTGCACCTACATTTTACCTATCAATCGCTAAATATAAAATCTAAATATTCATTTCTTATAAAAAAAAGCACTTTCGATCAGTATATATATATATATTATTGTTATTGTTATTATTATTATTAAACGGACAGCATCAGCACAAGCTCAGTAACTTATCTTTCGAATTGGTATCGTGATATCCACAAAATTGAGATGCAGCCCCCCCCCGCCCCCA
Source organism: Macrothele yani (assembly GCA_039090855.1). NCBI lineage: Eukaryota > Metazoa > Arthropoda > Arachnida > Araneae > Macrothelidae > Macrothele > Macrothele yani. The sequence goes on from CM077017.1 coordinate 10,584,235, forward strand.
TCTCAGCTTACCATGAGCCGCCACTGGGCATCAAGTAACCTTAACTTGAAATCCACGTGCCACCTCATCGTCAGCAACGTAAATGTTTATCGTCCATGGTGATGCTACCTCAGACCAAAATTGCGAATAAGGTAAATGAAAAAAAAAAAAGAGAGAATCTTCAAAAGGAAAAGCAAAATAAAGCGAGAAAGATGATACCGAATTTTTGGGTGTAATGAGCACGTCTTTTTAATCCGTTCTGACGCGAATTAAATTTATCAAAGCCATTCAAAGTCAGTGGAACCGGCATGAAATTTGAAGTATCTGACCGAAGAAAGAAGTTTCTCAATCGGTGTTTTACTCCCGCAGATTTTGCTGAAACGGAATCGTGAACTTACGAACTCTGGTTGCAGAGTTGTGTGTTAATAAAAATTTGAAATTGCATGACACACTTTTCGCAGCGGAAACGCTGTCCAACAAAGAAATAATTTTTCAAAACGGTCTCTTAGAAGCACAGGTCCGGCAGCACAACACACTTCCACTACTTACACCCCGCTTTTTGTGCACCCTTCTCATAGTGCTTCTCGGTGGCGTGCCGAGCGCATATGATTTGCATATGCCCTGCAATGCTAATCGTTTGTATGTCCTCTCGCGGTCGAGGCATGCTGCGAATTTCAGGCCAATCGCATGCTTCCTTCTTAGTGTTGCATTTTGGGTAGCCAGCAGTGTATTTCGCTCAGAACCGTCACTGTGACTTTCAAAGAGCTCACGTTTGCTTGTTCCGCAAGTGGTCTCTACTGCATATGCGTGTAAATGCAGTGGAAGCCACTTGCCATTTATATTCCGGGACGAAAGGGTTAAAATATTGTTTCAGTAGAAAACACAGACCGTGTTAACTTCGTGCTCATGCGTCACCGAGCAAAGCAGTGCAACACCAAAATAATTCTCAATGGGGTTTCCAGAAGGAGGGAATAGCTTTATCTTTGGTTCTGTACACTGAGAGAAACCTTCGCATCCAAGAATGTGCATGTACTACGACAGTCCAGATAAATGCATTTAATACATTACTTGGATTTCATGTTGAAATTACAACTTTTACGATTTTTTTAACTGCAAAATTTTCATTCTTAGATTTCTTTCGAATTACAGTCGTTGTGATATTTCCAGGAATTTTAAATTTGCAGGAAAATTTTCTATTATTGGGCCGGCCAATTTAAGGCAAATCATTTAGTTACTGGTAATTTAATCGCTCCTTCTTGGCACGTCTTTTGTACTGATGGCACCACTACTGCCCGCTCTTTCGCTGGACTGTGGGTACCATATTTCAGCAGCTATTGATCAGATTTGAAAAATTATTTTCGCATTGGGAAATACAAAATAAGAGACGGATGATTCTTGTTTTTTTTTTTTTTTACAATGCATAACTCCGCAGATACAGGGCGTAAATACAGATGCTATCGAATTCAAAATGCATTTTATTCCCTATCATTGCTGCTAAATATACGACTGATAAATTCTTTCTACGCTGTGATACCATTCATAACGAGAACTATTTTGGGTAGTTTCTTTTCCCATTAATGCATAGCTTTTCGCTAGGCGACGCAAAGGTAAACAGCATTTCCAGACATCTCTGCTTTTAAAAGACAGACTTAAAATTCTTTCTCCATCCGATATACACCGATGGGTATTACATTATGACCACATGCCTAATACGATGTAGGACTCCCTTTAGCCCGTAAAACAGCAGCCACTAGGCGAGGCATCGATTCGATGAGGGGGCGATAGATATCCTAGGGTATCTGGTACTACAATGTCAACAGTAGGTCCTCCAGTTCCTGTACATTTCGGGGTGGTGGTGATTTATCGCGAACCCGATATTCCAAGTCGAACCGCAAATGTTCGATTGGGTTCATGTCAGGTGGATTTGGAGGCCAGGGCGTTAACAGAAAGTTCCTAGCATGTTCCTCGAACCACACCTTGCCGATTCTGGTAGAGTGGCATGGCGCATTTTCCTGTTGGTAATGGTCATCACCAGCAGGAAACACAGTTGCCATGAATTGGGTGAACTTGGTTCGCAACGATGTTCAGATACCTGACCGCTGTCAGGAATTGTGCTATTGGGAAAATGGGACCTAAACTGTCCCAAGAAATCATCGCCCACAGCATAACACCGCAGCCGCCGGCTTGTTTCCGCCCAACAATGCATCCAAGTGCCCTAGCTTCCGTTGGTAATCGGCGTATCCGCGCTCGGCCTTGTACGTGATGTACCAGGAATCTTGATTCGTCAGGCCAGGCTATTTTCTTCCAATCATCCACGGGCGAATCTCGCTGATCTTGGCCCATTTCATGTGTTGTCGACGATGAAGTGCAATGAGTATGCTGGCTCTTCGGCTACGCAGGCCCATGCGCAGAAGGCTGCGATGAACTGTGTGCTGTCACACATTGTCCTGATCACCACTGTTGTAGCTGTGGGTGATTTGTCACACTGTGGCCCTGAGGTCGCTGTGAACAATGCGCGAAAGTCGCCGCTTCCGTTTGGCATCAATGAACTGCGGACAACACATGGCTGGACGACGGTTCGTCGTTCGACAATCTGTGCACCATATTTGATACGTACTCACTACAGCGACACGTGAACAACCCACAAGCAGCGCCATTTCCGAGATCACAGTTCTGAGGCGCCGTGCCATCACAATTTGTCTTTTATCAAACTCCGATATATCGGCAGCTTTTCCCATTCTTACTCCAAACACTACTAACCGAAAGCCGGTCCCAGGTTGTATGTATACTGCTCTGTGAACCTCTCCTGCGCCACCGTTCGGTCTCCAGGCGCGCTCATTTCTCTATGCTGGGGGTGATCATAATGGAATGACTCATTGGTGTAGCTCCTAGTGGAAAGTGGTCTGCATATAATTCGTCGGTTTTGACAAAAAGAAAAAAAAAACCTGCTTTCCCACTAGGTGCGTAAGTGTATGTTTCTGCTTCTGATGTACATAGCTTGTCCCCAAAACAACCCAGAATGTCACACCTGTTTATCACGTATGCGTCGTCGATAGTGTACAGTTTTAATAAGCGTTGTTTCGTGAACCCCTAAAAAGTGTTTTCTTTCGTTTCTTATTTGGAGAAAATGAATATTAAGTTGATCCTCCAACCTGCATGTAATCCACACTTGTCACCATGTGACTTCTGGTTGTTCCCCATTTTAAAAAGGACATGAAGGGGACAACATTTTAAGACTGCTGATCAACAACTTAGTACAGCAGCGCAGGAGTACTTCAACAGCATTTCAGAAGAATAATTCGGGAAGACATTCGATACAACGGACAGTATTTCGAAAAAAATGACCACTTCCTTGATAATAAAGGTACGCAATTTAAAAAAAAACATTCTCTGGGCAAACAGTTGTTCTGGGCAAACCCTTGTATTTTCACCAATATAGGCGCTCCTGAAAACTTTATTGAATTTTTTTTTGTGGTCAAATACCTGTCTGTCACCACGAAAAATCTTTTGAGAATATCTTTTGCTAAAAATAATGAATAGATTTTTCGTCAGAGGCGTAGATGTGTACCTTATCTTTCTCCACATCTCTGCTTCTTTTGGTCCGATTTGAAAAAATTCTTTGTCGGTGAGCGTTTCTGGTGCGGAATGTTTTGCATATAGTATCACATTTTTCTAAACGTACAAGTTTTTACTGGAGTTTCCGTTCACAGCATATTTAGCGGTATCTGCGCGTCTAAAAACTCGACTGAAAACATTTTTTTTATCACACATTACTACTTACGAAAACATTTGGTGTACATTTCATGCTTAAAAGAATGCACAATTTCCCTACTAGAAGGTCCAAATTTTTATTCTGCTTTTATGGATAACTCTACTTCTAAAAGACCGATTGAAAAATTCTTTTAAAACCATTCACCTTGTGAAATATTTTCCATGTAGTCGTGGGTTTTTGTAGTTTACAGTTTTGGTGGCTTTTGCGTGTATTTCTGTCTGCAAATGTATCTCAGCTGCTAAAAATTCTATTAAAAATATTTTTTTACTGTATGCCGTTCGCTACAATAAAAATAGAAACTAATGTTTCCATTTTTTAAATAGTTCGCAGTTTTCCCTCTAAGGTATGTAAATGTGAAAACTTTTTGTATCTTTCTCTACTTCCAGGAGATGTATTTGTAAAATTCTTTTTCCTAAGCATAGCTTTTGCTATGTATAATACTTTTTCCATAGCAAAGCTTTTGTTTTGAAGAACATGTTTCGCATATTTTCTGCTGCAAAATTATTTAGCCACACGGCGTCCTAGTGCATTTTTATTTGTGAAAGAGTCTATTCGATTCTAAAAATTTCTTCGAAAAATTATTATCATTATGAAAAGAGTTTTGCACCAATTTTCTTCTTTAACTAACGCACAGCTTTCCTGCAAGGGTGTGAAAATTTGTTTCATGTTTTCCTCTATATCTCTTTTTCTAACTGTATAATTTCAAAATTCCTTGTGCCTCTGACATCTTCCGCTGTAAGAAAAGTTTCACGCACTGTTCGTATACTTTCCTAAGACTTCTAAGTCACTAATGGGAGTAAGTTAAGTAGCTAATTTTATTGGTTTATGTTTTATTATCGGCTATAGAAATCCGCTTTTTTTCATAACCGTTTCCATTCACTATGAATCTATTTACACTTTTTTTCCTTTTCGCTGGATTTTAAAATTTTCTAAAATTCTGTTTTTAAATATTTTTTTCTCGTCAGAAAGGATTCTAAAGGTTTACTGATAACAACCGAAAATTTGCGTTGGGTCACAAATCGAGATTAATCTGTCAGGGATGGGCAAATTGTGTCCACATTTACATTGAAGAGCGTAATATGTAATGTAAAGTGTTTCAGCATTAAGAGAACAACCGCTGTGAAAACTATGCAGCGTCTCTCCTCTTGGTGCTTCGAAAATAACTTAGCCGAATATTTCTTTTGTCTCTCAGAAGAAGCGAAAAACGCAATAAGAAAATAAACAAGTAAATGCTGTGCGAACCAAGTCAAGTAGATAAACAAAGCGTCGGAAACTGCAACTCGAGCGGGCAAAGTATTTTTTCTGGATTTCTTGAGACCACCGGAGAAGAAAATCTCTTCAAAAATTAAAAGCAATGGCTGTTAAAATGACGCTGGTTACCGCTGTTTCGCTTTCCAATAAGTTGCTTTGCTGCATTTTCCAGGAAATTGTACGGATGTTTCAGGAGGAACGGTCTTATAAAATTTCAACAACATTTCAGAACTGCTAAGAGCACCTGGTGTACCTCATTCACTTGGAGCTACTTAAACGTGTCATGCAATTGGAATGATCGGTTCTATCTTTTTTTTTTTTAAAGATAGGTACAGGGTATTTGCAGAGAATGCAACTAAATATATTTCAATTCAGGATGCGCTAGCAATACCAATAGCCTCTCTGTCTAGGGAATAAGTCCTTCGTTTCTAATTTACTGATAGTTTTCTACACCCATGGGGAAAGATGGGACATGTAAAGAAACTGCACAATGGTAAAACCTTGCTGGTCATTTTTCATATCAGAATATTTTTTGGCTATAACATTGGAGCACATTGTGAGTATGCTGTTAGAAGCCTCACAGAAGATTATATACAGTGGTGTGCAAAAGTATTGCATCACCTGAAAAACCCGTGAATTTTTATGTGTTTTTCTTTGTTTATCTAATTAAACTTCATAGATATTTCATCATTTATACGTCATTAGCTGCGAAATTTAACGGATATTTCAAAAATGTCTTAGGTTTTCCTGTAGCTACATCTGTTCTTAAGGTACATTACAAAAAAACATGACCACGTCCAAATTATTATGAAAAGGATCATTTATCGAATACTTAGGTTTACAGCAATAAATCTTCTTTGCAATTCATAAGGAATGAAATAACATTTAAATACAGAAATATAATGGAGCTAAATTATAAAATGTACCTAATAATTCGTTGCCCTGCCTTTAGCTTTAATCACAGCTTTGCATTTTGCTGGCATACTGTGAACAAGGTTTTGTAAAAGATTGGGGTGAACAATACGATTCCAAATTTGGATTGTATCTTCAATGAGTTGAATTTTGGGTTTTTGGCTTCTTTTTTGATAGTTCATACGACACTTTGAACGACAAATTTTCGATCGGGTTTAAGTCGGTGACTGTGGTGGCCAATCAAGGTGCTGAATATTTTTTTCCTGAAACCACTTCTTCACAACTTTAACACGATGACAGGAAGCATTGTCATCTTGAAAAATGAAATTGCCGTCATAAAGTCTTCTAGATGATGGTAGCATTTTGTTTTTTTAGTATCCAGGTGTATTTCTGGGCATTTACCGTACCATCGACAATATGGAGGTTCCCAACGCCATGTGCACACATGCAGGTCCAAACCATGACCTTCAGCGGATGCTTAACAGCAGTCACTAAGCAACTTGGACGGAATTCTTCATGCTTAAATCTCCTTACATAGGCAATATTCTTATTCCCTCTAAGGAAAAATTATGATTTATCACTGAAAAGAGCATTTTCCCATTGCTTGGTTGTCCGTGAGACATGCTGTTATGCCTACTGAAGTCTACGCTGTATTTGATTTGCAGTTAACAGTGGTTTACGCCTGCCGTCGCAGGCACGTAAGTCCTAGTAAAACGGCCTCCTCCTAACAGTAGATACACTAACAGTAACATTAGTCACTGCAGACCATCTGTGAAGCGATTCAGGTGAATCGAGCCTCCTGTCTGCCAAGCTTAGCTTTCTGAGCACTCTGTCCTGCCTGGTTGTAGTGGATCTGGGCCTTCCACTGCGATGCATATTTTTAATATCATCAGTGTGTTTTACTTTCTTCAGTAGCCTAATAACTGTAGATTCATTACAGCTCACTCTTTCAGCGACTTGCCTTAAAGAATATCCCTCTTCATGCAGAACAACTATTTTTACTCTGTCCGCTGTGGGCAATTCCGCAGTTTTAAACGTTATTGAGAATGTGCACAAATTACATTCCTAATAGCAGCAAGAAGCCACCACTACAATGCTCTAGTAGCTCTGCTTCAACCGTTACAAAGGGTGGAGTAGGATTAGGATATTATTAGGAAGTAGCCAATCAGGTAAAAGAATGTCTATGACTGATACGCAGTTAACGTGAATTTCAATGTATTTGTCAAACCCCGTATTTTACAGTATGTCATATCTTAAGAACAGAAGTAGCTACAGGAGCAACTAATACATTTTTGAAATCTCCATTAAATTTCACATGTAATGACGTATAAACGATGAAATAACGATGGAAATTAGTTAGTTAAAAAGAGTACAACTTAAAAATTCACGGTTTTTGCAGGTCATGCAATACTTTTGCACCCCATTGTCAAGCAGTTACATATACACGATGAACTGAATAAGAATAATAAAGTCAGACACATTATATATATAAATAAAAAACAATATTAGCATGCAATTTTAGAAAACTTCCCAAATTTATTTTATGCAAAAAAGTAGCCTTAAAAATACATTTATTTCAAAGAATAACACTAGAAAACGAGGAATTCAAAGAATGCGTGTCATAATATTCGAACGTAGAAAATAAGAAAGAAGACTTCGGTTCTGAACACTGGAATATATAAAATAGGATAAAAAGACTCCACTCTAGCTCTGAACACCAAAATACCAAAAATAGGTACAGAGAATCCAGTTTTTGAAAGTGACAGTTTGAAATTAAGAAAGAATAAATCAGATTTGAACACAAAAACGCCAAAGCTGCAAATACTACTAGTTTTTATGAATGAAGTGGCAAAAATTAGATGAATTTAAAGTGCAACGAGAGTGACTCTAAAACCATTACGACGAGCATGCATTAGTGGTCAATAGCATTAGCGATGCATTTCTAGGAGAAAGTTAATAACGCAACATCACTTCTCATTTTGAGGAAGATGACGCAAGAAAAGAAGTTTTGTTTTAAATTCAGAAAGAAAGGCGACGTACATATGGATATAGAGGGTGTCCAAATAACGACTGTGTATTCAATGTACGAATCGCAGTAATGCAATAATAAAGACTTTTTGAATGGAATTACAGTAGAAGTGACCCGCCACGTGCGCTCTGTGTCTGGTAACCTTCATGTCTCCCCACCCTGAGGCGCGCCCAGCTGTCACTCCAAGTAAAGGTCATGATGTCTCGACTGATCACTCGTCTCGGCCCAAGGACAGCCGTTTTGAAGATTGAACAGAGAGTGTTTTGGTGGAACTGTCTTTCGTCATGACGACAAGTACACGGACGAAGTGCAAAAGTGTAAAAAACAGTTCGCTAAGAAATTTCGTAATGTAGACATCCCCACCGTAATGCGGTACGTCAGCTCATAGCGAACTTTGGAGAAACTGGCAGTGTTCTGGATGCCCCCAGCCCCGCTAGGCTATCCACGGCAGACGAGCCCGTACACGATATCCAGGACAGGATACAAAGGAGACCACACAGGTCCGTGAAGCGAGTGTCACAACAAGCAAATGTTCCAAAGAGTACAGTCCACGATATTCTGAAAAGAAAGTTGGGTTCTCCCACCCATACAAAGTGCCAGTCGTTCATCAGCTGAAGGAAACAGACCAAAAGGCCAGTGTTTGGTACTGCAGGTGGTTCCAAGAGTTCTTGTCTGAAGAAGGTGAGGACATTCTGGAAGTGACGTTTTTTACAGGTAAGGCTTGGTTCCACCTGTCCCGGTACATTAACAGCCAAAAGTAGTCTGTAGAGTAGAGACTAGAGAGGTGTTACATGGATGACATAATTTATATTCTTTTGCTTTGAATATTCTATCAATTTCCCATGTATTATGAGGAATATTTTTTCCTTCATTGATGTGTTTGTGGTCTGTAGAGTAGTCTGTAGGGTACTGAAAATCCGCACGAATTTAAGGGTCTCTCCAGAACCAGAAGGTCGGTGCTTGGTGTGCCATGACCAGTACGCGCATTATTGGACACATTTTCTTCAGTAAAACTATTAAATCAGAACGGTATCGTACCCAGATTTTCCAACTATTCACAACCGAACTCACAGAATGAAAAATCAACGATGCTTCCAACAAGACAGTGCAACTGCTCACACCGCTGGCGCATCAATACAGATTCTGGAGGAATTCTTAGGAAATTGCATCATCTCCCTGGAATTGTGGCCTGCCCGGTCACCGGATCTGATAACTCCTGAGTTTTTTCTGTGAGCAGCACTGAAAGAGAAGGTGTACGTAGGTAATCCGGATACACTTCAAGAGCGACAGGCTGCAACAGTGACCCACATCAAACAAATTACACCAAATACCCTGAGAAAGGTCTTCACCAACATGCAGAAGCGTGTGCAGACATGTCTGGACATCGGTGGGGCCCATTGCCAACACCTCCTGTAGGAACCAGTTCGACATGATAAGTGTTACTTTCAGCGCACAGTAATTTTTAGAATACCCTGCACTTACGCAAGTTCTAGAAGTGTCTGAGGAATATGTGACAAATTATTTGAATTTGCTTTTCATGTGCGTGGCATAGATTCCAAATAAGAAAAAATTGTTACGGAGAATGTATAAGGTGAGTAACACAGATCTTTATTATCTTGGCATCACAAAACTTCCCAGATTTCTATATAATAAAATTCAAAATATTAAGTGAATAAATTGGCGCTGTGCAAATAAGGAAATGTAAAAGGCACCAACGATTTTGATGTATTGCGATCTTAGTAGCCTACATGCATCAACAATTCAGGACGCTATATTATAGTAAAATTTTAAAAAAGAATATTTTCAGATTTTCAGTTACTCAGTAAAAAAAAAGATGGATAGTTTCATTTGCTTTTGTGTATGAGATAGACAAATTGCTCTTTAGAGTATTGCCATAATTATGTGCTGGTATGTAAAATTTGGTCTCAAAATCAGGCACGCATAATCTGGACAATTCGGTGGACTACTTATGAAACTCACCACTAGCAGAACTTGGGTGATCATAAATGATCATATGTAGAGGATTTTTAGGAAGGGAGTGTCTGACCCCAGGTCTTAAACAACCCTTAGAAATAGGAAGCTAGGAGATTTGGGATAGAGTGCCCGATAGGAAAGTGACACGAAAGCGAAATAGAAAGGGGGAAGGAAGACGCCCTTATTTATTACCGGGGGGCCAGTACCCGGGTTCCGACGGCTTAAAGTGCCCATCCGACGCACGGCGGGTATTTAGTGGATCGAGCGTTCGTACCTGCCTGGGATCGAACCTGGGGTCCTTTCCGCGGCAGTCACGAACGTTGCCCACTAGACCACACGCGGCCCACGCAGTACTTGGGTAAAACCCCAGCAGAAGCAGAAGTGTTGAAAAACTGCTGGACGCCAGCTGGCAGTGATGGGTAACTGCTGGCTGAAACTTGCCGCTCACGATACGGAGCGATCCGTTGGTCGCAGCGCCATCACTTGGCAGCCTATAGTACACAGCTGATAGTCCTGACAAATCGCTGAGAATTACGGGTCTCCAAGTTAGCGCCACGGCTGGTCCGAAGTTGGCAACCGTAGCAACCCCAAAACGAGATGCAAGTAGCGGGAATGCGCATGCGCGAAAGCAATACGTACACAGGGTCTCATGTTAGTTAGTTGACGGCCATCGTAATTGCAGTAGTTACGTCGGTGCTGAAGATTATTACTATAATGGCTCAGACAAATGAAAGCTAAGAGTTTTTTTTTTTAAATTCCCAAGCTCTTTAAAACAATGTTAGTTTCCATCTCAAAACATCTGAATAGGGTACTTTAAAAGCTGGATTATACTTCTTGCAGAAATTCGTTCTGTCTAGAGAAACGATTATCGATTTATTTTAATTGCAGTATAATAATGTTAACATTGTTTTCACTGGCATTTCATTAAGACAGCGACAATTTAAAAAAAATGACGGAGGCACGTTGTAAGCTGAGGCAATAGGACCCGTCACAACAATCAAGTACAATATGACGTAAAACCATAAATGAATCAAACAATCGCATTTCAAGATAACAAGCACCGCTCTAAACTTCGAAAAAAGCATTTAAGTTGTACATACGTGAAAAATAAGCGGAGTTCGCTCAGTGTAAAAAAAAAAATATAATTCCGTTAAAAGTTAAATTAAAAAGTAAAACCTATATGATAGGCTACGTCTGTCCCTAACGCTCTAACGTCATTCAGTACTAGCAGCGCCATTCGTTTTTATCCGGTGGCCGAAATCGGAACTAAGTTTACCGCTGTCGCACGATACGTAAAATCAAGGAGAAATACTGGAAAATAAAATAAAGTTAGTAAGACAAACGACTTCATCCGTGGCAACACGCACGTTCTCGAACAAATGTCTGCGACGTTTCTTTTGTTACGTAGGTCTGATGTCATGTTTTATTTAATTTTCTTCGAATTGCAGAGTAATTTCATAAAAAGGAATCAGCGTTATTTTATTTCATAAAACGGAATCAGCGTTATTTTATTTCATAAAAAGGAATCAGCGTTATTTTATTTCATCAAAAGGAATCAGCGTTATTTCATTCCATCAAAAGGAATTCATCAGAAGGATTCAGCGTTATTTTATTTCATAAAAGGATTCGGCTGCCATATTCATTTATTTCATAAAAGGATATGGCAGCCGAAGGCCTGTTAGAACACTTTGCTGTCTGCAGTTAACAGGAGAAAACGTTTCCAGTTCGCACAGGAGCACAAGGATTGGACAGTCGACAATTGGAAACAAATTATGTGGTCCGATGAATCACGTTTTCGGTTGCACCATGCCGATGGCCGAGTGAGAATTTGGCGGAAACAGCACGAAAGCATGGACCCCAAATGCATTGCTATAACCCTTCAAGCTGGTGCAGGCAACGTTATGGTTTGGGGAATGTTTTCCTGGCATGATTTGGGCACTTTAATTCGTGTTGATCAACGTCTGACTGGCACATCATATCTAAACATCGTTACGGACCAAGTGCATCCTGTCATGTGGATGTTTTATCCCAATGGTGATGGCTACTTTCAACAAGATAATGCGTCTTGCCATAGTGCTTGTATTGTACAGGATTGGTTTCAGGAACATGACGGTGAGTTTATTTTGCTTAGCTGGCCCCCACAATCTCCAGATCTCAACCCCATTGAGAATTTGTCGGATAAAGTTGAACGAGCTATCAGACAGCTGGATTCACAACCCTGCAATCTCACACTCCTGGAAAGTGCTATTCATCAAGCATGGTGTCAGATTCCACAAATCACCTATCAACATCTCGTGGAGTCCATGCCATGAAGAATCAAAGCAGTATTAAAGGCAAAAGGTGGTCCAACGAAGTACTGAGGGGGTGGTCATAATAAAGTGGCCACTCAGTGTATAACGGAGCCCTGCGCGCCCGCAAGGGATTCTTTCAGATCGGTGGAAACCCAATCACTGCCATGACGTCACGCGGTAAAATTTCCTGATTGGGAAAAATAGGAACGACGGACTGGGGACATTGACCACATGGAGGGGGAAAAAAATCAAAACGGCACAGTAGCAAATGTGCCACAACGGGGAACTACGTCGACTGTCACTATTTCATGGCACTGTCTCACTAGTTCTACGTCCTTAAAGTATTCAGCGAAGGAGCGTTCACGTAGCCCTTCTTTGCAGGTTGCGGCGCAGTTGCTACTGTGCCGCTTTGATTTTTTCAGATATAAAATTTTTAAGAAATAAAACGAAAGGAATGTTTTATTTTATCTCTTAAAAAGCAATATGACGAAGTAAATTTCTCTGTCATTTTTAGTCTACGCCGGGATTCGAACCCAAGGCCGCTTATTCCGGAACAAGTCGCTCTACCAACTGAGCTACGCAGACGATTATTCTGATTCCTATCTGCCTTTATGTCGTGTGCGAGCTGCTGGCAGGTACGTCACATCTTCCCCCCCCCCGAAAGAGGGCCGGGGGCATGGCCCACGGGTCAGCCGTGACCATGAATCGTTGCAGGCAGCCATCCACTGTAGAACGTGCACTTGAGAACTCCCAGTCAATCTGCTGTGTGGAATGCAACATCACACATTTTTATTTTTCGAAGCGCTGGAGAAGGAATTCTCTGATTTTTCCTGTCTCGCGGTGTGGAAATAACATCACACCAATGCGAGATTTTGAACGGTCGGGTCATCCGGATAATTCGGGCGCCATTATAACGAAGTAAATTCCTCCGTCATTTTTGGTCTACGCCGGGATTCGAACCCGAGGCCGCTTATTCCGGAACAAGTCGCTCTACCAACTGAGTTACGCAGACGATTATTCTGATTCCTATCTGCCTTTATGTCGTGTGCGTCCTGCTGGCAGGTACGTCACAGCAACTTTATTTAATTCATAGTAACTTATGCTAATTATAAATTAATGTTAGTAGAAGTAGAAGGCGTAGTATCATCGCTGTCAGTAGTTATTGCTAAAATTCTTTCTGAAGAAATCGTTCTTTAGAAACAATTTTTCAAAGTCCTTAGTTGCCTTGTTATAAATTTGGCGATACGTCTCGGGCCTAATGTACTCTTTTTATCGTTGCTCTTGTTCTTGCCTAGATTCCGAATGCACTGACGATGTAAAGGTTTGAGACCTAATACATTCATTATCCAACGAAGTTGTGAAGACTGGCGATGTACATTGGTATTCCATGCTCAGTGTGAAAATTTGAAAATTTGAATCGATGACATCAATCTCCATCTGTTCTTGCTGTTCAGGCTCAATTTGTGCAGTTGAAGTGGAAAGTTGTGGCTCTAGAGTCGAACTCGGGTGAAACGCATCCTGGTGCGCGGTTTTTTGACGCTCCCTATATTTCCGTGACGTTTCGGTTGATGATTTAGCGGGCCTTCCCGGATTCCTCTCGTTCTCCTCTAGTCGTTTCTTCAACTTTCGTCGGTTCTTATAGTAATTTTCCCTGGATTTTTGCGGCATTTCTAAATTCTCGACAATTTTGTTTTATCTAAAAATAAATAAATTTTAAATCCACTTTATTTCGGTTTCTCACGTCTGTCCGTCAGCTACGGAATGCGGGACTGAGGTCATCGCTATCATTATTTTTTTACTAGTTTCAACCTTAAAACGGCGTGCAGCGAAAAAAAATCACGTAAAATTTAGCTTAAATTTCTAACGCTACTTAATTGAAGGGTTAAGGGATGGAGGGTTGAAAATTGTTTTGTTATAAATAGGACACAAGAACCTATCTAATGATGTATTATTTATTACTCTACAATTATTAGTTTCGAAGATATAAGTATTCAAAGTGTGACATGTTTTCCTTGCATCCTTACCTCGCGCGGAGGAAGACGTAGTTCTACGTCAAAAATATGGCGCTGACCGGGAAACGTTGAGGAATTATGATGTTATCACCCACCAGAACAGTTATGTCATAAAACATGGCGAAGCACCAAATACGTGGTGCATAAAAAACGCTCTCTGAGAAACGTTAAGGTGTGAAACGTCGAGTATTAATTATCCTGTGTTTCTTTTTTATATTTTTCTTACGATGTTATCCTGTGATGGGCAACTGATGGCCCTGTTGTTGCATATGGCAACTGATAAGAGACAGCTGTTGGCCAGCTACTGGTCCTGCTGTGGTATATGACAGCTGATAGGTACCAGTTGTTGTCCCGCTGCTGGTCCGTTGTGACATATGACAACTGATGGGATGCTTGCGGCGTTCCCGCTGCTGGCTCACGTGTTGGCAGCCAGGACATTTTATTGACTTTTGGGCTCCGACACCATAGTGCTCGGTTGCTGCTGGCTGCCATCGCTGGATTGAGTCCTGGTCCAGCAAAACTATTTTTACTGGGACGTCATTCTAGGCTACTCGATATACATGTAGCTGCCTTGCTTTGACTATTCGTGGAAGATGGGCTCGGGCTAGAGTCATGAATGGAAGATGGCTCGGGCTAGAGTCATGAATGGGAGATGGCTCGGGCTAGAGTCATGAATGGAAGATGTGCCCAGTATAGAGTTATGTGGGGTAGAACTAGCTCTGTCACATCCCTGAAAACAGTGGCCATAAATTAGGGTGGCGACTACTTATGGATCTCAGAGTTGCTAATGTTGGTCGTCAAACCATGAACCAACAACAGCAATAAAAGAACTCGTCATGTGTGACGCCTTACCTGATAACTGTTGTCAACAACACTGACTTAGATCAGAACATATTACAGTGGCATAATCGCTTGAAACAAAAAGTGGAATGCTATGGACGTCCACATTTCGAAACGAGAAATGCTATGGTGCGCGAATTTCAAAAATAAAATGCTATTAGCGTCCAGATTTCAAAATGTAGAATGCTATGGGCGTCCAACCAAATGATCCATCTGTCAGAGTTTTGAAAAAAAAATTATATTTTTCAACAAAGCAATAGAGCAGCGAATTTGCTTCTTTCAATTTCAAAAATGTACTACAATACACTGATAACTTTCTCTAAAGAAACGAGAAGTAAAGCTGCACTAAGGTTTAAGGACTGCAACCCGGTGACGTCGAATTCCATATTATTTATGACTACAAAACATTTTGTATTTTTTTTTTTTTTTGAAAAATATCACAAGCGTTCAAGGCTGTTTCCAATGTTAGCGATTTTTTCCTACATTCGGTGAATATTTTCTCTAGCTTCATAGAATTTCGAAGCTATCTTTGGAGCTTCCAAGATATCTTTGTATGATGAACGACCATTTTCGCATTTTCAGCTTCTTCATCGTCTATTCTTGTAATGTTCACCTTAGAATTTTTAATTCCTTGGATTTCTCAAAATGTGTGTGTGGTTTAATAGCTAAAACATTTTCCATCTGGACTTGAGAATTCTTCATTCACAGTCCCAGGGAATTAATTCTTATTCATTTTTCGTACTTGGGAAAATTGATACTGAAATAATTCAATGGAAGTACATGGGTCACTGCTAAAACACAATTCTGAGTATCGTTCTATGAAATGCTTCTCCACGCTTAAAATCAGCATGAAATACATTTTCGTTACACACCTTGAGACAGATAAATACATTTGACTCTGTTTAAAGTTGCAAAGCTTTCCACAAATACATGAAATTTATCTCCAGCGAAATTGAACATCATTTCTTTCCCTCCATACCGGCTGGTGGGGGGTCCGTAATGGTATGTGGTGTATTTAGCTGCACTTCACGGGGACCCCTGGTACATCTACAAACATCTGTGACCGGCCAACGCTATGTGCGCATCTTTTCTGACGAGGTACACCCGTTCATGTCCTGCATTCATGCTGATGGGTTGGGCTTGTTCCTACAGGAAAATGCACCTCCACACAAGTGTCGGGACGCCACATTACGGTTAGAGTAGCATTCATCTGAGTTTGGGGTGTTGCCATTCCCACCCAAGTCCCCAGATCTGAACGTGATAGAACACATTTGGGATGCCATGGAACGCGCTATCGAACACAAGAATCCGAGACCTCGGAGTACACCCGAATTGTGGAACGCTTTACAGGAAATATGGTGTGCATTCCCTATATCATATTTCCAGAACCTAGTAGAGTCCATGCCCCGTCATATATCTGCAGTCCTGCGTTCCCGTGGGAAACCTAACAAGTATTAGGCTGATGTACCAGTTGTTTCTGGCACTTCAGTGTACTTTCACTACGCATGCGAAAATAGTATATTTATCACGCTTGGCAATAACTACCCGCGCAATGTTTTTCACATATGTTTGCAAATACGAATAAAGATTACTTTATTTAGTAAATATTAAAATTTAAAATATTTGGTTTTCACTGAAAATACTAACACTGTCGTGGAATAATTTTTCAAGGTTAACTTTGTTTGGATCATTTCGCATGATTCCAACGATATTGGAATACAACAGAATTAGGTTTAACTTCATGGTTGTTCCCCTGCAAAATATCTAATATTTCAAGAATAACGTTTTTTTACATAAATGACTTCTAGGTCTATTTATATATAAAAAAATTATTCATATTTTATGAATAACATGTTTTTTACGCTTTCCAACCGTAGGTTGAAGAAGCGTATAACCGATATAGTCAAGTTCCTTTCGAGCTCTGTGTTTGTGCCCAGTTTTTGGAAGTATATAGTGAGTGTTTGTTCCTATTTTTGTGTTCCCCTTCAAGAAGAAGATCTGTACATTCTTTTAGCTCAGCTCCCAAGTCGGTGAGTTGTATATTTTGTTTGCATTCAGCGTTTTATTATTTTCGATCAAGCTGATCGATCCTTAAGTTAGTCCTCGCCATTTTCAATGGCAGGCACTGAGAAAGGTGATGTCCACGCCCACATCAGTGATGCTCATTCAACCTCCCCCTCCTCCCCACTCTCAGGAGACCAATCAGCATTTATGCCTGTCGGAGACGTCATACGCATTCAAGATGTGACGCGCGACTCCTCTGCAAAAGCTCAAACTGATATCCCTGTCCAGGAGAGTGACGTCACCTTGACGCACGTCCCTGATTCATTTGCCGAAGCTATGGATGTGACCGATTGCACGGTTGCGTTGCCCTCTACTGGCTCACCTCAGTTTACCAAGCCGCTACCAGCAATCAGCACTGTGTCGTATCCTTCCGCTGCCAACTCTATGTCTCTCACTTACTCCAAAGTGACCTCCGGAGCAAGAGTTCCTTCCAAGTTTATTGCTCCCGTTTTTCCTGACTCTTACGTCAGTGTTGAGGGTAGTTCTGCCACCATCGATATCCCAGAGGATTCCCCAGCCGGGAAACAATTTTTCTCCACAATGGATTTCGGTGTCTGTTTTGATGCATTACCAGACACGAAACTCAAGGAATATAGTATTGCCCTAAAGAAAATGCTTCCTACAGGAGCTTATATCACTCATATGGCTCGAAAGCCACGGGCCGTATTAGTGTATTTTGCCCGTAAAGAACATGCAGACCTTGTGATGACTGCTGGCTTATCCATCAAAGATGTGCATCTTCTGGCTGAACCTGTGGCGCAGCGACCTATCCAGGTCACTTTCCACCCAGTCCCGCCTGAAGTCTCAGATGTCGCTCTATGCACTTTACTCAGCAAATTTGGCCAAGTGGTTGGACCAATAACGACCCTTTCGGCGGCGCCCAGAGATCCCGATGACAAATCCATTGCAGGGTTTCGTCGAAGTGCCCGTGTCATATTTCCGTCAGACGATCATCTGCTTGCGTGCCCGAAGATCCTAACCGTACGGTGTGGCCAGCAACGTCGGAGAATCGACGTCATTATATCCTTGCACTGCACGCTTTGCCATGGCGAAAACCATCTTCGCGTGCACTGCCCACATCAAGTTCCACCGACTCCGACTGGCGCTCCTACAGGTACTGTTCCTACCTCGAAGCGTACTACACCATCTACTTCAGCACAGCAGGCCTCAGAGCCAAGATATGATGAAAAAGTCCGCTTACAGACGTTGGTCAACGCACCGCTCCCACAGCCGCTTCCTCGTTTTCACTAGAGGACTTTCCTACAATTGCCTCCTCACTCCCGCAACGTCGTCGCTCCACCACTGAGTCCTTTTCAGAGGGTTTACAACCAGCTATTACCACTGGAACCTCCGAAACAGCTGATGTGGAGTCCGTTGGTCCAGAGACGCAGTGTGAGGATGACACGACCGAGCCTCCACTGAAGCGCCGCGGCTCTGGCCGCAGCAGGCGAGTAGCGAAGAAGCAAAACTCTACTTCACCTCGTTCAACCTCCCTCTCCAGCAGTTCTCCTCGACATACCTCGCCAGCCGAAGTCTCCTTTCCCACGGTCGAAGAGTTCGCTGCATTTCTCCAGACAGCCAATATACCTCCCGTACCACTCTGATACATTGATCTCCATACATACTTAACGAATCCAACAAGCTACGCACTAGCTCGTGCCTTAGCAGTCAAGAATCCATCGCTTCGCCAACTTGTGCCGGAGCAGATCTTCAATGTGTCGCATTTCTGCCGCCAGAATGTTCCCACCCATCCGTGGGCACAAATTTTCTATAATCATCTCAAGTCTTTTCCTCCAGCTCTGAAAGATCTTCAGCTAGAGGCAAGGAACCCCACAATTCAAGATCGTGTCACTTAATTGCAGGGGATTCGCTTCCCCCCTCAGCAACTCTCTAGCATATGAAGACCTCAACCCGTTGGGGGCTGATATTCTCCTCCTTCAAGAGACAAATTGCAAACCATCTACCGTCTATTCTCGATGGCGCCAGTGGAACTTTGTGTTTCATCACGCCTATGGACTAACATCTCATAACGGTCTTGCCATCGGCATTAGTCATACTCTCAATTCTATTATCACATCCCTCTCTGTGCGAAATATTTGTCGAGATCTCTTACAGCATGCATCCTTTACCATCGCGTCTTCCAGATATCATTTATTCAATATCTATATTCCAAGCACTACAACACATTTATCAGTTCTTTTCACGCGTCTTCGCAGAGCACTCGACCGTATCCCACCGTCAGACCATGTTCTCGTTGGTGGGGATTTTAACTGTACCCTGGATCCTCTTCTGGATAGGTCTTCTACAAATAGAGAGCGCCGCCATGCCCTGGCGAACCTGCTCCAGACAGTTGTCACGAACAACGCTCTTCATGATGTGCATCGGCATATTCATCCATGGTCGACTAATTACACTTGGCGCTCCTCTCATGCGCAAAATCCTTTCTTAGCCCGCCTTGACAGGTTTTTTGCCTCCAGTACTCTACTTCCTGCCGTGACAGAATCGACTGTGCATCCCACGGCCTCATCTGACCACTGCGCCATTGCCATCATAGTCCATACTGCACCATTCAAACCCAGGATAATTCGCCCGTGGACATTTGATGATGCAATTCTCTCCGACCCGGCATTCTGCTCTTCGGTCCGGTCTTTCCTGATTGACAGACGACCGCAGCTTCAATCTGCACTCTGCGGATTAAATTCTTGGTTGGAGATCAAGCAACAGCTCGTTCTGCTTGTCCGAAACTACTCTTTCCAACTAAAGACACTCCAGAACATGCGCCTAGACTATGTTCGTTCAATGCTATCCATGCTCAGTCTCAGTGATCCTCTCTTCTCCTCCTTTCAAGAAGAGCTTCGATCTCTTCTCACTCCTCTGGCGCAACAAGCTCTCCGCCGACTTCGTTTGCAACACCTGACGCCGGATGCTCACAACTATGAGTTCCTGACGTCGGTGGAAAACACCCGACTAGCTTCGTCCATACTTCATCATCTACGCCTTTTTTCTGGAGAGGTATCAGATGAGCCGATGGCGCTTTGTTCCCATGTCCGTCAGTACTTCTCCATGAAGTTCAGTGAACCTCCTCAACCATCCTCTGCAGCAATAGATTCTCTCCTTTCTAATCTACCTCAGGTTCCCCCCATCTCGCTTCTTCTCTACTCCTTTCCCCCACGCCCTCTGAACTAAACACTACATTCTTTTCTCTGAATTCTAG
The DNA here is from genome assembly GCA_039090855.1 of Macrothele yani. Classification (NCBI taxonomy): domain Eukaryota; kingdom Metazoa; phylum Arthropoda; class Arachnida; order Araneae; family Macrothelidae; genus Macrothele; species Macrothele yani. Next base: position 10,604,573 of record CM077017.1, read on the forward strand.
TGCCGCTCCGGGTCCGGACGGCCTAACCTTTAGCTTTTATAAAACTTTTCTGCCTCTTCTTCTTCCGTTTCTCCTATCCGCTTTCTCTGCTGCCTTTACTTACTCTCCTCTCCCGAGGGGATTCACAAATGCATACGTTGTCCTTTTCCCCAAAAAAGGTGATCTCCTTGACTTGGCGAATTGGCGCCCAATTTCCCTACTGAATCTCGACTACAAACTTTATACCAAGCTTCTTTCACAACGACTAAATCCCATCCTCACTTACATCCTCTCCCCTAACCAGACTTACACAGTTCCCGGCCGTTCCCTATCTCACAACATCCATCTCCTGACTGATCTAATTCATCTTGCGCGCTCCCGCTCTGAACACCTCGCCCTCCTCTCTTTAGACCAACAGTCCGCCTTTGATAATATCTCCCACACTTATCTCTCCGCCACACTTCTCCGATTTGGATTTCCATCTCCGTTTATTTCTCTCCTCACCTCCCTCTACCAGGACGCCAGTTTCCAGGTCAAGTTGCCCACCTTTCGTACAGCACCAATTCTCTTCCGCCGTGGAGTGAGGCAAGGCTGCCCACTCTCCGGTCAACTTTTCGCTATAGCCTTAGAACCTTTTCTCCGCTCCGTTCAACGCTCCTTTCAAGCCACCCTGCCGCCACTCATCGCCCGCACGAGACACCATGTCACCACTTCCGTGGCGTATGCAGACGACGTTACCTTCTGTATACGCCTGGATTCACAGTTCTCTTTGCTCCAAAGTCTTTTCGCTGATTACGCCTCCTGCTCCGGAGCTGCGATTAATACAACCAAAAGCACAGGCCTGTGGTGCGGCTCATGGGTTGACAGTTTGGATTCTCCATGGGGAGCGCACTGGTCTTCAGCCTCTCAACGTTTCCTTGGCGTACATCTTGGCGTCCCAGGTGAAGCCTCCAGCACAACGTGGAATACCATCCAGCCACGTCTTCATCGGTCAACTGCGTTTTGGCGAAAAGCGCAGTTCTGCACCTCATATTTTCAACGTGCACGTCTTGCGCAAACCTATCTTCTCTCCATGTGCACACATTCCTGGCTTGCTACTAAATTCCCCACTTCTTCGTCTCAATGATATCACTCGCTGCTTCACCTCAGTTATCTGGACCGGACACCACTGGCTCAGTGCCCCCAAGCTCAGCCTTCCTCCTGACCAAGGTGGCATTGGCCTAATTGATACACGACTGTACTATCAAGCTCTCCGGATTACTTCGTTCCTCCGTCTTCATACCTCCATTTTTGCCGACGCCGTTACCGCAAGGAATGTCATCACCTCTTCGAGCAACACTAATTTTCACTTTCACTTCTTTCATTCTAATGGACCTCCGTACTACCACTCACTCTCGCCTTCCTTCTGCCTTACGGGAGACTCTTACCTTTCTCCGCTCTCTCCCGCTCACTCGATCCCCACCCGATTCCACCACTGAACTCCTTGCCGAACCCCTGTTCTTCTCCTCTCTTCTTCACCCCCTCATCTTTCATGCTTCGCCTATCCTTCTTGGCTCCGATTCGGAGTTGTAACCGTCAAAGACCTTGTAACCTCAGATCTGTCCTGGCGACCCTACGCCAGCCTCCCACTCACCGTTCTACTTTCACCCTCCTCTCGCTCTGTCTATGACTCCCTACTCTCTACTATCATTGCTAAGTTTCCTCATCTCGCAACCACCACCGGCCTGACCTTTGTTCCTTCCGCCTCCCTCCCCTTCCTTTCTTTCTTTCAGTCGGCAGATCTACACTTCCACTATCCTCTCTTTCAACCTCAGTTCTCTATCGGTTACTTTTAAAATCCCACTCTCCTTCTCCCCTTCACATCCCTGATGTCTCCCAATCCTCTCTCACCGCTGTCTGGTCGGCCACCCTTTCTCCTCTTTCAGCTCCTCTTGAAATAAACACTCACTGGCTTTTTCTCCACCGCCGTCTTCCCGTTCCATCCATCCTCCACCGCATGACCATTCTTGACTCACCTCGTTGCCCCTTCTGTGCTCAAGAAGCTGATGTCTCTCACGTTTATCTACATTGTGTCATCCTCCTTCCACTACTCCATCTTGCATTTTCCATTGCTCAACGTTCAGCCACAACTGATCTTCCTTTCGATGCCTATAAGACACTCCTCCTGCAGGTCTCTCCGCCAGTCAAGCTTCCACCCATCTGCTCATATATTTTCATCCTGGTGAAACATGTCATTTACGTATTTCATCAGCGCTGCCGAGATATCTCATCGCCTTATACCATCCACTGGCTTCTGTGGAACTACTGTGCCACTTTCGGGAGCGTCTCCTCTCAAGACTTCGTCTAGAGAATCTTGTGGCCGTTGCCCAACAGAGAGAACAACATTTCCGTTCCACCTGGTCTCCGGCCGCTTCCTGGTTCGCCGGCATGCCAGCGACGTTACAACTGACTGTCGGAAGTTTATAACCTCGTTGCTCCTAGCTCTGTTGAACTTCAGTTCAACGTGCATGCTCACCATTGGTTTTCGGAATCAAACTTCAACATACAGCTTATATCTTCTAACACATGTGAATATATATGCACCATACTGTACAAATGTATATAGTCTTACTTGTTTTCTCTTTGATTATAATTTTTCTACCAGTACTAAGACATCGTAATTCCGTTTGCCTTAGGTTTCACATTGTCTACTTTGTCATCTACAGTTCTCCTTTTGTACAGTGCTTCATTATAATATTCTCATTCAGTTATTTGTCAGCACTATAATATATTTATGCTTCGAGACGAAATGTTTCGACAATCTCTCTTATTGTTCTTGTGCAAAATGCCTGTACCTCTTACCACGAGGCTCCTTTGTGAATCAATACATCGTGCTGTATATAATGTACATAGAATTTTAGAGTTTGTATATTTTACCGTACAATATATGTACCAGGACGCCCATGTTCGCCTCCTGAACCCAACCTTGTTAATTTCCTCCTGAACCCAACCTTGTTAATAAAATTGTGTTGAACTGAAGAAGCGTATATGCTCCGCCTTTTTCCGTCCGTCCGTCTGTCTGTCGGCACGATAACTCACGTAAAAATGGTTTGATTTCGATGAAATTTTAGTATGTGGTAGGGGACCACCATGGGATGAACCCTATTGAAAATGGGTGAAGTGGGGTCAAAGGTCACGCCATAAGAGCGGAATCCATTTCATTGACTTTATGCGTCATAACATGCGTAAATATGGTTCGATTTCGATGAAATTTCAGTATGTGGTAGAAAACTACCTGGGCACGAACCCTCTTGAAAATTGGCAAATTGGGGTCAAAGGTCAGGCAGGGCATAAGAGCGGGATTTATTCCATTGCCCTTATGCGTCATAACATGCGTAAAAATGGTTCGATTTCGATGAAATTTTGGTATGTGGTAAGGAACTACCTGGGAACGAAACCTATTGAAAATGGGTGGAATGGGGTCAAAGGTCAGGACATAAAAGCGGGATCCATTTCATTGCCTTTATGCGTCATAACTTTCGTAAATATGGTTCGATTTCGATGAAATTTTAGTACTTAGTAAGGAACCCCTGTGGACAAACCCTATTGAAAATGGGCGAAATAGGGTCAAAGGTCAGGGCATAAAGGTGGAATCCATTCCATTGCCTTTATGCGTCATAACATGCGTAAATATGGTTCGATTTCGATGAAATTTTAGTACTTGGTAAGGAACCACCTGGGGACGAACCCTATTGAAAATGGGCGAAATGGGGTCAACAGTCGGGCTGGGCATAAAAGCGGGATTTATCCCATTGCCCTTATGCGTCATAACTTGCGTAAAAATTGTTCGATTTCTATGAAATTTTAGTATGTGGTAAAGAACCACATGGGGACGAACCCCATTGAAAATGGGTGAAATGGGGTCAAAGGTCAGGACACTGGAGTGGGATCCATTCCATTGCCTTTGTGCATCATAACTTACCAAAACATGTTTCGATTGCGACAAAACGTTATCATGTTGTTCCGGAGGTATAGTGAATCGGTTTTGTTGAATATCAACGAAATGGGGTCAAAGGTCATTGCACATAAGCAAGATTTATTCCACAGCCATTATTCTCATAACTTGCGTAAAACTGCTTCTATTGCGACAAAACTTTAGTATGTTATTCTTGAGGTATACTGAACCGGTTCTGTTGAATATCATCGAAATGGGGTCAAAGGTCAGGACACAGGAGCGAGATTTATTCCACAGCCATCATCCTCATAACTTGAGTAATAATTTCTGGTATGTTGGAAAGCGTATCATAATCAATGCATTGCATGATTTTACTAACTTGTATATAAATAGACTTCACTTGCATAAACATAAAATGACAAAACTAATTAATTCTGTTGATAAACACTTGCTGTGTTCTTTATTTAAACGTAATTTTTTTATGAGCACAAAAACATAATTTGGAGACACAAACCTTCCTAGTGTTTGAGTGATTTTAAACAGGACGTGAAACTATCATGAAATAAAAGCTACCGGAAGCCATGTTTCTTTGAAAGCACAAATGAAACTCTTTTTAACGAGAAGTTAAAATTTGTTCTTTTGCGGGTATCTTTGAAACTGATAACATAATTAAAGTAACCAGACGTTATCGTTCTTGTGAGTAATTATCATGGATTCATATAAGCATTGGAGCTGCACACCACTGTACTGTACACTGAAGAACAATTGAATTAGAGACAGCTGGCGTTATTCATAGGTCGAGTGTTCCACTTTTAGGAGCTTTGCTTGACATAGTTTGGAGACAGTTGCATTCGATGTAATAAAATAAAAGAATAAAAGCAAAAAAAGAACCCATCAAATGAAGACTTAATCGCATTTTGTTTTTGAGATATGCGCAAGCAGGTGAAACAACGAAATCCTGAAAATTTTAATTATTGGAGCTTTATTTTTCCCGTAATGGCCTTATTACTATTCTAAGCATTGCTTGTTTACCTCAATGGAAACTGTCGATTAGATGCTTTTTAAGAATTGAAATTTTGTATGAGTACTACACGGATTACTAATTCATGTTAATAATAGTTTCATTCATTCTTATTTTGTTTGGCAATGAATATTTTTGCTGAGCAACAATAATTTTAATTTGAAGTAAAATATCCTGCACGGCTGATAATCATATTTGAAGAGCACGAACAACAGTTTTCAATACAGAGAACAAAAAACTGATTTAATCTCTTGCGTGACGGTATTTGTATCCCAAAATAGAACTCTTAACAAGGGCAGGCATGCGTGCAAAACAGTGAGTTATTTTCCCTCATAAATTATTTATTTTCATAAGTTCTTTCTGATGATGCAATAACGTGAAAATGTGTCGGCAAATATGCGACGCTGTTATTAGGGAATGTTGCTAGAGACCGGAATTTTAGAAAACACCTGGCGTTGCAAGTCTTACGAAAGGATTTTATTAATTTAACAAGCTCGTTAAAATATCATGTAAATATCCGTACCATCAGACGTACCTAAGGTCATTTATTCAATGTGATGGGAGTGCAGGAAGACCAGTTTAAGAAGTACATTATGGAATGACAACAGTACTTCAGAAAATGCCTGAATGTGATGTAAGTATGTATAATATGATGTACAGTAGTCAAAAGTAACTCTCTGGTTTACAGGAACACTATAAAGAACGAAAGAATGTTATTTTAAAATTTATATTTACCAGCACTAATGCATGTATCAGACATGAAGAAATTCCTCAAATGTGGGACAATACAAACATCATCTTACTGCACAAAACAGAAGATAAAAAGAAGCTAGAAAACCATAGACCCATAAGCTTGTTGTCTCACCTACACTGAAGAGCAATTGAATTAGAGACAGCTGGTGTTATGCAAATGTGGCGCTGTGGGCGGCCCTGTAAACGGAAACCCCAGGACGTAAGCAGCGATCCGACAATATAAGGAGTGATGCAAAGGGAATCAGTAAGAGTCGGACGCGGTATGGGTAAGACGAAGGATCTGTGCGCATTTGATCGTGGGCAAATTGTCGGGTCCCGACGAATGGGTCACTCCATCTCGGAAGTCGTGCAGGCACTGGGATTTTCCCAAGCCACTGTGTCACGGGTGCACCGTGAGTACATCGAATCCGGTAAAACCATCCCTGCAAGGGCCAACTGCCGTGGACAACAGCGTGTGGATGAGCGGAGTCATCGTCGGCTAGCTCGCATTGTAACAGCGGATAGACGGGCCACAGTGCAAGAAATCACTCCGCAATTTAACGCTGGTGCACAAAAACGTGTAAGCAGCGACACCATCTAGAACCATCTCCTCGCTATGGGATACAGAAGCCATCGTCCCACGAGCGTACCGCTGCTGACCGCACATCACAGGGTGCAAAGATTAGCATGGACGCGGGCACATCGCCACTGGACCCTAGACATGCGGAAAAATATTGCCTGGACTGATAAGTCGAAATTCACGTTGGTACATGCGGATGGCAGGATACGAGTACAGCGCAAACCACATGAAGCGATGGATCCTTCTTGTCAGCAGGGTACTCTTCAAGCTGGTGGGGGTGGCGTTCTCGTCTGGGGACTGTTTACGTGGACTGAAATGGGACCCCTGGTACGTGTGACATCGTCCCTCACAGGTCGACGTTACCGGGATATCCTGAACGACCATTTGCTCCCGTTTGGGCATCTTCAACATCCCACTGGGGACCTCATCCTGCAACAAGACAATGCACCGTGTCATCGCTCCCGATGGCACGGTGCATTGTCTTGTTGCAGGAAGCGAGGTCACGTCGGAGGAGTGTATGAACACTCCACTGACGTGACCTCGCTTTCTTAGCCAGCTAGGTCACCTGACCTCAATCCCATCGAGCACATGTGAGATGCAATCGAGAGAGATGTTCGAGGCTCTGACCCGCTCCATCAAATCTTCGTGAACTGTGGGAGCTTGTTCAGGGGTCGTGGATCCGTATGGCTTCCAAACGCTTCCGGTGTCTTGTCGAGTCCATGCCAAGACGAATCGCTGCCGTCAACATCCTGAAAGGTGGTGCTACACGTTTCTAGACAGGTATCTCTAATTCAATTGCCCTTCAGTGCATATAAATTATTTACAAGAATCATTACAAACAGATTAGAAGTCAAGTTTGATCTCATACAACCCCCTGAACAAGCTGTCTTTAGAAACAATTTTAGTACAATAGATCATATACAAACAAAAAGTGATCTTTTTGGAAAAAGCAACGAAAAGAACATATCTTTACATTTGGCATTTATACATTTCAGAAAAGTTTTTGATATCATAAAACCAGCATCAATAATAGACGCCCTGAAAAATTACAACACGAATAACCTTATATAAATCTAATCAAGTATATGTACCAGAATGCAACATCTAATATTATTCTAAATGAAGAAAGTGAAAATTTAAAAATAAATAAAGGAATAAGACAAGAAGATACTATCTCTCCAAAGCTATTTACATTAACCCTGGAGCACATGATGAGCAAATTAAATTGGTTAGAAAGGAGGATCAATATAAGTGGAGGAAAGTTAAATAATTTACGATTTGCAGACGACATAATCCTCATTTCAGAAAATAAAAAATAATTAAAAGAAATAATAGAAGAAATAACAGATTTATCAAAAGAAATTGGATTAGAAATCAATATTGATAAAATAAAAATAATGTCAAACCAACTTAATGATAGCGAAGCACAAGAAAATATTAGAATAAATGATAAAGAAATAGAATATGTGGAAGAGTACATATCTAACTACCACAAAGAAAAATGGAATTATAGAAGAAATTGACAGAAGAATAAAAATGGGGTTGACAGCTTTTGGGAAGTTAAAGAAGATTCTATGTACTAAAATAAAGCCGGAAAACAGCAAAACTTTTCAATTTCATAATACCCATTACGACATATGGCGATCAAACCTGGCTTATCAATAGAAACATCTTAGAAAAATTGCAAAAAACACAAAGTAAAATGGAAAGATCCCTACTAAATATAATACTTCAAAATAGAGTAAAGAATACAGATATAAGATCCAGAACAAAATGTTTAGACATAGGTGAAAAGATACTTAATTTGCAATGCAAATGCGCTGGCCGTATAGTAAGAATGGAAAATAATAGGTGGACTAAAACAACAACATAATGGAGACCACATAAAGGGAAGAGAGGAGTAGGAAGACCAGAGAGAAGATGAATGGATGATATAAACAAAACTGTAGGAAAGCTGTGGAATAGTCAAGCCCAAGACAGGAACATTTGAAAAGGGATGAGGGAATATTGCCTCAGTTGGCTATAAAAAGAGTTGGAAGATAGAAGAAGAAGAAGAAGATAGAGAAGAATCTTAAAATAGTATTGATGCAGATAATAAGTTATTCATGAGAAGTGTGTATTCTCATTTTTTGTATGAGAGTGAATTAAAAGGAATGAAGTAAGACAAAATACTTGCAGTACTAAATGAATGTATTGTACAGGTTCGAAATTCTCCCTTTTTTAGGGTTGCTTGTATGGTTCCGCAAGAGCTGAATAACCATGATTTATTATATAAAGGTCATCCAAATGAAACATGGACAAGCTGTTGGAGTTAAGTGTACTTTATCACAGCATAAGAATATGTACACAGGTACATATACATAACACAGGGGTGATGATAGCGCTAGAAATAGGCACCCTTAACATTTAGACAGGTACCCTATCGATCGATAAGTTTATAGATACTCTGTCAGCTGCTTTGGAACCCACTGCGCACACACTTTTGAATACCCCAGATATTGATGGAGAATTGTGCCAATGGAGCCTTTGCTGACGCCTATTGCAGCTGCTAATTTGCTAAGTCTTATTCTGCGGCTAACTTTCACCAGTTCGTCCACTGCTGCGATTGTGTCCGGTGTGATGGTGGAGTGTGCTTGGATGATCCATGGTGCTTTTACGTCTACCCTGAAATTATTTGTACCATTTCAAAACCTTAGTGGGTTCAAGGGACGCATTCCTGTAAACCACCTGAATGAGTCGTAAGATTTCAGTCTATTTGCTTCCCTCTTTTGTCAAAAATTGGATCACGGCTTGCTGTGCCCGCTTGGATGTATCCATGAGATAGGCCGTTTACGTTGCTTTGATATCACTCACATCCAACGCGTCGCACCAACTAAATGCTTCGCATGCTGCATTCCTCTTCTGTGTGTGGTTATTGCAACGCAACCGTCTACATTAGTCTATGTTTCATTTGAACGACTGATATACTCATAGCTTCCTCGACACGCAGTGGTTTGGGTGAACACCACATGGGGATATACTCATAGCTTCCTCGACACGCAGTGGTTTGGGTGAACACCACATGGGGATATACAGTATGTATATACATATATTTATTCCGTGGTTCAACGACCGCCGTGGGAAATATAAGGAATGGAAGCGGTCAACTGTCCCTAATTTAGATCCTCTGGTTTTCGGAGTGAAGGGGTTACCGTGGGACAAGCGCACCACCCATGCCTCCGAGACCAATCGGTGAAAAGTTCCAAAACCAGCACTTAGACCACTGTGCCGTCCCGTGGTCGGAGGTTGTATCCTGCTATTTCAAGAGTTTGATCTTAGCGCATGTGAATCATAATGGGAATGGATTTATGTGGAATGTCTTCGACTCAAAGTAAAAGTAAGTTCTTAGTCTGTCGGGGCTAAATATTTCTACACCTAGACGTGAGTACCTTATAGCCTCATAACGTGAAAACATTTCTGCATGAATTAAATCAGTTGACAAATTCCTTTTAGTCAATCTGCTGGAACTGCACAAGTCACATTTCACATTTCTCTCTTCTTGTAAAATAATGCTGATCATAATTTTTAATATCAGTTTGTGCAGAGACATTCCTTCTAGATGAATAAAACTGCCTACAGATCTATTGGAAATACTACAATATATCTGGTGTGATTATATGTATAATGGTGTACACAATTTTTATTTCAGTTTGGGGAGAAGAATTCCATCTATATGTTATATAGACGAATAAAAAAATCCAACAAAACCATTGAAAAAATTAATCTTAAAATTTACAAATGTACAGAAGGAAGGGTTTTCTGTAGCTTAAAAAGTTATGAAGGTCAGAAAAGAAACTATAAAGGAAGAAAAAATGTGTAAAAATAAAGGCTATGATTCAGCTCGGACTCAGTACGTAAGGAATAGTGTGCTGAGTATTGAACGAAAGAAATCCGGCCGCAGGCCCAAACCCGAGTGTGAAAAACAGTACGATTTCTTTCATTATTGACAAATTGTTAATGAAGGCCAGTAGATTAACGCAAAGGAAATTCCCTGTTGATCACATTAGACTGAAGTTAATTTTTTTAAATAAAAAAACAAACAAAAAAACCAGTTCCATTCCCTGTGTTTTTTAACACCCAAAGGCAAAATGATTAGTATTTCAAAGAAAAAGTATAACGATGATGAAGTTATATTAAATAAAGTGTAACCTAATCACAAAAAACAGTTGAGGACATTTTTAAAATGAAAGAAATCGGAGGTACAAGGCGTTCGTGTGGGCTGAAACTCCAAAGGAATAAAAACGTTTATTTAAAAAATGCACATTCGTAAAATTACGTAAAAATCTGAGAAGGAAAGGCGAAATGCCTGCGAAAGTTATACTAGTACACACCGGCCACTGAATCAGTAGTCTTTATGCAGATATACGTAAACGTTACGTAAGCAGTGTATATGCAAAATGCGTGGTCACATGCGTCACCACGTGATCTGGGCAACTATTTACGACTATTGCTCGTCAGTAATGTTGATCACAGTGGTAAAAACAAAATATCTTTCGGAGTTCGATAAAGGGCTTATTGTGGGTGCCCCTTCTGGCTGAAAACAGCGGAACTGACTGGTTTCTCAAAAGGTGAGATATCCCGTGTCTTTAATCAGTTAAAAAATAACCCACGTTGCTTGTCTCAGTGGTGTAACTGTGGCACGACGAAAATCTGTCAGGAACGAGATCGCTGTCGTCTGAGACGGCTTGCACGGAGAAACGGGACTTCCTGTGCACAGCAATTGACCGAAGCATTCAATGAAGGCTGTTTCAGACCCATATCTCAGCGAACTATGCGCAGTAAATTGAAGAGGATCGGTATTGGCAGTCGCATGGCTATACAGAAACTACTGATTTCTGCAAAGAACCAGAAAGTTAGTCTACAGTGGTGTCAGAACATCGTGACTGGACACTGAAGGACTGGAAAAAAGTCATGTGGTCAACAAGTCGCGGTACACCTCGTTCTGTATCGACCGTAAGCAGATAATTTGGCGAGAATCCGATGAAACAATGGACCCAGCTGGCCTTGTAAGCACAACTCAAGATTCGGGAGTTAAAGTCATGGTGTGCGGCACGCTCTGCAGGTACGGATTGGGCCTCCTAATATTGATGGAAGGTTGGTTTGTTTTACAAGGATTTTCTGAACATTGTTGCCACCAAGTCCATCCAGAAATGCTGAATTTTTATCGAACATGTGACGACTGTGTTCATAAAAGACAATGTTACTGTTTATCTGGCAAGATGTGCTCCATAGTTGTTCAGCAATAATGACAGCAAAGTTCACCATCTTCCCTGCCCACCACAAAGCTCCGATAAGAACCCATCTTAGAATGTATGGGACATGTTAGAAAAAACAGATCCGGAAGCGAAGTCTTTTTCCGTTAAATATGAGCCAGCAACAGGACTGTCTGGTGAACGCCTGGTTTACTGTAGACTTAGATGAACTCCAGCACCTTGTGGAATTTATACCGAACCGCATACTCGTTCGTATAGAACCGCATACTCGTTCGTACGTAAAAATGCTTCCAACAAATAAGATAAGCAGTCATCAGAATGATATTTATATGCATACACATGCGCTATAATTTGGACTAAAGGAGTTCTAACTTGGTATTGAATAAACGTTTCTAATTCAGCAGCTGGTATGTGTAGAAGGCCGTTTTTGTTGTAAAAGGTTTTGCAAAGTCTCTGACTCACGGTGGAATTCATCTTTTACTTCACGGTGTAAATGTCTGCCTGAACATACAAACGCTAACAGAACTGCTATTGCGACATCACATAAACTCAGAAGCAATTCTCATTGTAAGGTGACTAAAATATTTTATGATACAACTTTCCTTGTTCGAGGTGTGTTTGTCACGATTTGTGCAAGAAGTGGAGTTAGGAAAACATTTTTTAAGATTTGCTTGTACAACAAACTACGTTTGATATTTTCTCCGGGTGACTGATTCCCTTCAAGTAATCTATTAATAATATTGTAGTTAGACTTATGTAGACATCGTGGGCCGAACCGGAGACTGACTGACTGCTTTGAGGTGGGTCAGCACTGAACCAGTAACTCTGTACAACCAATGAGAAATGTTTTATTATAAAGAATTTTTTTCACATTGTTAGAAAATTCCGATCTGGAAATTCGTTATTCTATTTTTGTGTGAACTTTACTTTGGTTCGAATTAAAATGCTGCTAAGGAGAAACGTATTGTATAGGTCAACGCAAAAATGCTTCCAACAAATAAGATAAGCAGTCATCAGAATGATATTTATATGCATACACATGTGTATATACCGTACTGGAAATGAAAAAGAATGAAAACGATTAACTTATTCTTTGACATTTTTGTTATTTACATTTTGTATAGGAACTGCATGTTGGGCATAGAGTAAAGGGAATAAATGCATTTGTAGTCCATGAATGAAAGGAATAATCTGCAGTTTAACGAACTCTTTAAGAACCTTGAAATCATGGAGGACTCGTCCTCTGGTCATTCGTAATTTCGGGTGGATTGTTAGTTTTAAGGATGAGGAAATCCAATAACCAGTACAAAATCAACACCAAAATATCTACTTGGGCTTCAAACACAAGCTATATTCACAAAAAGTTTACATCTGGGCCACAAAGTTTCTGCAAATTATGAAAGTAAAGTAGCACCAATATTGTTTAGGATGTACATGTTAGCAAACTTAATTAGCAATAAGCTTTACAATACTGTGAGGTTTAAGTTGTTGCGTAAGTTTTCAAGGAACCATGCACTTACAACATTTTGTTCAATATTTCAAAGTTGCCTTTAACTGCCGGCACTGCACTGTCTGCTTCAGCATGTGGGTGAAATCAGAATTATTGGTATGAATTTAAAATCCGTCGGCTGCATTGTTAATCTTTTAACGTGATTTTTCCTTCCGCAGTTCGAATTAATGGAATTTCAGGTACGGAAGAAATCAATTTGGGTACACGCTGTCCATATTTTCTAAGCTCGGTGAGCAGCAAGTCTTTCAGTACTTTTCCTAGTCAGCGTATCTTTAGTTATGGATAACTGTGGTATGCAGCATATGGAGTGCTCGGCATTGAGTACAGGAAAAGAAAGAACACTGTTACTAACTTCCAGCATTACCTATTTTCGGTCGTAAAAATGGAATAACAAACAAGGTGAGCTCATGTACCGGGTGGTTATAATTAAAGTGACACTACTCATAGAGCTCTGGAGGGAGTACTATGACAGATATAGCAGTGAAACTTGGAAGGAAGTCGAATTAGAACATGCTGTCAAGAATTATGAAATAAACAAAATAGGTCAACTCTTCACCACCAGGAGGAGGAATGGCGCTGTGAAAAAAAACAAGAGCTGGAATGGGTATATTATTTATTGTTATTGTTAAGAAATTACAAAGTTGGTTCAATATGTGTGCCACCCAGGTCGATTACATGCTGAATGCGCAATACAAAATTATCAACACAGGCTCGTAGCATTTCAGGTGGGATATTTGCAAAGCCACACAACACATTGTGGACTATTTAAAGTATCTGCGAGACAGGTGTTTTGTCTGCAAGACAGGTGTTTTGTCTGCAAGACAAGCTGCAGTCTATAAAACAACAAGAACTTTTTCCATAGCGATAATTGTCAACGATCATCATGCTGGAAAAGAAAGATTACGCGTTCTTAATGAAGTTGTTTTATGAGAGAAATGGGAATGCGTCATCGGCTCTGAGGGAGTTCCGAAGATTAAAAGGGTTGCGACGAGGACCCCTGACAAGAAACGCATTAAAGAAAATGATCGTAAAATTTGAACAAACAGGTGAATTAAATGTTTCACCTGGAAGAGGTCGGCGACGTGTTCCGGAGGAAGTCGTTGAAGAGATCGCTGTTGCTATCACCGACAATTCAGCAAATGAAAAGATTCCTGCATCATCAACAAGTGCCCGAACAGTCGCTCGACAACTGTTAGTCCCTTGGTCAATTGTACACAAAGTGCTACGGTACATTTTACGCTTCTACCCATACGAAATTCAGATGGTACAAGAATTAAAACCCCAGGATCCGGGGCAGCGAACAAATTTTGCGTTATAGTTTTTGGCGAAAATGGGTATGGAAGAAGTCTTCCCTTACAACATCCTGTGGACCCATTTTACACTGGCAGGTGCGGTGAACACTCATAACTTCTGGGTATGGGGTACAGCAAATCCACATGTTATGTTCCAAAGACCATTATAGTCCACCTGTGTGACTCTATGGTGCAGAGTCACACCCAGTTTTATTCTCGGGCCATTTTTCTTTGAGGAAAGAACCCCTGCAGCTGTAGCGTGATGCAACGTTACAAGTGACCGTTACCGTTACCTTCTGGCTCAACATGCCATTCCTGCGTTGCAAGAAAGACTGTTTTTATTCAAAATGGGGCACCACCGCGAGTACTGTTTTTATGCAAGATGGGGCACCACCACATGCTGGTCGCAGAGTTAAACAGCTACTTCATAACACATTTGGAAGTGAACGCATAGTTTCCAGAGGTTTTTCTCATGTTTGGCTTTCACCATGACTAAATTTGAATCTCTGTGACTTCTGGCTTTGGGAATATCTCAAGGATAGAGTCTACCAGGGTCATATCCGCTCCATACCAGAGCTAAAGTCAAACATAACACGACATGTTTCAAATATCCCACCTGAAATGCCACGAGCCTGTGTTGATAATTTTGTATTGCGTATTCAGCATGTAATCGACCTGGATGGCATACATATTGAACCAACTTTGTAATTTCTGAACGATAAGAATAAATATTATACCCATTCCAGCTCTTGCTTCCTTTCACAGCGCCATTCCTGCACCTGGTGGTGAACAGTTGATATATTTTGTTTATTTTATAATTCTTGACCGCATGTTCTAATTCGCCTTCCTTCCAAGTTTCACCGCCATATACGTCACAGTACTCCCTCCAGAGCTCTCTGAGTTGTGTCACTTTAATTATAACAACCTGGTATTTAGGATGGTACTCTAAGAAAAATATTAAAGCCTTCCTTAGCATTAAGAAGTTACATGCTTTGAATATTTTCCAGAAGGAAGCATTATGTATCACTGAGGGCAACTAATCTTTGAAATCCGTAAACATTACTTCATTATCAGTTTTGGTTGGTTTATAATGTTGAAGCGTTAAGCACTGCTCTACTTTTCGTTCCTGTTTCTGTGTATGTTTTTTATTAAATAAAGGAGCAGAAACAGAACTGTAGCTATAAGTTGCTTCGAATTATTAATTTTGTGGGTTGGAAGATTAGTTGGATAGCCAGCCTACATGTCGATGTGAGCTACCATCGGAGAAGAAAGTCTCCTCTTGCTTTTAGTAGTGATGGAAAATCAAACATTACTATGACTGCAAACGAGCTCTTAGGGAGATATCTTCTTGCGCAGAGAGAATAGGCTACATTTTCTTGGTTCCGGTGAGCCATTGGTTGTGTTTGTAATAACTTTTTCTACCCTTTCCTTTCCTCTTGAAACGTCAACTTTAAATTTGGAATAGTCATACAACCACGATTAATTCTCATCGGAAACTAAACAAGCTCTTAACACCTTAAAATTCGCAAAACAGAGGAAAGAGATTTCAATCAAAGGACAGTGTTGCACTTTAGGCCTTATACAGCACTCAAGACAGTCATTGCACGCATTTGCCTTCCGTTTTAAGAAAACTGCTTTGATTTAAAGCAAAGTTCTATTGTTCGTTAAAACACTTAAGTAGCAAATTATTAGGAACATCCAATAGGAATTAGCCACATGCCATTTTCATTTACGTACGTAAGTATGACGTTGTGACGGCTATATAGAATAACCACTGCAAACGGTATACAGGCCGCCCCGGTGGCGCAGTGGTCTAAGCGATGGCCTCTGATCATTCGTCCGAAAGGGGTCGAATCCCGTTGAGGCATGGATGCTGTGTTTGTCTTACGGCACTGGCTCCCTCCCTTCTCTGGAACCAGTCACCCTAAATGAGGGATGGGCGACTGCTTATAGCCCATTGAGTTGCTGATGGTGGTCGGCATGGGCCGCGGGTGGCCTAGTGGGCAGCGTTCGTGACTGCCATGGAAAGGACCTCAGGTTCGATCCCAGCAGGTACGAACGCTCGATCCACTAAATATCCGCCGTGCTTCGGATGGACACGTTAAGCCGTCGGACCCCGCGCACTGGCCCCCGGTAATAAATAAGGGCGTCTTCCTCCCCTTTCTACTTCGCTTCCGTGTCACTTTCCTACCGGGTAATCTAGCCCAAATATCCTAGCTTCCTATTTCTAAGGGTTGTTTAAGACCTGGGATCAGACACTCCCTTCCTAAAATCCTCTACATATGATCATGATCATGGTGGTCGGTAAACCTCCAATAAACAGAAACGATTCAGAAGCCCGCGAAGCTTGGACAGTGCCAATATGGGAAAAACACGTGATTTAAATACAGTAGAGTCTCTATATAAGGAACTTCCATTTAACGAAAGTTTCCACAGAACTATTTTGAACGGCCTTTATATGTAAATTAATCTCCATATTACGAAAGTCAGTTTCTATATAACGAACTTTTTCGACTAAAAATTACCATTTTGTGTTTTAAAAATTTTGCTTTACAATTTTTAGCACGCAAATGGGAGCAAAGCGTCCTTAATTCCTCATCTTGAAACTTTTGGTTCTGTGAAGCGCACAGAATCTAGTTGGAAGAGGGACGCCACGCGGAGAGTCGTATCCATGGAGACTTTACCAAGCAGCTGTTTTTCCAAAACTGGATAGAAAGTCCATCGTAGAAACTGCATTTCACAAAAAAACCGGTTACAACTGGTGTGGGCCTGACTCTCTAGAAGTTACGTATTCATTCTCATTCAGTCAGTACATGCTTGACTCGCCTGCGTTTTTCGCTGAAAATGTCGAAACGAAAATGCCTGTCCCTTGCTGATAAAGCAAAACTTTGACATGATGTTGACAAAGGAAAAAGCTGTGGCTATAAAGTATTAAAATGGTAGCAGTTGAAAGACAAAAGAAGTGTTGAAGAAAGTGCAGAGTTCTTTGAATTTAACGTCGATGAAAACGTTGTGATCGCTGATTATCCTACATAGAATGACATCTTGGAAAGTGTTATAAAATGTAGTGAAGAAACTGTAGTAAATGATGATGATGATGAAGAGGCTGTAAAATGTTTTTCACATGAAGTAATGCTAAGAGCATTTCATACGATTTCACGAGGATTACAGTTTCAAGAAAGTGTTGTAAAGATCGAAATGAAACATTTTTCCAAACATCGGAATGTTCTTATGATTATAAAAATGGGAAATGTTTTATGAACAAAACAATTTTAATTGGAAGTTTGTGCAAAGCAGAATTATGGAATTTTTTACAGTTTAAAATAAGTACATGTATTATTAGGATAATGAAAACGAGAGGTCAGCTTTGGTCTTCGCTTCCTTCCCTTCATGCATTTGTTTATTCACACAATATATTGTTTCTACGAATACATGTGTAAAAAAGATTTAAACACATTTATGAAAAGTTTCTACGAATACATGTATAAAAAAGATTTAAACACATTTATGAAAAGTTTCTACTCAAAAGTTCAATTTAGTGTCCAAATTCAACTACATTTTACGGAATGTTTCATTTTATTTGATTAAGGTTTTACAATTTACGCTCATTTCTATTTAACGGATTTACTTTGTAACGAAGTTTTTAAATGGAACGATGGGACTTCGTTAAATAGAAACTCAACTGTATTTTGAAATAGGTATTATAGTGGGCTCTAGGCGGGAAGGTGCAAGTATATCAGAAACAGTAAACCCTCTTGGCTATGTAAGAACAACTGTATCGAGAGTATACAGTAAGTGATGCACAAACAACAAAATAAGGATTCAGTAAGTGATCCACAAACAACAAAATAAGGATTTAGTAAGTGACGCACAAACAACAAAATAAGGAATCAGCTGTCTTCCTGTGGACGAAAACGATTGGCCGATGTTCGAAGACAACGGTGGATGGAGAAGATTGTATAAGGAAACAAACGATCTCCACTGCTTTAAGCAAATACGTAATACAGCAAGGGTATCGAGAGAAGACTTTCATCATACATAACCAGTCGCACATTGACGCGAATGGGTTATAACAGCAGACACCCATTTCGTGAATCACTCGTCTGTACAAAAAAAAATGCGTCTGTTGTAGGTACGAGAGCATCCAAACGTGGCCCTTCGGACTGAAGAAAATTCGCCTGGATCGACTAATCACATTTGTAGTCGATACACACTGATGGACTGGCAAGAATCGGTGGGCGGTAACTGTACAAGCGGGTTTTAGAGATGTAATGGTCTGGGGCCGGTCTTCATGGCGGGCACCAATCCAGAAGGAATCTTTACATCATTGCAGACGAACCACACCTATGCATGTGCATGGTCATTTCTGATGGAGATCACTACTTCCAACAGGATAATGCGCAATGTCACAAGGCTCGAGTTGTCATACAGTGGTTCCAGGTGGACTACAGTAATTCCAAAGTGACAAAATGGCCCTCACAGCTCTCATACCTTAACCCGATTAAACACCTGTGGGATGAGATTGAGAAGGCCATTCGTAACAGAGATACTCCTCCAGCGAACATTTGGCAATTCACGGGCGCCATCACATCCGCTTGGTTTAACATACCTGTAGAACGGCTTGAGCATCTCGCTGAATCCATGTGACATCGAAACGAGGCTGTTTTGAAAGCCAAGTGCGGCTCAACACGTTATTAGGTACATAGGGTTTACATATAATTTGCTACTTTAGCGTATACACCGAATAGCCAGAACGTTATGACCTCCTGCCTAATATGATGTTGGTACTCCACGTGCTGTCAAACACAGCTTTTACCTGTAGAGGCATTGACGCTACAAGATTTCAAAAGGTGTCTTGCGGTATTTGATGCCGCCAAGTTATCTGCAGATCCTTTACGTCTTTCAAATTACGTGATTGAACCGCTGCAGGTAACATTTGCTGTCCCAACACAAACCACAGGTGCTCGATTTGGACTGATGTCTGGGAAATTTAAAGGTCAGGACAGTATCTGGAAATCTTCCTCGAACCATTCTGGAACAATACGGGGAGTGTAGCATGGCCCATTATCCTCCTGAAAGAAGGGTCTACTTGGGGGAATACGTTGCTATGAGAAGATTACGCGGTCTGAAATGATGTTTAGGTAGGTGGTAGGCGTCATAATTTACTGCAAATGAATGACTAGAAACAGGGTATCCTAGCAGAACATTTTCCCAAAGCATTACACTTCCTCCACTGGCTTATTTTCGTCCCACGGTGCATCCTGGTGCCAAACCTTCCACAAGTAAACGACGCACACGTAAACAGCGTCGACATAGTGCAACAGCGAATGAGATTCATCTGATGAGACAACCTTCAAGGTCCAGTTTTGATGCTTGCGTGTCCATTGTAGGCGCTTTCGACGATGAAACGAGGTTAGTATGGGCTCCGGGGTAGCCTGTGGCTACGCAGCCCCATTCTCAGCAGATATCGAAGTATTACGTGTTGTGGCACATTACTCCCGTCACCAGCATTCTTCATATTACCGCAATCTGCGCCACAGAATCCCTTCTGTTGGTTCGTATCGTACGGGATAGCTTTCTTCACATCTAGCATCAATGAGCCGTAGTCAGCTCACAGTTTTCCGGCTGTTCGGATTTTCTTCCTCCTCGGACAACTTTTGAAAGTACTAACTACATCTAACATTGAGCACCCCACAAACATTGTCGTCTCGGAAATGCTTTGACCGAGTCGTCTGGTCACCATTACAATTTGGACTTTGATAAACTCGCCTAAGTAGTCTGCCTTTCCGATCTGAAGCACAAGAATAAGACATTTTAACACAGCTTAGTATTAGGTGATATGCACACCGTTTCATGACTGTTACGTGCGCAATCGTTTACCTGCAGTTGCTTCGATTTGCATAAAGACGCGCAGGTGATAATGTGCTGATTCTTTACGGTATATTTGTTTGTAAAACGTGTATCCCGAATGAACAAGAAAAAACAACTGAATAAAATATAGCTTTGTGTTTTCAGCACAAGGTCTTCTACTACACTGGTTTCCGTAAATTACGCAACAAACCGAAAAATCGCGATAATTGGGCGAAATACAGGTTAAATTCCACAAAATTTGCATATTGTACGGGCGAAGGCATACAGCATCGATGTACGGAAGGCGAATGGGTGGCGCTGGCGAAGGCAAGCAGCATCGATGTACGAAAGGCAAATGGGTGGCGCTGGCAGCAAATAAGCAAGAAAAACAGCTGTTTCGGATGAGATCGGCAATTCATGTGCCGCGGTGAATGACAGGTTTTCGAGATAGCGAATTTGTTAACATGGCTTCGATACGTCATTTACCAGCGGAGTTACGCTACAAAGTGATAGGCCGATTCGAAGAAGGGCAACCTCACGTGGACGTCGCAAGATGGCTCAACGTCGATCGTTGTGTGGTCAGCAGGATGTGGCAGCAGCTCCAAGCCACGGGTGAAGCTTCCCGAAGGTACAGCCAAGGTACACCAAGGGCGAAGACCTCCCTGGACGACCGGCATTTGCGACTTTCGGCACGTCGGAACAAAACGGCTACACCAACTGATTTCACATCTGTACTTGCGGCAGCCACCAGACGGACGGTATTAACTTCGACGGTACGCAGAAGGTTACAAGCAGGAGGACTGCATGCTCGGCGACAGGTATCATGCGTGCCCCTCACACGCTGCCACCAGAGGGAACGCTTTAATTGGGCACGAATGCATCTGAACTGGACTCAAAATCAGTGGAGGTCCGTTCTGTTCACTGATGAGTCGCAATACTGTTTACGGAGTGATTCTCGCCGAGTGTACGTCTGTAGAGTGGCATGCACTCGCATTCTTCCCCCTAATATCCACGAAAGGGACACCTATGGTGGTGGTAGTGTTCTGGTGTGAGCAGATATATCATTAGGCAGCCGTATCGACCTCTGTGTGTTGCCACATGGAAACCTCAATGCTCAGAGGTATGGAGACGACACCCTGGACCCTACTGTTTATTCGTATGCGGCCGCAATTGGCGATACATTTGCCCTGCAGGCGGATAATGCCCACCCTCACACAGCTCGCCCCATACCCCAGTACCTGGAAAAGGAGACTATAGTCACTATGGAGTGGCCAGCACGCTCTTTCGATCTGAATCCCATTGAGCGTGTCTGGGATGTTCTCCGGAGTCATGTTGCTGGCCTCCAGCCCCCTCCCCGAACGCTGCAGGGGCTCCGCACTGCTTTGCTCTAGCAATGGATGCAGCTACCCACGGAACTGCTCGACACCATAATTAACAGCACAGAACATCGCTGTCGGGCCTGTATTACCGTTCGGGGTAACCACACTCCGTATTGAAGTACCTTTTCCTATTTCATCTTGATACCTATATTTCTGTATTTTCATACTTGCATCACTCATACAAAATGTAAATGCTTTGTATCACATGTTCTTACGTTTCTTTGTTGCATTTACACCAAATTTCGTCCGAATCGGTTGCATACCTTTTCAGTTTTCACGATTTTTCCATTTGTTGCTTAATTTATGCAAACCAGTGTACATGCAATGTAACGTAAATGACTCCTCCCGGTGGTCAAGCCAGCCATCTAGTCTTGAGTGTGTGTTCGGGTTGCGGGTGATAATGAAATAGAAAAGTTTACAGGTTTCTTCGTTCTTCTTTCCAGCTGGAATAACTCTGAATTATTTAGAGGTGACTTCTCTGAGCGTACGATACTAAAGAGGTAACTAAAACAATTTACGGTGACTTTAACATTTTTTTCCCTTTTGGGGGACGGATACAGACTTTTATTTCAGATGTGCGATGATGTGCACTTTCGAAGTTCATCTCCACTTCGTAATCCTCATCTAGTTAAAGAACACTCGCCAATGACTTCTCCATGCAAAGCCATTCAACCACACTGCAGTTAAGTTTTTATGAAGACTTAGTGTTGCTTATTTGCCTCTTCAGAGGCGCATGCCGCTTGTTTATTTAGAAAGACGCAAAAATGAAATGAAAGCACGATGCTGCAGAAAACATTTATTCCTGTGAATTTTTAAATGCAGTAACGTGGAATGAAAAAACTGAAATCCGTATTTTCAGCTTTTTATGTTAAATTGGAGAGGAAGCGCTGTATTAAGTTTTCCATGTTTTGAAACTTCCTTCTCCTGAGTAAGCAAAATTAATTTATAATAATTTTGTGTAAGGTTGTTATTTTCATGTTTTTGATAGTGTACGGTATTTCTCTTAATTTAATCTTAAGAAAATGAGCTTTGCGATGTAACTACCACAGGTTTATCTCTCAGTTAATGTCAAGTAATCATTTAAAAATGGAATTTCCTAAGCGATTCTTTTTTTCCCTGCAAAGCCGCTTTTTTTCTCTGCACAAGAAATCTCTCGTGTTGGAAATTAAACCAGACACTTTAAGCCACAGGAGGATTTCAAGAAACACGCCTAATGCTTTAATAAAAAGTAGTTGCTCTCGTGAATTGTGGTGATAAACTACTCCTACGCTTGCAAAATATGTGCATAAATGTGTAGAAAGGTCTTGCGACAATTTCACGGATCCTGATACTCTCCGTGAAAAGGATCAAATTTTTTCAAACTTTGAGGCATGATAGAATTTCTGAAGTAGTTCGTCAAGCAGAAATTCTGGAATTCCAATTCTACCTTTATTATACAATGCAAATAGATTTGATGTTACGAATTTTAGCAAATCACTTTGAAGCACTGCAGCCGGCTCGGTGGCGCAGTGGTCTAAGCGCTGACTTATGCCCGTTCATCCCAGTAGGTTCGGGTTCGAATCCCGTGGGGCATTTGTCTAAGCGTTGATTTATGACCGTTCGTCCAAGTGCATCCGGGTTCAAATCTCGGTGGGGCATGGATGCTGTGTTTGCCTAACGGCACTGGCTCTCTCTCTTCCCTGGAACCACTGGCCGTAAATTAGGGACGGGCGACTGACTATAAGCCGATTGAGTTGCTCACGGTGGTCGTTAAACCCTCAACAAGAAAAAAACGAAATACTGCAAAATTACTAAATATTTTTTTTAATTGATTGATTGGAGGTTTAACGACCACCGTGAGTAACTCAATGAGTCACTGGTTCCAGGGAAAGGAGTGAGCCAGTGCGTAAGACAAAATAACATCCATACCTTACCGGGATTCGAACCCGGACCCCTTTCGGTCGAATGATCAGAAGCCATCGCTTAGAACACTGCGCCACTGGGGTGGCCTACATATTTTGTATTAATCACTTACTTACACATAAGCACTTTTATTCCGAAATCTACTTTATGCTTTGTTCGACTATAATAAAAGGTGGCAATATTTCACTTTTTTCTCTGACTCTGAATTAGTTGGACGTTGCCCTCAAGCGCATCACTAACGTTACATAATAAACCAAATGTCTCTGGCCGAATCCCCCAAGGGAGGCAGGCAGGTTGCCTTGTTTCTGTTAAGAAGCCTCTTCTTCGGGACTGACTGCATAAAATAGCTTCCAAAATAAGGCGGGTGTTGGTCGCCAGCTGGATGAGATCCGAAGACCCTTTTTGGCCACAACCAAGCACCGCGCGTTAACCTGTAGGCGACAGTGTGATAAAGAAATTTCAAACAAGTTACTAGTATTGTTCAGAAAGTTAATATACAGAACTAAAAGATCTCGGTCAAACGAATTTAATGGCCAAAAAACAAGGCACAACATTTCACATATGCATACTAACGCCGTTATTGAGCTATAGAAAGTCATTTCCAACGGTTGGCTTCACTTCATTTGAAGTAGATCATCAATTGAAGTAAGTACAGTGAGCAAATACATTACTCAAAAAATTAAAGGATATTGCGGTAGCGATAACATACGGACAGATATGCGATTGATCGGAATCGAAATCGTGAATGTGAGACAGTCGAAACATGAAGCATGGCAAAGCTAACGGTTAGTGCAAAAGCTGATTGGCGCAAATTAACGGCAATACTGTAGCGACACAGGTCGTAATGAAGCTACATATGAACAAATGGAAGAAAGCGGTGCGTTCTGGCCTTTACTGGAGTGTATGGTTACCAACGACGGCTAAATCTCTGCCACATCGGTGAAGCATCGAAAGGATGTGATTATCTAGCAGTTCTTGGGGAATTCTATTAGGTGCTTGAATTGATTCCCGCTGTTTTTTGCCACACAAACACTTGTGTGTTGCCACAGACCGGTAAAGGATAGTCTATTCAAAGTAGTTTCCTTTGGCAGCTACGACCCTTTCCCACCGTTGGAGTAACAAATGAATTCCGCGGTAGAAAAATGCAGGTTCTTTCGAGGCGAACCATTCATCGAGCCATTTCTAGATATCCGCGACAGAAAGAAAGTACTGCTCTGACAGGCCTTGTTGTAGCGACCGGAACAAATGGAAGTCCGAGGGAGCAATGTCCGGGGAATAAGGCGGGCGGGGTAAGAAGTCCCAGCCAAGTGCCTCCAAGAGTTCCTTCGCGGATTTGGCGACATGAGGTCTAGCGTTGTCGTGGAGAAGAATAACCTTGTCATGTGGGATCCAGTTTCCGAACTTCTGGATCATTCCCATTGCCTTTAAACGTTTGCTAACCGTTGTGACTCATCGACCCGTAGTGTTTCAGACAACTCGTGGAGCATCTGACATGAATCCTCGTCCAATAAGGCCTCCAATGCGCTATCTTCGAACTTTTTCGGCTGCCCAGGACACTCTTTGTCCATCACGTCATATTCGTTGTCTTTGAAGCACTGGAACCATTCTCTGCATGTTTGTTCCGATAGGGCATGTTCCCCATAGACCTGCACTAGCAAACGATGACTTTTCGCTGCAGATTTCTTGAGATGAAAGCAGAAGAGTAATGCTTGCCTCAAATGCTCCTTTTTTGGTACAAAACTCGACATCGTTTATGCGATACAAACTCGTGTTCTGCGCCCTCCGATCACGTGTCACACACTGTTTCGCCCAGACTACGGAAGGTACGTGCGTGCACAAGGGAGGTCACGTGTGGCCCGGGTCACAGCGCACCACCGCTGCGTTCTATTGGGCAACAGCGGGAATTAATTCAAGCACCTAATACCACACATTCCTCGTTTCATACTTTCTCCAGATACTGAAGGTCTATGGGAGACGACGGGCGATCTACAACATTACTTCCCAGTGAGTTATACGTGTTTTCAACGGGGTTGAGGTTCGGAAAGGGCACATGTCAATCCACAAGCTCAGTGCCTTCTTCCCGGAACATTATTTCCTCCAGTTGGGCTCGATGTGGGTATAAGTAATCATCCGTAAAGAGGTACGCATACCCAGCTGCTGAGGTATAGGACACAAAAGTAAGTCTGATGATCTTATCTCGATATCTGATTGCCGTCATGGATCTATTTAGAACTACGTAGAGGTTCGAACGACCGCCCACACGAGGATTTCCTCCTCACTAAAGGCATTTCTTTCCTGCATGCGGGCTAGATTATTCCGTGTTATTCATTCACGCCTGAGAAGGACGCGACAATTATCCCACTGCAGCCGAACTGCGACTCATCCGTGAAACGAAAGGAGCATCAAAATTTACGTTCTCAAACCACAGTAGTCAAACCCAGAATTAAAAAAAAACAAACAAAAAAACTCGCAGGCACCGATACAGGAAAATAAAAATACAATAAATGTAAGAGCCAGGTTCTGTTCGAAATTACCAGGCAGCACAATTACTAATAAATTTGAATGTACAAATAGCAAGCAATTTATACCGGGTGCGCCATATAAAAAAGGTCCCGTGGCCAGATGTTGTTAGGTGGGTTAAAGTTGTTTGGCGGGTTTATAGTTAAAACCGCTTTGTTCCACTTCTAACCGGTTTCTGCGTGTACAGCTGCAAGGGAATTCTCCGGAGTGGTTAGTCACAGCTAGAGCAGTGTAGGTACGCGGTCATAAGTGTAAGTGAAGAGAGAACAAAGGCAACGGAAATGGTTTTAAGTACGGAACAGCGAATTTTATTGTGGAACAGTATTTCAGAAATAACTCATACAAGGTGTTAAATGAGTTCTTTACAGAAAAATTACCACATTGTTCAGCACCGGCGAAATCAGTGGTACAGATGTTAGTGCGGAAATTTCGTCAAACCGGCACGGTGTGCAACAGGAAAAGAAACAGACCCAAGACAATTCGTACTGAAGACAATATCAAGGATGTGTGCACAATGATGTTACAAAGTCCTCGGAAGTCGATTCGCCGATTATCGTCTGCAACAGGAATATCTACCACGTCATGCCGACGCATACTTAAGATGGATTTGTATTTTCGGCCGTACAAAGTTATATTGCTCCAAGAACTTAAAACTCCTGATTATGCAAAACGGATGCAATATTGTAAGTGATTTCAGGAGACCATTGTCAGCGATGAAATGGACCCAACACGTTATTACATGGCAGACGAAACAGGGTTTTATCTGTACGGGTATGTCAATACGCAAAACAGCAGGATTTGGACTGACACGAATCCCAGACGGATAATGGAGACTCATCTGTACGACCAAAAGATAGGCGTTTGGTGTTCTGTGTCTGTGAAGAGGATAGTTGGCCCATTCTTTTTCACTGACGCCACCAACTCGGAGCGCTATGTTCAGCAACTGTTCAACCCATTTGTTGCCGCACTTATAGAAGAAGAGCGAACATATACTTTCTTTAAGCAGGATGGTGCAACGGCGCATACGGCGCGGAACAGTCTTCGTGCTGTGCATGAAGTGTTTGGGGAGGACATAAATGTATCGAAGGGAATATGGCCACCCAGATCACCCGATCTCTCCACCTGTGACTTTATCTGTGGAGAGTATTGAACGGGAAAGTGTGCAACTAATTCGCACAGCCTTGATGAATTAAAAGTGAACATTACGGATGCCATAGCCCAGATCACTGCCAATGAGTTGTGGCGCGTTACGAACAAAATGTTGCGTCGTATGCAGCTGTGTCGTGACGTCGGAGGACAGCGCTTTCAGCAACTGTTGTAAACTCAGGTAAATTACTCCTGTTTTCTGTCATTTCAACTATTCTTTACCATGTATAGTAACATTGCCTGACTGTTGTTGTTCATTATACTCGGGCCTCTTTTAAATGGCACACCCTGTAGTATACGTAAATTTAGAACAATCACATGGCCATGGATGCAAAACAATGTACCACTCGAATTCCAAAAGTTTTGAAATTTTTGTTAAGAATTAGTATAAACCCAATTTCTGAACGAATTGCCTACGAAGGCGTTCCGGGAAAAAACGAAGTCACCGTGTTGTAAATTGTGAACAACCGTCTTGGTTACAGGAATAAACCACCGACTTTTCCAGCACAAAATGTACCCCATATTTGATGTTCGGATGATTTATGTTATTCCAAGCAGAAAGTGGTGAAATTAAATGATGAGTGAGTGACAGAGCACACAAAACGGAGAATAATCCACGTGGTCTAGAACATCCGATGTAGTAAGCAATAATTTAGAAAAGCGCGCGCAACGTCTCACGGAACTTTGCAGAGGAAACATGACGGTGATTTTTTGATCTGGAATCGATGAAGCGTAGTCCCCACTGCAAGTTTATCGTAGAGGAACCTCTACTATAGCGCCTGTTCCTTGGGAATATTACACGCAGAATGAACGATTCACCATATTCTGTGGAAAAAGTTCGAAGGAACGAATTCCGGAACAGACGATGTAACACCATTTAACCGAAGATAAAGATAAATTTAAAAATATGGCATAGTAGTTAAAGGAACAATCTGCGGGGAGAACAGTAACAAAGCGGTGCTGCATAATCTGACAGGGTATGTTGACAAGCAAATCCGGAAACTGGAGAAGGATCGTCGCTTGGATCTAGGGGAAATTCGGTACGTTCTCTGGTGTTCGTGGAATTCTAGAGGACAAATCGTGAACGACAAGTTTCCACAGTAACTTTTTTTAAAATACATAACCTGATATAAACCAAGTTATAAAATGGAAGTGGAATCCATTCTGAGATCCATTAGAAGATTTCAGAAGAAAGGCGCTTCAAGTAATGTCGTCTAGTAGACTATCGCATCAAGAATAACAGGCATCTTGATAAGACAACGAAGAGCGAAACTGCCTTTTTCTTCCGGTGGTGAAGTTTTCATACACATAATGCCTACTGCGGCTCGGCTATTCTACCGACTAAAGTACGCTGGCAAGGCATGTTCCCGTTTCTTCATGTCTCAGGAGTGCGTCATTTATGTCGCCCCCTTGGGAATGGCGGGTGCACGAAATCGCAGGTTTGGAGTCAGCCGACAGACCATACTCGAAGGAACTCTCTGTAGAAGAAGGAATTTTGATTTATTCCAGGCGATGTGTGTAAGAAGCGTACCACATTTTTTCGAGCCTCTCACGGCCAGGACATTCATTTTTACGTTCAGAACCCAATAGAGTGAAACTTCCTTTTTCTGCCGGTGATGAGATTCGAAGCAAGATCTTCCTACTCCGGAGCTGCTGCTCTAAGGATTGAACTAAGCCGGCAAGTCTTATCGCTGCGACTTCCAGTTTTGACATATGCGTCTTCTCAGGTAGGTCACAGGCGAGTGATTCCAAAAGGACTGAATAGTTTCCTGCATAGGCCACATACCTTGGTTACCCTGACAAGCTCAACTTGATCCGTTGCAATGCCAACGGCTGTAAAACTCTCAACCGTGGCTGCCATATTAAAACAGCATTTTTGTTTGCTTTTCGTTTTGGGGTTTAATGATCACCGTGAGCAACGCAATGGGATTTAAGCAGTCGCCTGTCGCTAATTTAGGGTCACTACTTCCATGGAAAGGATAGAACCAGAGCCATTAGGTAAACATGCCATCCATGATCGCTTCTCGGACGAATGCCAGAGCTGTTAGGCTAACATGCCATCCATGATTCAAACCCGACGGTATCTCGGACGAATGAGTAGAATCGAAAGCTTCGTACCGCGAGACCACCGATGTGGCGAACAGCATTGGTGAGCCAACTACCAAACAACCTGCATAAAATTAATATACAAAAATAAACCAGTAATACTTAATTCTAACAGTCCTCTGCATCTTCAGTAAAGTGCCCATGAAGAGCTTCTTAGAAATGATAGTGAAAAGAAAGAGGGGATGGAGATGAATAACGAAAGGATTATGAGTGTCATCGAATTTTCGAAATCTGGAGTTTTTCTTGAGATGCAAAGTAAAGAGAAAGCTCACAAAACTGAGCTTTAGAACTCTAACCTTAAGCAGGCAACACGAAAATAAACTAATCTCAAGGAATATCTATCGAAAAGCTTTAAAAAATCAGCAGCTGAGAAAAATACTTGCAGTCGTCAAATATGATATGACGACTCCATGCACGGGGTCGGGAGCAAGACGATGTTGCAGAAGGACACAGATGTTGTCGACCGAGCACAACTGCATCACGGCAAGATCTGTAACTCACAATAAAACCAAGCAGAACCCCCACAATGTCCAGCCGTCACACACGTGGTGATCTAAGAAATGTACCATGACGTGAATAAACTGTCCTTAATCGACTCCATCAGAAAAGACCATGCTCATGACGGTAATTGATCGAATGACACTGTCTGTGACAACTCGGCAAGAAAATGTTAATGAGAGCACCGAAGCCTATTATGACAGGAACTGTAGCAAATCGTCTTATTCGGCGATGATTCCAGATTTGGCATAAGCTCCGACAGTCTACGATTTTCTGTTTAGTGAACCTCAGAAGGCAGGATTTGTGCCGGCCTGTGCATCCATTCCGTTGCAGCTCTCCCGTTGTGTGGAGAGAAATCTGCTTCGATGGCCGGAAAAATCCGTATGTTTTGCAAGGGCATATGAAAGGTGGCATTCATTGAAGCGAAATCATCAGAAGTTGTCCCAATTCTCCAACGTTCGTCTTTGTGAATGATAACGAACGACATTATCAAGCTATCATTGTGGTCCTCAAGCTCAAAGATTGCGGAATTCTATGTTTGTCTCAACCTCCAAGGTCTTCCGACCTCAATCTCCTTGACAACGCCTGAAATAGACTGCAAATGAGCTCGCACAGATATCATCCAACCGCTATCACCCGGGTGACCTTTTCACTCATCTGCTAGCAGCACTTTCCCAAAGCTAGATGAATCATCTCATTTTTAGTATGCCACGTTGGTTCCAAGCGGTTGTGAACACCATAGGAGGTGTTGGGACGTACTCCATAATGAATGTAAGCCTCGTGTGCTTCTCTTTCCATCTGAATAAATAGGGTGTACTCTTGTTTGAACACCGTAAGTAAAACGCTATAAATTTTGCCTGACCATTATGCGTCTGTGTGTTTCATCCTACATACACTATATTATCAAAAGTATTCAGACACTACCAAATATTTGCATATACGTGCAAAAAATGGTTGTGCAGGAAGGTGCGCTGTGAGTGGAAAGGTACGTATATAAAACTGAGTTGTTCTGCCGTGTTATCAGTAACTTTGAAGAGAATATGCCGCGTGGACGTGAACTTTCCGAGTTCCAGCGTGGGTTGGTCATATGATGTCATTTGAGTAACGTTTCGATATGGAAGATTGCAGCTAAATTAAAACATACAAAAATTGATGGTAAGTGATGTCGTGAAGCGATGGAAGCAGGACGGTGCCACTACAGCAAAAGACGTTCAGGAAGGCCGCAAAAACTAACGAAACGTGGCAGAAAAACCATGGTAAGAAATATTAAGAAATCCCGTTCCTCTGCCCTTTCCAGCGCTGCTGAAGTAGGAAGTGCTTGTAATGGCTCGGTAAATACCATAATTATCCGAAGTGAGTTGCACAGTGTGGGTTATTATGGTACACCAGCGGCACACAAGCCACACACTACTACCGTGAGTGCAAAGCCCTGTTTGGAGTGGTGTGTTTTCCGTCGTTCCTGGACTCAGGGTGACAGAAAATCTATTCTTTGAAGTGATGAGTCACACTTTTCAATCTTCGAGCGTCATGGGAGTGTTTGGATACGGCGACAGACGGGCGAACGATTTTCGTCGGACTGTGTTCTTCAACTGTTAAGTTCCACGGAGGCTCTCTCATGCTATGAAGTTGTTTTTCGTGGATGGGACTCGGCCCTTTGGCTATTATATAACAAACCGTGAACTCTGAAGTGTACGTCGACGTTCTGGATAAATCTGCCCTACCAAAATGTGGCAGTATTGTGGAAATGAGCGTTGTTGTCTTTCCCAACGCGATCGAGCTCCCTGCCTCACTGCTTGGCGTGTTCAGGACTGGTTTCTTGAAAATGAGGTGGAATTGTTAGACTGTCCTGCTCAGAGTCCTGGTCTTAGTCCCATAGAATACTTTTGAGATGAAATGGAACGATGGTTACGAGATCGACCACAACGGCCGTCTTCGCTCTCCACTCTGGCAGGAGTTTTGCAGGACGAATAGCGAGCTAATCCTGTCGATAACGGAAATTTGTTGATAGTATGTCTGGACGTGTTGCCGCTGTCATACAAGCAAAAGCTGGACAGACTAACTACTAAATGCGATAAAAAACCATTTGTCCCAAAACATTGTGGCGTCCGAATGCTTTTGATAATATAGTGTATATTGTTCCAAATAAAATGCATACTATTGCTTATAAACGCAAAGGTTGATTTCATCATTTTTTCTCTTGAATAGAGAAAATATGCCAAAAACAGATGATCTAGCCTAGATAACATTTTTACATGTTCAACGCAATGGATATTGTAACCATTCTTTAATGGAAAACTTAAAGACACTAGGTAGTTAATCATGTAAATTCAATAACCGCTATCACAATTTTGGCTAATTCTTGCTTATATTCTTGTCAGTGAGTGCTATTCGCGGTAGTCTCTTTTTGAATACCATAAACTCTGGCAATAATTAATTTCTAACTCCATCGTGGATAGCTGCATATCGCTGTAGAATGTTCGGATTTCAGCGTTCCTTTTTGACGAGTACAAGAATGTAGCTATATTTCCTTATAGTGGGCAGGGGAGCTTTCTTTTGGATCATGTTGTGTATCCAATTGTTCACTACATTTTGTAACAATTTGTACATCTTAACGTGGATATGAAAGTTGGCCGAAACAAAAAAAACTTAGTTTATCCTTTCTGGAAGTGAATCTGCGGAGTATTTTGCAATCTTGGTTATAAAACAGCCTTATTCAACTTTAATACCACCAACACTTTAGATTGTGCTGAATAAATTTATCTGTATTCTCAATTGTTTTTAAGGATACTCTTCTCCGGCAAGCATAATGAAAATTAGCGCTCACAATGTAAGCCAGAATGATTCCTTTTTTCAAGCTACTCGTGCATCTATAGGAACAGATTCTTGCCAAAATATATTTATTTATCTTAAATAGCGTGCAGCATTCTGGTGGTTATCTCATAATCCCATCCGAAATTGTGCTCTGCCCATATCAGTTATCATTTTAGGGGTATTTCTTGTTCGATATAAACAGACAACTGAAATGCGCAAACGTTAAGACGATCGACCAATGTCTTCCTCTCCGATAAAACGCTATCGATTTTAATTCTTGAGAAATGCACGACTTTATTCAGTGCAAAAGAACACAGAAACAAAAGTTTCCTTCCTTTATTTTGACAAATACAGCTTTAACGAAAGCAGTCTTCTATCTGCTGCTCGACTGAATATTTCATTTAAATCTCTTGCAGCACAAACAATTGCTTTAGGGGCAAAATCTTTGGCTGAAACGATAAAATTTCTCTTTTGGAAGGACAAGATTTTCGCCGTGAAGAGCAATTTTGATTCAGTAAAGATCGCGCCCGACTTTCATCGCTCAGCCCGGTTTTCCTACCCGGTATGCTAAGCCTTTGAATATCCATAAAGCTTCTTACAGCTGTGCAGGAAAGAGCAATTCATGTAATTTTCTGTCCGTTTTCTTCTGATCCTTTCACAACAATGTACACATTTCTCAATTTTATTGTAAAACGTTTTCCATACAGCTATCGCAGTTCCAAAATTTGACACTTTAAAAGAGATTCAGTCATTCGGATCAACATTTTTGCCCAGTTGATCGGAGCCGCACATACACACACACAAACTGATAATTTTTTTCTATTTCTACCGTACCAAAACTGCGCGAGTCTTTACCACGTAGACATTCTTCGTGCATTATAATTTTCAACTACACTGCTGGCCACCCAAAATGCAACACCAAGAAGGACACGAGATAGCAATGCCAGATTTACTGGACACATAACACTAGATACAAAGATGAAACGATTGAGCTTACAGGCCCGTGCGACTTACGGAGCACGCAGACATCAATAGTTGGTGTGGCACCCATGGCTGGCAATAACGGCCGCTACACGCCGCGGCATCGAACGAAAGAGGCTTTGGATGTGGGCTTGGGGTATGTCGGTCCAGGCTGCTTCCACACGTTGCCACAGTTCTTCAGGCGTAGCCGCGGGTGCTGCTTGCCGGGCCACTCGGTTGCCGATCAGCGACCAGACGTGTTCGATGGGCGGCATATCAGGAGAACAGGCGGGCCGCGACAGCAGTGACACCTGGTGGGCCGTGAAGAATTGTTGCACAATGCGTGTCACGTGCGGGCGCGCGTTGTCCTGTTGAAACGTGGCCGCTGGCAGGTCCTGCAGGTAAGGGAGGACTACAGGCTCCAAAACGTCGGAGATGTAGCGGTGGCTTTTGAGTGTACCAGCGATGCGTACCAGAGGGATGCGGGTGTCATATTCAATTGCGCTCCAAACCATAACGCCAGGTGAGAGACCGGTATAGTGATGCATAATTCAGGCGTCATACAGTTTCTCGCCGCGGTGCCGCCGCACGCGGACCCGACCATCGTGGTGTTGCAGGCAGAAGCGGGATTCGTCGGAGAAGACAATGTCGTGCCATTTCTTAGTCCAGGTGCGACGTTCAACGGCCCACTGCCGCCGCACTCGCCGGTGGTGTAAGGTCAATGGTAATCGGAGCAATGGGCGCCGTGCGACAAGTCCCCGCTCCTGCAGACGTCGTCGAACAGTACATGTTGACACAGGTTGTTGCGCAACACACCCTAATTCCTGCGCTAACGTTCGTGATGTGGCGGTGCGAGCCGTCAATGCCCGCCTCACAACATGCCGGTCCACTCGTCCTGTGGTGTGCCGCGGCTGCGGCAATCGCTCACGTCGGTCCGTCTGTACTTCCTGCACCCACCGAATCCATACTCGCCTCACTGTGGCTGGATGTCGTCCCACACGGGCGCCGATGTCTCGGTACGATAAACCGCTGTTGCGTCAAACCACTATTCGTCCTCTGTCGAACTCCGAAACGTGCTGGAATGACTGCCGTATTCTGCGACGAGGCATCAGGAAGCTTCCCACGTACAGGTCCGGCAGCACAACACACTTCCAGTACTTACACCCCTCCTTCTGTGTACCCTTCTTATAGTGCTTCTGGGTGGCGTGCCGGGCGCACATGATTTGCGTATGCCCTGCAATGCTAATCGTTTGCATGTCCTCTCGCGGGCGACGCATGCTGCGAATTTCAGGCCAATCGGATGCTTCCTCCTTGGTGTTGTATTTTGGGTGGCCAGCAGTGTAATTCATTTTAGAGATCTTGATCGCGAGAATCCGGGAGAAATAAAAATTTTTGTTCTGAATTTAATCAGCTGATTGCCGTACATGTCAGAAAACGTGAGCCAAGTATTCTGATTTCATCATCGCCATGCGGGGCAGACGTGTAGTCCTACGACCTTGGGAGCAATGTTTCCTCTAAGCAGCAACTTAACTTTTTCCGCGCAGCTGAAATATCTTCCGCGGAGTAACCATTTTAGATTAAAATTCCCTAATCCCTAATTAATTTTCATAACAATAAATAAGTAAAATTTCGGCCGCTCAAATATCAACAGAACACTTTTCTTAAATGCCGTTTGCCTCCTTCTAAGTTCGTCTCATTCTTCTAAGTTCGATCCATTTATGGGGAAATTGTCGGCTGAAGCCGACGATATCAGCCGACGACTTCCTCATAAATGGTAAACAATATTTTCCGAGTACTCTTAAAGATGGTCGAGTCTTCGGCTTGGGGGAAATATTTGACCGGCGATTTATTCCTTGAAAGGACTGTTAGAACAGAACGATTTTGAATTTGTTCTATTTGAACTAATTATTTTGTTTATTATTCTCCTTGGTATTTTGATATCAAAGGAACTGTGTATTATGCGTAAACACGCTTTTCCTAATTTGCAGTGTTTTTAGTCCAGAAGTTTGATTTTCTCACTTTTTATAAAATACAAATTTTAATTAATGAAATGCTCTTAATAATTCTTTTTATTTAAAATCAATTGCGGAAAGAACGCTGTAAATGGGAGGAAAAGAAAACATAAGGTTTCCAGTCCAAGTTCCAGCTTCTACTGCAATAGTAAGAGAAGCTGAGAAAATAAAATTTTTTGCCCATGTGGTTTTGATGCCTGACCAGCTTATTGGGTGTATTGCCCATGGCCACTTAGAGGGAATATTGCTTGGGAGATGGCGACAGCCAGAGCCAGTGAGCAAGGAGCTGATTAGCTATTATAAAGGAAAAATCGGCTGCACGTTCTTCCACTGCTATTCAACTGCAGACAGTGTTACAGTGAGGACGGCGACAGGGTTCTATTATGAATAGCGTTTGAAGGAGACCACGGAAATGAGGGCGTGTTTTTCGTAATGCACGTGAGCGAAGGAATTCTGAAAGCACACGTAATGATCGCAGTAATACATGTGGCAACCTATCTTTCAGAAAAGAATTTTGGTTACAAAGCTGCCAAACATGAGCACAGTCTGGGTGCGATGAATATTGAGGTGCCACGCTTTGTATTTCGCTAATGAGGAAACTAATGGTCATTTTGATTCCTGTTGTCATACAGGCCTTATTTCCCTTTCAGAACTACAGATAAATACGGGGCTGAAGGACTTACTTCTGAACAGTCCTTATTTTGTTCAACACATCTGGAAATAAACTGACGGAAAAAAATCCCAACACCAAGAAGGGGTTGTGTTAGATAAACGACAGTTGGTAGGCTGTGAGAGTACATCTGTAAGATGACGTCTATGCAAATTTCGCGCTCGGCGCATACGTGTGGCGCTAGTAGCACCCTTCGGAACATGCAAAGCAGGTTTGCTGTAAATACGCGCTGTAACGTTCGTGAGGGTTAGTTATCGTTGAGATTCGGCGTAGTGTGTTGATGTTAGTCAAGAATGCCGTTAAGAAGACGAAGAAGCCATTATCAACAGCTCACGGAGTTTGAACGAGGTCGTGTGATAGGGCTACGAAAAGGTGGATTTTCGTTCCGCAAGATTGTAGAACGACTTGGCAGGAATGTAGCGACTGTGCATGATTGTTGGCAGCGGTGGTCAAGGGAAGGTACTGCCTCAAGAAGACCGGGTTCCGGCCGGCCACGTGGCACTACTGAGAGGGAAGACCGCCGTGTACGGCGTATGGCCGTGGAGAATCGTACTGCGTCTGCGGCAGCAATTCGAGCTGCAGTTGCCACCTTAGTGACACAATGAACTGTTACAAATCGGTTACTTGAAGGACAGCTCCGAGCCAGACGCCCTGTAGCGTGCATTCCACTTACTCTAAACCACTGCCGTTTGCGACGTCAGTGGTGTCAAGCTAGAGCTCATTGGAGGATGGAGTGGAGATCTGTTGTGTTTTCTGATGAAAGCCGGTTCTGCCTGGGTGCCAGTGATGGCCGTGTGTTGGTTAGAAGGAGGCCAGGTGAGCGCCTGCAACCAACCTGTCTGCGGCCGAGACACACTGGACCTACACCTGGAGTTATGGTCTGGGGAGCAATTTCCTATGACAGCAGGAGCACTCTCGTGGTTATCCCACGCACCCTGACGGCACAGTTGTACGTCGGTCTGGTGATTCAACCTGTTGTGCTGCCATTCATGAACAGCATTCCAGGGGGTGATTTCCAACAGGATAACGCTCGCCCGCATACCGCTGTTGTAACCCAACATGCTCTACAGAGTGTCGACATGTTGCCGTGGCCTGCCAGATCACCAGATCTTTCACCTATCGAGCACGTATGAGACATCATTGGACGACAACTCCAGCGTCACTCCCAACCAGCATTAACTGTCCCTGTATTGACCGATCAAGTGCAACCGGCATGGAACTCCATCCCCCAAACTGACATCCAGCACCTGTACGACACAACGCATGAACGTTTGCGTGCTTGCATTCAACATTCTGGCGGTTACACCGGTTATTAATGTACCAGCATTTCACATTTAAAATGGCTCTTCTCGCGCTTATATTAAGCTGTGATCTTGAAACCTTAATCGATTAAATATGTTACCTATACAAATGTATTGCCGCCATTTCATTCCTCTGCAACTATTTTTTCGTGGTGTTGGGATTTTTTTCCCGTCAGTGTACAATCGTGCAATGTCATTCACTTCCCTCTCGGCCACTAAAAGAAAGGAGTTTCCAGGCAATGGTCCGTACTGCTTTAAAATTCAGGAACAGATTCACAGGAACATCTCAGATTTATTACCCCTTACTGGTAAAAAAAATTTTTTTTTTTTTTTTTTTTTTTTTTTTTTCGAAAGTATGCAGGGGTGACATGGAGGAGACTGGCACAAGACAGACCGTTGTGGAGGAAACTTGGGTTAGACCTTCGTCCAGCAGTGGATTGATAATGGTTGACAATGATGATGATGATGATGACTGGTAAAAAATGTACTTTATAGATTTCACGGCAGCTACTGATACACTATATTGACAAAAGTCACCGGACACCCCTTCAAAAGCAAATGAATGGATCCGTTGCGTTGTTCAGATACGCGGTACAGCTGCAAACGGTATAAAAACAAGACTACAGCTGATCGCGGTCATACCCGCACTGTGAGGTCGAGTAAAAATGTCGTGGTGGGAGAGAACTGACTTTCAGAAAGGAAAGATTGTTGGGTGTTATATTAGTGGGTTGTCCATAAGAGAAAGCGAGAGGCGTTTAAACACACCCAAGTTAACTGTTTTGGATGTACTGAATAAGTGGAAGACACATGACATGTCTGAAGCAGCAAAACGCACCGCCAGACCTAAGAAAATTAGTGATAGAGGACGTCGAAGCCTCAGGAGAGTAGTAACAGCTAATCGACGAAGTAGCGCAAAAGACCTCAGTGTACAGGTTAGTAAAAAGTGCTGCAACCTCGGTATGTACATGTACCATTCGCAGAGAACTTCATTCCATGTGTTACCGTGATCGTGCGGCTGCCCATAAGCCTTTCATCTCCAATCGGAATGCTACTCGTCGTTTAGCATGGTGTAAAGAACATTTATCGTTAACCGTATATCAATGGAAACGGGTCCTACGGACTGATAAATCCAAATACGCGATCCATTAGCCTCATGGCCGTGTGTGGGTATGGCGGCAGCAGAGGGAACGCTATTTACCACAGTGTACTGTTCTTACGGTCAAGTTTGGAGCTGGCAGTATACTCGTGTGGGGGTGTTTTTCGTTGTATGGTCCCGGCCCATTTTTATCGTGGGCAAACCTATTAATCAGCACGTCTACGTCGATATTCTGGACAATTGTGTTCTACCAACTCTGTGGCAATACTATGGTACCGAGCCTTGTTGGTACCAGCAGTATAATGCACCTAGCCATAAAGTAAGCACTGTTACAACGCGGTTTGACGATAATTCCGTATCGTATGTGGACTGGCCAGCACAAAGCCCTGATCTTAATCACATACAGCACCTATGGGATGAATTAGAGCGCCGCATAAGAAGTTTGGAACCAAGGCCTACTACTAAGCAACAGTTAGCGCCAAAATTATGTACTGAATGGAAGCGCATACCTATCGCTGTGTTCCAAAACCTTGTCGAAAGCCTGTCTCGAAGGGTCAGTGCATGCATTAAGGCCAAAGGTGGACCGACGCCGTCCTAATGTATGTCAATAAATGCTATGTTGTGTTTCTCATCTAGGTGTCCGGTGACGTTTGTCAATATAGAATTAAAATGATCGATATTGACAGCCCCAAAAAATAGAAAATGTGGAGACATAGAGTAATGTGCGTTTTCCAAATATAGCTCAAGATTATTTATTTCGAAATAAGAAATGGAAGTTTTGTAGAAGGAGGCTACCATACAAAAGATAATGGATACATGGTTTGTGTGGATTTAGAG
This sequence comes from Macrothele yani, assembly GCA_039090855.1. Lineage (NCBI taxonomy): Eukaryota > Metazoa > Arthropoda > Arachnida > Araneae > Macrothelidae > Macrothele > Macrothele yani. The sequence continues at coordinate 10,643,961 of CM077017.1, forward strand.
AATAGCTCCTGAAGGAAGATAGTCTACTAAATTTCATTACTGCTGATATCGCATTTTAATTACTGCTGATATACGTCTCCATTTACAGAGATTTTGAAAACCAACTCCAGCTTTAGGCACATTTATCACAACCTCTCACATATTAACTATTGCGTTTTGTACTCATTATCTTCTCTTCTTTTAGTCATTTTAAATCCAGGGCTGTCGGCGTGGGAGGCGAGCTCTCTGCGGACAGAACTAGTTTGCCACGAACGAGCGTGTGCTTGAAGCTGTCTCTTTCCTGCTGAATGTGTAATCAAATGATTCTCTCTTTAATTTTACAATATTGCGAGGTATGTTTCATAAATTTCAGTTTCATATAATTCATAAATTTGTTTTTTCAACGTAACCATAGTTAAGGGAAGTTCACTCATGTTCGAGGAGTGTACCAACTTAAAGTCGCTTTCCAAAGTTTTGTGCTGTCCTTGTTGTCTTAAAAGGCGATTGTTGAATTAATATATTTACCTCGGTTCATGTCACATTCTGTTACATTTTCAACGTTGTAACTTTCCTTTCCGTTGTGCGTTGTCCAAAGCTCCATTTGTTTTAAAGGGGAAAGATATTTTATTTTACTTCTTGTTACTTTTAGAAGCGAATTCCTCCCAGTCTTGTCTATTCAACCCATGGATGAGAGCATATTATATCCACATAGCGTTGCTTTTTTTTTCCTTTCAAATATTTGATAAATTTTGTACGCGTATAATTCTTTTTTCCAAAAAACTTTTTTTAATGTTTTTCCAGGACATTTGTTTCAAGCGGTTTCAAATTATTTCTTGTTATTCATGGGAACGGAGTGGGTGTATTTCACGAATGTAATTGAGTATTTCATGGCTTAAGCTGATATCTTCGTCGACGTGGCATTTCATTAGGAGATTAATTCGCCTCTCTACATATGGCTTTTTTCTTAACATCCACTAAAATAACACGATGGCGATAGCGTCGTCTTCAACTAACTGGTACCATAAAAGACACAGCAAGTGTTGCATTTGCGCATGCGCAGTCCCGTTGCTTCCACCTGCTGTTGGGATTTCATCGGTTGCCAGCTACGGGCCACTAGTGGCATTTACTTGGAGGCCCATAATTCACGGCGATGCTGCATGGTCATCAATGGCTCGCCAACTGATAGCGCTGCCACCAACGGACCGCCACCCGGCCGTGAGTGGCAGATTTCAGCCAGCAGTGACCCATCACTGCCAGCTAGTGGCCAGCAGTTTCCCAGCACTTGTATTTTTGCTAGGTACCCTCCAATAATTGCTTTGGACTCTCTGTAAAATTTCCTTTCAAGACACGTATTGAGAAAATTATCTCAGAAATCAATCATAATTAATTCTTTCAGCATGTCCTAACTATTTCAGAATGTTTGTCTTTATCCTACCGATATCATTTTGTTTCACGTTATCCATCTGCAAAAAAAAAACAGCTGTGTTCCGCATATGGTTAAACTGAGACTTGCCATAACATTCCCTCTTATTGGGTGTGTGCAAAAGTTTAACCCGTTTGCGTAATAGATGCAAATTACGATCGGAGTTGTTACGTTACAGATGACGCTGCGTTGCCAAATTTTCAGATAACAAAGCGTGGAGCAGTAGAGCATATAGAGGCACTAGGTTTGTCCGAGTACGTCATTCGTAACGGAAATCAGGGACGGTGTAACATAGCATGTGATACGGAACACATTAGACATTGTTTACTGTACGAGTTCGATAAAGGCAGTACTGCAGCCGCGGTTTGCCGCAACATCTGTCGAGTGTATGGGAAGGATGCAGTTGATGATAGCACATGTCGCCTTTGGTTTCAGAAATTCCGGAACGGAGACAGAAGCTGTAAAGTTCAACCACGTGATGACGTCCATCTGTGGTTTCTGACGAGGATGTCGACCAAGCCATAACAAATGACGCACATGCAACCGTTCAGGAATTAGCTGAAACGTTGTCGGTACACATAACAACAGTCGAAAGACGGTCATGCGCATGGGTTCTTCACCAAGTTCGATAACTGGGTTCCACATCGGCTTCCTGCGAAGCAACGAGAGGAGAGAATCGGTACCTGTGTTTCTTTGCTTTCTCGTCACAGAAATGAACCGTTTTAGGGAAGAATTTTAACGGGTGATGAGAAATGGGTACTGTACCGTAATGTAAAGCGTCGACGGACTGTGTGCTAAGGTGCGGAGCCTGCTCCATTGACCTCAAAAGGACGACTGCATCCCAAAATGTTTTTGTTGAGTGTTTGGTGGGATGCCCAGGGAATAATCTACTGAGAGGTTTTGGCACCTAACCGAACGATAAATGCTGACCTCTGTTGCCAACAGTTAGACAGATTGCGAGAAGAACTGACATCGAAGCGGCCAGCACTCGTCAATCGCAAAGGCGTTATCCTTCATCATGATAACGCCAGACCTCGTGCTGATTTAATTATCCGGCAAAGATTACTGGACTTTGGTTGGGAAGTGATACCTCTCCCGGCGTATTCCACTAACTTGGCACCTACGGACTACCATCTAAGGACTATCACCTACGGACTACCATTCTAAGGACTATCACCTACGGACTACCATCTAAGGACTACCACCTACGGACTACCATCTAAGGACTACCACCTACAGACTACTACCTTTTTCGATCGTTACAGAACGCCTTCGCTCTTCAAACCTCCGATGATGTGAACGATGTGAAAACGGCATTGCATCACCTTTTTGACTCTAAAACACAGGAGAAGCTTTTTCCGGCGTGGGATTCACCTACTCATAGACAGATGAGACACGAGGTCATACAGAATGATGGCAATTATGTGAAATCCTAGGTACGTTATTTGCTGTGTTCTCCTCCTTTCTTTGTAGATTACAAAAAACGGGTAGAACTTATGCACACACCCAATAATATCGTATCTCCCCATCTTACAAAAAGGTCAAGGTAGTGCCTCCTAGCGTGAATAAGGAATAATTACACTTCCATACCCAGAGATTCCAGAACTTTTTGATACCTCATCTGTGCGAAATCCTCTGACAAGGGAAATGACCTTGCAATTCGAATTTACTGGCTTACTGATTTCACCATCTTATTCAGTTTTCCTATCCAACATGCTTCCGAAGCGCACAATGCATTTAGCAGATCGGTATCATAAAAAAACAACAGGTTTCTGACATAGAAATCTGAAAGATTTTTTTTTATTAAGGGTTTAACGACCACCGTGAGCAACTCAGTGGGATATAAGCAGTCGCACGTCCCTAATTTAGGGCCACTGACTACAGGAAAGGAAGAGAGCCAGTGCCGTAAGACAAATACAACATTCATGTCTCACCGGGATTCGAACCCGGGCCCACCTCGGAAGAATGATCAGAAGCCGTCGCTTAGACCACTTCGCCAATGGGGCAGCGAAATATCGAAGACAAACAGGTCTTGTCAATTTTGGCTTTGCGCATTCATGCGCAAATATGTTGAACAACCGTCACCGAAGGAAAACAATCTAGATAAAACTAAATTTACTAGCACACAGGTTGCAGCTCAGTGCCACTGCCTTCAAATCGAATTTGGCTACGCTTCAAGATTACAGAGTAAGATGAATATGAAAGATCACGGTCGTCGCAGCTTCTTGCAATGTCCTGGAGAAACATTTTAGTAATTTGCCAGAGTTTAGCTAGTCTTTTTTCTTAGGCCACTAGGCGATTCTTCAGTTTCTAGTTGATCACACGAAAAGACAGAACTTGTATGTTTTTCAAATGAACTAGGTTAACATATTCTGAAATTATTTTTCAAAAATTTCATTTCGTTTACCGTTTTAAGTTATTAAATGAAAGTCACAGGAAACGAGAAATCTAAAGTACGCCTTATCATGTTGAAGTTGAAGCAGCGTTTTAATGAAAGTTTCCTTTTCTCTACTACACACAAGTTCGTAGTTTTGGTTGAAGCAGAAACGTAACATTAAGTTAAAACAACATTTTTCTTTTCCTCAGGAAGTATGTAAAAGATTTCTCAGGAAGATGGAGTCAAGGAGCAGAGGTCCTTTGCAACCCCAAATAGTGCGAAACATGACAAAACGTGAAGGAATTTATCTCCGCCTGTTTTCTTGCAAGGTTTCACGGCGTCTTTGTGCCGAAAAATGTGGCGAGTTATGATTTCCCAGTAAACAACCATAATTCTGACTTATTATTTCGTTTTCGTGTCTATGATGCATTTTCAGGGCTGAAGTGTTTCGCCGAACCGCTGTGAATAAATGATATTATGTTTGCAGAAATAAAAAAAAAGCTTTGCTGTTCGTTTTTTGTTTCGGTAAATCCATTTAATGAGAGGATTGAATGAATCCCTGGGAAAACTCTCCGTGCCTTAATTGGAAAAAATTTCATTTTTCCCATCTTGTTGAATTAATTTTATAAAAATCATTATATCATTATTTATGGGTAAAGTTTGCAAACTTTACCCATAAATAAATTTGTGAATCGTATTGTTCAGGTGTTCCTTATCTCCGAAGTCACATTTTTTGGCAATAAATTAGGGAAAATTTAATTATGCCGCAGGACGTGAATCAAAAATAGGAACAAACTAAGTAACAAGACCAAAACTATGACTCGAAAAGTAAATGCTCCAGATGATAGGATCAGATTTCAAGGCACCTTGCTTTAATGATAAACTGCTTTTCAGATAATTGCATTTATCATAACAGCAGTCCCCTTTTCATGCAAATCAGTTAATATAAGAAAAACAAATTGCTTCTTAGTAATAATCTCACTGGGCGGTAAAACGTGTAAATAACGGCGACCCATAACTTCAATATTTTACGGTTATTAAAAAGTGTCTGCTCTTCTGGAGGCTGACTTGCGAGCCCAATTAGGCTTACAATTCAAAACACTTGATATTACATACGTACGCACAACATATAATTAAAATGGTGTTTTTCGATTAAATATTTTTTCTATTCTTTTACAGTGTTAAACAATACAATACTTGTTGATACATACGTTACATGTACTATATTCTTTTTTTATAATACAGTACATGCAATGCATTTATTTCGATGAATGTTGAAACGTAACAACAAAATATGTTACACCAGGAATTTTAAAACACACGTACTTACCGCTCATTTATGTATAATTAAGTCTCTCAGAAATTTTGGCTGCAAAAAATCTGATAAAAGCAATTTTTTTTTTGGAATTCGTAGTTTGTTTATCTACAGGCATTTTTGAATTATTTAATAGAGCTAACCTCTCTGCATCCCATTTGTTTACAAACAAAACCTTTTGTAACTCTTCACTACATTTTATAGCGTCTTAAAAAAAACCCGCAGTCTTCTTCTACAACTGCATCAGATGCATCCTCAATCCAATAGTTTTCTTCTGATGTCCTCAAAGCAAACGACTCAACACATTGTTCGTTGTCTCTTCGATACACAGATCCTCATTGACCGTAATGGAACACTTTGCATTTGTTTCACTGTTTAGACACGTAATTAGTTCGAAAACGGTATCTACATCCTGTTCTTTTGAATTGACAACGAATAACCTATTTAGTTTGGAAGAAGACGTTTTGCCCATTTCTAAGAACAAATCGGCCATATTGAAACCACAGACCAGTGGTTTTTGTAATGGGGAATCAGCAGGACAAAAAGGACGCGATTTCTGCCCAAAACAGATAAACAAAATCCTTGTGGCAAAAATTCGCCGATTTTCCAACCTTGAACATTCATGTGTTATGCCTTATGACCAAGATTACTGCCTGTTATATGCAGGGTCCGCTGTTTGGAGGTAAATATACGGTGCCGTATATGCTTCGAGACTGGGGGATCACAAAATGGACAGCTGAATGAAGGTGGCCACTATTCGGAATCTCCGTTAAGAAGGTTTCACTGTATAATATTTTGAATGTTTTGGGGCGCTTTATGTTCGTAATTGAAGTAACACTCAATGTCTGACAAACAAGATCGTAGGAAGCTTTTCTTATCTGGGAGGGCGAGACTTGAAATTACGCTCCTTCGAGTTCAAAATTACGCCTCTTCGAGTTCCAGTCAAATAACACTTGGTTTTTACTTTCTCACACGCCGCCGTTATACGAAAGTATTATGATCGTTCAAAAATCACACTTCAGGTTTTTGACGTAATTTTATTAAAAATGTAAAAACTAGGTAAATATCCAAGAACCACAGGTTGTAAATATCAAGTAAAGCGTAAGCCTTATGTGAACGCCGAGAACACAACACTCCACAGAAATGCAGAACGAAAAGAAAACCAACGACAAATGAGTATCGGATAGTGAACGTAACAAGAGGAAGAAGCTTTAGGGGTAGGGCTTGGGAAAATTCCGATCAAGGTTAAACGCTCAGAGAACTTTCTGCGACAGAGCAGAGATGATTAATTAGCTCTTCATCCCAACAATATGTTCCGAAACGTCATGGAGGTTAGACATTTCATTGTTTTCTATATCTCCATTCACTGTTTTGGAAAATTCCCTTCATGGATATGAGATGTTCAGACCTCACAGTGTATGTTGCTCTGTACCTTGGTTAACTGCATGGAATACTGTATAAGAGTAACTAAGTTTTTAAAAGGAAAATACTGAAGGGTATAACTTTCTTTTTTAGTTACGATTTCTATTTTTACATTTCCTAGAGCATGAATTTACGCTCCTGGAATGCCTATTCTGGGAGGGCAACCACCCTCCCTGCCCTCCCGATAGCTATGGCCTTGCTAACAGAGCACTTATATGATTACTAACGGTCTCAGGGATCAATTACAGCAAGAACTGCGATAAGTGGAACTTACAGCGACTTGCGTTATTAACTTCCTGGTTGTTGAATTACAGCTTGCTCCTAATTACAATTCCTCTCTGAATACTAAAACAGCTTTGTTGACTTATTCACAAGATCACTCTCGCAGATACAGCTTATTCGGTGTGCAAGTCCTCAAAATAACATGAGATAAAATGCAATCAGTAAATCGTCATACCATCATCCCACGCCTTTTGCTATCGACGTGGCTTTTTAATTACCTTTGACACACTATCAGTTTTTCTCAAAAAGTAAAAGAAAAGCAGGAGAATTTCGTACAGAATGAAAATACAACTGTAAGTAACATTATTTATATAAGCATAAAAACTCAAAAAGGAAAATCAAGTTAGAAGCATACGTCACAATTGTTTGCATTTCTCTTTTTCGGTTGAAAGCAGGTTTTTCATTCAACTAATGGTGCCAACTTTCTGCGCATTGCAGTTAAATACACTGGCGGAAAGTGAAAAAGAACACCAAGAAGAAGATGTCTGATACCAACGAAATTTATACAGCATAATAACGGAATACAGAGGATAACGTGATCAAAACATTATGGCAAAATACAGCTGTATTTGCTGGTAAACTGAAAAATAATATTTCCCTGTAACATGGTTAGTACGAGGTTGAACCGCCATGAAATGCGTCACACTGTGCAATTCTGGCATGGAGTCTGTCGTACAGATGTTGGATGTAAGTTTGGAGTATTGAGTTCCAAGTATCCTCAACCTGGACGCTTAAATCGGGGATAGTCGTTGCTGGCCGTGGAGACCGGATAAGTCGTTGTCCCATAAACCTCAATTCCATCGAGTACATCTGGGATGCCATCGAGAGAGATGTTCGAGGCTCTGACCCCCCCATCAAATCTTCTTGAACTGTGGGAGCTTGTTCAAAGGTCGTGGATCCGTATGGCTTCCCAACGCTTCCGGTGTCTTGTCGAGTCCATGCCGAGACGAATCGCCGCCGTCATCAATCAGGGCGAAAGGTGGTGCTACACGGTTACTAGACAGGTATCTCTAATTCAATTGCTCTTCAGTGTATAGTGCGTTGAAACTGTATACTTCTTTATGAATCACCTTGTATATAATCATCACAAAACTGTAGTCTCTGATTTCAAGAATCCTAGCCTACTGTTTAGCATGTAATAATACATAAATAAAAAATTAAAACTTTACTTGCTCGGGAGCGATAATCAAACCCGAATCTCCAGATTTTCATTCGAGCATGCTATTACTTCTATGGCTATTCTGTTTACCGCCTTAAAAATTCTGTAGTTGTTTCATGTACGTATTTGTGAGTAATATTTCTTCCAAACTCTATATATCCTTTCTTTTTATTCGAGGAAGGAGAGGAATTGGAGAAAGTGTATTTTCCTGTTTGTTGCTAGTATTTTCAAGAAATCTTTTTCAGTCTTGCTCTACTCATAGTTTTTACCCGCTCCTTTGTATAATTCTTTTCACACAGTAAGCAGGGTATATGATTGAATTAGATGATCTGAATAATTTCTTTGTAAGAGTTTTCAGACACTAGCGCAGTACTCCTTCTTCAGCTTTTGTTAGCATACGGATCCGAAAAGCCATGTTCTTGTTAGCACACATAAAAATAACAAAATTGCATGGAAGCAATGTATGTCGTTGCTCAGTTTTCATTGCACATCATTACAGCTGCACATAATAGAAAACATCAGTGGAAGATGTTCGGCTGAATGACTGCAATTAAAATTCTTGCTAATGCGACGCGTGTGTGGGAAAAAAACGTGGACCCAGAGTAAAAATGCACAATGGTGTTCAGAGTAATTTGCATTTTCGCTTCTCCCGTGTACGTGACTTTCTTCAAGAGATCCACTTGTGGTATACTTGAATTTCCATCAGCTGGCGATGCCGTGAATTCCTGAGATAGCAACTATCACATATAAAAATTCCCCAGGACCCCAATTAACTTCAGGCTTGATTTATTTCCCTAATAGCGATTTCTTTACAGTTCAGAGGACCCTGGAAGAAATTTCTACTTGAAAAATTACGTCCCACAGCGATCACTTTTAGCATGGGCACTTATTCTGGGCTTCGAGGAGCAAACCTTCATGTGCGAATATTGACTAAAGTGTCGTGGGTTTCTCAGAATTATAAGATTTCTTGTTTATTTTGTGTGCTGCATTTGATGTTTATTTGTGTTCGTTGCTTTTTACAACATTTTCGTAACAAAAGTCCTAATAATACCTTCTAAATTTTTAAAAAGAAATGAAAATAACTAGAACAATATTTTTAATGTGCTTAATGAGAAAGTAAAGCCGATAGGGAATGAATAAGTGAGATTAAATGAAAATGAAGATTGTATCTTACATTGCTTTAGTGAAGAATAGCTCATAAGTCATTAAGTCTTTGTCGAACGGTATTCGCTTTTTGAGAGGCATCAATTTTTAATGCGCATGTTCTCACGGAATAATATTTTTTCTAAAGCAATTAGTCGGAATTAAAGTAAACTTCGGAAACACTCCAGCGGAAAGGTAATGCAGCATTTTTACTGCACTACAGAAATACGGATTACGAGAGAAGAGATCTGTGCTTCAGTCCCGAAACGGCAAGTGATGTTTTCCCTACATTTCATTGGTGCTATGGCATGAAGAATAACTTTGTCTTCCTTTGAGGTTTAAACAAAGATAATTTACTTCTCTTTCATATAGATATAATTTTTAAAATGCTTCCTTATATTCTAAATGCCTTAAAGACTAAGAATCAGTCACGTGATGCAGTGAAGGTATAACTGCAAGTGCGGGGAAGATTCATTTTGCAAAAAACATTTGGACATGGTTAAAGAATTACTTAACTTTAAAGGAGGCTCTTGACAGTAAACAAATCTTATATTATTCACCTTTAAAGTATAGTAATATAAAAAGTAATGCAATTCATTAGCTAAAAGCAATTACACAATATAATTTCTGGAAAAATAGAAATTTAACGTCATTTAATCAGAAATATCGAAATTGGGAGTAATTAAAATTAGCAATATAATGCGATTTTTGAAAAGTTCTTAAATTTGAAAATAGGAAATTTGGTGCAAATAAAACATTAAACCCAATAGTTTGTAGAAAAGGTAATGATATTCCTAATAAAATATTGGAATAGAATAATATTGAATAAGTCACAAATTCATAGTTGGATCCAAAGTCAAATTTTCATTTTTCATGTGTTGGAAACTGTTCCTCTCCCTGTAGCTTACATAGAGAAAGTACTTAGTACAAATTTACATAGAGAAAGTAACCAAAAAGAAAAGTTAAATTAGAGTATACGTTACAAATGTTCTTACGAAAGAATCATCTCAGCTCACCGAACTCCGAAAACATGATAAAACGAAATTTCCAATTGCAAAGTTGGTCAGCATCATTTATTTGCTAAATAAACGGTCGTAACACTTCGGTGTCGACGAACGAATTTCTAAGCCATGAAATATAGAGTTGTTGTCTAGAGATGACAGGAACCACTATACGGAGGAGAGGACACATCGTAACCCTGGAATCCCTGACTCCCCAGTTCGTGCGAAACTGTCATTTCGACATGCGAATCGATGTAATTGCAGCTGATGAAAGCAACTCGGCATTCGTTTAATGGTTCTGGCATATTTAAAGAGCAATCCAATGATATTGTAAAGCTTAGAAATGCCTTTCGGTACTTTTGCCGCCACAGAGAACATCTGAAATTCGCCGGTGGACCCTACTTTTTATGAATGATATGTAGCAAACGCATGATGCTATCCACTTTGCAACTTACTTTTTTGCTCTATCATATTTTCGGAGTTCGGGGAGTAGGGTTCATGAATTCACCGCTAGAGGCGCTGACGACGTTCTCATGCGATCAGCTCACTTGCTTCTTCACACATCCGGTTGGTTCCACATCGGTATCAGCTTATATTCTCTTGTGAAGCGACTGGTGCGGGATTTCACTATGCACCTTCTATATCTCTGTAGGAAAGCATTTCTATTTGTCTACTTTATCAATTTATCATTCCTACAAGATCCACCCCATCCTTGGCAAAGGGTGAAGACTCATAATGACTACCAGGCCGGAGTGTGCGAAGTTGGGGTGTCAGTTTCTTCACTGGGTGCAACAGACCCGCTGTGTCATAATCGGATTACAACTCAAGCCCAGCAGTACAATTTTCTGTCCCTCAGACCTATGAATCACAGGACGACTTCCAGTCTAACGGCATTTCAGAAGATTTTTAGCTCTTTGTTTATGCTTGATTTAAATGCCAAATTAAAAATGTATTATTAATAATAATATATTTAAATAATAAATAAGATATAAAATATAATAAATAATGTATAATAATATATAATTTAATAATATATTTAAACGTATGTTAATTGTTCGTTATTATTTTGTTTTTGGTTGAAAGACCCAATGGGCCACCTGAAGCTTACAACGTAATCGTCTTTCCGCTGCAACTTAGTCCTTACGTCAGTAATTGCGTTATGTGTGCTAATGTCAATGTAATATCAGAAGGTGCCCATACACATTACAAGAAAGGGGTCAATTGTAGTACTTACAAATACGTTTATTTTGCCTGCATGGATTGTACTCCACACTCACATCCGGTTTATTGGCGTACTCAATACGGTATCGGTGATTTAACATCCAAACACAGTGTAACAGCACGTCTATCATCAATTACATCAATCCCCCCAAACAACCACTGCATTGCTTTTTAATCTATCGTTCCTATCCGGCCACACATACGTTACTCTTGTTCTGACCTAAGTGTGTTGCCAACATCATTCTCGGTTGAGGGAAAAGACATAACGTTAAGGTTTGAAAATGTCTAAGAAAACGAACTCAAATTTACATAGAAAAAGAAACTCAAAAGGAAAGTTAAAATAGAAGATACGCTACAAGCTACGTATAAATAAGAAGTCACCTATCCATAATTTAGCAAAATCTTCCAAATACGCGGACACAACGCAAATAGACAAAGTCATCACTCTTTTCCCGTTTTTCTTTAATTAACACACAGAAACCGAAAATTTGTATTAATATTTCGACACCACTAGGATCGAACCCCAGATCTCTCTAGAAGTAGCTGAGTGCGTTCGCCTTACGCTACGGTGCCAAAAAATCCATGGTGCTATATGTGTTTATCAGTCAGCATATGACTTCTTTTGTGAAGTCAAGATGTTCTTTTGTGAAGTCACGATGCTGACAGATAAACACACATAGCGCCGTGGATTGTTGGCACCAATCGAACCCCAGATCTCCCGATAAGTAGGCGAACGCACTCGGTTAGTCATCGAGAGATCTGGGATTCGATTCCAGTGGTGTCGAAATACAATTTTTCCGTTGTTGAATGTTAATTAAAGAAAAACTTGGAAAGAGCGATGACTTTGTCTATTTACATAATTTAGGAGCCGCCCTGGTGGCGCAGTGGACTAAGCACTGGTTTTTCACTGTTCGTCCGAGATGGGTCCGGGTTAGAATCCTGGTGAGGCATGGATGTTGTGTTTGTCTTACGGCACTGGCTCTCTCCATTCCCTGGAACCAGTGGCTCCAAATTAGGGACGTACGACTAGTCATAGCCCATCGAGTTACACACGGCAGTCGTTAAATCCCCAAATAAACAAAAAGAAAAATTAGGACCACCTGTTCCAGGAAATGACCAAAATCTGCGCCGACGGAGAAGCGCAGCATCCATGCTTGATCTAGGATTCGAACCAGGGCTCAATCCGATGACTAATCAGAAACCTCGCGTATGAGCCACCTATTAATCCGATGACTAATCAGAAACCTCGCGTATGAGCCACCTATTAATCCGATGACTAATCAGAAACCTCGCGTATGAGCCACCTATTAATCCGATGACTAATCAGAAACCTCGCGTATGAGCCACCTATTAATCCAATGACTAATCAGAAACCTCGCGCATGAGCCACCTGTTAATCCGATGACTAATCAGAAACGTCGCGTATGAGCCACCTATTTATCCGATGACTAATCAGAAACGCCGCATATGAGCCACCTATTAATCTGATGACTAATCAAAAACCTCGCGTATGAGCCACCTATTAATTCGATGACTAATGAGAAACCTCGCGTACGTGCCACCTATTAAGCCTAACTGTTCTTCTATTGGGTGGGATGTTCAAGAAGACAGGTCCTCTCCTGTTACGGTGAAAGAAATTAATATTGTGGATATAAAATGTTACCTATGAAACATCTTAAAATAAATATAACCTTCTCTAGGTTAAATTTATTTAAAAATATATATAATTCAATAGTATATTTAAACGTATGTTAATTGTTCGGTTTAATTTCTTTTTTTTTTTTTGGTTGAAAGACCCAATGGATTCACAGTTTTGATTCATGCCAAAGATAGGACAGAATGTGCGTAGTAATGAACACGAAAGGAAGGAATTTACATATTCTTGATTATGCAACTTTTGGAGCCCAGTAATTTTATATATAAAACACAAAACGTCTGTTTGTCTGAAGCAGCAAAAACTCTCGAACGCTGAACTGTGGCATCGTGAAATTTGCATAGCTGATTAATACTGAAATTTCTAGATCAACGAAACTATTTTAAGATCTCTACGTTGTTCCGTTCGCGAGTTATGAAATAATTAATAAGATAATCAATAAATCAGCGTCGTTTGCTACGTCATTGTTATCTGAAAGCGCGTGACTGCACTCATCGCAGCGGCACATCCACAGCTGTTTCTATTCTTTGAGAACTGTGCATAAAAAAATGCAAAAACGAACTTTGCGAAATCTTAACGAAACGGGCTGGAATTTTTATCAACACCATGAATTGGTAATAAGAGGAGTCCCTCAAAATTTCCCTGGAATGCGGTCAAAACTTTCTAAAATAGGCATGGCATTTTTAATTAATCGGTAAACAGAATTATAAACGCAGAAACGGTTAATAACATTTTTACGGCTAATTTAAAAAGTTATTTACTGATTCAGGCGAAATATGGAGGTCATGTTTCTATTAACAATGTAAGGTGTTCATTAAAATTTCAGCCAGTTTCATAAAATATTCGCAAGAATACATTTTAAACTTTTTTATCCCAGATATTCGCCCCTCAAAGACGTCTGAAACTGAAAGCACGTGATGCATTTGATCGTCCATAACAAATTGTTAACGAATTTTGTTCAGTCAGTGTTCTAATGCTGTGTTTCCTGGACGCGGGCAAATCCGGGTAGTAAAGCTGGTTTCATATAAATGTGAATTGATGTTTCTTAGAAGGTAAGCGTGGTTTGAAAAACCGATTAAATGAGGAGCAACCTTTTTTCAGAATGATAACTTTCTTCCCGCTGGGACTCCTGAATGAACAGATTTTACTATCGCTCATTATCACACCCTTTGTCTGATTTTGAGTATCACGGTCACTAAAAAAAAGAAAATGAGTCGTCAGTCTGGTTGACAAAATGCCAACATTGCATTGCAGAATGTAAACTTTGGCCGTTGTCCTTGAAAAGGGCAGAACATTATTGTATTTCAAAGAGGAATAGAGTGGCTTATATGATATCATTAAAGGGATGTTTTGAAGTTGTCCAATAGTACAGCGATGGCTTTGTTGTTCGAGGAATGGCCATCCATTGCTTTATGAAAATATATCTATTATTAATGTGATTATCGTGACCGGATGGGCTTATTTACGTTGTAATAGACTATAATGATGTCAATGACTTGAAAAATAGCTATTACAAGTCAATGAATATTGTATGCAGCAGTATTAAAAACAAAAATGTTTGACTGAATACTTACTTATCCTGCATTTGAAATATTTGTCTACCTCTTTCCACAGCTCTTTCCATTATTTATACTGTAGAATCAAGTGTTCCTCAGTACAGTTCTCGCCAGCTCGGATAGGAAAATGTTCCGTAAGTTTTATCCCATCTGAAATCCACACAGGCGTTTAAAATTAATCAAGACCGCAGATGACAAATCACTAACGTTTCTGTACTCCCATGTTGGTGTTTGAATTGTATAGAAAATCCTGTGTATAAATGATTTACAGATCCTACAGTACATTTCGAAAAGTGTTATTCTTGCTTAGTGAGAAGTGCCATTTTGATCTTTGGGATGAAAATTGCATTTATGACGTGTTGGTGTAGACAGATGTGTTTTATTTTTGTGCTGTGCTGATGCTGCTTTTACCAGAACTAGCATACAATGTGAAGGGTGAGTGAGCATTGTTCGAAAGATGATAAATTGTATGTGATTAAAATAATTTCATTCAATTATGTTTCAATGGTATATGATAAAGATAATTTCTTCTTTTCAATGGTATGTGATAAAAATAATTTCATTTAACTCATAAGTTTTGAAACAATTCTTTAATGCAGACGTCAGAGCTTTAATTGTTTAGATTTTTTAATAGTTTGAGCGCAGCAATTTTTGAACCGGTAGCTCCTTCGGAAAATATAGCAGAAGCCCGAATTTTTTGCATGCACTGGTGCGCCGGGATACGTCTCTGTATCCAGTTAGTGTGAAAATAGCTCTGCTACAAAAACAAATCGTGATTCTCTGGGAGAGTTCAGTTCCACTTTCGTGTAGTGGAATAATGCAATGGCAAATGGAAATATTGAATTAGTATTATAAAGCACCTTGATTATAAACAGTTGAAAGTAAAGTACAAAAGGATCTGAATTGGAAGCAGCATACGTACATTTATTTTAAACAAAAAGCATGTACCTCTGGAATACCGAGTGGGACTCTAAGAGTTCCTGGTCCTAATTGGCGCGTCCATGAGGGATCAACAAAGTACATCCACCCGTAAAATTATTCATAACAGACAAGAAACTCACGTTTTTGTGTATGTAGTATTCAATATAACTACATTAAATTTGCATAATACATTGAGTTTATTTGCATTTCTTATTGAAGGGAGGTGTTCAAAAAAGATTTTCTGGAGTAATAAATTAACAAAAGGATTTGAATTGGAAGCAGTATACGTACATTTGTAAGAATACAGTAATGTACATACAGAAAAACTTCAGAACTTGTGAAGTAAATTATGGAAATCAGACCAGAATGCATGAATGTTCATGGAATAAACTGAAAGCAGACAGAATCTACCAAAATAAATAAATAAAAATCCATGTAATACAGAGGATGTCCACACATTTTTAGAACGTTTTTCATAAGAAATTACAGAAAACAAAAGAAGTTCAAAGAACTAAAAGTGGCAACAGCGTGTTAGATGAGCATGAAAAGAACATCTGTTGCAGTCAAATATCGTCTGCTAACAAAATGGCGCACGTAAACAAGCTATGGATAGTTTTTGCTCTTTACACAGAAAAATATTCGTATTCTGTAATTAAAAAACGCTGTGAAAATCATGGAATTAGCATTTCTAAATGTAAAATAAGCAATATTATTAATAATAGAGGAAAAAACCGTCAAGCGTTGATTTTAACAGTAAAAAGAACACCAAACGGATATCCAAAGAAGTTACGTACATTTACGACTGTTTCAAAAGTAAGGTCTCTGGTCTTAAAAGAAAATCCCCCAACCTAAAGAGCAGTCGCTAAGTCGTTTAAAATCTCTGTATCAACTGTAAACAAGATAATAAAGATCGATTTGAATCCGAAAGAAAAAAAAACGAAAAAACAAAAACAAAAAACATAATGTTCACCGCCTTTTGTCTAGGTTGAGCGCAGAACACGGTGTAGATTTATTTATGAAAATCACTTAGCAGGAGACAGATGGAAATTTATTGGGAGAATTGGTGCAGCATGGATCTACCTAAACGACTGTATCAAAAAAAGGTCGCTTTACTATTGCAAAAGAGCAAAAAAAAAAAAAAAAAATACATACAAATTTGGTTCCAATAATCCAATGAAAATTTTAATAAAGCATTCATGATTATTGCTGGTTTCTCGTACAATGGGAAATTAAATTAAAAAAAGTTCAAAAGAATATTAAAATCAAATTTCACATATTATCAAAATAATGTTTTAACTCCTATATTTAAAGAGGGAATACCATTCCTTTATCCACGGGGCCGTCAAAGAGTAGAATTCCATAAGGGTAAGGCTACCAGCCATACATCCAAATTCACAGCTCTCTTTCTTGAGAAAATGAAAAAAGAGATAGGTATCAAGTCTATACCTTTTGCACATATTCCGTCAAAGTCCCCTGATGTGTCACCAATGTACTATTGTGCCTTCGGACTGCTAAAAAGAGCGCTTTCTAAGCGCAGACTTAAAACAATGATTGGACTTTGCAAAGCAGTGGAAGAGGGGTGGAATAAAATACCACTACCAATTTTAAAAAATGTCCTGTGAACATTATGTGTAACATCTGCCATTTGTTACTTTGATTATTTAAAGTGACATTACATATGTGAAATGACTTTCACACCTTAAATACAAACGCGAGATAAAATTGTTTAGTTTAAGATTGCATACGTCGACATCTTGTGCTTTTATAAAAGGAATACGCAATCATAAGCTTGAGCAGAAATTGCCACTCTCCAGCCTGTAATGTATAGGACCGAAATACAGTGAACATTTAATTTAATTCGATAACAAAATGCAATGGAACACTTTCAAAAGAAAATCCATGTGGGAATGTTTTTCGACATTTTGGTTGATAATCTTTCCTATAACGGGTAACGAGAATAAAAATATTGCAATCATAATCAACTACTGTAATTAATATCTGTCAATTGTTACTTTGCCAATTACATTGCCATTGCATTAGTGAATTAGCTTTGACTCCCTTGAAAACAAAGGTGTCCAAAGAATGATCAGTTAACATTCTAACGACCATACAGCTCAAAACGCCTGTACATGCAGACGACCACGGCAACCCGCATCGCCTGTCTCGAGTCAACAGAAGTTCCGAACCCCACATGTTCTTCGAATTCGCAGGGCCTCTGCGGGATTAGCAGAAGTCAGCCTCAGTCACCATTGTTTTCCTTAAACAAAGAAATGAACCAGGAATTTTTTTGTTTGGGGGTTTAACGACTACAGTGAGAGCAACTCTGTGTGCTATAAGCAGTCACCCATCCCTAACTTAGGGCCACTGGTTTCAAGAAAAAGACAGAGCCAGTTCCGTAAGCCAAACATAACATCAATACCTCCCCGGGATTCGAACCCGGACCTATCTCCGACGAATGGTCAGAAGCCAGAGCTTAGAACTCTGTATTACCAGAGTGGTCCATCAGTTGGTCTCTCCAGTGTTGATATCATTCACTTTCACTACACTGTCTTCTCCGTGGCACAATATAGTGATTGTCCTCTGGAAACGCTTGAAGGTCAATGGATACTAGTCCCACAGGCCGGAAGTTTCGTGCGGTGACCAAGTATTAATCCTCCATTCATTAACCTGCAAAAAAGGAAGGACAGAAATTCGAAAAGTAGAAACAGACAGTTTCTGGCTTTATGGTATTCTGGGCGTCATACGATTTTACGATTTTTGACACTAAACATTGCATACATTGACATTTTTTGCATTTGTGAACGGAATACTCAATCGTAATAATGAATGGAAATTGTTACTCTCCAGTTTGTAACTTATAGGACTAAAATACGTTTATTGGATTAAAGAATGCGACGGCACACTTTCAAAAGAAAATTTATGAGGGAATCTTCCTCCATGCTTAGGTTGATAATCTTTGCTGTCAAGGGGTAAGGAGCGAGAATAAAAGTATTGTAATCATAATCCACTACTGATCATGGGTATTATGAGATTAGAGATTTGCGACCTGCAGTCAGGGATCATAAATTTCGCAGCTCCATCGTTGAGGATCATAACTTCCTTCATCAGCAGCGTGAATTTAAAGATTTTTTTAACGATCTAAAGTGCCAAATGTGTGAAAGAGTACCGTGATAAGGTGGCTCAAGGTGACTCAACTACTTATGGCGAATAAAGGGTTGGACGCTCATACATAACTTACGTTTTCTTATTAGAAATTTTACAACCTGATATATAGCAGCATTTTTTCGTAATTTCTGCTAAAGCATGAAATTTCTTTCTACCATATTAATGTTTTATTACCAGGAAGTGCAGGCGAAAATAAATTAAAAATTAAATAAATAGGTAGCAATTTGAGAATTCTGACTGAAAATGATGCAGATGTTTTTTCCAATGATGCAGATGCTTTTTTTCAAATATATATAAAGATTATATTAAAAAAAAAAGCTCGAATGTAACATACGCTAACTATCAAAAGTATTCGGACACCACAATGTTTTTGGGCAAATGACTGTATCATCGCAATTAGTAGTTAGTCGGTCCACTTTTTGCTTGTATGACAGCGGCAACACGTCGAGCCATGCTATGAACAAATTTCCTGTAAGTGCCGATAAGAACGGCTCGCCATTCGTCCTGCAAAGATGCTGCCAGAGTGGTGAGCCAACACGGTCGTTGTCGTCGATTTCGTATCCATCGTTCTAATTTATCACAGCAGTGTTCTATGGGATTAAGATCAGGATTCTGAACACAAGTCAGTCTAATAATTCCACCTCATTTTCAAGAACCAGTCCTGCAAAAGCACTGCCTGTGGCCGGGAGCTCGATCGTTTTGGAAGAGACAACGGTCATTTCCATAATATTGCCATATTGTTGGTAGGGCAGAATTATCCAGAACATCGAGGTACACTTTAGAGTTCATGATTTGTGGTATAATAACGAAAAGGCCGAGATCCATCCACGAAAAGCAATTCCTTACCATGAGGGAACCCCCCGCCAAACTTAACAGTTGTAAGAACACAGTCCGACAAAAATCAGTAGCCGGAATGTTGCTAAATCCAAACACACCCATCAGATTGGACGAGTGAAAAGTGTGACTCGTCACTCCAAAGAACATATTTCCAGTCGCCCAGAGTCCAAGAACGTTTGGAGTGGGAGACACACCACACCAAACGGATCTTAGCATTCACGGTAGTAATATGTGGCTTGAATCCCGTTGTTCTACCATAACAATCCACACTGTGCAACTCTCTGAGGATAGTTATGGTACAAACCGAGCCATTACAAGCATTTCATACTTCAGAGGCGGCGACAAAAACGGCAGAGGAAAAACGGGATTTCTTAAAATTTCTTACCATGGTTCTTCTGTCACGTTCCGTCAGTTTGTGCGGCCTTCTTTAACTTTTTTTTTCACCATCCCGCTCCCATCTCTTTAACACATCATTTACAGTCGAGTTTGGTATGTTTAGTTTAGTTGCAATGCTCGGGATGGAACTGTTACTCAAATTACATCCTATCACCAGCCCACGCTGGAACTCGGAAAGTTCATATCCACGCGGCATATCCGCTTCAAAATTACTGATAATATGACAGAACATTTCAGCCTTATATACGTACCTACCCACTCATAACGCACGTTCCTGTGCAACCGTTCTTTACACTTACGCAAATATTTGGTTGTGTCCGAATACGTTTTATAATATAGTGTATGCTATTTGAATTATTAAATCCAGAAACAGCATAGTATGATTTGTAAATAACGAACAGCTGTAGGATTTAACGTTCTGTGAACCAGAAAGGAATTTGAAAATTTTCCTAGTGTACTAAGCTGAATTCTGTGTTTCTTTCTTTGTCATTCAATGTATTTCCATCAACAATAAGGCGCCCCCGTGGCGCAGTGGTCTAAGCGCTGGCTTCATACCATTCATCCAAGACAAGTCCGGGTTCGAATCACGGTGAGACATGGATGTTGTGTTTGTCTTAACTTGTCTTGATAGATGTCGTGCTTAGCCAATGCCTCCATTTACGGCGATCTTGGCATACAACTCGGGCTTCACTAACATCCATCACACAACGTACACAAAACCTTCAATACTTCATACTCATAATCTTTTCCTCATGCAGACAATCTGTCCTCCCATGACCTTCCTCTGCCTTTCTTTCCTGCCACTTGGACTGAAATTTTTTCTTAGTAAGCATCTCATCACTCATTCTTTCAACATAGCCAAACCATCTAAGAATATCAGTCTCACCTTGTTAACAACATTTTGCTTCACATTACACAACCGCAACACATCTTCATTCCTCACATGATCAGAACGTGTTTTCCCACAAACCACACGTACGCAATGCATCTCACCAGCACACAAACGACTCGTGCGTCTCTTCTATAGTACCCAGGTTTCACTGCCATACATTAGAATAGGAACCAATACACTTTCATAGACAGCCATTCGGGACTCTCATGAGAACCCATCATTCCTGTGAAAACCTCCTGAAGCAGCTGTGACTTTCAATGAAGAATTCACTTGCCTACTAATTTCACCATCTAATTTGTTCTCTCTGATTTTTTTATTTGTGTCCCTGAAAATTCTGCCTCGAGGGGAAATTGTTTAACATGGAGTCCAGACCAATGGGCAAAACATCTTTTCATAAATTAATTGTGATTCAGCTTAAGTACTGATTCGCGGCGTACTCCCTGGAGAGAATCACGGACTCACAACTGTCCCTCTAATAATAGATACAGGGACTACTCTGGAGGCGGGCGCACACTCCTGCACATCTTTCAGAGTCGCTTGGTAATGTCCCTGAGATACAGAGACAAAATCCTGATCCCATATGTCAGGCCATTCAGAGTAGCCGTTGGTGCAGACCTTATTCTTATGGACGATAAAGCTCTACCTGGTCGAGTTCATTTGTTCGATGATTTTCTCGAGTTGGAAGATATTCCCCGAATGGAGTAACCATCCGGATTCCCTGTATCCAATCCCATTGACTATGTATAGGTTGCTCTAGGTAGACGCATTTCAGCTCAACAGCAGCCAGCCAGAACAATTGAAGAAATCAGAACAGCTTTTGTTGAGGAGTGGTCATCAATCCTTCAAGACCTCATAAGTACCCTCACAAAAGTGCGAGAAATAAAGTAGTAGTATAAAAGTACAGAATGAGGAGTCATTACTTGAGTTGTATGGCTCTCAGTAGTGATCATACTTTACATTTAAATACCATATGTCCTAAGCAAAAAGACTTTAAATATTGTTCCACGGACTGCTCTTTTATGGAAATTACGGTATTATGATATCAACACATGAAAACTAAAAGATTGTGATTTCTTCTGCTTGAATTACATGCGTAAGGTAATAACAAATTTCTTTACCAAATTTCATCGAATTTCCTCAGATGTACTTTGAGTTATGCACGGATTTATAAATTATGCTCTTCAATTTGGGCACCAGTGTAGGTAACTTCCCCTAATACCAACGTTAATGATCCAGGCTTTACCTAGAGTAACAACACGCACCATTTAGCACAAAAGGCAGAATTCGCACAGAATCCAGCAGTTCGTATTTCAAGCAAAACAAACTCTGCATCCACTCCTTACGCCACTTTGATATGCTTCCAACCTTGATTAACAGGGCGTCAGCGGCTGACCGTGTCATTCTAAAAGTGGGTACTATGATTTTTGCCGCGGGCCATATTCGGACATTTGCAACAAAGTCGTGAGTCAGACTGAAGTACTTCTCTTTCTTGACGGATGGCGGCAAGTGCAGATGGATCCTCTTAGTTTGGGGATTGTTTAAAGATGCCCCTGTAGACTCTGTGTCTGCAGACAATGAATTTCGTTCTTTTAAAACTGAAAAATCCTGAGAGATAATGCTTTGAATATTATTGCAAGATGTAGAAGTTTTCATATAGGAGTCATAAAAGGTTGGACCTCCTGCTCTTCGTAAAAGCCCTCTACTCTAGAACCTCAATATCGGACATTGTCATGAAATCGGGTACGACAGTATGCTATATCACAACGCTTGAGTCTATCAATTACAGCGGATGAGAAAAGGCCAAGTGTAGTTTGATCATCCTCTATGCAGCAAATTATGTATTACGTGAGAGTCACCAAACAGACTGCTGATAATTATAACTGCTGCCACAATGACCGTTTTAGACCTGAGAATTAGAATCAGACTCAGTGGACTGATTGCATTTAAAGTTGAAAGAATCTAAGTGAGCTAAGCATTTCAAATTGAATCAGTCCGAGTGGACTCATTGCATTTTAAATTGAAACAGTCCCAGTGGACACATTGCTTTTCAAATTGAATACAATATTTTGGATTCTTTCCGAAATGACAATTAGAATAAGAAAGTAACTAATATGGATTCATTAGGATGGTAACAAAGATTTTCTAAATTATTTTGCGTACACACATACTTTTCCTGAGCCCTACCGATAGCTGGTGTCACTTTAAGATATCTTATGTTTCTGCATTATACAATAGCAGACACCTGCTTTTAGACATCTGGCATTGGGAAATTGCTAATGGTGTTGCTCAGCATATTTATTTTGTCCTGATTCCGACTCTGAAATTCTTGCGAGCTATACATCTGACTTTTTTTGGAAAACCATGCTGATACACTGAAAAGATTTCTTAGTGATGTGATAACAAAACGTTTAATCATAAGGCTACATAATTAATTTTTGCACAAATACGTTAAACCAGCATTTCTAATTCCTTCATAGCGAGCACTTACAATTGTGACTTACGTGTTCTTTAGTCCTAGAACTGTTCTTAGAGATTTGTTGAATTTTTAATGGCACCAAATGTGAAACTCCTGCTGCTAATAAGTTGTACAATGAAGTAGCTTGAACACAGAATCACAACAAGACATGTCCGAGGTAGCACACAGCCTCGCAAGTTAACGTAATCCCAACACTGAGCCACCGTCTTCTCTTCTTAAAAGCTCAGTGTTGGGGCTATGCTAAATCACAACGCTGTGCTTCCTGGAGTACCATCCTCACTTATGTAAGCAACTATGACGTTGAGATGGCTTTGTAAACAGCTCATTGAAAATGATTTAGACATGCACGAAGCATTGATAGCGGCAACATGGGAAAGACTCCCGATTTAAGCTAATTTGAAATTGGCGTCCTAATGAAGATGGTAGACGAGAAGATGCAAGGATTTCAAAAAACGGGAAACTTTCTCGGCTGAGTAAGAACAACTGCATCGAGAATGTACAGGGTGGTCCGAATGCTTTGTTACCACCTGCAGAACAACTTACGAAGTCACCGATATCCACGATCTTCGTGACACAAAATAATTCGTCTCCATGTCCTATGCGAGATTTTACGGGACAAGCCATATCAATTTGTATAAATGCAAAACGAAGAGCGTCTTGCAACTGGTCGGTTGTCTGGTACCTTGTCTTTGACACACAGTCCTCAATAATACCCCATAGGGAATTGTCACAACAGGAGAGATCTGGACTCCGTAGAGGGCCACTCGAGAGGCGTAGGCAGATGAGCAGATCCTCTCCCAATCCACCTATCAGGAACCACTTTATCCAAATATTCGCGAACACGGATAGCATAATGAGCTGGAGCGCCGTCTTGTCGGAACCAGCTTTCCGCTCAAGAACATGTAACTTTTTATCTGTAATAATTGTTTACAGTAGTGTTGTGTTTGTCTGAGATTTAGACCCTTCATCGGCCGCACTGAGATACAAGTGCTGTAATCCAATTTTAGTGCGAAATGCTCACTAAATAGCAGAGTAAGGCAACACTTATAAACAGAAATCACTGACGCGCATGGTTAAGAATTCAGATAAGGAAGTTGTATATATTACTTCTTCTTCATAGCCTGTTGAAACCCACTGCTAGGTATAGGCCTCTCCAAGTCTTTTCGAACTTCCTCGATCCTTAGCCTCAGTCCATGATTTAGCACCTCTAAATTTCTTAAGGTAATTTCTCCATTTTATTCTCTGGCACCCTCTTCATCTCATTCCATCTCTCGATTCTGTTATTAATCTGGTCTATCTTTCAGTCTTTCAACATGTCCAGCCCATCTCCACTCTAATCCTTTTATTAGTTTTATAATATCGGTTTTTCCTCTTCTTTCTCTTGTAAGTTAATTTCTAATTCTATCTCTTCTTGTTATTCCTAAGATGTTTCTCTCTAACTTTCTTACCGATACTCTTTATTTTTTTTTAAATTGTCGTTGTGTGATACTCCGTGTTTCACTTCCATAAGTAAACATGGGTATAATAATACAAACATTGAAGATTTTTCTTTTTAAACACAATGGAATATCACCAGTTAAATAGTCTAACTATCCAAAAGGCTCTATTACCTTGAATAATTCTTCCATTGATTTCTCTTTCTTGTCTTCCTTTAAAACTGATTACTTGATCTAAATAGGTGCATTCGTCTACTTTTCCAATTTCTTTTCCTTCTATCAAAATCTTTTCTCTATCCTTTTCTGTATTCTCCATATATTTTGTTTTTGCTGTGTTCATTGTAAGATCTTTTTTAAGACTTTCCATCCATAAGTTCTTTATGATATTATGTATTTCTCTATTGCTTTTTGCAATGATGATTATGTCATCAGCAAATCTCAAGGGATTTAGATACCTTCTATTTATATTTAATTCATTTTCTTCATACGTTGAATTTCTAAAAATATCTTCTAATACAGAGTTAAATAATTTTTGAGGTAGTGGATCTCCCTATCTAACCCCTCTCTGTATCTTGAAAACCGAGCCTAGGTTCTTCAACTTTATTGTTGGTGTAGCCTTGCTATATATTTTATTTATTAAACTAACATATTTTCTTTCCAATTGTAACGTATACTCTCGATTCACTTTCCTTTTGATTTTACTATCTCTGGTTATTTTATTTTTCTATGTAAATATTCTTCTTACTGAACGAGATGTTATTTCACCCGCTGAATGAGATCTGGCAATGAGTGTAAGTCATGACGTGGTGGTAGCCAGTATAAATAGGCGCGTTCAACGATACGTGAGGAGAGCGTTTGTTGTCGTACGGAGAGCGTTTGTTGTTGTACGGAGAGCGTTGTTGTTGTACAGAGAGCGTTTGTTCTATGTGATTAGTTTGATTCTTCATTATTGTGAAACGAGTTGTGTGTGTGCGTTGGATGATTCCAGAGTTATATAATAAAAGAGCTTTTCGTAAGTACGTCTTTCTCAATTCATAGTTCTTGTCAGATCTCTGTCTGGCTGTTAGGTTTATGTCATTAGTGTATTATTATTAACAACCAGCGTTAAGACTTTATTCATCCTAGTTACTGCTACAAAATTACTACCAGTTATAAATTTGTTCAATACTATTACTACACTACTAGCAGGAGACTTTATTCATGATCTTAATTAACTAGTAACAACAACCATTTGAATTCACTATTAGAAGCTTAGTACGAGCATATAATTCAGTAGTAGAAGCATTATAAAACATTACTAGCTTAGTTGAAAGCTTTATTTATTATAATTAGCTTAGCTGGTAGAAGAAGCTTTATTCATTATACAATGTTTGTCTTTTTATTGAAGAACTTATTTCTTTTTGATATATAGAATCAAAAGCCTACAAAAACTAAGTGAACTTCTTTCTGATATTCCTTTGTTGTTTCTATTAATTGGTTAATTGTATGTAGATGAAGTAGGTACAGTTGGTACAGTAAGCAGATCTGAAACCTGGCTGTTCTACCGATTGTGCATCTTCTAATTTTGAAGTTAATATTTTCAATATTATTTTTGTAAAACGTTTATACACTTGCGACAAAATACTTATAGGTCTATACTTGTTAACATCGTCTTTGTTTCCTGTTTTATGAATAAGAGTTATAACTGCATTACTTCATTTTCAATTATATATATCTTCCTTTTGAATCACTTCATTAAATAAAGCGGTCAGGGATTTCCATAAAATTTCTCCTCCTTTTAAGTGTTCTGCTATTATTCCATCTTGTCCCAAATTTTTATTTTTATTTAGTTCTGAAATAGCCTTTTTTATTTCATTTATTGTTAGTTTTGGAATATCTTCTAAATGTTCTTTCGAATCATCAGTTTGTATCGCTCTAAAAAGGATGGTATCTCACAGATGTTCATTATCTCTTTTCTATCATATAATATATCAGTTCCCCTTTTTGTTTATTTTTAAAACAGGGTATCCAGTTTTGTCCTCTAACTTCTTTCTTGCTAATTTTAGAGATTTGTTATTTTCAATAGCTTTTTTCACTCTATTTGTATTTATATGATCTTATCTCTTTCCTTATTTCTTTCCTTACCAGTTTTTCTACTTCAACATATTCTAATTTTTGTTTTAGGCTCTGAGTTATTTTCTTTTTGAATTCTTTTTTTTCCTTACCAGGTCGCAGGTTTTTTGACTTGATCTATTTGAGTACATTATGTTTGGGAATATTTTACTATTGGGAATTAAATAATGGATATTTATTCATAGATCTACGATTTGCGAATAAACAGAGTTTTTCTAGTATTTACGAGAAGTTCTTTCTGCAAGTTCTGTTGATCGAGCATTTTTACATAAGAAAAGGAAGCTTTAGCAATGAAAACAAAATGATACTGCGGAGAATTAATTTGGTATCGGTTTCTCTGCTGCATTGTTAAAGAAATGGAATGCCGAAGGATTTCACGACCATTTCTTTTGAAACTAAAAAAGAACAAACTAAAGTGTTTACTGAAAAGAATTTGAGTACTCTTTTGCACATAAATGTATCATGGAAAGCTAAGGTATGCCTTTTTCGTTCTGCATTTAGAAAATGAGTTAACAGTCAGTATTTCAGTTTTTGTTAGGCATCGAAATCAAAACCAAAAGAAAACTTCTGAGAGCTAATGTTTTACAAATTAAAGAAAAAATAACTTTAGGTGTGTATTTTGTTCTTTTTCCAGTTCTTTATTTATCGCATTCCTAATAAACTTGAACCTTTGAAAGATCTCTTAAAATATTGGTTTTCACTGCTAACGGACATCTTAGTCTGCATAGGTTTTGAAAGAAGTGAAGAAGTGCGTGAGAGAAAGAAAATATTACAAACAGGAAAAAGATAAGAGTATCAATACTGCATTAAAGCATGCCATTTCTCTGAAAATGTACAAAACCAGTCCATTACATTTCAATTACTAAAATTATCTTCTTCGTTGCAAATTCTTCCACAAGCTTATGCTGAGTAGTTTCTTTTCAGTAGATAATACAAATTTCTCGTATAATTTAAAGATTCTATAAATTTATGCCGTTCTTGACATAACAACCCGTTGTTACTTCCAGCTGTTCCACAAAACATCTGGAAATCGCTCTTTATAAACGCAGCTCCTGAAACAGTCTTTTAAAAATTCTTGAATTACCCTTTTTATAAAAATTAATATCTGAACCAAAATCTTCTAGAAATGCAAACACAATGTGTTACATGAGAAGATTATTCGCTTGGTTTGCGCACAAAATCATGATATCATATACGAGGAAACTAATTTAACTAAAAAAATGAACATTATTGATCAATGCTTCTATTTTGAATTACGTTTTTTTTTGCGATTAACAAGGTAAAAAAATATTTACGCATATTTTATTTTCCCATTATGAATAGAATTGAAAACAGTGGGTAAGAAAATAAATAATACATGCATACTAAAATTCTTATCAGGTGCTAAATAAGTATGTGGCAATCGCCCTGAAGCAGTGAACAACGCCAGACAGATATTCGCTTTTAGATATTATTAGGGATGGGACGTTCCAATCCTCGAATCTCGCAAATCTTCAAAAATATTCCAGTTTCGAGAACTCAAATCTTCGCGCTGTTTTCGTCATTCGAATCTTAACCTAAAAAAACTTGGCGTTTGGTGCTTGTTTAGAGCGATATTTGTTTCAATTTTTGTCGGCATGACGAGTTCTGACATTAGAAAACAATTGAAGAAGATCGTCTACAGTGTGAACACAGCTACTTTAAATAACTGGTTACTTCCAAACCGGATGCAACAGTGAAAGAATTGTTCAGCCAAACACAGAGAGCAACCGCCGAAGAGACTGGCGTCTCCCATGGGACAGTGCCTTAGCCTCCATACCTCAAGTATAGTGGGAAAAGTGATTTAGCCACATTTTCTCTCTTTCCCGGCAGCCGTTACCGTGGTAACGAGCGTGAGAACGGAGAGGGGAGTGTGACCTTGAGCCACGTCGTGCACATGGCCCAAGTTACTCTGTCAACAGCTCAGAGTCTCTTGTACTACTCAACTCTCCGCAGCGTCTCACTTGCACACGCTTTAAGTAAACGCTCGGCGTTATCCGGTCTGTATTTATGTCTCAATCTCAGCGTTTCTCACGCTTTATTGTTTTTATTCCTACGTAGTTTCTATCGCTAACCACAGCATTTACGCATACTTAGGAGCGATTTATCTTGTGCCTGTCACACAACCATCGCATCTCCTATAACCTACAACGAATGTCAACCCATGAGGTGACATCATCTCAAACATCTTCTAATATCTAGAACTAATTCCAAATTTTGGATAACGAAACTTGTGCGAATTGCAGTCTGCGTTCTGCAAAAATATCCAGAAGAAAAGGGTCACATGCTACTTCAACAATGTGGAAAAATTTGAAAGCCAAACATTCATCCAAATTTCAAGAACTGAAAGATAGAAGTTCACCATCCCCATAACTGACTCCAGCTTTACCCTTAAGCCGTTTAATTGTCAGAGCTGACTCCCGATTGGAAGACAATAATGACCCAGATCATCCAGCTGTCATTGGGAGTCTTGCATCAGTTAGTTCAACTCCTAGTACAGATTCAGCAGCTTCTTCTTATGTAGAACAAATCACTTTCGAAACACACCCAGTAAAACGCAAAGTAATATCTTCTAACCAACCGACTTTGAAAGCATTTATTGATAAAATGCAAAGTTTTAAGCCTGGAGACAAAAGAGCTAAAACAATTACCAGATTAGTCGCCGAAATATAACCAACCATTGTCCATAGTAGAAGATAAAGGTTTTAAAAAGTTGATAAACCAACTTGAGCAAAGAAATATCATCCCAAGCAGGAAACACTTGCCCAGAAGATAATTCCAGAGATGTATGAAGAAGAAAAAAACCGTTGAGGATCTTTTAGATAAAACCGAGTTTATTGCAGTCACAACAGACATCAACACCTTCTGACGATTACCTCAGTTTCACAGTTCACTTCATAGATGAAAACTTTGAGTATCATCATTTGTGCTTAGAATGTTTTCCGTTTGCAGAAGTTTCACATACAGAACCTGTAATAGAAAATTTTATTACCTACATTATGAAGGAATGGAATCTATTAGAAAAAGTTCTGTGTTTCATGAGAGACAATGGGTCTAATGTGGTTGCAGCTTTAGAACGCAGTACCTTTGACCACTTGCCATACCTTGCTCATACATTTCAATTAGTTCTCAAAGATGGTTTACTGAACAAGAGTGAAATTAAGAAAATAATGTCAACTTGCTGGAGTATTGTGGGAAATTTCAAGCACTCTTCTGAGGCCACGAAAGTCTTACGAGCTTCTCAAGCTAAGCCTAAGTCTTGAACCCCATCGTTTGATACAAGACGAACCGACTAGATGGAATTCCCAGTTTCACATGCTCATTCATCTCATGGAACAAAAGCAAGCTGTTTTATTATCTGCTTCAGAGTTAAATTTTCAGCTAGATCTTAGTGTTTGACAGTGGACAACTACAGAAGAAGTGATACGAATCCTAGATGTTTTCGATAGAGCCGCATTTGTGGCCAGTTCCAGCAAAGTAACAATCTCAGAAATAATTCCTTTAGTGAATAGCATCATTAGTATTCTACAAAACTTCAAATCAACTTTATGTTCCATACAGGGCTTTCGAAATGACTTGTTTTCATCTGTAAAAAGGTGCTATCAGTCTGTTGAGACCAAAAAAATTGCATGCTCTTGGAACTATACTGGTTCCCCGATTCAAAGGAAGTGTATTTTTGAGCAAAGAAAACTTTGAGAAAGGTAAATCAACACTGGCTATTGAAATTTCTGATATTAGTATTTTGCAAGTAGCTGACAGTGATCTGCAGTCATCAGAACAAAGTCAGAGAGATACCACTCAAAAATCGTTAACTCAACAATAAGGAGTTCATAGCATGTGGAGTTGCTATTCTCAATAAATGACACTATCTACCAGCAGGGACCAGAGTTACAGTTTGTCTCCTGAAGAAAAATAAATGCCTACTTAGCACTGTTTTCACCATCTGCGGACATCTTTAAGTACTGTAAGGACCAGAAAAAATATCAAAATTTGAGGAAACTCTCTAAAAAGTTCTTAATCACGCCACCATCGACAGTAATGTCAGAAAGACTATTCAGCACATCAGGTGTCATAGCTGATAAAAAAGCAAAGTAGGCTAGATCGAGTTAGAATGCTAGTGTTTTTAATAAAAATCTCCATTTAAGGTTTCTGATTTTTTTACATTGCCCTGTTTATTGTTTTTATTAACTCTTAAAACAAACATCTTTTTGATTTTTCTTAATTTTATGGGAAGAATTTACTCAATTTAGTGTTCTATGATTAGTATTTATCTACATTAACTCTTGAAATAATCCTCCCCACCTCTACACTTGCTTTGATTTAAAAAGGGTTTGGAACTTTTGTTATTAAAGGAAAATGTCGAAAATGTGAATGGTTACTCAAATATCTTTTCGTCAAATTATGTTCAGAAAATGGAAATGAACCTCAAGACTCAAGAGTTATGTACTTCATTAATAAATGTAAATTATAAATTAATTAAATTTCATTTGTATCTTCTTAATAAGTATGGGTATATTTTTTGAAAACTGTATTCTTTAATTTGTTTTTCATTAAACACAGATTTCAAATTTTGCTTCAATTAAAAACTTTTAATTTTAAGTAGAAGTCTTTTCTTTCCCTTTTTTCTTTAAATTGTTCTTATATGAAGGATTCGGGGGATTCGAGAAGATTTTAGGATTCGTCCCACCTCTAGATATTATCATGGCGTATGTACAAGGAGAAGAGTAATATCACATATTATGCTATTCCGATTAAAAGAATAATAGAATATGACACCTTCTTGTTGAACCTTTATAGCAGAACAAGTCCTTTTCTGTCGGTGATGGGATTCAAACCCACATCTGGCTTCTTCGGAGTCCACTGTTCTACCGATTGGATTACACCGATAAAGGCTTACCACTGCAACTTGCATTTTTGATACGTGCGTCATCTCTGAGGCAGGTACGTCACACCTCATTTAGGAGAGAAGGATCCTAAGTTCTTTACATTTCGTCGAGAATGCATGCAAGTCTACGATGCATTACTCTCAGCGGTTGCCCTGTATACATGAGGGCACTCTACAAAATGTTTTGAAGGCCTTTCTTGTTCGGGTCTTCCTGAATGCGAACAATGTTCTAAGCATTACACACAACCGCAAGCACATACACACACTACACATACCTAATCTTACCATAAATACTGTTGCAAAGTATTCAATGAAATAACAAAAGAAATTTAAAGATATTTTAATATACCTGTGATATGACGTAAGTAGTACACTTGTGAATACATGGCACTAATCACTTTTCAAAATGGCATTCTTTTGCCTTCACGCAGTCCTTCAGTCTCTGTGGCCACTCATCAATAACTTTACGGAAGGTCTCCACAGGGAAAGCTGGTACTGCCCGCCCCAAAGAGCGTTAAAGACTGTCAACACTGGGGTGTCTCTTTCTGCAGGTCATGTCCTCCAGTGTGGCCCACAACTTGCAGACCAATGGTTGAGGTCTGGGCTGTTTGAAGGCCTATCAGCTGGAGAAATGAAGTCTGGCAAATTTACCTGAAGGCATTACTGGCCTTGGGTGCAGGTGTGGAATCCTGCTGAAAGCTCCACTGTCGGTTTTGGAAGAGATTGTGAATCACATTTTTGACCAATGGCTCGAAAACCCTGCCCTGGTAGACTGGCTGATGTTTTCACTATTGCCTCACAGAAATGGAGCTTCGAGGTACCATCGTAGGAGACTCCACACCAAAGCATGACAGATGCAGGAGGATAGCCCCTCATGATCCTTGGAGCTTTCTCCTGAGCTTCTCGTGAGGTTGACGCCTACACCCTGTCATTTTGCTGGTTGAAAGCCTCTTCAATAATGAAAAGTTATCTGTCTGTGGCGCTTGTCTGCGTAACGCTGCAACAAACGTTTCGCTTTTAGCACCCTTTGCTGCTTCAGTTGCTGGGGGGATACCCTGTACGCCGCCGATAAGCTCGCACCCTTAATTCACTCCGCAGCATGCGTGACATCCACATTCTTCACTGATTGCTTTCTGACAGGATTTCGTCGATCACGGGCTTCCACTGCTTTTCCCAGGTGAGCAGTCTTCACCGTACCCGGTGGACCCTTTCTAGGGTGGTCAGCGACGGTCCCAGTCTCAAGGAACGTTTTTGTGGTCCGGTAGACAAAAATGCGGCTGATTTTCAGTTTCTCAGCATGTTGAAAATCTCGGAAGCTGATTTTCCAACTTTGTGCAGAGCTATTACAGCAACACGATTCTCATAATCGCCCCACTCCATGGCAAGTAAACACGTTATCTCCTCTGTAACTGAACGCACAATGATTCACTAGCTGCTTCATGCCTCCTGGCTGGTCGGTGACGTTGCACACCGTTTGCGCGCCATCTGCCTAACATTTGTAACAGTATTTATGCTAAGACTAGGCATAAAACAAGTAGAAATAATTTTCTCTTACCATGTGTATGAAATATACTCCATATTAACTTTCATTTTTAGTTTCTTTCTCTATGTATATTTTGAGTTCCTTCTCTTTAAGGGTTTCAACGGTATTTTCTCATTCGATGAATGTTTTTGTGGCATCAGTCTTGAGGTCAGGGTGAATGACATGTGCGTGTTGACATAAGAACGTTGTATATAATGTATGGAGCGAGCAGCGAAAACTGTGGTGTGATAAGGACAGATTACTGCAGCACTGTGTTAAAATTTGTAGGCCAGATATATTCTGGACGAAACTTGCATTGAGATGCATACACGTTGAAACCAATGTTATAAAGGTTCAGTTTGTGGCTATCATTGAAGAATAGAGCTGCTAATTATTTGTTATGCTGTTGATGATTATCTTCGACGCAGTGTTGAACTTAAGTACCTTGTAGCGTAGTTATGCTATTCTTGGATACCAATAAAAGTTCATTTATGTGAGTAATTGAAATATTCTCTCTTCTAGCCGTCAGGCCGCTTAATTAATCTCAGTCTTTAATTAAGAATTTTGTATGCTAGCTATCCGAAGCTTAACACAAAACGTTCCAGAGCTACGAGAATAACCAACCGACAGTCCGATAGGTAATGTTTAAGTGAAGGCGAAACATCTGAGGTTACCAATTTACTCATTTCATAAACTCAATCGATCAGAATATCCAGTTCACTTACGAAAATTAAAATAATGACTCTCTTCCTTTTCTGAACGTTTTCGTATATCTTTCAGATGATGCTTATCTTTACAATATACCGCAAATCACTCACGTTTTACTACCTTTACATGGCCTCCCTTGGTGGTGCATTAGTCTAAGCGATGGCTTCTGAGCATTCACCCGAGATGGGTCTGGGTTTGAATCCCGGGGATGCATGGATGTTTTGTTTGTCTTACGGCATTTTTTCTCTCCTTTCCCTGGAACTAGTGGCCCTAAATTTGGGCCGGGTGACTGCTTATAGCCAAACGGAGTTGCTCACCGTGGTCGTTAAACACCCAATAAAAAAACAAGCTTCACATGGGAAATCTCTCATCCAGTGACACAGTGAATAGTACTTTTAATACTTCTTATGTAGTGCAGTACATGTTCTGATCAGGAAACTAGGAGAAAAATCTGAACTTCTAAAGTATTTTGCTGCATACATAGAGCACAGTCACTTATTTATGGACACTGATGTCAAAAAATTGGAAAGACCTAGCCAATACGTACATTAGCCTGGAGAAGGTATTAGTATTTTTTATTTTGTGCCAGAAATTCTCTTCAAAATAACTAAGCTTTTCAAGACTTCTAATCTCACAGTAGTTTTAAACTTCGAATCTATTCAATTTATATTAACTCATATGGAATTTACAAAATTTCATGTCAGTGTGATTAGTTGTACATAGGGTAGCTATTCAGAGCCTTGCGATTACGTTTAAAAAACCATAAAATGTAAGTGACAAATTTCTACCTGAAGAGAATTTCAATAACCAAACAGGTCATGAAAAGTCATCGCAATTTTTTTGAGGAAGCTAAGTTGAATGACAGATTCTCCTCATTCACAGAATTTGAAATTGAGAATGCTTTCAGATGACAAAATTTCTAAAACCTGGTCAACGACACAACATCCCCACCGTATCGCTTAAGTCACTGAAAACACTCAGCTAAAACCCACAACTCGAACAAAAAGTCCTCGGCCCACAGCAACGTCTCGTTGTCTTAATAGACAAGACTGTGGAACATCTGGTTTTCTGATGAAGTTAAGCCATTTACGTCGCGAAATTGATGCAGATATTAAGATGAAATTATTTAATGTTATCGTCTGTTTCAATTTTAGCGCAGATAGATAGTCCAACTGCTTGTCGTATGGATCCTTGTAAACAACATCCAAGCCAAAGACGGCATTTCCCATGTAGACGAACACGATGCTTTCCTCAACCCAGCAGCTGAAGATTCTAATACAAACCCTAACGCTTCAATCTCTAAGCAAAACATACCAGGAATGGGTGACAGGTGATACATTCTTGATTCCCAAAGATCGATATAACCTGAAAACAGCGGCAGGAGAGCTGCGATAGTTCTCTGGTATTATGGACAGCTCAAAGATTTCGAAAGGGAAAGGATCATAGTGCTCCGAGGTGAATCACCGACAAGCTTACAACGGAACATGTAGAAATAATACTGCAGATTACTGATGAGGGTAACAGTGGCTATTTGCCTACAAGCAAATAGCCAACATCGGACGACTAGAGCACTGACTGACCTTCTAATCCGGCAACTATCCTACATCAAACAAACCTGCAGCAAAACTGACTTCAATCAGAAATCGGTTATGTCAAATGGAAATTACTCTGTCATGAGTGAACCGCTTCCCGCCTGCTGGAGGAGACAGGGTTGCATGCAACACGGCGTCCACATCGTTTGTGCCCCTCTTAATCAGCCTTTAGAGTGATGTCACTTCCGAGGGATCTGGGATACAGGAAGATATCGTGTGATCAATTTGCTGTGAATTCAGAATCTGCCTAAGATACGATGATCACTCTACATACGTGTGTAAGCATAGGTTAAAGAGCCATGTTCGTACGGTATACAACACGAACAGCAGGCATCATGATCTAGAGAGCGATCAGCTACGATAGTCAAACTCTTCTGTATCTCACTAGCAGTTTAAAGGCAAGAGCTTCGACCAAATTCCAGAACCCGTAGATATTCACTTTGTAACAGGATTGGCAAGTGGCTTGTTTTAGCACGACCACGCCTGTCCGCATACGTTAAAGTTCTCTTAAGAATCTTGATAGGTGTTGACAAGCCACATCGTCCATCTACCTGTTAGCATATGTTTTCAATAGGAAATGTGTGAGACATGGTAGAACCGTGATCTCTCCAGGCTCACTCGCAACTAGGGCAAACAACAGCCGATCTGTTCCCAATGGTTTAGAAAGCACGATGGGAAGTTTTGCAGATGGTTATCGGACAGCTCTACCACTCTATTTCACGAAGCTTGGCTAACTGGATCTCCAAGAGAGGGTAACTGGATCTTCAGGAGAGGCTAACTGGATTTCCAGGAGAGGCTTACTGGATCTCCAGGAGAGGGTTTTTGTGTCGTACTAATGTGTCCCAAGTAAATACCAGGTGGACGCATTAAATTTATTAATTTGCTCTGTGAATATGGTCATGTATCAGTCACTTCCTAATCTGCTTTACCCATTAGTTTTCGTTGATTTTCGCATCTTTGTAATTTCGATGTCACAGTGTGTACATGAATTTGCGCACAGAGACGGAAAATCATACCTGATGCAAAGAAATAGTATGTGTGCAAAAGTTTGGCAACACTAAGCGTGTATGTGATCGAAAAGGAGTTTTTCACTTACATTTTCCTAAGTAACATCGATTAGGAAAATTCGATTATAAATTTGCCCTACCTAGGGTGAAATCTGTAGGCTAGATAAAATGGAAGCATAACAATCTGAGACAAATTGCTTTTTGTCTAATCTAAGAATTGTCTTTCTTCAATCCATGTTTTAGAAAACTACATATTAAAACTACAAATATGCATTAATGCAGATTATTTGAAATTATGAGGACAATTTTGGCCACGCCGGTCAGAAACAGCTGAAGAAGATTTTTTTGTTTGCATTTCTAGAAACTGGGATATCTTGTCCACGGATTTTGTGGTGAAATTATTACATGTAAGCACGTCAAAATTTGGCATATATGTTATATCAAAAGGCGTGGTGAAAGTCAAGATAGTGGGAGATTCAGTGACTCCGACGATATTCACATTAACATATATAGAAGTTTTGAAGTTTGAATGATGTTTTGCAGCAGTACACTGTTAAAACTTTTGTGTAGGTTGCACCAAAAAGCGGTGCTACACCAACTGCACCATTTTTGGGGAAAGGTAAACCATTGTGTGATGCATGAAATATACCTAAACATGGTGCAATGAGTCAACTACGCACCATTCAGGTTGAATACCATACCGTGGTGCATAATTGCACCACGTTTTTGTGCATTTCATGCATCACACAATGATTTATCTTTTCTCCAAAAGTGGTGCAGCTAGTGTAGCGTCACTTTTCGGTGCAACCTACTATAAAATATTTAACAGTGTACATGTGTGGAAATAGGCAAAAACTTTGTCCCGAAAGTGCTGAGTTGGAAAGCCGAGTTCAAGGTAATTTCTGAAACACGTTTCTTGTATTCCAGTAAGATAAAACATCGTTTCATTTAGTCATGGAAAACACAGAAATGTTTTCTAGCTACAAATACATCATAATACATGCATTTTCTTTCTTTGTTCTTACTTATTACAAAAGTTTAGTCATGCTTCACTAGTATAGACTACGGATACTATTTAATTAATAAAGGCGTTCCATTTTTTTACAGAGCCAGAAAACTAACTATCTTTGGAAGAGAAGAAAAATGAAAAAAAACAAAAACAAAGCACCACCGAACAAAAGGAAACACGATTCTAGCAAAATTCATTAAGGCAACGATTGCGTTTTAAAAAAAATCACGTTCTATCATACGACCACACCCCTGCATATTAATAATAAAGACAGTGGAAAAAATGCTTAAATTATCTACAGACGCAAAAAAATTAATAGAAGAAATCCTCCCAAGGAACGCTAATGGATCGTAATGACACAAATTGAAGTCTCTGAGGGAGGTTATTTACAAGACAAACTAGTCTAAGAAGTAGATTTCAAGCTAAAACGCCTAGATGACCATAATGTTTTGCACGAGAAAAAGAAAAAAGGAGTTCTGAAGAACGGCTTCTAGCTCTCTGCTGCTGAAAGTAGCACACTGCTCTGAGCAATATGAAAAATATTCTATTGTCATTAGAATGCAAGATTAGGTACCAAAATAAACGAAAAAAAGCATAGAGTATTGATAGCAACAATACAATCAATTTAATTAATACAGACATTTAACGTGGACCAGGAACATCAAACAAAGATCTTCGCTCTTTCCACGTTTATAAGTGAGTCACGGAAAAATTCTCAGTGGCCACCACCGGGAGTCGAACCCAGGGTCTTCCAGTTATTTTGAGATGTGAATCTGTTCATAAATAATTTGCCTCTAAATAAATAGCCGACATCTGTAATTTTGGCGAAAAATTCTTAGGTGGTAGGAAATTAAAAGCTATTATGTATTGGAAATGAAGGAATTAATTTTTGGTGAAATGTGATATTCACTAACCAAATTACTAATGATCTCTGACTCTGCTTCATGTGACTCAAAGGAAGATTACATATGTAGTAATGCAGGAGAGCTGTGTAGAACAATCTGCGTAATAAAATTGTAGAAATATACATAACACACACAGACTACTTGCATGGACGGGATTGGAAAGAGTCCTTCGAAAACTTAAAATAATGAGCCATATACTACTACCTCTCTTTACTTGACAGTGTTAAGAAGTCTCAGCACATGTACTATATTTCACGGTTAGGCAAATGTGGAATTGAAAGCGAGGCTAAACCTGCTTGGTTAAATACGTTTTATATGGAGAACCTGTAAGAAGTATATAAAGCAGCAATAAAGAACCGATCTTTGTCAAAAGACTTTTGTTGTGGTTTAACGGCAGCAACGAGCAACTGTTAAGTGCTATAAGCAGTCGCACGTTTCCAATTCGGTGCCACTGGTTTCAGGGAAGAGAGAGGCCTAGTGCCATTAGACAGACGCAGAACCCATGCCTCCCCGTCATGAACGGAGAGGAACTCATTTGAGAAACGAGTTTCCTCCGTTCATGACGTCACTGACGGGTTACCCCTACTCATATGTAGGTGTCGTGTTTGACCTCACGCACTACAGCGTTGGAAACCAATGGGAAGCCTTGGTTTCCGTGTGACGTCACTAAAAGAGGAAACTCATCTCTCTAATGCCATGGCCTTGTATTTTCTACACGGCCTTGGCCTTGCTCGGAAGAATGGCCAGATTCCAGAGCCTCGGATCGCAGAAGATTCCCAAGTATTATACTTTCTGAGATATGATAATGCTTAAAATAACAGCCTGACAGACTGATCGATGGCTTTCTTATGTCAGGGAAATTTTTAAACTCCGTTATCGGCTGTTGGAGAACATACCCTAGAACATGTCGATATTGCGGAGTTGTACCACGTCGCAGAATTGGACAATCAGGTCATGGGCCGTGTGCAGGAAAACAACTGTCACTGCGAGTAATTTTTCAGGAATGTTTAGATGCATGTAGAACCCGTTCGTCAACACAAAAGCTTGGACAATATTTATTTATACGATGCCTGTTGGGGTGCGTAAGCTACTCCGATGACAACTACTGCGACCTTCGGAGGAGAACACTGGCTGTAATGTCGGAGATTCCGCAGAAGTAGAGAAGTAGATGAGGATCTGTGTTTCAGCCGATAACTCCAGTTGTGTTTTGAACAGAATGGTGGAAGGCCGGAAGTTTTGAGGTGTGCAAGTAAAATCATGCAAACTGCAGGGCGATACGCATAAGAGTCAAGAAAAAGTAGTATGTGCCCGCATTATATATTCAGAGGTGCGTTGGCAACAAGGGCGTGTTCCTAGTAGTATTTCAGAAAAATGGTTCTTGAAAAGCAGTGTTCATAAGAGTGTTGCAGAACAATGGTTCTTAGAAAAGAGTGTTCATATGTCTAAGTGTGTCTCAGTAGGTCCTATGACAGCTATGCTGGTCCATACGTTCTGCAACACGGCGTGGCATGGAGTAAAAATGTTCCCGAGTGGTGTCCCGAGGTATCGTTGACCATGCGTCGTGGACCTGTGCCCACAATGTATGGACATTGCGAGGGGCTCGTTTCTATCGGGGAGAAGTTTGGGGATCCTGCGATACAGAAAAGCACCTAGACATATTGAAGGCATTTTTTGATGATGCTGGCAATCCACAGGAGACCGTTTTTCTGCTGAAACTAGGTAGTAGGGATACCACGGAGTTACGACACCAAAACGGGCTTCAACACTTCATGGACGGATCGTCGTGACGTCACAGTAGCCACTATGCGTACGATTTATGGACGGCTGTTGAAACTGAGAGGGCGACTGCTTATAGCCCATTGAGTTGCTCACGGTGGTCGTTAAAATGTCTCAAATTGTGACACCAGGCTGACGAGTCGTATGACATCCATGGATAGTAGCAAGATGTGCCTGGTGACGATGTCGTTCCCAGATTCACAATCAGCAATCGTCGACGGTGAGACAGAAGCGAGACTCGTCGTTGAATACGGCGGGGTTCAATTCATCCCGTCACACATGTCTGGTACAATACCCACTATGCATACGAGCTATGAACGACTGTTGACATTGATACGGCTCCAAGCTATGAGACCGGGCAGAGAACTCGTATAACGCTCACGGATTGCAGCAAGATATGCCTGGTGACGATGTCGTTCCCAGACTCTCAATCAGCAATCGTCGACGCTGAGACAGAAGCAAGACTCGTCGCTCAATACGAAATGGTTCTCCACGCACGCCCTATACGGCACCACTGCAACCTTTCGATGCTAAGACAGAAGCGGGACTCATCGCTGAATACTACATGATTCCATTCGTCCTACCATGTATATATGGTACGGCTGAGTGGCAGTCGTTCCAACGACTGGCGAGATCGTAAACCTGCCTCGGCCAATCTGCGATTCACAGTCCATGTCGGCTAGGGGATACCATAGCTGCCTCTACATCTCGTCGAATGTCATCCGCTGTGGATAGTGGGGCTGCTACGATTTGCCGTCTAATGCGACAATCGAGCCATTCGAACTTCCGCTTACGTGCACCAGTCCCACTACTTCGACACACGTTAGCTTCTTTTAACCACTGTCGTCACATTAATCGGATAGTTGTTGCATCTCGATGCGTTTCCACCTTGATATTAAGAAGGGACCAACCAGCTGTACACAGCCCGTTAATGAAGCGTCTGGTTGAAGTGTCTGTGTGTTGGTAATATTCTCGAGGACGTCTCCCATAAAATGTAACTGCTTACACGTGCTTTGGCCACCGAAATTACTTCGATCCAGTAGTTCACACGTCCACGCGAGAACATCCAATCATAGCTACGCTGCGACCTTTTGCTTTTTATCTCCCTAATCTATCACATGATAAGTTTGGAACTACAACCGTTTGAACAACCCAACTGCTGACACATTCGTACTTATTTGCATGGTGGTCCAACAAATACTTCTTGTTGTGGCATGTTTAATGTTTAACAGTGTACGTATGTTCATATTTTTGACACGTAGCAGTCACGGAAAGATTGTTACAATATTATAAAGTGTCTTTCCATTTTTTTTAAAACTGCTTTCATGCGACAGGTTCAAGCCAGTCTTCTTTTCTTAGTAAAAGTGTTTGTAGGTAGTTGTATATCTATCAACAGCTCCACATACCTGTGAACGTCTCGCACAATTTATCGTTAATTGCAATCTGAGACAATCCACGGTAAGGAAAGGGCTCCACGTTCGGCCTAGCAAGCCGAAACCTGAATAGACTCATTTATTACAGGATTGACTGTGCTTGATTGAAGCAAAGCCCAAAACATTGGGAGAAAATGGTTTTAAAGTAACCCATTTAAAATTATGTCATTAAATTGTTCTATATCATATGTTTTTAAAGAAAAATATTCCGGTTACATAATTTTTAACAAGAGAATGAACAGCCATTTTAGATCAAAGATACATTATTATAAAACAGGAAAGCCAAAAGCACAGATAATTATTTAAATACATACTGTAAATATTTTACATCTGGTTGTTGAAAGTGTGTCGCTTGAAATGTTACCGAAGTGTAAAACGTGTCGACCCCACCAAAAAAAAGTCTCCAAACTTGAATACTTTGACATTATTCTTAAAATGCTGTCCATTAGGGAAACTTAAATGAGTAAAACTCGCTTATTAAAAATACAAATGCGCCTTTTGGCAGCTGACGACTCCGGAGACTTAACACATTAGAGATAATTTTAAAATTTATCTTTCCGAAAACTGATTTTTTGAAATTCTTTACAAAAGCAAGCTGGGTAGGTAAGAGGTATGTCTCTTATGCAAGATTAATTAGATTTTTTCCCATAAGTGTGAACTTTCCGCGATTTTTACTTTAATTCTTGATGAGTTTAATGAAAACACACTAACTTGCAACTAGTTGAAAATAAGAATGAAGATAAAGAGCCAGTTTTCTGTCGTTCGAATTAACAACAAAATATGCTGAAGAAAGTTTAAGTGAGCTGAATTCAGTATTCAGTTTGGCAACTGCGAATGAACTTTCTTTCAACCAAATGGAGCAATACAGAACTAATGAAGGAGAGAAGAAAAATCTCATTTCGATATCATATAGCTCATAATCTCACTGGTTGGCAGCTTTAGCTTTGTACGATCCAATTCACATACTCATTTATGTCACCTAGTTTGCGCAAATTTTCTCAAATTGTGTTAAGAGTAGAGAGCTGAGTTTTGTTATTTGTGCTCAATAAACTTAATTTTAAATGTCAGGGAGGTACTACTGGGGCATACACAGTTTATGGTGTGCATAATAGAATTCTGGTTACAAAACATTTTATGTGTGACTAAGCACCACATAAATACGACCCCCCCCCAAGAATCGGACACCGGATTTTCGGGTGTAACGAGCACGCCTTTTGAATCCCTTCTGACGCGAATTAAATTTATTCAAAGCCCTTCAAAATCAATGGAACCGGTATGGAAAATAGTAGTATCTGACCAAAGAAAGAAGTTTTTCAATCGGGATTTTAATCTCGTAGGTATTGATATAAATGTAATCTTAAACTTACGCCCTCCGGTCGCAGACTTGTGTGTTAGGAAAAACTTTGAAATTATACGGAGAAATATTTCGCAGGGGAAAGGCTCTCCAACAAAAAAAAAAAAATAAAAAAATTCAAATCATACTCTAAGAAGCAGAGATATCGAGAAAAATAAGATATGCATCTACACCCCTTGCCGGAAAAGCATGCATTATTTTAAGAAGAAAGTATTCTGAAAAAGTTTTTCAATGTGAGCGGTATTGATCTAGGAAATAATTTTTCAGACGAGTTTTCAGGAACTCAGGTTTTGCTGCAAATACTGTACATCAGAAGCAGAAATTAAAACTTATGCCACTTGGTGGCCAAACCATTCTTTACCAAATATTGGAAATTATATGAAAAACATTTTCCATCAGGAGCTGTATTCGATACAGGAAAAAGTTTTGAAATCGGAGTTCTAGAAGCAGAAATATATGGGGAAACGCAATATACCTTGATGCCCTTTAAAAGCGGAAAGTCTATGAGTTACTTAAAATTTTTGAAATTTTATGAAAACATTTCGCACTGGAAATGCTATCCAACAAAGAAGGAATTTTTCAAATCGGACTCTTAGAAGTAGTGATATTGACAAAAATAAGATATACTGTACATCTACGCCCCTCGCAAAGAAACGATGTATTGTTTTAATAAGATAATATTCAGAAATGGTTTATCGACGTGAGTAGTATCGGTCCACAAACGAATTTTTTTTTAGTCGAGATTTTAGATACTCAGGTTTTGGTGCAAATGCATCAGAAGTGGAAATTAAGACTTACGCCCCCTGTTGGTCAAACCATTTTTACCAAAAATAAAAAATATATATATGCAAAAGATTTCTCATTGGGAGCTGTATCCGCTGAAGAAAAACATTTTCAATTCGGAGTTTTACCGTAGGAGTAGAAATAACGGGGAAAACGCAATTTATTTTTACCCCCTAGCGGAAAATCTACGTATAACTTGAAAAAGTGATTATACCTAAAATAAGACTTCGTCATAAATGGAATCGAACGGTGAAAACAAAAATTTTGAATCGGGCAAATATGTGAAAAAAAAATGTATATGAATTCGATATCATCTGCATTTACGCCCTCTCACGGCAAAATTGTACACAGTACAAAAAAATGAACGAAATGAAGGATCATTTTATTAAGAACACAGTTTGCCGTCTTTACACGATTTTAAAAAAATTACGGTTAAAATGATATATACATTAAAACATGAGCACTTTCAAGTCCACTGTGGACCCGTCATCAGATGGTGTGGTTGCACTATGCCCTGGTAGGGTATATATTATGTAGTATGCACACTGACGAAACAGTATGTTTTGGCATGCGCATGCTCACTACACAATCATTGTCTCCAACACAATTGTCAGAGACAATACCGGCTGATCCAATGAAACGACATGATTGTGTAGTGAGCATGCGCATGCCAAAACATACTGTTTCGTCAGTGCGCATACTATATAATATATACCTTTCCCAGGGCATAGTGCAACCACACCATCTGATGACGGGTTCACAGTGGACTTGAAAGTGCTCATGTTTTAATGTATATATCATTTTAACCGTAATTTTTTAAAATCGTGTAAAGACGGCAAACTGTGTTCTAAATATCTTT
This sequence comes from Macrothele yani, assembly GCA_039090855.1. Taxonomy (NCBI): domain Eukaryota; kingdom Metazoa; phylum Arthropoda; class Arachnida; order Araneae; family Macrothelidae; genus Macrothele; species Macrothele yani. Next base: position 10,688,579 of record CM077017.1, read on the forward strand.
CAGCACGAAAAATTGACTTCCTATGAAGGATCATCATTCGCATATTTCAAGCTTCCCAACGCAAAAAGAATTTTTCAAATCGCACTAATAGTTGCATAGATATGGTGTCCATAGACGGACGAACGGACAGACTGATAATATAAGCACAATATGTTTTTACAAATGACATGCTAAAAAATGAAATGAGTGGCTTGTTGGGTTTTAAGTGGAAGTCAAAGGTGAGCGTTAAAGTATGAAAGAAACGCAAAGCTACTAAAATGCTTCAAAGATGAGGATTTTAGTAACGCATTAATACTGTTCCTCGTCTTTTGGCAAAGGTTCTTTGTTTTCTCTGTAATCAGTGACCCTAAACGTGTGAAACTATTGTTTCTAGCTTTATGTGCACCCGAGATAATTTAAACTTCTGATCCGAAGAGAATATTTGTATTTCCCAGTTGAATAGGTGCATACCAGCGATATCTTTCTTTTATTTACTAATTAGGTTAAAATTAGATCTGGTTTTCTAAAGAGCATTATAGGAAAAGGACACAATATGTGACACAGTTCCACTGCAAAGGAAAAATAATTCCCATGACACTGTGATGTAAATTAGTAGGAATAAAATAACTTATTGAGTTCATTGTAAACTGAATCGACAAATTATGCTATTTAGCTCTTTAATGCCACATTGGAGGGTGTTTTTCAGTCACTGAGCTGGGAAAACAAGGGGATAAAGATTAATGGAGATTATCTAACCCACCTTCGTTTTGCTGATGACGTAGTCATTTTTGCAACTAGCCCATCAGAGCTGCAGAGTATGATCCAGGAACTTGCTGACAAGAGTAAAGAAGTGGGATTAAAAGTGAACTTTCAGAAGACAAAAGTGATGTTCAATGCTTTTACAAGAAATGAAGATTTATCGATTGATGGAGAAAAGCTGGAGATAACAGATACGTACGTTTATCTTGGACAGCAGATATCAAGTGAGGGTCACATTGATGAAGAAATTAATCGGCGTACAAAACTTGCCTGGAGAGCTTTTGGAAGAAACAGCATAATTTTCAAGAGCAATATGCCATTATGTCTTAAAAGAAAAGTGTTTGATCAATGCATCCTTCCAGTGCTTACGTATGGTGCAGAGACGTGGACCTTAACTAAGAGAGACATACAAAGGCTGCAGACAACTCAAAGAAGCATGGAGAGGTGCCTACTTGGTGTAACCAGGAGAGATAAGAAGAGGAACTCGTGGATCCGAAAAATGACAAGAGTGGAAGACATCATGATCAGAGTTAAATCCCTGAAATGGCAATGGGCTGGACATACTGCCAGAAGGACAGATCATCGATGGACAGCCGAAATTTTAGATTGGATTCCAAGGGACAGGAAAAGACCCAGAAGAAGACCACATGGGAGATGGGTGGATGAAATTCGAAAGTATGCAGGGGTGACATGGAGGAGACTGGCACAAGACAGACCGTTGTGGAGGAAACTTGGGGAGACCTTCGTCCAGCAGTGGATTGATAATGGTTGACACTGATGATGATGATGATGATCTACCTAATAACGTGTTGCTCCACCTTTTGCGATCAAAACAGAAGACAGACGCCTTGGTAAGGATTCAATCAGGTGTTGAAAACACGGAGGGTGTATTGCCGTCCATGAAGCGAGGATCGCTTTTCGTAGAGCATCGAGAGTTACTGGAAGAAGCTGAAGGTGCTCTTTCCAATAGGTCCTACATTTCTCAATAAGGAAGGTCCGGCAATCGAAGGGGGTCACTAGAATGTGATAAAATCACCTGAATGCTCCTGGAGCCAAACAGTTGCCACACGAGAAGGATGCGGTGTGGTGTTGCCCTGTTGAAAGATGGCGTGATGGTGCGCAAAGAGAATCATTACCAGCGGGTGTAGATAGTCAGTGAGGATTTTCACAAACATTGCGCCGGTACGGAGGTCTTGTCGGGTACGAGTGGATAAAAATAAGCCCATGCCTTTACATGTTCTTATTTTGATATTTTGTACCCTAAACGGTTACAGCGCCTCTCCAAAGTGATTGTCTCCAACACAAGCTGTATCCATCTCTTTTTGTGTCTTCCTTTCCATACGTACCGTCCCATCGGTGTGATAGATTTGAAACCGTGATTCGTGAGACAGATGACCTGTTTCCAGTTCCCCGCATTGCTGTTGCGATAGGACTTTGCAAACTGTAGCCAAATCTTTCGGTGCTTTGAAACAAACAAAAGGACCGATGTGGACGATGACAGTCTTAGACTATTTTTCCACTGTACGACGAATAGCATTTGTGCATAGATTTGTGGATGCATCCTCGTTAAATTAATATATCACTTGCTCCGCGGTTGCCGTGCGATTCCTTGTAACGATGCGAGACAGTCTACGCTCATCTCGGGAGTAAATTGTATTTTTACGGATACATTTCTCTTACTGTCGTAAGTTTTGCCGTATTTCATGTGTCTCGGTATGTACATGCGACAGTCTGACATGGAAATCCCAACAGATCAGCATTTGCAGCGATAGAACCACCGACCTTCCTCGCACCTGCTATCTGGCCACGTCGCTGCATTAATACTTTTTCATGAGTGGTATATAGTTCCTGCTTTATTTATAAGCACTGCCATTTTCAGCGTCCTACGTGAACGGACGCGATATTTCTTCTTTGCCCACTGCTTTGTTTTAAGTGGGGGTTTAATGACCAGCATGAGTAACTCGATGGGCTATAAGTAGTCCCCCGTCCATATTTTAATGTCACTGGTTCCAGAAAAGGCAGAGAGCCAATGCCATATGACAAACACAACATCCATGCCTCACCTCGAATCGAGCCCGGGCCCATCTCGGACGAATAATCAGAAGCGAGCGGTTATACCAATGCGAACCGGACTGGCTTGCATATTGTTATCGGGCGTAGGTAATTATGTTTTCTGTTCAGTGTAGTTGAACGAGAAGAGTAATCACATTCCTTGGTCCCTTTTTAAAATGCTTCCTACTTGGGTTGTAAGAGAAAAATGTATTCTTGGAATCAATGTGTTTGATTTTTGCGAAGGATTTCATAGTGTGCCGCTCCAGTGGCCGAGTGGTGTGAGGCGCGAGCATCCAAATCGCGCAAAATGGACCGGGTTCATATGAGGAACGGATAGTGTGCTTGCCGTATGACGTTGACTACTTAGAGGAGGGTTAGGGGCGGGTTAACCATCACGATGAGCAAGTCGATGAGATATAAGCAGTCATCTGTCACTAATTTAGGGCCACTGGTTTCAGGGAAGCGAAAGGACCAGTTCCGCAGGACAAACAGAACATCCATGCCTCACTGGGATTCGAACCCGGACCCATCTCCGACAAATGGTCAAGATCTAGCGGCACATATTAGACTTGAGCCTGGCCTATCTGCAACCGGAGGGCGTAAGTTCAAGATTACATTTATAGCAATACCTGCGAGATTAAAATCCTGATTGAAAAACTTCTTTCTTCGGTCACATAGTACTGTTTTCTATACCGGTTCCATTGATTTTGAATGGCTTTGATAAATTTAATTCGCGTCAGAAGGGATTCAAAAGGCGTGCTCGTTACACCCGAAAATCCGGTGTCCGATTCTTGGTAGGTTTTTTTTTCGTATTTATGTGTTGCTTAGTCACACATAAAATGTTTTGTAACCAGAATTCTATTATGCACACCATAAACTGTGTATGTCCCAGTAGTAGCCCCCTGACATTTAAAATTAAGTTTATCGAGTACAAGTAACAAAGCTCAGTTCTCTACTCTTACACAATTTGAGAAAATGTGCGCAAACTAGGTGACATAAATGAGTATGTGAATTGGATCCTACAAAGCTAAAGCTGCCAACCAGAGAGATTATGAGCTATATGATATCGAAATAAGATCTTTCTTCTCTCCTTCATTAGTTCCGTATTGCTCCATTTGGTTGAAAGAAAGTTCACACCTGCTTTCAAGGCGCTACCGGCTCTTATGTGTATAATAATTACGTACATCGGAAATCTCAATTTTCTGAAAATTGGGAAACGCCCAAAACTGAGGATGCAGTTGCCACAGTAATGATAAACAGTGAACATACAGTATATTACTTTTGTCTCATTTAGTCGACAGTGTGTATACATAATAACATGCAATTATCATTGCTAATAAGAGTGAGAACGGTCTCATAATTTTGTTTTTTTGCTTCGGGGTTTAATGACCACCGCGAGCATCTCCTAAGGTTATATAATCAGTGGGCAATCTTTAATTTAGAGTAATTGATTACAAGGAAAGTACACTGGCAGGTTTATTAGAGAAACACACCAACCATGTCTCATTCGGGACTTGAATCCAAGACCATTTCGAGCGAATGGTAAGAAAACAACGCTTTAGACTACATAGCCTGCGGGGCAGCTGGTCTCTGTGGTAGAAGGTTTTCTTTCATTAAAGTAACGGAATCTCTATGGTGCAAAGGGAATGTGTAACATTCAACTGCTGTTCAAAATCGCGTAAGCAAAATCACAAGGTGTGGGGGAAAATTATTGTGACTTCATCAGGTCATCCCTATTTCAAAAGCCAGATAAAATATTAAAAGCAATGCGAAATAATACAAGTTCTCTTGTTTTGAAGTTTAACGACCACAGTCAGCAACTCTGAAGTTTACAGTTCGTCTTCTGTGCATAATTCAGGGCCACTTGTTACGTAAAAGGGAAAGAGCCCACCACCCATTACGAAGAAGCACACCACCCACTACGAACGGATACAAGCCAGTGTCTCACACCACTGAAGAAGCTAATATAAGTGAAAATATCCTTTAACTATCTTGAAAAAGACATCAAGTTTAATAAGAAAAATTGTTCTGGATTTGATAAGTAAGCTTGTAAAATGTAAAACGAGATACAGAGGTTTATCAAATTAATGGAAACACCGAGTGCGACTGGAAAATACACAGTGCACCGTATTCAGATCACAGGGACGACGACACCCCCGATTGAGGTACATAAAGGGTTGCAATAAGATCTCGGCTATCACGTGCCAGAGTTGCATATGAGACATACCTATGCTGGGGAGTAATTGTCGACAATATCAGATCTCAGTGACCTCAAAAACAGGCCTGATCATTGGGCGCGTTAGGCAGGAGCTTCAGCAAGTACAACAGAAGAAATATCGAGTATAACACCAGGGACTGTATAGATGCTTATGACCACCTGAAAAAAGGACACGGCGTTGCCTCCAAACGTGCAATTGTGGACGTCATACGAGGATGTCAGATAGGGATAGGTGAACGTTGGCATGGGTTCTACAATGGAAGAACAACACCACAAATAGCAACAGAGTTGAACACAAGTCTGTTTCCGTTATAACAGTTCGTCAGGAACTCCATCGTACCGTGGTCTTGCTGCAATACACAAACCTCTGATTACCAATACCAATGCAGCCAAACATGTAAAGTGGAGCAAAGCACAGAAAACCTAGGATGATAGAGACTGACGGCGTTGTAACGTATACTCTAGATTCACTTTCCTTTTGATTTTTACTATCTCTGGTTATTTTATTTTACTATGTAAATTATCTTCTTACTGAACGAGATGTTATTTCTCCCGCTGAATGAGATCTGGCAATGAGTGTAAGTCATGACGTGGTGGTAGCCAGTATAAATAGGCGCGTTCAACGATACCAAAGAGAGCGGTTGTTTATGTGCGAGAGAGCTTTCTGTTGATGTGCGTAGGAAGAGCTGTTGTTGTATGGTGAGAGCTTTGTTTCGTGTGTAAAGAAATCTTCGTTTATGTGAGAGCCAGATATCGAGTAGTTGTGTGACCGATGAAGTGAGTGTGGATAAATAATAGAAGTTTACCAAATAAAAGATTGTCTTAGTAAGTACGTTTTTCTCAGTTCATAGTACTGTCAGACCTCTGTCTGGCTGTTAGGTTTATTTCATTAGTTGTTATTATTAACAACCAGCATAAGACTTTATTCATCTTAATTACTACTACAACATTACTAGCAGTTAAAAAGCTTGTTCATTATTATTACTACACTACTAGCAGGAAAGTTTATTCATGATATAATTAATAAAACAACAAGCTTTAGAAGAAGCATTAGTAGTAGAAGCTGAATTCATTATAATTTAGAAGAAGTGAATTCATTATAGCGTGTCGATCTGACTGATGAATCGTGCTTTGCATTGCTTTCCACCACTGTTGGAGTGCACGTCTGGCGAAAACCTGCAGAAGCCAGACGTGATGAATGAAGGTGGATCCCTGGTGCTGTGCGGTGTCACATCGGGGCATTCTTTAGGGTCATTGGTTTTTCTGCCAATTCGTGTCACACCTGCAAAGTACGATTCCTTCCTTGGGGACCACCTGCACCCAATGTTTCAGGCATTTTCCCTGGTTAGCGTCCCTGGTTTCAAGCAGATAATGCACACGACATTAAGAAGCGTGTCAAGTTATGATTTACAGAGCATGCGGATTAGGTACAGCAGCTATCCTGGCCACCTCAATCTCCAAGCCTCAATATTATTAAGGATTTGTGGGAATATCTGGAATGAAAGGTTAGAATACACTTTCGACCTTCAAGAGTATCGACACAGCTGGGACATATTTTACAGGAAGAATGGTCCCAAATTCCATTATTCTATGTGCAAGACTTGCATTAGTCTATTCCAAGTTGAATTGTTTCTGTTCTGAAAGCCCGAGGTGCACCTACAACTTATTAAAAACAAGTTCTTCACAAACAGTGTTTCCATTATTTTGATAAACACCTGTATAAAAGTGGACCTGTATAAAGTGTGGAGCTTGGTTTACCACCAGCAGAGGCACAAGACAAGGAGATCCAAAATCGCCAAGCATCTTCATCTCACATCTGGAGAGAATGTTGGACAAAATCATGTATGAAAAGACGGGAATTTCTATTGGAGGACCAAGAATTAACGATCTGTGATTTGCAGATGATATTGTACTGGTTGAAGAAGATGAAATGAAAGTGGATCAAATGGTACAAGAACTGAATACAGAGGGTAAAAGATCTGAATAGAGAGGGTAAAAGATATGAACTAAAGATGAACATAGAATAGACAAAAACAATGGCATTTGGCGTGAAAGTTGTCAGGAAAGAGATCATTCTGGAAGGCAAGGGACTTGAAAATGTAGGAAACATCACTTATCTCGTAAGCTGAATAATATAAATTAAACAGCAAAAAATAAATTTCAATTAGAATTGCAAAGGCTACAACACTGTTAAGAGCTATGGATAAAATTTGGAAGAGCAGAACTATTAGCCTCAAAACTAAGTTGAGCATTCTCGAGACATTCACTTCAGCAGCATGCTATATGGATTCCAGACTGGGACATTGACAAAGGAATCAGAGAGAAGGATACTTGCATTTGAAAGAAAGTGCTATCGTAAAATCGTTTGAATCGGATGGACCCGGAAGATAAGAAATGAAGAAGTGTACAGAAGAATACAATTAAAAGATGTCCTGCTCCAAAACATCATACAGAGAGAATTAAGACTCTTTTGACACATCTGCAGAATGCAAAATGACAGAAAGTAGAGGCATTGGTGATTAAGACTGGCGCGGTGGAACTCTTCGAGAACTAAGCCACTCCGCAATGAACAGACTTCAATGGGACAACATAGTTAAAATCGAAACAGACACCTACGGGAATTATACTCATGTTTGATGATGATGTTGTATAAAAGCAACCAACAGAAAGAAAAAATGAACAAGGGAATTAGTAATTGTAGGTTTTCAGATAAATATTATTGAGCTCATTTTGGAGAAATTATGCGATGTACCTTAAAACTGTCAGTGTAACGAAAATCCATGTTAATGCTAGCTTAAATACTATATTATCTTCTGTAACGTACCAGGAGATGTGACGTACCTGCCAGAAGGACGCACACGACATAAAGGCAAATAGGAATCAGAATAAAACGTCCACGTAGCTCAATTGGTAGAGTGACTTATTCCGGAATGAGGGGATCCGGGTTCGAATCCTGGCGTGGACAGAAATGACGGAGAAATTTACTTCGTTATACTTCATAAAATGTAATTCAACTGATGGTATGACTTTTCTACTCTGCAAAATTTATTGAGCGTAGCTTTGAAATATTTTTCTGGAAACGTAAGTTGCAGAGTTTAAATTTTCAGGTGCGACTAAAGAAATGAAAGCAATAAATCTATAGAAGCAAACATTCTTCTAAGGATTCACAGAAACATCTTTAAAACCTTTTCCAGATTATTTTAACAATTTATCCGTGTGTTTATGAGAAACATTGTCGAAAGCGTGCGTTTTCAGAAATATCTTTCGGGTTCTGATATTGAAATTCAGAACTGTAGAATTTCGAATGATAAATCCATATTTTATGTTTAAATTTATCTGCCAAGATTCTTTTTTTCAGAAACCAATTAAGAATCTCTTTATGCTTTTTTTGACAACAAAGAGGTATTTTTCTCTTTTGGTTATTTATATTTCACATGCCATTTGCAAGATAGCTACTAATGGAAGTTGCCATGATGGTATTAAATAGCTTACACATTATTAATATGTAACCTTTTCAAACAAATATGAGCTCATGATGCAACAGCTCCAGAGATTTACTTTTTTATAGCGTTCAATTACCTACGTACGTGTAACATGAAAGGGAAGATACTGTAAAAGTAAAAATTTTACAAAGCGGAATCGCATATTACTTATATATGTATTTGATTCACACGATTCCTTCATTTTTTTACATTGAACTGTTATTTTAAACGCTTTAAGGTGTTAATGGTGATTATTAAATATATATGAATTCATGATACTCAAAAATTACATTGCCTTCCCTTTTTGTACTGAAGTGTTCAATTATATTCAGAAAGGTTGAACATAGAGAGAATTACTTCTTTCGGTACAAAACGAAGAAATATGAAAAAATTTCTTACGGCATATTTTTGCCTTCTGTTATATATTTATATTTTTCTCAGCCTTCAAAGTTGAATATTTTAAAAAATTATTGAGATATTAAAAATTAGAAAATTATTGATTTTTAGATTGTACGTGTCATAATGAAGAAATGTAACATTTTGTAAAATTCTCATAAATAGAAGAATTGATATTAAAACAACGTGAAAGTATTTTAAAATACATTTCTCTTTCGTTTTATGGGTAACAGTTCCTGATAAGAAGTCATCAAAGTTGAGCCGCCCCAGTGGCACAGTGGTCTAAGCTACGGCTTCCGACCAATCATTCCAGATGAACTTGGATTCGAATCACGGTGTGGCATGGATATTATGTTTGTCTTACGGCACTGGCTCTCCCACTTCTCTGGAACCAGGGGCTCTAAAGTACGGACAGGAGTCTGTTTATAGCCCATCCAGTTGCTTATGTTGGTATTTTAAAAGACAAACAAACGTAACAAAACAGTTTTTCAGGTGACTTATGAAAGCACCATGTGAGTTCAAAGCTTTCTAAGGAGATGCAGGTCATAAAACATGTATCTGCATTAGATTTAGGTCTGAACGTTTGCCCTTTCACAATGAGGAAGAAAAAGTATTTCCCTTAAAAATAAATGTCATCTTGCATCATTGACAAGCCAAAGGTTTGGTGCAACGGGGGATACCAGGATACCAGACGGAACTTGTAACATTAATTTACTGATATCTGGAGAAAAATAAAATATCCGCATTAACAGGGCAGCTATTTAAGATGGTGGCCTTTCAAAATGCCGAATCGAGCTAAATGCTTGCAACATGCTCAGCCGATCATTTGATTTCAATTTTGTTCTTTTTAAATTGAAACACAGCTATGTTGACAGCTTTCCTCATTTTGTTAAGTCAACTGTCGTAATGTTAAAAGTTTTCGTAAAAATCGAGGAACATGAAATCTAAGTCAAATATTTTTTGTTTTCTTCCACAGCTGTGTTAAATTTCATGGGGTATAAAATGAGGCAAATTGCAAGAACTGTGAACGCCTAACGTAATATAAATAAATTGAAAAACTTGAACAGCCCTCTTAGAGTAGTGGTTTGGAGTACGGCGGGAGTTGAATCTGGTTTTTAATACATTGAATACCATATCTAAGTGTACTGTTATCCAAGTATCTGAAATGTCTGCAAATATTGTTTGAATTCACCAATTACAATATACTTCTGATCATTTGGAGAATGGCTGTGATCTGCTTATTTGCTAATTGAATACTAGGAAAATATCAGGTTGTTCGGAAAATAATGGCCAGCTTTCTGAGTTGCCAGATTCAACTCGCCCCTAATGCTTGAAGCTAACCTGCTCGCAGCGCCATTCGTACGAGTAGAAGGGCGGTTCAGAAGCCACGTACAGACCATAATTTGTTGAGCTGCAATCTTTGGTACTCATGTCAGAGTGACCTGCACAACATGTTAAGAAGGAGCGAGTTGCAGGTGATTCTGCTTCATGAGTTCAAATTGGGGCGTAATGCGGCAAAAACCTACCGTAATGTGGTCGAGGCATGGGCCGAGGACGCAACATCTGAACGTACTGTTCGTCGGTGGTTTGAAAATTATCGTTCCGGTAACACAAGCCTACAAGTTAAGGAGGGCCGAGGACTACATTCGGTCATTGAAAACGACACTCTGAAGGCAAATGTGGAGGCAAATCCTCGCGTCACAGTCATAGAACTCGCCAAACAGTAAAATGTGCCGGTGTCAACTATTTCCGAAGATCTCCACCAGAACGGTAAGGTCAAGAAGCTCAGCACGTGGGTCCCACACGGACTGACAGAGCATCGAAAACAACAACAGTTTGAGATGTGAAGTTACCTTCTACTTCGCAGCGAAAAGAATTCCCTTACTTGATCGTATTGTAACCTTTGATGGAAAGTGGGTGCTATACGACGACAGTAAGCGACCTGGACCGTGACTTGCGTGTGTGAACCATAGTTAACCACTGAAACAACATCCAAACAAAGGCTGATGCCAAGGAAGTTTTTGTTAAACGGTGTGGTGAACTGTTCACGGTTCCATACACTAGAGGTTCTTGAATGCTGGTGAAAGCATTACCTCAGTCCCAAACTGTGGAGAAATTGATCGAATGCACCAGAAGTTGTGTTGGAAACAGTCATCTTTGGTGAACTGGGAGGGTCCTATCCTCCTCCAAAATAAGGCGAGACCACACGTGTCACAAATTAAGAAACAGAAACTACACGAACTGAGGTTCAACACCCTCCCACATCTAGCTTTCTCGTCTGACTTGGCATCTACGGATTTTCACCTGTTCATGCATTTTATCAATTGCTTCAAGGACAGGACCTTCAGAAACAGATAGGAGGTCGTAAGTGCATTCCAAGACCTTCTTGCATCCAGGGAGCCAAATTTCTTCTGGACCGGCATTGAAGCATTTGTCACTTACTGGCGCAGTTGTGTATCGGCTGAAGGTGCCTATTTCAATAAAACAAGGTCGTGTGCCATGAGGTATGTATCATTCTTAACCTCAAAATGGGGCATTATTTTCTGAACAACCTGATATTATGAAAGATACTGTCAAGTAGTAAACCACCCAGATGGCGTGACAAGTTCCTAGTGTAAACAAAGTTTCAATGATTATTTGCAAAATATTCAATATACACCACTTACCTTATCAGCTGTAGGACACCCTTTAGCCCGCAAAACAGCGGCAACTCGGGGAGGCATCGATTCGATGAGGTGGCGATAGGCATCCTGGGATATCTGGTACCATAATGTTAGCAGCAAGTCCTCCAGTTTTCGTAACATTTCGGGGTGGTGCTGGTGACTTAGCGCGAACCCGCTTTTCCAAGTCGAATCATAAATATCTGATTGGGTTCATGTCAGGTAAATTTGGAGGCCATGGCATTAACAGAAAGTCACCAGCATGTTCATTGAACCATTCCTTGACGATTCTAGCAGTGTGTCATGGCACATTATCCTGTAGGTAATGGCCATCACCAGCACGGAACAGAGTTGCCATGAATGGGTGAACTTGGTCCGCAACGATGTTCAGATATCTGACAGCTGTCAGGGATTGTGCTATTGGGATAATTAGTCCTAAAGTGTCCCGAGAAAACATCGCTCACAGCATAACACCGCCGCTGCAGGCCTGTTTCCGCCCAACAGTGCATTCTGGTGCCATAGTCTCCGTAGGTAATCGGCGTATCCGCGTTCTGCCATCTACGTAATGCACCAGGAATCTTGATTCGTCAGACAAGATCACTTTCTTCCAATCACCCACGGTCCATTCTCGATGACCTTGGGCCCATTTTATGCGTTTTTGGCGATAACATACAGTGAGCATGGGGACCCAGCTGGGTCTTCGGCTAAGGAGGCCCATGCGCAGAAGGCTGCGATAAACTGTGCGCTGTGACACATTGCCCTGATCACCACTGTTGTAGCTGCGGGTTATTTGTCGCACTGTGGCCATGCGGTCGCTGTGAACAATCCGCGAGAGTCTCCGCTCCACTCTGGCATCAGTGAGCTGCGGACGACACACGGCTGGACGACGGTTTGTCGTTTGGCTATATGTGCACCACTTTTGATACGTACTCACTACAGCGGCACTTGAACAACTCACAAGCCGCGCCATTACCGAGATCGAAGTTCCGAGGCGTCGTGCCATCACAATTTTTCCTTTATCAAACTCCGATAAATCGGTAGATTTTCCCATTATGATTCCGAACACTCTACTAATCGAAAGCTGGTCATCGGGTTGTATATATATACTGCTCTGTGAACTTCACTTGCGTCACCGTTCGGTCTGCAGGCGCGCTTATTTCTCTTGGCTGGGGGTGGTCATGATGGAATGGCTTGTGGTGTAATTCTCTTGCCGCACACTGTCTGTTTCCTTTTCTTGGGACATGTGGTTGCAAATTAAGGACGGCAACTGCCTTTAGCCTACTGCGTTGCTCACAACGATCCTCCCTTCCCCCAAACAACATGAACGAGAAAATATCTTGCCGAAAATAAGGATAAGGAAATGGAAAGCTACAATGTCTCCTATAAGAACGTGCATCCGGAGTCCTAAGATGCCAAATGTTCCCATATGGCTTCATAGGACTTCCCATATGAAACCATATCTAACTAGTTAATGTGTGCAAACAATACATTTATGCGTGTAGACGGGAAAGAGAAATATACTACTGTTTATGTAAAAATTGGACCTCCAAGAAAGAATCGCGCTATTCAAATGAAATTTAACCTAAAAATTTCTTGTGTTACAGGAGATATTTGATTACATTTCTAGAGATATACAAGATTTTTTACGCTTCAAAATTCAGTATCGTGTGAAGCCACCTCCAGCAACAATAACAACCTCTTCATTGTTGGCATTGAATGCAAGATCTTTTTGATATCGTTCTGCTTCTATGCGAGACCAGATTTCATTTACAGAAACAGGCAGATGCGCATGACGGGTCAGTTGCTTAACTACCATATCCCATACATGTTCGATCGGGGACATATCCTGCAAACGTTCTGACCAAGGAAGAAGCGGTATTAGCCGTGTAATGAAAGAAGTCTTGGACATTAAGGGCCACATTTTTTTTTTTTTTTGATTGGAGGTTTAACGACCACCGTGAGCAACTCAATGGGCTATAAGCAGTCGCCCGTCCCTAATTTAGGGTCACTGGTTCCAGGGAAGGGAAAGAGCCAGTGCCGTAAGACAAACACAACATCCATGCCTGACCGGGATTCGAACCCGGACCCCTTACGGACGAATGATCAGAGGCCAACGCCTTAGACCACTGCGCCACCGGGGCGGCCATTAAGGGCCACATGTGGCCGAGAATTTTCCTGCTGGAATATAGCTAGCGCCAGGACAACTCCGAAGAAAGAGTAATACCTCTTATAACGAAGTAAATTTCTCCGTCATTTTTATCCGCGCCAGGATTCGAACCCGGGTCCACTCATTCCGGAATAAGTTGCTCTACCAATTAAGCTACGCGGACATTTGTTCTGATTCCTATCTGCCTTTAGGTCGTGTGCGTCCTGCTGGCAGGTACGTCACATCTCCTGGTACGTTACATCATCTCCCCCTTATTTTTTTATTTTTTTATTTTTTTTCGAAGTGCTGGAGAAGGGATTCTCTTATTTTTCCTATCTCGCGGTGTGGAAATAACATCACACCATTGCGAGATTTTGAACGGTCGGGTCATCCGTCTCTGTTCGGGCGCCATTATAACGAAGTAAATTTCTCCGTCATTTTTATCCGCGCCAGGATTCGAACCCGGGTCCACTCATTCCGGAATAAGTTGCTCTACCAATTAAGCTACGCGGACATTTGTTCTGATTCCTATCTGCCTTTAGGTCGTGTGCGTCCTGCTGGCAGGTAGGTCACATCTCCTGGTACGTTACACTCTGTCTTTAAAACATCCCTCATGTGTCGCTGGCTGTTGAGGGTTCCCTCAATACATATCAGACGAGATCGCAGATTGAACCCAATTGCGATTCAAACCATGGCGTTTGGCCCGTGTGACTCTGCAAAATGTACGCTGCAAGGTGCCGTTCACCACGATGTCTTCGAACACGTATGCAACCATCATGGCGTATCAAGCTGAATCGAGAGTTGTGAGATAAGACGACATGTTGCCAATCAGCGTGCCGACGTCTGTGTTCGAGACTAAACTGCAACCCGAGGCTTCTGTGATTAAGGATCAAAGGACTGGGCAGCAGTGGTCTGTTAGCGACCAATCCTCTGTTAAGCACACAACGTCGAAATATGCTGGAGGACAAAGCCTGGCCTTTGACAGTGCTCCACTGCTGCACTGACACCAAGGATGTCGCTGTACGTTCGGTCACTGCCATGCAGAGGAGATGTCTCTCATCCCGTGCAGTCGCACGATTTTGCAGTCCATTTACCGGACTTCTGTGCTTCCGATCCTCATTGGTCTACTGAGGCCAGGTTCGCATCTCTATACTGGCGTTTCGCCCTTTACGAGTCGCAATTTCGCGGTTAGAAAATCCAGCTTCTCTCATCCCAACAATTCTTCTTCACTCAAAGTTCGTCAGCTGTTCGTAATGCGACCTTCTTCGGCGACGGGGCACAATGAGGCATAACAAACATTCTTTCGACTCAGTGTCGTCTTTTCACCCATTGCAAAATATCGTTTGAGCCAGCTCTTTATACCTAAGACCGGACAGTTCAGAGAACGCTGCTCAGAAAGCACATGCGTATTTTCACGGACATTTTAATCATTTACATGTCCCAATCTATTGTATATATCCTGTAAGTTTCTAGCTAATGCCAGGAGTCTTATGTGGTGTGTTGCAATTTTCACAAGCAGTTCTGTATAGTGATTGAGTGGTGAAGACAAAACGAAAACGCTGTGTGTGCGTGTGTGACAGCAAAAACTTTAGCTGTGAGCAATAATTGGTTTAGTTTTGAGATTTCATGGCTCTGTAACACAAGAGCTAGGATCACGACAAAACAAACAAAAAACATCGAAATTTTGGGTCTTAGTGAAGGTGCCCAGAAATCAGTTATTAACCAGCCAACATTGTGTGATAGATTGACGGAAACTATTCTTTCGTTATGGTGGTTCATCAAACACATCTTGTAGTGAAGCTATTCTCTTTCTATGTTTTGGTTTTGCTGGCTGTGCTAAATGTGCGTAAACGTATCATAAAATAAGTATACCATCGTCTTGTCTGTAATTCTATTTTTTCTTTTCAAAGTTTAACTTCGCTCTGATCATCTAAGGATCTAAGGAGTCCCCCGTCTCTAATTTAAAAAAAATATCAGAGACGGGTTAATTTAGACTCACTGTTTCCACGGAAGGAGGTCAGCCAGATCTGTAGGATAAACGCATAACCCATATGTTTTTCCAGACTCAAACCGGGGACACATCTAGAACGATTTGCCGCAAGCGAGAACATCTGACCATTCAACTACTGAGGTGATCTGTGTTTCGATATAAGAGTAATCAGTTAAAATCAGTGTCCGTGTAGTTCACATAGTGTGCTCACAAATGGAAATATAATTTTCGATCAATCACATTTTTTCCACCAAGGTTGAGACGTGGACTGTACGATGAACATTAAGTCCATCAAGAGCTTACAAGCAAAAACTGTGGCACCCTACGACTGGTGATGAACATCTGATACTTAATGCTGTCCTCTGATCGTTCGAGGTTAGAACTGGTTTCACGACGTAAACAATTCCTTAAAGTGCCTCCTATAATGTTACCCTTTTTAGCTCTACATGATGGAAAATTCTAAATTTGCTTTTGTAGGACTCCGACTATTTGCCTCAATAGCACTTTAGCCACATTTTGAAACTACTATAAACAAAATGAAGCTCCACCTCGTTGTAGTCTACTGCTAATATCTCTGTTACTTCCAATGTTTTAGTAGCCTTTCCAAAAGAATATAAATTCACTGGGTCTCGTCGTAATTTCGTAGTAAAAGCCAATGTTGCTGATGGACGACTTTTACTATCTTACATCTTCACTAGCAGCACGCAGACGGGAAATGTGAACTCATTACCGTTCTTCTGAGGCGATTGTTTCTTATACATTTTGCTTTGTGTACTTGAGAAAATCTGCGCAATATGCAAATAATATTGAGGAACAGCAAGTTTGACTCTTATTCAAAAACTTGAACTGGGATTTTTCTTTATTTTTGTTCAGCTCATGCTGCGCACCTCAAATTTCGCTTCAATTTGACCCTTAGCTGAAGCTAAATGCGATAAAGAGATGTTCCTTAATTAATACAGTACTGCATTTAAAGTTAATAACATTTTTACCACTCTAGGCTAATGTATTCAGATCGATAATAATAAAGCGTGTTACAGGTATTTCCTGTGAAAATTTTCTGAATCCATTATTCTTTTTCATGTCTATCATGTGGCACTTTATCCGCTACTCACGATTTCCTGTCAGAAGCATGTTATTTATAATAGTTAAAAATGTCGATGCACTTCCTTCAAACTTTACCGAAATTTTTCAGCGAGACAGCTACTTCTTGTTTTTAAATTAGGATCTGCATTTGTTAATGTTGAATGAGTTGTCATACTACTTGTACTCAAATCTTGGGAGACGACTTTCTTTTTCTGCATAGCATGGCGTTTTCCGAGAATCATTCATTAAAAGCTGATTTGCATAAAAAATGTTGCAAAAATTCTGGCACGAAATTGTAGTTAACAGTTTTAAATGTTGTTTTACAAATTTTGTTTTTCTGTTGTAGTCTGCAACATGGTCCGCGTCGTCTGATAACATGCAAAACATGTCATTAAATGAACTTTCTTTTGATTTATGATCTACCTTTTCTAATTAACGATTTACAGATTCTCGGCTGTGTTGTTGAGGATGAACCAATGTTTTGATTCAACTCCATAACCTCATAGGGAATTATTCCCTGCATCCACACGATCATTCTTTTTAAAAATACAGCTGCTTCAATTAAAATATAAAGTAATGGTTTAATTAGGAATAACATTCGAAAGTCTTAGACTTGTTCAATTATTTCCAATTGCATTCCTGTATGTAATCCATTCTGGAGATATTAATCATTGCGAAGACTAGAAAAATTTCAGGCAGTTTTCTTTAAATTCACACTAAGGCATTGTTCGATCTTTAATCCGAAAAAAAAATAATTCATAAAAAGAGGAAGAGATGATATTCATTGGGGTAATGAAAAACGCAAAATTCCAACATTAGAATAGATAATATTCCTTTAGGTAATGAAAAACACATAGTACAAACAATGATGTATATTCTTATTTAACTTTCAGTTTTAGTTTTTTTTTCTATGAAACATTTTGAGTTCATTCTCTTTAAGGGTTTCAACCTCAACGTTATAATTTTCTCACTCACTGAATGTTATGTGGCAGCCTTGAGTTCACTTTGAATGACGTGTCTATGCTTTGACAAGATATGAGCCATGTATATATTGTGTGGAGCAAGCAGCGTAAAGTGTGAATAGATTAGTGCTGTCTCGTGTTGCACCTTCAAAACTAGATATATACCGATCAGCCAAATAATTAAAACCACCTATCTTATATGATGTAGGTCTTTCTCTCGTCGCCAAAGCAGCTCTCATTCGATCAGGCACAGATTCAACGAGATGTTGTGCAGCGTTCTTTACTCTTTGGAACATGTATATGTGGCTTACTGAACACTATATGAAGTCAGTTCTTCTTATTCACTCACTTTAAGTGAAACATGAGTCACTGCAATGAAGTTCAAAAAAGAGTTACAATTCTTCCTTTATTCCGTCAATACCTCATAAGTACTTCACTCGGATACTCCAAAACTCATGACAAACTAATTCATAACATCACTAATAGTTTAAAGCAGATTAACGCGAGATAGTAAGCAGAAAACTTGATTAAAAAACTCCAGCATTAAACATGTAACAACACAACTCGAACACGCAGATTTCAAGTAAACACCGCTTCAACGTAATGCAGCTTCTACAATTACGACACCAAACCACACCTTGTCTGCTATCTCCAGGCATTATATATGCAGCGATCTTGCTTGTCATTCATGCATATGTCATTCACCCTTGACATCAAGACTGTTGCCAGATAACATTTCCTGAGCAAGAAACTATAAAGTTAAAATTGAAACGCTTAAAGAGAATGAACTCAAATGTTACATGGAGAAAGAAGCGAAAAATGAAAGTTAAATTTGTGTATGGGTCATAGTTGGTAGGTGTTTCTTGATATTTGGTAACATGACTGCAATAGAAGATCCCGAAGTTTCAGTAAATTGCGTGGCTGGGGTGATATTGCTCGTACCTGTTTCTTCAATTCAAACCACAAAGGCTCGATATAATTTAGGTCTGGCAAAATTGGGGGCCATGGCAATAAATGGAATTCCTCTTCATGTTCTTGGAACCATTTCTGAACGCTTTTCGCAGTGTGACATGGAGCATTGTCTTGTTGAAAGAAGCCATCTCCGCCATTGTATATAGTCGCTATAAGGGGTATACTTGGTCAGCCATGATGTTCACGTACGTTTCAGCTGTCAGAGTTCGTTCTGCAGGGATAGTAGGTCTAAGTGTTTCCTAAGAAAATATTACACAGACCATCACCCTCCCTCCAGCTGCCTGGATCCGTCCCACGGTGCATCTAGGTGAGAACGCTTCCTTATGTAAACGTCGCATCGCTACAACCGATGAAGTACCATTCAGTGTTTCTCAATCATGGAGATCCTTACGTGTGAACATACCACAGGAGAATTTGGCGTTGTCACTGGGTTAATAATTTGAACTTTTACTATATTTCAAAATTTTCTGATGGCAACGTGTTTTGTGGTACTAATGCATTTCGGTCCTTCACGTTGTGTATACGTATATACCGTAGTTTCGTTCCTTACAATTTTCGGCCTGAGGATGAGGTCACGGTGATCCCGAAAGATCTCGACTTTAGATTCTTTTAACTAGTGTTTTTATCTGTAAATAAACTTCAATTTTTAAATGTTGTTTGGCTATTTGTGCAATGGTTAAAGCGTGCTTAGACAGTTTTTACCTTGCCTACAGATGTTTAGTTTGTTGCACTTGTTGGAGCATAATGCTGTTTAAGGTAACCCGTCGGTTGCTGATTACTATGATTAAAGAGTAATCTGTCTGACGAGCATTGAAGACAAAATAAAGACATTTATTTGCAAGCAAACAGACTATTCTCTTCTAGCCGTTCGAAAGCCTAATATTGCTGTTTATATAATTAATGACTTTGTGCTAGTTGTTCGGAGCATAACGCTAAAAAGCTCCAGTGTTACAAAACTACTGATAGTACGACAAGTAATGTTATAAGTGAATATTTCAATTTAGAAAAAACATTACGGAACATTATTAAAAAGTACTATGCTAAGTGAAATTCATTTTCAATAAATTATGTTGTTAAATAATATTGCATTCGAAACTCATAGCGAGTGGAGAAACGATAGAGCACACAAAATACTGGGGATACCCCAGAATTAACTATATACTAGCAAGTGCACGACTTTATAAGATAATAATAATAGTCAAATCAAGTTACGATGTTGTGGTTGACCAGGTGCTTTTCGCTGCCGTTAAAATTGCCTGATTTGTATTATTAGTGTTGGTATTGAGGGTTCATCTATTGTATATTACATGGTGAGAGTTCGGTTTTTGTCTTGTTTTGGAGTTGAGGGCGGTGGAAGTGTTGTTGGTTATTTGCTAAGCTTAAATGAAATGTATGGTTCACTGCTGATGTGTCATTCTGGATTTGAGTGATGTCATCGATCACTGACTGGACTGGTTGCGTGTTTCTCACGAGTCTGCGTCTGACGTCGTCTGCTTGCGTGGTAATATATCTCAGACTAACGTCGTCTGCTTGCGTGGTAGTATATCTCCGACTAACGTCCTCTGCTTGTATTGACCATCGGTGTCGTCTGCTTGTGTTGTGTATACATGCCGTCGTTGATTTCGAAATAACATGCCTCAGGGACAGTGTTTGATCTGCAAATAAATTTTATTTGAAGATGATTCTGTGCAGTGTTTTGGAAGATATGGAGGGCCGCCCTGGTGGCACAGTGGTCTAAGCGATGGCATCTGATCATTCGTCCGTAAGGGGGTCCGGGTTCGAATCCCGGTGAGGAATGGATGTTGTATTTGTCTTACGGCACTGGCTCTCTCCCTTCCCTGGAACCAGTGACCCTAAATTAGGGACGGGAGACTGCTTATAGCCCATTGAGTTGCTCATGGTGGTCGCTAAACCTCCAATTAAAAAAAAAAAAGAAGATATGGAGGCAGATTCCATTACGACTGTAAATCGCTTATCGTAAAATGAGTAAGGAAAAGAAGTCAAAATGGCAGCGTGATGGCTGCAGACGAGGCGTGATCCCAGTTGATGGTGGGTCCTCAAAGGGGACAGGAACAGCGGTTGGAGGACGACGATGGATCACTCTTCCCGGGAGGTAAGTGTTTCTTCGAATTTTACGGAACATATTTATCAGAAGCTTGACATGATCGTGGAGTTGAGGACTGAAATAACTGACCTAAGAAAATCTGTTGAGTTTTTCTCACAGAAATATGATGATGTAATGGAAAGATTCAAGAAATCAAGCAGATTGCTTGAGGAATCACGAAATGCGATTATTACTTTGCAGGTGAGAGTCAAGACTCAGACGTGTGACATTAAATATTTGAAGGAATCTTTGAATAATCTTGAACAATATACAAGAAACAAAAATCTGGAGATACATGGAATTTCCAAGGAACAGAATGAAAGTGATGGTAACTTGATAGATTTGGTTTATCTTATAGCGGGAAAGCTGGGTATTGAGAAATTCTCAGTGAGTGATATTGATGCAATTCATGGGGTGGGAAGGAGAGGATCTCGGAGGAGGCTTGTTCAATTTAGAAGTAGAGTAACTAGAAATGCATTCCTTAAGAGGGGAGATCTCGTTTAAAAGTGTCGGATGTTGTTTTGAACTGTAACAGTGAACATATTAATAATATTTACATCAATGAAAATCTTACAACACAAAACAAAGAGGTTTTTTGGATGGCGCGACATTTTTCGAGAACAAATGATATTAAATTTTGTTAGTATAGAAGCGGTCGAATTTTTTGTCGGAGAAAGGAAGGTTCAAATGTGGTGCGAATTAAGAGTAAATTAGATTTGGATTTAAAACGATTGTAAATTGTTCCTTGAAGTTCTAAATTGTATGTTGTTTCCATTTTTTGTATTTTATGAATTGCATTTCCGATTATGTTTCGGTTAGTGGTCTACATAATTTGATTGTTACTAACAATTTTCAGTATAAATTCTTGCACTTGAATGCTCGTAGTTTGTTCGGTAAATCACAAGTTTTGGTTAGTTTATTGCATACTTTGGATAATCAACTTGATTTCATTTGTGTCTCAGAGACATGGTTTGATGCGGATAGCTATTATGCGTGTATTATACAGGGTTTCAGGGTTATAACGGCTTCCCCTTCGGGGGTTCGAGGTGGTGGTGTTGCAATCTATGCTAAACAAAATTTTAATTTTTTACTATGTAAAAAATGTACAGCTATGAATGAACATTTTGAGATGATTGCAACTGATTTACAACAGTCTATAATAAGTGTTACGTATTGCCCACCTTAGGGTAAACTTAATTCTTTTCTTAATTTCTTTTCTAATTTTTTGGATGATATTAATTCCTGGGGAGGACTCTTTATTCTTTCGATGATTTCAATATTGATATTCATACTGATAATAATGTTACTTGTTTATTCAAGGACATAATTTTTACTTCTGGGATGACAAATGTTATTACAATTCTTACTAGAATTACGGAAAATTCCTCCTCTGTACTGGATTTGTGTATTACTAATAATTATATTTCATGCTCGGGAGTACTTTCTTTTGACTTTAGCGATCACCTTCCTTTGATGCATTTTGGAAAACAATTTGTGATCAATTTTCCTCTTCGTACTATTTCGCGTAATTCGCGTTGTAGGAAACCATGGTTTACTATAAGTCTTTTGAGGTATATAGATAGATAAATAGGTTATTTAAATTATTTCTTCGTACTAGAGACCCTGTTGGTTTAGCTAATTTCCGTAAGTATCACAATTGGCTTAACTCTAAATTGAGGCAGACTAAAAGAAATGTTTACTAGAATCAATTTGCCTCAACAGCAGATAGCAAGATGATATGGCGCTCAATTAATTTATTGTTGACAAAATCAAGAAGTACTGATTCACCAAATTTAATTGAATATAAAGGTATTTCTATGTCGGATCTTACGGAGGTTGTAGATATTTTAATTATTACTTCCTCGAGCTACCGGGTACCTTGATATAAAAAATTCCAAATTCCCTTTTGATGAATGCGTTATTTGGTATGCACTTATTAGGCCCACCTACCTCATAATATGTTGGATGAACTTCGACTTCATAAATGCAGAAGTTTGCATCGACATCGATTCGACGAAGGTTTGGTAACGTTGGGACGAAATAGTTGCCAAAACATGCCAAATGGAATCTTTCAGTTCACGCAGATTGCACATGACAGTGGATCCTCATGCCTAATGTCTCGGTCGAAGTCACCCTACAAAGTGCCAAGCGATTGAAGTCTAGCAATTAACATGGGCAGTTAAGAAGGCAAATGTCTTCCTCACGTTCTTGAAACGATTCTAAGACAATTCAGGCACTATGTTATAGTGTACGGTTTTGTTGGAAGCATCCATCACCATTGGAGTAGATAGTAACTGTAACTGGATGGACTTAAGGAACAGTGTTTCAATACGTTGAGCATTCAGGCGTGGGTCGACTGCAATCAAGAGTCTAAAGTCTCCTATAAAAATATGGTCCACGCCACTACGATGCCTCCTCCTGCTCAGAGAGTAGTAACCGTGAAAGATATATATATGACTTCTCATGCAGCTGTCTCCAAATAGTCATCTTCCCATTGGTATTCTGCAGATGAAGAAGCTATTCACCACAACACGTGTCCCTTTTCCAATCATTTAGGGTGCATCTCTAGTGCTCTCCAGACCGCTACAGCTGTTTTGTCTTGGGCGCTACAGACAGAAAAACGTAGTATACGCACAACTAATCAGTTTTTGTGACGCTGAGTGTCCAATGTATGGAGCACGGAGGTGGTTCCGCGTACCACGGTCTTTGATCCATATCATTTGGCCAAGCAATCAGAGGCTTAGGATTTTACATGACCATATCCGTTGGCCCCAGCTTAAGTTGTTGATGAGACATGTGTGGGTGTGGTTTTTTACAGATCGCTGGCCTTTGGCTCTTCCTTGAATTAGTGGCTATACATTACGGATAGGCGACTGTTTGTAGCCTTAAAATATCTCTATGTTATAGTTTCGCTGTCGAACAAATCCGGTGATATTTGACTCATTGCTTCGTGTATATCTGAGAATACAAATCGTACTGTTGTTCACTCACCTCTGGCGTCAACTAGCCGTTGCAAACCGAAATCGTGTGCTCACTACCTGAATCCTGCTGCGACAACTACTCTTCCTTTGCTCTAAGTACTACTTCCCTTCAACGCTGCGGAAGTGCAATAGTTTTGCTGATGTACCACATCTCCCAACCTCCACAATCACAGCACGCTCAAATTCCGTTAGATCACGTCGCTTTCTCTTTAGGCCTAGAGTAACGTACATAGTGCGGCGATTAAGTAATGACAATGCATTTTTTTAAAAATTGAAAAGCAGGAAAACTTAATTGAATATATTTTATTCGAAGTACATTTCCCCTGCGTTAATGCAAGAAATGGCACGATCAGCCAACGAAAGGAACGACTTGCAGAGGTGATCTTTTGGTATGGAGTGAAGAGCTGATGTCACAGTTCTTCAATGTCTTAAAAACAGTTTTAATTTACGGAATAGAAAGTAGTCGCACAGTGACAAATCTGCAGAATAGAGAGGATGGATGGTTGAGAACACACACACACACACACTGTTTCCGTGCAATAAATTGCTGTGCACTGACTGTTCTGTGTACAGATGCGTCATCGTGAAGGAACCATTGCTCATGTTTGTGCTAAAGCCTGACACGAAGAATCCTCTTCCACATTCGTTCCAAAATGAATGCGTAAGCATTGCCAGTGACAGTTGTACCTTCAGGAATGAACTCGTGATGCAGAATTCCTTAGATGTCGTAAAAGTACACAACCATTGTCTTGATTTTGGACTTCTGTATCCTGATCTTTCCTGTGGGTCACTGTGGCGACTTCCACTGAACACTCTGACGCTTCCTTTCAGGTTTATAACAAGGACACCATGTCTTGTCACCTACCACAGTGCTTTAGAGAAAGTTCTGCATTGTTTCTGGAGTCTGCAGGATGTCTTTTGCGTACTCCACACGTGCATGTTTCTAGTTGTCTCAGAAAGGAAATCATGCTGAACCAAAATAGGAGTAAAATGGAAAAGCAGGAACTCTCCGCGAAATCATGCATTAAATTGTGACTAATCGTCTCCTTATTAACACCGAGTTCAATTACGGCATCCCCAACATCAAACAACAATCACTTTTTATCCTTTCGTGAACTTTCCTAATGAATTCAGACTTGCACACTGAAATCGGATGTGTGAGCCTTTCGTCATTTTCCAAATCTACCCGTCCATCCTTGAAACGAGCATACCACCGGAATATTTGTACAAGGGATTGGCAATTAGCTCCATACACATCACGCAACAATTTAATTGTCTCACATGCAGTTTTACCGATTTTCAAATGGATCCGGATATCTGCTCTTTGTTCAATGACAGAGTATGACAATGCTCTTCCACCGAATGATGTCATGCCCAGGATAAATAATCATTTACGCTGTGCATGATAATTTACTGGCATTAAAATAAAATCAGTCTCGTACTTAATCAACGCACTGTGTGTTCTGAGCTGCTACTGAAAGTTCTGTCGCACCCTTGATTATATAGCCGTATTGACGACACGACAACGAATGATGTAAAAGTCTATTTGCATGAAATGGTCTACTGGTCGTAATAAATTAATGCCATCCAATGCTGTCGGCTGTTTCTCTTCAGAGGGGTAAAAAGGCAGTGTACAAATAAATTAACGTGGAACATGCGTCGACTGGCATACTTGAACAGAAAAAAAAGCCATGATTATCGGATTCCTATAAGGTTGATGCTTTCGAAATGATTTTAGCAACATTAATCATAACTTCAGCATTACGCCTATTGGAAGAGTTTCAAATGATTTATCGCATATTTTCCCATTAATTTCGATGAAAGTTTTGTCATTTTGAGGAAATTATTTTGAAATGTCGAATCTGAAAAGAACAGCTGTCGAGAATTCCTTATGTTTTCTTGAATCTATCTGTTAGAAGAACTCCTATTCTGCTAAGAAAATTAACCCATAGTAAAATTAATTATGGTGTGTTTGGTTGAATAGTGACATTCTTTTGGAAAAAATCTTTCTTGGGACCCTATTTCCTTTTTTTATGTTACATTGAAGGATGACATCTCCGCGGCATAATGAGGACAGCATGGTATCTCATATTCCAAAGGGAAGTCATTAACCGTGACATAAGGCACATGCGGATACAGATGTCCCTTTTCAGGGATGCTGTTAGCCTTGTCAAAGGGGAGAAATCCCACATAATCATTAGACTCACAATAGCTCCTACCCAATTTTGTCTCAGCTTATTACCTTTTCTCTTCTTTCGTTCTCCTTTTTTTCACGGTTTTCTTCTATTTCCGACTTGTATAATATAAACTAATGTTTTACCTCGGATTATGTCTGTATATATGTATATATATATATATATAATATATATATATATATAATATATATATATACCTATATATATATATATATATATATATATATATATATATATATATATATTATATATATATATATATACATATATACAGGGTTTGAAAAATGCGGTCGTCTGCTCGTCCGTGACGAGTGAAAAGTTTTAGTTGACGTAAGAAATTCAGTAGAATCTGCAACTATTTATACGTTATTGTGCCTATTTAAGGAAAATTGAAAATATCAGTTTTTTAATAAAGCTTATTTTAATTCACAGAACTGATGTGCGCTTGTGCGCCAGCATGGGAAACCAGTTTCACCGCGAAAGAAATTGGACAACGAATGCCGTTAGTAAGAACATCGGGGCTAGGTGCGCTTAACAAGGAACGCGAGGCATGAACTCGCAAGCTCAGTCGAATGATTTCCCCAAGCGCTGTGGAAAAAGATCACCAGTGTATTTGTCACATGCTCCTCGTGAGCTGCCGCTTAGCCAATTGATGTCGTTGGAAAAGTTCTAAAACATTGAAGGATTCTCGCATCATGTACTCAAGAGGGAGAAAACCGAGTTTCGTTAATATATAATGGTTAATCGTTTATATTTGGATAGCGCAGGGCTTTTCAAAATGTGCGTCGCTGCTCCTTGGGGCGTCACGGGTTTTGGTCAAAAGAGTCGCCGTCAGGGCGTTGGAATGCGCTGAAAATGCCGGAAATGAGTGGATAATGGCAGCTACACGTCACTCCTACCCTTTCTTAAAATAAAAAATAAAACATTCCCGGAGATGCGTCCCCGTGACCCCCGGGTGTCAAGTGGCCTCTTCCAAAGATCAAAACAACGTGGGCAAAAGTGATTTGATTGGTTTCTGATGATTCAGTTAGCTTTGCAGAGAAGGCACCCTTTTGTTGCTGCGCCGCGTGAAGACCGGGCTGATTCTTATGCTTACTGTTCGTGAGAACGGATGTGCAGTGGTTTGTGAGCTTTCCGTATTTTTTGTATGTTATGTCCTTTACGTTTTAAGAACAGGCAAGATGGATGAGTTTTTAAATGCTAGTAAAAAACGGGACGTTTCGGAAATAACAGTTTAAAAGACGACAACAAGCGAAAATACCGGAAATATGACGAAAACTACCTAGATTTCGGGTTCACGTGTACTGTTGTGGGAAATGAAGAAAGTCCACTGTGTGGTATCTGTTTTAAAGTACTAGCCGCTGAAAGCGTGCTCCCCAATAAAATGAAACGTCATTTGGAAACAATTCATGGAAGTTTAGTAAACAACCCATGAGTGCATTTTTCTTCTCCGTTGAAAGGGATGGCTGAGCAAAAGGCAGCTTTCACTAAACAAGCTACAATCCCGACAAAAGCTGTTCTTTCGTTCTACAAAGTTGCTTATCGAGTAGCAAAGGGCAAGAAACCACACACTACTATTGCTGAAAGCCTCATTTTACCGACTGCTATGGACATGGTTTCCATTGTGTTAGGAAAATCCGCTGCCAAGCAACTGCTCAATGTGCAATTATCAGATAGTACCGTTAGTGAAAAACATAAAGGGCCAGGATTTTTCTATTCAATTGGATGAAGCAACTGATGGCCATAACGATGTGCATTTGATTTGTTATGTGATATTTATAGATGATGATAATGATTTTCACGAAGATCGTTTTTTTGCAGAAGTATAATATCTCATACAAAAGCAGGAGACTTGTTTCAGATAATAAATTTTTTTATGGCAGAAAATAGTGTCAACTGGGAAAAATGTGTGGGCGTGTGCAAAGACGGAGCCCGCTCTATGACAGGTAGTTATGGGTGACTGAAGGCGCTCATTGAAAAAAAGGTCCTCACGCCATGTGGACACATTGCATCAGCCACAGGGAGGTTCGTGCTTCTAAGAACATCAGCTCTGTTCTACACGAAGTTCCACAGTTAGTAATCGAAGTAGTAAACTTCATTAAAACTCGACCACTTAAGTCCAGATGTTTTGAACAAATGTGTGCAGATATGAGAGCTCAGCACAGTTCTGTAGTTTACTACTGCAAATTTCCTGGCTTTCATGTAGAAATGTCTTGTAAAGAGTATTTGAACTTCGGAGGGAACTTTATTCTTATCTTCTTGACCAGAAATATTCCAAGAATTTTTTTTATTGGTGGTTTAGCGACCACCATGAGCAACTCAATGGGCTATAAACAGTCACCCGTCCTTAATTTAAGGTCACTGGTTCCAGGGAAGGGAGAGAGCCAGTGCCGTAAGACAAACACAACATCCATGCCTCACCGGAATTCGAACCCGGACCCCTTTCGGACGAATGATCAGATGCCATCGCTTAGACCGCTGCGCCACCGGGGCGGCTCCAAGAAGCTTGGAGATTGTGTCATTCTTTCAAAGCTATCTTATCGGTGTGATATAGGGTTGTCGGAAAAGTCATGACGTATTTTGGCACCCGATGGCGGTTGGGTGGTTTTGGAAGTACTAGAGGCATTCACAGCTCTGTTATAGCTATGGCATTCGACAGGTGCCAGTTCTAGCTGCAGTCTAAAAGGAATAGTGAGCGATTTGGTTGATTTGCGGAGATTTGACATCCAGTTGAAGATGAAAGACCAAACTGTGCATTTTCGCCATATTTTATTGTTTTATTTACTTCCGTAAAGGGAAGAACGTGCGTCAAGCTTGTGAAAAGTTGCGCAAAGTGTACGATGATAGTGCTCTACAAGAACGTCAGTGCCAGCGGTTGTTTGCAAAATTCCGTGCTGGTGATTTTGACCTCAACGATGCTCCTCGGTCGGGGAGGCCCACCGATGTGGATGACGACCAAATCAAGGCATTGATTGAGTCAAACCCACGTTACACGACACGTGAGATTGCAGACACATTGCACATCCATCATTCAAGCGTTTACGCCCACCTGAAGAAGCTGGGATACGTAAGCAAGCTCGATGTGTGGCTCCTCATGAACTCAAAGAAGTTCAATTGACGGCGCGTATGAACATCAGAATGGCAATAACTTTAACAGAACTTAAGTTATGACCAGAAATGTGATGCGAAGCAAGCACACTTCGTTATATGAAATGTCATCGTCGTTGCTACAAGCCGACGGAGCTTGCTTGTTCTTCCGCGTACAGGCAATATAAAGGGCAGGTGATGTGCGTGGGGTTATTGCAGACGTTTTCGCAGTGCGCGTAGGTAGTTCGTTTGCATTGGTGAGTGTGCAGTCGTTACTGCTGAGGAGCGCAGCGCAAATCTGAAGTTTAGAGTGCATTTTGTTTATTCTGTGCAAACTGTGTTGCAGTTATGGGAAGATTAGGTGATATTTCACTACGAAAAGCTTCGCGAATGGTGACTTTAAGTGAATTCTACAAAAACAATGCAGAAATTTCCCGGTTAACTGGGGTGCACAAGAGTACAGTTGGAAGGCAGCTGACGAAGATCCGTGACATCGGTGGAATGAAGAATTGCAGGCTGGGTAAATGTGGCCAAAAAATGAAACGCGTTGAAATGGTTTGTCTCGTCTGAGAAACAGGTTCGTCTCGTCAAAAATTCTTGCCAAATAAATGCCGGAGAGCTTTGGTGTTGTTGTTTGTCCTCGCACAGTGAGGAACAGGTTGCGTTCTATGGGTATGACGTCTCATAGGGCGGTAAAGAAGCCATTGCTGACCAATGTAGAATGCAAGAAAAGTTTATAATGGGCAAAGGAATATAAGGTGTGGGACACTAATAGGTGGCGTCAAGTGTTATTCAGTGATGAGAGAAAATTGAACATCGACGGTAACGACGCGGGGTGCCGAGTGTTTCGATCCTCCTTCTGGGTTAGCAGAGCTGTCTTCCACTACTGATGTATCTCGGGCATAGAGTTCCGACCCTCCGTTCGGTTGGTTATCCTCTGTGTCTCTCGCATATCGAATCTACAACTACGACCATGTCTGCCGTTACCCCGTTGCCTCACCTTCCTGCTGCCTTGGCTGATGTTCCAGTGTCCAACGACCTGATCGGGTACATATAATTCCTCGGGGCAACTTGTGTTCTCTTCTCCAGTTTGGGGTATTCTTCCAGATCCCTCAATGGATTTCTCCGGCTCAACGTTGTCTTCGAAACAGACTGGAACTTCCAAAGGCTGTGTGAATCAGAAAAAGGTAAAACATCTTTCTTTTACTCCTCCAGTGGCCTCATCTAGTGTTCCTGACGTCTCCTGTTCAAATGTTTCTTCGCCTGATGACTCTTAAAACAGTATGCATCTCCGTTCTGATCCTGTCAATACTCTCTCAGATTATAATGTTATACAGGCCATTGATTAGTTTCCTCTAATTACTGGACCACTGTCCAGGTGCCTCTTCCAATCTGCTCGGACGGTAGTTGTCTGTATTGAAGAATTTCTCCACTTACCTGATCTTGATCTGTATGAAGCAGTGATGCAATTTGAAGCGTATGTGTCATTTTTCAAATCTCTGAGTGTCACAGATCCTAGATACCAAGTTTCCATGAGACGATATACTCGCCGACTCTATTTTTTGAAAGACCTCGCTGAAAAACATTTATGTGATACCTTACTTCCTAAAGCCGTTTAACTTTAGCGTTCCTTCCCAACCCAACACTTTTAGTCCTCTGCGGTGACATTTTCCAACTTGTGGTCACCTGGAATTTTCTGTTGTCGCGTTTCTTCATCTACTGTTTCGCTAAATGTGTGCTGTTCCCTTCATGTTGTCACTTTCGCATTGCAATAATGTTTCCTGATTTTGTTATTGTGCCTTGTGTTTTCCTTTTGCTATCATTGTATGTCCTTGATGTACTAGTGTTTTCTCCGTAGCGGTTTATATTAGTGCTACCATTGTCAAATTTCTTCTCATAATGTAGTTGGTGTATTCCTGTACTGTGCCTTGCATTTTGACCATCGTTATGTTCCACTCGGTTGGTGTTTTATCATACCCTTGTACATATGCTCATAATGTTGTACTTGTGTTACTTCGTATCGAATGATATGTCGTTATGCTATTACTTATTTGTGTGCATCGTATTTTTACTATATGTTCAAATTTATGTTTTACCCTAATTGCCTCGCACTGTCAGCTCCCTAGTGTTATGGTCTGACCCGTTATTTGTTTATCTTTCACGCTGAGCTGTTCTCTAGTGTTGGTGGTATCCATATGATTCCGCCTATGTTATACCGATGTTACTGCGCCATGGTAGTGTGCTCTTCATGTTTGCTCTCCAGTTTGCGTTGTATTGTGGATATACCTGTATTTTCCTCTTTATCTTTTCTGTACTGCAACATTCAGTGATATCTCCTATGTTTGTAATCCCATTACAGCAATAAACTGGGTACCAAAACCAAAAAAGCCATTGCCACTTCAATGATTTTACTCTGATCATGATGTCGTCCACTCTTGTCATCTTCCTGATCCACGCCTTCATCTTCTCATCTTTCGTGGTTACACCAAGCACGCATATCTCCAAGCTTCTTTAAGCTGTCTGCAGTCTTTCCACGTTTTTTTATTTAAGTTGTCACGTCTCTAATGTATAATATATCAATAGAACAATGCCGCAATGCTAATACCTAATTATGTCAGAACAGCGTGGTACTAGGACATGAAGTAACGCAGTCGTTGACGCGAACAGTTAAGGGCATGGTAAATTTCTCCATTAATAAGACATACACCAATCAGCCAAAACATTGTCTCAGCATTGGAAAAACAAAGAATTTATTGCATCTGATTTCGACAAAGGTCAGATCGTTATGACAAGATGCCTTGCTAAGGGCATCTCTGAAACAGCAACGATAATAGTCTACTTACGCTATGCAATAGTTAGTACCTATCAAAGACGGTTCGAAACAGGTGACATTCCAAGCCGCCCACAAGCCATGGGCACGCCCCTCGTCACTGATGCTAGAGGTCATCTTGTCCGCAGCAACAGGAAGGCTATTGAGGCGTCCGAAGACACAGTTCATCGTACACTCTTGGGTATGGGTCTCCGCGGCCACAGACCAATTCATGTGTCTTCGTACACTCTTGGGTATGGGTCTCCGCAGCCACAGACCCATTCATGTGTCTTTGTACACTCTTGGTTATAGGTCTCCGCAGCCACAGACACATTCATGTGTCTATGCTCACAGCCTTTTACCGTCGTCAACGCTTGCAGTGGGACGTAATCATCGACATTCGAACATAGGAGACTGGAAGGCGGTCCCATTGTCAAACGAATTCCGTTTTCTGTTATAACATGTCGACAAATGAGCTCGTGTGCGACGTTTTCCGAAGGAAGCCTTCTCACCTAGATGCAGTGTGACATGGATCCAGGTGACTGGAGGTACTGTGATAGTCTCGACAATATTTTACTCGGGAACACTTGGACCCACTATTCATGCAGAGCGAACTCTAACAGCTGTCACGTACCTGAACATCGTATCGTGGCTGACCAAATACACCCCTTTATACCGACTATATGCTCCATGCCACAGGGAGAAGAAGATTCAGGAACGGTCAGGTATGGTTCAGGAATGTCAAAGAATATCCATGTCACAGGACGAAGAAGGTCTAAGAACATGAATTTCATGTATTGCCATGGCCCGCAATTCTCAGGACATAAATCTTATTGAGCATTTTTTTTTAGTTTTGGAAAGGGGAATGAGCGGCGTCATTAAAACCACGTAATTTACGGAAACTGCGTGATCTTCTGTTGCAATCAAAGTACCAAATATCAAGAGAAACCTACCAATATCTCGTTGAATCTATGTCTCATTGGATGGGAGATCTTTTGGCTGCGATAGAAGGACCTACATCATATTAAATGGGTGGTTTTAATGTTTTGGCTGATGGGTGTAAGTGGCTATGTAACGTACCAGGAGATGTGACGTACCTGCCAGAAGGACGCACACGACATAAAGGCAGATAGGAATCAGAATAAAATGTCCGCGTAGCTCAATTGGTAGAGTGACTTATTCCGGAGTGAGGGGACCCGGATTCGAATCCTGGCGTGGATAGAAATGACGGAGAAATTTACGTCGTTATAATGGCGCCCGAACAGGGACTCGAACCCTGGACCGTTAGGTTAAAAGCCTAATGCTATGCTGACATTTTATTCTGATTCCTATCTGCCTTTATGTCGTGTGCGTCCTTCTGGCAGGTACGTCACATCTCCTGGTACGTTACATCATCTCCCTCGTGTGCGTCCTTCTGGCAGGTACGTCACATCTCCTGGTACGTTACAGCTACTTTTCTCTAAACTTTCCTCTTTATTCCCATTCGGAGATTCTTTCGAAATTCTGCTTTGAATTCTACATGGTTGAATATATCTTCCTGGATTTCGCATGGATTGTTGCATTTAAAGATAGTTTGTTCATAAGAAGCTTAAAGGAAGCACGGAACTTCTAGAAAAATGTTTATAAATTTATTTTCAAATCAGAAAACAAATTTTTTGAGCAATTTCTTGTACACAAAGAATGCTGTTTTTTTTTGACAACGCAGAGAGCAAACCTTCTCAAATTCACAAAATGTAATTAAAAAGTTAGATTAAAAAGACAAAAAATCTGTATGTACACGATCAAATAAGGACTGCAATAACACAATGTTTCTCTCTGACTTTCTAAATGCTTCGTCTGTGAGTAAATATGCAGAAAAAATAAATAAAAGCAATGCTGTTTGACTACTGTACACAGATCTGTTTTACACATGTTTTATTACTTAAAAACATACTATTTACAAGCACTTGATATAATGTTTTTCTGCTCATTTCTGAAAATATTGTTTTTTTTCATCGTATTGACAAGATACTGAAGATTTATATGCTGTAAACAAAAAACAGAATCTAAGGTTTTTCTTTTTTGAGAGCACAAATAAGATAATGGGTATCTAGTTTGGCTATTCATTAACTTGAACTACTGTAAATATTGAAACAGCAATTTCATAAAATGAAGCCGCATTGAAGAAAGCTTGTGAAATCTCATAAATAATGTTTAAATTCTGCCAAGATTTAGTAGAAAACATTAAAAATATTTTAAACGTCAGCTAACACTTAAGAATACTCTCTTTGTTTTGAGAGGATTTTTACAGTCAAAGGAACCGTATGCTTGTTTTTGGATAACATTTCTTAATGAGTAGAATTGGTTTTGAATTCCCTTCACTTAGATACGCATATTTCTGTTCCATGATTTTATTTCAGAAACTACGGATCAGACAGATGGATTTTAAATCATTGGATATTTTACGTAACAGAAATCATATACAGCTGACGGAGTTCAGCGATGCCAAATCTGTATAAAACTGTCAAACTAATAACTATTGATTGCTATTAAATTAATAATAACTATTAAATTATCAAATAATAACTATTAAATTATCAAATAATAACTATTAAATTATGATATATTTTTCTGTTTTGGAAATATTACTTTCGTAAAGAAGTTTAAGAAACTTTTTTTCGTTTCCAATAGCAGAAACTATCTATAGTAATGAACATCCACACAATGCAATAAAGGGATAAGTAAAAACCAGTTACCATAAATTCACTGTATTTTAATGAGTTTATGTAGGTATTTAATCTCTCTGGAAGAAATAAATATGCC
This sequence comes from Macrothele yani, assembly GCA_039090855.1. Classification (NCBI taxonomy): domain Eukaryota; kingdom Metazoa; phylum Arthropoda; class Arachnida; order Araneae; family Macrothelidae; genus Macrothele; species Macrothele yani. The sequence goes on from CM077017.1 coordinate 10,723,256, forward strand.
GCACTTTCGTAATACTTTAAATAAAATTTTATTAACTGTTACTTTTCACCTAATTATTACTATGACAATTAGTTTTCCATCTTATTACTGGGGATAAATTTTGTATACCATTCTGCTATTTTATTTGTTTTACGCATGAAAAACGGGTTAGAAAATGATCTCGAAACCACTTCACATTTTTACAATACTGAAAAAATTACAGTAAAATTTTGTACGCTGTCCAAAGTGACTCTAAAACCCGTAAATGTGAAATTTGATTAGATGCAAACATCAGCAGATGTTACACATATTAACCTAATCGTATATCATACGGCGCTTTATACACTATTTATAACAAGAAAAGCGACATCGATTTCTCAGGTTTAATGAGCACGACTTTTAAATCCTTTCAGCACAAAAAATTATTTCAGAGCAGGTTTTTTAAAATGAATCAGCGAAAAAAAATCACGTTTACGTCTGTTAGAGGTAACGTGCACATAATTTAAAGTGCTGTGCACAATGCAAGCAGTGATCTGTTTATCTATTTATCTATCTATAGCTACTTTCAGTCACTAAAGAAAGAAATGTGTGTAACGAAAAATTTCAAATTGTGCCCATAAGATTTCCAGTGAAAAAGGAATTTTTCAACTCGAGTTCTTAGAAACAAATATACGGTTCCAAGTATTAAGTATAATAAGCAATGAACTTTACACCTGCTAGTGGCAAAGCTGTATGGTACAAAAACTGGCAAATATATGAAAAATACTCCTCCCAACAAACACTATCACAAGAAAACTATTTTTTAAATGGGACTTTTAGAAGCGAGCATATCATCATTACAGAAATATGATATAATGCTCTCTAGCGGGAAAATGAACATTATTTTCAGAAAAAAAAAAAGTACACGAAGATATTTTCCGCCGTGAGAAGCGTCTGACTGAAGAAGAATTTTTTCAGTTAGATTTTTAGAAGCGAAGACTCTATTGTAAACATGTCAAAGCAAAACTATGCATTTACGCCCTTAATGGCAAAGTATTTTGTCGCAAAATATTATAGAATGGATGTAAAAATATTTGCCGCCCTGACATCTATCTAACGCAAGAAGAATTTTTAAAATCCGAATTTTGAAAGCAGAATTTTCAGAAAAAATGCAATATGCATTTAAGACCCTAGCGGGGATACCATGCATTATTTCAAATAGAAACTGTTCGTTAAATGTGTTTCATGGTAAACGGTGTCGGAAGGTAAAATGTATTTTTTAATCGTTTTATGTGAAGTAAGTTTATACAGGACAATATGTCTCGTATTCAGTAGAATATGCATTTACGCCCCCTAGCGGCGAGATTTTTCAGCGGAAAAAGGCCAAAATGTGTGGATCGTTCCTACCACAGTTGTGCTTTCGATTATAAAATGAATATTTCAAATCGGACTAACAGCTGCGGAAATACGGTTTCCACGGGCAGACAAACTGGTGTATATGATACTACATTATCTACCAACAAGTAATTGGACACCTGTGATAGCAAAGGAAAACGAAGTTTATTCACCTTCAATAGTTGGTGGAGCCTCCACGAGCGGCGATTACAGCTGCGACCTTCCGGGGCATACTCTCCACCAGGCGTTGTACGACGGCTAGCGGTATTTTCTTCCACTCGGCTTGGAGAAGACAGGTCAGTTCCTTCACCGATTTTGGACGGGGGGGGGGGGTACCCCTTAAGTCGACGCTCCAACTAGTTCCAGAGGTGCTCGATAGGGTTAAGGTCCGGGCTCTGCGCAGGCCAGTCTATTCGATTAACCTCATTGTCACCATACCAAGCCATGGTGGACCTCGCAACATGACAGGTGGCATTGTCATCCTGAAAGTAACATGGGTCCACCCCGTAAAACTGCCACAACGTAGGAAGCGCATGGTCATCCAAAATAGTGCAGTAGGTCTCGGCGTTGAATCTACCAGGAATTGCGACCAAGGGTCCTGTGCCATACCAGGAGAAACTCCCCCATAGCATAATTCCACCGCCGCCGAACTTTACAGTTGGCACAATACATTCCGGCAGGAGGCGTCCTCCAGGCAGACGCCAAACCCAGACCCTGCCATCCGAACGGTAGAGGGTGAACCTTGATTCGTCGCTCCAGGGAACCCGTTTCCACTGTTCAACGGTCCACTGTTGACGTTCTTTGCACCACGTTAGCCCAGCAGCGCTATTGGACTTGGTGATCAAAGGCTTGTGGGCGGCAGCACATCCATGATAACCGAGCAGATGGGCTTCCTTACGGATGCCTGTTGAAACTCCTCGCGGATGTGGCCCATCGATTTAGTGCGGTTTTTCCGAATTTCTCTGGCTAGCACCCGTCGGTCTCTAACTCCCAGTTTTATGGGCCTGCCGGGTAGGGGCACATTCCAACAGTCACCTCTCATCTTCCACTTGCCAATCACGTAGGCCACTGTCGATTTTGGGTACTTCAACTCGCTGGATATGTTACGTATGGATCGGCCATTTCTGTGATACCCGACGATTACATCTTTCTCGAAATCAGAGATCTCCGAACTGCGTGGCATCTTGCATGTGACTGGTTGCGTTGTTGTTTCCCACACGATATTTAACGGCGGTGGCCGTGACGTGTATCAGGACCGCAGATATCGTCGATTGCAGGGGTGTCCAATTACTTGTTGGTAGATAGTGTATAAGGAAGTACGTTTTTTTTCAGAAGAAGGGCTGAAAAGTGTAACGCCCTTCCTCCGGAAAGAAAAATCATGTTAAATACAGAGGGTGAGTCGAAAGTTGTGCAATATTTGGATCACTTTATGTCTACATACGTACCTTTACGACGAAAGCTGACTAGCATTCAAAATATAGGCCATCGTGTTACACCTTCTTTAGCCATCCGTCTGCCCGTTCTTCGATTCCGTGGCGGTACCAGAACATATACTATATTGACAAAAGTCACTGGACACCCCTTAAAAAGCAAATGAACGGATCTGCTGCGTTCTTAAGATGCGAGGTCAGCTTCAAACGGAATAAAAACAAGCCTGCAGCTGACAGCGATTATATTGCACTGTGAGGTTGAGTGAAAATGTCGCGTCGGGAGAGAACTGACTTTGAGAAAGGAAAGCTTTTTGGGTGTTATATTAGTGGGTTGTCCATAATAGAAACCGAGAGGCTTTTGAACATACCCAAGTCATCTGTTTCGGATGCACTGAATAAGTGGAAGGCACATGGCGTGCCTGAAGCAGCAAAACGTACCGGCAGACCAAAGAAAATTAGTGATAGATGATGTTGAAGCCTCAGGAGAGTCGTTACAGCTAATCGACGGAGTACTGCACAAGACCTCAGTGCACAGGTGAGTAAAAATGCTGTTACCTCGGTATGTACAAGTACCATTCGCTGAGAACTTCATTCCATGGGTTACCGTAGTCGTGCGGCTGCTCATCAGCCTTTCACTTCCACTTGAAATGCTACTCGTCGTTTAGCATGGTGTAAAGAACATTTATCGTGGACCATAGATCAATGGAAACGTGTCCTATAGACTGATGAATCCAGATACATGATCCACCAGTCTGATGACCGTGTGTGGGTATGGAGGCAGCCGGGGGACGCTATTTACCACAGTGTACTGTTCCTACGGTCAAGTTTGGAGCTGGAAGTATACTCGTGTGGGGGTGTTTTTCGTGGTATGGTCCCCGTCCATTGGTTAACGTGGACAAACCTGTTAACCAACACGTCTACCTCGATATTCTGGACAATTATGCCCTACCAACTCTGTGGCAATACTGTAATACTATGGAACCGAACCTTCTTGGTACCAGAGGATAATGCACCGAGCCATAAAGCAAGGACTGTTATGGCGTGGTTTGACGATAATTCCGTATCGTGTGTGGACTGGCCAGCACGGAGCCCTGATCTTAACCCCATAGGGCACCTATGGATGAATTAGAGCGCCGCATAAGAAGTTTGGAACCAAGGCCTACCACTAAGCAACAGTTAGCGGCAGCATTATGTACTGAATGGAAGCGCATACCTATCGTTGTGTTCCTAAACTTTGTCGAAAGCATGTCTCGAAGGGTCAGTGCATGCATTTAGGCCAAAGGTGGACAATAAATGCTATGTTGTGTTTCTCTTCTAGGTGTCCGGTGACTTTTGTCAATATAGTGTATCTTTCACATACCTAACCCTAAGCATTTCGCAATATGTGATTCGACAGTAAGAGTTGCTCTTTTACCGTTGCGGTTCGGTGTACTTTAACTGAAATATAAGTTTCCTTGGGAATGGTACGTATAAAGAAAGATTCTACCTTTCTTATTTCATAACCAATTATTTCATTAATGAAATCTTACTTTTGTTGAAAACTGACAAATAAAATATGCTTTGGAAGGGGGGTAGGGGTGAGAGTGTTATTCAAAAAGCCACCGCTTTGGAAATAAAACTGTAATGGGAAACATAATTTCAGTAATTCAAGATCATTTACGTCTGTCGCACTTTCGTAAGTTTGAAAATATGCGTCTCTCTTTTTGTATGAGGTCTAAAAATGTTTAAAATAAAGTTGGAGGAGATTAAGAGATCTCTCCGCAGTATTTATTTCCAGAGCAGCTACTCCACCATTTAAGAATACAGAGAACCCGCTTTGTTACTGAAGGAGGAAGCAGGTGTGTGCAAATAAGAATGACGCACCTGTATCTCAGTAAACTTTAAATCAATTGTATGCTCACGAAGTAATTGTACCGGGCGTTCCGCTTAGACGTATAATAAAAGAAATATTAGCAGCATACAAAGTACTAAATCAAATGGCAGTAGGTGGGCGCCATTGTAAAGTGCAGCTGTGAACTTTATAAACCAGGGGAAGTAGAGTGCGCAGCGCATGCACAGGAACTATCTACTTTTACCATAATGCGGAACAAGCAGATAGCTTCTGCTTCAGTCGCCATATGGGCTCCAGAGCAGAAGGTGTTTTGTGTGCTATCACTTGCGGAATTGAAATCCGTGCCGCTTGTGCAGCGCTGTTTTCACAGCGAGTACAGCCTTGAAGCAACGGAAGACGTCCATACTTACGTGACCATTATGAAATACGACACGCAATTTAGAGAAACTAGAAGTTTGTTGCCGATGACTGGTAAACATCCTAAGCGTACGGTGTCTAAGGAAAACGTTGAACAGATTCGAAAATCATTTCAGAGAAGCCCAAGGAAATCTGTCCGAGAGGCTAGTGGGCAGCTAGACATCCCACCAACAATATTACATCAGTCACTCCATAAAGGTTTGCGTTTCAATGCGTACAAGATTAAAGTGCATCAACAAGTTAAGCCGCATGACATGACGCCACGGAAAATATTTGCGGAGAAAATATTGACCAAAATTGATGCCGACGATAGATTCCTGGACCAGGTATATTTTTCAGACGAGTCAACATTCAACGCGGCTGGAAAAGCAATCAGATATAACTGCCGCATCTGGGGGTCCGAGAATCTATACATTCTTCATGAACACGAACGGGATTCTCCAAAATGCAATGTTTAGCATGGGATCGAGAAGGACAAAATCATCGGTCCCTTTATTTTTTGCGTAAGCCACTTTAACTGGATTAACATACCTGGGTATGTTACAGGAATGCTCTGTGCCTCAGCTGCCTGAAAGAACAATTTTTCAACAAGATTGGGCTCCCCCGCGCTTTGCCAATGATGTCAGAATATTCTTCGATGACCACTTCACTACAAGATGGAATGGGACAGGATCAACTTTCATCGCATGGCCCATCAGATCACCAGACCTAACTCCACCTGGCTTTTTCCTGTGGGGGTTTGTTAAAGACTAAATGTACGCTACAGCTACACCGGTACATAATCTGGAAGACTTACGCGACAGAATTTGTGCTGCAAGCAACAAGGTGAAACGACAAATGCTTCTCAACATGTGGGCGTAGGTATAATACCGGTTGGACGTTTGCCACGCCATCAGTGGAGCTCATGTTGAAGTTTATTAGACATGTAACAAAATTCTCAGTTTGTGCATATAAAATAATGCGTGTCTTTAATAAATTGTGGTAAATTCCAAATTTATGATACTTCCTTTTATTATACATGTAAGTGGACTCACCTATATTTGAAGCTCCTTATCGCGTCTTAGCGACAACACTTCTCTTTTCAACGTATTTCACTGAAGCATCAATATGCATTTTTATCTTCTGCTGAGTATTTCTGAAGTCTATAGATTTTTTCGGCAGTAAAATCTCGTTCTTTGGCTCCCTAAAGCGGGATTCGGGTGATATTGACCGTAGCATACCGGAAAATGCCATTAGTTTGAGAGGAAAATAAACTGCTACAAAATAGATTCGTGATTACAGAGAAAAGTACCTTTGAAAACAATTACCTGCGAAACTCTGTAATCCCTATTTATTTGAAGCTCAGCCATGTTCAGACCGTTCTACCGTTAAACATGGGGAAAATACTCGCAGAATAAACATTTTAGAAACTAAGAATCTTAAGCCATATAGTTGCTGCACAACTGCAACACCGTCGTGTAAGTGAAATCACGTTTAAAACAAGATTAAACGATGGATGTAATACCTTGCTGCCAAAAGAGTGAACCAAAGCCCTGAGAACCGGCAAAAGTAAATTTAAAAATAGTTGTTCGTCCGAAAATAAATGCAATTTAGTAGGATAATAGCTAAAATGAGCCAATTTGCCAGTCGCCAGTTTTCATAGGATTGACTATAATATCATTTTCACTACCTATAATATCATTGACTATAATGTCATTTTCATTAAGCGTGAAGAAAACTTGCTCTACAATTTCTAAACAATGTTGTGCACACATACATTTAATACAGATCAAAACAACAGCCCACGTAATATTCATGAATTTCCGCGACGAGTTACACTTGCTTGCATTTCGTTTCACCAACAAAAGCTAATACTACTACTTTTCTTTTCGATGACAAACATGTCCATTCTGTATGTAAAATACACGCTAATAATTGCCAACAATAGAAACGTTGCCTGAGTAGATATGAAAGCTAACTCATGTGAAGAACAGATATTTTGTCAGAAATAACAACACTACTGATTTACGTACTCCAAAAAACTTATTACTTCACTCTAGAACACCAGACGCTTAAACTCAGAAAACTCAAAATATAGCATGTAAAATAAGTCGTGCAGAGATGAAATAATCTACGGAAGTCAGTAGCTGTCAATACACGATACACTTGACACTCGCGAACTCATAATTCACAGAGTTAAATTTTTTTATTATATACACGTTAAAAATACAAAATCTTTCGGTTCAGCAGCTGAACCATCATCAGATAAAAAAACCATCAGGAAGATTAGATCATATGTAGAGGATTTTAGGAAAGGAGTGTCTGACCCCAGGTCTTAAACAACCCTTAGAAATAGGAAGCTATGAGATTTGGGCTAGAGTGTCCGATAGGAAAGTGACACGGAAGCGAGGTAGAAAGGGGGAGGAAGACGCCCCTATTTATTCCCTGGGGGCCAGTAGCCGGGGTCCGACGGCTTAACGCGCCCATCCGACGCACGGCGGATATTTAGTGGATCGAACCTGAGGCCTTTTCCGTGGCAGTCACGAACGTTGCCACTAGGCCATCCGCGGCCCGACACCAGGAAGTTACAGGCGGTTGGGTGTTAAATACAATCCGGACAGTGTTCATGACGTATCATAGCATACGGTGCAATTGCAAATTGGTCGTTACCATTAATTACGTGGACTAGTTTATTGTCTCATCCTCACCAGCAGGCTGGGGAAGGGTAAATCATGTTGCATATGGATTTGGTTTTTTGACAAGTAATTTCCATGTTTGCTGGATGTTAAAAGCTCCATCATCACTGCAACACTGATTTCCCATTTGATAAATAAATAAACTTTGCATTATCAAATTTGATTGCTTAGTTTTGGATGTTCCCAAGATTGAGGCATTGTCCCACTTGGGAGTGTGTGAGCCTGTGTTTACGAGACGTCAAAGATCAGTGGCGTTGGAATGCATCAGTACATCATATTTATGTTCCATCAACCCAACCCCCGATGTACGTAGTGTTGAACCAATATAGACAGAATCAGAGGTAGTAGGTTCATTGCTCGTTAAGTGAATAGAATAAATGCCATGTTTATTATTACCTGTGACTTGATCACAATCCTTTTTAATTTTGACAATTAAGTTGGATATTGATTCGCCGAAATCATAATTACGCCTTCGGCAAGCTTTTCTCAGTAAATTAATCACTGGTGGTAGGTAATCCATAGAGCCAATATGTTTAACATTTCTTTTTTCAGGCTGCGTAATGGTGAATGCAAGACTATGAGATATAAGTTGACCACATTATGTAGTCTTTTACACCGCGCACAGAACCACTGCTCTGACAGAAGGTGTTTTAAAGAGGAGTTAAAAACATTACTTCGATTGCTACTCTCCACGGATTTTCTGCAGATTGCATTCGGAAGTTTGTCAAAACAAGTGGAACGTCTGGCATTCACCACCATGCAGCCTGAACAAAATGTTAAATATATTGGCTCTATGGATTATCTACCACCAGTGACTAATATATTGAGAAAAGCTTGCCGAAGACATAATTATGATTTCTGCGAATCATCATCTAGATTAAATGCCAAAATTAAAAAGGATCGTAATCAAGTCACAGATAATAATAAACATGGCATTTATTCCATTCCCTTAACGAGCAATGAACCTACTACCTCTGATTCTGTCTACATTGGTTCAACACTACGTACATCGGGGGTTGGGTTGATGGAACATAAACATGATGTACGGATGCATTCCAACACCACTGATCTTTGACGTCTCGTAAACACAGGCTCACACACTCCCAAGCGGGAAAATGCCTCAATCTTGGGAACATCCAAAACTAAGCAATCAAATTTGATAATAGAAAGTTTATTTATTTATCAAATGGGAAATCAGTGTTGCAGTGATGATGTAGCTTTTAAAATCCTGCAAACACGGAAATCACTTGTCAAAAAACCAAATCCACATGCAATGCATGATCTACCCTTTCCCCACCCCGCTAGTGAGGATGAGACAACTAGTCCACGTTACTAATGGTATCGACCAATTTGCGATTTCGCAGTATGCTCTTATACGTCATGAACACTGTCCGGATTGTATTTAACACCCAACCGCTTGTATCGTCTGGATGTCTTCTACCTGATGATGGTTGAGCTGCTGAACCAAAAGATTTTGTATTTTTAACGTGTATATAATAAAATGTTTTTTACTCTGTAGATTATATGTTCGCTAGTGTCTAGTGTACCGTGTATTGACAGCTACCGACTTCCGTGGATTATTAAATCAAAAGATGTTGGGCACCTTTAGGAAAAGGAAACTACTGAGGATGTTCACACATTTTTAGAACGATTTTTCAGCAATATAATTAACGTTTAAAATAAAATTATTTCTTTCTTAAATGTACTATGAACCTAAATCTACATTTCCAAGATAACAGGGCGTTTCTTAAAATTGGTAGAGGTATATTAGTCCACTCTTCTTCTACTGCTTCCCATCGTCCAATCATTGTTTTAGGTCTGCGATTAGAAAGTGCTCTTTTCAGCAGCCCGAAGGTACAATAGTCCATCGGTGACACATAAGGAGACTTTGAAGGAATTAAAGCGAAAGTATAGACTTCATAATTATCTCTTTTTTCATTTTTTCAAGAAACAGAGGGGTAAATTTGGATGTATGACTGGTGGCCTTATCCTCATGGAGTTCTACTCTTTGAATGCTCTGTGGATAAAGGAATGTTATTTCCTCTTTAAATATAAGAGTTAAAATATTATTTTGGTAATATGTAGAATTGATTATAACATTCTTTTCAACTTTTCTTAACTTTAATTCTCACCGCACGAGAAACCGGCAATAGTCATGGATCCTTTACTGAAACTTTCGTTGGATTCTTGGAAACAAATTTGGTAAGTCTTTTTCTGCTCTTTTGCAAAAGTAAACCGACCTCTTTTGGTTACAGTCGTTTAGATAGATCCGTGCTTTATCAATAGTCACAATAAATTTCAATCTGTTTGCGGCTAAGTGATATTCATAAATAAGTGTACACCGTGTTCTGCGCTCATCCAGGTGTCTACGAAAAAGACAGTGAACATGTTTTTATTGTAGATTCAAATCTTTGTTTATTACCTTGTTTACAGTTGATACAGAGATGTTTAACGACTTAGCGATTGTTCTTTGGGTCGGTGGATTTCTTTCATGACCAGAGATCTTACTTCAGAAATAGTTGTGAAAGTACGCACCTTCTTTGGATATTCGTTTGGTGTTCTTTCGCTGTTAAAGCAATGCTTGACGACTTTTCCCTCTATTATTAATGATATTGCTTATTTTACATTAATAAATGTTAATTCCATGATTTTCACAGCGTTTTGTAATTATAAAATACGAATATTTGCGTTCGTAAATTACAAAAACATAACCTTTTATGAACATCTTGTTTATTTGCGCCATTTTCTTAGCTGACGGTATTTAACTGCAGCAGATATTTTCTTCGTGTTCATCAAACCCGCTGTTGCCAATTTCAATTCTTTGAACTCCTTTTATTGTCCGTAATTTCTTATCAAAAACGTTCTAAAAATGTGTGAACATCTTCTCTAATTTGGGGACAAGAGTACAGTTATTTGGGTGTATGGGTGACTGTGCGTGTGATTTATTTCGGAGGAGATAATGCAATATCTTGATAACAGTCTGGTTTTTATTTTCAAGAACACCTATTGATGTACATGCTGGTGTGTATCACAAAAATTGACAGTTCTAAGCTTTTGTTTTGTATATCTTTTCTTATACGCACTTCTTACGTAAGATTTAATAAATCGTATTGGAGAAATTGTGTTTTGTATCAGATTAAATTTAGCATGGCCAGTGTTTTCGCTAAGTGTCTCGGTGTGCAGTTTTCTCTAAAAATGCGAAAAAGTGCCTATTTCGTTTTGAGATGATATCTTAGTTTTAGATGATGAATTGAAAATTCATTCTTTGCATCAATTAGAAGTAATCATTCCAAAGATGTACTACATGTATTCCAGACTATCATTGGTACCCACAGTCTTCCTGTTAAGTCTCGCAAGTCCATTGTTCATATTCGTTGCGCTCCAACTATTTTAAGTAAAAATATTGATGATTTTTTGTATCTAGAAATAATCAAGACCAACATTTTTTAATGTAATTTTCGGCCTTGTTGGTGTTGAACAATTTTTTTGCTTGCCATAAATTTGCATTTGCATTTTCTTATAAAGAACTGAATGGCAGAATTCCATGTAATGGAGCTCCTCACGACTATACTTTTTCCCGTTTTTTGTATGGAATTTTCAGAAAAAAACTGAGAAAGATAAAATATTTTCTTTTACCTGACACTTTCATAATTGTCTGATGCGACGTTACAAATTTGCGTCTGTCTTGTCAAAAATCTGGTTCAGTACATCCCGTAGTTTGGTGACATTGCCAAAGCCATGCGAAAAAGTAAAATATTTAGTATTTCAATAAACAAATCTCCAATTCCTGGACAGACTTTTTGTCCCATCAGTACAATTTCTTTAGTAGGAGTGTAGTTCTTAACGTATCCAATCACACCATCACCACCATATTTTTAGCACGTCTTTTGTAAAAAAAGTACGTGCTTGTAATATCACTTTGTTCGTCCGCCGGTGGACACCACATCTCTGCCACTATCTGCCCGATTTGAAAATTTGTTTGCATTCAAAAGCTTGAAATGTGAGAACGGAGATCCTTGCTTCCTGGTTTTTTCGATGCATAACTTCGTTGCTAGAGGACGTAAAGAGAAGAAATTAGCATAACGGCGGAGCCAGCGGGCAGAACGGACCGAAAGACCACTCAGGAGATAGACTAGGGTCCGGTACGGTAAGGAATGCGCATATATGCAGCATGACGTAGGGGGTGGGGGTGTCGGAAGGGTATAAAGCACACGGGCGGTGTACGCTCAGCAATTCGAGGAAAGCTATTGCACAGCGTACATCGGTTTGAACGACGTCGAGTTGCTGCCACCGTGGGATATAGCCAACAGGCAATCCAGCAGACGACATTTGGATGACTTTACCCGAGGTCGCGTCATTCGGAAGTTGGAAGAAGTTCGAAGTGTGAATAGTGTGGCCGAGAAGTTTGGGATCGCTGACAGTATCGTTTCACGAACTTGGAGAGCATTTCAAACAACAGGAACGAAAGTTTAGCAGTGGTCGACCATGAGCAACCACGGTGGCGGACGACCGGTATATTGTCCTACAGGCGAGAAGAGACAGACGGCAGACAGCGAGAGAAATCGCAAGGCACATGCAACAGACAACTGGATGTCCGTTATCGCATTTTACCGTGGTCAGGAGGCTGCACAAAGGTGGCCTATTTGCACGACGACCAGTACGGTGTATGCCATTAACGCCTGTTCATCGGAGACGGCGGTTTCTGTGGTGCCAGGAACACAAGGACTGGACACATCAGCAATGGGGTCGAGTTCTCTTTACGGATGAGAGCCGATTTAGTCTGACGAGCGATTCTGGACGTATACACATTTGGAGAGAGCAAGGAACATGCAATCACACCTCCAACATCATCGAAAAGGACCGGTTTGGAGGTGACGGAGTTCTCGTTTGGGGCAGTATCATACTTGGTAGTCGTACTGACCTCCACATCTTCCAAGGAGGTTCAGTCACTGGTGTCCGCTATTGTACCGAGGTTCTCTTGCCTCACGTGCGTCTGTTTAGAGATGATGTGGGTCCTGAGTTCCTCTTCATGGACGACAACGCTACACCTCATCGTACAGTGGCTGTCGCAGAGCTGTTGGAGAGTGAAGATATTCAACGCATGGATTGGCCCGTAAGGTCCCCGGATCTAAATCCAATCGAAAACGTGTGGGACCTTCTCGGGAGACGCTTGGCAGCACATCACCAGCCTGCAGCAACTATTCCGCAGCTGCGATTGGCGCTACAAGAGGAATGGGCAGCGATGCCTCAACAGCTCCTTGACAATCTCGTCCTCAGCATGGACAGACGTTGTAAATCCTGCAACGCAGTCAGGGGTGACCATATCGCCTACTAAAGACTGGATTTTTTTGGCAGCCCCCTGTTACATGGACGTTTATGTCTTATGTCCAGTCGTGCTCGAAGCTACCTTTTCAAAAAAGTGCCTTTGTATTCTTTGGATTCCTTGTTTGGACGGTTTTGCTCACTTGTCCCATGTTCTTATATTTTGGAGGGATCTTATGGTATGATTTGAGTCGATGTGAAACATTTCTGCACGACGTTAAGTACATTCGAAAAACCGTCTCGTCCTTAATGTTTGCACGCTAATGTATCAGATTGAAAAAAATATTTCTTCCTTTCGATTCCATTTACAATGAAGACTATTTTGGGTACAGTTTCTTTTTCAAGTAATGTATATTTTCCGCTGATGGGCGTAAAGGTGAATTGGGATTTCCCCGACATCTCTGTTTCTAAATGTCCGATATCAAAAATTCTTCTTGCGTCGGATACAGCTTCTTGTGGGAAATGTTCTAGATATAATTTCTGATTTTTGCAGAGAATAGTTCGGCGACCACGTGGCGTAAGTATTTATTTCGGTTTCAAATGCATTTGCGGGAAAATGTACACTTCTGGAAACTCGGTTGCAGACATATTTCGCAGACCGATACTGTTCTCCTCAGAAAACCTTTTGAAACAACATTCTGCTTAAAATAGTGCATAGTTTATCCGCCAGTGGACGTTGATGCATATCTTATTTTTGTTTGAATGAGTCCAATTTGAAAAAAATTCTTTATCGGAGAGCGTTTTTGGAGCAAAATACTCTGCATATAATTTCAAATTTACATTTTCAGACTTAATTGGGAACCATCTTCCACATGATTTTATGTCAAATACACGCATCGCTTATCTCTGTAATAAGATCTCTAGGACTATATGGGTTATTAGTTCTATAATGACAAATCTTTCTCCTAAAATAACGAAGCTGCTTTATTATTCTTTAATTCAAACAAACTTTAATTATTGTATTTCAATCTGGGGAAACACAACCAACTTTAATTTGAATAAACTACAAAGATTACAAAACAAATTCATTAGACGTCTTGAGCTTAAATTATTACACAATCGATATTCCGGCTCTAATTTTCGAACTTCTCTTACCCCCAGGGATTTTCATATTCTATCAATTAAACAACTTTATTACTATAATATTGGCAAATTGATGTTTAAAAGAATAAAAAAGTAATTCATATCATGACTTAATCCATCTTCATACTCATAATCATAATTATGACACCATAAATAAAGACTTACTACTTCCTATATTTCCGGTGTTTGAACGTTCCAGAACCTTCCTCAATTATTCGGGTCCCTCCTTTTGGAACTCACTCCCTAGTAACTTTACATCTATTAATGATATTAATCTTTTTAATTACAAATTAAAACACCACTTACTAAATGTATACTAAGTAACTTACCTCTCTTGGCGGTGATTTATGTTTGCCTCCATTATTGTAATATTTGTGATATGCCAACTTGATTCTCTCCGTTGCACATGTATTATTTTTTCCTTTTTGGGATCAGGCCATTTAGGTCTTTTCCTTCTCCATCTCAGTTGCTTACACAACATATTACTTTGTATTTCTTTTTCGATTTTTTATTGATGCTGTGGCAACTAAAATGCTAATAAATGAAACGGAATTTTTCTTAACGCAAAAGTGTGCCACTAGAGGACGTAAGTTCACGTTTCCGTTTTCAGCATGTTTGCATCAACATATGAAGGACTCAAAACCTAACTGAAAAAATACCTTTTTGGTCAGATTCTACTAACTATGAAAACATTCTGTGTGTATTTCTTTCCCAAAATAATGAAAAATTTCGCCACTAGGGCGAGACGCAAATATTTAATTTGTTCTTCTCAATACCTCTGATGCCCAATTTAAAAAAATCAACGCCAGATACAGATACCATTGACCTTGGTGGAATCATTTAGGTTTTTATTTGAGGAATTTTTGCAGTTCACGGTTCTGTCGGTAGGTGATGTTGTGTAGTCTCCACGGTGACGAAGTGGTCTAAGCGCTGGCTCCTGACCATTCGCCAGAGATGGGTTCGGGTTCGAATTCCGGTGAGGCATGAATGTTGTGTTTGTCTTACGGCACTGGCTCTTTTTCTTGCCTGGAACCCGTGGCCCTAAACTAATGACGGGCGACTGCTCATAGCCCACTGAGGTGCTCACGGTGGTCGTTAAACCTTCTATAAGAAAAAAATGTTGTGTAGTCCTGTTTGTAGCTGTACTCCGCTTCTAAAAACCCCATTGAGAAATTTATTTACTTACCGTATGCTACTCACTACAGTAATGATGGAGACACATTCTCCTCTTTAAATAATGTACAGTTTTTCCGGTAGGAGTCGTAAACGCCAAAACCTTTTTCTAATTATCTCTGCTTTCGGGAGACGTATTAAAACATTTTTCCCTAACATATGTTTTGCCATGAAGAATACGGTTGATTTTTGTAAGCCGGTTTCATTGACTATGAATAATTTTGAAACATTTTGTTCGCATCGGTAAGTATTCAAAAGATGTACTTATCACAACCGAAAATTTGATGTCATCTTTCTTTCCTGTGGCAGCGGTTTTACTACCACATCGAGTAGCTCGATGGGCTGCATAGGAAGTCGCCCATCCCTAATTTGGAGCCACTGTTTCCAGGGAGGGAGGGAGTCAGTGCCCAGTCGGTAGGGATTCAAATGATTAGAAAGTAGCGCTTGGTACCTCTCGCCACCAGGGCGGTTGTCATAATTTGGTTACAAGGCTGAAGCGAAATAAAGTCTATACGAGTGAGTGATGCTTTGTTTTAGCAAACAGGTGCTTCAAGAAAATCTTTGCCTGCGGGCAACTTAAACATAACACCGGGCATACTACCCAGAAATATTTACTTTAAGAATGATGAAGCCAGAGCAACATTTTAACACAACTAGCAATCGAAATGTTGCAGTGCTTTCCAACATCCATAATAGTGAGGACTTTATTAAAAATGGATTATAATATATAAAATGAAGCCAGCTTCTCTCTCTGACAAATGATGTTTCGAATTTCAGAAAAGCATTAATAAACGACTAGGAGTAGGATGAAATAATTAACATCTCCAGAGCATGCATTACACGTTCTGACTCCAACCTGGCGGTTTTTCCTCTGATATTCCCGTAACTGATAAAATATTACCGAAATGACTGCCTTCTATTTCCCCATTCTGACATCACTTGAATGACCGTTTATGAAACGAACACGCAACACATGGAATTATTACTTAGCGGACGGCATTTGGTTGCGTGTGATTGGTTGTTTCCATCAAAATTGCGTTTCAACATGTCAAAAAGAAATCCCCAGTAATTATCTAAATTAAGCTGTTAGCTTTAGATATAATTAAATTTCCTTTGTAACAATTAAAAAAGCATCAAAATATAGAAAAAGCACATATAGGTGTTGTATAAATTCGTACGTCAAATGCCCTGGCAATAGAACCATGTAAAGTTCATATCTGCGAGCTGATGCTTTACAATAATAGTTCAATTTAATGAACTAAATAAGCTATCGTTTTTTTATCACAAGTGAAAGGTGAAAATGTAAGGTTAGCGGGAGAAAACATTATTTCATTTACTGCCCGATTATTGTGAAACCCAAAGATTTAAATATAGAGAATTAAAGTCTTACTCTTGCAGTAGTAGTGATGTAGTGTTGCTTTAGCAAATCAATAACGATTATTTTTATTTTCTGTATAAACGGCAATGAATGCATTGTACTTAAATTCATTTCTGGAAGGCAGAATAGGAGAAATATTGAACATCCCAAATTTGATGTCAATATGTACTTTATCACTTGCATTTTTCATCAGCTCGGAGAAAAATGTAGGAAAAATAATAAGGCTGCAAATTTTGGCAATATGTTTTAGGAAATCTACCCGGGGGTAAACAGCTGATCAGAAATTTAACTGCTTTAATGCAGTTAAATTTCTGATCAGCTGTTTACAAATTTTTATGAGCATGAAAAATTGTCCATACGGGAATTATATCGTAGAAGATAAATGATCTTTGTATGACTTGGTAAATAAACAGCATAGTTGCTCTCAGATGGTATTCATTTGTTTCAAGAGCAAAGGTTATGGAGTTAGATGCAAAAACATCGGAAATAGACGTTTTCGAGAGTCATAAAGATCATATGTTTGATCAACAAATTTTCTGATTTTATTAAACTGAGTGTTTTAGAACAATTTTCTAAAATATTAATAACGATCGTAGTTCAAAAACTACGATCGTTATTAAGATGGCTATTTTTGGTACGTTAGGATTAATTAATTGCTACAAAGTAATTAAATAGTGATGAAATATTGTAAAGCTTACAGGCAGTCGTTTGGTTGCACGAGAAAAAATAATGCAGAATAGAACGTTTTTGTAGTGGTTGACGAAGGATTAATCTTAGGATCTTCACATTTCTGAGAAACGTTTAGGCCAAATTCTGACAGAACTGAAACGAAAGGATGTCTTTGATTGTGCCACTATTATGTTTCAGGTAAAGCGGAATATGGCAGGTTATGTCATCACAATATGACTAAAGGCAAAAAGAATATAAAAATGAAAAGGGATTACCATGCTTAGTTATCTTCAGTACTTACCCCTGTAAAATTGGATTTGATTTGCCGTATAATCTTGTTCATGTGAAACATTTCAGCCAATTTTATTGCGTTACAAATCCTCATTAATTTGCAACGTCACTGCATATATCTTAGTGGAGAGCCCATACTTTTTCACTGAAGCCGAGAAATATCTCTTTGTAACGTTATGTAGGCCAAGGTTAATTTTGGCCCATTAAAATACTCTTTGGAAACTACAAGTCCAACACTGAGAGTTGCTTTGATTGCATAGAAGCATTTTTCGGAGCAACATATATCAGGCCGTATTATTATTCATAACATCTATCAAAATGCAAGTGCAAATATTAGGCTGTTTGACAATACAACACACATAAAAATTGGAAAGGGAGTGAGACAAGGTGACACCATATCTCCCAAGCTCTTTAATGCCACATTGCAAAATGTCTTTCAATCACTGAACTGGGAAAACAAAGGTATAAAGATTAATGGATATTATCTAACTCACCTTCGTTTTGCTGATGACGTAGTCATTTTTGCACCTACCCCATCAGAGCTGCAGAGTATGATCCAGGAACTTGCTGACAAGAGTAAAGTGGGATTAAAAATGAACTTTCAGAAGACAAAAGTGATGTACAATGCTTTTACAAGAAATGAAAGCTTATCGATTGATGGAGAAAAGCTGGAGATAACAGATACGTACGTTTATTTTGGACAGCAGATATCAAGTGAGGGCCACATTGATGAAGAAATTAATCGGCGTATAAAACTTGCCTGGATAGCTTTTGGAAGAAACAGCATAATTTTCAAGAGCAATATGCCCTTATGTCTTAAAAGAAAAGTGTTTAAACAATGCATCCTTCCAGTGCTTACGTATGGTGCAGAGACGTGGACCTTAACTAAAAGAGACATACAAAGACTGCAGACAACTCAAAGCAGCATGGGGAGGTGCATGCTTGGTGTAACCAGGAGAGATAAGAAGAGGAACTCGTGGATCCGAAAAATGACAAGAGTGGAAGACATCATGATCAGAGTTAAATCCCTGAAATGGCAATGGGCTGGACATACTGCCAGAAGGACAGACCATCGATGGACAGCCGAAATTTTAGAGTGGATTCCAAGGGACAGGAAAAGACCCAGAAGAAGACCACATTGGAGATGGGTGGATGAAATTCGAAAGTATGCGGGAGTAACATGGAGGAGACTGGCACAAGACAGACCGTTGTGGAAGAAACTTGGGGAGACCTGCGTCCAGCAGTGGATTGATAATGGTTGATGATGATTCTAAAGGTCAGATATCCTATTACTGTCCTACTTGGATTTCCTCTTAAACTATCTTGAACACGACAATCAGTTGTTTAGATAACGGCTGAAATGCAACGGGTCATCAGTGGTGTATGACTTAAACTAGTTTAAGTAATACCTATCGATGAAAGTGCAAGTAAGACATTAATGCTACAATAATACCTGGCAAGTACAAAATAAATATAAAATATATTGTTAAACAACAATTAGTATGGTCTTCTGCTTTGCATCTATTAGTGATAAAATAGCATCTGTTTCTTACTTCATTTGTCAGTCGTTTTTTACGCTTTCCAACCGTAGGTTGAAGAAGCGTATTTGCTCCAGCTTTGTTCGTTTGTCTGTGCGTCCGCCTGTCCGCACTATAACACGCGTAGAAATAGTTCGATTTAGATGAAATTTTAGTATGTGGTAGGGGGCCACCTGGGGACGAACCCTATTGAAAATGGACGAAATGGGGTCAAAAGTCACGACATAGGAGCGGTATTCATTCCGTTGCCGTTATGCGTCATAACTTACGTAAATATGGATCGATTTCAATGAAATGTTAGTATGTGGTAGGGGACCACCTGGGGACACAGCCTTTTGAAAATGGGTGAAGTGGGGTCAAAGGTCAGAACATAGGAGCAGGATGCATTCCATTCCCCTTATGCTACATAACTTGCGTAAATATGGTTCGATTTCGATGAAATTTTAGTATGTCGTAGGGAGTCATTTGGGAACGATCCCTGTTAAAAATGGGTGAAGTGGGTTCAAAGGTCAGGACATAGGATCGGGAGCCATTTCATCGCCCTAATGCGTTATAACTTACGTAAAAATGCTTCGATTGAGACAAAACTTTATCATGTTGTTCCGGAAGTAAACTTTACGGGTTCTGTTGAATATCATTGAAATGGAGTCAAAGTTCCGGTCATAGGGTCGAGATTTATTCTACAGCCATTATCCTCATAACTTGAGTAATGATTTCTGGTATGTTGGAAAGCGTATCATAATCAATGCATTGCATGATTTACTAACTTGTTTAAAACTTCTTTACGTTTTCAACAACAAATGAAAATCAGTTTCTCTAAGTTCATCAAAAAGTTCAAATGTGAAACAACCACATCATCCAGAAAATAAAGAATACGATTTACTAAATAAAGACATTGCAAATAAGTGTTAATAACTTAATTTGTAAACTTAGTAACAATTTCCATAGAATTCAAACTCACCCACGAGTGAGAAGATTACCACAATCAAAGCATTCCTTCTCATTTTTGGAAATAACATTCCACGTCAATTAAACAAACAATCAGTGAAACAGCAGCTGTATCGCTTCATGCTACTTGAGTTCGTGTAAGCCATCTGAAAGAAACAGATTTTTCTGAAAAACTGCAATATTCCAAATAATTGTTGTAAACCACTATATACATCATCAAAGAAATACGGGATTACACCATTTAATACAATTCTCGGATATTGTCTGACTTACACCAAAAATCGGATTGTCATCTTCACTATATACATTTTCGAGTTCTTGCAGACAAAAGCTACTTCTCAGATATAATCACAACAATTTTTATTTGAAGAAATCAGTACTCCAGGACTTGACCGTGCAGAGAAAAATATCAGAATGAATATAAACTCTTTGCAAAAACACAAAGCACCGAGAAGGAGTCAATATACTCTCTTTGAGAAGAGTGAATATATTCTCTTTGAAAAAACGAAGCACCGAGAAGGAGTCATCCAATCCAGATGAAAATTGATATGTGCAGTGTGTAAGTATGGGAAAGTAAATTATTGCAATTTATTCGGATAAAACAGCTGCACGAGTGGAACAAATCTGTACATTGTAGCGCCACCTCTGGCTCAAAAACAAGCGGTTACTCGGCGTGTCATAGACGCGTACAGTTCACGGATACTGTGTGACGTACTAGAGAGAGAAAGCACATGTCAAGACGACAAATCTGCAGCGATACATACTGTTGGTGTAGGTTAGTCGGTTAGAACAACTGACTTCGGAGCAAGAAGATTGTTTCGGAGCGATTTGTTTCCGCCACCAAAAACTTTGTTCACATTGGTGGCCGATTGTGGAAAATAGATCTACTGGCAGTTTGGTTCTTCGAAAAATGTGAGATATTTGTTCCCCACATCGTCTGGAATTCATGAAAAATTCCGTCTTCGCTTTAAAAAAAACATTGAGAAGCAGATAATGTGACGTAGTAGAGGTGAAGCACATGTCAAGACGACAAATCTGGAACGAAACATTATGTCGGTGTGGTTTATTCGGTTAGAACAACTGGCTCTGAAGCAAGGAGGCGCGAGTTCAATCTCTGTCACCGATAAATTTGTGTTTTCATAACTGCCCTGAGGTATGGCATTCCAGATGGTGTCCACATTGCGGGCCAGTTCACCGACATTCCGGGATGGCCATAAGTGGAATCCCATCATGTCCCAAGCATGTTCGATCGATACGAAGGCCAGGCTATCGGCCTGGCCTTGGAATGGTGTCGACTTTACGGAGGCCGGTCAAGGAGGAGCCGTGCCGTGTGTGGCGGTCATTATTTTGTTGAAATATTGCTCGGTGATGCTGCGAGAGGAACGACAACACAAGAGATCGTAGAATGCCGTCGACGTACTGTTCGGCCGTGAGGATGGTACGGAGATTTACCAAGAGTGACCGGCTATCGTAGAAATTGGATCCTCATATATTCACTACCTGTGTGCGAGCGGTGCCGTTACACGGTAAGGGCAGGATCCGTATGCTGGCCGGCTCGTGTCCAGTCACGTATGGTTATCGGCGCCAAGTGAAAACCATGGTTCATTACTGAAGACAATAAAACGCCACTGGATATTATCCTACGCTATTCAAGCCCGACACTACTGCAACCGGTGCCAGCGACGCTCGCTGGTTAGTGATAGATTGTGGAATGTCCCCCTCGAGTGTAGTCTCCGAGCCGCAAGTTGTCTGGCAACGGTCCGTACGGCCACATACGGACCCGTATTTATGGCAACATACGGACCCGTATTTATGGCAACATACGGACCCGTATTTATGGCAACATACGGACCCGTAGACGACGCAACATAGCCACGGATGGTGTAGGGTGACGAATTCGGTTCTTTTCGTGCAGCTTTCATAATCGCTCGATTCTCACACTCTGTCCTTGCCCATTTTTGATCTACTGCCTGCGTTCCGCTGGTTTGTGCCTTTCTCGAGCGATGTGCGCCCAGATCATCCGATTGCCGCGTCGCTCCGACGCAAATGCCAGACGATACGGCGACATGACCGACCGGCTTCTTTCATCCCAATTATACTTCCAGTCTCAAACTTGCTGAACTGTTCTTATTTTGCACGGATCCGACGTCGATGCATCCTCAGAATCAACTTCTCCTGCAAACTGCTGTCACAATTGTCTCTGCGTTTGAACTTTGTTCTTGATACCCCCTCTTCGATGGGCGGTTACCATGCGCTGTATCGGGCCACTACTTAGTCACCGGACGTAATTTTTTAAATATTTTCATATTCGGCTCTGAGGTACTTGAATGAGGAGTTTCATCAGGATCGAACGACTTTCTGGAGGTTCTTCATTTGGTTTTGGCAAAGAGTGTATTTTACTTAATTTTGAAGGATTAAAACAGCGAATAATTTGTTTTCGGGTCCCAAACTTTCCAGAAAGCTGTCGCATTTGTGTAATTCATCTATACCGAAAGAAGAAGTTTTCAGGAAGTGGAGTTGTGTTCGGGTAAGATTCTTTTAAACATAAATAAGTGTTCTCAGTAACACAGTGATATGCATTAGTGAAGAAAAATACGCAGCTGCATTAATATGTATACCAAACAAGTAACACAAATAAAAATACTACAACTGGGAAATAACTCAAGCTTGAAAAATGGTGATTTCTATGTTTTACTATTTCGCAGATTCCTTCAAGTTTTGCAGTACTGTTAAGATGCGTCATTCCACATCTTTGTTGCGTCGATGCTCTGAAACAGAGTTTTTGCTAATGAACAACTTAATTAAGTTTTCCTATAGGTGTACATCCTGTTACAGAACTGAAACATGCAGTTTACATGAATGCGGGCGTAGAAAGTTTGTCTCTATTTTGAAAGCTGAGATCCTCTCCTAGTTATTATGGTGTTCGATGTTATAGCGGGTGACGTTACTCATTCCTCATGTAATCTGCTGGAAAAAGAAACACTGATAACTTTCGTAAAGAAGGTTGAGTTCCTCAATTTCTCTCAAATTTATTAGTTCAAATTTACGATGCTTCGAGAAGAGAGACATACAGTGACGTTCTTGGCAATTTTTTCAGAGATCATGGTGAAGACTCCAAACAATTAACGACACAGTGCCCCGCTTCTATTGGTGTTCGGTTACTAACTTCGTCATTTGAGTGTGAGTGGCCTAAAGATAATGCATTTTGTTTAGAATTGAAAAACAGCTAAAATCATTCCGTACTGAACAAGAACATCAAGAATTTCTCAAAATACGGTTCCGAATATTAATGTCGTGGGGATGCTGAAAGTATGATCTGTGACGGTAGAGCAGATATTAAATTTCGCATTCTTCTTGTAAGGAATCCCCGTCTTTCCTTTTCAGCTGAGCCATACAATATGTATTCTAGGAGAATATGCATGATTTCTGAAACGAACCACTAGAGCTTGTACTGAAGAGAAACAATGTCTTCATAGTAGAAATGATAATAACTCCACATTCTCTGTGACGTACCTGCCAGCAGGACGCACACGACATAAAGGCAGATAGTAGTCACAACAAACGTCTGCGTAGCTCAGTTGGTAGAGCGACTTGTTCCGGAATAAGCGGACTCGGGTTCGAATCCCGGCGTAGACCAGAAATGACGGAGAAATTTACTTCGTTATAATGGCGCCCGAACTATCCGGATGACCCGACCGTTCAAAATCTCGCAATGGTGTGATGTTATTTCCACACCGCTAGATGGGAAAAATCAGAGAATCCCTTCTCCAGCGCTTCGAAAAATAAATGTGTGTGACGTTGCATTCCACACACCAGATTGACTGGGAGTTCTCAAGTGCACATTCTACAGTGGATGGCTGACTGCAACGATTCATGGTCACGGCTGACCCGTGGGCCATGCCCCCGGCCCTCTTTCGGGGGGGGGGAGATGTGACGTACCTGCCAGCAGGACGAACACGACATAAAGGCAGATAGTAGTCACAACAAACGACTGCGTAGCTCAGTTGGTAGAGCGACTTGTTCCGGAATAAGCGGACTCGGGTTCGAATCCCGGCGTAGACCAGAAATGACGGAGAAATTTACTTCGTTATATCTCGTACAGGGCCATTTACCCTGAGTTGGCTTTTCATTAGGAACACCTACCTAATATTTCTGGTCCATCTTTCTGTGCAATCACGGATTGCTGACACCTAAGAACATTATGTTTAACACCTAAGGATGTTCCGCACCTACGATTCGACAAGGTGTCGAACATCCTCCATGTGTAACTTGATCCATGTCCGCTGCAGCAGCTCCGTCAGTTCACACTCATTCCGTGGAGGAGGATTAGCAGTTCTCACACCTTGTTCTAGCATATCCCTCAAATGTTCAATTGGGTTACAATCGGGGAAGTTTGGAAGCCAAGGCAATGTGCCGAATTCGTTGTCGTGTTCTATTCGGTAATTATATGAGCCATATGACACGGTGCGTTGTCCTGTTGAAAGATGGCACTGTGGTCCTGAAAAACCTCCTGCAGATATGGATAGAGATGATCGGGTAACAGGTCCCTGTAGCTTTCCCTATTCAGTTTTTGTGGGATGATAACCAACGTACCTAGCGCTTGCCAGAAAAAAAAATCCCCAGACAAGAACACCACATCCACCGCATGTTTGACCCCAACTGTGTAATCAGGGAATAGAGTTTCATGCTGTTTACTACATCATCGCACCCAGCCATCAGCATGGTGCAACAGGAAACAGGACTCGTCACTTCAGATGACCTTCTTCGATCTGTCGGGAGTTCGTTGCCGACGTTCCTTTGCCCATGTGAGGCGTTGTTTGCAATGACTGTGCGTCATAACGGGTACCCTTGTTGGTCTCCGGCAGTGGAACTCCAGGCGAAGCTAGGTACGGTGCATGGTGCATATGGAAATAAGTCGAACTGCACCGCTATTTTACTGGTGGGTGAACTGGGTGACGGTTGCTCGTCGTTCCTGAGATACCAGTCGTGAGATGCGACCCTCCCTTTTAGGATAAATCACGCGTGGTTGACGACCAATGTGAGTCCTTCTTCCCGATGTCTGTGCATGGCTAATGCAGTACTGGTACACACTTCATACAGTAATACGGGTGTATCCAACGAATGCGGCTGCTTCCGAAATACTGGCACCTGCCCTCAGGCCCCAACTATTCTGGCCGCGGTCAGATTGGCTTAAGTCGTCACGTTTCCCCATTACTGGCAAACATTTACCCGCTTCACCCTTAGAGCCTCATCCGTGCTCTGAGGGAGAAGCGGGTCAATTTGCCTCAGTCAGAAACTCCTGGATCACTTGGTGCGTAGTACCCACGACGTTGTTAGAGCTGAATCGCAGTTCAGGGTGGACACATTCTGTACTGAAATGTATCACCGCCTGGTTATTGCTAAGCACTGCACATCTATTCTCCAACTATGTCATTTGTATATTTGTAAGTTTTGTGTAAAAACCGATTAAAATGTAATTTGTGCGTCATTTATAAACAATCTTTTTGTGTCATTTAATGTGTCCGTATGCTGGAAATGTAATTATTTCCCCCTTTTTTTACGGTAATGTATTGTTTTTTCTTATACAGGTAAATAGGTAGTCCGTCCTTAAGTTTTAGGCGTTAGTGTAATGTAAATTTAGATCTAACTTCCGAACAATGACATTCCAACATTGGTCACTTTTTTTGGTCTGGGCGTTGACTATTATTCAGAGGTTTTACATTATTTCCAATTCACACCAAAATCATGCGATTTCAAACAGCGCATTGTACGACTAACGTTCCTGAAAAGAAGACCTACTTGAAACCATACCGCGTCTCTCTATTTTTTTTTAATTTCAAATAATGGGAAAACCGCAATATTGTTTTCTTACTTGTTTTCATTATGATATTATTTTTACCGTATTCCTGCTATAAACATCTTGTGTGCGTGCTTTATTAAAACCGCTTCATTATCGGATATTGGATACACGAGCGCTTCTAAGCAATCAAGGTGCGTTTCTTCCTTTCTCTTCTGCATGATAAGAAGCCATTACGATGGATTTACGCTTCGGCGTTCCGTTAAGCTGTGTACTCACAACCACTTCTTTTGGAATTGTTATCGTCCTAGAGTGTGCACCTATAAAGCTATTGTTTGTGAATAAATAGACATTATTAAATGGGATGTGAACGGTGACAATGGCCAATGCAGCATTGGTAACGGAGATTGTGGTCAGCGGAATCACGCTATGATTCATTGAAGATCGACGGACGCGTGAGGGTGTGTAGAAAACTGCAGGAAAGTATGGACTCTGACTTCGGCGTAAGGTAGAAACGTAGTCGTTCAAGAAGTGTTTTTTAGGTACAGCATGACTCCAGTCGTCATTATCGATAGTCTTTTCTACTCGAGAATTTATCCATGCATTCCAGATGAAAAGGCTCATTTCCCAGAGATAGCGCACACTCTGCAAAAATATCCAGAAAGAGAGAGACCATTCCAACTCTGCAGTACACTTTCTTACAGAGCTAGGTTTGTGCAGACTTGGTTCCCAAAGCACTCCGTGACATCCAGTATGTTTCATAGCTCACAGTAGTCAAAGCAGAAACCTGTAAAAATATATGAAATTCTTTGGATCCACGCACCAGTACTAAAAAACCAGGAACTGAGGACTCTAACGTATGAGGCATATCTTTGAGGACAATGGAACAAAACTTTCACTAACTGATTAAAAGTACCTATCCACAAACTTCTTGTAATACGAAAGTAATTAATATCGACTTGATCCACCCTTTATTACTAGCACACCGTCAATTCTGCTCGGAAGGCTTTCTATTAGATTTTGATATGTTGCTGATGGAATTACCTTCCATTCTGCTACAAGAGCACAAGAGCATTAGGCAGGCAATTCTCTGATTTGGGGAAGTTCAGTCTAGCGTGAAGTCGGCGTTCCAGTTCATCCAAAGGTGATTCATGTGGTTGAGATCCGGCTATTTCTGCTACACCCAACTCATCACCCCATTCCTGCACGGACCTTGCTTTGTGGACGGTGGTATTGTCCTCTTGGTAAAGGGAAAGACTTTCACCGAACTGTTGCCAATATATTGGGAGCACAGAACTGTCAAGGATGTCACTATAGGTCGCAGCGTTTCCCGGGCCCTGGAAGTAGGGTGCACAACCCAAACCATGAAAAACAGCCCCAGAACTTGATGCCTCCTCCACCAAACGTCACAGTTGGCACAACCCAGTCCGACAGGTAGCGTTAACCTGGCATCCTGCACATCCCCACTCGTCCGTTGGACGGGCAGATCATCACTCCAGAGAACGTTGGACGGCGTGAGTCATCACTCCAGAGAAGTCGTTTCTACTGCTCCAGAGTCTACTGGCGCAGAGCCTTACACCACTCCAACCGACACGTTTCCTTAGTCTTTCTGATGTTAGACTTGCGTGCGACTGCTTGGCCGTGGAAATGCATTCCTTTGAGATCTCGACGAACCTACTGGCGTTACTTCCCGAAGCATTTTGGAACTCAGGGGTGAGTGTTGCAACAGAGCACAAGTACGTTTGTCGAAACACCTGCTTCAGCACTCGGTGGTAATGTTCTGCCATTGCATGCGGTCTACCAGGTCGCGATTGCCCTGTTCTTGATCCTAGGCGTTTCCATTTCACAATAACATCACTTACTGTTGATCGGGGCAGCTGCAGATGTGCAGTTTTCCGATTTGACTTGTTTCTAAGGTGGCATCCCTGAGACCGTGCCAAGTTGAAAGTCACTGAGATCTGCGTAAGGCCCATTTTACTATTCACGCTTGTCTATGGTGTTTGCCAGGACACGTGTGTCTTTTTATACCTTATGGTCTACGGCTGGGATGTATATGAGCAGATCCACTACTCAAAAGGAGTGTTCTGATGTTTTGACCATATAGTGTATCTGTAAGGGCGAATAAACGTTAGACAACAGGTGTTTCCAGAAATACCTGTGCATACTTAGCTGAATCGGTGCTGCGTAGGTTCGCAGCTGCAATTGCTACAAATTGTTTACCTAACATCTGGTTGGTAGGGGGTCTGATACTTCGCTAGGGTATTTATTACATTAATTGTCCTGCTAGAGTATGAATTTTATTCTGAATTTCATCAAAATTCTGAAAACTGTCAGGCACTACAGCTTGTTCCAACTGTGCTACATCCCTCTTGCTTTAAGCATATTTACAGTTAAGTTCTGTGAAATCAGAAAAAAGTCTTCGGAAGTAAAATCTACGATCTTGAAATGCCACCTCCCCACGTTGATGTTACCGTGAAAATATGAAAATATCATTGCTCTAATAATTGCAAAACTTTATTTATTAGATGTGGCAAAACATTTAAGTATCACTTAAATTTTCACAAAAAATGTGCATAATGACTAGTAGTACAAATATAGGTATTACTGTGAATTAACTGCTTAGGGAAATGTAGAGGTTAGCTCTTCAAAGAAATGATCTAAATTTTGAGCAGTTCCAATGCAAGAAATCTTTTCTTTGCACTGACGGTGGCATACCATCAAGCTTAATTAACACAACCACTGCACGTCTCACTAAAATTTTTTGTGTTTATACCTGTTATCCTTATCGCTTTCAAGCATATTTACCTTTTCACCTGCCCAGAGATCCCCTGATTTCCTTTGAACTTTATATAATTGGTTTCATCGAAATAAATTCTTTTTGGTTTGCACCACATCTTTCGTTTTTCTATTTTATCCAAACTACACCAGAATGCCAGCTTCCTTAATGACATCATCTTGTTTCGCAATATTCAACCGTTAAGTTTCCTTGTTCCTCGCTTACTCCAAACGAATCATACTAAAACGGTCGGAATTCCTGCGCAGAGTGTAGTAATAAGGGTTTAAGTGACTACTTTAGCAACGAATGATGAAAATTTTGCCGGGACTCTTCCATTTTAGAGAGGGAGTATGCTTCTGGAAAACGTTTTCTCTTTTCATATCTTTGATTTTCATTAGTTATTTTCAATTTACGACGACATTGCAAACTTTGAAATAATACTTTTCTTTCTTAAAGTATCCCAGGAAAGGACTTTGCTCATTTTCAGGAACATTTCTTAAACAAAATGAAATTTGAATGTTTAACGTGGTAGCATTATGGATTCAGTGAGTAGAAATTTTGGATTGACTTGTTTCGCTTTGAGTGGGGGTAACTGTACTCAATCCTTGATTTCTCGAATAGAAATTCTTTGGTTGGTTGGTTGGTTGGTGGATTTTATTGGCGCAAGGGCCAGGTTTGGCCAAAGACCGCCAGACGAAGAACTATCAGC
Source organism: Macrothele yani (assembly GCA_039090855.1). Lineage (NCBI taxonomy): Eukaryota > Metazoa > Arthropoda > Arachnida > Araneae > Macrothelidae > Macrothele > Macrothele yani. The sequence continues at coordinate 10,752,646 of CM077017.1, forward strand.
CACAGATTTTTAAAAACGTGGAAAATGTTTAAGAGCAGACAGGCTTGGTAAAAGTTGAAAAAGAGTATGATGAAGGCTGTGAAGACAAGGTAGCTAATTAGGTTTATATAAAAATTTATTAATTTACTATTAGAATTATATATATATATATATATATATATATTTTTTTAAACACAACTACACAAAGGATGAGTCACTCTCCTCCCCCCACACTCCTCTGCAATGCTGGCAGAGGGCGGGGACGAACTGTCACTCTCCTCCTCCCCCATGTTCCTCTGCAATGTTGTTTGAGGCTGGGGACGAACTGTCACTCTCCTCCCCCTATGTTCCTCTATAATGTTGGTTGAGGGTGGGGACCTCGCTGAGGCCGAGACAGTTGGATGGACACTGCACACCTTTGCGGATTGAGGGCCGGGTCTTCCGCACGTGCAGGCTTTCGGATGGAAACTGGAAGAGACGGTCGGCTGCAAAAGAGAAGGCCCAGAATCAGGTATTCGAAAAATCTCGAGCTCGGGGAAAAACACCTGTGTCGCTTGGTCAGCTGTAGATCGCTTGGCAAGGGCGGCGAGAGCTACAGGGCGCGGAACAAAGGGCTGCACGGGTTGTGGCAGAGACTGAACTACTGCGGCAAAAGTACGCTGTCTGGTGGTGGGTATACCCAACTTGGCCTTGGCAGCAGGGTACGAGAGGCCTTCCAGGGTCTTGAGGCGCTGGATCGCCATCTCGTCCTTCCATTTCATACAGTTGCGGGAGTAAGCTGCATGGGCCTCACCGCAGTTAACACAGCAGGCCGCAGAAGTGCAACCTTCCCCGTCATGTTCACTGGAGCCACAATTTGCGCAACGAGCGGAACTCTTACAGAAACGTTGTGAATGCCCGTACCTCTGGCACCTGAAACAGCGCAGAGGACTGGGAATGTACGGGCGAACTCCACAGACCAAGTAGCCAGCCTTGATTTCGGTCGGAACTTTCGGTTAGTTAAAAGTCAAGATGACATTTTTTGACTTAATCATGGAACCATCACGCCGGAACATCATACGACGTGCAGCAATAACACCTTGATCAGCAAGTTCAGTCACGAATTCGTCTTCACTGCATGGCAAGAGATCAAACTCCGAAATAACACCCCGAGAGGTGTTAAGAAACGGGTGAGGTGTCACTTTTACAGGAATGCCTTGAAGACTAGTGAGGTTCAGAAAAGTGTTACTCTGAGAAACACTGCAAGTTTGGACAAGCAGGTCCCCAGAGCGAAGCTTCCTCACAGACTTCAAGGGGCCAACCGCAGCGTCCAAAGCTTTAGAAATGAAAAAGGGAGATCTGGTGGACAGTCTCTCATGCGGATCGATGGATTCTACAAGCAAGTGAGTAGCATGCGTAGTCACAGCAATTGAGGGGAGACGACGCTTCGGAGCGACTGGTACAGCCGCCGAAGAAGAGGTTCCACATTCTTGGTCCAGGTCAAGGTCTAAAGACCGTTTAAGGGTATGAGACTTGGTAGGTTGAGAAGACGAAATAGAGTCGTTGTCAACTATCATTTTCGCAGGTGACTTAAATTTGGAGTTTTTGTTCTTGTTTTTACCCATGGAAAAAAGGAGGAAGATTCGTCTGCAGACTACTCCACCCACCACCGAGCCCTACAAGGGAGAACTGGAGATCTGCAAGCCAAGAAAATGACGCTGGACACAGTTCTGGAGCTTATACGTTGCAGATATAGTCCGTTGGCTGTGATCACACGCACTCGGCGGACACTTCGGCCTCCGGGTACCGTCATGCCAACGCCTTTGGCATGATCCCACAGCTTCCGGGCTCACCCTGCCGTGCTATACGACAAAAAAGCCGCTAAAGCCCTGCACACAACTTGGTACAAGACTTCTGACTAGAGGTGGGTTAGTCTCTAGCCTCCCGTTTACAGCGAAGCCGGGGTCGAAGATTAGTGTTGGTACACAGGAGGCACTTATCCGGTCTCCTGCGACCTCAGCCGCTAGACATCCCATTTCCGCCTCACGGGTCTCCGCACGCGGCAAACATGCAGGTAGGTCTAGCACCCAAACCAGCTAAAAGGAAAAAAGAAATCCAAAGAAGACAAATCCTGGCAGGGAGCCTAAACGGAATCTCAGCAACCTACGAACTGAGCGGTTAATATAATACAGTTAGTGGTGGAGGGTAACAAAACCACAAGACCGGGGTGTTAGTGCATAACGTGGTAGCGATTAGGTAGAGTATACAACACGGGCAACTAGCCAGTGGAGAAAATAAATAAAAACAAATAAAAGCGAGACACAAGACCAGCTCGGGATCGTGGGGCCGCGACTCCCCAACAGCTGGATGAACAGCCGTCCCTGCAAACTGCAACAGCACCGAAACAAAAAAACAAGCGGTGGCATGACATCAGATGTTGAATAGTCACAAGGTCAGCTCGGGCCGTGGGGGCGCCGCTCCCCAAATAACTGGAAAACCAGTTATCCCCGTGCGGGGAGAAATTCTTTGAAAATTACGAGGCGCAAATGTGGTCAGACATTCGAAGAAACGGTAGAAAACACATCATTATTTGAAGAATTGATTCCAAATACGTGTTAACTCGAGAGAAACGCTATCGTTGCAAGCCTTGCTGCTGGTCAATATTTCCAAGGTTTCGCGAATGGCAGTAGATTTAGGTGTCGAGTATGAAGCTAATTTCTTGATATAATTCCACATAGGATCAGTGGACTTGAACTTGACCTCTCTTGATAGGGCAGAGGCTATTTTACCGTTTTTTGTGTCCCTTTTATGTTCGTTAATTCTAATTCCAAGCGAACGTTTGGTCATTCCGATGTAGTATCGCCTGAAGCAGTCGGGATAATGTAGTGGGACTGCATAAACAATTGCCTCATTGAGAAGAGGGGCTTGTCAATATTTCTCTTAAGCATCGTATATAAAGAAGCCGAATACCTTATGCCCACACCGAAGCTCATCCTCCTGAGCGTGTTTATGGGTTGATAGGAAACTTTTGGTATGTAGGGAATAGAGCCCAGGTAGCGATGTTGCGGCATAGGAAGACTGACACGGTTGGTTCCGGCTTTTTCGATAAAGTTATGCATCTGGTTCAACGTATATCCTGCCTTAGGGGCCAATTCGACGATGTTTTTAGTTCCGATTCTCTAGAACGAACATCGGAGGAGACGGCGAGGGCTCCTCTAATTTAAGAACAGAAGTAGGCCGTCTTGTAATCATCAGGGCAGAATGAACTGCAGAGCATCAAGTTAGGAACGGAGGTGGATTTATAATTGACTTCCGTACGAAGGCGACTGTCATGCTATTTTATTTCACTAAGACGTCGAGATAAGGTAAAGTACCACTGCGCTCAAGCTCCATTGTGAATTTGATCGTAGGGTGTATATAATTGACTTTATCGAGGAAAGATGGGAGAGTCTCCTTTCCGTGAGGCCACATGAAATATACGTCGTCCTCATATCGCAGCCAGGCCTTGGAGTGATATTAGTGAATATATGTTGCTCAATGGGACGAAGTATTGCTTCTGCGAGAACGGATGAAAGCGAAGATCCCATCGGTGCGCCATTTAATTGCTTATCAACTTGCTCTTGGACACTGAAGTAGCTGGAATTGGAGACCAAGTCCATTAATTTGAAGATGCTGAGGCAAGACTCTTGCGAATAAACTGATGAATTAGAAAAAGCAGTTTTCAACGTTCTGATGGCTTCCGGCACGGAGACTGATGGGTAAAGCGATACCACGTCGAAGCTGCCGATAGTATGATGTTGTTGAACAATGAGTTGCTTGATTTTCGTGATGAAATCTAAAGTAGACGTTAATACGAAGTCCGATTCAGGTAGATGACTGGTCCGGAATCTGGATAATACTTTCTCTAAATGGTAGGTCGGTGCTGACCTTCTGGACACAATCGCTCTCAATGGATTGCCGGGCTTGTGGTGTTTAAGTCTACCAAAGAGTTTTGGGATTTGAGGGTCAGGCGGTAATTTGGAGGCTTTCTTGAGTTATTCCGGAAGAGCAGGTAGTCTCGCAGCTCGTTGTACCCGTGCAACTCAAGAATTTAGAGGGTTAGTTGGTAAGACTGTAGATCCAGAATCGGAAATAAATCCTCCAGTTTCTTATTGTAATCCGCTGTGTCCATAATACACTACTGGCCACACAAAACGAAACACCAAGAAGGACACGAGATAGCAAAGCCAGATTTAGTGGACACATAACAACAGATACAAAGATGAAACGATTGAGCTTACAGGCCCGTGCGACTTGCGGAACACGCAGACATCAATAGTTCGTGTGGCCCCCGATGGCTGGCAATAACGGCCGCTACACGCCGCGGCATCGAACGAAAGAGGCTTTGGATGCGGGCTTGGGGTATGTCGGTCCAGGCTGCTTCCACACGTTACCACAGTTCATCAGGCGTAGCCGCGGGTGGTGCTTGCCGGGCCACTCGGTTGCCGATCAGCGACCAGACGTGTTCGATGGGCAACATATCAGGAGAACAGCCGGGCTACGGCAGCAGTGACACATGGTGGGCTGTGAATAATTGTCGCACGATGCGTGCCACGTGCGGGCTCGCATTGTCCTTTTGAAACGTGGCCGCTGGCAGGTCCTGCAGGTAAGGGAGGACTACAGGCTCCAAAACGTCGGGGATGTAGCGGTGGCTGTTGAGTGTACCGGCGATGCGTACCAGAGGGGAGCGGGTGTCATATCCAATTACGCCCCAAACCATAACGCCAGGCGACGGACCGGTATGGCGAAGCATAATGAAGGCGTCAGCAAAGCCAGATTCATACAGTCTCTCGCCGCGGTGCCACCACCCACGGATCCGACCATCGTGGTGTGGCAGGCAGAAGCGGGATTTGTCGGAGAAGACAATGTCGTGCCATATTGTAGTCCAGGTGCGGCATTCAACGGCCCACTGCCACCGCACTCGCCGGTGGGGTAACGTCAATGGTAATCGGAGCAACGGGCGCCGTGCGACAAGTCCTCGCTCCTGCAGACGACATCGAACTGTACGTGCTGACACAGGTTGTTGCACAACACACCATACTTCCTGCGCTAACGTTCGTGATGTGGCGGTCCGAACCGTCAATGCCCGCCGCACAACATGCTGGTCCTCTCGTTCGGTGGTGTGCCGCGGCTGCGGCAATCGCTGACGTCTATCCGTCCATCCCTCCTGCACCCACTGAATCCATACTCGTCTCACTGTGGCTGGATGTCGTCCCACACGGGCGCCAATGTCTCGGTACGATACACCGCTGTCGCGAAAGCCAGTATTCGTCTTCTGTCGAGTTCCGAAACGTGCTGGAATGACTGCCGTATTCTGCGACGAGGCATCAGGATGCTTCCCACGCTCAGTTCCGGCAGCACAATACACTTCCACTACTTACCCCCGCTTTCTGTGCACCCTTCGTATAGTGCTTCTTGGTGGCGTGCCGGGCGTACAAGATTTGCATATGCCCTGCAATGCTAATTGTTTGCATGTCCTCTCGCGGGCGACGCAAGCGAACAGACAGGTCACAACCCTCCAATCACCGAATAACTCAGCAATGGTGAGCAAACTGCTATCTCCAGACGCACTACGTACAGAAAAATGTCGCAGCCTCTTTGGACCGCTCTGACCCACCAGCTGCTTTCGTCCGATTGAACTTTGATTGCTGGAAGTGTTTTGAGTGGCAGTATTCACGGTAGATCTTTGTAAGGTTTGAGTATGAAAATCCCATGTGAACGGGTCATTTGTGACATGCTTGAACTGGCACTCCTGGTATCGACTATTATACCTTGTGCCAAGTCGCTCAGATAACTCGTTTTGTAGCTTCCTATCCTCAATCGAACACTATCTAATGCTCTTTTTTGTTTAATGAGCTCATCTCTCTGATGTACACTAATTACTGGGCAACGCGACGCTATCACTAGTTAACGAACCAAACGCTTGGCAGATATACTATAGGTTGGAGGAAATCACTTCTTTCACGTAAACGCTATTTCAATGTGAATATTGACAAACGTAGTGAGTTCACAGAGTTTGAAAGAGGGATAATAGTGGGTACCCGATGTATTGGTCTCTCTATCGCGGAGGTGGTACAGGAACTGCAGTATCCCCGTTCAACGATATCAAGAGTGTACCGGGAATACGTCATAACATCGCATCGTGGACAGCGTTGTGGGCCGTGAAAGATAATGGATTAACGTGGCCGTCGACGACTGTCGCGCATAGCTTCAACCTACCAGATAGCGACAATGGCAGGAATCACCGCCGGCTTCAACATTCAACAAAGAAAGCACCAGAAACGTCGCCACCAAGACCATCAGACGATGGTTTTGGTGGCGGCTTGCAAATGATCAGACGATCATTTGCGGCAATAGGTTATAGAAGCCGCCTATCCACTATAATCCCATTGTTAACGCCACATCATTGAACTGCACGCCTAAATTGGGGAAAAAACAATAGCACTGGAATTTGGATGACTGAAAACGGGTCGCTTGGACCAATGACTCCTGGCTCCAGTTATTTCGCGCAGACGGCAGGGTGCGGATCTGGCGGAAACCGTACGAAGCAGTTGACCCTAAATGCCAACAAGCAGTTGTTCAGGCTGGTTGAGGCTCAGTTAGGGTCTGGAGCGTGCTAAACTGGCACATGTTGGGACCTCTGGCACGTGTAGATGCATCTCTGGACGGTCCACGCTATGTGTTCATCCTTGAAAAACATCCCCATGGGGAAATTGACACTTCCAGAAGGATATTGCGGCTCAACCACTGAGCCATGATGATTAAAACATGATTAAAAGAGTGTTGCGCGGAAATTCCCCACCCTGGATCAGCGTTTTCGTTCATCGGACATGAATCTTGTGGAGAATCTGTAGGGTGCTGTGGAAAGGTCCGTCCGAGCTTTGGATCCTCCAGACAGAAATGCGACAGAATAATGGACAGAGGTGCAGTACGCTTAGGTGGAGATACATATGAAACGATTTCACAACCTAGTGGGCTCAACGCTTTGCCGTGTGACTGCCTTTATCAAGACGAAAGGTGAGCCCACCCGTTAGTACGCAGGTGTCCCGAGATTTCTGTCCACTTGGTGTACACCAAACACTGCGCTCTAGTGCGCTCTTACGGGTTGGGGTGAGCCATTTATGTCACCAGGGCAAGTATGTACCAAATAAATTGACATCTCAGTGCAGTCACATACAACAACCCTAGATATTACAGAGAAGTAGTGATTTATGCTCCCACCTAGAGTACTACAGAACCGTGATTTTGACAGTAATCAACACTCGAATGAACACATTTGCAATACTCAATCCTGTACCTACATTAAAATGGACTGCGCATGATGTCTTTATAAGGGTGTGCTATTTTTTCGGAACGTTGTTTCTTTTTATTTTACAATCACTTTATGTTGTCAGTTCGAATCCCTCATGAGTTTCGTTTTGCCTGTTAGGCAGAACAGAAACTTGTGCAGAACAGAAACTTGTGCAAATACACAAAAAGAGATTGTCATGTTAACCAATAAAGTTCAGACTTGTGTAACTGATTACAACTTGCTTTCCATTCATTTTTGCAACACGTTGTGTGACGGTATATTTGTGTTTGCTTTGATTTTCCTGCAGTTTTTTTTCCAATACTAAAATATGGTTTTACATAGACAAGAATTAGTCACTGAAAACAATTAACTTTTCTGCATTCGAAGAAAACGCAGACAAATAGGAAACAAACCAGAAAAGAAAAATGCGAAATTTTGATGCGCATTTTTTAATAAGTAAGTTAATAGGAAACATGAATTTGAAAACATCGCAAGGTGTATCTTTGGAGATGTTGCCTCAAAAAGCAAAATAAAATACTCTTTTTCTTATTTCGTTTAATAGGAAAGAAAAAAGTATTAACGAAGCAACTCGAGGACTTTTAATAATCTGCTGTTTTGCAGCGGTATGCGATTTTCAAAACAAATGCAATTACCGTAAAAGTGCCGAGTACAAAGAAAAGCATAAAAAAGTTCCGTAATTAAAAAAATAAACGACCCCGTACAACTTTTTTTGATTTCTGAGGTCATATTTTAGAGAAACAAATAAACGTAAATCCAGTATTCAGTTCGGTGATATTCTATAAATGAGCTTTATTTTGCTTATTAAGTTTTGTGCATATCATTGATATCGAGGCGTTTTTGATTAAATCTCCCCACAGTGACTGAAAATTCAAGTGTTATCAAACTATTTCTGACTAAAAAAGTATTTTCATAAGCGGAAAGGCCTGAGTGTCTTCATTTTTAGTAAGTACACTCACGGACAATCAAATTTGCGCACCTAGAAGGAAACACGCTACAACCGCGAAACTCTGCAAATAGCTAGAGCGCGTGCTTGTATGCAAATGGTCCACGTTTGGTGCGAGTGCGCGTGACCGCACATCCTGTGTTGGCGCTGCAAGCATGAACAGGCAACCTTATAAACCGGCGTGTAGACGATGCCCCATGAAAGCGAAAAGCACCGTCCGACACAAGCAAGACTAAAGAGTGACAAGAATGCCGCGTAGATGCCAGAAACGTCGATTTACGCAACTTACGGACTTTGAGAGAGGTCAGATCATCGGGCTGAAAATCGCAGGGTGGTCGGCGCGCCGTATAGCCTGCCACGTGGATCGTTCTGACCATACCGTCCAACTTTGTTGAGAGCAGTGGACACGTAACGGCACTGCCACACGGCAGAGCGGCTCAGGACGGACCAGGAGGACCACCGGTAGACAGGATCGACGGATCATGCGCCAGGCACGAACGGATCTCACGGGGACCCGGTCCGCTATTCAGGCAGATGTAGCGGCTCCTGTGTGCTCACGAACGATTTCTTGACATATCGCGGAAGCGAATCTGTGATCCCAGCACCCCTTAGGTGTGCTGCTATTAACACAGGAATATCGCTGGCTCCGTGTGCAGTGGTGCCAGGCCAGAGCAACGTGGAACGCCAAAGACTGAGGACGTGTGGTGTTTAGTGATGAGTGCCGCTTTGTTTTGGGGACAGATGATCCTCGTGTCAGGGTGTGGAGGTCGCTGGGTCACCCAACCTCGCTATTGAGCGCCACACCTCCCCCACTGGAGGCATTATGGTCTGGGGAGCCATTGCCTACGATAGCCGATCAGCTCTAGTAGTGGTAAGTGGGTCATTGATGGGCCAGCGGTATGTGGATGAGATCCTAACGCCCCATGTGCTGCCATTCCTGGCCGGGATTACAGTTGCGCTATACCAGCAGGATAATGCCCGCCCACACACGGCTTGGGTTACCCAGTACTGCCTACGTCATGTCCAGACATTTCCATGGCCTTCCCGCTTCCCGGACATGTTCCCTATCCAGCATGTGTAGGAGCAGTAGAAACGCCAGCTGCCGTCGTGCCGCATTATCCGAGATTCTGAGCACACCGTCCAACACGTGTGGGCCAGTCTGCCTCAGGACAACATCAGGCGTCTGTTCGCCTCCATGCCTTACCGTATTGCAGCATGTATTGACGCACGAGGCGGTGCGACGCGCTATTGAAGATGACCGGACTGGGTGCCACAGATCCCTCTGTAATTGTCTTGCAGCTTTGTTTTTGCCATCATGTGTGTCGTTCATTTGTATCATTACGTCCATAAAATTTCAGTTCAACCCGATGCTTCCTTCTTGGTGCTCAAATTTCATTGTCCGTGAGCATATTTCGACGGAGGACGGATATATGTATGTACGAATTCGCTCTGTAAGTACCAAAATGACCGTTCATTCCAGCGTCGACACCATATATTTGCACCTATTAGACGGACTCAAAAAAATTATTTTTCATTCGGTAACATGATTTACAAGAACCATGAAGCACATTTTTGGTATTTTTACTTCGTTCACACACTTTTGTCACTCTGAAGCGTAAATGCACGGGGCTATTAAGTTGTCTAGATATTTACTTTATTGCATACCACAGATTCTAAACTTCCGAACTGAAAAAAATGTTATTTTCGTGTGATACCTGTTACCACAACGAACGTTTTGCATATATTTTCTCTTTCAAATAAAATGGATATTTCCTCTTAGATGTACACTGAAGTGCCAAAGAAACTGGGATCCCTCTCTAATACCGCGTTGGTCCTTCTCGCGATCGGATAACCGCAGCAACGCGACAGGGCATGGACTCTACGAGCTCTCTGTAGTACTGTGGAGACAGTGCACACCCTGCTTCCTGAATATCGTCCCACAAATTCGTAATATTCGCCGGTGGAGGATTCCTGATATTGACGGCATGTTGAAAAACATCCCAAATGTGTGCGATGACATTTAAATCCGGCAAACGAAAGGGGGCCAAGTCCGGATGCCGAGCTCCTTGCAGTGTTCCTCCAGCCATTATCTAGCGAATATGGACGTGTGCGATGGCGCATTGAAAGAGGTCGCACCCGTCGAAGTAGTTGGATGACATGAATGGGTAAAAATGATCCACACTGATGGTTACGTAGCCTCCACCGGTCAGAGCTGTCTGCAGCCATATGAGGGGTCCTAATGCGTATCAGCTGAACACACCCACACCATAAGAGATTCACCGCCGGCCTGCGCTGTCCCTCATAAGCATGCGGAACCCATTGCCTCGTGAGGTTTTCACCACAACCAGATTCGTCCATCTGCCGGAAACAGTTGTTACCGCGATTCGTCAGACCAGGCTACACGTTTCCAGTTATATTGCGCCCAATGGCGGTGTTCTCGAGCCCTGGCAAAGCACACAGCTTTGCGTCGTCGGGTCAGCTATGGCACTCGGGTGGGCCGTTATTTCCGGAACCCACACATAACAAAGAGAATGTTACACTGTCCGAACGCTGATACTACTACTGGCCCCAACACTGAATTGCGTCAATGTGGCACGCCGGGCAAACGTTTACGACGCGTTCCAGACGCCACTGTCCACGATCGTCCAGAGCTTCTCTACGGGAATACCGGTCTCGCACTGTGGACTTCCCCCTGAGTTTGTGTAGTCCAGGTACGCTCTTGAAATTGTTGGTCGTGTAAATGCAAATTTCGTGGTAATTTCCGAGATGCAGTGACACATCTCCTGGGCGCCGTCTACCATACCACGTTCGAAATCTCTTAAATCCTGATAAGCTGCCATGTGAAATGCGAATGCTACTACTTGAGCTTGCGGAGATATCTGCCTCTATATATACGTCATTTGCGGACGATACCATTTACCCCATAGGTGTGGTTGCATGTAATGGAAATGTTAGAGCCCTTCGCAGCTTTTTGGCACCTTAGTGTATATTCAAATTCCATTACTCTTGCTGTTTCGTTTCTTCTACTGAAGACGGATTTGAACGATTCTTTTTTGAATTACATAGATTACAATACAAGAAATATCTTAGGTTTTTACGTTAATGTTCTACTTTTCATTATGCATGGTTTAGTCGCTATAGGGCTTAAATGCATTTTTTTTTTTTGGCATCCCAAAAATGCCGATCGACCTTTTATTTAGGATACATACCACAGTGGCAAATACTTACTACTGATACAAAAAAAATTGCAGTTAATGAGCTAGACGTCGAAAATGTATATTTGCATTTACGATGTTGTAGGTGCTTCCAAAAACCATACTAAAATAGTATTTGCTGCCAGATAGAGTTCTTTATAACGAACATTTTGTGTGCATTTTTTTATTAGAGCAATGCAGTTTTTGTTTCGTCTTGGGGCACAAATGTGTTTTCCTGTTTCCTACCTTATCCCCGCTTCTAAACGACCGTTTAAAGTTCCTCATTAGCATTAGACGTAGTTCTACATGACGAACAGTTTGCTTTCTATATCTAGTTCTAATGATGCACAATTTTCTTGCTAGGGAACGTTAGTATATAATCTGCTTGTCTCGCTACTTCCGCTTCTAAAAGTCTGAGTGGATATATAAACCGACGAACCATTACATTATGACCATTCTCAGCCTAGAAAAATGAGCGCGTTTGGAGACAGAACGGTGGCGCAGGGGAAGTTCACAGAGCAATATTCAAAGGGCATCCTGAAAGTATTGCCTCGTGCCTCATAACATTTTTGTTTGTAGCAGAAAAAATATGAAACTTGGCGGCAAAATATTTAGACATATTATTAATAATGCTAGCTTATTCAAAGTATTACCCATCACTTTCTATATATTTCCGCCATCTTTAAACCCATTAGTAAAATCCATTTTGCAAAGATTCCTGAGGCTGTCGTTCACCCATGAGTTCACAGCATGTTTAACGTCCGTCACATCGTCGAAACGTTCCCCACGAAGGGTGTTTTTCAAAGGGACAAACAGGAAAAGGTCTGAGGGGGTCAAATCAAGACTGTAGGAGGGTTGGGGCATCACCGTCCACAACAGTTTTGCAATAGCATGTTAAGTCTACATTGAAGTGTAGGGACGTGCGTTATCCTGTTGTAAAACAACACTATGAAGTGCAATGCCACGTCCTTTACTTCTGATAGCTTCCTTTAGTTTCTTCAATGTTTGCACATAGTGAGCACTGTTTATTTTTGCAACTCCTGGATGGTGACACGACGGTCACCTGTGATGAGGTGTTTCCCTCTTCGCCTAATGGTAGGTGTCACTGCAGTTGCGGGTCTTCCATTCCTTTGTTTGCCCGACACTGAACTTTCTCCCTCTCGAAACCTCTTCACCTATCTTCGGACGTGACTGATATCGATTGTAGCAGCTCCATACACCCCCGGGAGTCTTTGTGGATTTCTAGAGCCTCACATCTCTCTGGTACCAGGAATTTAATAATGGCCCGCTGCTTTTCTCCACCATTGATGATCTTTATTTCTGATTCTAAAAAATGTGTTCCCACTTTGGTAAAATATCATAGTACATGTCCGTGCAACTTCATTAAAATCACTTCAGAATTTCAAAAGTTATTAAGAGGAAGCATTATTTTCAGGATGCTCCTTGTACATACAACCCGAGGACCGGCTTTCGGTTAGTACAGTATTCGGAGTCATAATGGGAAAAGCTGCCGATTCATTGGAGTTTGATAAAGGACAAATTCTGATGTCACAGTGCTTTGGAACTATGATCTCCGAAACGGCGCGGCTTATGGGTTGTTCATGTGCCGCTGTAGTGAGCACGTACCAAAAGTGGTGCGTAGGTGGCTAAACGACGAACCGTCTTCTAGCCGTGTATCGCCCGCAGCTCATTGATTCCAGAGGGGAGCGGAGACTGTCGCGCATTGTTTACAGAGATCGCAAGGCCACAGTGCAACAACTCACCCGCAGCTACAACAGTGGTGATAAGGGCAATGTGTCACATCACATAGTTTATCGTAGCTTTCTGCGCATCGACCTGCGTAGCCAAAAACCCAGTCGGGTTCTCATGCTCACTGCACGTCATCATCATCAACGCATGAAATGGGTCCACAATCGTCGAGATTGGACCGTGGATAATTGGAAGAAATTGGCCAGGCCTGACGAATCAAGATTCCTGGTGCATCACGCAGACGGCCGAGCGCGGATACGCCGACTATTAACGGAGGATATAGCACCTGGATGCATTGTTGGGAGGGAACAGGCCGGCGGCTGCGGTGTTATTCTGGGGGTGGTGCTTTCGTGGGACACTTTAGGCCCAATTATCCCAATAGCACAATCCCTGACAGCTGTCAGGTATCTGAACATCGTTGCGGACCAAATTCACCCATTCATGGCAACTGTGTTCCCTGCTCGTGTAGGCCATTACCAATAGGATAATGCGCCATGCCACGCTGCCAGACTCGTCAAGGAGTGATTCGAGGGACATGCTGGTTAGTTTCTGTTAATGACCTGGCCTCCAAATTCACCTGACATGTCCACAACTGATATTTGTGGTTTGATTTCGAAAAATGGGTTCGCGCTAAATCATCACCACCCCAAAATATACGGGAACTGGAGGAAATGCTGTTGACATTATGGTAACAGATACCCCAGAATACCTATCGCCACCTCATGGAATCGATGCTTACCCGAGTGGCCGCTGTTGTGCGGGCCATAATGTCAACAGCATTTCCTCCAGTTCCCGTATATTTTGTGGTAGTGATGATTTAGCGCGAACCGTTTTCGAAATCAAACCACAAATATCAGTTGTGGTTTGATTCCGAGAGCTTATTAGGTAGGAGATCATAACGTAATGGATCATCAGTGTATATTTCTGTTTTGTCGGATCACGTTTCTTTTGAGAATCATTTTGTATAATTTAACGTAGTAAATTTCTCGGTCATTTTTGTCCACAATGGAGCTCGAACCCGGTCCCCTTATTTCCAGAATAAGTCACTCTACCAATTGAGCTACGCGAACGTTCGTTGTCACTGCTATCTGCCTTTATGTCGTGTGCGTCCTGCTGGGCAGGCAAGACACACACCCCCGGAAGCAGGGCCGAGGTCATAGTCCTCGGGTCAGCCGTGACCATGAATCGTCGCAGGCAGCCATCCGCTGAAGAACATGCAATTGAGAACTCCCAGTCAATCTGGTGTGTGTGGAATGCAACGTCACACATTTATTTTTCGAAGCGCTGAGGAAGGGATTCTCTTATTTTTCCTATCTCGCGGTGTGGAAAGAACATCACACCATTGCGAGATTTTGAACGGTCGGGTCATCCGGGAAGTTCGGGCGCCGTTATAACGAAGTAAATTTCTCCGTCATTTTTTGTATACGCCGGGGCTTGAACCCGGATCCCCTCATTCCGGAATGAGTCACTCTACCAATTGAGCTACGCGGACGTTCGTCTGACTGCTATCTGCCTTTATGTCGCGTGCGTCCTGCTGGCAGGTACGTCACAATAGACACTTTTCTTTCGTCAAGGTTACTTCTGCCGGTGATGGAATTAAGCACTTAACTCTATTCGCGATAATTCTCGTCTGCGTAGTTGCCATTGCAAAAAAATAATTTTTCAGTCGGATCACTTTCAGTAAGCTAAAAGATTTTCATTCGCTATATGTTGTTCATAACAGGCAGTTTTTTCATTAGGTGACTTAAATATATTAGGTCGTTCGCGAACACTTTCATTGACGTATATTTGGGAAACCTTAAGTGACAATACAGGCGATGTCTGGCGGTTGCGTAGTACGTATCTCGGGCTCAGTTCGTGCCTACCGATCGGCTAGTGAAAGTTGTAATACCGATGAAGCAGCTGAGACGATCAGTAAAAGTGGAAGAACAGGATGGTTTTTTTTTTTTTTTTTTTTTTGAAGTTTTGTGTCTTACTGCAGTAGCACAAAGATTTCTGAGGAAAGCACTTGGTCGAAACGCCCTTTAAGAAAACGGGGGTGCACAGTTCGACGAACGAATATAAGGAATGCAGGACATTACTCAAAGGTGCTCAAAGATGCGGTCATCGGATTTTGACTACCAGACAAGAAGCCAAACGACTTATCCAAGAAGCAAACGACTTATCCAAGAAGCCTTACAGCAGTCTTGTAGGGTGAGTGTCAGTGACCTGCCCAAACAATTGGGTATCCCTCACACTATGGTTTACACAGTGCTGAAGGAAGATTTAAGCCTAATGTGCAAACTAGCAACTTGAGTACCGTGCCGCGTGACGTCACTCAAAGGGGGAATTCATCTCTCTGCTGTAATGACCTTGTATTTTCTAGATGACCTTCTTTGAACCAGGTACTTCCGCTGCGTCTTTACCCCCTGCAGAATTAATTGCATGAGCATAAAATGTAACTAGTCGTTGCTATGCATGCTCGTGACGTGGCTTTTTGGAAGACGCATGATGAGAACATCACTATAACATCAAAACCATACAAGACATTTCTAAAGAAGCAAATCGCGGGATTGGCACAGGGACATCATTTACAGCAACCTGTCTTCGTATACAATAACGCGCTGCCGCAGAAGGCGCGAAGTATTTCGCTGTTTACTGAACAGAACGATTAGGTGGAGCTATCCAACCAACAGTATTCGAGGGATATGATCCCCTGTGATTTCAGTGGTTCTCGTCATTTTAAAAAGGGAGATGTCTGGTACTCGCTATAACAACACAGCAAAATAAAATCTTCGAATCACAGATATGTTCCACAGACTTAATATCATTTATTCTTTTAAAGCTGCTCGTGAATTGCCTATACTTTTAGAACGTATTACTCATAGTAAGGAGAGAAATCTACTATTAATTACCCTAAAATATTGTGATCATTGCTTTCATATTACAAGAATTATGGTAATTTGAAAGTGTTCAATTATTTCTTGAACGAGCTAATATTTCTCTCTTTTAGATTACGTCTGGTATGCTTAAAGTACGCATAAAAGAAGTGTGTTTTGCACTGGATAACTTTCAGGCTAAGCAATACTTTTATGTCTTTTTCACTTTTCCCCACGTTCTTTATCCTACAATTTCTTAATTTTTTTCCCCTTTCGATTGCTACAATCACTCCCAGGTAGCCTTGCAATTTAACGTAGGACCACACTGAACGACCGTCTTCCATTCCTAAAAGTCGGTGGCTCAGTGTTGGGCCTACGTTAAATTGCAAGGCTGTGCTACCTGGCCTTCCACCACCTACAGTGAATTCTCCCGCTTTTCTTATGCAAAAGTTTGCAGCTAGGCTGCGCAAAATTATTTTCTTATTTTTAGTGTTAGAATATTCCTTTCCACACCGTTCAAAAACAAAATAATTGGAATAAATTTATCGTAATGGAATTTAGGCTTTACAAACAGTCGTGGTCAGAACATCCAAAAATCTGGTATTGTCCTACCTGTTTTATAGTACTTCAGGTTTTAACGACCAAAGTGCGCAGCTCTAATGTTTATAAGCAGTCCTTAGAGCTGCTTATAATCCTTAGACCACTAATTGGGATCAATAGTTGCAGGGAAGAGAGAGAGAGAGAGAGAGAAACAGTGCATAAAGGCAAGCACACCACTCTTGCTACATTCGGCACTAGAGCCCAGGCCGATGGTCGAAAGCCAACGTTTAGGCTGCTGCACCATTGGGGCGGCATAAAGCCAATTATTGCACTTTTCTAATAGCTAGGCACGGTATAAATTAGGGTATAACGTTTCTTGTTATTATAACACGCTCTAGCTTATTTTCCTTGCTTTACTCAATTCGTCGAGTTACAAATTAAAAATGTAAGTACAGATTGCCATATTTTTGGTACTAAAGCTCACCATTTTGTTGCTGTTCAAACGCAAGTGCGGTTTTCTCATAGCTAAAAGGAATATATGTATATCATTGAACCGAGTTTCTGGAAGCAAAAATATCGTACTCAGCATTTGAATAAATGCCTTTCAACGGTTGTCGTGATACAGCACAACAACAATCACACTAAGCTGTTCTCTGAGATTCAGAGATTAGCTCCACAAAGAAAGAAAATCCACCAGATAAATGCTTAAATGAGTACTTACTTACTGTTGCCGTATCAAACGCCTTCATTTACAGCGATCTTGGCACACAATTCGAGCTTCGCTGACATCCATCACGCGATGTACACAAGACCTTCTGTACTTCACACTCATCATCTTTTTCTCATGCAGACACTACTGAACGTGGTCCTCCCATGATTTCCTTGGCCTTCCTTTAATTTTCTTTCCTGTCCCTTGGGCTGAAAATAATTTTTTCTTAGTAAGCATCTCATCACTCATTCTTTCCAACATGGCCAAACCACTTAAGAATATTAGTCTCCACCTTACGGATTACATTTTATCTAACATTACACATCTACAACACATCTTCATATGATAAGAGTGTGTCTTGCCACAAACCCCCGGTAAGTAACACATCTCCGCAGTACACAAACGACTCCTGTGTCTCTTCTGTAGTAGCCAGGTTTCACTGCCATACATCAAAGTAGGAACAATTACACTTTTATACAGATCCATTCGGGAATCTCTTGACAACCCATCATTCGTGTGAGAACCTCCTAAAGCAGCTATGACTTTCAACGAAGAACTCACTCGCCTACTAATTTCACCATCTAATTTGTTCTCTCTGTCAAACATGCTTCCGAAATACAGAAACTCATTCACCTGGTAAACACTGTGCCATTTAGATTAAACTTGCATTCAATACTAACAGTTTCTGGCTCAAAAACTTTGGTTTTTCCCTTATTTATACTCAGTTTAAATTTCATACAAACTTCGTACATCCGGGACTCTGCAATGCAATTTTGCTCTCTGCCAACATGACTCCGTCCTTAGCATACAGCAATTTGCACACATGGATATTACCGAGTATTGTCCATTTTGGCATCACGCATGCACACATCCATAAATATACTAAACAGCCATGGTGACGTGGCACAAACTTGTTTAAACCAACAGAAAGCCATCTGTGTTAAACCAACAGAAAGCCATCTGTGTTAAACCAACAGAAAGCCATCTGTGTTAAACCAACAGAAAGCCATTTTGACAGAACCATTCACTCGTACAAGCTGTACTGCGTCGTCGTGATTCACGGGCAAAATGCATCTATTAAAGAATTTTTAGGTTCCATTAGAAGCGGCTAAACATGTTTTTCTTAAACATCCGTATTGTTTTAACGGTAAAACAGAAAATTTACAATGGACAAATAATATTTACGCAGGGGAAGCGCGACATTTTATATATTTGGTACTAATACCTTAGCACACACGACTTTAGAACTCTCATAATCAAAGCACTCGATCTATAAAGTTTTCTGGGTGTTAACTCTTTTTAAGCGCAGTTCTTTATTCTTGAATGTTGGATATAATATATGAACCTCTGCACGTATCAAAGTGACTCTGTCTTATCTTTAAGCATTGCTTAACGAAACATGAGACGGCAAGGAGATTATTTTTCTGAGGTCATATGCTAATCTGCCTTTGTGAGCCGACACGCAGCTTTGCATTTAGATATACGACAGAAGGAGATCGATAACCTCAAGACGTTAATTTCGATATGCATGTAAACGTGTGTCTGAAACTGTTTGTTTCCAATGTTCGCAGCTGGATTCATTCTTATGCCTCAGTTACAAGTAATTAGATCCGTGATTTACGTTGCCTTGATTTGTTGCAAATAAATATGCTATCCTCATGTTAACATTTAGTATATCTGTTACCGTTAAAGTGTATCATTCAGTTATTTCATAGAATACGTAGTTATTTCATGAAATAACTGATCAAGTTAGTTAAAGCGTGTAATAAATTATTAATTCCACACTTTAACTAGTTATTCTATGAAATAACTAGGTATTCTAAGAGTTAACTAATGATAGACAGTTAAAGTGTAAAATAAACAATTTGACTGAATTATACAGCATACAAAGTGTTATTTATATAAAGACACAATAAAATCCTTTGTTACAACAGGGATTACTAAAATGACATTTGGAATTGCATAGAACATTTTTTCTAAAACAAATACATTTCTTGTTGACATTGCGTTTTACATGAACATTTTTTCAAATCCCTGACCGGTACCTAAACATTGAGCTGTAGCAACCGACAGGAGCGATTTCTCTATGTCCGGCACTTCTTCAATCTGGATTGGTTTTTGTTCACAGACGCTGAACTGGGATCGGGAATATAGCTGTTTTATGCGGCCGTTTCTTCTTCCCAATCGAAAAAATCCTTCTTCGGTTAATTTCATGATAACAGCTAAAATAGATCTGGCATCACCCCTTCCTCTGTCAATTTCAGGTACTGGGATACGAACTGTAAGCCCCACAGAGGCTTCAGAATGAGATTTATCTGACATTAATTTCATCTTCTTAGCTTGAGTTTCCAAACATTCTTTAGAGTTTTCTCTTTCCCTCTGAACATTGAGTTCATTAAAACACAATTTGGAGATCGTCTGCACAACTTTGTCTTCCAAAACATAGTCTTCTGAACATGACATGTCGACAGGCTCATTACATTTCGAACAAACTACGTTTTCACTGCATTCTTGTGAACAAACTATACATACTTTACTAATGGCATTATTTTAACCTGGTGTTTTCAACCAGCACTTCATTATCAGGTTGAGAAAAAGTGCTCATAAGTTAATATCTTTATTATTACATAACACTTTATAGTGGGTTGAAAATGATGTGCTATTTCTGACCAGTGGTTCTCACTTTACAGCCTTTTGAATTTGGGATTCATTTCCTCTGTTAGTTTACACTTTAACGGGGTGTGGATCATTATTCTAGGAAATAACTGATGAACCATAGAATACAAGTGAGTTTCACGCTTTAACTGACTTGGTCAGTTATTTCATGAAATAACTAGGTATTCTATGAAATAACGGATTTCATACTTTAACGATACCATATCGATCAGAATCGTATTACCTTCGGAAGCTTCAGTGAAGGAAAACAGTAATGCAAAAAAGTTACTGATTCGACAAAGATGTGTATTTGCTTGATGGAATACCTTGTGAAGCTACAAATGCGTGAAAGTTTATACTAGTACTTATGTATTTCGCTTAGTTCTTTCCTAAGAAACAAATGCTTATATTTCACCTGACTTCGATGTCTTTTCCATTATATAACTCAATACATTTGTCTTGATGTGTGGCATTTAATTACATGTTGTTTGATTTATGTGGACAAAGGAATTTAAATTGAGCTACATTCATTCTTTCTAATTTATGAATTCTTTAATGAAACTAAACCGCAAAAAGTTCTCAGATTTAAATAATTTTTATTTTACTGGTAACTGAGAGGGAATTCATTGAAGTTTTCGGAAAATGAAACCCGGGAATCGGAAAGCTATTTCAACGGGGAGCTGATCGTCCTGACACGGACTTCATGCCACTGGGTAGAAAGAAGTGACCCAAACATCTTCCACCTCCTTTCCTAGGCTCTCATCGTGTTTGTTATAGTCCGTTCAGCAGGTAATCACACAGAAAAGATTACTGTCAATTATCTCCCTAAATGACCACTTTAAATAACAAACCTAAGGACGAAAGCAACGCTTCCTGATACATAGGTTCACTCTTCCCAGCCACGTTGGGTTCATCTCGCGGTTTTCGGTAAAGGTGCTGGGAGCATGAACAGCAAATGTATCCGTTCGAGCTAATTTCAGTCCATTTTGCTGGACACTATATCATGCGTTTCAGCGAGTAAAAGGGTTAAGAATTTTTTACACAAAAGCCGATTTTCTGAAAGCTATTCGAAAAACTGAACTAAATGTTTATAAATTTGTTAACGTGTCCCTTAAAACTTGGCTTAGTAACTGATTCATCATCCAAAATACATTTAGTCCTGTAGGCCGTCTTTCTTCAATTCGTTGAGATGTGCATTACGAATTCTGTAAATATTTGAGTATTATTCAGCTTCCAGAATCTTTGGTGATAGGGAAATCGCATCAGAATCATTTGAATCATTTGGCAAAATCTGTAATATGTGTTCTCGTTTACAGGTTTCACGAAATCATACTCATATATTTTATAACGTACTGGGTAACATGACTAAAATGACGTACCACAGCGGTGATGCATAAGTCAAATCCGCAAAATTGCAGCAATAAGCCTTGCCGGAGTAGCTCAATTGGCAGAATAGCCACCTCCTGAGTAGAAACACCAAGTGTTTTGTTATGATTTGTGTGACGCATACAAACAGCTTTGCAGACCTGATCAAGTGGACCGTTCTCTTATTTGGAAAACGAGCAGAGTCAGCTGATTGAACAATATGATACCATTTACTATCATCTTTTCCTTATGAACTATAGCAAAAACACCTGATTTTACAGTAGCGGGTAAAAGCTTGTTACCGATTTTATTATTCAAGAATCGAAATTAATATTAAGAATGTCGTTGATGGATTTATTATGTGGCAGCAGAAGACTGGTGAAACGTACAGGATGACACACTTTGGTTATAAAAGAGAAATGCGGTTATTAAAAGCGACTGAATTGCTCCAAACATAAGACAACTTCTATTTGTTAATAAAAATAAGTCTTTGACAGTGAATACATCAATTATACTGGCCGGCTAGGTCTGCTGTAATGAAAGTTGTTTTTATCCAATGGTCGATTGCGAGTGATTTGCTGCTTTACGTCACGTGACCTGAGCCAGAAATCATTTTCGTTGCATTTTCTATGTGCTTCTACAGACGTGTTTCGAAGTACCATTTTATTTACTACTACCAGGCAAGGGTATTGAAACAAAGGCTGGGATGCTCTTTCACAAATAGTTAGAGTGCATGGTGTTTTCGCTCTTTCAAAAAGAAGAGTAAATTCCTTGATCAGGGTAACCTGATTTGAAATTAACCCACAAATCGCAGGATAAGATGGCTTGATAATCAGACATATGGAATAAATTTTGCTATTTTAAAGCTTATATAACGCTTTATGACTGAAATTTCTTAGTGAGAAAATGCAAGGGACAAAGAAACAAGGAACAACTGCAGCAAACGCATGTAAAGGTATCTATTTTAGAATCTATCTTACATCTATTCAATATATCTTACATCTAGGCATGTAAAGGTATCTATTTTTACATCTATCTTACTTCTATTTTAGATTTAAGATCACTAGGTTTAAAGATCCCCATGAGCAATCCTGACTGTTATAAGCAGTCGTCCGTTCCTAATTTAGGTCACCGGTTTTAGAGAAGGGGAGAGCTAGCGTCAAAGTATATGCACAGCACCTACAAGGGTCATAACAAAAGTTCTGCTTACGTTAATCTAAAACGGAAGCGGATGATGCAAACGGGAAAATGATTGCGTCATGTCAAGGTCAGACTCTCAGCAACGCAGTGGTTTCAGAACGACGTGCTATCTTTCTTTTGCTGTGTGGACGTGGGACAGTTCAGAAATGGAAGCGTGCAGTTCCTCAGGCCGAGTCACGGCGTTAGACCAGCGCTCGTACGTGAGAATAGAAACTCTGCGGGGAAAAACTCAGACACAGATCCAAACTGGCTTGTAAAGAGTTTGTGACGAAGGATCTCTTGATCGAGCAAAATTTCTCACTGGGCATCACGCTTTCGGGATGACCGAAGAAGCATCGAAGAGGATCACCGCTCAGGCCGACCTCAAACGGCGACAGGCACAACATCTGTCACCACTGTTGCAACCCTTCTCGAATAGAAACGCCGTTTGACAGTCGAGGAGATTGCTCATAAGGCAAATTTGTCCATCAAGTCTGTTCACCGGATTTTGACCTACTAACTCACTGGGAAAAACAAAAATTGCCACGCGCTGGGTGCTTCATCAACTCACCCCCGAGCTGAAAGGCAGCCAGAGTGAGCATCGCACAATATCACCTCCACAGGTTCGAAAGGCAGGGCGACACCTTCCTCAACAGAATTGTCGCAATTGATAAGACATGAACCCTTGATTTTGAGCCGCAACTGAAGTCACAATCAGCGGAATTTAGGCATCCAAGTTCCCCACGTCCCTCAAAGTGTCTTCGGCAACAATCCAAAGTGGTTATTACAATTGAAGATCAATATAATATAATTTCAGCCTGTTATCGTCCACCAACAGCGAACCCTTCTTTATTTATTGAAACATTTACTGATATACTCAATTATATAAATTTTACAAGGAAAAAAGGACTGTTACTTGGAGACTTTAATATTGATCTGTCACGGAATCTTTCATACCCACGAGAATTTAATTCTGCAATTGCCACTGCAGGATTCTATAACACTATTTTTTCAGCTACAAGAATAACTCAATATACGGCCTCAATTTTGGATCTATGTATAACAAATATACCATCGGACTCTATTTTATCAGGTATTCTTAATTTTCATTTTAGTGATCATCTGCCAATTTTCTTAATTTACACATATAGTGATATACACGCATCTAGACCAACAAATACTTTCATTCGAATTATTAATGAGAATAATACGAATCTATTCATAAACGTAGTACAAGATACGAACTGAGATGAAATAATGCAAATTTCTAATCCTGATGTGGCTTATAAGTTATTTGAAATAACTTTGAAGAGATTGTACAATAAGGCTTTTCCATTTAAAAGAACCACGTCTAAATTCAAGAAAGAGCGGAAATCTTGGCTAACAAGGCACTGTCTTAATGAGATAAATAAAAAAAATAAACTGTTCACAAAATTCTTAAAATCAAGGTCACAAATTCACAAATTGATTATAATATTTAAAAAAGAATTAGAAATAATCTTAACTCCTACATTAGAAAATTAAAAAAAGATTTTGAGCCGCAACTGAAGTCACAATCAGCGGATTAAAAAATGATTTTCATATTTTTTCTAAAAATAATCCAAAAGTAACCTGGAAGCACTTAAACATAATATTAGGTCGTAGGAATGTACCAAAGACTGCGATACACCTCACTCGGGGTAACATCAAAATCACCGATCAAACTGAAATTGCTAATCAAATTTAATGATCATTTTATTGTATCACCACAACGTATAATACAACAACTTTCTAAGCTGAACGATCAACAATTACCTCATTACTCCAACTCATGTACCTTAAATTCAATGCATACTTTGGAAATTACTAGAACCGAATTAATCTACCAACTGCAAAATATTAACATAAATACAGGTCCTGGTCCAGATGATATTCTTTCCCAAAAGTTTAAAAACTATAACTTTTTTCATTGTTACTCCCCTATTATACATTTTTAATTCCATTCTAGCTACAGGTATTATTTTCCCAGATTCGTTAAAAGTTGCAAAAATTACTCCTGTCTTTAAAAAGGGTTCTTTGACAGATATTAATAACTATCGACCTATAGCTAAATTATCCATATTTGCTAAAATTTTTGAAAAATTACTATTTGTTAGATTATTTGCTTATATTGAACAATACAAAATTTTGCACAAAAATCAATTTGGCTTTTTACCAAATTCCTCCACAGAAATCGCCCTTTTACATTTAAAAGATAAAACTCAATCTAATTCTATTGATAATAAATTTACATTGGGACTTTTCATTGATTTATCAAAAGCATTTGATACTTTAAATCACAACTTATTATTATCAAAATTGTATGCAATTGGTATTCGGGGTATATTACATAATCTCTTCAGAAACTATCTCACTGGTCGCCAGCAATATACAGAAATTGAACATACCAAATCTAACTTATAATCAGTCATTTCAGGAGTCCCTCAGGGCTCGGTACTTTCTCCATTATTATTTCATATTTATATTAATGACTTCTGTACCTGTCTACGCAATTCAGATATTATTTTATATGCATATGATGCAACCATATTAATACATGGAAATGATGTTGAGACACTGGTGCGACAACTACAGTACAAGGCCGTTTTGTATCTATCACTAATTGGTTAACTAAAAATGATCTGGCTATTAATATTAACAAAACAAAAGTAATGATTTTTTCAAGTACGTCAACCCCTATTTCCTTAATTCAGAATATTAATTTACTCGGATCATCTATAGAAGTGGTTCAAAATCATGATTATCTTGGTATCATTATTCAGCATGATTTAAAATCTAATTCACATGTTGACTACCTATCTAATAAGATCTCAAGAAATATAGGGATTATTAATAGTGCAGTGGCCAATTTAACCCCAAAACTAATGATTTTATTATACGATACTTTAATTCAGTCTCATCTGATCTATTGTATATCTGTATGGGGATCGACTACCTTATATAATATGAAAAAACTTCAGTCGTTACAAAATAGATTCATGGGACTATTACAATTTAAATTACAACATACTCAATTTTCAAATATAGTCTTTCAAGTTAGACTCAGTCCAAATGATTTTAATATACTAACTATTCAACAATTGCATACCTATAATATAGGTAAACTGATGTTTTTGATAATAAAAAATGGTTACTACCAAGATTTAATTTCAATAAGTACTCGTATTTATGATTATTCCACGATACAAAAAACCAACACTAATCCCCATGTTTCCACTAACAGAACGATTTAGATCATTTGTTAATTATACTGGTCCGGCATTATGGAATACATTTCCTACTGATATTGTATCACTTAATAATATTAATGTATTTAAACGAAAACTCAGGTATTTCTTAGTGACCAAAAGCTCATAATGTATTATTACCTTTATTAATTTATAGTACCACCCTAGCTGTGTTTGATATTGTACAAACTTGACTTGTTTATGCTTTTTTTTTGTTTTTTATTTTTTATTTTTTTTTTTTACTTTCATGAAAATTGTGATGCTTTGAGAGAAGAGGGCACGTCAGACCTATCAGGCCTTTTCGCTCCTCATTCCCTGTTGTTACAAAAATATAATGAGTGCTATAATATTTATGATTGCGTAATACCATGTCTGTAACAACTAAAATGCAATAAATGAAATGAAATGAAATGAAGCAAATGTTGATATTTGCGTACGATTCCCAGGGTGTTGTGGTCGCTGATCGAGTGCCGGTAGGGTAAAATGTTAACGCTGAATATTATCGTGACTTTCTGAGGACGAAGTTCAGACCAAAAATTCGTGAAAATCGCCCCATCTTGTTGGAAGCAGGAGCGATCTTGCTGTATGACAACGCATTGTGTCATTGTGCAGCGTCGGTACGGGGACTTTTGTCGAAATATGGCTGGGAAACTTTGTCCCACCCACCATACAGCCCTGATCTCAGTCCACGCGACTTTGATCTTTTCGTAAAGTAAAAAAAGCCGCTCCGTGGCATCCGCTACGAATCGCTGGACGAACTGTCATCGGACGTGACCTGAGTAATACGACAGCTGAACAAAGATGGCGTTCTACGGGGCATCCAGGACTTACCGCAGCGCTGGCAAGCTAGCAGCGGCGAGGGAGTAAGGAAAGTTTCATCCGTTTCTTCACACTCTTCTCAAAAAGGGTCAGTGTGCAAAACTTTTGTTAGGACCCCCGTACGTCTCATCCGTGACTCAAAGTGGCGGCAATCGAAAACCCGCTGCAACAACTGGGAAACTAGAAAATATTTTGACATAACTGAAGAGAACATAAGGTGACCGAGAATTTTCAAGGAAGAACATGGGAATGAATCTCTCATTTTCTCCTTTACAAATTGCAATATGAAATAAGTGAAGTTCTTTGTGAACTTTAAAGCGGGAGTAATAGAGAACGTGGCTCAAACAGAAATCGTGTGAAGAATATCTTTGGAAGGCAGTGGCTATATTAAAGGAGCTGGAGGACAAATGGGTTGCGGGAGCAGACGGAGCGAAAGTGCTCGAATACAAGGAAGCAAAGTTTTGAACCAAGACTAGAACATCGATGTAGCGTATGGCATCTGGGAGGTTTGTAATTGCTATCTAGCAACAAATTCGTTAGACACACGTGGCACTTCGTGTTACAACAGACTCCTGTTTTGAAATGGAGCAAGGAAGAGTGTACGTCAAATAGAAATTGTTAGAGGAGTATGCAGTGGAAGTTAGTGGTTTTTCCATTAGTCAAGAGAACGAAAGAGGCAATAGAGAGAAAAAAAGGCTGGATACACACACAACCGAAGTACTTAGATACAGGAAAAATTTTTTTCATCCAAGGCAGGAAGTTAGCAATATTCTTCACAGGAAGTTGACTCCAATTTTAGCTCTAACTTTTCTGAGATCTAAACGGAGTTGGCTACACCAGGTGACGAGAAGTTAATAAAAGAAAAGTGACAGTAAATTAACAGGTGTAATTAACACGTCTTTTGAACTGAAATAATGTTAGTTAATATACGTAAAGCGTAATGATGACCGAACATTTACCGGAATGTGAAATTTTAAAACTCAGTCTCTGTGAACAACAATCTGTTCGTTCTAGTGAATGCAGTTCGATGCAAAAACATATTTTTAAAATCTGTTTTTGTTTGATTTGGAAGAGAAACGGTTGCTAGTAGAAATATCCATTTCAGCTCTACCAAAAAAAATAAATAACTGAATTACTGTAGCAGAAAATTCATGCAAAATATTATTAAAAAAGAAATCAGTCTAAAGCAAAACAAACCTTTTCTCTCCTGGGCTTTCGGAACCAGAAATGTTGTAAGAAACAACAATAACCGGGTGTGTCCCCAAGTAAACAAACTGTACGAAGTTGGAAGCAGGAAATGTATGAATATCTTTGTCATAGTGACCGATATTCTGTTGAGAAGAAATGCTTGCAAACGATAATTTAGAAGTGAAGCTATGAATTCAAATGCAAATATGCACTTGCACCCCTTAGCGGCAGAAGGGAACAGTGTAGAAAAGAAATAAAATGAACACTAAATTATTACCATGACAGAAGCTTCTGACATAAAAAGAATATTTTTAAAATAGGCTTTTTAGAAGAAGAGATAACTAGCAGGCAACTGCGCTACACAATTTCTGTAGTGTTCATCATTATGAATTGTGCCCAAGAAAAACCGGATTTTTTCAGTACTACTTTTAGAAGCTGAAATCAGCTTGCAAATAGAAATATTCACATACGCACACTAGCAGCACGTTAAGAAATTTTGGAAATATTATGCAAAATGTTTCCCATCGCGGAAAATATACAACGCAAGAAGGACTTTTACGTACGACTTTTACAAGCAAAGATATTGATGAAGACACAGTACACGTTTACACTCTCAGCAAGAAAAGTTTCCGTTATTTGAGGAAAGAATTGTGCAAAAACTGTTCTTCATAGTCAAACGAATCCGTAAAAAATAAGGATTTCTTTCTTTCTCGGACTTTTAGAATCATAGAAATTATTTCAGAAAAGAAAGAGCACTGAGTCCGCCTGAAGGAAAAACAGTTTGCTACAAAAAATCAGAAAGCAGATGCAAATGTTTCGTAATACGGAGGCTATGTCTCTCGATAGTTTTTTTAAATTGGACTATCAAAAGCAGTTATAGCGAGAAAAACTGAAAATACATTTGCGCCTCGAAATGGGACTCAGATCATTATTATAGGTAAGAATTTTAGTCGAAAAGATCTATGTGTTAGAAGGCATCCGAAGGAATAAATAATTTTTCTAATAGCTTTTTATGAGCAATATTATGGAATCAAATTTATTTCTAGGTCACTAGCATCTACGTTTCGTAGCGGCAAGATTCAGGATCGGGAAAAGACGAAGGATATCGATTTTCATTTTCGTAGTTTAAGTTTCCCAACAAATTCGCAAATAGGATAAGTAGGTGCAGATATATTGTTCTCACAGACGGGCGTGTGGACAAATTGACACTGTAGGGAAGTACTTTTTCCCCCTAAGACGTGCTACAAAAAATAAAAATACCAACTAAACTTAGAGGTGTACACTACTCAAGTGCTTGTGCTGCAAACATAACAACATAGTTAACCACATGGGATAGGAGAAAGAGAAATTATTCTTGTAAAACGGAGTTAGCTGATCTCTTGCTTCTTCTACGGTGATATCAGTGTACAGGGACTGCTCTAAGGAAACCATGTTTTGGGTTGAGCCTTGTCATGGCGTTAGAAAAGATTTTATTTTAAAGAGGAAAACACTTTTCGTAACGATAAGGGAAGATAACAGGTCATAGTGTTTTTCCAAGCAAAGTGGAAAAAACATTTATATTCATTTAGTACTAGAAGTACAGGCAGAAATTATATATTTTAGACGGGTAATGCTGTTAAAGTTTCTTTGTGCACAATGGACCTTTTTTGTTTCAACACTTAATCACTTCCATTTATTTCACATGAATCTCAATAAAAAGTCCAGTGAAAATACCCGGGGGATTTTTTTGCAAAGGCTAGGTAGAAAAGTGAACATCAGTTCTTCATTTGCTAGAGATCTTCCACTGAATGTTTAATAACAAAGCACCATGAGTTGAAATTTATTAATTAATAACAAGTGCTTTTATTTTCTTGCACATATTACATTCAAACTATTTCAAAAAGATATCTTTCTTAGAAATAAAATATTTGACCTTTAATTTAAAATATGTGTTAACAAGTTTATGACTTTTATCATGTTATCGGTAATTATGAATGCGTTTGATTGAAAAGTAACAAGAAGGGTTTTATAAAATTAATAAAAGATAAAACTAAACTTCAGAGAATGAACTTCAAAAGCCTACACAGCGACGGTCTAAGCGTTGGCATATGACGAGTCGTTCGAGGTGAGCCCGGGTTCGAATCCCGCTGAGGCATAGATGCTGTGTTTGTTTTACGGCACTGCTCTTTCTCCCTTCCTCGGAAACAGTGGCCCTAAATTAGAGACGGCCGACTGCTTATAGCCCACTGAGTTGCTCACAGTGGTTGTTAACACCCCCCCAGAAAAACAACAACTTCAAACTAAAAATATATGCTAACTCAAGATCCCTCTGATTGTACGTCTAAATCCTTGTAATGTCTAAAAACAATATCATGACATTTCTGTCACCTTGTTCTATAACTTAAGATTTTCATATTAATGTAAATACGACCACATTAATATACAAATATTAAGGTATTCTGCATAGGAATTTTGCCAGTGTAAATTTACTAGCGAAAATCAAAATAATCGATTTTTTTCGATGTTTGGTTGATTTAAAATTTTAAAAA
Source organism: Macrothele yani (assembly GCA_039090855.1). Classification (NCBI taxonomy): domain Eukaryota; kingdom Metazoa; phylum Arthropoda; class Arachnida; order Araneae; family Macrothelidae; genus Macrothele; species Macrothele yani. Next base: position 10,782,948 of record CM077017.1, read on the forward strand.
TAGGTGATGTCCCTATCTATTTGATTCACATTTTCCACATTTGAATAAGTTTTGCCGGCTCTGATAACATACTAAGGTGTGCTACAATTTCCAAATTTTATCATCATCCAGAAAATTGGCATCTACGCACTCCTGCTTCTGAAGAAATATGTTTCTGAATTAAAGCAAATATTGGCAACATGTCTCTCAAATTTGTCCGTACACACTCGTCTGATGTAGATTTTCTGTTCCAGGAGTTTATAATTTTCTCTTTTCGGAGACGCATTCGAAACTGACTTGAAATGACACAGTTCTTCGTATAACAGAACGAAATTAATCGAATTGATTGTGCCAGAGAATTAAAGCGACACATGCTGTCCCACTTTAGTCAATGTCAAGCCTTGTTATTTACTTTAAATTAAGTACCTCATTAAGCTGTTAAACTTTATTTAAAGAACTCTTTTACTTGAGAATGATGCTGGGTAATAGAACAAGTCGCTTTTAGTTTTTCTGACTCCAAAAACGAAAATGTATCATATGATTTTACTTTAGAGCGTGATAATAATTATAAGTAAATCTGAATTTGACGTCTGAATGATTTCTTCAAGAATTCAGCACGAAGTTTTCAAGCGAAGTACGGAACATGATAACAAGCACAGCTTGATAATGCTTCTTCATGAAAGGGAAGCCCATCATAAGCCCTGATGAACAACGTGGTCTTTGCAAACAGCACACTTCATGAATATAGTAAAACGCTATAACCAGAAAATGGCAGCAAGGTAAATAAATTTATAAGAATCCCTGAGAACCCATCCCAAATTCCATACAGACGAGAAGAATACCTTCTACAAATATATCATCGTGGGCTCTTGTTTGCGTTTACGCGGAAAAGCTGACAAAATTGGTTTTTCCTAGAGATTAGCAGAGCAGAAGTTGGAAGCCTGATAAACAAGAGCGAAATACGAAAAGAAACAGAGATCCTAGTTTTGCGAAAGGCAGTTTCCCATTCATATATTTGGAATTTAGCTGGTAACGGAAACTCTTTCAGAAATAACTGTTTGATTAAAATGCAGTTATTTCGCACAAGAAGTAAAGATATATCCATATAAATGCAACATTGAAAACTGAACAGAGAATCGCAGTTTCTTTGGAAAACACCTCAAGTAATTTGGAAATAGCTGTTGTCAATGTTTTCGGACGTTTACGAATAAAATGTGTCATATAAATGGATTTTTAAAAGTGTATGCTATCAATGCTAGCATTATTTGACAGAATATTCCGATTCAATATTATGTTGCTTTATATATGTGTACGGTATGACGAACTACATAGAATAAAACAACAGTTTTATAAGGTTTATGCTTTGAATTTGGATATCGGTATATGTTAGTAACAGAAACAATCTATACGTCAATAAAAAATGTCACTGAATTTCCTCTTATCTATCAGGTTGTAAAGGAAGTATCCGGAAAATAGAGAAGCATATATTTCAAGCTTAAAAAGTTCTGCAAAGCACTTAACCTAATTGTCCATGTAGTTCCCATTCGAACTGATGATCTTGTTCCATCGACCTACGAGCTGAAATATCCCATTGCGATAGAAGTCTGACGAGCGGGAGTTGAAGAAGTCATCCAAGCAACATTTCGCATTATCGTCATTAGCAAAGTTTTCTCAGCAAGAAAATTTGACAAATACCGGAAGAGACGAAAGTCGGATGGAGCAAGGTCCGGGAAATAAGGGGGTGCGACAATATTTCCCATTCCAGCTTGTGCAATATTTGGGGTCCGTAAAGTGACACGTGGACGAGCGTTATCTTGGTGAAAAACCACCTCCATGGCGATTAATCAACGCTCGGCGCTTTTCTTGCAGTGCAGCATGGAGACGATCCACCAGTTGGATATAAGCACTCTCTGTGATGGTATTATTCCGCGGTAAGAGTTCATTCATAGTGAACCACACCGCGACAATCCCACCAGTTGCCCACCACCACCTTCGGTCTATGAAGTGGTGGCTTAGCGAACTTCTGTAGGGGTTGTCCCTGCTTGGACCATGCTTTTTGTCGCGTAACATTCACGTATGTGACCCATTTTTCGTTACCTGTGACTAACCGATACAAAAAGCTCTCCACTTCTTCTTTTTCACGCACAGCAACAACAATGGGGTAGCGCAGCATCAGATTCTGGTCAGACAAAGCATAGAGTACCCATCTGCACAGTTTGAACAAATATCCCAACTTCCGAAGACAGGTGTTGATGGTCGTATGGGAGGTCTTCATGTCCTCTGGCCGTTACCGTAGTGTTGCAACAGGCTTCGTCGATAGCACGTGTTGCAGTGTATCATCTTCAAACTTACTGCGTCTGTCACTTCTGGGCCCATCAGACAGATCCCGCACGTACATCGGTTTCAAATTTCCTGTACCAGTCATAGCAAATACGCTGTCCGATAATATCCTCACTAAACGCGTTGCGCAATTTTACAAGTGATTCTGTAACTTTCACGCCATTCACTATTAATAGAGCAATATTGCACGCACACCTTCCTTCGATATCAATATCGTATCCTTGCCACGTGCAACTAATCTTCACCACAACAGCGTAGGTTCTGTCCTTAGAATCTATTCTTTTGTACTCATCTCTCTGGGATGTTTACGTCACCGCAGGCCTGCAGAGTCTTGCATTACACACGCCACATACAATTTTTTCCGGAAACCTTCTTTACAACCTGACTTTTATACAAAGTCACGGTTTAATTTATTAATTGCACCTCATTAGAACTACTAAGTTCGATAGAACATGTAGAGGAGTTAAAAGACATCAGGTTGATTTTTAAGTAGCATAAACATATATCAAAATAACGTACCTCACGTAACGTGCTTTTCAAGAGCATGCATAAATTTCAGATGTTTGAAAAATGTATTTCGAAGTTTTGCTGTGCATTTTAAGTCGTAAGTTTTTCACTCATGACCATCTCATGCTCATTAATTTTTCAACACCAAGTTTTAAACTATGAGATTTTTATAATTCCGCCCAAATCGATTTCTTAATAAACGATACATCAAGATCACAAATTGAGAGCAAAGTTTTACTTAAACTCCCATTTATAGAGAAAGATGAAAAGCTCTAGTTACATATTTCCTTGAGGACGGACCCAAACAGTCACAATGCCAATCCTCGGTTGAGATTCTTCACAAACATAAGCTTATCAAGAACAAAAACACATATTTAAGACTTTTTTAGACATCTACTTGCACTTCAAAGTCACAATGTTTCTTTTCCCTCCTCGATGTCATCAACCATCGCTTCATCTCAGTTTCGATTGTTATTTGTCGGTTGGTTATTACGATTTTTGTGGCGCATGGACCAAAAAAGCCACCCAATTTTGGAAATTTCATTTAAACCTACTTCAATTCATCCAACACTAAAACAGACCGTTAAAATAACATATCAAACAGTTTTTATTTGTGAAAGTTTTAATATTGTTGAACTTAGGAGAAACGTTTGTGAAAAGTTATGTCCAAATGATAACACATTAGCATTTCAGATAATATTTATTTTGAAGAAATAAACTTGTGGTTATGAATCAAAACGCGTGTTAATATAAAGCGTAGTAATCTTTGAACATTCGCTACCCTACAAAATTTTACGATTAAGAATGTTTTATTATGACTAATAATTTATGTATCCTAGAAAAATACAGTCTGAAAAAATTTTGAAATTGGTCTTTTAACAGTTAAAAAATGGTTCCGAAAAGAATTGCTCCCATTTGCGCCCCTACTAGAAAACTAAATGTAGTAGTAAAAATAAATATAAAATGTTTTTTACAAAGAAATCTATCAAAGGCAATAAACGTTTGTTCGGTCAAACTTGCAGAAACGGAAATGCTGTCGTAGGCTGAAATAAACAAGTTTATTATTGTGAGCAGGAAATACTCATAATGGTTTCCTTGTGTGAGTGATACACTGCCAAGAAAGAATATTTCCAATTGCTTTTTCGCAGGAAGAGACATGGTTGAAAGTAAGATGCAAATTGGAATATTGAAATATTCACCTCTTGGAAGTAATACTGTACATTACGAAAAAATGAGAAATTCTATGAACATTATTCTTTCGTATGACCGCTATCGGAAGCAAAGAATTTCTGAAACTGAACTTTTAGGCGCATTGTAAACATTTAGGGTGGAAAAAGTCTTCGTTATTGGACGTACTAAGTGTTCGTGACGGTGTTGGTAAATTGCGGCGAGAGCCACGGGTGGTTCCCAACCCCATAGGCAAATTTCTGCTATAGCTTAAGGGAAGAGCAGATGACAGCTGGTTAAGATTTACCCGCAACTCCATAGGTAAATTGCGGCAATAGCTTGTGGGGAAGAGAAGACAACACCAAACATAATGGCCTACATTTTTACAGCAACGAAAATCAACTAATATTTCCTAGTTAAAAAGGTATTTATATGGTTGCTATAAATGTAATAAAAAACTTTTCCTTACCGATACAGAAGAGAGAAAGACGAAGTAACACTGTCATCACATATACAAAACTTGAATGTAACATACTTTATTATGCTTTTGAAGAAAGTTGAATATAGATAATTTCATTTCTCATTCAGGAGTCAACCTCAGTTTACTCAGAAACTAATATTTTGAAAACTATGATGCAAATTTTATCAATTTAAATCTGGTTATACATCCTCCCCCATAATCGCTTATTTTCTTAGACAACATTTCTTTCCTTTGCATGGCAGTTTTGGATTTCCTTCTCCGAGTGACATTACCTCCGCTTTGGAGTTTAATATATGTTTGAGTTCGAAAAAGTTTCCGAGCTTCTATAAAGTTACATAACCTTGGATGGGGATGATAAAAGTGAGTATTAAACCGAGCACGAAAATTTTCGCATTCATTCGTCGTGTGTTCTGTTGATGCCTGGCATTCAGGATTTTTTAACGTGAGAAATATCCTTTTCTGTGAGGGTCTCCAAAGCGCCAGAATGTTTTTCCACAACACGAGTTTATTATCTTTGATGGACGTTCAGAAATATGCTCTTCAGCTTTTCGCTGCAATTTTCTTGTGGGGCTGCAATGAACTACAACGTCTATGGATTAAAGAAAAATATTTAGTCGCAATTTACGTACACCGGTTCGTGAAATGGTTCTCCTGATAAATACTATGCGAAAGAAAAATACAATTCTTTCAGTAGGATTTTTAGAACCATTGGTATGGAATTATAAACATTTCGAATTCAATAGTATCCGCATTTATGCCCCTTACGTTAAGATTGTGGACTAAAACGTATGAGTCGTCGCCTTTACAGTTCCAAAAATAATTTTTCGAATCGGGCCAATAGGTGGTGAAGGTACGATACCCACAGGCAGATGGACTGAGGGAAGAAAGCTTACGTGAAGCAGAATAAATTAAGAGCTTCGCCAGGTCTGCTAAATTAATTACGACAAAACGTTTTAAGAGCATCTTTCTGAAGACAAGTATCACCAAAAATTCAATAACTGCTCCAATTTCGAAGTTTCTCTGAAATGTATTCTTAAAGGGCTGCAGAAGCATTTGAGGTTGACTTGCTTTACGGCCTTTCAGACATGAAATTTGATTACAATCTGTTTACATTAAAAACTGTTGATCATTTTGGTAAGCTACATTAATTCATTACAAATAATGCGATACATCCCTAAAGCGTTGTTCGTATTTTAATTAATACAGCATAATAAGTTCCATGAAAATCTATACCTGTAAATTCTAATTACTGCTGTAGAGCATTGTGGTGTATCTTGTAACATCAAATCATACCCTGTTTACCAAATCTAGAGATATGATCGGGTATTTTAGAGATCCGTAGCAACGCGGAGAATTATGATTAAATTGGCAAACGAGGGTTATTAATAACGACCCTTCAAATCGGCAATATGGACTATACATGTTTTGATATGTTTTTGCTGTTGCTTGTGTTGCCAAATAGACACTTTAATGTTTATATACTGCTTTCAGAAGAAACCATTAAATGCCAGGAAGGAAAAAGGTTCAAGAAATTACAGCTGTTTTTCCGATCTAGCTTGCCAATCAACTTGTCAGATGACACAACTTGAACTACTTTAGTATTAACTGAATTATTCTCAGTAGCAACTTAATGGCAGCAGGCTACACAGATTTGTCACACAGTAACAGGTAATATTTCTTTTACAAGAATATAATGTCGTCTTTTACAGACTATATTGTTGTCGATTCTATTGACACCAAAAGTACACTGTAAATTTTTTCCTGAAATTCACGAGCCACTTTCCACCATTTCTTTCGTGCTACGTTTGAAGCATATTTCTTATACAACGTTTTCCGTGAAATGGCAGAAAGAAACTCGAACCTCACGGGTTTTTTATCCACGGGAAAATTCTGAATTTTCACAAAACTTTCCGCAGTTTCTTTATTATATTGACGGTAAATTACCATTTTAGAGATGTGTTAACGGAAAACTCTGAATGTTCAGAAACCTATCTGCAGTTTCTTTCGTAGAGATAAGAAAGGAACTGCTTTCAGGAGCGATAACATATGACTTCAGTGACCATCTACCAATATTTATTATATATAAGCACTCTTACAATATCCCAATTGTAACAGATACATATATCATTAGACAAATAACTAAATCAAATCTTGAACTTTTCAGAAATAGAGTGGCTCAAATTGACTGGACACTAATTAATAGAGAAACACAAGTTAACTTAGCTTTTGCAAGTTTTCATACACTACTGTTCTTCGATTATATAATGAAACCTTCACTAAAACAATACACTATAATACTTTAAAAAAAGTTCGTAAACCTTGGATGAATAACTCACTAGTAAATCGAAACAACGACAAAAAAATAAACTATTCACTAAATTGTATATATCTGTATGGCGAGAAATTACCGATAATCACAGGTCTGCGAAATAATACTTCATTTTTTCTGCACCATTTTAGGTGTTTCTAATGTGTTTTGATACGCTGAGTTCAGAAATGCTGAGCTTTTCCCTCTATCACGTAAGGTTTCCCCACAAAGTGAGGATGAAGATCCAGGTAAATCACACAGAAGATCTAGCAGAGAAAAACACTTTATTTACAAAATACTTAAAAATAAGCTTTATTTTGCATTTTATTAATTTTTTATGTTTGTTATAGCTACCACAAAGTCAAAAATCTTTATAATGTCTCTTCTTCTTCCCCTGGAAGCTCCGTTTAGAACTTTTTCTCTTGTGCCCTGCTTGCGGCTCCTCCATATTCGCCATCCAGCAGTAGTCTGCTATCATGTTCACATTCCACCGGCCTTGATACCTCCGTTCCATTTCCTTTATGTCCTGGTGAAATCTATCTCCTTGTCCTTCACTCACAGCGCCTAGATTTTCAGGGAAATAGCCTAGATGAGAGTTCAAAAAGTGGGGCTTCAAGCTCATTGGGCAGCCCAAGGCTTTGAAATTCTCCAGCATGTTTCCTGCGATGTTCTTGAAGTCAGGGTCTTTCTAGCTGCCAAGAAACTTCTTAGTAACTTTTTTAAAGGATGTACAAGTCGATCTCTCAATGTCATCCATTTTGGTTTCAAAGATTTCGTTTTTCATGTGTTTTCGAATGTCAGGACCGACGAAAACCCCTTCTTTCAGCTTCGCTTCTGACAGCCGTGTAAACTTATTTGCCAGGTACTTGAAAGTATCACCATCTTTTGGCTGGGCTTTCACAAACTGTTTCATGATGCCAAGTTTGATGTGAAGTGGAGGCAGGAGTAATTTTTTTGGGTCCACCAAAGATTCGAAGTACACGTTCTTTTCCCCTACTTTTAGCGTCCTGCTTGGCCACACCTTCTGATGAACGGAATGTCCAACCAACATAGAAGCGTATCTGTTGCCGTTGTGAAGAAGTACAGCTTTTAGACGTCTTTGTGATGAGTCAATGAAGAGTCTCCAATCTTCCGCATCATGCTGAATTTTGAACATTTGCATCGAACCGGGGACATCGGAGCATTAAACAAGTTCACCGTCTTGAGAAAAGTAAGGCACGTAGCCTTTCTCTCGGTTTCGAAACCAATAGAAAGAAGTCCCAGAGGTTACCAAGTTCTTCTCCTGGAGTCTAGAGCCTTGCAACTGAGCAGAATCTTTTGGAAGGGCTAGATCTCGGATCAAGTTGTCCAATTCTGATTGTGAAAACAGCTGGGGCTCACTGCAGTCGTCGACTTGAAAATAGTCATCAGCGTTGTCATTTGACTCGCTCCCTGAGGGTGCAGGCACATCGTCTAGTCTTTCTGGAGGCAAAGGTATGGAAATGTTAAGTCCGTGAGGCACTAGACGCAATGCATATTCAAGGTTCAGGTAGATGATTTCTCTTTTTTACGCTGTACCCCTGTATGTTGCACGAACAAAAGTAGCAGTCATCGCTGTGGTTTCGGGACTCCCTTTATATCATAGGCACTCCAAAACGAAAAGATTTCACCTTACCCTTAGACCACATGCGGAGTCCTTCAACGCAACTTGAACACTGTAGCGAAAAAGTCTTTTCGACTTCTACGCTGTTTTAATACATCAATATACTAAGAAATAGTAACTAAATGAAAGAAAACCTTAACGGCCAGACGAAACAACAGAAGTCAACTTACGGAAAAGCTTTATTCAGGCTGTAGAAAACACATCGTAATAAGGCATACTGCAGTAAACGCTCCACACCACACATTGTCACAACACTCCTATCAATAATCAGTTTACAACCCAACGCTCGTAATAATCGCTCTCTTACAACGCTCTCAAGCAACGCTCCTTTGCAATAGATCAGTCGTCGTTTTTATCACTTGCTCTTATCAAGATCAGGCATACGTCACGTGCATTCAACTTTAATAGTGTTGCCAAACGTATTCGTTTGAGGGAAAAGATATTTCGTTAAGCGTGAAGAATAACTGAGAATAAACTCAAGATTTACATAGGGAAATAAATAAAAAAGGAAAGTTAATTTAGAATATACGTCACAACACCCTCGATGCGGGGCCCATGACTTGTTTTGGTCTCCAACCCTTACACCGAAGTATGCAAAATACACTTTTCCAAAAACGTCCGTGATCTTCCGCTGTTGCTTTTTCACTACAAGTTCGCCACAGATATAGCAAAAGCTGTCAAGAGAAGTGACACAATCTCTTGAAGCCATGGCAGTCGTAAATGCACACACCTTATCCCTTTCAGGCCCACGTATGCCTTCAACACCATGTTTAACTATATATAAGAAAATATTACAACAATATTCTGATGACAAAAATTCCAGACAGAAATTCTCGATTTCTGTCGAAACTGTACGTGATAGAATGTTTTGAGTATTTTTTCCGAAATCTGCATCAAAAAATACATAAGAAACACCATTCATTTTAAAGAAAAAAATTGCATCGCTGACCTGTGTAATAGGAGCGATTGGTGAAAATACTTGAGGTTTGATTAACTTTTAAATTTCAATCGTCTGTCAAAGGAACCGATTTTGAAGTTCCATAGCGGGATCGGATATTGTGGATAGCATATCGCTTGAATTTCGTTTATTGTGGCACAGGATATTTTTCTTCTCTCACCTATTTTGTGCACCAACAATTTATTATATATTGCGTTGCTGTAAGAAACCGGGTACATTACTTATTGTACGGATGGTTATACGATGTCTATGTATCAGTCTTTGGACAACTTAAGAAAAAAGCTGTTATAACTACACTGCCGGACAATTGCTAAGGACGGATGACAATAGCAACGATAGCAACCATAAAATGGAAGGCAGGAAAATGTTGAAATTAGCATAAGTGCGGGATACAGTAAGACGTGTTGTGCGTATGCAAATTTTGGATTGCCGAACTTGTTCTTGACGTCATAGCGCTGATAAGAGATATAAAGGATTTGACGCGTATTGACCGTTGTTGTTCAAACGCAAAGTTGAAAGGGAAAGAATCAATTGACGAACTTGCAATTTTCAGTATGTCTTCCCGACATCACCTAGATGATTTTACGCGTGGCCGTATTATTGGCAAGATTGAAGAAGGGCGAAAAATAACAGATGTTGCCAGGGAGTTCGACGTCAGCCATAGTGTTGTTTCAAGGCTTTGGAAATAATTTCAAACAAATGGAGAGTGTAGCAAACGTCACGGGGGAGGTCGTGTTCGCAGTACGACACTGCAGAAGATCGGTACATAGTGCTATTAACAAAAAGACACCGGCGCAGCACAGCTAGTGAGGTAGCAAATCAGTTTATGGCTGCTATTGGCAAGCGGATCTCCCAAAAAACTGTCTCCAGACGTTTGCATGAAGGAGGACTATACGCCCGCCGTCCTGTTGTGTGCATCCCATTGTCCAGACGTCACCGTACCGCCCGTTTGCAATGGTGCCATCAACATCGCAATTGGACTGATAACGACTGGTCTGCTGTCCTCTTCTCAGATGAGAGTAGATACAGTCTATCGTCTGATTGTCGACGACAACTGATCTGGCGTGATAGTGGTACTGCATATTGTCCAGCAAACATACAGGAAAGGGACCGATATCCGACATGTAGTGTCATGGTATGGGCTGGCATCATGATCAATGGCCGTACGTTCCTCTATGTGCGTCTAACTGGGACTATGACTGGCCAACGATACATTAATGATGTTCTGCTACCTCATGTTCGCATGTTCCGTGGTGCTGTCGGTGATAGATTCATTTTCACGGACGACAACGCAACATGCCATCGAAAGTCGCTGTCCAGGAGTGTCTTGAGAGCGAGGATATTCAACGCCTCGTATGGCCAGCACGTTCTCCAGATCTGAATCCCATTAAAAATGTGTGGGATGCTTTGGGGAGAGTCTTGCTGGTTGCCAATGCCCTCCAATAAACAAGAACACCCTCATCCGTGCACTGACAGAGGAATGGGATAAATTACCCCAACAGCTGCTTGATAATGTCGTGCAAAGCATGACACGACGTGTGGAATCTTGCATCGCCCTCCATGGTGGCCGTATCCCGTATTGACATCTTACGCCGGAACGCCTGCGGACGGTAATTGCATTTTTTTCACGTGTATTTATTCTGCACAAAATGGCCTGTTTGTTCCTTGAACACGTTCCAAAGCCTTCTGGATTTCAGAGCACAATAATTTGTCTTTCTTGTAATGTCCTGGCATTCTGACATTATTTTATTTTACTTGGCATCCAACCACACTTACTGTTTTATGCGCTATATAGCAGTTTATGATCCGTCCTTAGCAATTGTCCAGCAGTGTATTAAGAGTAAATTTTATATTTAGGAGGTTTCCTTTTTTGTGAAATAATACTATAAAAAATGAATTTCACTTTTTTCTAAAGATAACTGGAAGTCACTGTCAGTTTAAAAATATCAAGTTGCAAGGCATTTTGTTGCTTCGAAAAGTCAGGATGAAAAATATTTAATATGTGAAAAGTCCACCTACAGAAAAAAATTATTACAAACAATTCAGAAAAATAATAAGCTAAACAGAAAATGAAATATCTAAATCACTCGTATTAATGACAAAATAAAAATCATTGTCACGCCGATTGCTTTCGATGTACGTGATCCGAATTTCCGAGTGTCTGTATCTCAGTTATTAAAGGGTTGCATTACCTGCTCACCCCACTCAAGCAGCGCGGGTTCGATCTGACTGGAGAAAAATAATTATCTAAGGAAAGGGCTGAAAAATGCAGGGTTGTCGGTTTTGCGGAATTTCAGTTTAAATACGGAAAAATCTGAAATGGATTTTTCTGAAATAAAACAGAATTCCTGACTACGGAAAATCTGTGAAAATACAGAAATTAAAACAACGGGCACTTTTAAAAACGGAAATCTCTGAAAAACACGGACATCTACCGGCAACGTTGCTGCACGTTATTTTCAGAAATTTTTCGGGAATTCACACCACGTATTTTTTACAGTGTACGAGCTTTTATATATATTTTGACTAGCCGGCAGTTGTTACTAAACCCTACGAAGAAACTTTGGTTTCTGATTCAGAATGAAAATACATGTGAGATGTAACAAATTTACATTAAAAAAACTCAAGAAGGAAGGTATATACAGAGATATACGTTAGAGGCCGCAAAAAGAAAGTGAATATTCTAATTCAGGGAGTAGAGAACTCACCATTTCTCTGCATTAAATTCTGGATAAATGTGATCGTGTTCTACGTATTTGCTACACGCATCCAAAAGCAATCACGATAGGACAAACCACGAATCTAGTCAATAGACTGATTTATATTAATATCAGTAAATAGGAAATTTATAGCTGAAAATTTAATATGAATAATTTGGATTTCATCATATTTTCATTTTGGAGTAAACGCATTTGGAAGATGTTGTTGAGTTCGGCAGAAAAATTGCAATCTTTTACAATTCTAAAATCCGCCAGTATGTAAATAGTAATCTCAGAGACTTATTTTGATTCAATGTTGTTTAATGAGATACCAATTTTTTGAAAGTTAAAGACCCCACACAATATCGGATTTGAATTAAAACACACTGAGTTCAGCTTTGATTTCATTTGGTTTTCTACCAAGAAAGATTCCTGCTTGAATGACGATTTCATATTATACTCTACAATTGATAACGTTGAAGTCGCAAAGAATCGCTGCGAAATCCAAAAGAAGCCTTAACAGCGGCTGACTGTTAGCATGAACTCTAAAAATTTGAAAATTACATTACAGCAATCGCTATTCATGCGATTTTTTTAGAATCGTCTCCGCAGATTATGCGATTTTTCCTAGAGGCGTTCATGCTTTTCTGGAAGTTCGTCTACGCAGCTAGTTTTGCTGAACAGAACTGTGGAAATCTCACTCTCTGGAATACTATATATATTCATCACTTTTTTCAACGGAGGAGGCGGTTGCTCTATTCTTTACACTGTGCTCCTGTGATAAATGTTTCATGGGGAAGTAGACATATTCTTGAAATACTCATCAAAGAAAATTTCTAGCAGTTGTAAGAACACTTTCCAATGATGTTTTCCTACTATGGTAACAGTTCAAAATTTCAACATAACTTTTCTAATGAATGACATAGAAAAATAGTACAAGTAATGTACACCGAAGAGTCAAAACATTATTCCCAGAAGGTCTGTATGAAAATCGAAGCAATTGCAGGTAATCCACGGCGCGTGTAAAGTCATGAAACGGCACAAATAACACCTGTGCTGTGCCCTATTATAGTGTTATTCTTGTTCTTCGGGTGGGAAAGGCTGCGGACGTAAGCGAGTTTGACAAAGGCAAAATGGCCAGGCGACTGGGTCAGAGTATTTCCGAGACAAACAGGCTGCTGGGATGCTCACGATCAGCCGTGGTTAGTACCTTCAAAAAGTGGTCCGAGGAAGGGAATACCACGAATAGCCTGCAAGGAGTGGGCCGATCTTGGCTTATCGATGCTAGAAATGAGCGAAGGCCATCCCGTACGGTACGATCCAACAGATGAAATACTGTGGCGTAACTTTGCAGTAATTTGATTGCTGGTGACGAGAGTAATATGTCACAACACACAGTACATCAAACCCTGATGGGGCGTGTAGTAGAAGGTGGATCCGAGTGCCCATGGTTCATCGTCGAAAGCGGCTACGATGAGCACGCGAGCATTAAACTGGACCTTGAATGATTGGAAGGAGGTCGTCTAGTCCGAAGAATCTCGTTTCCCGTGGCATCACGTGAACTGCCGGGTACGTATGAGTTGTCTACCTGCGGAGGTGTTGGCCCCAGGATTCACCGCAAAACCAAAACAGCCCCATGGAGAAAGTGAAATGCTTTGAGCAATGTTCTGCTGGGAAACCCTAGGTTCAGTCATTCATCTGCAGGAAACGATGACGTCTACCATCTACCTAAACATAATTGCGAAATAAGTACATCCTTTCACGGTAACGGTATTTCACTCTAGTAGTGCCTTCATTCGGCAGGATAATGTACCAGCCACACAGTAGCGGAAGAACAGTTACAGCAGCCATCCGTCGATTGGATTGATGCATAAGTTCATGCCGTTTGTTTTCACCGCACTACAGGAATGTAGTACATCAGACGGGAAAACGGAATCCATCAATGGATAGGTCTGCAATGTCATTCTTGAAAAAAAAAATGTGCAGCTTTTGCTGCGAAGAAATCATCAAGGATATTCTGGAGATCAACATAATTGTTGAACGTTCTGCCACGGAGTGCATTCGACAGAGATCGGAACAGGTGATAGTTTGAAGAAGTGACATCTGGGGAATAGTCCGGACGTGGTAGGATCTCCCATTTCATGTCCTGAATGGCCATTGCGGTCACATTGGCACTATGAGGGCGTGCGTTATCATGTTGGAGTAAGACACCATGGCACCGATGTGGCCGTTTCTGCTAAATTGCTCCCTCCACACGGCAAACTTGCTCACAATAGGGTGAAGCGTTGATGGTTCGATTCCTCGGCAGCATTTCCCAGTGAATACTGCCTTTCATGTCGCACCAGACACATAACATGATCTTCGAAGAATGAAGGTCATGTTTTGACGTGGTGTGTGCGTCTTGTTTGGGCTTAACCATTCCCTTCGATACCTGAAATTCACGTACAGTCACCACCTTTCACCTCCAGTAACAATACGAGACAGAAAGGGTTTATGTTGCTGAAAACATTCGTGATAACCGGAGAGCAAGGAACCATATATGACAACACGCGGATTCTTGTTGTCCTCGGTGAGAGTGTGAGGCACCAAAGACCCCGATTTCTGGACCTTACCCATACGTTCCAGGTGTCGCACCATTTTGGCATGGTCACAGTCCATCTCAGTGGCCAATTCGCGTGTGGTTTGACGCGGATCCAAGTGGACGAGATGTGTCAAACGATCCTCATCAAAGTGAGATGGATGACCTCAGCGTGGAGAGAGTTATTGAGGTCACAAGTGCCCCCTCGAATCAGCTCAAACCATTTGCAGGCTGTCCTCGGAGCAATAGCATCCTCCCCATACACAGCACAAATTTGTCGAGTAGCCTCGGTGGTTGTGGATCCCTTGTTAAACTCGTAGAGGAGCAGATGTCGGAAATGTTCGTTCCTCTCTACTTGACACTCCATACTTCCGGACCTGAAAACCAAAAAAACCTTAGCCACAATCCCGCAACGCAATATGATTAAGATACATCATATTACTGGCTACATTTTGATATACAACTGGCCATCTGCACCATTACTACTGACCTGAAAAACACTCGTGAAATAAAACGGCATGACCTTACGCATCAACTCAATAGATGTGACTTAGACCCACTGAACACAAGAGTACAAAAATTATGAGGTTTGTTTCGCTATTGAAAAACTTTTCAAAAGACCAAATGGGAAGATTTGGAAACGGAGGTGACTATTCAGCAAAGAAAATCGAAAAGATATGTAATAAAACGGAAGAAATGATGCACATAATATTCTTAGTATCGAGAGTCAAAATAACTGGCATTCTAAAGGTAAAAATACATACAAAAAGGCAGTATTAAACATACATTTAACTGAACCAAAACACAGATTTCAGGAAATTATAGAAATCAATGAAATGGCTGTTCTTATTTCAAACTATTATACAAAGTAAAGCATTTTCAAATTAAAAAAAATGGGAATACAGGTCTATGAAATTTTGAAATGCAGAAAGGTAATATGCCAGACAATGTCAACATTTATCGAACATTGGACAAACGTTGCGCTGCAACTGTAGTTGTATAATCACATTCATAATATAACAAGCTTCTTGCCTTTTAGAGTGCGTTTAAGTCTATCTGGTGCTACAAAAACATCAACAATCAATAATCACAGAAACGTAATATTTCTCGTCTTTTATATTTTAGTCAGTTAAAATTCTGTCTTCTTTCACACGTACATAAGCAATCACGACTGCATCACCAGAGACTGAAAGACAATTTCAGAATTCCTTGTCATAGTATCCTACGGTCGCAGTGTATTCGTTACGGTTTCCGATCAGACTTGGTTTCCCAGAACTGCATATGTATATTGTGTTGTCGGAAAAATCATGACCGATTTGGCCACCCGATGGCGGTTGGGCGGGTTTGGAAGTTCTAGAGGCATGCACAGCTCTGTTGTCGCTATGACATTCGACAGGTGTTAGTTCTAGCTGCATTCTAAAAGGAATAGTGAGCGATTTGGTTCATTTGTGGAGATTTGACATCACGTTGAAGATGGAAGACCAAACTGTGCATTTTCGCCATATTTTACTGTTTTACTTCCGTAAAGGGAAGAACACGCGTCAAGCTTGTGAAAAGTTGCGTAAAGTGTGCCTTTTAGAGTGGCACACTTTATGCTCTACAAGAACGTCAGTGCCAACAGTGATTCGCAAAATTCCGTGCTGGTGATTTTGACCTCAACGATGCTCCTCGATCCGGGAGGCCAACCGTGGTTGATGACGACCAAATCAAGGCATTGATCGAGTCAACCCCACGTTACACGACACGAGAGATTGCAAACACATTTCACATCCATCATTCAAGCGTTCACGACCACCTGAAGAAGCTGGGATACGTAAGCAAGCTCGATGTGTGAGTTCCTCATGAACTCAAAGAAGCCCAATTGACGGCGCGTATAAACATCTGCGATATGCTCATTAAAACGTGAGTAAAACGATCCTTTTTTGAAACGACTGATAACTGGTGACGAAACGTGAATTATGTACAACAATGTGCTGTGCAAACGGTCTTGGTCCCGACGTGCTGCTTCGCCTCAAACGACATCCAAAGCAGACATTCATCAGCGGGAAGATCCTGGTCTCAGTGTGGTGGGATTTTAAAGGTATCGTGTTTTTTGAGTTCCTACCACGGAACCAAACAATCAATTCGAATGTGTACTGTCGGCAATTGGACAGTTTGAACGAATCCATCATCCAGAAACGTCTAGAGCTCGTTCATCGTAAAGGTTTTGTGTTTCATAACGACAACGCGAGACCACATACAAGTCTGATCACCCGCCAAAAATTATTGGAGCTTGGGTGGGATGTGTTGCCACACCCAGCATACTTGCCTGAGCTTGCGCCGTCAGACTTCCACTTGTTTCGCTCTCTTCAACAGTCCTTGCGTTTTATAACCTGTAACGTACCAGGAGATGTGACGTACCTGCCAGAAGGACGCACACGACATAAAGGCAGATAGCAATTAGAATCAATGTCCGCGTAGCTTAATTGGTAGAGCAACTTGTTCCGGAATAAGCGTACTCGGGTTCGAATCCTGGCGCGGATAAAAATGACGAAGAAATTCACTTCGTTATAATGGCGCCCGAACTATCCGGATGACCCGACCGTTCAAAATCTCGCATTGGTGTGATGTTATTTCCACACCGCGAGATAGGAAAAATAAGAGAATCCTTTCTCCAGCACTTCGAAAAAAAAAAAAAAATAAGGGGGAGATGATGTAACGTACCAGGAGATGTGACGTACCTGCCAGAAGGACGCACACGACATAAAGGCAGATAGGAATCAGAATAAAACGTCCGCGTAGCTTAATTGGTAGAGCAACTTATTCCGGAATGAGTGGACCCGGGTTCGAACCCCGGCGCGGATAAAAATGACGGAGAAATTCACTTCGTTATAAACCTTTAATTCAGATGAGGCTGTAAATCAGCACCTTGTAAAGTTTTTCGCCACGGAAGACAGGCCCTTCTATGAACGAGGCATTCTGCAGCTCACTGAAAGATGGCAAAACGTTATCGAACAAAACGGGCATTATATCATTGATTGATCTTTGTTCTTTCTACCAATAAATGACCTTTGCAAAACATCGCTACAATACGTCATGACTCTTCCGACAACCCAAATAGTTACTCCATCAGTACTGTCAAATACGTTTGTCACATTTCAAATAATTCATTAATTATATTTTTAGTAATTTCACAAACCTAACCTGTTTTGTTAGCAGCAGTTTGCGAAGAAATGCTGTATTGTAGGTAGTTAAACCGAAGACTTGCTGTGTTGGCAATAGTTATATAATCACAAATTTAAATGACTCATTCTAAGCAATGAGCAATTTTTCGTCACCCGATATCAGACGCTCATTATTGTGCAGTCTTACTTCTTTGTTGCTCCTCTGGCGTGTGACATGTACCTCTAACTTCACCTTACTTTTGAGTACCTGTATTTTCATGAAAATTTCGTTTCTCCTCGTTGAATATTTACTAACCTAAAGCCAAAGAGGTCCTTCCGACGAGTTTGAAGTTGGCATCCTAACAACGGGTCAAAGGACAATCAACCTAAATAAGTGTTTTGCGATAAAAGCTCCGAGTTCCATGTTCAATGTTCATATGAGCAGAGCGATTTTTGTATGAGCAATATTGATATGAGCAGACTGTATTCGAAGGATGAAAAGAGTCCATGTTTATTGTGAGACATCATTGATTGAGTTTTATTCAGCTTATTGTGTTGCGAAAGAATGGTTTACAGCACTTCGAGTTGACTTACTTGGATACTAATAAAATGACTTGGACCTTGTAAGTAACATTCCGCTCTTGAACCCTGGGCGTTATATTGAAAGGGACATCTATGATTAATTAACATTTTTAGCTACAGTGAACGATTTGAAGTAATCCATGTTCAGTGACGATTTAATATTTAAATGAAGCTAACGTAAAGTCCAATTCTACAAATCCCAATAATAACGTTGCATTATGTTTTGTACGAATCTTGACAGTATTCATAAGTTGTACCATTAGTTACGTGGTGCAATAGTATAAATCTATTGAAAATAGTAAAGTATTTTTATCAGGACATTATGTTCTTCACATGTTGTTTCGGCATTAAAAGCTTGACGAGTTTGATTACAGCTTTTGCGATAATATATTTATAACTACGGACCCTGTACGAAAATTTAGGATACAAGAATTTATAATACGAGAATTTAGAATACATTCTTCTCATTATCGCTTCATCCTCAGGGTCGTCCGTTGAATGGTTCTTTATTTCCTCACTTCTCTTCCACCGATGCAAGGTCAGAAACAGAGCTATAATCAGAACTCATTTGGACGCTTCAATCGGAACAGAAAATTTCATCCTCCCCATTTGCGTTCTCTATTTTAAAAAACGTTAAACCTGAATAAATTACCCGTATGCATTTCTGTTGGGTCAGACCAGCCATTATGTGCATGATTTCTTTATTATCGCAAAAAGCTTAATCTGACTCGTTAATCTTTTAATGTCGAAACGACACGTGAAGAACAGAATGTCCTCATGAAAATACTTCACTATATTTAAAATAGAGTTTGCTTCATAGGCGGAACGTAGTTCCATATTTGTTTCCCTTAATTAACTCATTAACCTACTTTGTGTTATTTTAATTGTTCGCCAGTATCCACGAAATTTCACGCAGATTCTCAAAACACGTAAGTTCTTTTTCCTGACTGAAACATATTGAATACTACTTTAAGAGAACTTTTCATTCAGTTTTTTCACAAGGGTTATTTAAGTATAAATGTAAGTGTTTTGTTTTTTGTTCTACTATTTTTCTCAGTTTTTATATTTGAATTGAAAGACTGATTATCTGAGATTGAAACAGGAAAACGCAGTACTGATGAAATGTCTTGAAAGGGGAAGGATAATGGCCAAGTAAAGAAAATGATTGCTTCGGAACCTTATTTAAATAAACTGTGAATCACGCAATTTCTTGGAAGGTTCGAAAGGTAACTTAATTTCCCACATTCAAATATTTGCAGACAGATAGTTGAGATATAAACATTTAAAAAAATAAATGCTTCCTTTGAGACTATGACATGCAATAATCAAATAATGATATTGGGATACACGTACATCATTTTGCTAAGTAGAATCTTGAATAAAAGAAACACAGTTAATTAGAAAAAAAAATGGTTCTTTAGTTAACGGAATAAAGCCGAGCTAAAAGTTAACATTATTATGGAATGCGGGGAGTAACAATTGCTATAATACAATTTCATCAATCAATAAACTCTGCGAAATTAACGTGGTTTATCTTTCTGAACAACAGTCAGTAGCTGAGATAAAAAAATAATGAAACATGGTGCTTAAATGTGTGAAGCGTTTTTCTCGAGAGTGTTGGAAAGTGACAGCCAATGAAAATAATGATTAAATGAATTTGTATCACGGGGTTTTCTGTTGAATTTAAGTCGAATAAAATATGTAGTTTCCAAAAGCAAATATCGTTTTAATTCTGGCTTATGAGCTCAATCAGTGGATGGGAGGATTGGAATTTACTTATCTACCTCCTTGCCAACTTACGTACAGGGTAAGTCAAAATGATGTTCAGTGCTTTACCACACGACAAGTAATGAGTATTTTTAGTTGCGAGATGTGTACTTTAGAAGGTAATCTCTCTAAGATCCAATGCCCCGCTGACGGTTCCGTGGGTGGTCAGTAGATGGTATGGTCATTAATAAGTCCGGCAGAAAGAATAGTGGTCATTAATAAGTCTTGCAGAAAGAATAGTGGTCATAATAAGTCCGGCAGAAAGAACAAATCATACCATGGTGGCAAGCGGACAATAGGAGGGATTTTGTGTTCTCCAATTTCATACAAACCAGTCAGTTGTGACTGCTCAACGGCATTTTCAGACAAAATGTGGGATAGAGCCACCCAGTGGTAAGTCAATTCGTAATTGGTATTCACGTTTTCAAGACACGGGCTCCATTTGGAAGGGAAAATCAACTGGGCGTCAGTCGATAGGAAACGACGTTGTGAAACGTGTTCGGGTAAGTTACGTAAGGAGCCCTCAGAAATCCACTTATCGAGCAGGTCGAGAACTTGGTGTCCAACAGGAAACTGTATGGCGAGTTCTGAGGAAAGGTTTGCACATGGAACCGTATCGTTTGCATTTGATTAAAAAGCTGAAGAGGGATGACTGCCACCTGCGAGCATCTTTCTGTGAAATATTTCTCTGAAAAGTTATTGCTTAATGACGAAGCAACATTACACATCTCAGGAAAGGTGAACAGGCATAACATGGGAATTAGAGGCACTGAAAATCCCAATGCAATCTTGCAGCACGAGCATGCTCTCCCAAAAGCCAATGCTATCTGTGCAATTACTCATAGAAAGGTCTATGGGCCCTTCTTCTTCGTTGAAGCCACTGCGACAGGAATTACCTATCTCGACATGCTCAAACAATGGCTTTTCCCACAGCTGGAAAAAAGACATTGATGCCTTCATTTTTCAACTCGATGGTGCTCAACCGTATTTCTATGCGAGGTTCGGGACCATCTCAATGACAGGCGGCCAAAACGATGGATTGGCTGTTCAGCTGAGAGTGATGAAGGACTGTTGCGTTGGTCGCCACGATCCCCAGATATCACCTCGTGTAATTTTTTGTTGTAGGGTTTCATAAAGGACCGTGTCTATGTACCATCACCCCGCACGGAGATAACTGGTTTACCAGTTATTTGGGAGCGGCGCCCCCACGGCCCGAGCTCACCTTGTGACGGAGTACTTTTCGTTTACTCTTGAACGATAGCATCACCGAAGGGACAGCTGTTCATCCAGCTGATGGGGGATGGCGTCCCCACGGCCCGAGCCGATTTTCTCTTATTGTTTTGCATTTTTCGTCTTTCGTTCATATAGTGCCATGTTCCCGCCTCAGTTGTAGGCTGCTGAGGTTGTGATGAGGCGCCAGTTCCGGGTTTGTTTCCTCGTTCTCTTCCCTGTCTTTTCTCTTTTATGTTACATTTTCTGTTTTTCCGGAGCTTGTTAACTTAGACCTACCTGCATGTTTGCCGTGTGCGGTGACCCGTACAGGTGGAAAAGGGGATGCTGGAGGCTGAGGTATCTGGGGGCCGGGTTGTAGTTGTCTCCTGATGCCAATACTCCTCTTTGCCCTCTGCTTCACCCTAAACGGGAGGCTGGGAGCTAACCCACTCCTAGTCAGGAAGTCTGTGGCCGAGTGGTGTCCTGACTTCTAGCTGCTTGTCGTTCTGTTCGGCTGGGTGAGTATGGGGGTAGGGTGGGCATGCCAAAGGGGTGTTCTCCGGGCACGGGAAAGTCTGGGTGCACGCTGAGCGTGTGTCTGCCGTACCAACTTGCTATATCCGCTGACTATCCCTAGAGCCGTGTCCTGCGTCCTCTTGGGCTTGCGGACCTCCGGCTCTCCCTCGTTGGGCTCGGTAGTGGGTGGGGAGGTCAGCGAACGAATTTTTTCCTTCATTCATGGAAACCCCAGGTGTTTCCCATGCTAATAATAATTTAAAGCGCCCTGTGGAGGAAAGTGCTCCTTTCTCCACAAAGAAACTTGTCACATCTAATTGCAATGCTCTGTTTCTGTTGATTAAATCTGGTGACTCTTCACAGTCACTCAGTACCAAGAGTCCTTTCTGGATCAACAAGGCTCTGCAAGCCGTTGCTGGCTCTCCAAAGAGTGTGAAGAAGCTCCCTTCCGGGGATCTTCTCGTGGAAACTTCTACTCCACGCCACAGTGCCACCTTGCTGGAAACGACCGTTTTGCTTGGCGTTCCTGTTCAGGTTTCTCAACACGGTTATCTCAATTCCTCTCGCGGTGTAGTCAACTCCCGCGACCTGCTTGAATGCAGCGATGAGGAATTTCTGGAGGAACTTGGTGAACAGCATGTCATTGGGGTTCGGCGGATTCTTTTCAGGCGGGATGGGGAATCTATTCCCTCCCGTAACATCATCCTTACGTTTGACTCCCCAAACCTGCCTACTTCCATCAAGGCAGGTTATTTACGGCTTGATGTACGTCCGTACATCCTGAACCCCTTGCGTTGTTTCAGGTGCCAGCATTACGGTCACTCCCAGCAGTCTTGCCGTAATGTTGCAAAGTGTGGCCGCTGTGGTTCCACAGAACACTCTTTGGCGGATTGCTCTGCAGAGTCTGATCGTTGTGTCAACTGCGAAGGGACTCATCCTGCTTCTTCTAAGCAGTGTCCGAAGTGGATAGAGGAACAGGCAATCCAACGCCTGAAGACAACTGAGCATCTCTCATATCCCGAGGCTCGACGGCGGATCGCACCTTTTCAACCAGGCCGGCGGTCCTATGCTTCAGTTGTGGTGCAGAAGGCTTCAGTGGCGGTCCAGACTGAGGTGACCTTCCCAGCGCGGTGTCCTTATGATTTTGAGGACATCGTTGCTGCTGGTCTGGAAGCACTGAAGTCTCGCCGCATTGCATCCAAGGCGACATCAACATCGTCGCCTAAACCTCCCTCTATGCCGAAACCATCTACGGCCATCACAGGGACCCAGGTCCAGGGCACTGGTAGGAAGAAGCCGGATAAGGTAAAACCATGTTCATCCTCCCCGAAACAGAGCAAGCAGAAAACACCTCTCAACACAGGGGGTAAACACAGCCCTGTGTTACCTCCAGACACTGCGGATGGATTGGAGGTGATGGACGACGGTGAGACGTTCTAGTTGTCTGTCTTTTTCATTGTTTCATTTCATTTTTCATTATGGCCACGCTCATTCAGTGGAATTGCCGAGGTCTGCGATCACACATTGATGATTTGAAAGGTTTACTGTCTCCGCACACACCTGTGTGCGTTTGTCTCCAGGATACGAAGCTTCGCACGATGGACACTCCTTCGCTGCGGAGACATTCACTTTTCCGCAATGATCACCAGGACGGCGTTATCGCCTGCGGAGGAGTGGCCGTCGTTGTTCCTCATGGTGTTCCTGTCACTGCAGTTGCCCTTAGGACGTCTTTGCAGGCAGTGGCAGTGAGACTATCTGTGCACACACTGTTCACGGTGTGTTCCATGTACATACCACTAAATGAAGCTGTACGCCTTTCGGATCTGGAAGATTTAGTTGACCAGCTGCCGCCTCCTTTCTTCATCTTAGGAGATTTCAATGCACACAATCCGTTGTGGGGTTCTCCCACTCGTGACTCCAGGGGCCGTGTTGTTGAGTCCCTTCTCTCCAACACGTCCCTCTGTCTCCACAACACCGGGGCAGTCACTTACTTTCATGAGCCCACCCGCTCGTACTCAGCCATTGATCTGTCCTTGAGTTCGCCATCGTTATATCCTGACTGGTCCTGGAGCGTGTCTGATGATCCCCTTGGCAGTGATCACTTTCCCATCTTTCTCCGTCTAGCAGGTGCCGGGTACCGTCATCCTACACGCCCTGCTAGATGGGCTATCGGTCGAGCCAAGTGGGACTCATTCACGGCTTCAGCGATCATTACTCCAGTCATGGTGACCTCAGGACCTGTCAATGACGCTGTTGCGGCAGTAACGGATTGTATTGTGCAAGCGGCAGAACTTACCATCCCCAGGACGTCGACTAAACTTCCTCGTTGCCCGAGACCTTGGTGGAATTCCACTTGTATGGCAGCTCGTCGGGCCCAACATCG
The DNA here is from genome assembly GCA_039090855.1 of Macrothele yani. Taxonomy (NCBI): domain Eukaryota; kingdom Metazoa; phylum Arthropoda; class Arachnida; order Araneae; family Macrothelidae; genus Macrothele; species Macrothele yani. The sequence goes on from CM077017.1 coordinate 10,807,210, forward strand.
GGCTTGGGGTAGGTTTCGTCGGTACCCCACCGACGCGAACCTACTTGCTTTCAAGAAAGCCAAGTCCTACGCGCGATTGGTTCGTAGGCGTAGTCAACGGGAGTCCTGAATACAATATGTATCCGGGATTAACACCAATACCAGCCCTAAGATCGTTTGGGACAGGATCCGTAAGATTCGGGGACAGTACCCATCTGGGGAAATCTCCATTCTTGAGAGTGGTGGAGGGACGGTTGCTGACGCTCAGGGTATTGCTGACTGTCTGGGCGCCGCTTTTTCTTCGGTGTCCAGCAGCAGCAATTACCCTGCTTCGTTCCGGCAGTTACAGCCGCGGCTTGAACGGTCCAAGATTTCTTTTGGACCGTTTTCTGCCACAGATTACAACAGCCCGCTGACTGCCGTGGAGCTGAAGACCGCTCTGAATCGGTCCGGCCGGACATCTGTCGGACGGGATAACATCCATTACGAAATGCTGAAGCACCTTTCTCCGTCCTCTCTTGAATGTCTGCTAATCATGTTTAACAGGATTTGGCAAGAGCATGTCTTTCCCGAATCTTGGCACACTGCCATTGTCGTTCCTGTTCCCAAACCTGGTAAAGATCCCACTAACCCGTTGAACTACCGGCCAATTGCTATGACGAGCTGCCTTTGCAAAGTACTCGAGCGTATCATAAATTTTCGTCTCATTTTTTATCTGGAGTTTCATCACATTTTTTCACCTCATCAGAGTGGATTTCGCAAATCTCGATCCACCACCGATCATCATCTTCGCCTTGAGACATCTGTCAGGGAGGCGTTTGTCCGACGTCAGCACATGGTCTCCTGTATTCTTCGACATGGAGAAAGCCTATGACCGTACCTGGAGATACGGCATTCTCCGTGATCTGCACGAGTGCGGATTGCGGGGAAACTTACCATCTTTCATCGCCGGATTTCTCCAGGACCGGAGTTTCCGTGTGCGCGTCGGGTCGACCCTCTCTGCGATGTACCCGCAAGAACAGGGTGTACCTCAAGGCTCCATTTTATCAGTCACTCTGTTCATCCTTCGTGTGAATCACATATTCCAACTGCTTCCTCCGACGGTTCGTGGAACCATGTACGTGGATGATCTGCAGATCTCTTGCGCCTCTGTTAACATGCGCACCATTGAGAGACAGCTCCAGTCTGCCATTACCAAGATCTCTCACTGGGCTTCCCAAAATGGATTTAGCTTCTCGACACAGAAGACCGTTTGCGTGCATTTTTGCCGCAAACAGGGTCTTCACCCAGACCAGCCTCCGTCTGGGGTGTTCTACCATCCCCGTGGTGTCAGAAGTCAAGTTCCTTGGGTTAACTTTTGACCGAGCGCTCACCTTCCGGCCTCACATCCAGTCTTTGAAGGTGAAGTGCACGAAGTCATTGAGTATCCTGAAGGTCCTCTCTCGAACATCTTGGGGGGCCGACAGGTGCTCAATGCTTCGCATTTACCATTCTCTGATTCGGTCAAAGTTAGACTTCGGATGCATTACGTACGGTTCAGCGCGTCCATCGGTTTTAAAGCCTTTGGACCCGTCCATCACCAGGCATTGCGGCCATGTACTGGTGCTTTCCGTACCTCTCCCGTGCATAGCCTGTATGCGGAGGCTCATGAGCCGCCGTTATGCATCCGTCGTAAGCAGCTGTCTCTTCAGTTTTATACCAAACTGAAGTCTCTTCCTGATCATCCACTGTATGGTCCCATCTTCCAACCGGACTGTGTCCGCTTGTTTTCCAACCGCCCCTCCTGTGTTCCGACGTTCGGGATTCGGATGTCTGCCTTAGTGCGCGATGCTGGTCTCAACTTGTCCAGGATTGGTTTGACCACCTTTTTTAACCATCCTCCTTGGCAGCCCGTTCAAGCAACGGCTGACCTATCTCTTTGTGTGTGGCCAAAGTCGTTTACTCCTGCTCTGGTGTTCCAGCAGCTCTTTCCTGAAAAACTGTCTGCCTTCCCGGATTTCGTGCCTGTGTTCACCGATGGCTCGAAATCCGGGAATGTCGTTGGATCCGCTTTTGTGTGTGGCGATGCCTCCCATGCTGAGAGGCTTCCGCCTGAATCCACCGTCTTTTCGGCAGAGATGCGTGTGGTACACCTCGCTTTGTGCCACATACAGTCTCGATCACATCGTCGCGCTCTGGTTTGTTCTGATTCCCAGTCCGTCATCCAGGTTTTATCTTCTCCGGAGGACGCGGACTCACCTGTCATCCGTGATGTCCGTCGTCTTCTTGGAACTTTGGAGGGTGATGGCTTCCTGGTCCGATTCTGTTGGGTTCCTGGCCATGTTGGGATCCGGGATAAAGAGCTGGCAGATCTCTCTGCCCGGTCTGTTTCCTCCTTGTCGCCAGCTCGGCTGCCACTGTCTTTCCGGGATTTTCGCTCTTTGATCCGGAAATTTGTTTTTGGATGAGTGGCAGTCCCTGTGGTCTCAGCAGAGCAGCAATAAACTTTATGCCATCAAACCACAGATCGGACTATGGCAGTCTAGTTTGCGGAAGAACCGTCGTGAGGAAGTTGTTCTTGCACGTCTCCGCATTGGGCACTGTCGTTTTACTCACCGCTTTTTGCTGTGTGGCGACGGTGCCCCGATGTGTGAGGCGTGCCACTGTCGTCTCACCGTCCTTCATGTTCTGTGTACTTGTGTTCGTTTTTGTGATCATCGTTTTCGTCATTTTCACTCTCATCTGTTGGACGAAGGAGCAGCTACGCTGCAAACTATTATCGGCGAAGCCTGCGACACGAGAGCAGTGTTTTCGTTTTTACAGGAAATTTACTTTTTTAACCTAATCTAGATGTTACCTTCTTCACTATCTTATTTCATTTTTACCGCATCAGCCTGTTTTTAACCTTGTGTACGTTTCTTATTGATTTTGTTTCATTTTGATGTCTTTTGTTTGGCGCTCTTTGGCCAACCATGGCCCTTGCGCCATTAAAATTAATCAACCAACCAACCAACCAATCTATGTACCATCACTTGAAACGACGCTGGTTGATTTGAAAGCTCGCATCACAGCAGTCATCACAGAAATTGACACCGACATGCTACAAAGAGTTTGGCAGAACTTGATTATCGAATTGATGTGTCCGTGTTACGTGTGGAGCACACATTGAACATTTATAAGTAAGTTGAACAAAACTTCATGAAATATGCTTTTCAACAGTGCTAGTTTTGTGTATCTGTTTTACATTAAGCATGAGAACCAAATCATTTAAATCAGGAACATCATTTTGACTTACTCTGTATTTATCTCGGCCGGTGCAAGCAAACGAATCAGAAGATGTCAAAATATCCATGTGTTGTTTTGTATGAAGTGATCGTAGTAGGGTACGATCGGTATATACATTGATCGACATTGAAATTTCATAACCCAGAAGGAGTCGGCGTATCGCTATACGAACTGGCAGATGTATGTCAGCAGGTGTGATATATAAACCATTCAAATATGCAACTGATCGCGTGATATGTGCACGAGAAAAAAGGGCAAACCCGAGACTCCGATTCCATGTCGTGTACTGTTCTTCAGTAGTTCGGAACAAATCAGCGGAGTGTGAAAGTCATATTCAAGGACTAAAGATTTCTAATAGTCCTCGTAGACAACCGTATTACCTGCTGGACGCGTTTGAGAGAGACAGGAGCATAGACCTCCGTGAAGCTGGTTCGTCGGCTTGCGAATCCCAGCTCATGTGGATCAGGCTGACGGAACAAGTAGGTGTTGTTGGCAATAGTGCTTGCCGGAAGACGCCGCCAATCGCTAGAGCGGGGCCTATGCAGTCGAGGGAACATCACAGTGCATCAAGCGGCGTATTCGTTTGCAGGCAATTGCAGGCAAACGAATACGCCGTTTGATGTCCTTTTACTGCAGAGAACATTAGGTAAGCTGTACCTGTTTATATTCTTTTACGATTCGGAAGACAAACCGAAGATATACGAACGCAAGAATGTGCTCCCGACACTCATTGAGTTGACATATCTTTGACAGTATGGTATAATCGAGCTCGACTAGGGTGGTGTCATAGCGAGGCGGGATGGTGACAGGAATGGCAGCATGTCGAGTGCAGCGATGAGTCCTGATTCTCCCTCAATGCCGACGATTGTAAAATCCGCGTCATGTGACAACGTGGCCACAGGGAGGATCCAGTTGTTGTGCGAGAGAAGCACAGTTATCGTCAACCGGGCATCCTTGTGTGGGGATGGCGGTCATCTCTGATACACATAACGGTCATGGTGGCACACGGCCGTAGTTGAGGTTTTCCAGCCCGTGATTTTTCCATTTATGAGTGACATCGCGTAGTCCATTTCCCAGCAAGAAAACGCTCGAGCACAAACTGCTAGCATTTCGCTAACTTGCATACAAGGAAGCTGCATGCTTCCGTGGCCAGTTGGACCTTCGGTGCTATTACCCATCGAACATGTATGAACGGAGGTCTGTGCTTCCGGCACCCAATTACCTCGACTGTCATTGACAGTAGGCCATCGCGAAGCTCGGCTGGGGTAGTGTCACAGTGAAGCTGGATGGCAAAATGAATGGCACCATGTCGTGTTCAGAGATGAGTGCTGATTTTCTCTCGGTGTCGACGATTGTAAAGTGCACGTCAGGTGACTGTGTGGCCACAGAGAGGATCCTGCTCTTTTCTGGAAGAAGCACACAGCTCGTTAACCGGGCATCCTCGTATGCGGTGCAATTAGTTACAACAGCGAGTCATATCTGTTACACATAAAGGGCACGGTGGCAGCCCGGCACTAAGTGGCGTTTTACAGCCTGTGTTTTTGCCATTTCCGAGTGGTATCCCGTAGGCCATTTTCTACCAAGATAACGCAACGCTCGGGCACGCACTGCTAACATTTCCCTAGCTTGGATACAAGTGGGCCGTATGCTTCCAAGGCCAGCTACATCTTCGTACCTATCACCCATCGATCATGTATAGAACCTCATCGGACAACGCTTGCAAGTTTCTCTTCGGCCTCCCAGGAATGTCGCTGAACTATGGGACCTGGTAAATGCTTCGTGGTCCCATACAACCCAGGACACCTTTAGAAGGTTGTATCACATGACATGCAGCACCATGTGTCTGACTGCACTGCACAATAGTGGTGAAACAAGGTACTGACTGATCACGTGATCCTGTCAAACCTTCATACAGCCTTGGAAATTAAATGATGTATTGTTGACCTCGTATTCTGTGCCTGTGATGAATTTAGACTCATTTTTTTGGGTGGGGCCCCTTCAGTTTCGAGCAGTGTACACTGAATTCTGGAACTCATAATAAAATGAACTTCCTACTAGCAGCATTGATCCCAAGATGTTTCCTTTTTAGTATCAAATCTCTGAGCGTATATTTTATGCTTCTTTAAGGTATCCGCACCCCTTCCGAGATGATTTTTTCAAATTATTTGAATTTTTTTCTTTTCTGCATTTTATAATGGAATATGGCTAAAAGTATGAAATAACATAAAAATAAAAGGTTCTGATTTTTGGTTTTCATTTTTAGCTCGAAAAATAGGTAAAATTAACACTTCCGCAAAAGATGATAACTCAAAATCAAATCAATTTTTTTTCATTTTGTAAATTTTATTATGACGACAATAGCAACCTCTAAGGAATATACCATTTCCATTATCATAGCGCAGTTATTTCTGTGAAAAAGAAAATCATTCAAAATTTACAGCAATTCAGAATTCATACCATAAAAAAAAAAAAAAACAACAACTAATAGATGGGCCGTTCAAACAGTCGAAAAAATATTTTTGAATTTAAATCTGGAAGAGGGGGAAATGTTGCCCCTTACCATCAAATAAATGGCCGACATTTTTTAGATTTTCCCTGAAAAAGTTAAATTTCTAAAAATTTACAAACTATTTCAATAATTATTAAAAATTATATTCAGAGAACCTACTTGGTACAAGAAAATGCATTTTCAGAATACCTATTTTTTTAACACACGAAAGAAAAATTCAAATATTGTAAAATTTTGCAGATTATCTTTCAATTCAAAAATGAATGAAACATGTTGTGTGACGTACCTGCCAGCAGGACGCACACGACATAAAGGCAGATAGCAATCAGAACGAACGTCTGCGTAGCTCAGTTGGTAGAGCGACTTGTTCCGGAATAAGCGGACTCGGGTTCGAATCCCGGCGTAGACCAAAAATGACGGAGAAATTTACTTCGTTATAATGGCGCCCGAACTATCCGGATGACCCGACCGTTCAAAATCTCGCAATGGTGTGATGTTATTTCCACACCGCGAGAGAGGAAAAATCAGAGAATCCCTTCTCCAGCACTTCGAAAAATAAATGAGTGTGACGTTGCATTCCACACGCCAGATTGACTGGGAGTTCTCAAGTGTACGTTCTACAGCGGATGGCTGCCTGCAACGATTCATGGTCACGTCTGACCCGTGGGCCATGCCCCCGGCCCTCTTTCGGGGGGGGGAGATGTGACGTACCTGCTAGCAGGACGCACACGACATAAAGGCAGATAGGAGTCAGAATGAACGTCTGCGTAGCTCAGTTGGTAGAGCGACTTGTTCCGGAATAAGCGGACTCGGGTTCGAATCCCGGCGTAGACCAAAAATGACGGAGAAATTTACTTCGTTATACTTGATAAAATAAATATCAATTGAATTGTATTTTTAAACAATAAAAAATAAATACATAACAACTAAACATAAAAAGTTTAATGATAATTATTCAGCCAATTTATCCTGTTTTTTATGATCAAAATTTGGCATAATTTGTCGGGACGGGATTTTAGCACGCGATGGTCCAATGACAGACATTAATGCCTCTGACACCAATTGTTCGCACCTATGCACAGCCTGTGTGTGACAAGGGTATCGAAGAAACTCTAAAGAAGGAGTAATTGGATAATTTCTAAGAGATTCGAGGTCTTCATTTGTAGCGTTTGTAAAATTATGGGGAGATAAAAAATGGCACTGTTTCCACTTAATCAGATCGATGTAGTCAATAGCTTCAAAGTTAATGTTTGGAATTTTGAATGTTCTTTCTGTGTTAGTCTTTCCTGTCTCGCCCTCAGAATCCTCCTCAGTCCCAGCTCACGAATAGGGCAGCGGTCATTGCTGATCACCGCAAGGAGCATATTCTCAACGTAAATAAAGTATGCATTCATTTGAAAAACTGGGTTAATTACAGCTTTCAATTCGTCACTTAAATAACGAGTTGCCTTTATCGTCTTGTAAACATGCAAAGCTCCATCTTTGCAGGAAGGATGATACTTTATCATGAAACACATTGGGGCATAAACTCTTAAAATAAATCCTGAAATAATTTTCTAATTCGCTGACGGATTATCACACGAGATGTAGTATCGTAGAACGCGTTTTGCAGTCTTCAGCCAACGAGCATGAGATATTGTTCCAGGTTGACGATCAGCTAAATTCGTAGAGCATTGTCCTAAAGAAATGGCATTGCAAATGTCATACAAATATCTTTGATCTGAAATTAAATCCTGTAGTCGACTTTTGGTAAATCACAAGAAATAGCCATAAAGTTTGCAACTGGAAGCTTTTCGCATTTATCTAATGATTTTCCGATTGTCCCCGAATATTCTTTTGGACCTGTTGTAACTCCATCTAAATATTGAAATAAATGCCTCGAAAGCAATTCGTTGGGATGCAATTGGCATATGAACCATTGGAGTGAACGATTTGATTTATTTTCAAAACAAACTATAACTCCGTTTTTGCTTCCAGTGGTGAAAGCCGTGCCATCACAACCTGTTGCCACCAGGTGGCGTAGACTTAACTTTCTTTCGCTGAAAAAATTCAGAATACTTTCAGCAGTACCTTTAGCTGTACCTGAAGGTGGGGTAATGTGCCCTATATAAGATGAACCTGGCTTTTCTATAAGCCAGGTTCATGCGGATGGCTTAGTGGGCAACGTTCGTGACAGCCTCTGAGAAACCTCAGGTTCGATCCCAGGCAGGTACGAACGCTCGAACCACTAAATATCCGTCGTGCGTCTGATGGGCACGTTAAGCCGTCGGACCCCGGGTACTGCCCCCCGGTAGTAAATAAGGGCGTCTTCTACCTCGCTTCCGTGTCACTTTCCTATCGGGCACTCTAGCCCAAATCTCCTAGCTTCCTATTTCTAAGGGTTGCTTAAGCCCTGGGGTGAGACATTCCCTTCCTAAAATACTCTACATTTGATCTGATCTGATGGGCACATTTAGCCGTCGGACCCCGGTACTGGCCGCCCGGTAGTAAATAAGGGCGTCTTCTACCTCGCTTCCGTGTCACTTTCCTATCGGGCACTCTAGCCCAAATCTCCTAGCTTCCTATTTCTAAGGGTTGTTTAAGACCTGGGGTGAGACACTCCCTTCCTAAAATACTCTACATGTGATCTGATCTGATGGGCACATTTAGCCGTCGGACCCCGGTACTGGCCGCCCGGTAGTAAATAAGGGCGTCTTCTACCTCGCTTCCATGTCACTTTCCTATCGGGCACTCTAGCCCAAATCTCCTAGCTTCCTATTTCTAAGGGTTGTTTAAGAATTGGGGTCAGACACTCTCTTCCTAAAATCCTCTACATATGATCTGATCTGATGGGCACATTAAGCCGTCGGACCCCGGGTACTGGCCCCCCAGTAGTAAATAAGGGCGTCTTCCACCTCGCTTCCGTGTCACTTTCCTACCGGGCACTCTAGCCCAAATCTCGTAGCTTCTTATTTCTAAGGGTTGTTTAAGACCTGAAGTCAGACACTGCTTTCCTAAAATCCTCTACATATGATCTGATCTATAAGGGAAATATGGCGCGCGCATCTTTCAAAGTCAAGTTATTGCTACACTTCGGGCACACTTAACCTAATAATGGGTAGAACACCTAGACCAATATGATTCCGCCATTGCGATGTAGTTCGCACTTTCACCTATTAACAGAGTTGATAAAAGATACATTTCAGACATAATCCATTAAAATAATGGTTGGACTGATAAAACGTAGATATATTTTTGTGCAATTAATATGTATAATAAAAATGCGAAAATGGCAATACAACTCCATTTTATTTTTAATAATATTTGTCATTAATTAACGCTTGGTAGAGGGCTCAAGACCTTGAAAAAAATATTTAAAAAATACACGCACACATTAGAAGGTAAGAGACAACTTTTCTACCGACTTTCAAATTCAAATTCAATTTCGAAATTTTGTTTTTCGGCCCATCGTAATGCACAATCATAGGAACAGTCTATTCCCTTTATATTCTCTTGCAATATATTCATGTAAAGTTTGAAGGCATCTCACTCATAATTGTTTGCGTTATGATATTTTGCATGAAGGCAAAATATTTTAAAATTAATTTCGATAAAAAGCTAAAACTAACTTTTAAGCACAAATCCTACTTTAAAAATAAGAATTTTTAAATCAGGAGCACTTTAAAGCTTATTAAAAATAAATAAATGTTAAAGTAAAGTGTTCCTGATTTATAGATTTCACCATCTTTGCTATGCAAAACAGTTATTTTTTTCATCCTGAGGACTTACAAAACTTTTCTGCGTTTTTTTGCAACAGGGGTTGCATGCCGTTTCCAGTCATGGATTCGAACGTTATCTAAATGTCTATATCACTGCAATATGAAAAAATATTTGATTTTTTTTATTGGAGGCTTAACGACCACCGTGGGCAACTGAATGGGCTATAAACAGTCGCCCGTCCCTAATTTAGGGTCACTGGTTCCAGGAAAGGGTGAGAGCCAGTGCCACGAGACAAACACAACATCCATGGCTCACCGGAACTCGAACCCGGACCCTTTCGGACGAACAATCAGAAGCCATCAGAAGCCATCGGGTTGGCTATTGGATTTTCAATGTTCAACTTGGCTAGTACTTTCAAACAACCGTTAAAGCAGTTATCAAATTGCATGACAGCATCATATATGCCTAATTTCATATTTTTGAGGCAAACGTAAACCTCCTTCAGTATTTTCTGCCATATCATAACTTTCATGCCAGATGCTTGAACAAAACATGTGTTGCCAGATTCGTTTTAAGTATTTTAAATAACTGAAATTTTAATTTTTTGATTTACATACAGGATCAAATTTGAGCGTTCATATTTAATAAAACTGCAATGTAATTAAACATTTAAACTCACTTCTGATTAGCATAACAATACTTCCAGTTCTAAAAAGTTGCTGTCGAGTAACATCAAAATAACTGTAACCCATGTTCTAAAAAGGATAGAAACAAATTTAAATTTTAAGAGGATTTGGAAAGATAAAAAAACAAGCTTTAATATTAGAACGAAATTGGGAAATCGATATTTTGACCGAAAATCGCATTTCAAAAGTGTACGGATATCTTTTTAATTTGTTTTACTTCGTTGTAGCAGGAATTACATTTATGAAATTCCTGACATTCAAATTCCCCGTCTGTACAAACCTAATGTACAAATGAGAAAATTTTGCGGTACAGAAGTATTTTATGAAATACTGATGATCTTTAGCAGCGTAAGCTGAAGTGCACAGCGAAAATCATATATATGAATAATCGATTAATTCAGTTGAACGAGAACTGAAACCGCTTCATGTGATCTCGACGGAGAAGCCCTTCTGGATAGCAATAGCCCCATTTACAGTAAGGAAACATAGCATTCCGTGTTTAGAGACGGCCAGGTGCTTAAGTACATAATTATGAAGCTGAGGCGAAAAGTAATGACATCAATCACAACCTTAGTATGTATGTCAGATAGCGCCCATTAAATGTGCAACCGTTACAGAGACTGGGTTTATTAAAACCCCTGCAGTATCTCCGTTTATTGCATTGCTACCACATTAAGGTAAATGTGCTTCGTGATCACAAGTTAAGAGCTGTTGCTTGCAAACGCCATGAAATATATTTTGAGTTGATGACGTGTGGGAAACTCCACCACAGAGTCGAAAAGTGTTTGCGAAAATACTTCAACCTTACGACTGCCTAACATACTGAGAAAATAATCGTTTGCATTTTCTCATACTAAGCTGGTTACTTGTTACTTTTAATGTAGCGGTAAAAACGGTTATCGCGGTAATGAAATCGGAAGCTGAAACTTTTGAAGGGAGATTTCTCACCCTTCATCCCAGCTCTTAATTGCATATCGGAATGTTTGATGTTTAATGAATGCGTTTCGAGGAAAATCAAGAAAACCGGATAGGTTCGGCGGCAGCATCTAGTGTTCTGAAAGGAATTTGCTTTCGCTGGTTTGAATTGGGTATTTATCCTTCGTAACAGAATATATACCCTTTCATTTATCTCTAAAGCAAAATAACTAAGATTATAACCTCAGACTTAATAAAATAAATCCAATACCTCCAGAACATGGGAGCTCTTTTAGGAAAGACACCCATAATGCATATTCTTAATAGTATTTAATCAAAGAATTTCAAAATCAGTTATTATATGAGTGAAATAATTGCAGTTAATGTAATAATTACTATTTTTCAGCAGCTTTGTGACAGATCAAATTATGTTGCTTATTAAATAGAAGATTGTAGGAGATAAGGTGACTACTGATTTCCTTCGGTGTTTCTATTCATAAGTAAACTACCACGACCGCCCGAAACGCCTGTCTAGGGTGAGAAGGATTTCTTATCCCTACCTGTTCTTTGAATTTACAATGATTGCTTTCCTTATTTGTTTAGGGACAACAATGGTGACTGAATATTACTTCTGCGAAACCCGTTGAGGCTGTGTAAATTCAAAGAACCGGTAGGGATAAGAAATCCTTCTCACCCTAGGCGGGCGTCGTTTCCGGCGGTCGTGGTAGTTTAGGTGTACGGGCGCTTCGAGCGTTAGGGCCGTTAAGAGGTTAAAGGAACATCAAACGTTATTCATCTATCTTACTTTACAAGTTTAATTTTTACAAGTAACCTACAACAGAATTATCACTGTTTTCTAAGTTAATTTACAACAATCAAGTAGACAAAACCTTAGAGATAGGGGTGATGGGTAGTTGACATAAGCATCCCTCGCGCACAACAGACCCAAATCTAACGCAAGCGATAATTAGGCGGACAGCAGGGCTTCCAGAAGTCTACCGCAATCGACGAACACGGGTAAATGTGGTAATCAGAGCGACTTTGATCGTGAACGCTTTGATTGCGCAATACAGATGGGTCATTCTGTCGCCCAAGCAGTAAGAACCCTAAGGTTCCCGAGGGCACCTGTATAAAGGCTGTACCGCAAATATACCATCGACAGACGTGCCAGCGGCCAGAGAGAAAGCGGTGACCGACCACACGCCACTAATGGCTGGGGTAGACGTAGACTATCTAGGTTTGTAGCGACCGACCGCCTGGCAACGGCGGCGCAAATTACATCCAGGTTAAATGTCAATTACATCCAGGTTAAATTTCAATTACATCCAGGTTAAATCCAGTTTGAATCCCGTTTTCAGCTCTGCCGAGCTGATGGCGTGGTGCGCATGTGGCGTCGACAGCATACCTGCGTACCTTAGATAATTCAAATGTGTAAAATTGTGCGCGAACGACATTTCTAACGATGTTTTTTAAATTATGCGTGAATAACATTTCTAATTGTTTTTAACTATGTGCAAACAACATTTATGCATTTGATAATTTTTAAATGTATAAATAATACAAACAAATTATATCCCATTTTGAAACCATACTCGACGTTTTCCTTCGTCCGTAGCAGACCGACGATTTCCACAGCATACTCGATGTTTTCCGTCGTCCGTAGAACACCGACGATTTCCATAGTAACTACGTAAAATCCGCAATAGTTGGAGTCTCTGAATCGTTCTTCCCACTGCATGATCTTATTCAGCGTCAAGCGGAACGGAGAATTTACTGTGCCGAAGTCCCGACGATGACGACGGGCACGGGTGTTTTGGCACAAAATCTGCCTTTTGTGGCAAGATAGCACAATATTTTTGTTTTGGCGCACATTGGCGCAAAATTCCCATCTCCGTTATATATTATATTTATAGGGATATTTTTAACAAAAAATACAGAAAATTTTGAAAATCCGGAAGAAAAGTTCTTCCGGCAGGAAAACCGGAAATAAAAAAAACCGGAAAACTTCCACAAAATCCGGAAGAGTTGGCAGTATGATTTAACCGAAACATTAACAAATATTTCTCAAGGAAGACTTAAGAAAAATATTTTTTTAAATATACGGAAATGTGTAAAACGATCTATCGGTAAAATCGATCTACGCGTAAAATCGTAAAAAATATATGCGTAAACTCGTATAGAGCAGTTAAAATGCGTAAATTTGGCGCGTAATGCGTAAATGTTGGCAGGTATGCGACAGCATGAGTCCATGGCCCCTTCGATCCAGGTCAGCTCTGTTCAATCCTTCTCATTGGACACATTAGGACCTTTAGCGTGTCTAGAGAGGTCCCTAACAGCTGAACACTACGAGCATGTTCTGGCTGACCATTTACAGACTTTCGTCGTATTCGCGCATCCTGAATCCGTTGGTCTGTTTCAGCAGGCCGCAACCACCCAGAATGGCTCAGGGAACGCTTATTTGAGTTTGGAACCATCCAACTGCTACAAGGTCTCCGGATTAAAACCCTGTGGAAGCTCTCTAGGATGCCTTGGAGCGGAACATCAGACCCATCGACCCTGGACCGATGTCTCGGGCGGAGATGTGGGCACCACGCAAGACAATGAAACTCAAGTAACTGAACCATAAGTATTTGAACAAACATCAAGACTACTGGTCAAGGCTTCTGAAGCCTCCTCGTAGCGACGGTAATTTACAATCCAGAAACGAATCCAGACAAGGAATAACTGTGTGGAAATTAATTAATTATTAGTATTTCGCAGAGCGAGATAAATTTCAAAACTGTAACATGCCTAGTCGAGCATGTTGTCCAAAGAATAGTTGCCGGTCCTAACACGTTACATGTCTGAATAAACACACACCATGCACATACTGTACTACTTTTTCTAAACATTTGAGAAAGAAAGTACTTTTCCTGTATTTTATAAATACCCCCCTAGCAATGAAATTTGAACTCACCTGTACTTCACTACAGTTCATAAATCCAACACCGCAGTGAAATATGAACTCGCCTATGGGTCATTCCATGTCAAATCAGCTCAAAAAAAGATAAAATTTTTGATCTGAACTTTTTTTCAGTTTCATTTGACTTGGTAAACTTGCAGTCTTTATTACACTTCTATAATTATTTACAAAAAACTTTGAACTTATTGACTTCGAAATTCATAAAAAAGGCATTTTTACGTTTACCAAGCCTATTACAAATGACAATAACTGTAGACCTAATTGGTCAACAGAGCTCATATTAGACCCATTTACAAGCTTATTACATGAGCTTCCTTTTGTGATATCCAACAATAATGGTAGGGGCAATTTAGTTTTCAAGATCATCCATTCTGACCTTTAATTTTTCAAAACACACTCTATTAATTTTATTAAATAAAGCCGAAGGAGGGAGCCTCTGAGAAGTAAGAAAATCACTTGGGAACTTTTTTGAAACTTTTGTTACTTCTTATGAAAATTTCTATCCTGTAAAAAGCTATATTTTGCACTAGGGAGGATCGAAAAGTAACGCACAGCAATCTCTTTTCTCTTTGCAGATTGCAAGTAGCAGGTTGCAGTTTGGCAGATAACGATTTTGAATATCACGCTATAGACCGGTTTGCCTGGATCAGGTGTCGCCGTGGTGGAAACAGTGTGAACGACGGCACAAAGATGTCGCGTTTGTTAGCGTCGTCTACGAATGAAGAGCATCGCGGTGTAGTCCAGTTGTTGTGAGCTAAACGGAAAACTCCGACAGAAATTCACAAGAAAATGGTCGAAGTGTATGGTGGTGATTGGCTGGACCGCAGAAACGTCTCCAAATGGTGCAGTTTCTTTGCAGAGGGCCGTGGCAACTTTACCGATTCACCAGGTTCCGGTCGACCTGCAACAGCGTCAGCACATGTCACTGTGTGAGGCAGTGAACAGCCAATTCTGAGTGACCGGCGGATCACATTGGCACAGAAGTTCAACTTTTCGCACGGTATAGCGTACGATATTGTGCATGACAAATTGCAATTTCGCAAGGTCAGTGCGCCATGGGTGCCCAAAATCTTGACAGTCGACCAGAAAGGACAGAGAATGATGTCATCCTTGAACCACTTAATAAGTTACGCAGTAGAAATACATTAATTTCTCGAAGGTGTAGTGATCGGCGATGAGTCCAGGGTGCACTACAACGCTCCCGAAACAAAGAAGGCCAGTACGGAGTGGAAACATTCCAACTCCGCGCCACCAAAAAAATTCAGAGTAACCCAATCTGCACAAAAAGCCATCATGACGGTGTTCTGGGACATGCATGGCGTTCTCCACGTGGAGTTTAATCCAACGGGGACCACTGTGAATACCAAAACCTACGCTAACACATTGACAAAGATGTGTATTGTCCTTCGTGACAAAAGACCCAACAGAGACGCTGCAAATATTAGATTGCTTCAAGACAACGCTCGCCCACATGTTGCCCAACAAGTTCGTGACAAAATTGCGCAATTTGGCTAGAGGTACTCTAACACTCACCGTACAGCCCGGACTTAGCTCTTCCAGACTTCCATCTGTTTGGGCCCTTGAAAAGATTCCTGGGCGGCCAACGCTTCGATTCGGCTGACAAAGTCAAATCGGTTGTCCGCAGGTGGCTATATGCCGAGAAAACGGACATTTATGAACAAGGTATATTAAAACTGATACCACACTGGAATAAATGTTTCGAGCGTCTCGGTTCTTATGTTGAAAAATAGCTAAGCATCGTAGTTTCACTGTGGATATGTTTTCCTTTGCCTATCTATTTAACTGTTGCTAAAAAACACAATAGTGTGAGTTACTTTTCGATCCACCCTCGTACATATCGGAATGGCCATATATATAAAAAAATACGTCTCCTGGCAGAATTTCTACATGCATCGAGTATGTCTAGCAATATTATTTTCGAGCTCTGATATTTCGGCATGCTCATGGAAACCAAACAAGATGAGTATGTTTTCCACACGAAAGCGTTCTATTCAGCAGTTCATTATGTGGTAATCTGTTAGAGATTTTTATCCTTGTTTTGTTGTATAACGTAGCCTTTTACGTTATGCGAGATTTGGTGTTATGCTAAGTTACAAATATCCGGCTGAAGAAATGTTGAACTAAGTGTAAATGTGATGCACCAGTTGCACCAGATAGCTCATTTTAAATTAACGACAAATAAGGCTTTTTAAGGCCAGACGTAACATAGACGGAAAACAGAATCACTTAAGTAAACTTTTCTTTTATTGGTCCAGCACGGCATTTTCATTTTAAGCAACTTGAAACAATACCACTACGTCGTCTATTTACGAAATCACATAACTTTATACAGCGGGATACTAGGACATCCAACACATATCACAGCGAGTTTCACCCGCACACCACACACACATCTGCTCCTTAGTAATTATACACTATATGGACAAACGTCACCGGACATCTAGAAAAGAAACACAACATGGCATTTATTGACATACATTAGTACGGTGTCGGTCCACCTTTGGCCTTAATGCATGCACTGACCCTTCGAGACATGCTTTCGACAAGGTTCTGGAACACAGCGATATGTATGCGCTTCCATTCAGTACATAATGCTGTCACTAACTGTTGCTTAATAGTAGGCCTTGGTTACAAACTTCTTATGCGGGGCTCTAATTCATCCCATAGGTGCTTTAAGGGATTAAGATCAGGGCTATGTGCTGGCCAGTCCACACATGATAAGGAATTATTGTCAAACCACGCCGTGACAGTCCTTGCTTTATGGCTCAGTGCATTATCTGCTGGTACCAGCAAGGCTCGGTTCCAAAATATTGCCACGATGTTGGTAGGGCATAATTGTCCAGAATATCGAAGTAGACGTGCTGGTTAACAGGTTTCTTCATGATAACCAAAAGGCCGGGACCATACCACGAAAAACACACCCACACGAGTACACTGCCAGCTTCAAACTTGACTATACGAACAGTACGCTGTGGTAAATAGCGTTCCCCCGGCTTCCGTCATGACCACACACGGCTATCAGACTGATGGATTGTGTATCTGGATTCATCAGTCCATAGGACCCGATTCCATTGATCAACGGTCCACAATAAATGTTCTTTATATCATGCTAAACGACGAGTAGCATTCCGAGTGGTGATAAAACTCTTATGAGCAGCTACACGACCACGGTAACCCATGGAATGCAGTTCTCTGCAAATGGTGCGTGTACATACCAAGGTTTCAGTATTTTTACTCACCTGTACACTGAGGTCTTGTGCAGCACTCCGTCGATTATCTGTAACTACTCTCCTGAGGCTTCGACGTCTTCTATCACTGATTTTCTTTGGTCTGCCGGTACCTTTTCTTGCTTCAGGCACTCCATGTGTCTTCCACTTATTCAGTACATCCAAAGCAGTTGACTTGGATATGTTTAAACGCCTCTCGGTTTCTCCTATGGACAACCCACTAATATGACACCCAACAATCTTTCCTTTCTTAAATCCAGTTCTCTCCCGTCGCGACATTTTCACTCAACCTTACAGTGCGATATGATCGCGGTCAGCTGCAGGCATGTTTTTATAGCGTTTGCAGATGTACCGCGCATCTTAACAACGCAACGGATCCGTTCATTTGCTTTTGAATGGGTGTCCGGTGACTTTTGTCAGTATAGTGTATATATCTCGTCTTGTTCTTATCACTACAAGCATACGTCACTCTCACAGACCTTAAGTGTTGCCAACCGTATTCATGTGAGCGAGAAGATATCACGTTAGCATTGAAAGAGGCTAAAGAGAACGAACTCAAATTTACATAGAAAGAGGAACTAAAAATGAAAGTTAAGTTAGAGTATGCGGCACAGTTGCTACGTGAACGTTGATATATTATTCTTTGTAATTTCCATTTGCTATCTCTTCATGCCAGTATGCTTTTAATCCTTTTCCAAAAGGAAATCTAACAACCAAAATCTATATTTCATTAAATGTTTGCAAAGTTTATTTGTTTTCATTTCCTATAACTTTGTCATTGATTAAAACCCTTCTTTATCTTCAGCAAGCAGTTATGAAATATTTTTCTGATGAAAAATGATTTAAACCTTCCTATTTTTAAATTTCTTGAGATATAATGTTATTTGTCGTGTCATGATTCTGTTTTACAGTTGACTCTTTCTCGGACAGAGGATTAGTTTAAGCAACGTTCGCTTTCACGAAGATAATCGGAAAAGCGACTTCTATAAATGTTACTTAATCCTCAGTTTAAATATTTGTTAACAAATAAATTGTCACCACAAAGGGAATTCTTGAAATATGATAGCATGTAGCACAACATCCCTGCCTAAATGACATTGAACAAACCCTTTCTGAAATGAACACAGTCCTACAGTGAGTAAACGTCGCTAATTTCCAGTTTGAAATAGCCAAACAACGGGCGGAACAATGCATCACATACAGCTGAAATCCTCCCTTGCCCTGTAATTACATGACAACAGTTAATTTGATGTGGATAGCATACCTTGATTATATGCAACTGATGTGCCAATGAAGAACGGTTACACTGCATGAGAACATTGCGGTCCCATTTACAAAGAGAAACATTTCTCCACCAACCATTCTGCTTAAATTCAGGCTTAAGCAGCATGAAATTATGTGAACAGCCTTTATTTCACAAGATTTACGTTCGTTAGTATCATGCAGTGTTGAAACAGAAGGAATAATGCCATTATGCAGAACAAATTGAAGGTTTAGTTTATCATACTGTGCTAACGGAATGTAAGCTGAAATTTCTTGGGCACAGTGCGAAGGATTTTGTGTGTAACACATACGAACAAAAGCGTCTTCATGCAAAATGTTCTGTCGTTTGCGTTTGGTTTTATTACTGATTCATATAGCCAGTAAATTGCATTCTAAGCTACATTTCATATTTGTTAGAAAATAGTCCAGAACAAAGGAAAACGGGAATATTACTCACATGAAAATGCCTTTTTTTTTGTGTTTAAGGTCTAACGACCACCCTGCGCAAATCTAAGGGTTATAAGCAGTCTCCCGATTTTTATTTAGGGCAACTGGTTCCATGGAGGGCGTGAGCCAATGCCGTTAGGCAAGCGAACACCGGGCTCACCTGAACGAAGAGTAAAGCTTAGAGCACTGCGCCAACGGAGACTGTAGATTTTCGCTCGGTGATCGAGAATTCAGGGGCGCTGGTTTCTAGTCAATCTCCAGAGGTGGACCCAGATTGACTTCTTCCGGATGACGCATGGGTGCTTCTTGTTTTATGAAACTGCGTTCGTCCCTCCGACGAACTAGTTTTAAATTAGAGACGGGCGACTGCTCATAGCCCTTACATTTGCTCACAGTGGTTGTTAAATCCCGGTACCTTAAACAATCTGAGTTCATCTAGTTACTTATACATTCAAATATCAACGACGAGATCCATTATTAAATTATAGGAAAGTTACACGATCGTTAGTATGGCTTTCGTTGAAATCGATCAGCCCATGATTTCTCTATAGTCACCTTCTACACGCGTGTTGTACTCGTCTGTAACACAGAAGAAAAACATGCCCAATTACCCAAGACAACTTGTCACTTTACTAAGCGGGTTATAGATCAAGCTCATTAACGATCATTAAAGCAGCTCTCGTTCAAATCGGCCAGATATTCGGTTCTCCATTGCCGCGTTCTACAAGCGTGTTTTATTCACGTTTGTGACGTGGCTGTAACGAAACTTCGAATAGTTACACGACCAGAAGAAAAGCAGTCTCAGATGAATATAGCACGCATGTTTCAGTGACATTTGGCCAGGAAAAACAGATAGGCATACAGGGAGGATTCAGGGAGGATTTAGTTGGACAAGCAACCTTATATGAACATTTAACAAGCGAAAGGAAGGAACTGAACATTTTTCTGTGCTGAACAGCAATAATCATGTAAAGAGACTGAAACTCGTCACGGTGTGCCAGGTTTATATTTCTGTTTGGGTTAAGGAGTTTGTGTTAAGGGTCTTCTAAGCCATTTCCGGAATTCCTTAATGGGTGATTTCTCCCTCAAAAAGATTTATAGGGAAAAATATGTTCTTATGTAATATTGTTCTTCACCGTCTCATTCTCTCTTTCCTCCCACGTTTCCTTGTTGTCTGCTGTGCGAAGAGATGGAAGTTCTCATTGCAATTTACTGGCCATTTCATTACTCCTCCCTTCCGCAATAACAAAAGAAGGATTTGTGTCACAACTTCAAACTTCCGATATCTAGGCACTGACCTTCGGACGTTTCCCTGAGAAAATCAGTGCATTCTTCTACTGAGAACCTTAGACATACAGGAGGGAGTGGTAACAGCTAGGAAATCTTGTTTACTTGATCCTTTTCTTGTTCTTTCTTGTAAAAAAAGGCTCTTAATCTGTTTATTTGGATTGAGCAAAATAAAATAATTTTTACGACAAATCCCCCCCCTCCCCATAAACTCCGCTTTTGGGGCAATGCAAAATATCATAGACAAATGAAGCACGTGACGTGTCAACAAAGCAAGAGTTCTACTGATCAACATCAGAAGGCTGAATATTATAGCCCCGGGACAAATCAACTCTTGGTTCACTTCTTTCTTTAACGGCAACAATGACAACTAAGGGCGACTTCTGCTAATCTCTCGGACGCTGTGCAAATTCAAAGAACATGGGGGTAGGAAATCCTACTCATGCTATCCGGGCGACTCGGGCGCTTGTAGTTGTTTGAGTGTAAGGGAGTGTTGGGTGCTACGGTCACGAAAGGGTTAAAATGAAACAGAAAGAAAATAATACTTAAGAGAGAGAATATAAAGAGAGACATTACTTAAATTCTTGCCAAAACGTGATGTGCCAAGAAATTTTATTTTTCTCTTCCTGTCTTTCTACACTGCTGGCCACCCAAAATGCAACACCAAGAAGGACACGAGATAGCAAAGCCATATTTACTGGACACATAACAACAGATGCAAAGATGAAACGATTGAGCTTACAGATCCGTGCGAATTGCGGAACACGCAGATATCAATAGTTCGTGTGGCCAGCATGGCTTGCAATAACTACCGCTACACGCCGCGGCATCGAACGAAAGAGGCTTTGGATGTCGGCTTGGAGTATGTCGGTCCAGGCTGCTTCCACACGTTGCCACAGTTCATCAGGCGTAGCCGCGGATGGTGCTTTCCGGGCCACTCGGTTGACGATCAGAGACCAGACGTGTTCGATGGACGACATATCGGGAGAACAGGCGGGCCACGGCAGCAGTGATTGCTGGTGGGCCGTGAAAAATTGCTGCACGATGCGAGCCACGTGCGGGCGCGCATTGTCCTGTTCAAACGTGGCCGCTAGCAGGTCCTGCAGGTAAGGGAGGACTACAAGCTGCAAAACGTCGGAGATGTAGCGGTGGCTGTTGAGTGTACCGGCGATGCGTACCAGATTGGTGCGGGTGTCATATCCAATTGCGTCCCAAACCATAACGCCAGGCGACGGACCGGTATGGCGATGCATAATGCAGGCGTCATACAGTCTGTCGCCACGGCGCCGCCACACGCGGATCCGACCATCGTGGTGTTGCAGGCAGAAGCGGGATTCGTCGGAGAAGACAAGGTTGCGCCATTCCGTAGTCCAAGTGCGGCGTTCAACGGCCCACTGCAGCCGCACTTGCCGGTGGTGTAACGTCAATGGTAATCGGAGCAATGGGCGCCGTGCGACAAGTCCCCGCTACTGTAGACGATGTTGAACGGTACGTGCTGACACAAGTTGTTGCGCAACACACCCTAATTCCTGCGCTAACGTTCGTGATGTGGCGGTGCGAGCCGTCAATGGTAATCGGAGCAATGGGCGCCGTGCGACAAGTCTCCGCTGCTGTAGACGACGTTGAACGGTACGTGCTGACACAAGCTGTTGCGCAACACACCTTAATTCCGGCGCTAACGTTCGTGATGTGGCGGTGCGAGCCGTCAATGGCCGCCTCACAACATGCCGGCCCTCTCGTTCGGTGGTGTGCCGCGGCTGCGGCAATCGCCCACGTTGGCCCGTCCGTTCTTCCTGCACCCACCGAATCTTTACTTGCCTCACTGTGGCTGGATGTCGTCCCACACGGGCGCCAATGTCTCGGTACGATAAACCGCTGTCGCGATGAGTCGCTACTCGTCCTCTGTCGAACTCCGAAACGTGATGGAATGACTGCCGTATTCTGCGACGAGGCATTAGGAAACTTCCCACGCACAGGTCCGACAGCACAAAACACTTCCACTACTTACACTCCGCCTTCTGTGCACCCTTCTTATAGTGCTTCTCGGTGGCGTGCCGGGCGCACATGATTTGCATATGCCCTGCAATGCTAATCGTTTTCATCTCCTCTCGCGGGCGAGGCATGCTGCGAATTTCAGGCCAATCGGATGCTTCCTTCTTGGTGTTGCATTTTGGGTGGCCAGCAGTGCACTTGTTCCTCATCCAACTTATATTCTCACCTGCAATGATGCATACTTTATTTCCCATTCTCTCTCTCTATCTCTCTCTGTACATTGAGTCTTGGATGATCCCTTCATAAATTTCGTTGCCAATACCGATTCTATTCGATTCTCCGCGCATAAGTTCGTTGAGCTTTTGGTAGGGAACAACCTTCATTGAATGCTTTGGTCCATTGCTTTACCCAGGAATCCTGTTTCTCCGAGCAAACCTTCCCAGACGAGATGATCTCGTTCTTGACAGATTGTTTTCGCGCCACAGTTATGCATCTTAGACAAGCGATGGGGTTTATTTTTCTCTCAATTAAAGACCCGGGATAACTCACCTTTTGGGAAACCAATCAGCTCCGCAATTTTCAAAATTGTCGCTCCAAGCAGATGGGAACCAACAGTAAGACGTTAATCGAACTCTGAAAGATCCTTTTTCTGATCAACATTACTGACGATTATGTAGATCATGTGTAAAGGTTTATAGGAAGGGAGTGCTCGATCTCAGGTCTTAAACAACCCTTAGAAATAGGAAGCTGGGGGATTTGGGCTATAGTGCCCGATAGGAAAGTGACACGGAAGTAAGGTAGAAAGATCCCCCTATTTATTACCGTGGGGCCAGTACCCGGGGCCCGAAGGCTTAACGTGCCCATCCGACGCACGGCGGATATTTAGTGGTACGAGCGTTCGTACCTGCCTGAGATCGAACCCGAGGTCTTCTCCGTGGCAGTCGCGAACGTTGACCCTAGGCTACCCGCGGCCTTACTGACGATTATTGAAGAGCAGCAGTTTTAAATAGTTATCTAGATCACGTGGTGACGCATGTAACCATGTATTTTACATATGCGCTGTGTAAGTGACGCTTACATACATCTACATACAGGTTTCCAATTCAGTGCCCTGTGTGTACGAATTAACATGTTTGGGATCGTTTCCTTTATTTGCAGCCTTGCAGTAACTACTTATGCTAGAATTGAATAAATCAGAATTAAAGTTATGGCTCTGTGGATTACTTTTTTCCCCGATTATCCGCTCTACTTATTCCTTTCATTATCGCCAATAATCAGGAGTTCGTTGCGGCTGCATCTTTATCTTTCAGCTAAGTAAGTGCAGCTATTTCCTTGTGTAACCTTTATTGGTCATTGCAGTAACGAAATCAAATCTGAGGCTATGAGAAATCGTTAAGTCGATCCCATGGTTAAATTGTTCCGAGATCATTACCATCGTACTAAAGCAAAATTCATGCTACGCAGTTGAAATCTGTGCTGTAAAAGTTTTTATGCCGAGCCTGTAGATTGTCGCTTAAGTTATCGCTCCATTGTTCGCGTCGTTGGGTCATAACTCAAGGCAGCAATCCGTATCTGTTCCGCAAACGACCCCATTTTCCTAGCAGAAGGTTTCTACTCAATGTAATGCAATTTACAGTACACTGGGGTTTTTGGTCCTACCCTTCCTTCTCAATAAGTGGAAGGTATCATTCACACTATTCTTTTTTCTTCTTCCACTTTCTAATCGCGGTCTCCACGCTTATCACTTAAATCTATTCCATTATGGCCTTGAGGGTGTGCTTTAGTCCGCTTTTTCTTTGAATTGATTCATGAGATCATTTTTTTACTCCGCATTTTTACTGTGAACGCCAAGGAGTTGCCCAGCTTTTCAGTCCTATCCTCATTATCGTTTGGGACGAAAATGTATCATCTTTTCCCTAAGACCCATTTAGAATATTTTTCTTTGTCCTCACATCACATGAAATATGCTTTCCTAAGCAGAAAATCTCGACATCTTTTCAACTTTGATTTAATATCTTTCTAAATTACCTATCGCCTTAATCTTCGAGGTATTAATCCTTGGAGATAAACTGAAATGTTTACGAGGGAAAACATGCGTATGGATGTACATCAAATACCAATTACGGAATGTGAAGAAAGTTAA
The DNA here is from genome assembly GCA_039090855.1 of Macrothele yani. NCBI lineage: Eukaryota > Metazoa > Arthropoda > Arachnida > Araneae > Macrothelidae > Macrothele > Macrothele yani. Next base: position 10,831,604 of record CM077017.1, read on the forward strand.
TACGTACAAGGAAAGACAAAGAAAAAAGAAAGCCTCTAAACCTTACCCGAAAGCACCGATTTTGTCTCGCATTTCGTTTTAACATTTCGTGCTACCGATCCAAGTAAAACATAAAATTATATTTCTTTCTAAAGAGTTGCATTAGTTGGAGGAGTAAATTGTTCTCCTACGAGTGATGTTAAAAGGTTTCAGCGATGAATCGATATTAAGTACTAGTTAGTTCATAAAATAAGCAGTATTTTAATTTCATTGGAAGTGATCTCCAAATGTCACACATTGCACATTTTTTAACTTAATTTGAAGCTGCCGCTATTAACTTTGCTTTAACGTTAGTTCTAATGCCTTTAGCATCATCAAATTATTTAATCTTGTCACACATATTCGATTCTCGGAAACTCCGAGAAGTCTAAAGTAACCATATCAGTCTAACGCAGTGAGGAAAAGTGTAGAGAGGAAAATGATTTACCTCCACAACACTACACATCACCAAAAATTAAAGCAGCAATAAGTTTGCACATTTTTATGCAACAAGAGCCCAGTGTCTCGTTAAGGTAATTCCAGTCTCTGTCGCGATATTTATTTTATCAGCTACTGTATATCACACATCATTAACTATCAAAAGAAGTGTTTTTCTATACTTCGAAATTTCTGGAAAACCATTTTGGAATTTTCTGCAGATTCCAAGCTAGCATTACATTCCTCGTTTCGAATCAACAGCAGTGTATACCCACCCGTTTCGAAATAAGACGAGAAAGATGGCATCGAATTTCTGTTATAATGAACACGTAAAAAATATTTTTCAAGCATATTTTTTGGAAATCTAAAACTTTAATTTAAGGGATTTACAGCACCTAAGAAAAAACTGCGCATAATTTAAAGTACTGGAAGTGACCAAGGTTATTCATACTAAATGGAATCGGTTACAAAAAAATCAACCGCATTTCCACAACCGGTAAAACATCTATAAATGGAAATACACTGCCTGACAAAGAAAATGCCACACCATGAAGCAATGCTCGAAAACAGACCAAACTGTACACACAGATAGCCAAGTAGGCCCTGAACAAATGATGTAATTGTCACATACAGACTAGGCTCCAGTGGCCGAATATACAGGATGATCAATGAGGAGTGTGGCCCCCCTTTTGGGGTATACAGCGTTGAATTTGACGTGGCATCGAGACAATGAGAGTCTCAATAGAGTCCTGGGGTATCGTGGACCCTGTGGTGTTGAACCGAATCCACAGTTCATCTTCATTTTGCGGAGGTGGGAGGGTACTCAGCCGACGTCTAATCGTGTCCCACAGATGCTCGATGGGCGAAAGGTCGGAGAATCGTGATGGCCAGGGAAGCATCCGTACACCGTGTAAAGCATTCTGGCTGATCCGAGCGGTATGGAGCCGGGCGTTATCCTGTTGAAAAACGGCGTTTCGGATGCCCTGCAAATACGTTAGTGCCATGAGCCGCAGCACCTCGTCAAAATAACGGCGTTCCGTCAATGTGCCCGTAATGCGTACCAGAGGTGACCGGCTGTTGGCAATGATTCCACGTTGCCGGGCCGTGTGGCGCTCCGGAATGGCGGAGGAATCCGCCCGTTGGCTACGTCGCCTCCAGACTCTCACACGGCGATCATCCGTGGTGAGACAGAACAACGATTCGTAGCTGATCACCACACTGTTCCATTCGGCACCCCACACAGCTCTCGCCACGCCAAGCGGTGACGACGATGGCTCGCTGTTTAGGGTAGCTTTAGGAACGAACTGCTGAACAGCAAACCTGACGCTGCCAATCAGCGCGATACTGTCCGCGTCGATGTCAGAGCCTAAAAACCTCCCCGTACACTCAGCAAAATGTCACCCGTTGTGGCCTGTTGATCCGCTACGGCATTACGTGTGATGCGACGATCGGTGAGCTCAGATGTTCGTCTCCGTGCTCCGGTCCCCCTACGACGTTGCACAGATCCTTCCTGGGACCACTGTCTCCAAATGCGACCGACGGTTCTGGCATCAAGTTACGTTTCTTCCGCAAAACAACGCAAGGACCATACGTCGGTACGACGGCCTACGATGATACCTCTCGTGAACTCATCCGTTCGACGAAATCTCATACGACGGCTTATTAACAGCATTGGCATCCCTTGTTCGTTCTCCAGACACGGTTACAGCAGAACCACTCACTTCCCGCGGCCGTGACGACGTATCGACTGATGGCCTCACGGGCTGGTTGTCCGCTTATATCCCGCGCGCGGTTCGTGCGATTGGCCTGCAAATGCAATCAAATGCATAAAATGTACGTGTGCATCCACCCTGCAATTTACATAGCGCTGCGTTTACGTCTTCGTGGTGAGGCATTTTCTCTGTCAGGCAGTGTATAAGGGCCGTCCAAATGAAACGTTGACTGGTTTGGAGTTAAGTGTACTTTATTACAGCATAATAATACTTACACAGGTATATAAATATATACATAATACACGGTTGCTGATAGCCTAGAAATAAGCACCCTACTCGTATTTCATTACCTTCTTTTAGCAGGATATTGAGCCATGCCACACTGTGCAGATTGTTCGAGAATAGCTTGCGGAACATGAGAAACATTTCGCAGTATTACCATGGCTTCCGAATACCCCAGACATTAATCTAATCGAGATTTTGTGATTGGTGTTGGAACAGCAAATTCGGTCTGCGGCGGTTTAACGAGGTTACCTTCCAAAGTTAAAGGATCTGCTTTTAAAGTGTTAGTACCAGGTACGACAAGACACCTTTAGAAATCTTGTAGTGTCCATGTTTCGCCATGTAACAGCTGTTTTGGCTGAACGGGGAGGATCAATGTCATATTAAGCAGGTGGTCATAAGGTTTTGGTTCTTGTGTATACGGGTATTTTCGACGAGTTTGCAAGACTCTTGACGAACGAAACTACATCTTCTTTTCTCAGGGCCGAAGGACAGGCCGTAAGTTTACTCGATCATACAATATGCTAACTGAAGAAAAGGGCGAGAAGTGCAGGTTTGGGCCCAACCCGATCTCCAGACCTATCGTCCTCTGAAATTTACTTCGGAAGAGTTGAAAGATGCCCTACATCAGTAGAAAAACAGCACCTTAGCCGTTGAACTGATTTCATTTTCATGGACACGTTCCTCCTCGCAATATTTTGCATTGCTGGCGGTTGAGACCATTTTTTAGTACAACATTTATAATGTTGTAACTAACATTTCTTAATAATAATAAAATAACAAAGTAATTTTTGAATGCAATATAATATTTGTTACTGTTTTACCACTAATAAAACTCTCACTGACATTGAAACTAAAATCAGTCTGTTTTGTCGTGCGCCACCCTGTATTTATGTTTTAGAAAATGCATTGTAAAGACTCGTATCTGCAGTATACAATCGCACCTCACCTCTTTTTAAGTGCATCGAAGGTTCACGACACACCTACACAGGAAAGAAGATATTCACGCAACATGGCATTTCGGGCAACCTATTTCAAGTGGTTGCTATAGGAAATTCATCAAAAGCGTAATTACTTTTAAAGTTGAAATCTTTACTCCAATGCATTTTGTGTCGTGTGGCGACGGAGTAAGAGGTTAAAAAAATGTGTATATTTGTCTGTAAGCCGTTGGCGTGATAATATGGGAGTGACTAGAACTGACTTTTAGAAATGTGCGACTTCAGTGATCTTCCAAATTGTTTGTTACTTGAGAAACAGTGGAAAAGGAATCGATGTAACAGCCGCCAATTTCTTTTTTTATCCGATAAGGAGACGAAAGCAAAACGTATCGCAACAAAAATGCAAAATATCAGACTGGTGGATAAATCTTATCTCTCATGTTCTAGACTGCAAACATTTCAGTTTATTCTCATTAATACAGAAACAAAATTTGGGGAAGGATAGCATCTCCTTTCAAACACATTATCCAGATGCTGTCTTAATCTTTTAAGATAACACTAAGATAATCCACGAAAAAACGAATTTCAGTTTTCAAATATCTACCGAACTAACAAAAGACACTAAATGTTTTGACTTGACTTGCCACATTACAGCCAGTTAGCTGTTGAGGATGGGATGATTAACGAAAATTCAACAGTCACTCAGCTAACAATAGTAATTGGGTATGTTAACAATTTACCAGCTGTTTATGCATGAGCGCAATATTCTTTTCAACGACATTATGTGAAATGTTCAGAAATTAGTGCTCCAACATGAAAAGAAAATGTTTTACACAAGAATATGATCATAGAAATGAATGGTAAGCGAATCTGCGGTAGAATTAATTTTTCAAAGGTATATAAGAGGAATACACGTACCACTGTCGGTATATGGATGCTGCACGCTTGTCCTAAAAACGTGAAAATCATATCACCTCGGAATGTGAATCAAACCCGCATCACTTGATTAATACTCGGACATGCTACCATTACACCACCCAGAATGTTTTATTGCGTTCCATTTGTGTGAAATGTGTCATGACGTTCCATCTGCTTTTTCTACAAAACCTACCGTGATCCTAGAAATTGTTGGTTCCTCACACATCGATTACGTATGTCTTTACTGAATTAAAATCTTCAGGCACATCTTTGCTGGTATCTCAGAAATGCTATAGACAATTACAACGCTGGAAGGACAAACACAATGAAGTCACAGTTGTCGATCCTACCATTAGATAAACCTGTTATACACTCGTGTCCAAATCCTAAGGATAAACACTGTTTCGAAAGGTTACAACCACAAACTCAGAGGCAACAGCTTGAGATAATTTGCATACCTGGGGATGTTCCGTAAAAAGCCGGTGCACATGCAAAATGTCGAATAGTGCGCACATGGGTCACGTGGTATTACTTAAATGGATAAAAGAGAAAAAGGCGACATCAATGATTTCAAGCGAAGAAGAAGTATAGCTGGAAAATGGCCGCTGAGTGAGTGATGGTGCCAGGGAGTTTGGAATCGCGCAGGGTGTACTATCCAAGTCCTGGGAAGTGTTCCAAGCCAATCGAACGAGTTCTAAACGCATGCTATGAGGTCTCTCTTGCTCTAGTACGACGCATGAAGACATATTTTTAGTTGTAGCAGCAAAACGTAACCGCCACACCACGGCCGGTCATCTTGAGAGTCGCCTCAATTCTAACACATGGACGTGGATATCCCGACAAACTGTGGAAAGACGTCTGCGACATATAGGGATATATGACCAAAGACCTGTAGTCTGCGTCCCTCTATGCAGAGCTCAACGTAAAACACGTTTTGAGTAGTGCCGTGTTCACAGAAATTGGACACGTTATCAATGGGTCGATGTATTCCTCACAGATGAGAGTTGTTTCAGTCTGACTTCGGATTCTAGACATCAGTTGATCTGGCGTGAAAGTGGCGCTGTATAGCAGAGCGAAAATGTGCCGGAAAGGTGCAGATACCCCTGTGCCGGAGTCATGGTGTAGAGCGGCATCACGGTTAATGGACGTACAGAGGTACAGGTGCTGGAAAATGGGAGTATGACGGGCGAACGATTTTGCAGCAAAGTTCGTCTACGTCATGTTGGATTATTCCGTGGTGTTGTAGGTGAAGACTTTCTGTTCATACATGTAGAACTCGTGGCGTTTTGGGGAATTCAATCTTTCACTGCGACTACAGCCATCATTTGAACACACAATTGTGCGTTAAGTAGCACAAGGCAATAATTAATTCGTAACATTTTATTTGAACACACAATTGTGTGTTAAGTAACACAAGACAATAATTAACAACTTAAACGAATTCATTCCACGCAACAAACAACAACGGCCAACGATCTTCTCTCATTGCTCACTTTCTCCCTTCTGCTCTGCTCGTTGTCCTGATCTGTGAAGCTATCGCGTACACGCTATTGTGCCGCCATCTGTGAGGCAGAATTTTCATTACAAGTAGTTAGTCCATTTGAATAAGCAGAAAGCCTACATGCATGACAACGCGACACCTCATCGTACGAGAGCAGTGCACACGCTTCTGGTGACCAGGGATATTCACCGCATCGACTGGCAAGCACGCTCCGCAGACCTCACTCCCATCGAACATGTCTGGGACGCAATGGGGAGACGCACTGATGGTGGAAGCCTCCCTTTGGAAAACAATCAGAACCTCATCCATGCTCTTAAGGAGAAGTAGGCCAATTTCTCTCAGGAACTCCTGGATCACTTGGTGCTCAGCATGCCACGATGTTGTGAGAGCTGCATCGCACTTCTGGGTGAAAATATTCCATACTGAAATGTCTCCCGCCTCGTTATCTGTAAGCACTGTACATCCATTCTCTATGTCCTTCGGAAATTTGTAACTTTTGGGTAAACACTGATTACAATGTAATTTGTGCGTCATTTATGCACAATTTTTTGTGTCTTTTCATATGTTCGTATGCTGGCAATATAATAATTTCCCCATTTGGCTGCGGTCACGTACTGCTTTTCTGATATAGGTAAAAATGTTGTCCATTGTTATGTTTTGGACAGTAGTGTATAACAACATATGGCCTGTAGCTGCGGTATAAGCTTCATGTCTTTGTTTTCAGATTAGTGGCGATCTGTAGATATTGAACACAAACTTATATTTTGCGCATCGTTCATTGAGTTTTTATCACCTGTTTATCTTCACGTTTTTCCAACATGCGCATAATTTCTTGAGATTCCCTTATTAACTACGGAGTGTTGTGATTTCAGTGTGCTCAAAGTTGATGATAAATAGATACACTGAAGAGCCAGAACATTGTGACTAGCTCGTCTTTATGAAAATCTCAGCAAATGAAGGAAAACGACGGCGAGTGTAAAAGTCATGAAATGGTGTAAATAAAACCTGGTATTGAGCTCTCTTATTCAGTGTTATTCTTGTTCTTCAGATGAGAAAGGCAGTGGACTTAAGCGACTTTGACAACGTCCAAATTGTAACTGCTAGACGACTGGGTTAGAGCATTTTCAAGCCAACAACGTTCAAAAAGTGGTCCGAGGGGTACAAAACGATGAATCGATCACCGGCAAGGTATGGGGGAACCACAACTTATCGATGCTAGAGGTGAGCTAAGGCTATGCCGCATGGTACGGAGCCAACAGGAAGGATACTATGGCGCAACTCGCAGGTAATTTGAATGCTGGTGATTGCAGTAATATGTCCCAACACACAGTACACCAAACCATGCTAAAAATGGGGCTAAGTAGCTCCAGGCCACTTTGAGTTCTCATGCTTACCTCGGTGCCCTATCACAAGCGCTTACAACGAGCACACGGGCATTAATACTGGACCTTGAAGGATTAAAAGAAAATCGTAGGATCCGACGAATCTCGTTTCCTGATGCGCCATGTGGACGGTCATGTACGTGTGCGTCGTTTACCTTGGAAAGTAATGGTACCACGATGCACCGTGGGACCAAAACATAACGGAGGAAGAAGCGTATTGCTTTGTACCATGTTCTGCTGGGAAACCCTGGGTCCAGTCATTCATGTGCAAGAAACTATGACGTCTACCACCTACTAATACATCATTGCAGACCACATATATCCTTTTGTGACAACGGTATTACCCTCCAGTAATGCCTTATTTTCGGATAATAATGCGCGACGTCACACTGCCAAATTCTTCGAGAATAGTTCACTGAACCCGAGAAAGACTTCCAGGTATCGCCCTGGAGTCCAAATTCGCCAAATATCAAATCCAGCAGCTTTGGTTTCCATTGGAACAGCAAGTCCGATCTGCCGAGGCTCAACCACGTGAATTACAAGAGTTAAAGCATATGCTGGTAACGTGTTGGTATCATAAATCACAAGACAGATTCAGGAATCACGCAGCGAACATGCTTGCTCGGTAAGAGCTGTTTTGGTGGCACGTGGATGTAAAACACCATATTAGGCAAGTGGTCATAATGTTTTGGCCCTTCAATTTATATTCTAAACAGTTATGTGTGAAAAGATAGATATTTAAGAATGTCCTTGTACTCCCGGTTTTTGAGCATGTCTTTTGTAAAAAAGATCGTGCTTATGTTATCGGTTTGTCCGTCCGCCCGTCACGTCAGTCCGTCTGTACCCACGATATCTCTACAACTATTAGTCCGATTTGAAAAATTCTTTTTGCATTGAGAAGCTTGAAATATGCGAATGATGATCCTTTATTTCGTTTTTTTACGATGTACAATTTCGCCGCTAGAGGGCGTAAATGCAGATGATGTCGAATTCAAAAATACGTTTTATTCCCCGTATTTGCTTCTAAACATCCGATTGAAAAAATTCTTTTATCTTTCGATTCCATTTATGTCGAAGAGTATTTTTGATATAGTTACTTTTTTAAAGCACGCATATATTTCCTGCTAGGGGGCGTAAAAGTATATTACATTTTTCCCGATAATTCTTCTTCTAAAACTCCGATTTGAAAATTTCCCCCTATATCTCTGCTTCTAAATCTCCGATTTGAAAAATTCTTTCTGCACCGGATACAGCTAGCTCCTGATGGGAAATCCTTTGCACATAATTTCTAATTTTTGTAAAAAATGGTTTGGCCACCAAGTGACGTAAGTCTTAATTTCCGCTTCTGATGTATTTGCAGCAAAATATGAGCTTCTAAAATCACGATTGAAAAAACATTTGTTTGTTGACCGATACTACTCATGTCGACAAACCTTTTAGGAACATTTTCTTTTTGAAATAATGCATGGTTTCTACGCCAGGGGCGTTGATGTATTTCTTATTTTTGTCAATATCTCTACTTCAAGGAGTCCGATTTGAAAAATTCTTTCTTTGCTGGATAGTGTTTCCGATGCGAGAGATTTTCCCTATAAATTCAAAATTTTCAAGTAAATCATAGACTTTCGTCTAGGGGCACAAAGGTAAATTGCGTTTTTTGCGTTATTTCTGCTTCTAAAACTCCGATTCAAAAAATTCTTCCTGTATCGCATGCAAGACCTGATGGAAAATATTTTTCACATAATTTCTAATGTTTGGTAAAGAATGGTTTGGCCACCAGGGGGCATAAATGTTAATTTCTGCTTCTGATGTATTAGTAGCAAATTCTAGGCTCCTGAAAACTCGACTAAAGTTTTTTTTTCTTGGATCGATACCGCTCATATGGAAAAACCTTTTGAGAATACTTTCTTCCTAAAACAATGCATGGTTTTCCCACCAGGGGACGTAAAGTCACATCTTATTTTTGTCGATATCTCTGTTTCTAAGAGTCCGATTTGAAAAAATATTTCTGTGTTGGAGAGCCTTTCCGGTGAGAAAAGTTTCACATATACATCCATGTTTTTCTTAACGCACAAGTCTGCAACCAGAGGGCATAAGCTCACGATTCCGTTCACAGCAATATCTGAGGGATTAAAATCCCTATTGAAAAACTTCTTTCTTCCGTCAGATACTATTGTTTTCCATACCGGTTCCACTGACTTTGAATAGCTTTGATACATTTAATTTGTGTCAGAACGGATTCAAAAGACATGCTTATTACACCCGAAAATTCGGTGTCATCTTTCTTGTTTTTTATTTCTGTCTGCCAAACCACATATAATGCCGGAGCCACTTATGTTCCTCTGCTCCAATTTCATTAACGTATTTGTATAAATTTCGGAAAGGGTGTATGTTTACAAAATGGGTATGCTGCAAAAGATTTGTGAAAAAGATTGACATTGCTTTAGCATGTATAAGAAAAAAATAAGAAAAAAACAATCGAGATTCAAGTGTGTTGTATGGCAAACACAAAGCTACTCGATAAAACTTTTAAAAAATTGGACATAAGATTTCGTCTTCAGAGTAACTTATTTAAGTCTGAATGATTGGACCGTGTTTTGTGCACATGAATGACTTATCCATTAAAAACGTTTTAATGCAGAAAATACATTCTCGCACTATTTTAATATTTATTTGAGGACTTCTGCAATGCTGTCACAATTATAAAAAAAGTGCTCTTTAAATTTTGAAATGCATTTAGAAGACTGTAGGTTTTTTTATAGACGAAAAACAAATCCACGTTTTAATCCACTGGAGGAGGAGAGTTTCCACATTTTACTTAAACTATGATTGTGTGCAAGATGTTTCTGCAAAGTGCAGTCGCGCTGATAAAAGAAAACTTCAAAACGTGTTGTTATTTTTCTCACAGAGCGTTGCAGTAAAATTTCTGTAACATCGTGTATAATTCTCAGCTGCTCGCATTTTTATTGAAAACAAACTCTTGCATATTTTAAGGGCGTACTTAAATGTAAACTGTTTGGCGCTAGGAGCAAAAAAATTATTAGAACGTGATCTCTCTCATAGATACAGACATGATCCACTAGAGCATTATATGAATCATGCATAAGATATTACAAGAAGGGTTTTTTAACTGCAATATCTCTTGCAATACAAATGTTAAAAAAACAAAATATACACAAGGCCTAAAAGGAATTTCCTTCGCTTCTATTTCAACAACAGGAAATTTTATTTTAACTTACAGAACCTGAGTCCCCAAGGGAAATAACGCCGCTGATGTAACGCGACAAGAGATCATACACTACGAGTTATCAAGGCTTTCAGATACTCTGGGAACATATTTCGTTATTATGCGACAATATTCCATTTTACAAATAAGTCTTTTTTACTATTTTCGAGAAGATGCACCTTGAATGAGCTTCATACGATATTTGAAAGTTTGTAACACATACTAAATGAGATAGATCTCAACTCGCAGCTTCGAGGCATAACGGACAGAGCATCAGAATGTCAGTTAACCTAACTAGCATCTAGGATCATACCAGACATTGTTTCGATGGAAAACATCATAGCAAGAAAAGAGGAAGAGAATTCATTGCATCTTTATGAAAATACATATCAATGCAGGAAAGTAATATAGCGCAATGAGATTATTTAAATACAATGATAATCTGATGTTCATTGATTAAAGAAATATTGCATTATAAGTACTAAGCTAAGCCAGCTTGGTAGTTTGCCTCATTAGCTGAGCGTCAGTGAATAGTCGCCCTACGACCTCTATTAGTTTTCGTACGGTAGAAATGCGCATAAATTACGGAATGAAGTGGTTAATAAAAGTCAAAATAACAACGAAGCAATGATTTGATTAATAAAATTCTGAATAACAACGAAGCAATGAATTGATCAATAAAAGTCGAAACAATAACGAAGCAGTGAATTGATTAATAAAAGTCAAAATAATAACGAAGCAATGAATCAGTTGAATAATCGGAATCCAAGAGTTTATGTGCCATTATCATGGGAACCTGCAGAGAGCAATTACATGACTTTTGTTCTTCTGCAAATCTACTTAGTTTCAATTAATTCGGCTAATAATTTGCAATTGCACACAATGTCATGGCAATGCCTTAGAGAAACGGAGGTCTGTTAAATGACAGAGGTTGATTTTTTACGTTTTTTCATATCATTCATTTGTAAGGTTTACCACGACAAGAATGAAAACTTTGATATGTATTCATTCCCCTACTTTTCTCCCATTTCAGAATTTGATTCGTAATTTTGTTTCTTCAAGATATCAGACATCTGAACTTATACTGCTGTCGAAGATTGGGATGAGTTATCGTAGATCTTCAATTCGTTCATTCTGATGAAGAAAAAATTCCTGAATTCACTCTCGAACTGAAAACTGCACGTTTCATGTGCATGTGATTCACAGCTATGACGTATACTCTAATATTACTTCCATTTTAGTTGTCTATCTCAATGTAAATTTTGAGTTTTTACTCTTTAAGCGTTTCATCCTTAAAGCTATGTATTTCTCGCTTCATCATCATCATCATCATTGTCAACCATTATCAATCCACTGCTCGACGAAGGTCTCCCCAAGTTTCCTCCACAACGGTCTGTCTTGTGCCAGTCTCCTCCATGTCACTCCCGCATATTTACGAATTTCATCCACCCATCTCCCATGTGGTCTTTTTCTGGGTCTTTTCCTGTCCCTTGGAATCCAATCTAAAATTTCGGCTGTCCATCTATGGTCTGTCCTTCTGGCAGTATGTCCAGCCCATTGCCATTTCAGGGATTTAACTCTGATCATGATGTCTTCCACTCTCGTCATTTTTCGGATCCACGAGTTCCTCTTCTTATCTCTCCTGGTTATACCAAGCATGCACCTCTCCAAGCTTCTTTGAGTTGTCTGCAGTCTTTGTATGTCTCTTTTAGTTAAGGTCCACGTCTCTGCACCATACGTAAGCACTGGAAGGATGCATTGATCAAACACTTTTCTTTTAAGACATAATGGCATATTGCTCTTGAAAATTATGCTGTTTCTTCCAAAAGCTCTCCAGGCAAGTTTTGTACGCCGATTAAGTTCTTCACCAATGTGACCCTCACTTGATATCTGCTGTCCAAGATAAACATACGTATCTGTAATCTCCAGTTTTTCTCCATCAATCGATAAATCTTCATTTCTTGTAAAAGCATTGAACATCACTTTTGTCTTCTGAAAGTTCATTTTTAATCCCACTTCTTTACTCTTGTCAGAAAGTTCCTGGATCATACTCTGCAGCTCTGATGGGGTAGTTGCAAAAATGACTACGTCATCAGCAAAACGAAGGTGGGTTAGATAATCTCCATTAATCTTTATCCCTTTGTTTTCCCAGTTCAGTGATTGAAAGACATTTTCCAATGTGGCATTAAAGAGCTTCGGAGATATGGTGTCACCTTGTCTCACTCCCTTTCCAATTTTTATGTGTGTTGTATTTTCAAACAGCCGAATCTTTGCACTTGCATTTTCATAGATGTTATTAATAATATTAATGTATGCATCTTCAATACCGCAGGATTTCAGAGCCGTGGTAACTGCCGATGGTTTCACCGAATCAAAGGCTTTTTCATAATCGATAAAAGCCATGCACAATGGAAGTTCATATTCCCTCGCTCTTTCAATTAGTTCTCTCAGTACATGGATATGATCTATTGTGCTGTAGCCACTCCTGAATCCAGCTTGTTCTCTCGGTTGAGCCATGTCCAGTGTTACCTTCAAGCGGTGTGAAAGAACTTTAGTGAAGATTTTATAAACCACTGATAGGAGGCTGATAGGTCTGTAGTTCCTGAGATCCTCAATGTCACCTTTTTTATGTAGCAGGATCATTGTAGCATTGTTCCAATCCTCAGGAATCTTCCCTTCATTAAGGCATCGAGTGAAAATTTGGGCGAGTACTGTTTCAATTTCTCCACTTGCTTCTTGTATGATGTCTATAGTAATTCCATCTTCTCCTGGAGCTTTCCCCCGCTTCATGTTCTTGATTGCATGAGCAACTTCTGCTGGGAGGACTGGAAGAACTCTGGTACCTTTCATGATGTCTGGAGTACATGTATCATCCCTTTCATATAATTTGGAGTAGAAATCTTTCACTCTTGTCAAATTTTCGCCTCTATTTCTTGCTATAGAACCATCTTCTTTTCTCAAAGCCATAATCTGTTTTCTTCCCTTACTGAGATGTCCCTTTGCTATCTTTAGGCTTTGGTTGTTTTCAATTGCTTTCCTCACTAGCTCACAGTTGAATTTCCTTACGTCTTCAGTGATACTTTTTCGTGCTGTCTTGTATAGCTCTATATATTCCACTTTGGAAGTCACATCTTCTTTAGTTGTCCTCATCTCTCTTCTTTTTTGCATCAACATTTTGGTTTTTCCTGATAATTTGTTTACATGCAACTTGTTCTTAGACCCAGCTAATTTTGTTGCTGTTTCCATAAGAGCTTTGGTTACTTTTCTGTTAACTTCCGAAATATCCACTTCTTCCGATGTTAGGCCTTCTAAAGCAGAGAATCTGTTCTTCAGTTCCAACTTGAAAGTATTATGGTGTTTTTTAAGGTTGGTTATGTCAATATATTTTGTTTGTCTTATGAGCTTGCCACGTTCCAGTTTAGTGTTGAGGTGCATCTTACATCTCACCAATCTATGGTCACTACCTGTGTTGAACTTGTTTAGCACACTGCAGTCTTCGATGACGAATTTTTTGTTACACATAATAAAATCAATTTCACTTGTCGTCCCAATTGGATGTCTCCATGTCCATTTCCTGTGTGGCTTTTTCTTGAAAAAGGAATTCAAGATGAAAAATCCTTCTGCCTCTGCAAACTCAACGAGAGTATTTCCACGCTGGTTTCTGTTGCCGTGACCGAATTTACCTACTGAAGTTTCATTCTGTTGCCGGTGCCCTATTTTTGCATTGAAATCTCCCATAATTATCTTCAAGTGCTGCTTACCTTTATTATTTAGATGACGAATTTCCTCATAAAATTCTTCAATTTCTTCTTCAGGATGACTTGTGGTGGGTGCATAAGTTTGAATAATCTGAGCCTGGTATCTTCTCGATAGTTGGATAACGAGTCGTGCAGCTCTGTCAGAGGAACTTTCAACTTCTACCACTTTATCCTTCAGTTTCTTGTTTATTATAAATCCAACACCACTAGTTCTGCCAGTATCTGTCCCACGATAGTAGAAGAGATGTCCACTTTTCAGATCAATGAGATCTTCTCCTTTTCTCCTTACCTCACTTAGCCCGACGATGTCCCACTTGATCCTTTGTAGTTCCTCTTCCAATTCAAGAAGCCTTGAATCAGAAGATAGGGAGCGTCCGTTGTAGGTAGCCAAGGTCAGCATCAAATGGCAGCCTAGTCCGGTCCTCCGGGGATTCTTAGCACCCTCTGCCTTCATGTCGCACTGGCCGCTGCCTTGGCCAGGTACATTCCAGCTGCCGGGGACTGAGGGCCAAGATTTAAGTTGTAGAGTCATTTTGGAGGTGTTTGGCCATAACTCACCACGCTGGCCAAGCGGGTTGGTGAGTGTGGGATAGCATTTCCTCTGATCCCGATGGTATAGTTATACCGCTATTTGCGGTCGTCAGAGCCCCTTTAGTGGGAACAGGATGCACCACGAGAAGGCGGGGTTGACATTTGTCAAGGAGACTGAATGTTATCTGGCAGCAGTCTTGAAGACAAGAATGAATGACGTATGCATGGTTGACAAGCAAGATCGCTGCATATATACATGTATATATATATATATTTTTTTTATTGGAGGTTTAACGACCACCGTGAGCAACTCAATGGGCTATAAGCAGTCGCCCGTCCCTAATTTAGGTTCACTGGTTCCAGGGAAGGGAAAGAACCAGTGACGTAAGACAAACACAACATCCATGCCTCACCGGGATTCGAACCCGGACCCCATTCGGACGAATGATCAGAGGCCATCGCTTAGACCACTGCGCCACCGGGCCGGCATATATATATATATATATATATATATATATATATATATATATATATATATATATATATATATATATATATATATATATATATATATATATATATGAGTGTGTGTGCGTATATATATATGGCTGAAATAAAAAACGAACTATAAGTACCTTTTTCTTGACTTTGTTTGAGTGACTCCTGTTTCACTTAAATGGAGTGAATAAGAAGATGGCCTATAATCATTCATCCGAAATTGGTCCGGGTTCAAATCCCGTGAGGCATGGATGTTGTGATTGTCTTACGGTACTCGCTCTCTCCCTTCCCTGGAACCAGTGACCCTGAATTAGGGACGGACGACTGTTTATAGCCCACTGAGTTGCTCACTGTGGTCTTTGTTTGAGCCATAATGACCTTTTACCCGAGCCGTAAGATGGGCGATGTTACTGAGGGAGCAAACCCTTCTCAAGAGCAAGTGGACGAAGACGGGAAAGGAATCGGGCCGGAGATAGCCACTGGATTCCACATAGCTAGCTACAAAAATTGCCCCAGGACCAACATGGAGGGCAGCGTCAGAATCGTCGCGCCTGGCCGCGTGAGAGGAGCCTCTGAAAAAGGGACGCATTTCCATGTGTCACCAGCTAACTGGGATCCGCGAACTTGTGACTTCAAGAAAATATTTTTTTAGTCTGCGGAAAAGCAGTTGATCGTCATGCTCTTCGCCATTCCCTAAGGACTGGGGGTAAGTTTTCTTTTCATTTTCTACGTCGGAGGCAAGATATATTAGGCCGTCAAAATTTGCCTAGAGGTGTCGTCAGGAAGTCTAAAAGTTTTGTTTTTTATTCCTTCAAAATTTAGAACGCTTTCTAACTCTCACCCATATCTTCGTGAGCCTTTAAAGAAATTCAGGATGAGTGTAGATAATTTGTTCAAGTCGTGTTTTTGCTGTTTAAGTGTTAATTTGGTCATCTTTTATAAGCAAAAGAAAAAATGTAATTTTAGACATGTTAGGGCATTGGTATATGATTTCAGAATTTTGGTATAAGCTATCTTAAACAAGAGCAACCTCTCGGACCAGTATTTCTTAAGTATAATTTAACTTCCTATGTGAGTAGTGATTTATTTTACATTCTTAAGTTAGCCTGTGTATTGCATTTGTATTTAAGTATATAGTGTAGGGGCCATGTAGTTTAAAAATTTCTTAGAAGCAGTTTGGTTATGATTTTAGTGTTTTGGTAAATTCAAGTAGAAAAATTTATTCTTTAAAATTTTGTAATAGTGTGGGCTAATTTCTAATATCAGCGAGTGGATTTGAAAAACAAATCTACATGAGGGGGAAATATCAAAAAGGGCATGCATGCTGACTAGGGTTTCATAAGTGTTGGCCTGTACATTACCTTTGTACAATGTGAGAATTCTTCGAGAGGTGATGATTTCTGGAAATAAATAGTTCTTCGAGAGTAGGCCTGTTAATGATACACGTACCACTACTAGAGCTGATCGGCTATCGTAGGCAATGGCTCCCCAGACCATAATGACGGCAGTAGGGAAGGTGTGGCGCTCGATAGCGAGATTGGGATTGTGCCGTTGACCCGGGGACCTCCACACCCGGACACGATGATCATCTGTCTCCAAAACGAAGCGGCACTCATCGGTAAAGACCACATGTCGCCGGTTTGTGGCGTTCCACATCGCTCCGGCCTGGCACCACTGCACACGGAGCCGGCGATGTTCCGGTGTTAATGGCAGCACACGTAAGGGGCGCTGGGATAGCAGATTCGCTTCCGCGAGGCGTCGGAAAATGGTTCGTGGGCACACAGGAGCCGCTACATCTGTCTGTATAGTGGACCCGGTCCCCGTGGGATCCGTTCGTGCCTCGCTCACGATACGTCGATCCTGTCTACCGGTGGCTCCCCTGGTCAGTCCGGGGACGCTCCGCTGTGTGGCAGTGCCGTCACGTATCCACTACTCCCAACACAGTTGGACGGTATGGTCAGAACGATTCATGTGGCTGGCTATACGGCGCGCCGACCACCCTGCGGTTTTTCTCCCGATAGTCAGGCTCCTTTCAAAGTCCGTAAGTTGAGTAAATCGACGTCTCTGGCGTCTACCCGGCATTCTTCTCATTCTGTACTCTTCCTTGCGTCTGCTGGTGCTCTTTGCTTTCATGGGACTTTGACTACATGCCGGTTTATAAGGCCGCCGGTTCAAGCTTGCAGTGCCACCACAGGGTGTGCGGTCATGCGCACTCGTACCATTTGCATACCAGCACGCACTCTAGCTATTCATAAAGTTTCGCGGTTGTAGCATGTTTTCTTCTATGTGCACAAATGTCATTGTCCATGAGTGTATTTAATTCCTTTGCCTGCGAAATGTATGTCTCAATGCAAGATATGTTTAAAAGATGACAACATTTGCAAGCTGTTCATACTGCCCGACATAGAAATTGCCCCATTCAATAGAATTCGGCGTATTGGCATGCAAATTTGTATGTGTGTGCAGGCAAGAGGGATATGCAAATGATTCGCAGGCAAGAGGGATATGCAAATGATTCGAGTACGCAAATCAAATGCAATAGATAAAAGCGAAACACTGGCCGCCGTGTAACAATGTCGTGTCCCGTGCTGTAGGTCGTATGGAATAAAGAAACGAAGTGCTGAGAGCTACTGCAGCATACCCATGGACCGGAGATGGCACGTAGTTCTCGTCTCCAAACATATTACCAGCATGACGCCCTGGAAGAGGTCTAGTCTAGAAGATGTCTACAGGTATAAAGCGTATAAAGCTGGATGGTCGATTCGCCGAATCGCTGCCTATGTGTGATAAGGATGCCAGAACAATTTGATGTTGTTGGAAACAGTGGTTTCAAGATCTCACTGACAGTCGCGGAAGCGAGATCAATGCAGTCAGGTCGATGTCAGCACGCATCGAACGGTCTATTCGTCGCGTGAAAATTAAGATGCCACAAGCTATTGCAAGGATCACTCCAAGGGCTGTAAAGGAGACTATAGATATTCCCTTCACAATTCGGATGGTGGACCGAAGATTGGCGGAGACAGCTCTCGAGTCCCAGCAGCCATTACGCGACTACCATTGGTCGTACGGAACGCAGAAATCACCTAAAGTGGTGTTGTTGTAGATCTTCTTGGAAACAGAAATGCCACCATGTTGTGCTCAGCGATAAGTCCAAACTCATCGCTGACTCAACGATACCGATGATCGTTGAGTTCACGTCTACTTAACGATCGTCGGTAACAACAATACAGGCAGAGGCGAACTCAACGATACCGACGATCGTAGCGTTCGCGTCTGGCGTGGACGCTGCCACAGTGAGGTTCCAACTGTTGTCTGCTAGTAGCATATTGTTCACCAACAATGCACCCTCAGAAGATGTTCCATCAGTTAAAATATCCAGGAACATATGATACTCATAGTATGCACGGTGGCAGCCCGGGATATATGGATTACGATTTACAGATCATGGGTTTTTTGTGTCTGGTAGGCCGGAAGCCGTTTTCCAGTAAAATAACATTCAACCACAAACAATTAAGATGTCCCGAGCGTGTCTACAAGGGTTTCACGTGCTTCCTTGGCCAGCAAGATTTCCGGACCTATCACTCGTTGAGCATGTAACCCATGGGCGATTCTTTCCAGCCTCTCCTTGGCCGCTCTGGAATGACCCCCTGAATTATGGTACCAGGTAATCATTGCGTAGTCTTAGATACCCCAGAAGACCTGTAGATGGCTGTATTACCCCATGCCGCGCTGTGTGTCTCGTTACCTTGCACAACATCCCGAACGAAGGTCATTAACAACCTCTGCTTTAAGGAAACACTGTGTATGCTACCGGAAGACACACAGAAGTGGACTGAAAAGTGAAAATAATTTGCGTTCTTACATACGCGCTGCGCAAACATGGCAACCTAAGTATCATTTGCATGTGATTGGCGTAGGTAATGGTCTCCCGCGTGGATCAGTTGTATCCCGGAACATGGATAAGATAAACTTTGAAACTTTTATTGTCTTTTTGCAGAGCAGTCTTACTTAAAATCAAATAAAGAAGGATTTAACTTACATTTTTACGAAACTCACAGGCATAGTGACTTTTTGCATTGGAAAAGAGAACTCCATTTTTAAAGATAAAATACAATATATATTTCTCAACGAAAATGCTACACATAATGGCTGCATGCATAACGTTCAACTGTGACAGTCGCAACCGAATCACTTCCTACTCAATCCATTGCCCGCGTTTTATCAATAAAGTACTTTTTCTGATGCAGCTGTGTTACATCATATTTACTGAAAATAGAAATGATCTGTTACATCGATGAAGTTTTTGGTAAGCTGCATAGATATTAACTGGTCGTCACGGTAGGTAAGACATGGAACTGATCGTAACAGTAGGCAAAGAACATATACCGATGAGCCATTACGTTATGACCACCTACCTAATAAGCTGTAAAACACCCTTTAGCCCGCAAAACAGCGGCCAGTCGGCGAGGCATCGATTCGATGAGGTGGCGATAGGTATCTTGGGGTATCTGGTATCATAATGTCAGCAGCGTTCCCGTACATTTCGGGGTGGTGGTGATTTAGCGCGAACCCACTTTTCCAAGTCGAACCACAAATTTTCTATTAGGTTCATGTAAGGTGAATTTGGAGGCTAGTACATTGACAGAAAGTCACTTGCATGTTCCTCGAGCCACTCCTTAACGATTGTGGCAGTGTGGTATGGCGCATTATCATGTGCAAATGGCTATCACTAGCAGGGAACACGATGTTTAGATACCTGGCAGATGTCAGAGATTGTGCTTATGAGATAATGGAGCCTAAAGCGTCCCGGGAAAACTTCGCCCACAGCATATCAACCCCGCCGCCGGCCTGTTTCCACCCAACAGTGCATCCAGGTGTCATAGCCTCCGTTGGTAACCGGCGTATCCGCACTCGGCCGTCTACGCGATTCACCAGAAATCTTGATTCGTCATAATAGGCCACTTTCTTCCAATCATTCACGGTACAATCTCATGCTCTTGGGCATATTTCATGCATTGTTGGCGATGACGTGCTGTGAGCATGGGGACCCGCCTGGGTCTTCGGCTACGCAGGCCCATGCGCAGAAGGCTGCGATGGACTGCTTGCTGTGACACATTGTCCTGATCACCGCTGTTGTAGCTGCGGGTGATTTGTCGCAATGTGGCACTGCTGTCGCTGTGAACAATGCGCGACAGTCTCCCCTCCTCTCTGGCATCAATGCGCTGCGGACGACAAACGGCTGAACCACGGTTTGTCGTTTGGCCATCTGTGCACCACTTTTTATACGTACATACTGCAGCGGCACCTGAACAAGCCGCGCCGTTTCTGAGATTGTGGCTCCGAGGCGCCGTGCCATCACAATTTGTCATTTATCAAACTCCGGTAAATCAGCAGTTTTTCGCATTCTGACTGCGAACACTCTATTAACCGAAAGCGGTCCTCGGTTTGTATATATACTGCTTTGTGAATTTCACCTGCTCCACCGTTCGGTTTTCAGGCACGCTCATTTCTCTAGGCTGGGGGTGGACATAATGTAATGGCTCATCGATGTATTTTCAAAGTCCGAGATTTTCAAAGTCCGAGACAAGGTCGTTGGTTGGTGATGCGATATACAAATGAATGCCTTCTGGTTTTGAATTTGCCTAGAAAAGACCCAGGTAAACCTCCAATACTGAAATAACTCATAAGAAGGGCTGAGCTCGGGAAATAACTTTCCTCTCAGAACTCAAATCAGCATTGTCTTAGATCACGCATACCCTACATAAGACTACTGAATCTTCTAACACCAGTTTAGGGCGCAGATGGCTACCCGACATGGGTTATCACTGTCTGGAAGCAATCCATTTAATTATTTCTATTAGCGCCAACTGGCGTGGTGTAAGGAACGTTGATCGTTTACTGCAGATTAATGTGAAATTGTGCTTTGAACTGAGGAGTCACGCTACACCGTCGGTCAGTCTGGCGGTCGTCCCTGGCAGTAGTATATTTTCTGGACTGTATCGTTCGGACAGTGAAGTTTTGTGGTGGAAGCATGATGGTATGGACCTGTTTTTTGTGCTTCGACTGGGATCCATTAGTGGTTTTGGACAAATCTGTGAATGCTGAGCTCTATTTATACGTCCTGAATAATAATGCACTCCAAATTTGTAGCACTTCTTTGGGAAAGGCCCATACCTCTATTATTAGAGCAACTAATGATGCCATGCGGTGTTATAGATTAGTTTGAGGACATGGGCGTCGAAAAGTTGGCCTGGACCCTCTGATAATTTCTGGGACGAATTGCGTAGCCAGGTGCATGGAAAAAGATATCGCCTAACTAACCAAACTGAACTGGCCACTGCTTTAGAGGCCGAATGGCGTAACATATCAGCTGACCTATACAGCAAAATTGGCGGAGTGTATTGCAAAAGCACTGGAGGCCATCATAAGGGCCACAGTTTCCAGCAGATGACATCAGATTTTCTGTAAAAAATATTATTTTTACATGTAGAGGTTCTTGGGTAATAATGGTGCAGCAGTATCTTGGATTACAATGGTAGAACAGTATGTATACAATCATGTTCGTAAAAAAAGAATACCTGAAAGCAGTCGAGCTCTGACTTTGATGTTTATGGAGTATGCTAATAAGGCAATATCGGAGAAATTACTACTATTTCGGCGTCATAGGTGCATGCGTACCGCGCCTAGAAAAATCAGATCGTGCAATGTCACAGCCCTGAAACCGGCCGTTTTTCTGTTCTAATCGCTGCGTGGCTCAGACGGCATGTCAGTGCTTCGTCAGCAGTGGGTAAGGATGCTCCGTCGTTCTGTAAGGCAGTCGTACAGTCACATCAGCGAGTACGGCAGAGGTCGCATTATCGGCATGAGAGAATACAATGTTTTCTTCCGGGAAAATGCCGGTCGAGTGGGGCGCAGTGTGTCCGTCGTAGCAAGAATGTGTAGGGAATTATACGAAGAAGGGCGTAGGTCACGAAGAGGAGGTTTTGGACGTCGTACACAGAAAACGCTGAGGAAGAACCGTCATCTCATGAAAATGTTTTTGAGTGACTGTTCTGCATCATCAACGGCGTTGGAGCAGCAGTGGCGAACTCCGACGCATTCTCTCATGTCAGCTGTACCCGAATGCCAACGGTTATTAGATTTCGAACTGCAGACTCGTCGGCCCTCGCCAGACTACCTTTTACACCGCAGCAACTGACTTCTAGACTACTATGGCGCATCGAACGAAGTTAGTGGCATGACGAATGGCACAATATCGTGTTCTCAAACGAAATGCGATTCTGTTTAGGCGAAAATGATGCCCAACATCTGTGTCTGCCGACGACGAGGGAGAGGCTTCGGGACGAGTGTATTCGCACTAGGCATACCCCAGAAACTTGTGACATCATGGCCTGGGGTGCAATCGGTTACGACAGCAGATCACCTCTCGTCAGATTCCTTACCACCATAACGAGTGCCTCTTACGTCCATGACATTCAACTCCCTGCCGCACTTCCGTACCTCCAGGACGGCCTCAGAGCCATATCTCACCAGGGCAATGCCACATCGCATGTTGCAGCGTCTATACCTGCATTCTTCAGAGATAAAAAACGGTCCCCTTCTGCTCTGGCTGGCTAGATCTCCTGATGTATCACCCATAAAAAATATCTAGGACATGCTCAAACATTAGGTGCCGAGGTACGACCGTCCGCCAACAACTCTTAATGAACTTTCGACACGGGTCAATACAGCCTGGATAGCTATTTCACAATAAACCATTCACATATTTTTTGATTCAATGCCTCAGCGCCTACAGCAGGTGATATGGGGCAGAGGTGGCAATACCGATTATTAGCTACAACGACGGACCTATTATTATCACCAAGATGCTAATAATTTGTTCTTTATTGCCTACTGAACATATCCTGTAAAAATTGAAATCGTAGCTCGACTTATTTCAGGTGTACTGTTTTTTATAAACTTGAGTGTATATTCCTGCTGCTCAGTCAAGCGCATCAACAAAAAAATTGTTAATGCAGTTTGAAATTAAAGGGTAATTGCAGATTAACAAAAATGATCAGTAAATTCATTTGATGTCGCCTACCAGTTAGTTCTGAGTGAAAAGTGTTTGTCAGTTGGCTGCATTGTTCGACAGTTCCAATCACGGGGTAGTGAATAATTTTAAATGGAAAAAAGTTTCGTTCAAGTTACTTCACAGAGAGATACTTTAAATATGCTTTTTTTGCATTTAATAGCCCTTCATCATGGCTTTTCGGATATTCTCCGATGCGAGTTTTTGGCATGCCACGCAGAAAGATATGCGCATAATTTGGCCAATTGTGAGCTAATTGAGGTCTCATTTCAGGTTAATCACATGCTTTGGAATTTTTTTCATTGAGGAAATGTATCTCCCTGTGAGTACAAAAAACACGATCTCTTAATGCGTTATCATAAATAAATGGCCTCTTTTCATCTCATTGTTAAAAAGGAATCCATTTTTTAAATAAAAATCTCGACCATTGTTACAGGTACGTATAACTCAAGAGGGCAAAAAATGAGCCGCAAATGTTTCAGAAAGAAAGGTAAATGTTCTTTATTCTGGCATTCATTAGCTTTAAGTATGCTTTTGATCTTTTTCACGAACCCTTATGTGGAAGAAAAAATCGCAATTATCTTTAATAACGAACCACTTTTTAAATTGAAAATGGTCTTTAATAATTATTATTGCATTCCGAAAGCAACGTGAAGTTTTAGAAGGCAGTTATACTTGTGACAGAATAAGGTTGGTGCTACGTATTTTTTGCGAGGAATTTCTTGAAGCAGTCAAATAGCCATGCGCTTCTTATGTTAATTTCTGAAAAATAAAATTGGATCAAATGAAGACATCTGGAATTGCGGTTACACGAGTTAAAACAATATACTTGCCTTTCTGCAAATGAAAGTACCTGATTTTATTTCCATTATGGGATATTTATGTACATTCTTCCTAGAATGTTACATATACGCTGATAATATCAATTGTAGGATGCAAATACTCTTCCTCTATTATTATTCTCATCTGAGTTGCAATGTAAAAAGATGTCACATTAAATGAACAAAGAAAATAATATATATATATTGATCAAAACTTGATTTCGTACATTAAGTACTGTCATACGGTTTTAACAATACTGATCAATACTGATTTAGTTTAATATTTTAACAAGCAGGTGTCCGTCAGTGGTTATTGTAACTTGGGTTCTTTACTTTCACCTGCAATAAGAACACAACATGTTTAATGAAGCAAACGGTGTATTTAACGATATCAAAATACACTGAAGAGCAATTGAATTAGAGACAGTTGGCGTTATGAAAATGTGGCGGTGTCGGCAGCCTTGTAAACGGAAACGACATGACGTATGCAGCAATCCGACAATATAAGGAGTGATGCGACGGGAATCAGTAAGAGTCGGACGCAGTATGGTTAAGACGAAGGATCTAAACGCATTTGATCGTGGACAAATTGTCGAACCTAACGAATGGGTCACTCCATCTTGGAAGTCGTGCAGCCACTGGGATTTTCAAGAGCCACTGTGTCACGGGTGCACCGTGAGTACATCGAATCCGGTAAAACCATCCCTGCAAGGGCCAACTGCTGTGGACAACAGAGTGTGGATGAGCGGGGTCATCGTCTGCTAGCTCGCATTGTAACAGCGGATAGACGGGCCACAGTGAAAGAAATCACTCCGCAATTTAACGCTGGTGCACAAAAACGTGTAAGCAGCCACACCATCCAGAACCATCTCCTCGCTATGGGGTACAGAAGCCATCGTCCCACGAGGGTACCGCTGCTGACCGCATATCACAGGGTGCAAAGATTTGCATGGGCGCGGGAACATCGCCACTGGACCCTAGACATGTGGAAAAATGTTGCCTGGACTGATGAGTCGAGATTCAGGTTGGTACATGCGGATAGCAGGATACGAGTAAGGCGCAAACCACATGAAGCGATGGATCCTTCTTGCCAGCAGGGCACTCTTTAAACTGGTGGGGGTGGCATTCTCGTCTGGAGACTGTTTACGTGGACTGAAATGGGACCCCTGGTACGTGTGACATCGTCCCTCATAGGTCAATGTTACCGGGATATCCTGGACGACCATTTGCTCCCGTTTGTGCGTCTTCAACATCCCACTGGGGACCTCATCCTGCAACAAGACAACGCACCGTGCCATCGCTCCCGAATTGCATCCGAATGGTTGTATGAACACTTCACCGACGTGACCTCGCTTTCTTGGCCAGCTAGGTCACCTGACATCAATCCCATCGAGCACATGTGGGATGCCATCGAGAGAGATTTTCGAGACTCTGACCTCCCTCCATCAAATCTTTGTAAACTGTGTGAGCTTGTTCAGGGGTCGTGGATCCGTATGGCTTCCCAACGTTTCCGGTGTCTGGTCAAGTCCATGCCGAGACGAATCGCCGCCGTCATCAGGGCGAAAGGTGGTGCTACACGTTACTAGACAGGTATCTCTAATTCAATTGCACTTCAGTGTATGTTTGACCAAAAAGTACAAGACTTTATGGATAAAAAAATATTTTTAAGTCTGAATTTGTGTTAGTGCCTTGAAAAGCCGCTCGTTGGCAAGTGAAACCTTGACACATATTGTATGAACACACCGGTATACACTGAAGAGCCAAACGTCATGGAATACATATCTAGTATCTTGTAGGACCTCCTCCAGCCCGGCGAAGTTCAGCAACTCTGCGTGGCTTCGATTCCACAAGTGGACGGAAGACTTCTGGAGAGATGTTGAGCCATGTTGTCTTAGCCTCCCCCCCACCGAATTCCCTGGTATCAGTATTTCGGTTGCGAATGGACTTTTCCACCGCGTCCCATAAAAGCTCTATTGGGTTCATCTTGGACGAACTTGGTAGCCACACCATCCGTCGGAACTGTCCAGAATGCTCCTCGAACCAATTTTGGACAACTTAGGCCCGATGACATGGTGCATTGTTCGCCTGGAAAATCCCATCCTTGTTGGTTACATGAGGTCCATGAAGGTCAGACAGCATGAGGTCCATGAAGGTCAGGTCCATGTTGGGTACATGAGGTCAAATGGTCACTCACCAAAGCAACAAAGCGATTACCGGTTAAAGACATGTTTGCGAGGACCCAAACCGTGCCATGTAAAGACACCCCACACATGTATGGAATCACCACAAGCATGCACAGTGCCTTGTTGAATGCCTGGATCCATGGCCACATGGGGTCTGCGCCAAACTCGAACAATACCATCAGCTCGTAACAACTAGTAGCGTGACTCATCGGACCACGCCACATGTCGCCAGTTTTCCAGGATCCGATTACCGTGTTCTCCAGCCCTGATGAGGCACCGTGTCGGATGTCGTGACGTTAACAAAGTCACTCTTATGGGTCTTCTGCTCCCACACCCCATGGTAGCTAAATAACGTTGCACGGGCATGATGATTGTCTCTGGTACCTCTTGCATTGAATGTGGATTTTACTTGAGCCTGTGTCGCTTGTCTATTAGCATGGACAATCTTGGTCAGACGCATCTGGTCACGGTCATTCAGCAATCGTGGTCGTCCACTGCGCTGTCCACTGTGGATGGTAAATGCCTTCCATGAGGTATTCTCGGTACACACGGTTTTTCCCACCAAAACGTCTTCTGCTTTTCGGTTTATACTTATTTACGGTGTATCCATAGTGATTTGTTCTATGTTTGACCGTTACTAGAGTAGTTAGGAAAGTCCGAGTTCTCAGGAAAACCTTCTATTCGTTGGTTCTGATTGCATTCTTTCGGTCGAACCAGTAATTCCGAAACTGAAATGCGCAACTTGACCTTCTTTTCTAATTTTCACTCTCACAAAATTCTTATAAATTTTATTCTTTGTCATGCACATCATGTGCAAAAATTTGAATAAAAGAGATAAAGAGTAATACTTCAGTTATTCAATAATATTGCTAGACATAGAAAATTCTATATCAGGAAGTATTTGTCTGAGAACCCATGCAAATTGGTGGTATTTATCGACAGAGACTTAAATGTAAATACAGTATCTACCAACAAGTAATTGGACACCCCTGCAATCGACGATATCTGTGGTCCTGATACACGTCACGGCCGCCGCCGTTAAATATCGTGTGAGTAACAACAACGCAACCAGTCGCATGAAAGATGCCACGCAGTTCGGAGCTCTCTGATTTCGAGAAAGGTGTTCTTGTCGGGTATCACAGAAATGGCCGATTCATACGTGACATATCCAGCGAGTTGAAGTACCCAAAATCGACAGTGGCCTACGTGATTGGCAAGTGGAAGATGAGAGGTGACTGTCGGAATGTGCCCGGACCCAGCAGAAACACAAAACTAGGAGTTAGATACAGACAGGTGCTGCCCAGAGAAATTCGGAAAAACCGAACCAAATCGATGGGCTACATCCGCGAGGAGTTTCATCAGGCATCCGGTAGTGTTCTTTCGACGAATACCATCCGTAAGGAAGCCCATCCGCTCGGTTATCATGGACGTGCTGCCGCCCACAAGCCTTTGATCACCAAGTCTAATAGCGCTGCTGGGCTAACGTGGTGCAAAGAACGTCGATAGTGGACCGTTGAACAGTGGAAACATGTTCTCTGGAGCGACGAATCAAGATTCACCCTCTACCGTTCGGATGGCAGGGTCTGGGTTTGGCGTCTGCCTGGAGAACGCCTCCTGCCGGAATGTATTGTGCAAACTGTGAAGTTCGGTGGCGGTGGAATTATGCTATGGGGGTGCTTCTCCTGGTATGGCACGGGACCCTGGTCGCAATTCCTGGTAGACTCAACGCCGAGACCTACTGCACCATTTTGGATGACCATGCGCTTCCTACGTTGTGGCAGTTTTACGTGTTAGCCCCATGTTACTTTCAGGATGACATGCCCACCGGTCATGTTGCGAGGTCCACCATGGCTTGGTATGGTGACAATGGGGTTAATCGAATGGACTGGCCTGCGCAGAGCCCGTACGTTAACCTTATCGAGCACCTCTGGGACGAGTTGGAGCGTCGACTTAAGGGGTGCCCCCACCGTCCGAAATCGGTGAAGGAACTGACCTGTCTTCTCCAAGCCGAGTGGAAGAAATCGCCGCTTGTGGAGGCTCCACCAACTATTGAAGGTGAATAAACTTCGCTTTCCTTTGCTATCACAGGTGTCCAATTACTTGTTGGTAGATAGTGTAGTTGCAGTTGCGAACCAATAGCGTGGAGATAAAGAAGGGTGAACGATTAGGTGAGATAAAAAGGGTGAACGATTAGGTGAGATAAAAAGGGTGAACGATTAGGTGTAGAAAACTTTGATCGTTATCACCTGCGCATATGAACTACAGCGTCGGGGTGTAATCGGTGGCTAAACCCCGTGTAATGAGTGAAAATCACTGCGCGACGTCATTGGAAATCTTATCATCCCACAGACACAGATAGCTTTACCAGAGGCTTTATCACATATGTACGGCTGGTTGTTTCTTGCGTTGCATCGGGATGCATTAACTGTTGGCTGATTGTTAAGCGAGTAACTGGAGAAAGGTTACGTGTGTCACCCTACTAATGCCTCAGAAGCACGACCGAAATCTTCTGTCGTCGTATTCAACAGCAAGCCGTGGCAGCTGCACTATTCACAGCGTACGGCATTCGACGAAGTGTACAGGCAGCTATGTAAATCCTCGTATCAACACGCACTGTGAATCGCAGATTGGCTGAAGAAGCATTGAGCTCTCGCCAGCCATTGCGACGACTGACGCTCATTGCTGTCTATCGTTACGCATGTCAACAGTGGTGCCGTACCAGACACGACTGCCAGACGAATGGAACTAAGTCGTATTCAGCTACGAGTCCCACTTCTGTTTCCGCGCCGACGATCGCTGATTGAGAGTCTGGAGTCGACGTGGGCTCCGCGCGGATCTTCCTACCGTCTGTGAGCGTCACAGGGCTCCCCTCTGCCTGTTGTCCTTGTTCAGGGCACTCTCAGTTTCCACAGCCGTTCACCGCTAGCACGCACAGTGGGTAAAACAACAGCACGACAATACGTCGATGAGGTGCTGCAGCCTATTTTGTCGCCGTATCACCGTGGTACCGTTGGTTCCCAATTTCAACAAGATCAAGCTCAGCAACATACTGCTTAGATCAGCATACAGGACTTCCAAGGTGTCCAGATGCTGCTCTGGTCAGCTCGGTTCCGAGACTTATCCCCAACAGGGAACTTGTGCAACATCATTGGAAGACGGCTAAACGCCTCTGCAAAACTCATTCGTAACGACGGGGAATTGTGTACGCTGATTAACGACGCTTGGTCAGCGATTGCTCAGGACACAAAGTGAATACTTTTCCATTCGATGCCACGCCGTGTTGCCGAAGGCATAGTCCAGCATGACGGTCATACGACCTACTGACACAGGCCACATTACACTGTCTCCTCTCCCACAGCATTCACGTAATCCCTCAGAACTCAAGTCACACCTTTCGAATAGACTCGTGTACATCTGTGGTAAGTTTCGTCTCATTTCGTGCATTCCTTCATGGTGTGGCGTTTTCTATGTCGAGCAGATTGAACGAATTTTATGAATATCAAATTGAATCTGTTCATGCATGATAAATTTGGCAATATGTTTAAATTAAACATAGTTTCTTTTCGACCGATCCCATAACGCGAGGAATAAGTAAATATAACGACTGGTTGTTCTCTAATGTATTTATTGGAAATACAGTTAAAACTAAGGCTATGTTTTTTGCAAGACAGAATCCAAACCAATATCAAGATGCAACTATTTACTATAATAATGATAAAACCGTCATAGTGAATTATTTCACCTATTTAGGAGTAACACTACAGCATAACTTAAAATGGGGTCGACATATAGAACAAACTATTGGTAAAATCTCTAGAAACATAGGAATAGTTAGCCGGGTACTTAATAATCTTACTTGTAAAACCCTTAAATTGTTATACTACACTTTTGTGCATACACACTTTAACTATTGTCTATCCTGATGGACACAAACTAATATTAAGAAACTCCAAGTAGTCCAGAATAAATTTATTAGATTATTAGACCTTAAACTAAATACTAATAGTAATAATACACCTTATCTAAATATTTATAAGTATATGCAAGTAGATAATAATAAACATAACATTTTGAATATAAAACAATTATATCAGTATGCTTTGGGATTAAATATGTTTAAAAGGATTAAACAGAATATCAATACAGACATCATAGATAAAAATTTTGATATCCGAAATTATGAAACTAGAAATAGATTTTAGATAAAGCTATGCTTGCCTAGAACACAACAAATGAAACAAAGTACCAACTATCAGGGACCAACTTTTTGGAATCTTTTACCTGAAGAACTAAAACACATTAATAATTATAACTTGTTTAAAAAAAGACTAAAACATACTTGCTTAGTTTGAAAAAAAACTATTACTATATAACTTTTTAATCCCTTTCTAATTGCTACTAATATCTACTAACAACTGCTGATCTGCTGCATGACCTAGCTACCACAGTTGTGGCCAAAATTGTGGAAACCTTTTGGAAAAAGTGTATTTTTGAGATTTGATAGCTCATAACACCACTTTTTTTGGAGTAATACCATAAAATTATATATCAATGCAAAGATAATGTCATCAAGAATTTAATGCAGCAAAGTTTGTTCAACTATCTGTACTCCATGAAAAGTTTTAGCCAAATAACCAGAAAAAGGAAACTCAAATTGCTTAACATGAAGTAGCTTTCCTTCATTTGGATGTAGCCAATAAGCATGAGTGTTTAGAGAACCAATCAGGTGTCATCTTGTTTTGGCAATGAGCCAATCATGTCACAGCAGGATTTAGCTATTGATGTCATGTATTGGAGCTGAGAGGAGGACGTTTGTCATGTGTTTTCTATCCAGTTTTTTTTTGTGTGTATTCTTTCATTTACTGAGCTTGTAAAACGTAATAAAATTAAAGAAATGGCGCAAAGAGTTCATTGATCACCCAGAAAGAGATGTAAAATAGTACTATTAAGTAAACAAGGCTTTATGAAGAAATTGGTAGAAATTTAACCAAAGGGGGCATTTCTAAATTTTTGAAGAGGTGTAAGGAGACTCAGTCACTACAAAACCAGACTGGTAAAGGCAAAAAAAGGTGCACAACAGCAGTTGATGATGAAATAATTAAGAGACTGTGCCTAGGTGACAGACGAAAATAATCTGGGTGTATACAAGATGAAATGGCGCAATGCAATGTGAAGTTCAGTGCAAGGACTGTTCGGCGCAGACTGCAGGAATTTGGCCTGAAAGCTAGAATTCCACAAAAAGGCTATTTTCACCTCTCAAACAAAGGTTGAAAGACTAAAATGGCCTAAAACCCATGTTAACTGGACAGCGGAACAATGGGACATTGTTATTTGGAGTGATGAGACCAAAATCACCCTGTTTGGTAGTAATGGCATAAAATGCGTAAAGAGAAGAATCGGAGAAGATTTGCATCCTGATTGCCTTACATGTACCGTGAAATACCCAGTTAGTGTTATGATCTGGGGTTGTATGACATCAAAAAGTGTGGGCAGAATTTGCGTGATTAATGGGAATATAAATGGACACAAATACATAAATGAAATACTTGAGCCCAAACTGAAGCCTTCCGCACGTGATTTTTTCCAAGATAATGAAGCATTTATATTTCAACAGGATTCAGCTCCATGTTATGTTGCTGGTGTGTGCAAAAAGTGGTTTCAAGATAATCATATTCCACCGCTGAAATATCCTGGTAATAGCCCAGACCTTAGCCCCATCGAAAATCTATGGAGCTATATAAAGAAACTTGTTAGTCGGAAGCAACCCATCAATAAAACCCAATTAATAGAAGCAAGAATTCAATCTTAGTTTCACGTTGTAACAGCTGCAGGACTAAAAAACGTGGCTCACTCCATAGGAAGGCGTTGTAAGGCCGTAATTAACGCTAAAGGTTACCCAACTAAGTATTAACTGACATGGTGAGAATTTTTGTACATCTCATTTTTTCTATGTGTTTCACTTTTCTTCTTTATAACTGCTATTCTAATACAAAATCATTCATAAAAGTTATTGCATTACATACATTCTTGATGAAATTATCTTTCTATTGATATATAATTTTATGGTATTACTCCAAAGAAAAGTGGTGTTGCGAGCCATCAAACCTCAAAAATACACTCTTTCCAAAATGTTTCCACAATTTTGGCCACTACTGTATTTACCTTAACTCTTTGACAAATTTTACATAACTTGTATCTGTCAAGTAGGGAGATCGGGCCTTTAGTCAGGTGATCAAAGACCTTTTCTCCTATTTCCCTCGCTGTTATAATAATTGCTTTTGTTACACTAAAATGTAAATATAAACTTGATGTAAGTTATGATGTAACAGCTAAACATATAAAATTGTTATTATTATTATTAAGTTCGGTTTCCCAGAGTTATCTAGAAATCTTCATACTGCACCTCATTCCTTTAATTTCTTGATTTGGTCTCAGTATTGTGATTTTATTATAAATAGTAATAAATATGAAATACTTAAGAAATATATCTTTTTAATAATATTCAGAAACTATTATTTTTGCCAGTGAAGGACAAGAAAGCTTGCGTTATCAGTGAGCAAAAAATTTAAATAATTGCATGTTATTCCTATGTAATAATTTTTGTGCAGTTTTAAGAACATAAATGTTTACTGTGTGGAGCAAAACGGCATTTTTTTCAGGACCTAAAGAATACGATGATGAGCAAAAATAACATCGTCGTCGACCACGAAAAAGCATAGACAGAAGGACTTCTTTACAGGGTGAGGAAGCAGCTTTCTTTGACAGTGACGTATGACCCCAAGCCCAAAGAAAAATCATGAAGTAATTTTACTTCTTTATAATCCACCTCACGATTCCAAAAAGAAAACATGACTTGAAAGTTTTTCATGATGCGCCGTTCTTCACTACTTAGTTTGAGGTAAAAAAGTGGAAAAAATGTATACAAACAAAATGTCAGCAAAAAATAAAAATAAAAAAAATAGTGGTGTGAACTCATTTCAGGATGTTTTTTTACAGTACCTGTTTTTAATTAATTCATTATTTTTTTAATGGCTGCTGTATGTTTTGCTGAAATGACGTTTATTATGGCTGAAGAAAAACTGTTACTACTGCAGTTTTTTCTTTCCAGGAGTACATGAGTTTTTGATTAATGCTGGAATTAAATAGCTGTTCTTAACATAAAGAAAAAATAACTTATCAGGTAAAAAAATAACCTACAGCTGCAACAGCGAGTAGGAATATTAAGTGAAACCACTAATTTATGCAGAGGCTCACCAACGTTAACGCAGAAAACGCTAACTGCTTGTTTTTTTCCATGAATTGAAATTCCTTAATCCGTTAACATCCATATTTGTGACTCATGAATCAGCTTTACTTACATAATATTTACTGCTGCTCACAGAAAATATTGCATCAAAAAATGAGCAAACATACTGCAGTAGAAGATGAAGGTAGAAATCAAACAGAGGTTATCGCTCTTTCCACGTTTATAAGTGAGTCACGGAAAAATTCTCATTGGCCGCCATCGGGAATCGAACCCAGAGTCTTCCAGTTACCCGCCGGATATGCTTCAACTGCACCACAGCGGCCTCGAATTGCACGAGAGTAAGTGGGAGATGGGGTTCGACTCCCCTCTCTATCGGTCATAGTGCGCGCTCTGAAATGGACGTGACCTCACACAGGTGCGCTTCAGAGCCAAAATAACGCAGTACATCAAATATTAGTGCATCAAACATAAGTGAGTGCATCAAATACGGATACCCGACATAAAAAGCTGTATATCTCTAAGTACTGTAAATTTTTTTATGCATGCCAGTTGTGAATAAATTGGCTCCGATCAGCCAATAGACTTTCGTCGGCTGAGAACTGTTTAAATCCGGACAGTATATGCCAATGAATAATCATTGAACTTTAATAATAAATACAGCCTATGAGCGAGACTATTTGACGCCCCTCCTTCATCATTATCATTATTTGCTTTATTTTAATTGATTGAATTTCTGTAGTCTCGTGCGAGTCCTGTAGTTGCATGAATAATTTATGAGAGTCGGAAGAATTTCTTGGGTTTGATTAGCTAAATTGTAGTCTGAATTCTTTTCACCAGTTCATAAAATTTCGGCGATAAAGAGCTCACAAATAGTTATTCGAAATTATAATGTTTACCTCCGGGTCGTCAGCCAACGCCTGATATCCTGACATCTAAATTCATAAAGCTATTTTTATTCGATGATGTGGCGCCCCGGGGCGCAGCAATATATACAAAGTTCATGTAATTTTCCATTCATCCAAATCAGCATATTGACTGGACAGTTCCGCGCCGAAAAAAAAAACTGAGGACGCAATAAAAAGAGAGTAGTTGTACTGAAGGATCACACAAAATAAATTTTAAATTTTTGACAAAATAATATCCTGTGTAACACATTACGTCATTCCTAAGTGATTTCTACTTCGACATTTCTCAATAAAATGAATAACTTACAGTCAGTGAACTACTCAAAGAAAGCAGTTTCTGCCAGATATTATACACTTTTAATTAAAATATGCAAATAACAAATTAAATGCAAATTTGCTGCGCGTAACTGAACAGAAAGTTGAAGAGGCTTGTACAATAGAGTGGAGCGAAAAACACTTTTTTTAAATCTGAAACGTCACCATGTGCAATACTTGCGATTTTATTACTGAAATTACTCCCCGAAATATGCATGGCATTATTCGATATCTTAGGCTTCTCCAAGAACCTCGAAGTTTGAAAGTTATAAGGAAAAATGGGTTAAAAACACCCGCTTTCTCCATTTTGTAAATATACAAAAATACTGTGTCACCATTTTATTTAATATCACCTTTGAGTTTATAAACACGGGTAAAGGTTCAGCAGACATGAGTTAATTTACCTTTGAGTTTATAAACACGGGTAAAGGTTCAGCAGACATGAGTTAATTTCTTAGGCTTTTCCAGATACCCTAAGGTATGTAATTTTTCGACAAAAATGGCATGATAAGTTAGCATTAAGTTCGACAGCCGCCTTATTGTTACCAATTTGGGCTTAACATTAACAACCTTCCCCCCTCTCATACTTTCTGGAAACCTCGTGTTGATGTTCAGAAGCATAGCTTGCTGTTTTGCGCTCTCCTTTGTTTTTGTTACCTTTTTCACCTCATCCCACCCCTCCATCACAGAGGATCTCCCTTTGCGAACTCGCTGAGTCATATCATCAGAGTCGCACAGATCCTTTTGGGAGATAATGTTGGCTGATTTGCGGCATAATGATACAACAGTTTCTTTCACTTCTAGTGACGTTGATTGGAGCGTACCGGCATTTTTGTTTTGTCGTTCAACTACTTAAGATCGCTGAAACAAGAAATTAAGCTAATTGCCCTATCCTCGGGAGTTACAAGGAGATGCATGAAAATGTGTTGCCTACGTACGAAGATGTAGTGTGCCGTTACTACCTTGTGAGGAATACTCTTAGGCAGGAAGGTGCAAATTGTGAGCTTGCTGCAGCAGAAATAGCAAGTATTGTCGCGGACACAGTGCTAAGTATATGGAAGAAAGCATCTCTTCGACATCACTCCACTAATCAGTTGTAAAGCATATTACCGCATACAACACTGAAATGCAAAAGCTGAAAGACACGCTGCAAGAATGGATGAAACCTACCGAAAGAAGGTTGAACAATTTCGTGTAGATTCGCAACGTATTTTTGGCATATGCTCATGCAAGTGCAGATGTTTTAGAACCTGCAAATGCAGCGCTGCAAAAAAGGTACCCGTGGAAGAGCAAGACTTTCTAATGGACCAGAGAACAAACAGAAGAATGATAGTAGGTGAGCTTGACGCAAAAACCACCAGTGTACGGAAGAGAAGATCAGCTCGAAAGAGTGATAGGTAAGAGCATGTGCATAGGAAATTGCAGGAAACTGCATCATTGAAATCGGCCCTGCGAGTCGAGGATGATACTTCAGAAGATTGTGCAAATACTAATTCTGCAGAAAAACCAGACAAGCCGGGTTCTAGTCATTTGTTGGCCTCGGAGAAAGATTACGATTTCACTCCACGTCGTTTTTCCAAACCGAGGCGTCAGATGACACTGTCTGCATTTTCTAGAAAGTGCGATAGGCGAGGCATCAGCGACCGAGCGGCAGCTGATCTTGCGTCGGCGTTGCTTCATGATGTAAGTGAACCGGTTCAGTCGAAAGAATGTAATGTATCGGTTATCGACCAGCATAAAGTACGATAAGATAGGAAACATGCCCGTCAAACAATTAAAGATGAGGTAAACTTGACTGGTCGCAAGATTGTAGCTTTATTTTTATACGAAAGAAGGGATGAAACTCTTACGAATACACAGACAGATGATGGTAAGTGGAACAAGCGGAAAGAATGGGAGGAGCATATTACACTTGTTGAAGAACCGGGTTCGGTCTATTTGGGACATTTTGCACCGAAGAGCAAGAGTGCAAAGGACAGTTCCGACGGTATCTTCAGCTTATTGAACCAGAAAGGCATTGACTTGTCGGAGTCAGTCTTTATTGAAAGTGACTAATACCAGCACAAATGAAGGTATAATTAGGCCCCTTGAAGAGAAGCTCAATTCTCCCGAACACTGTATTATATGTCAACTTCATTTTAATGAGCCCACCTCACTGAAACCCTCGACGGGAAAACATCAGGTCCAAGAGGATTTAGTGGATTGATTGGAAAGCGCCTGAAGACGTACGAAAACTTACCTATTGTTAATTTCCATAAAATTGAATTTTCGCTTCAGTCCGACATTAACTATAGAGATCTTATCTCGAATCAACTTTATTTGTGGGAAATTTGTAAGGCAGTCTCTGTAGGTGATTGCCCATAAGATCTGGCAAATCGGGATCCTGGAGCACTTGCACTATCCCGCTGGCTGACCCTCGCAAATCGCATTCTGCGTTTGTATGTTCGAACTAGTGATCCAACACCACATCTTGTCTTATTAGCCACCTTCATAATAAAAGTATATGCAACATCGTGGTTCACGATCAAATGTAACGGTACCTGTAAAGATAATCCAAGAAATTTGCAGCTTTTTATTTCTCGGTTTGAGTATCTTCTAGATCATTTAAAGGATATTGTAAAACGAGTCGTCCAAGACAACGCGTATTTTGCCCATGCAGAAAACTTACTCGCTGCAATGCTGTTTGACGACATAAGGTTTGTCCGTGAGCTTGTTGTTCGACGCATCATGAAGGCTAGGAAATCTTCCGAACAAACAACTACCATTAGGAAGTTTCGTATTCCTAAGCTGAATTCTCAGAGCAATGATTACATCGACCTAATAGACTGGTAATAGTGTATTGTGACGAAGGCTCCCATGACATGGAAATGGAAAGACGATGAGCTTCTGGAATTACTACAGTCGGATAAATATCCAAGTTCTGCCACGAATTTACAAAAATACCCTGCCATTCTCAGGCAGTAGAGAGGATGGTTAACACTGTAACAGCTTCTTCTGCTCATGTGTGCGGCCTTCTTGCAAGAGATGGATTCATCAGAGCAAAAATTTTGGATAGGAAGCTGATGCCAAGTTTTTAAAAAAGTCTGATTTCCAAGTGAAATAAACTTACTCCTCAAGTTATACTACTAGGTAAGACTGGTGTCTATCATATTTACATAACTTATGCCATTTTCGGAGAAATATGACAAATTGTGAGGTCTTTGGGGAAGCCTAAGAAATTAACTCACGTCTGCTGAATTTTTACCCGTGTATATACAGTCAAAGGTGATATTAAATAACATGGTGATACAGCATTTTTTATATTTACAAAATGAAGAAAGCGGGTGTTTTTAAACCGTTTTTCCCTAGATAACTTTCAAATTTCGACGTTCTTGGGGAAGCCCAAGATATCAAATAATGTCATCCATATCTCAGGGGTTCATTTCAGTGATAAAAGCGCAACTATTGCACATGGTGACGTTTCAAATAAAAAAAGTGTTTTTCGCTCCACCCTATAGTACAGTCGGTGACATTGAACTCTATCACACAAAGTCGTTTGATTCTTATTCAAATTGACAGGACATGGCAGCACGACTTCACGTGCAAATATGGGATTCTTCAGCCCTTTTACAGACATACTGTGTATCGTCAATCTGTATAGCTATATTGCATATACATTTCAATATCTACATCATATGGCAAAACATATCGTCACGACAACTAAATGCTCTGCGAGGATAATTGTAAGAATACTGAGTGATCGAACAAAGTGAAGGCTGGAGCAAAAGCTTCACCTGCAAGATGCCAAGAGAGCACGAACGTTAGTTATATAGCCAAATTATGGCGTATGAGGGAGGAAAGGTTATTGGGCTTCATGGTGTTGGGTAAATTGAGACTAATTTCGTTCTCATCTGCGGATAAGGTAACCAGCAGTTCTGCCCACAGGGAATGCTTCAGCCCAGCTGCCAGTGTCTCATGGGGCACTTCTGCTGCGTATGAGAAACAAGGTTGCCGTGCATTGGGCATGTCTACTCGGACGCGGAGAGGTGTGGGCGGGTCAGAGTGTGGGGTGTGGATGCGGGTGTCAGGCTGTGGCGTCGCAGCTGGTGCTTTCGGAGTGGGAGCTGGAGGGAGCAGATGGCCGTATTTGTTAGCAGGCGGTAAAATGCCCACGGGCGACGGCTTGGCGTGCCAATTCGGCACACGGCGGGTATCCGGTTATTTAGGTCAGCTTGATCGTCCTCGCGACCATCTGGTCGGAAGAGCCTTGTTCTAACAACTAAGCCACTGATTCGTCCCTGATGAGCCCCATGAGTTTACGCGAACAAGCCTGTAATCCACAAAAATACGACAGTCATTTGATGTTGGCAACAAGAGTTACAAGAAGCCATACACGATCGCCAGCAAGAATACGGTGCAAGCCGGAGAGCCGACTGATTCTGCGACAGGCGTCCACTGCACCAAATATTACGTTGGCCGACATCAATAGAGATGTCAGCCAGCAACAGAGAATTTACGCAAGCCTGCCACGCCTAACTGAAGCAGCTATTTTTCGCCAACTTCAAAGAACAGCGCTGGATGCACCGTTGTTTATTTCATCGATTCCCACTGACTTTCAGACATCGTCACCACACGAACAACTTAAGATGCAAAGTGTCGTCATAATGAGAGACGAATCCTGCCATTTTTTAGAAGCAGATGGCTGCCGTATACATGTGTGATGACAACACGTTCATCGCTCCAATCCAGCTCCCATTGGCTGAGCAACCTGCTCCGAGCAACAGGCTTTATGAATGGGAGTAAAGTAAATCCATACAGATTGTCGTGTCTGTTCTGTTGCAAGGGACCATGACAGCGCTCTAAATCGACGAGTTAATGGAACATTTAGTGTACCATTACAGCATCAGAATTTGGAGACAGTGAATGATGTTATATGATCCGTTTATAAGTGAAATGAAAAATGCGTTTTCTCAGTGACTGCGCTGATACGGTATCTTACTAATTTTCTAACCTGTATTGTTGCCTGTTTATCCTGATTGTAAACACTTGTTCCGGATGGCGCATTTTCAAAATAACAGAATGTATATCGGCTTTCGAAATCCAGATTCCTGCATAATCATAATAAAATATCATAATTCGCATGCAAAATAAGTTATCTGGTCGAACAGTGATATCTCTGAGTTAAAAGAGGAACTGTAGATAGACTTAAACAGGGACCTGTACCAAGCTTTTAGTAAACGTTTTAAGTTGGTTTTT
The DNA here is from genome assembly GCA_039090855.1 of Macrothele yani. Classification (NCBI taxonomy): domain Eukaryota; kingdom Metazoa; phylum Arthropoda; class Arachnida; order Araneae; family Macrothelidae; genus Macrothele; species Macrothele yani. The sequence goes on from CM077017.1 coordinate 10,871,579, forward strand.
ACTTACTTCCATACAGAACATGGCTATCAGAGATTTGTTTGAAGCATATAAAACGTGGACTAGGATACCAAAGGCAGGAATGTCCTCCCCCCCCGGTGGCGCAGCGACCTAAACGCTAGCTCGTGACCATTCGTGCGAGATGGGCTTGGTTTCGAATCCCATTGAGGAACGCATGTTTCGTTTGCCTACTGGTTCTGTGCCTTCCCTAGAACAAGTGACCCTAAATTAGGGACGGGTGACTAATTATAGCAAATTCAGTCGCTCACGATGTTGGTTAACTCCCCTCCCAGCCCTCCAGAAAATGTGAGGATTTCTGTCTATTTCGAAATTAAAGTTTTTGACAATCATGGAGTTTTCTTTATTGTTTTCACCAAGGTGACAAAAAGAGTTTCAAAAGTAAACATTGCCATTGCAAATTGAAAAACATAGTATAACAGGAGTACGGCTAACTGCAGTGATTTGACTTTTTAACATTTACCTGATCAGTAGCCCCGCCCCGGTATTCAAGTGGTATAGTCCATCCCATATACACTGCTGGCCACCCAAAATGCAACACCAAGAAGGAATCGAGATATCAAAGCCAGATTTACTGGACACCTAAAAACAGATACAAAGATGAAACGATTGAGCTTACAGGCCCGTGCGACTTGCGGAACACGCAGACATCAATAGTTCGTGTGGCCCCCATGGTTGGCAATAACGGCCACTACACGCCGCGGCATCGAACGAAAGAGGCTTTGGATGTGGGCTTGGGGTATGTCGGCCCAGGCTGCTTCCACACGTTGCCACAGTTCATCAGGCGTAGCCGCGGATGGTGTTTTCCGGGACACTCGGTTGCCGATCAGCGACTAGACATGTTCGATGGGCGACATATTGGGAGAACAAGCAGGCAACGGCAGCAGTGACACCTTGTTGGCCGTAAAAAATTATTGCACGATGCGTGCCACTTGCGGGCGCGCATTGTCATGTTGAATTGTGGCCGCTGGCAGGTCCTGCAGGTAAGGGAGGACTACAGGCTCCAAAACGTAAGACATGTAGTGGTGGCTGTTGAATGTACCGGCGATGCGTACCAGAGAGGTGCGAGCGTCATATCCAATTGCGTCCCAAACCATAACGCCAGGCGACGGACCGGTATGGAGATGCATAATGCAGGCGTCATACAGTTTCTCGCCGCGGTGCCAGCACACGCGGATCCCAGCATCGTGGTGCTGCAGGTAGAAGCGGGATTCGTCGGAAGAAGACAATGTCGTACCATTCCGTAGTCCAGGTGCGGCGTTCAACGGCCCACTGCCGCCGCATTCGCCGGTGGTGTAACGTCAATGTTAGTTGGAGCAATGGTGCGACAAGTCCACGCTCCCACAGACGACGCCGAACAGTACGTGCTAACACAGTCTGTTGCGCAACACACCCTAATTCATGCGCTAACGTTCGTGATGTGGCGGTGCGAGCCGTCAATGCCCGCCGCACAACATGCTGGTCCTCTAGTTCGGTGGTGTGCCGCGGCTACGGCCATCGCTCACGTCAGTCTGTCTGTCCCTCCTGCACCCACCGAATACATACTCGCCTCACTGTGGCTGGATGTCGTCCCACACGGGCGCCGATGTCTCGGTACGATAAACCGCTGTCGCGATAAGCCACTATTCGTCCTCTGTCGAACTCCGAAACGTGCTGGAATGACTGCCGTATTCTGCGACGAGGCATCAGGAAGCTTCCCACGCACATGTCCAGCAGCACAAAACACTTCCACTACTTACACACCGCCTTCTGTGCACCCTTCTTATAGTACTTCTCGGTGGGGTGCCGGGTGTACATGATTTGCATATGCCCTGCAGCGCTAATGGTTTGCATGTCGTCTCGCGGGCGACACATGCTGCGAATTTCAGGCCAATCGGGTGCTTCCTTCTTGGTGTTGCATTTTGGGTGGCCAGCAGTGTATATATGGAAATACAATTTTGTAAACGAAAACAGTTGCATGCAGAAAATAACAAAGACTTCTAGTGGGACATTATGTATCATGACCAGCAACATAATACACTCACGCGGAACTTTGTTGACATCATAAACTTAACATAATATCCTAGCTTTATGAAAACAAACTATTTAACATTGTCCCAGAATTATATGGAAACAAAAAAAGAACAGAAGGATATTTAAATGGGAAATTGACTTTTCTCCACGCACAATAAGCTGAAATATGCGTCCTGGCATACTTTATATTAAATTATGCATAATTGTACCGTCAGTATTATACCAACAGTTCAGGATTTCGGTTTCCAGATCCTTAACGCTTGAAAATTGCCAGTGATTGGTATTAACACTTCGAACCAAAATTTCCCAGAGATTTTCAATTGGGATGAGATCTGGGCTGCGAGCTGGCCACGGCAGTAATTTGACATTGTTCGATCTCACCCAGGTCAACATAGAGGCTGCTGTGTGAATGCTCGCTTTGTCCTTTTCGAAAACCTAATAAGGACCTCCTATTTCAGCAGCAGCTGTTAAAAGTTCCTGGAATGTTACGGCATTTTGACATGCTCACAAAACGCAGATATTAACTTGCCCATTAAATCCAAAAAAGGCCCATACTATCACGGAACTTCCCCTGTATTGTCAGCTTAATGTCTGGCGTTTTTCCGTTCTCATATCATGCCAATAATATTTCGCACTGTCTGGACAATTTAAATTAAATTTCATTTGATCACTAAATAATACTTGGAGCCATTCGATCGTCCATGACATATATCCCAGTTTAATCGAGCTTGTGTGTGCTGTGCCGTTAAAGGCGGAATCTTTCAGTCTTGCATATTTCACGAGGGGTGTCTACTGCATTACTCTGTGAACCGTACTTATCAATGTTTTCACGTTTCCATGTTGACTTATATTCCGTTCTGACAGATTATCATGCACAGCGAGCTTACGGATATGTCGTTTCATTCGAGGCGAAACATTACTATGCCGTCCAAATCGTTTCTGAGATGGATATTTTTTGCTACCATTTAAAACGTTATAAATAGAAGATTTCGATCGTTTTGATGTGTTTGAAATCGTACTTACATTCATTCCTTGATCGTGCAACTCCCGAACGTAAGCTATCTTCACCGCTGACAGCTCTTTTCCGCGTGACATTGTTAAAACTGAATCCTCCTCATCACGTTTACCGACTATTTATCCTGCTCTGGTGCTAAGCTCATTTGTACAGCATATAATGAATAACCTTTTTCTATCAGCTAAGCTAATTATAGTGAATAAAGCTTTCAACTAAGCTAGTAATGTTTTATAATGCTTCTACTACTGAATTATATGCTTGTACTAAGCTTCTAATAGTGAATTCAAATGGTTGTTGTTACTAGTTAATTAAGATCATGAATAAAGTCTCCTACTAGTAGTGTAGTAATAGTATTGACCAAACTTATACCTGGTAGTAATGTTGTAGCAGTAATTAGGATGAATAAAGTCTTAACGCTTATTGTTAATGATAATCAACTAATAACATAAACCTAACAGCCAGACAGAGATCTGACAAAAACTATGAATTGAGAAAGACGTACTTACGACAAAGCTCTTTTATTATATAACTCTGGAATCATCCAACGCACACACACAACTCGTTTCACAATAATGAAGAATCAAACTAATCACATAGAACGAAGCTCTCAATACAACAACAAACTCTCTCCTTCACATAAACCAACGCTCTCCGTACAGCAACAAACGCTCTCCGTACAACAACAAACGCTCTCCCTACAACAACAAACGCTCTCCCTACAACAACAAACGCTATCCCCGGGTATCGTTGAACGCGCCTATTTATACTGGCTACCACCACGTCATGACTTACACTCATTGCCAGATCTCATTCAGCGGGTGAAATAACATCTCGTTCAGTAAGAAGATAATTTACATAGAAAAATAAAATAACCAGAGATAGTAAAATCAAAAGGAAAGTGAATATAGAGTATACGTTACAAGCAATGCGTGTTAGTGTTCTCGCATTTCTGTGAAATTCCATATAATTGTGGGACAATTTCAGTACATTACATGTTTAAAATGCTTAATACATATCCGAAATTAGTATTTTCTCATCCACAAAACATGTCTGCAAAGACTATGTGGTTTATTTTCACCACTGTGTTAATGGATTTGATACACCTTCACTAATCGTACATTTACTCTGTTTTTACCCCTTTCCATATAATTGTGGGACGTACTGTACCAAGCGTTAACTTCTATTCGTCCGAAATCGGTCTCGGGTCGAATCCCGAATGAGACGTAGGTTGCGTGTTGGTGTTACGGCACCGGCGCTCTCTCTTCCCTGGAACCACTGGTCCCAAATTAGAACGGACGACTACCTATAACCCATCGAGTTGCTCACAGTAGGCGTGAAATCATCCGTGCCCCAAGATATTGCATGTTTCGAAAGTTGGGTGTGTGAACTAAGGGGGCGTGTTTAATCTTCGCAGGAATGACAAGTGGTGTGTTTGTGCAATGGTGCTTGCTCTCTACTTTCCATGAAGTCTTTACCTTCGGTTTAAGGATGGAACAATTTGCAAGCTTGTAAAAATAAAAAGTACCTGAAAGCAAGGGAACATAAAGAAGATTACCTCAGACGTCAGGCAGCATTAAACATTTAACATATTCCAAATATTTATTAGCAACAGCATTTTACCCTTGAAGAGAGATCATCCTGCAACTGCTTCCAGTTTCTCTTCATTTGTATCCGCCGTGCAGTTTTAAGCTCAAAGTCCGTACATGTTCCATTACTGCTTTCTTGTTTGTACATCCCGTGAAAAAAATTTCTCTTCGGGCTTAAATAAATTTCCTTCATTCTGTTATGCGTTCAAAGGTACTAAACGTAAGATAAAAAAACCTCCTTAATGCTTTTTTCGCGAAAGTCACTTTCCCCATTAAAGCTCGAAACGCTCGAAATTTAATACCCCAAGCTCTGCAGGACATTTTACTTTCCGACGTCGAAAGTAAATAATGTTCTCCATATTAAAGGTTGGAGCTGTAAAAATCCAATTAGGATCGGTTCGATTTTATAAATGAACTAAAATTTGAGGGGAAACTACCGAACGGAATAATGCATTTTCTTTGACTCCACCAAAGTTACAAACAAGTGCTTTTTTTTGTTCTTCTCTGACTGATCTGATTTGAAATAAGGAGATCATTAATCAAGTTTGTTGTGTTTGCGCTGTATTTTGTTCATCTCACTGAAGGAAACTTCTGAAGTTTTACTAAAATCATTATTCTTTGATTGTCTCTAGTGTTATAGAGACCAGCGCTTTCAATATATCATAAGTCCAAAATCCAGCAGAAAGTGTTAAATCTTATTACGCTCATGCAATTCACGAATTTATGAAAATTGTTCTGGGTACCATAAACATCTGTTCAAGTAATTTACCCAGCTTTTTCAAATTTAATTGAAACCTAACTATTACGTTTTTTATAGTAAAGCAATGAAACCTTTAATTTCCCAAATTGACAGAGGGAAAAACATTGGTGAAACAAAATACCTTATATTTTAACAACACTGCCATTAAACTGTGCAAGGGGGGTAAGAACTGTGTTCAGCTGTCTAAACTCCTTAGGCTTCACCGTGAAAATCCTCTTAAAAATATTTCTTCCGTTCTAGAGTAGCTAACACATTCAGAAGAGAAAGAACCATTTATGAAAACAAAAGATTTATCAGAGCTCATACTCACTGCTATGAAAACGTCTCTTCTTATTTACCCCCTTCGATTTATCAGATAACTGGAAGATTTATTTAAACAAAAACAAGCAGTTTTCTAAGCCTAACGTACCAAGAGCTTGTTTTCAGGTCAAATTATTTTTTACTTGATCCAGTACTTTTGCTAATTTCGGAATTTCCTTGAGGAAGCTCATGAAACACCCAAAAAATTCACTAGAATATACACTGATGTTCTTCGAACTGAGTTAAACAAAAACCTAAAATGGCGGAAACACCATGTCCTCTCCTTTATTACCATAATGATCATTTATACATCACAAGTGAATACGATATGTAAAAAAATTAATTGCTATGGAAAGGTGCATGCAAATGTTTGGAGCCCAAATGCAAACGGGGGCCCACGGTGGATGGGCTTCCTTGCTTACTTGACCAAACTTCGGGATATTTTTGTGAGAGAGAAACTTACTTTTTAAATCTTACCTTTTCATTGCTGTTAAGTGCTGATCTTTGCATTTCAAGTAAATATAGTTGTGTATTTCCTCCCTTTTTAATTTTTCCGAGGATTAGCACTTTAGAAGTTTTTACCTTACAAGAGATTACAATACATTATAAAATGCTAATGTTTACGTTGAGGGAAATGCGAATGATGACTCCCTAGAATCATCATCATTTTTGAAGGGATCGTCTCACCAGGATGATATGTGATGTGTGGATCAAAAATAGATTGGCTAGAAACCGTAACCTACCTATTCCACACATGAAGACTAAAATAAAATCAAGAAAAACGAAATCTTATTTACTTGCCAAAGTGGAGTAAATTGTTATGCTTATATTGTAATCTCTTTTGAAAAATCAAGGCGTTAAAATATTCTCTACGGTGAGATACAAGGACTAGGATAACGCTGTTCGCTATTTATTAACCCATGGGAATAGTTCCCAACACATTCAGGCACGCGCGCACACACAAACATACGCACACATATAGATTTTCAGAAAAAGGGCAATCTTTCTGAAATCTATGTTTGATTTCCCTCTATATGCCGACGTTATTATGATAGTTGCTCTGACACTTTGTATCAAACAGCGACATGAAAATTGAAAAATTGCAAACATACCCAATTGCTATTCATCCTTTCTATGGAAAAAGCAAAGTTTGATGGATGGGTTTGCTAAAATCAATGGGGAATATTATGTTGAAAGTTATTAAAAGAGCAATTACTGAAATATAATTATTATCTAATTTCAAAAGAAACATAGCTGTATGAATTTGTTGAAATCGCATTACGAAAATGTTTAAGTTTCGTATCACTCATGCAGATGGGAAAAGGTCATTTTAAAAACTAAAATCCATAGAAATTATTTATGAGGCCCGAAATAAACTTTGTAACGGTGAAATGCTGCGCACGGAAACATATGTGATTCAAGAAGTACATTTAAACGAAATAAGGGATTGCGTTCCGCTACCTGAAGAAATAAATTTAGAAAATAAAGTGTGCATTTTTATGGAAACCCTTTTCAGTGAAAAAGAGGAAGATGCCGAAGTGTAACGAACACGGTTTCCTCTCAGTTGAATGCGTGATTAATATCAAATGTAATAATAATCGGACACATATTGGCAAACACAATTTCATACCTAACATTTTATTATTACTAACAAACGGTTCGTTATGAAGTAGCACAGAAGAAAAGTCTGTATTTTCCTTCCCCTGTAGGACAAACTGTGCATTATTTAAAACACACAACTTGCGCACTGTCCTTTTTAGTGAATGATACCCGGTGAAAGTTTTTTAACCTGCGGTTTAGAAATGAAACTATACAGTGCAAAACTGGCTTTTTAAATCGGAACTTCCGCTGAAACAGAGATGACGAGAAAAAACATAATCCCAATTTCAGCCCCTAGCGAGAAAAATGCGAGTTATTTTAAGATGAAAAGAACAAAACAATACTCGCATTATCTGCCAGTGGGATACGATCAACAAATAATTTTTGATGCGAAATTTTAAAAGAGGATATGCCATTGCGAATAGAATTACAGACATGTGACTCTCAGCAGTAGAACTGTACATTATGAAACACCAGAAAATATACGCAAAATATTCCTGATAGTGGAAACTACGCAGCAGAAAAACAGTTTACCAAATGTAACTTTTAAAAACCGAGACATAAAAGGGAACAAAGTTTGCCTATATACTCTGCAGTGGGAAATCTGGGCATTATTCCAAATGAGCAAGGTGTGCAATCTTTATCATAGTGTAAAGAAATCTTAATCGAATTTTTAGAAGCAGAGGTACAGCATCGGAGAGAAACGCACATTTACGACAATTAGAGACAGAACTGTACATTATGAAATACTAGAAAAATAAATACAAATGTTCCTTGTACTAAATCGGGCTTTTATAACTAAATAGATACAACAAGAAAATGCGAAATAATTTTATGCCCGATAAGGGAAAATTATGCAGTCTTTTGAGCAGGAAGTATGTACAAAGTGTTTTTCGTAGTGAGGGGTATCCAATCAAAAAGAAATATGAAAGAAATACGGGATTACGCCATATAATACAAATTTTGAAGATGACAATCCGATTTTTGGCGTAAATGTGACAAGGATGGTAAGTCAGATAATATGCGAAAACTTGAAAATTTTCATCGTCCTGGAGCGGGACTCGAACCCGCGTCTCCCAGAAAACGCCTAGTTATGCTAACCACTACACCACCCAGAACGACCAAGTCTCAAGTTTCCGATCAATTTGAATTTAACCATCACAGGATTCGCTAGTCGAAGCAACCGGCATTCATGTTTAGCGAATCTGGAGGTTAACAATCCTATCCCGTGATTGCCAGGAGAAGCAGATAAATCATGAAAGAAATTTCTTTCATGATTTATCTGCTTCTCCTGGCAATCACGGGATAGGATTGTTAACCTCCAGATTCGCTAAACATGAATGCCGGTTGCTTCGACTAGCGAATCCTGTGATGGTTAAATTCAAATTGATCGGAAACTTGAGACTTGGTCGTTCTGGGTGGTGTAGTGGTTAGCATAACTAGGCGTTTTCTGGGAGACGAGGGTTCGAGTCCCGCTCCAGGACGATGAAAGTTTTCAAGTTTTCGCATATTATCTGACTTACCATCCTTGTCACATTTACGCCAAAAATCGGATTGTCATCTTCAAAATTTGTAAAAAGAAAAATTTTCAATCTATCATTTAGAGACAAATACCTTTGGAAGTAGAAATATAAGATTACGCCCTCTGGTAGCAGACCTGTTACGACAAAACAGAAAATGTACGTGAAATATGTAACGCAGTGCAACCTATGCCAGCAAAAGAATTTTCAAATCGGATTTCAAGAAGCCAAGATAGCGAAAAAATAAGATATATATTTACTCCCTGTAGTGCAAAAATTATTCATTGCTTGAAGCTAAAATTGTGCGCGATATGGGCTTCGTGGTAAAAAACATCCATTTTAATCGGATTTTTGCAAACAGTGGTACGGCATAAAATGAGTATCGTGGTTAACAGTACCTGGAGTAAAGAGCACACTAAAGGTGTTCTTTACGATAGTGTGTAGGACAGATATAATTTAATTTAGGTACCTGGAGTTAAATCTCCTAGCAGCAAGTTTCTCCATCCAGAAATGTCCGAAGGTTATATAGGTGATCTTCGTTCTCACAGTTCGGTCCTTCCAAGGCAAAAAAAATTTCAAATTAGTCTAACACAGACTGACGAACGCTGGTACAAGGCAAAACTATGAGTACATACTAATTTTCAAAGGACAAGCTAAAGTGTGTAAGCTTGTTTTTTTATTATAATTCAATCGTTAAAAATACATCACAAATCTTCTCTTTTATTTAAACATATAAATATAATTTCTGAACTGTTTCTGTTACCTTCATTTATAATTGAATCATACAGCTACTATTTTAAGTATTGGATTGATGCACAAGTTCATGCCTTTTTTTTGCAGATGGTCAGTTGTATATCAAAATGTAGCCAGTAATATCGTGTATCTAAATCATGTTGCGTTGTGTGATTGTGGCTAATGTTTTTTTGGTTTTCAGATCCGGAAGTATGGAGTGTCAAGTAGAGAGGAATGAACATTTCCGACATCTGCTCCTCTACGAGTTTAACAAGGGATCCACAGCCGCCGAGGCTACTCGACAAATTTGTGCTGTGTATGGGGAGGATGCTATTGCTCCGAGGACAGCCTGCAAATGGTTTGAGCTGATTCGAGGGGGGCACTTGTGACCTCAATAACTCTCAATGCTCAGGTCATCCATCTCACTTTGATGAGGATCGTTTGAACCATCTCATCCACTTGGATCCGCGTCAAACCACACGCGAATTGGTCACTGAGATAGATTCTGATCATGCCAAAATGGTGCGACACCTGAAACATATGGGTAAGGTCCAGAAATCAGGGTCTTTGGTGCCTCACACTCTCACCGAGGACAACAAGAATCCGCGTGTTGTCATATATGGTTCCTTGCTCTCCAGTTATCACGAATGTTCTCAGCAACATAAACCCTTTCTGTCACGTTCTGTTACTGGAGGTGAAAGGTGGTGCCTGTACGTGAATTTCAGGTATCGGAGGGTATGGTTAAGCCCAAACAAGACGCCCACACTACATACAAAACATGACCTTCATCCTGCGAAGATCATGTTGTGTGTCTGGTGGGACATGGAACGCATTATTCACGGGGAAATGCTGCCGAGGAATTGGACCATCAACTCTGCACTCTATTGTGAGCAACGTCGCCGTGTGGAAGGAGAAATTCAGCTGAAACGGCCATATCGACGCCATGGTGTCGTTCTCTAACATGATAACGCACGCCCTCACAGTGCAAAGATGACCAAAATGGCCATTGGAGACAGTGAATGAGAGATCCTGCCACATCCTGCCTATTTCTCAGATGTCGCACCTTCAGACTATCACCTGTTCCGATCTCTGTCGAATGCACTTCGTGGCAGAACGTTCAACAATGATGTTGATCTCCAGAATTGCCTTGATGATTTCTTTGCAGCAAAACCTGCACGTGTTTTTCAAAGTTTGCATTGCAGACCTATCTAGACGTTGGGACACCATCGTAAACAAGGGGCGGGAATACATAGTTAATTGATCCGTTTCTCTTTCTAACGTAACACATTCCTGTAGCGCGGTGAAAAAAACGGTATGAACTTATGCATCAACCCAACAAAAATCAAAAGTGTATGTTCTAGACATATTACATACGTTTCTCATTTACATGAGGCACATGCGTGTCGCATGCGTTGGCGCCCATGTGTTTCTTCATCCGAACCTGCGTGGAAGCACTAATATCCAAATTAAAACTCTTTATGCGCCTAAAGTCAGACTCAACAAGGATCAGTGCATGTTCCTTTTTGAGTCCGACCGTTAAAAAAGACAAAGAGCAAGGCTAAGGACTGTAAGCAATCTCCCGTTCCCAATTGCAGGGTTCGGGCGTAAACCATGGTAACCAACATTTTTTATAAAAACATGATTTGCGTACGAAAAACAACTGCAGTGGTAATCTGAGCATTTTAGAGTACTCATTATACATTTATGTCAATATGTGGTGCCACAATACAACTTTTAATTTATGGTAAGTGCAAACGTTTATATTTTTTTACTAGTTTTAATCTACGTATATCACCACGTCAGAAGTGTTGGCTAACATTGTTTACAACCGAGCCTTTCAATTCAGTAGAGACAAGGCCAACACACGAACACATCATCCATGACTCATCTTAGACTCGAACACTAGCCGATTTCAAAAGAATGATCAGAAAGTCAAAGATTCTAATCACTGGGCCACCAGAACAGCATCCTGAGGTTTGGGATCCCGCACGTACCATGAGTAACATACCATGAGTAACGGTCATCGGTCTTCCTCCACATATTCGTATCATGTTATTCTACGTTTTGTTTTATAAACTCTGTATTGGGAAAATACGAAGACTCAAAAAAGATATCGATTCTCAAATCAGTTTGTGAAGATCACATCTATATGACAAAGAACTTTACTTTGCTAAAAACAATGCAGTGTTGCTAACAAACCGTACATCTAGGAATTTTGAAATCCCAGTTACATGTGGTTGGGATTGAGTGAGATATGTATGATGGCAATGGTGACTCGGACGGCAAGCTAATTTATTTCTCCAAAACAATGTTTTTTCGCGGAGTACAAAAAAGAACTAGCTAGCGTTACCTTTAGTGAACGACAAACACTTTGCCTTTAATCATGACATTGGAATGCGAACATGAACTCATCTGTGAGCAATGTCTTTGGTTTGTTTACTGTGGACGTGTCTTCTACAATTTGACAAGGACCCGTTCCATTAGAAGTGGAAATCTCGTCAGCGGCAAGGGCAATGTGAACAATAAACTTGATGCATGGACATTTATTCGAAAATAATCGGTAAGCGACAATGCATTGGAAGCAGACGCGTTGTGACTTGACTAATCTGGGCTACTGATTTTGGTGCTATAGCCTGTCGGCTTTGCTCTTCCAAGCCGGTAGATGAGTGCCCTTTTGTTGTCAATCATAGAACTGTCGTTAACCTCTGTATACAATCCTGGAATCACTGGGACAGTGCGGTTGGTACCTCACACAACTTACCTCTTCATGGTAAGGTAGTCTCGCTTCGAAAAGTCAGGCTGTTCCTTCTTTTCCAAAATCTGCTAACTAAAATACAATCTGCGGGTCTTCTGCTAGTATTAGTAAACAGAGTGGGTGCCGCCCCTGTGGCGCAGTGGTCTAAGCGCTGGTTTCTGATCATTCGTCCGAAATTGGGTCCGTGTTCGAATCCCGGTCAGGCATGGATGTTGTATTTGTAATATGGCCCTGGATTTCTCCCTTCCCTAGAGCCATTGGCCCTAAATTAGAAACGGGAGACTGCTTATAGCCCATTGAGTTGCTCAAGGTGGTCGTTAAACTCCCAATAAAAAAAATAGCGTGGGTACGATGCCAGACTCCGTTTATTTTAAAACTTAAACTGCTCATTGTTTTAGGCGATCTAAATGGAATGCTAACATCTGCACGGCTCGATACATACTTACTCTGGGAAGCTTTCCCTGGAACTTACGGATATTATTGATGATATTCCAAACGTTTTTATAGGTAGTATTTATTTGAGTTAATTTCCCCGGGAATCAACAAGCAAAAAAAATTATAGCTTTAGTAAGTTTGCAAATTTCAAGTCCAACTTCCAGCACGTTTATGACGGCAATATCAATGCTAGAATTTCGAGCTCTGCATGTTTTGTCAGATGCACCACACATATTTGACAACGGATGAAGCAATCTGTTAACAATGTCCGTTTAGTTTTACAAAGGATTTGAATGCCGCCTATTGACAATTCACAACTTAACTGAGAAAATAGGATACACCAAAAGTACGTCGTAAAATACTTGAATATCTACCATTCAAAATGATTCTTTGAACAGATTGTTCGAGAAAACCTTGAAATGTTTCGAAGTTTCTGATTTCCAGGAGAAATTTATTAACTAAGAAGTAAATGTATGAATTCGAAAAATCATTATTTATGTAGGATTGTTCACTGTTGTAACGGATTCTGGCCTTTTATTGGATGATTTAATTGAATGAGTAAATAGTGAATTCGATATAACGGAAGAAAAAGTAGCAAACAAGGTTTAGCGGAAAATGTGACATGTTAAGCTTCGTGTGCTCCTATTCTACAGATATAATAACACCATGCAAACACTGTGGGTTTCCCCGCCGATAGAGAGGTCTGAAATGTTCCCGGGGTTGAATCCCCGATGATGGATGGGGGCGTGTCTGTCTCATGGTGCTGAGCTCGACCCAAGGAACTAGCGTTCCCATGTCAGAGACGGGTGACCCCCTGTAGCCTCAAGAGCCGCCCAGGGTGGTCGTTAACACCCTTTATCCTAAAAAAACCCAGTGTGGTGTGTTTCACTGCCACATACTTGTGGATGAATAATTACACAAAGAAGGCATGGTCACTTTGAACTGTTTAATGCCACAATAAATTCTGCAGTTTTTTTAATTGGAGGTTTAATGACCACCGTGAGCAATTCGATGGGCTATAACAGTCGCCCATCCCTAATTTAGAGTCACTTGTTCCACGAAAGGCAGAGAGCCAGTGCAGTCAGACAAATACACCGTCCATGACTCACCGGGATTCGAACCCGGACCCATCTCGGAGGAATGGTCAGAAGCCAACACTTAGATCACTGCGCCACCTGGGAGGCGATTTTTTATTTGCGGTCTGGTATTTTTTGAGCCTTACATTCTAGAGTAAGTGCATTCGAACTGTATGTACAGTAATATTGGAAAGTACTTTCCAACAGATAATGCGACGTCAAATGCTTTAGGTTTACAAATGTATTGTGGATCTCAAGTGTCAAGAAAAGAAAATGTAAGTTCGGTGATATCCTTATTTGATTTTCGCTGTATCTCAGAATTCCTGATAATAAAAAAGAAATTATAAATTTTCTCAACGATAAAATTTTCCTTTATTTCTCAAAGCTGCTCCCAAAAAATGTTGTTTTACTTCTTAAGACCTTTTATGTCAATAGAAAAACTTATTCCGGTGGGGAACAACAAAAGACGTAATAGCTGTAACATCTGGTTAGACATCTAACCATGAATAATTTAAATACTGGGTTTTTGATAGTTTTTGATGGAAATTAGAAATTTACGACTTTAGCTGAAATACTGATTCCGCAAATTGCTAGCCAACGGAAACTCTTGAAAACATAAATTTCTCTTACCTGAAAATATTATACTTCTGCAGGTTTGGAAAAGTCACCAAGAATTTGAAAAGAATACCACGGCTTTGAACGTTAATATATCTGGATTTCAGAAACAAGGTATTATTTTTACATCAGAAGAAAATGCTTGCGTTTAACTACTTTCGTGCGAAAACTGAATCCTCTAATGTGATCCCGTGGGACGTCTTTCAAATCTTAACGATAAGGGCGTTGCGCAAAAAAAAAAAAAAAAAATGTTTCAGGCTAGGAATGTATTTAGAGGATTAGATGATGAGAAGAGTAATTAGGCCCACCTGTTGTTCCTTACCCTTAGAATGTGTTTCACCCTTATTACCATTTAAGGATACCCATGCTTGTTTCAGTTAGATGTTAACCGATTAATGCTAATGCAGAAGAACACTCAATGCGTAAATGAGTTGTAATAAAGATTAAGCAAAAACAGGTGGCACAACAGCCATTCCTAATAGCTGCATCTTTATCGCTAACGGTAAAGATTACGAAATCTCAGATCATTTGGTAGGATAACTTCGTTATCAGAACACCGGAACTTCTTTCTCATCATAACAGTTTCCTCAAATAAGGAGCGTATTTCTTTTAAATACAGAAACCGCAACAACAGTAAGATATTGTCCAAATTAAGTCCATAGTTAAATAACATTAAGGAACATCACAGTGTGAGGCAGTTGTAACTTTCGGCAATTTGCTGGCTTCATTTAAGAGAATAATTTTATTTCTTATTTTCATTGAAAGTTTACGAAATCCCTGATTACAAAAAGGTTGCTTATTTTTGATAATGGTACTCTAATTAGATATTAACCCTTTAAGCGGCCGAAGTACTGGAACCGAATGGTGACCAAAATTTTCTGCGGTCTCCAAACAGAAATGTTCTCATAGCTGACGGGTTTTACGAAAACTAAGACGAAACAACTTCTAAATGTATATTGGGACAAAGTCGATATTTCTATTACACACAATTTCTTACCAGCTTGCATTTCAGCAGTACCGACCATAAACCTATAACGGCTGATAAGAGTTCTTTCCTAGACTTATATTCTCTGCTCTATGATCCAAGGCATGGTGGTTAGCAGCTAGTCATTCTGACACGGGCACGATGAAACTGGGCAGAAACAAGTGACTCAAACATATCTCCCCTTTCTTAGGTTCGTCGCCATTGGTATAGCTCTTTTAGCCGGTAATCAGACAACAAGGATTAGTATGAATCATTCCCTCTACTTTCAATAACAAAGCTAAGGCGAAAGCAGTGGTTTCTGATGCGAAGGTACACTCGTTCCAGCCGCGTTCGGTTCACTTCTTAGACATCGAATACATTATTTCTCTTTGATATTTCTCCATTTTGCTAAGCCTGAGTTAATTCGTTCCAGCCGGTTAAATGGTAATGGGAAGAGGACAGTGAAATTTTAAAATTATTACCTTTATCCTTTATTAATTTGAAATTCTATATATACTGAGGATTTGTGACACAGAATCAGTATTTATTTACAATTTTTGAAAAAAAGAAAAGCGTTTTGGACAAGCCTCGTGTTTGACTAAAAAAAAATGTTACAACACTTTTATGAAAACTGATATAACTTCTGCAATTTCAAACCTAGGTTTACGATTTTTTTGTTGTAAAACCTATATAAGAGGCTACGTCTGTCACTAGCGCTCTGACGCCATTCAGTACTTATAGCGCCATCGGCTTTTATCCAGTCGCCGAAATCGGAACTAAGCTCACCGCTATCTCACGAGACGTAAAATCAAGGAGAAATACCCCCCAAAAAAAGGTAACGAGACAAACGATTTTACCTGTGACAACACGCACGTGATCGAACATCTGCCTGCGAAGTTTGTTCTGTTACGTAGGTGTTATGCCGTGTTTTATTTCATTTTTTTCGCATTGCACAGTTATTTCATAAAAATATTCAGCCACACCTTTTCAACCCATACATGGCACGGGTTATGAGCTAGCTTGTTTAGAATTAATTACCCTACAATGTGACGCAATTAAATTTCAATACCTTTTACACAAACACTACACCATATTTCATTTTAAACTTTCTTCCCTAAAAATAAAAAAAATAAAGATATTTTATTTTAGGTGGAGGAAAGCTACTCACCCTATCTCAATTTCAGAGCATCAAAACGATTTCAGACATACTGAGAAACATGCAGTTAAACTTTCATGCTGATATACCCTTGAAAAACTAAGTTACAGATGTTAGCTCTGAAAATGGAAGTTACATGCAGCTCATGGTGTATTCATTAAAGTTCTCCAGGTTCATGTCAGGTGTTTCTTTCTCTCTTCTGCCTTCAGTTGATCATCTTCACTGCAGTTCTGTATCTGTGGTATGCACTTGTTTGCTTTGCTCGCTTGGTAGCTCTGCTGTCATTTGCTTTTGCAAGAAGCAGAGATTGATTGCCAAGAGACAGTCCAAGTTTATCCTGCCTTTTTGACACTGTTATACTACTTTTAAAATTGATTTCTGACACTGTCTCACATGCAGCTATTGTAATTTTTCGTTTTATAACAAAATTACTCTTAGGGAATTTCCTCCAAATCATACTATGTACCGACTCTTCAGCATTTTGAGCTATTCCTGCCATGCACCTGTCAAGTAAGATCTATTCAGTAAGCCTCTTGAAAATTAAAATCATTTTGCAGGCCACTTTATCTGACAAGGCAGTTTTTGTATTTTTAATATGAGGGAATGGCGCTTATCCCATTGCTAATGCCCTATTGAAAAAAGCACCATGCATCAACTTCTTTGGGACACCTGATTAGGAAATACTGAACTATTAAATTTTCTTACTTTCAAGTATCTTCTATTAGTTTTCACGAGGAACAGTAGGCGTGCTACACAGGTGAATTTAAAGTGCACGCATAAACGCACGGGATTTTAAAAATGGCGTTCGAGCGGAAATAAAATGTTGCCCAAGCGCAAAGAGGGTGGAAATCGTATTCTTTATACAAGTCGGAACCAGTTCACGAAACATTTTTTTTTTAAATTTGACATTGTTTTTTTCTAATTTCACTGTTCTCTTCCGTTAAGTGAGAAAGAATGTCATCATAAGATTTACAAAAACAGATCTATTAATATTAGAGACCTGCTTCTTCTCAAAAAAAAAATTGTGTAAAAATTATCGTAAAAAGCTAAGTTTGCAATGATTTCAAATGACTTCTTTACTAAAAGGAAATACTTTGACATTTGTTTAATATTCTCTCGATGTAGGAGCAAATTTTGTGGAAAACGCTTAATCCACCGCAAGTATACCGCATTTTTGATGTGAACGAAATACCTGTGTTATATCATAAGTAATTGTATAATATTTACTTATCCAAACAGCGTAAGATGGCAGCGTAGCTCTCCATGTGACGAAAAACTACATCAAGAAAAGAACTTATTATTTTTAAAACAAAGCTTATGAGAGAGTCTGCAAAATAATAGACCCAGTGACTCTCAGCAAGAGAAACTGAACGCAATTAGTGCAGGGTTTGCAACATCAAATATTTGCCGATGCCATCTCAAGAAGAATGCATGCCACTAATGATACAGACGGACTTACTTGTTCTAAAAGGAATCTGAATATCATTTTGAGAACTGATTTATGTAGTGTCTAGACATAATAGAGGAATCAATCTGTAAGTAACCTTTTCTTGACGTTTTCTTGGAAGACTCCTGTTTTGCTGTAGGTGAAGTTTTTGAGAACTGATTTATGTAGTGTTCAGACTGAATAGAGGAATCAATCTGTAAGTGACATTTTCTTGACTGTTTTACTGTAGGTGAAGTTTTTGAGAACTGATTTATGTAGTGTTCAGACAGACATATTTTCACGAACATTACAAGTTTGATTTTGCCATCTTCAGACAAACTGAATCAAAGTTCGCATTTACAAGAATCTGTAAATTTCGAGAAGTGCCAAACTGTATTATTCTCAAATTATGATTTATACAGGGTACAGTACAACTGGGATAATATTTGATGTCATGGTTTTGAGTAAGGTGAAGTATTTGTGCTATTAAGTCGAATACCTTTTAAAGTAAAGCTATATTTTTATGTGCAACCAAATACCCTTTAAAGTAAGACAACAATTACAATACTCTAAAAAGAATGTTATTGAATTGAAAAGCATGTTCAAAGCAAGCACTAGAATAATTTGACACCTGAACTTGACGCAACCCTGCTATTAAAATTTGTTTTTATCATCCCGTTTGAACTCAAAATCTTGTTTTTCTCAGAGAAAATATGAAGAGTGGGACAACCGCGGAAAAGTAAAACGGCCGCCTCACAGCCATTCATCGTTAGTATTCCCCGTCGAACCCTTGTTTTTGAACAACCTACCATATCTCTATTCACTCCTCACAAGCACAAACGCTTTTCTATTGCCAGCTCCAAAGCAGATCTCATGACGTCAGTCCTACTGAAGGCGGCTAACATTATCCTGGATTTCAGCAGACTTCAGATGCCATATCGGGCGAATATCTATTACCCATGTTTGAACGCGAATTTTGAACTACTTACAATAATGATAATTTTTGTAGAAAAGAAGATATATTAATGGAAAACTTTTTTTTGTTTTTGCTCACATTGAATGCCACATAATTTTGCGCCGTAGTAGTAGAACCTATAATTTATTAAAAATTCGTATAGATTTGCAGAAAATTCTGGTAATTTAAAGATATTATGGAATAGTAGCTTCTATCTACTATGGAATATTTGCTCTTATCGGTTTTGAAGATTTGGCTTTACGTTAAGGTTTCGACTTAACTTAAAGCTTAATTCTTAGCTCAAAGGTTTAGTGAATTAATTTCACTTGGGTACCCGGATGAGTCTCAGTCTCTTGTAGCTGAAAATTACACATACATTCACTTTAATATCATGGCCAGAATCCAATGCAACAGAAGTCTACTTACAAGTATTCAAACCACTTTCTTTCTTCATTAATCAAGCCAGCTCAAAGCCTATAATCAACTGGTCTTTTAATAAAAAAGACTTTCACAATACGCTACATAGACTTCATGATACACAATCTGGGTGGCACTTCTCACTCTTTAAAATCAGTCGGCTGTCTTTATACAAAACGTTCTTATGAGGTTCGCTTGCTATATGCTCATCTTAACGATACCTATCATGAATCGCTTAACTAACATTGCACACTGAACTCTTTATCTCAGAAGTTTTTATCTACGTTGTTTGCTTTTTATCCAGTTGCCAGCTTCAATGTCATCGGGAGAAACTTTGTAGCGTTATATTTTCTATTTATTTTCACTGACACATTGTCAGCGTTGCCGAAATGAGCTGTTCGGGGTAATTATGTGCCGTTCAGTTAGAAAATCTTGAACGAAAAGAAACCAAATTTACATAAGATCACAAATGAAAGGTTAAATAAGGGTAATACTTCACTATACCCATGAGCGACGAGCTACATGACGAACTTCCTTCTCTAATTTAGGGTCACTAACTTCCGGTAACTTGGTCGATCATTGTATGACGGGATTCTGATTTTTCCGAATTGCCGAGTCTGGGTTCCAATCCCAGACGAGAATATGAATGGTATATTTGTCCCCCTTTTCTCCGTTATCTGCAATCGAAGGTTCTAAATCAGGGATGAGTGACTCCTTATTTTCTTGCTCATGAATGGGTTATTCCCAGAAAACAAACGAAACTTGCTCTAGGAGTAGTATAACCAGCTCTTAAAATTAAATATCATATTCAAGTATTACATTTTACTCAAACTCAGACTTTCGTGAAAGAATATAATATTTTAAAAGTTACGTGATCCAAAGACTGGTAATATTCTGATATGGGGAATCAGAGACTGCGTTGAAGGTACGAATGATAAATACAACTCCAAGAAAAGAATGTTTTCTTGATAGCGCCATTCTGAATAACTGAATACACAGCGCTTTTCGCTAGCGCGTCTCTTGGGCAAGACTACTGACTGCTTGTGAAGTCTTTCACGTGCATTTTATAATGCCGCGTTGACGAATCCTTATCCTTATAAGGTGCATATTATAAGAAAACAAACTTTACTTTAAAAATATCTCCGAAGAAAAATGTCAGAAAACGTCAAGCGATGCGTTTCCTGACATTCTTTTCGTTTTCCATTCGCTTTAAAACAATGACGGAATCTATCTGTTTTTATTAGGATAGAAAACGTAGTGATATCTCAGATTTTGTACCAAATTGATCAAATTTATGAACACAGATGGTTGCAGTTTTTATCAAACGACATTTCGCGTTTCACTACAGCTACCACTGTTAGAAAATAGAGAATCACGTCTTAAATTAGCAATGAAGCGCATCCGATTTGCAGTAAACATACAGTATATCGCAATCCATCTGATCTTTCAAATACTGTGCATTTTACATTTATGGAAGCTTTTCAGTGTACATTGGTTTTGACCAGTGGGAAAGGATGTGTGCCGCCCAGGTGGCGCGGTGATATAAGCGCTGACTTCTGATCATTTGTCCGAGATGGGTTCGGGTCCGAATCCCTGTGAGGCATGGATGTTGTGTTGGTCTTACGGTGCTGGCTCTCCCCCTTCCCTGGAGCCAGTGGCCCTAAATTAGGAAAGGGCGACTGCTTATAGCCCATTAAATTGCTCACGGTCGTCGTTATACCTCCAATCAAAAAACAAAAACAAAAGTTGAGCCAAGACCATTTCGCTATTTTCAATAACTACCAACGTGTCTGGTACGATTCGTCAACGACGATTAGTCAAATGCTGATTAGTCCAAAGAGGTCAATTCATCCAATGGACATTTGGTCCAAAGTTACAAATCGTCCAACGGAACGATTGGTCCATTGTCGATTGATTCAATAGTACGATTGGTCCAATATCGATTGATTCAATAGTACGATTGGTCCAATGTCGATTGATTCAATAGTACGATTGGTCCAATGTCGATGATTCAATAGTACGATTGGTCCAAAGTTGATTGATTCAATAGTACGATTGGTCCAATACCGAACTGTCCGGAGGGGCTACTTGTGTACTCGTACAAAACAAAGCTCATCCGTTCTAATGCGGTCTCCGCTGTCGTATGAAATATGAGTAGCCCAAAGAATGTAAAATAATGATACCTTCCATATGTAATATTGCGATTATATATTTGCTGGGAGGGGATTCGTTTTTTCCTTGTTTTCTTTTCGCGAAAAGAACACGTGTTATGATATCCTCGTTGTCGTAGGAGTACTGATGTACGAACCATTTTCTTTTAAAGACAATGATGGTGTCTTTTCTGTTATTTAATAGAAATAGAAACATCAATCGACATCGATGTTTCTATTTTCTATTAAATACCAGAAAAGACAAGATTTCGATTTTTGTTTGTCTGTGTATGAGGTATCTTTGGAACTA
Organism: Macrothele yani; assembly: GCA_039090855.1. NCBI lineage: Eukaryota > Metazoa > Arthropoda > Arachnida > Araneae > Macrothelidae > Macrothele > Macrothele yani. The sequence goes on from CM077017.1 coordinate 10,893,378, forward strand.
ATAAAAACATTCCTTCGGTAACTTTTGCAAAGAATGGGTGGGTGGGTGGGATATACTGTATGTTTACTGCGATTAACATGTTTATCAATCAAACGTATTTATGGTTATTTGCGTTTCTTTTTTTTTTTGTAATTTTTATTCTTGAGTTACACAGAAGCTACGTAGTTTACTAGTAAAAAATATACATGTTAAGTCACCATACTTTTATTGGGAAGAGTAGCAATAGTCCTACTGCAAAGTAATCTTTGCCGTGTGTTTGCGTTTCCATGGTTGTTCCATTAATTACAAAAAATGAGTTTGATATTTTTTAATTTATCGAAAAAATTACATTTTAAGTCAAACATAATTAGCTGCGACGAAAGATTTGCTCGTATTTTGCACTGTAGTCATTTTTATGACAAAAATTTTGAGAGATTTAATAAACCTTTTAATATAAGATTTCACAAGCCAATAAAGGTTCTTTTTCATTTTATTTTTATTTGGAATTTAACGACGATCCTGAGCAACTCGGTGGGTCTAATTTAGGGCCACTGGTTCTAGGTAAGAGGGAGATCCAGTGTCAAAGTAGTTTGCTGGCAAAAAAAAAAAAATACGCGTGACGTTACCATACTTTTATTGGGAACAGTAGCAATCGTCCTACTGCAAAGGAATCTTTGCTGTGTGTGCGTCTCCATGGGTTTTTTATTAATTCGAAAAAATGAATCTGGTATTTTTTTCATTTATTGAAAAAATTTCATTTTAGGTCAGATACAATAATTAGCTGCGACGAAAGATTTGCTCATATATTGCGCTGTAGTCCTTTTTATGACAAAAGTTTCGAGAGTTTTAATAAACCCCTTACTATAAGATTTCACAAGCCAAAAAAGTTTTTCTTTTTTTTTTTTTTTAATTTGGGGTTTAATCACTACCGTGAGCTACTTGATGGGCTATAAGCAGTCGCCCGTCCCTAATTTAATGGGAAAGGGAGAGAAAGCGCTACTGCAGGAAGACAAATTCAACATCCACGCTTCACTGTTATTCCAACCCGGACCCATCTCAGACGAATGACCAGAAGCAGATGCTAAGACCACTGCGCCATCGGGGAGGCCCAATAAAGGTTACTATATTTTATATTTTCACACTTTCTTTGGTTCAAGAAAGTCGTGCTGATACTGCTCAAAAATTATGTTCTATCATTCTTGCTTATGTGCACTTTTGCCGTTGTCTGGAAAGATTTATTTATTCAGTAGAACAAACATCTTCGAAGTACATTAGTGAGATAAAGCTAAGAAAAAAAATGAAACACAGTAGTAAATCCTTGCTTGAGATGTATAAATTTGCATTTAGCTTTCCTTCTAATCTCCCTTTTCTATCATGTACAAGATACAATCTCCACAATTTCGCAATATTTTTAGAAAATATTGCAACTAAGGCGCATAAAAATTTCTGGCCGCAGTTATTTAACTCCTCTTTCCATCACCTCCCCCATATTTATCTATAACATCAGATGGAAAATGTCTGATACCCCCGGAAAGGATGACTGATTGAAACGAATAAAAAACAGAGAGTTATAAAGCAGTAGATGAGATCAACGACTGTTAGCAGGAACGGGCCCTTATTACCAGTGAAAACTGTTTTTTCTCACTATAAAACCTTAATATTATGCAAAACACTAAGAATACCTCAAATGGAAGAATTATTTCTATTTTTATAAACTTTCGCATTTGGTGTAGGCTTTTTTGTAAATAATTTTTAAACATTTTACGAAACTTATATTACTTTTCAAGTATCGATAATTTGAACTGTTTAATTATTAAATTAATTACAAGGTGTTAGACTAAAAAGAACCTTGCATTTTTGCTAAATTATGGTGATAATGTGTGAAATCTAGTTTAAACATAAATCCTGGGGATAGAAATATTTTCGAGAAACACTATAAGGAGAAGAGTAACTGAACTCATTTTTCATTTCTTAATAATTCAAAAAATGGCAGTTGGGCGAAACATAATAGGATAAATCGGCACTAGACCAGCCGTACCACGACACGAATCGTCCCTGGACCAATCGTACCATTGGACGAACAGGCGTTCGGCCAGTAATAAAAATTCGATGAATCGGTGTTGGACCAATTGCACATTGGACGAATATTCAGTTGGACACAGCGGCGTTGGGGCAGTTGCTACCTTAGGACGAATCGGCATTAGACTAATCAGCATTGAACCAATCGCCTTTGAAAGAATTGTCGGGGACCGCTACCAACATACATTGTACATCTGCGCTTAGATCACCGCCACCCTGGTGACGCAGTGATCCAAGACCATCTAGAAAGCACAAGGCCATGACATCATACAGATGAGTTCCCTCGGTTTGTGATGTCACTCTCATATTGTACGGCCTGATACGTCGATGTCCTGTTTCACGTCATGCACAACAGCGTTGGATACCAATCGTAAGCCCAGGTTTCCAGGTGTCGTCAGTAAAAGAGGGAACTCATGTCTCTAATGTCATGGCCCATTATTTTCTAGACGACCCTGGGTGATCTAAGCACTGGCCTCTGAAAATTAGTCCGAAATGTGTCTGGGCTGAAATCCCTGCTGAGACATGGATGGTACTTTTTCTTACGACACTGGCTGTCTCCCTTCCCTGGAAGCCAGTGGCCCTAAATAAGGTAGCGTCACTATTTATATCTTATCGAGTTACTCACGGTGGTCGTTAAAACCGTAAACAAGAACAAGACAAGGTGATCGAGTGACCAGAGGCGCAGGTTTTCTACTAGTCGGCTCACACACACACACTCTGGCTGAAGCATGGCAGGTGCACTTGCCTTACGGCGATGACTTCCTCTCGTCAGGGAAACCAGCGGCCCCAAATTAGGGGGCCTGACTTCTTATAGCCCCTAGAGCTGTTCACGATGGTTCTTAAATTCCAATATAAAAAAGTAGCTTGTTTTTGTAATTTTACTTTATGTGGTTTAACTACAGGAACTATTCAATTCCGGTCTTTAACGCCTTCGTGAAACTAGAAAAGCTGGAGTTTATAAACAAATGTAAGCTTTAGGGCCGTAATTGGCAAAGAAAGAAAGCCGAGAAAACGGTGTAAAATCAAGGGCAAAAAAATCGTCACCCAATAGATTTGTACGTAGGAATATTTGATTTGAATTTGTACGTAGGAATATTTTAATGAAAATTGCAGTGAGAGCCAACAATTGTTATAAATTATGAATTTCGCTTAATGTAGAGATGTCAAATTTAATTGATATTTTAGTAAAGGGCTAAAGAATAAATAAAGAGCACAAATACACCAAATTGATATAGAATGAAATCCGTTATATTTTATTGGTCTAGAAAAAAGGTTTCGCGCATCAACGGGCGGCTTTTTCAAGGCAGGTTGACATTAACCTATGAGGAGAGAATTTATAGAAAACTTTTAAAAATCGGTACCTACTGTGAGTTAACTTCGATTTGTGCAAATTGGAAAATTTGCACGTGAATCAAGCATCAACAATCAAATTAAAATCTTAACGCTAAAAGACAACACTGTCGTTTCAGAATTAAATGAGCACCCACCTAATAATGAGAACAACCACCCTTGACTCGGATGACCGTGGTGAGACGGCGTGGTATAGATGCAATGCGGCGCTTGTAGGTTGCCCGAGGCACACGTGCCCATTTGGACTGCAGCAGAACACGGAGGTTCCGGAGATGACCTGCTTGTGGGTAGCACGTCGACCGTGTCGATCCAAATAGTCCCACAAGTGCTCTATTAGATTGAGGTAGGGTGATTTTGCCGGCCAAGGGAGAACTGAGACATCGCTGTTGTGTTCCTGGAACCAGTTACGAACCCCCTTAGAGACGTGGCATGGCGCATTGTCTGTTGTTAGACGTCATCACCACCAGGATAAACGTCCGACATGAAGGGATGAATGTGGTCAGCGAGGATGGACAGGTAGCCATTGGCGTCAGGGACCCATCCAGTGGTACCAGCGGTCCCAGGTTATACCAGGGAAACATCCCCCAGACATGCACACTGCCACCGCCGGCCTCTACGTGACAGACAAGCGTGTCCGGGTGATGGTTCTCGTGTGTCTGACGCCGCATCCGCCACCGTCCGTCACTTCTGTGGAGTAGAAACTTCGATTCGTCGGAGAAGGCAATTTTTTTCCACTCTTCCACTGTCCAATGACGGTACTCCCATGCGAACTTCAGGCGTCGTTGCCGATGGACCATTGGCGCATTGACGCAGCGTCGATTCCGAAGACCCATGCTTAACAGGGTTCGCTCTACTGTTTTCGGGGACATGTATCTGGATATCCCAGCGTTCATTTGCGTGGTCAATTGCTGAATTATTGTACGTCGACTACCCTATACCAATCGTCGGAGACGATGTTCTCCTCTGGGGTCGATGGGCTTTGAGGACCGACAGTTGTGACGTCGGGTGGTACTGGCTGTGCTAGTGGTCTATTCTTGGAACACCCTTACTACAGTACCTTGCGAACAGCCCACGAAGTCTCCTGGTTCTGAGATACTGCTCCCAACCTCTGCGCGGTAGCAGATGATCATTCTTTTTTGAACGTCAGTGAAATCATTACCTCTGCCCATCGCGCTCACGTGATGCATTATGTCTCATCTATCCTGGCTGGCCGTTTATATCTCCATGTGGTCGACCTTGTCACGTGCACTCTGTGACGCGCATGGGTGAGTTCACTATGATTCTGGAAGTGGTCATATTATTTTGATGCGACCTTGTATCTATCTATAGGAGGTGCAAGTCAGGCGAGACAGCATCATTACACGAGTATTTTGTTGTGGGTATTATATTGTCTCTCGAATGGCAGTCTCAATTTGGGTAGTGTAGGGAACTAAGCATTTGTATCCTGCCCATTCATGAAGCATCAGACACGAGACTGAAAACTTGGCATTATTAGTATGCTCCACGGCAATGCAACATAACGGATTTAGTTCTGTAAAGGACCGAGTTGGTCCCAATTGTGAAAGAAAGATTCCTGTTGAACATTTTCCCAGATTCACGCATAACCTTCCCTAGTTTTCACGCATTCGGTCTCGCTGCTAGTGTTGCGTTTTGTTGGGCTGGCCGGGTGTGTAATTAGGGTTCTTGTCGTGGGGTTGGATTGCCATTCGGAACATTTCATATTTTTGAGGGATATTAACTAATCCCTGCTATGCCGGTTGTAGGGGTGCAGGATCATAACTTCAGCGAGCTTACAGTACTCAATGATACTACAGATGCAGTCGACAATAATAATGCACTAGACTGAGAACCGAAATCAATCCCTTCAAAAATGTACAGAAATAGTAATTCTTGCTCTAGTTTCTGTGGAATACGAGATATCTGATGCTAATAAAAGTATGACCAACGCCGTTGTCTAGAAGAATTTCGGAAGGAGTTTCTCGTGTCTAAATCAATTTAAGGAATAGTTTTCAATTTCGTACTTTACCCCAGTGAGCATATTTTCATTCAAACAGTTTTGGAGACGCCCGTCCTGTTAGTTGGAATAGAACTTCATGTTGAGAAATGTGATTTTGTTACGTAGTGCAAATTGGATTATGCGTCTAAAGATCTTTTCTTTTTTGGCAATTGAGCCAAAAGAATTAAATTTTGACAATAAAAATATTGATTTCTAACAGGACTTCATAATTATCTGTTTCTTGCTTTATTACAGGTTTGTTATTTCTTCACGAGTTCCAAATTCATACTTGTGCGTCATGAAAGCTTTCTTATGCAGAAATTGTCGCAATTCCTGCTTTTGTAAACTGATTCAAATCCCACTTCAAGAAACAGAACGCGATAACTTTGTTCTTTTTTAAAGAAGTGCTGATCTTACCATCATTCTCAGAAATTAAAAAACGTTCATATCCCCAAATTGAAGAAACGATCTACCAGTTATTTGAGCATTGCAAAACTTTGCATTTTCCACACAAACAAATAGTGTTTCCTGGACAATTTTATCGCAACGAGGAGATCTAATAAAAAAGAAAATAGTGTTTGAACCTTCCGTTTATGTTAGTTCGTATCGCTGTGAAGTTAATTTAATTGCTTTGTAAAATTTGTAACCAGTATTCCTCATGGTTCAGTAGAATTGGATGTGAATCCAATGTTAATACAGGTAACGTATTTTTAATACAACCAAATGTAGCAAACCCAATTTAACAAACATTGTTCGGAAATAAAAGCTCGATTAACGTGCAGCAAAATTTTGAATTTTTGATCTAGAATGAAAAATAAAAGTTCTGTTGCCATCCAATGTTATATAAAAGGCAAACACTTTATTTTACGCTGAGTATTTTTTAAGCCGTTTCGCTGTTGAACAAAATTCTTCGAACATAAGCCTTCCAAGTGATGTATGTTTCGTCCATTTCTTTGATTTCTTCTACACCTAAAACGAAACAAGTATGCATGTGTTTTTTCCCCATGAAAATTGATATTTTAAAAGGTTGGCTGGTTACTCACGCTTCTTACATCTACATTTCTGAAAAATAAAATATCTTAATTCAGGAAATGAATGATGCTACTTGTGTTGCAAAGGAAGCACTTAAAATAAGAATTCCTTTTGGAAGACTCATCGGGTTTTCGAAAGATATTTTGAAAAAAATTCTTTTTAAAAATTTCAAAAAAAAAAAAAAAAAAAAAAAAAAAAACTTCTTCCCATCAACATTCCTAACGCTATCCCTCCCCGTGGAAAGCTTAGGCTGAAACCTTTTCTGATTCTCCAAGGTTTTCAGTCCTATGAAGGAGATTGTCCGTAAAAGATTGAGAACACCACTTTTCAAAGTACAAAAGAGGATCACCCCAAACATCAGCGGTTATGGATTTTCGCACCATGACACGAACAAGAACTTGGATCACAGCATAACGATGACAAACTGTAGCTGCGCTTCGCATGACGGCAACTTAGATTGAAAAACTCCCCTTCCATCCCCTGAGAACTGCCGCTTTGAAACGACCTGAAGTAAATGGCTGAATTACTTTCTAGTGCTAGAAGGCAGCACAGAATTGTGGCACTGGCTGCCGCGCGCCTCATATATAAAACCGGAGATTCCATTTGGTTTCATTTTTCAGATCTCCCTCGCCTGATGAATCAGTTGCAAAAAATGTCGGCAGAGTTAGCCATCCATTTTTATCGTATAAATGTATGCAAATAAAATAAACTTTCAACGCTGAATCGTAATGCATACAACTCTGCAGCAAAATGGAGACAGTCCAGATGGGTCATCCGTCAGAGGAACTTCAAAGCTCAGCAAACGTTTTGAATATGAATCCATAATTATACAATTATAAAGTTTGGTACCCTTTGCAAAAGTAAAAGTCTTAGGCAAAAGTTACATTTGCGTGAAACATCTGAAATTGCTTTGTTAAATTTTAATTTAAAATTCGGAACAGGAGCTCTCATTGGTTAACAGTTTTGAATGAAATATGATTTGTGAAAAGAAAAGCTTGCAGTGCATAGCACATCATGGCCAATTTTAGTTTCCATTTTCCTCAAACATACACTGCTCGACATAGAAATTATCCCACCCAGAAGGAGGTGTGCCACAAACATGCAAATCGCAGTGCGGGTGTACTCACTCGAGGTGTGCAAATTATGTTAAACAGAAGCCAACAACGTCATGCTTTCTGTGATAAAGGAGGCAGCAGCAACAGGGATGGTAATGTGTGGTAGCTGGTGAAAGTGTCACGGACGTTTCAGATTTGTTGTTTGTGCTGCGAAACTGTTCAGCGAAGGCCGCAAATGCCGTGTGCACGCCGTCGGCAGGTTTACCGCTCTTTGGATGCGTTTCAGAGAGAAATAATTGTTCCGACGCACCTTCTCTATGGCGGCTCTGGAAGACTCATCATTGCCTGAGGCTGCTGAGATGGTGGCCTCTGCTTTCCTCGGGCCATTAACCTTTCCCCGTTAAAATTCGGACAAGATATTTCCTATCCTCGATTGTACAGGCATTGTAGTGTTCAGCTGGGCAGGGTGAGCATTTTATCACGCAACCCGGCCTTCAGAATGTGTTCAATATGTAGAAAACCAGTGAAATACGGACATATCATGGGTTTAATAGGAAAACGAGATACCGACAACAAATGACACCAAATGATATACGTACTTGGTGTTCGAAATGTCCACCCACAGCTGCAAGGCAAGTGCGAGCCCTCTTAACCATGTGGGATGCAACCTTGCGTAGGAGCGTACAGTTGATAGACATAATCTCGCTGGCAATGTGCCGCTTCAGCCAGTCTACAGTACGTGGATTCTCTCAGTATACACAACCTTTGAGATACCCCGAGAGGAAAAATCCGGTGGAGATAAATTAAATTATCTGGGGGGCCACAACCTTTTGAAATCAGGCGGTCATCAAACGTGTCGTCAAGAAACTGCAGGGTGTCACGAGACGTATGACACGTTGCCCCGTCCTGTTGCAGGTAACAATAACCTTCGTCTGCTTCCAGAAGTGCACCAAATTGCATAATGATGTCCTGGTATAACTGGCTGTTAAGGGTATTGTCAAAAACTATGGACCCCACTAGTCGTCGTCGTGAAATTGCACACCACATACCGACTTTCAATGCATGTAACGGAGTGTCGTGCAACACATGTGGATTTTCTGTCGACCGATATCTGTTGTTCGGACTGTTGACGTATCCACTAAGGCGAAAATACGCCTCATCACTGAAAAACACTTTATACAACAGGCCTATTCCGAGACATCTCACCAATGTCGTTAGCCACAGTCTACAGTACGAAATTCGTTGGTGCGTGTCCGGTCCTTTGAGTTCTTGTACACAGTGGACACTGTACGCACGAAGACATAATTTCTTTGCTGCCTTCTATGCACTCCCATACGACACCTGTTGTTGTGCCGCCAGTTTACGCAAACTCTTCGTTGGCGAATGTTGTAATGCTGCCCGTACCTTTTCGAGTTTGGTGTCCGTTAACACATGGGACCTCCTCGCCTTCTTGTCACCAGCAGTCCAAGTCTCTCGAAAACAGCTGATGACTCGCATAATGGTTGATTTGTTGGGCACAGGCACGCCAGGAAACTTCGATGATATTGCTTCTGTACGTGTGCATATGATCGCTGTTGAAAATACACTTCCACAATAAATACCCGTTGTGCCGTTGAAAATGGCACCTTGTAATGTCCGTCAGCAACTTCCGCAAACACAGTGTTCCTCTCGCTGGTCTGGAACGCAACTAACCACGCACATGCGCTTCCTATTTCGGGAGCATTGTACTGCCATCTACCGGCATGTCACACATTTTCTCCATTTGCAACAACCAAATGCCTTGTTCTGCGACATTGAATGCCAGGTTGCGTGATGAAATGATCACCCCGTATATACAATCCTCGATGAACGATTACGTCACTACTACATGCCGTAGAGCGCGTCCACTCTTGGAGATAAAGCGTGTCATAACTGTGTAGCTCATGAGTGTAGAGTGCCCCAAACAAAGCTCTTTCTTGCCTATTAGTGCAGCGAACCTTACATTCATTTACTGGGTTGAAAAGTTCAATGCTACGATGATGCAACCCGAACCGTTGAGTTCATTGTAGAATGGATGTTTATTGCAGTTCCTGTACTGTAATTCACAGCTGTACGGTTTGAAACACTAATACTCTCAGAAGGAAATCGCCAGACAAAAGTTCAATTTCGTTCCAACAGGAAGATACAAATGTTCTGAGTTTACACATTTTGCGCCAAGAAAAACTGGAAAGTATATCGAAAATTATGAGGCTTATTTCATTTTTTACTCTTAAAATAGTTTATACCCGATCTCCTAGAAGAGGTAAAACAGGACAACCTTTTTATCGTGCCATGTCCAGACAAGTGTGTAGGCGACTCGTCATCATGAGCTGTGCACAGTCACGAATATCCCAGAGACTGGGGTATTCGGGACTCTAGCCATTAAAGATAAGCCGTAATTATGTTGAAAGAACATTAAATTGGCAATATTGAAGTAACAGTACATCTGTTAATCGTGGAAAAAATTAAATTTGCTGTAAAAATATTCCTTGTTTCGTTCAATGAGTACATTTCTTGGAATAATCTTCCTTGTTTCGTTCAATGAGTACATTTCTTGGAATATTTTTTCAGATAATAAGATTTTCTCTTTACAAATGACACATTTCTGAGTTTGTTGAGAATGTTATTGCAGTGTTTTCATTACACGAGAACGTTGCATTCAGTTAAAGTTAATTATTGCCCTTAGCTAAACTTGATGATGAATGAATATAATTTATATACTTATACTAGGACAAGCCGCCAACGGTATCCGATAACTCGGGTACCGTTGGCAAATTTTGAGCGAACCTATTGCAAAATCTAAGCTCATTAAGTCGTCTATTATAACAAATTCTAAAAAAACGAACGAGTAAAATTTGTGACTTTCAGAACAAAAAAACGAAACATTTAAAAAAAGAAATGCCTAAAATTTTTCGTGAACTGCTTTCCTTCACGCCTTCACGTTAGTTGTGATCAGGTTGCATGTAAACAAAGCGGAAAGAAACACTCAGATCGGGAACCACATTTATCATCGAGACTCACTGAACCGACAAGCGACGTCATTGACGCCATATTGCTGGCCTCGACCGCGAATTCAGCTGTTATAGTTAGAAAAGAAACAAAAGCAAAACCAAACCAAAAAAAAAAAAAAAGAGCTTACCGGTGCCAATTCCAACTTTTTCATGTGTCCACAATGTGCCCCGCTTCGTTTTGTATCAGTTTGAGCGAAAATAATTTCAAAATGACGGCAAAAGAACTAAAAAACTCGAGCAAATTACGTCGTGAATAACTGCGACCATCGAATGTAAACAAATGTCATGAAATGTTAGCGAGTGTTTTTTAATTGAAAAATTCAATGATTAGTGACATGGGGTTGGTATCATGGTGATTGGTTGTGTCCTATAGGATTTAATAATCATTAAAAAACGCACCAATTTAACTAATTTTAGTTGAAAGTCCTCAATGACAAGGAATTTCGGGAATCGGAAGGCGTCAAAACCTGACCATGGACGATGTCCAATCGCATGCCAAAAATCACGGTGATCGGATGTGTCATGTCGTAGTCATGCCCGAACAACTAATTGTCCTGAGTCTCGTATAGGGAGCGGATTTTTTCAGTTATCGTTAAAATTGGTCGGTGTTTTAATGGTCATTATTTTTATAAGACACGACCAATCACCATGATACCAACCCCATGTAACTCACCATGTCCTTCCCTTTCTCTGTGGCAAGTGTCACTGCGATCGGCTCAAGGTCTTTGGAGGAGACAGGTAAAAAACGACACCTTCTCAAAACTCGGAAAACCCCTGAAAATGCAAGTTTTGGGACAATTATTCCTAAATGAAACGGAATTTCGGGAATCAGACGGCGTCAAAACCTGACATTGGATGATGTCCAATCGCATGCCATAAACCACGGTGATCGGATGTGTCATCTCGCAACTATGCCTAAACAAGTAATTGTTTGTGAGTCTCGTAAAGAGAGCTCCGCTCGGCGTTTGGCCTCACTTCAATCAATAATTCGTAGAAGATACACTGAAAAGCCAAAACATTATGACCAGCGCGTCTTTATGTAAATAGGAGCAACTGCAGGTAAACGACGTGGCGTGTGAAAGACATGAAACCTTAAAAATAACACCTGATACTGACCCATGTTAATCAGTGTTATTCTTGTTCATTAGAAGGAAAAGGCAGCGGACTTAAGCGATTTTGACAAAGACCAAACTGTAATGGCCTGGGTCAGCGTATTTCCGAGATGGAAATTCTTGTGGGGTGCTCACGGTCAGCCGCGGTTAGTACCTTCAAAATGTGGTCAAAGGAGGGGAAAACTAGGAACCGCCTGTAAGGCGTAAACCAACAATGGCTCATCAATCCTGGAAGTGAGCGAAGGGTATCTCGTATGGTCCAACAGAAGGGATTTATATGAGCCAATAGAAGGGTTATAATGGCGCAACTCACCAGTAATTGGAATGCTGGTGACGGGAGTAATGCGTCACAACACACAGTACATCGAACCTAGCTGAAAACAGGGCTGAGTATCCGCAATACGCTCTGAGTGGCCATTCTAACCTAGTTTCACCATCTAAAGCGCCTACAATAGGCACGCGAGCATCAAAACTGAACCTCGGATTATTGGAAAAATATCGTCGGGTCCGATGAATCTTGTTTCTTGTTGCACCATGTGAATGGCTGGGTACGTGTGAGTCCTTTACCAGGGGAAGTGTGGGTAGTGTTGGCACCAGGAGGAACCGAGCGACGAAAACAAGCCGGCGGAGGAAGTGCAATGGTTTGGGCAATGTTCTGCTGAGAAACCCTGTGTCCAGTTATTCATGCGCATGAGGCTATGAAGTCTACCTCTTAACTAAACACCATTGCACATCCTTTCATGGCAACGGTGACCCCTCGTGTAGTGCTTTTTTTCACAACTATAATGCGCCATGCCACACTGTTCGGATTGTTAGAGAATGGATCGAGGAACATGAGAAATACTTCCAGGTATTGCCCTGGCCTCCAAATTCAGTAAACATCAATCTAATCAAGCATTTGTGGTTTGTGTTGGAACAGCAAATCCGACGTGCGGCTGCTCAGCCACGTGACTTACAAGAGTTAAAGAGATTGGCTGGTAACTTGTGGGTGCTAGGTACCACAAGACACCTTCAGAAATTTTGCGACGTCCATGCCTCGCCGCGTAACAGCTGGCACGTGGAGTACTACAATCATATTAATGTTTTGGCTCTTTGCTGTGTGTCACAACCTTTTGAATTTTTATTTCAGTGATTTGTTTCTGCGGTGGTTGCCTGATGATGTAACGGATGACATACGAATTCTGTTTTTCTGCCGTTCGTACAGACATTAACTCGAAAATAGGGCTATTCAATTCCTTTCTTTGGGACGACGTAACTTTACATGTCCGAATGCTCAAGTTTGCTTTCGTGTTTGTGTTCTGGCGTGAATCACGGAAATAAAAATCTTCTTCTTTTTCACCTACAACGAAGTAAATTTCTCCGTCATTTTTGGTCCACGCCGGGAATCGAACCCGAGTCTACTTATTCCGGAACAAGTCGCTCTAGCAACTGAGCTACGCGGACGTTCGCTCTTGCTGCTATCTGCCTTTATGTCGTGTGCGTCCTGCTGGGCAGGCACGTCACATCCCCCCTATAGAGGGCCAGGGGCATGGCCCACGGGTCAGCCGTGACCATGAATCGTCGCAGGCAGCCATCCGCTGTAGAACGTGCACTTGAGAACTCCCAGTCAATCTGGTGTGTGGAATGCAACGTCACACACATTTTATTTTCGAAGCGCTGAAGAAGGGATTCTCTTATTTTTCGTATCTCGCGGTGTGGAAAGAATATCACACCATTGCAATATCTTGAACGGCCGGGTCATCCAGAAAGTTCGGGCGCCATTATAACGAAGTAAATTTCTCCGTCATTTTTGGTCCACGCCGGGGATTGAACCCGAGTCCACTTATTCCGGAACAAGTCGCTCTACCAATTGACCTATGCAGACGTTCGTTCTTGCTGCTATCTGCCTTTATGTCGTGAGCGTCCTGCGGGGCAGGCACGTCACACATCAAATTTTTCAAAGAACCCAACTGCCAGTGGATCAATTTTCCACAATCGGGTGCCAATGTGAAAACATAAGTTTGTCCGTGAATCCGTGTGTCCCCTCACTCCGGAGTAAGTCGCTCTCCCAATTGAGCTACGCAGACAGAATATCTCGCTGCAGATTTGTCGTCTTGACACATATTTTCACCTCGGTAGTACGTCACAATACCCAGAAGACGATAGATTTGTGCATAAGTCTCATTATTCTAGAAAATATGTATGTTGAAATCTTTGCACGTAAAGCGAAAGATATGGATTCAGTAAGCAAATTCATGAGTTTTAGATTGCGTTTTGATGACTACTTAATTAAGACGCCAGGTTACCGACGACAATGAATGTCATCAAACGATAGAAAGAAGTTCTCTGATTATAGAGCAAAATTAGTTTTCTTATGATTTTTAAAATTTCAGATGTTTCAGAAAACAAAACTCACATATACACACAAAAAAGAAAACGGGGTTTCTCTGAACACACACTCATCTCAGTACCCAAATTACATCACCTCCGGACTTATCTATGCAGAGATAGCGTCAAAAGTTTTATTAGAGCTAAGCTAACATAACTGTTATTTTTGGTTCTTAATACTGCAGATTACGTGTCGTTAAATTTAAAAGGTATCAGATATTTGTTTTAAATCACGAATGATCGATGTCAGCTACCGCAAAAAAAAGGGATAAAAAACAACGCATGTTTAAGCTTTACCGTTGATATGTTCACAGACTAATGATTCTTATGCGATCGAGAAACACTAAAATTCTCATGAGGATTATCTCACGTGTTTGACACTAAAGCGTGATTGATGTCCCTGATACGAGGTGAAAATTATTGCCAAAAAAATTGCCTTAACTGTGTATGTGCAGCAGCGTCTTGCACATGAAACCGAAAAAGACGATATATGTTACTTGCTGTCCGTCGTTTTGAGAATTTAAAATTCAAGCAAAACCAAGAGAAAACAAAGCACATGACCAGCTGGAAAAACATTTTAATAACACATACAGGATGATGAGGCGATTAAGAAATTGTGCGCTGCCGCACATTCTCCTAGCATCGTATACGATATAAACAAACATTAGCTTAATTTAATTAGCAACATTTTCAAAATTTGTGTATGGTTTTCATACTGCAAAATGATAAATGGGGATGAGAATGACGAGGTTAGTAAATTGTACCTTTCGTTTTGAAAGATTTGAAATTTTGAAAGTCGTTAATACACTAATTTCGCTCCATATATATATAATTAGCAAATATTGTTTTCGGTTAAACCGATAATAAAGAGAAAACTATCTACTGATCGACAGCTTTTGACACCCATACACACACAAATATACACTATAAAGTTTCAAGTCACTTATAAAATATCAGGTTAGATTTAACTGTTTGTAATTGTTGGTTTCAGTGAAACGGGTTTCAGCTTTAAAGGTAAGTTGTAGTTGCCAGATATTTACTTGCTTAAATAATAAGGTTGCTTAAGTTATGAACTTTGTGAACATACTATTAAGTGCTCATCAATACAGAAAACACTAACGGCTAACGGTACGGAATCAGTCAAAATGAAGTCACGATTTATCGAATTTTTTATTCTCTAATATGGCACTTCAGCACAGATGAACAACTCTGGTCAATATTGAAGTATGAACAACTCTAGCCAAGTATTGAGTCTAGCCCGAAGTATTGTGACAATCTATTAGTCACAATACTTCGTAACATGCGTTTATAACACGTCTCTAGTAGAACAAGGAAGGTTACCTCAACCAAGAACGTCAACAACTAGAACCATACCGTAGCAAAGGAAGAACAAGATACTTTTTCAAGAACAGAGAAATCACTGGCAAGTTTACCGTAAAGTTTGGAATGGTCAGAAATAGGCTAGGAGATATTGTGGAGGCTAATGTGGTTAAAAGAGATATGTGAAAAGACTACACTGAAACTCTGTACTAACGAGATTATCATGTATGCATTTTTAGAGAATACTAATACTCCAGAACAGGTTCCATTGGAAAGCGAGGTACGATGGGTGCTTATTCCTTTATCATCATCATCATCATTGTCAACCATTATCAATCCACTGCTGGACGAAGGTCTCCCCAAGTTTCCTCCACAACGGTCTGTCTTGTGCCAGTCTCCTCCATGTCACCCCTGCATACTTTCGAATTTCATCCACCCATCTCCCATGTGGTCTTCTTCTGGGTCTTTTCCTGTCCCTTGGAATCCAATCTAAAATTTCGGCTGTCCATCGATGATCTGTCCTTCTGGCAGTATGTCCAGCCCATTGCCATTTCAGGGATTTAACTCTGATCATGATGTCTTCCACTCTTTGTCATTTTTCGGATCCACGAGTTCCTCTTCTTATCTCTCCTGGTTACACCAAGCATGCACCTCTCCATGCTTCTTTGAGTTGTCTGCAGCCTTTGTATGTCTCTTTTAGTTAAGGTCCACGTCTCTGCACCATACGTAAGCACTGGAAGGATGCATTGATCAAACACTTTTCTTTTAAGACATAATGGCATATTGCTCTTGAAAATTATGCTGTTTCTTCCAAAAGCTCTCCAGGCAAGTTTTGTACGCCGATTAATTTCTTCATCAATGTGACCCTCACTTGATATCTGCTGTCCAAGATAAAGGTACGTGTCTGTTATCTCCAGCTTTTCTCCATCAATCGATAAATCTTCATTTCTTGTAAAAGCATTGAACATCACTTTTGTCTTCCGAAAGTTCATTTTTAATCCCACTTCTTTACTCTTGTCAGCAAGTTCCTGGATCATACTCTGCAGCTCTGATGGGCTAGTTGCAAAAATGACTACGTCATCAGCAAAACGAAGGTGGGTTAGATAATCTCCATTAATCTTTATCCCCTTGTTTTCCCAGCTCAGTGACTGGAAAACACCCTCCAATGTGGCATTAAAGAGCTTCGGAGATATGGTGTCACCTTGTCTCACTCCCTTTCCAATTTTTATGTGTGTTGTATTTTCAAACAGCCTAATCTTTGCACTTGCATTTTCATAGATGTTATTAATAATATTAATGTATGCATCTTCAATACCGCAGGTTTTCAGAGCCATTGTAACTGCTGATGGTTTCACCGAATCAAAGGCTTTTTCATAATCGATAAAAGCCATGCACAATGGAAGTTCATATTCCCTCGCTCTTTCAATTAGTTCTCTCAGCACATGGATATGATCTATTGTGCTGTAGCCACTCCTGAATCCAGCTTGTTCTCTCGGTTGAGCCATGTCCAGTGTTACCTTCAAGCGGTGTGAAAGAACTTTAGTGAAGATTTTATAAACTACTGATAGGAGGCTGATAGGTCTGTAGTTTCCGAGATCCTCAATGTCACCTTTCTTATGTAGCAGGATCATTGTAGCGGTGTTCCAATCCTCAGGAATCTTTCCTTCATTAAGGCATCGAGTGAAAATTTGGGCGAGTACTGTTTCGATTTCTCCACTTGCTTCTTGTATGATGTCTACAGTAATTCCATCTTCTCCTGGAGCTTTTCCCCGCTTCATGTTCTTGATTGCATGTGCAACTTCTGCTGGAAGGACTGGAGGAACTCTGGTACTGGTATCTTTCATGATGTCTGGAGTGCATGTATCATCCCTTTCATATAATTTGGAGTAGAAATCTTTCACTCTTGTCAAAATTTCGCCTCTATTTCTTGTTACAGAACCATCTTCTTTTTCTCAGTGCCATAATCTGTTTTCTTCCTTACTGAGATGTCCCTTTGCTATCTTTAGGCTTTGGTTGTTTTCAATTGCTTTCCTCACTAGTTCACAGTTGAATTTTCTTACGTCTTCAGTGATACTTTTTCGTACTGTCTTGCATAGCTCTATATATTCCACTTTGGAAGTCGCATCTTCTTTAGTTGTCCTCATCTCTCTTCTTTTTTGCATCAACATTTTCGTTTTTCCTGATAATTTATTTACATGCAACTTGTTCTTAGACCCAGCTAATTTTGTTGCCGATTCCATAAGAGCTTTGGTTACTTTTCTGTTAACTTCAGAGATGTCCACTTCTTCCGATGTTAGGCCTTCTAAAGCAGAGAACCTGTTCTTCAGTTCCAACTTGAAGGTATTATGGTGTTTTTTAAGGTTGGTTATGTCAATAGATTTTGTTTGTCTTATGAGCTTGCCACGTTCAAGTTTAGTGTTGAGGTGCATCTTACATCTCACCAATCTATGGTCACTACCTGTGTTGAACTTGTTTAGCACACTGCAGTCTTCTATGACGAATTTTTTGTTACACATAATAAAATCAATTTCATTTGTCGTCCCATTTGGATGTCTCCATGTCCATTTCCTGTGTGGCTTTTTCTTGAAGAAGGAGTTCAAGATGAAAAACCCTTCTGCCTCTGCAAACTCAACGAGAGTATTTCCACGCTGGTTTCTGTTGCCGTGACCGAATTTACCTACTGAAGTTTCATTCTGTTGCCGTTGCCCTATTTTTGCATTGAAATCTCCCATAATTATTTTCAAGTGCTGCTTACCTTTATTATTTAGATGACAAATTTCCTCATAAAATTCTTCAATTTCTTCTTCAGGATGACTTATGGTGGGTGCATAAGTTTGAATAATCTGAGCCTGGTATCTTTTCGAGAGTTGGATAACGAGTCGTGCAGCTCTGTCAGAGGAACTTTCAACTTCTACAACTTTATCTTTCAGTTTCTTGTTTATTATAAATCCAACACCACTAGTTCTGCCAGTATCTGTCCCACGATAGTAGAAGAGATGTCCACTTTTCAGTTCGATGAGATCTTCTCCTTTTCTCCTTACCTCACTTAGCCCCACGATGTCCCACTTGATCCTTTGTAGTTCCTCTTCCAATTCAAGAAGCCTTGAATCAGAAGATAGGGAGCGTCCATTGTACGTTGCCAAGGTCAGCATCAGATGGCAGCCTAGTCCGGTCCTCCGGGGATTCTTAGCACCCTCTGCCTTCATGTCGCACTGGCCGCTGCCTTGGCCAGGTACATTCCAGCTGCCGGAGACTGAGGGCCAAGATTTAAGTTGTTAAGTCATTTTGGAGGGGTTTGGCCATAACTCACCACGCTGGCCAAGCGGGTTGGTGAGTGTGGGATAGAATTTCCTCTAATCCCGATGGTATAGTTATACCGCTATTGGCGGTCGTCAGAGCCCCTTTAGTAGGAGCAGGATGCACCACGAGAAGGCGGGGTTGACATTTGTCAAGGAGAGGCTGTGATGTTACGCATCACCTGACCTTACATCCCATTCCTTTATATATCAGTGTTTATTCATTTGCATAAGACAGGACACGCAAAAAAAATGCAAATTATAGAACCATTGCATTGATCCTACATGCTAAATATCATATTGGGTTGGAAATAAAGTAATGTCAGTAAATGCAAAGCAAAAGAAACCTGCTGATTACCGCGCATACAAGTACAAATCAGTCTAAAATGTAGTCGCCATCGGTTGCCACGATCTGTTATCTCGTCTGCAACTATTGGATATCGTCCCTATAGAACTGTGGCTGCAGTGCGCGTTCGACATTTTTCCGGTTTGTGAACTGCTGTTTGTTCAGGAAATGTTGCAACGACTGGAAGGAGACGTAGTCCCTTGGGGAAATGTCCGGGCAATAGACTGGGTACAGCAACAGCTGACAGCGCAGGTCCATGACCTTGTAACAGGTCTCCCGTTCTGTGTGAGGTCTCGCTCCATCTTGCTGTAGGATGAAGCCCTTGTGGTTTAGCATTGCTGGTCGTTTTGATGTGAGCAATGCGTGCATATCGTCGAGCAGACGGCAGTACCCATCAGAAGTGATAGTGGTGTTGTCCGGCAGCAGTTCAAGAAACACGACTCTTCGCATATCGTACCAAACAGACAGCAGGACACTACCTGAGTGTAAACGGGCTTTGGGGGTCGGCCTGGGTTCCTGTTTTGTGTCCAACCACTGTTTTCGGGCGCTGAAACGTTTCATACAGGACCCATTTCTCGTCAGCGGTCACAATGCAGTCCAAGAACGGTTCAACTTGGTCACGTGCAAGAAGGGGACCGCATGCACTCATGGGGTTTGCTTTGTGCTCAACTATGAATTGATGGGGTACCAAAACGTCTCTTATGAGCACGTTCCCAAGTTTACGCAGGTCCGTGATAACTCTCGGGCTGGTAGTCCCCAGCTGTTCGGCCAACTCCAGCGTGGTCACATGTGAGTCGGTCTCCACTAAGGTTTTCAGCATGCCGTAGACACTGTCGGGGGTCTTCCGGCTTTTTTTTTTTTTTTTTTTTTTTTTGATTGGAGAGGTTTAACGACCACCGTGAGCAACTCAATGGGCTATAAGCAGTCGCCCGTCCCTAATTTAGGGTCACTGGTTCCAGGGAAGGGAGAGAGCCAGTGCCGTAAGACAAACACAACATCCATGCCTGACCGGGATTCGAACCCGGACCCCTTACGGACGAATGATCAGAGGCCAGCGCCTTAGACCACTGCGCCACCAGGGCGGCCTTCCGGCTTTGGGACGGTCGGTCAGGTAAAACTTTCTCTCTGAAAATCATTCGAACCAACGGAAGCACTAACGATGCGATACATTGGGGTACACGTTGGTAACGGTCCTCATAGTACTTGCGGACGTGCATCATGTACCGTTTTTTCAGAAAACTTGAAAATTCCATCTCACTGGAGCGCGAATCGAACCCGCGTCTCGCGATTACCGCTCGAGCATGTTATCCGTTAGTTACATGACTCCATGACGACTGAGTTCCAAGTATTTGATAAGTAAGAATTTTTCAAATTTTAAGCCTATATGATACTATGATTTTATCAGATACATGGGACTTTGCCCTCTTGGGTGGCGAAACGGATAGCATGCTCGAACGGAAATCGGAAGATGCGAGTTCGACTCCACTGCGATGTAATTTTCAAGTTTTCTGAAGTAAAGGTACATGTTTAATAGTAAACAAGGTAAATTCCATTCAGTTTGCCACCTTAAAAGTAAGAATGAGAATTTCGAATCGAAAACTGTGAAAAACTCAAAAAATATCACGGACTATTTTCATTGTCATACGGAGGAAACTTGGGGATTAATTAGATACAGAAATGAAGGTACAGTAGCAGGAGGGAAAAATAACTACCGCGAGTGTAACCAAAACAGAGACTGAAGATCAAAATGAATGACATCCAATTACTTGGATAATTAATGGCGCAAAACTCAGTAGCACTGATTTACCGTCATCCTGTTCTGAATGAAAATATCTCTGGCGACTGCGACGTCCGCATATCCAGGAAAAAAGCAGAGATAAAAATTTTAAACCAATCTTAACGTTAGGAAACGCATGAAATTTTTGAAAATTATGTTGGCAAAAAATATTAATTTATCGCGCTAATAGTTCTGCTAAGGCTCACGTTATCACATTACGGAGAGATGGAAAAGTGCAAATTAACTTTTTATGATATAAACCATGATAGATTAGGCAATCCTAGAATATTATGTTTTTGTTTTTTTCTGTTTGGGGATTTAAATACCACTGTGCACAACTCAATGGGATATCAGCAGTCGTCCGTCCCCAATTTAGGGCTACTGTTTCCATGGAAGGGAGCAAGCCAGCGCCAGAAGACAAACACAACACGTGTATCAGCCAAATATCACACATTTAGATGGATCTGGACTTTAATCGCCTCACCGGGATTCGAGCCCAGATCCATCTCAGACGAATGATCATAGGCCAATGCATTGACCAGTGCGCTACTACGGTAGTGAGCATTATGTGACTTCTTTTCCTACACTTGTCCTTAGTAATTTCGGCTTTTCATCTATTTACCAATCACATTTTTATTTCCATCTATGAAAACCGTTTGTTTTACGGATGTTGATGCTTACTGTAACGTCATTTATTTCGAAATTATGCACACTTTAAGCTCTTGAAAGGCGCATCCTGTCAACAAAAATCACTGGGCAATACTGTCACTCTGAGAAAAAGTTAAGTAGATATTAATGCTCGCAAGAAAGATTATATTATTAGATGTTGCAGAATCTAGTATGAATTATGATTTCGAAACTACAAATTTTACCCCCCATAATAAAGACCATAAAATTTAGGTGTCCATAGACGAGCTATTGTGTCTTAGCCAAATATCACACTATACAAATCCCGTCGTTCCACGGACTTAGAACACTGAAAACAAGTTCCACGGAATGATAAGGCATGCTTCGCGATGTTTCTGAATGATGGTCGAATGCGGGTGTAAATGACCAACAAAGATCACTCACACCCTTCTTTGGTATCCCAGCAACAAAATCTCAAAAGGTTAGCACCATAATCTTTGTGTTTTAATTTCTGGGATTTGGGACAGCCTAATTGGTTGAAATTTGATATATCAAATTTCTACTGCTGTTCCTAGTTATTTATGTTGAGACAAAGCAAAAGTTAAAGACACGTTCAGATTATAGAAGGCAATTTTGTATGAACGTGCAGCAGCTTGATTCAGAAGAGGTGTAGAAAGAAAGTTTCGGAGTGTCATAAAACAGACTCAGATCAGTTGCAAACTCATGAACCAGGGGTGACGAACATTATTTAGAGTGTGTGAACAAATTGGTGGTTTTTTTTACAATGAATACCTACGCATGCCCATCGGAATTTTCAGCAGCAGATTATTATTAATTATTTATCTAACTTTCTCTCACAAACAGCAGAAGAAAAACATAACCAGGGTGAAACCAAAACCAAGCGTGTACTTCTGTTATCACCCACTGTGTCTTCGAGTATTTCAAACGTGTTATACGACATCACGTTTCGTCGCAACCTCGCAACTGGTATTACGTTGGCGTGAGACGTCTTCTATGAACATTTCTCAAAGCTCTCGTCGGAGCGAAAAAGAACCGAGGGTAAAACAGGAGGTCGTTTTTCCTGATCTCGGTAGAGAGCGATGATCGGGCATGCTATAAGGGTCGTTGAACTCTTTGTTTGTCCGCTAATGTTCCTTCGAGTTACGGCCAGGGGATCCTTCCGCGCTCCCTCTTAGACGACCAGAGCGAAATGTAATCTTCTCGCTGTATGGCTTGCAGGACGCCCTCCGAAAATGCAGTAAGTTGAAACAAACCCCCTTTCTCAGCCCTTTGAGAAATTCTCTAACCCATCACCGACATTGAAAACTCGAAAATACCCCTTAGTAGCAGCTGCTTTATTTGGCGGTAATGATAATCATTATATACATAGCTTGTTCCAAAACAACTCAGAATGTCTGTTTTTTTAATAAAAAACTGTGCATTACTGCGTTTGAAATTGGTACGAGTCTCGAAAAAACGGTTGCCACTGTTGCAACCATAGCAATTGGCCACATCTGTTTATCACGCATGCGTCGTCGGTAGTGAGCAGCTTAATGAGAATTGTTTCGTGAACCCCTAACAAGTGTTTTCGAGCTGTGATTTTTCGAAAAATTAGATGTGAAAGAGGAACAAAAATGCACCATTAAATTTTGCTGTCGGTTTAAGAAGTCTGTCGGAGGGACTTTGCGTCTTATGCAAGAATCTTATAAAGAAGAATCTCTAGGAAAATCCGCAATTTACACATGACGTAAATAATTTATGGGTGGTTGTGAAACGGCGGCTTTAATCGTGCAGGAAGGAATACCTTCAACAAGTGTTACAGAGATAAACATCAATACAATAGGTGTTATTATACGGGAAGACAGACACCTGTCGATTAGAGGTATCGAAAATATGGTTCACATTTTTAAATCATCAGTTCACAGAATTTTAACCGAGCATTTTGACACGAAACGAGTTCGTACTACTTGGGTCCCCCATTTCTTTTCATATGCATTCCAATGCAAGGCCACACATGGCCAGTTCTGTCTTTTCGTATTTGGAGAAAATGAATATTAATTTGATGTTCCAACTGGCATACAGTTCAGATTTGTCACCATGTGCCTTCTGGTTGCTCCCAATTAAAAAAAAAAGGTTTTACGGGGACAACCATATGAGACTGTTCAACAACGTTTTACAGCTGCGTGCGCAGGGGTGTTTCAACAGCCTTTCAGAAGAATTTCTGAAGGCTTTCAAAAGGTAGGACACCGCGCCGGTGGCGCAGTTTTCTGAACGCTGGCTTCTTCTGATCATTCGTTTGAGTTGGGTCCGGGTTAAAATCCCTGTGAGATATGGATATTGTGTTTGTCTTACGGTTCTGGCTATCTCTCCTTCCCTGGAACCAGTGGCCCTAAATTATGGATGGACGACTGCTTGTATCTCATTGAGTTGCTCACAGTCGTCGTTAAATCTTCAGAAAAAAAAGTGGGAGGAACGTTGAGACACCTGTATTCGATGCAGTGGACAGTATTTAGGTAAAGATGACCAGTACCTTGATGATTAAGGTACGCATGTTTTTTTAATAAAAACATCCTGAGTTGTTTCGGGGAAACTCCTGTATTTATTTATTTCTCATGGGTGTAGATTAACGTATCAGGGCGACACTGCATTTCGCGTGCCAATAAAACAATTTTTCGCGTGCCATCTTAGACACGCGTGCTGTAGGTTCGCCACCCGAGCCATAGCATGAAAACAGATTTTTTACTTTCGCTCTTTTCTTTAGATTTGGTTTTATCTCAGATTTTATGAGGAGATCATCCATAGTGAAACATCAGGTACTGCGCTTCATTAAACCTCAAAAACAATAATTCAGTCTTGCCCAGTATTCAACCTCAGCAAAGTTTTTTTTTTGCGATATTTAGTTTATTTTAGGTAACTAATTTTATTTTCTTTGCCTCTTCATTTTCATTTGTTTCGAATATTTTACTTGTAAACACTCCTTTTCTACAGAATTTATTGATACCAAATTCTAAGTACCAGAAAAAGGCTGCAATGGAAAAACGAGAGATTCCAAAATATTTTTTGAAACCCTGTCTCTCTCACTTCCGTGGTATGTCTATACATTAGGAAACATTCATACGTAAAAGAACAATAATTAAACAGGATTTATTTACAAATTTTGAAGATGACAATCCGATTTTTGGCGTAAATGTGACAAGGATGGTAAGTCAGATAATTTTTGAAAACTTGAAAATTTTCATCGTCCTGGAGCGGGACTCGAACTCCGCGTCTCCCAGAAAACGCCTAGGTATGCTAACCACTACACCACCCAGAACGACCAAGTTTCAAGTTCCCGATCAATTTGAATTTAACCATCACAGGATTCGCTAGTCGAAGCAACCGGCATTCATGTTTAGCGAATCTGGAGGTTAATAATCCTATCCCGTGATTGCCTGGAGAAGCAGATAAATCATGAAAGAAATACGGGATTACGCCATATAATACAAATTTTGAAGATGATGACAATCCGATTTTTGGCGTAAATGTGACAAGGATGGTAAGTCAGATAATTTTTGAAAACTTGAAAATTTTCATCGTCCTGGAGCGGGACTCGAACCCGCGTCTCCCAGAAAACGCCTAGGTATGCTAACCACTACACCACCCAGAACGACCAAGTTTCAAGTTCCCGATCAATTTGAATTTAACCATCACAGGATTCGCTAGTCGAGTAGCAACCGGCATTCATGTTTAGCGAATCTGGAGGTTAATAATCCTATCCCGTGATTGCCCGGAGAAGCAGATAAATCATGAAAGAAATACGGGATTACGCCATATAATACAAATTTTGAAGATGACAATCCGATTTTTGGCGTAAATGTGACAAGGATGGTAAGTCAGATAATTTTTGAAAACTTGAAAATTTTCATCGTCCTGGAGCGGGACTCGAACTGCGTCTCCCAGAAAACGCCTAGGTATACTAACCACTACACCACCCAGAACGACCAAGTTTCAAGTTCCCGATCAATTTGAATTTGGTCGTTCTGGGTGGTGTAGTGGTTAGCATACCTAGGCGTTTTCTGGGAGACGCGGGTTCGAGTCCCGCTCCAGGACGATGAAAATTTTCAAGTTTTCAAAAATTATCTGACTTACCATCCTTGTCACATTTACGCCAAAAATCGGATTGTCATCTTCAAAATTTGTATTATATGGCGTAATCCCGTATTTCTTTCATGATTTATCTGCTTCTCCGGGCAATCACGGGATAGGATTATTAACCTCCAGATTCGCTAAACATGAATGCCGGTTGCTTCGACTAGCGAATCCTGTGATGGTTAAATTCAAATTGATCGGGAACTTGAAACTTGGTCGTTCTGGGTGGTGTAGTGGTTAGCATACCTAGGCGTTTTCTGGGAGACGCGGGTTCGAGTCCCGCTCCAGGACGATGAAAAAATTTTCAAGTTTTCAAAAATTATCTGACTTACCATCCTTGTCACATTTACGCCAAAAATCGGATTGTCATCTTCAAAATTTGTATTATATGGCGTAATCCCGTATTTCTTTCATGATTTATCTGCTTCTCCGGGCAATCACGGGATAGGATTATTAACCTCCAGATTCGCTAAACATGAATGCCGGTTGCTTCGACTAGCGAATCCTGTGATGGTTAAATTCAAATTGATCGGGAACTTGAAACTTGGTCGTTCTGGGTGGTGTAGTGGTTAGCATACCTAGGCGTTTTCTGGGAGACGCGGGTTCGAGTCCTGCTCCAGGACGATGAAAATTTTCAAGTTTTCAAAAATTATCTGACTTACCATCCTTGTCACATTTACGCCAAAAATCGGATTGTCATCTTCAAAATTTGTATTATATGGCGTAATCCCGTATTTCTTTCAGGATTTATTTACTTTAGCAACATGTGTTCCAGCAATCTTTAATATTTACGGAGATAACTGAATTATTTATCTCAAAAGGAGACGGCAGACATTTGTTTGCCTACCTCGTTTTTTTTCTATTTTTGGAATCTGAGCACATCAAAAAGTTTAAATAGTTCTTATGGAAAGTAAAAACCAGAAGACGAGTAAGAGGAGCAAAGCTAAGATAGCTCGTTGTCTGAGGTATTTCATCCTGGTTAATTAATACTCTATTCATTCAAGAAGTTTAAAAAATTAAGCTGCCATTTAGTTTTGAAGCAAGACAATTCTTTTGAAATCTGTCACAGATGGATCAAGACCTAAATCTCAGGGATAAATATAATACCAAAACATTTGCATCGCAGCCAACAACGACATCCAATCATCAAGCCAGCAAATCATGTTTATTAATCAGCTCGTAAATTGCTTTACCTTCTAAATTTAAACAAACTATTTCTCGCAAACGTTTTTCAGCATTTGTTAAATGACGTTTCCATGTAAGAAGAAATCCATGCAAAGACTTCGTCACAATATGCAGGTTCACATCCTTCATGCATCTCTGCAGTGATTCTTTGCAAAGTTTTTGTTATCTGCGTGTAAACAAAAGTACGAAACTAAGGTTATCTCCAAAATATATGGTATTAATATTTATTTTTATTTTTATCTAGATCAAACAGTTACAAATCAGAGAAAACTGATATATTTGGAACACATTTTTTACCAAAACTGTTTATAATCTTAATTTCTATTTCATCTGTCTTTCTGCTGTGGGGTACATATGGGATTTCTGGATTGAAAGTTGATCTAAAATTACTAGCTAGCCCTCTAAAACTGCTAAAACTGCGTCGGAATATTGTGTTTCCTAATGCGGGATGTTTCCTACATGGAGTTTTATTCCTTGAGATCTCGTGTTGTCCTGCCTACATAGATGTGCAATGAGTCTGTCGTGTGAGTTCGACTTTTAGCAACTTCCGGCAATATAAACTGTGTTGGATTCTTCTCGGTGGCCCAGGTTTTCGAACTATGCGTAAGCTTCGCAACTGAACGTCTTTGTGAAAATGCCGGGAAACATTCATATACAGTATGTTTTTTAGCACTTAAAATGAAGCCTGGTGATTTGGAAGTCCATGATCAATTTTCGTTAAAGAGAATCATACTTTGCAAATGGGTATACGCTCTCGCAAAAAAAAAAAAAAGGAAAAAATACGAAGCACCCAAAGGAATCGTCTAATCGAGAAAAAAATTGATATGTTCAATGCATATGTGTAGGAGAGGAAATGATTGCAATCCCAGAGCACTTCGGCCATTTGTTCGGATAAAACTTTAGTGCCGCCTCTGGCTCGAATACAAGCGGTCGGGCGTGGTACAGACGTATACAGTTCATGGATAGTATCTTGAAGTATAACATGCGAAAAAGGTTTCCAAATTGGGGGCTAATTTGCCCACATTCCGGGACGGGCGTAGGTGAGGTCTATTTCGGACGAATATTTAGAACCCAATACCTTGGACCACCTGCCCACCGTAGCGGTGAACCTTGCATGTCAGATGTATGTGGGTTGGAGGTTTTCAGTTTCGATTTCGTCGAATGTGACACACCTACATGTACAGCACGTGATTTCTCATGAACGAAAAATTTATTCAGGGCATTCTGTTTCAGTTACATCAACTGCTCTTCATTAGACATCCTCGTATTTACATTTTTGTCAGTGTTACCGGACATTCGACTTCCAAACGGGACTTTAGCAGGAGTGGTGTTTAGGTTCTATACATTTTCCAGTAAGCCGCATCAAGCCACCAAATTTTGAATTTCTTCCTGCTTTATTACGAAGTGTTACTTTTATTCTAGGTACATTTAAGAAAATTGCATAAATTCAGTCACATACAATGCATGTCAAGATAGTGGCATGCAGTTTGGTTGTACTGATGAAAGCTACTGCGTACATGTACTTGTAGATCGGAAAGTAATGCAGGGCATCAGTCTCTTTTATCAGATATTTCGTTTTCGTCGAATGAAGAAGGCTCTTTCATCATATATTTAAGAGCTGAACACTGGACAGAATTTCAACTAGCGCTTTTTTTTCGTTGAGCTCGGGGCTCCTTGATTTGTGTTTTTAACTCATAGTTTATTCAAACATATCAGTCAGAAATCGGCAGAACACTAAAATTATCTTATTATTATAATTTCATAACTTTCATTTTATTCAAATAAATTTATTAAAACATAACTGTTGCGAAGCCACACTTGGCAAATTAAGTTTTGTGCACAGCGAATTTTTACTATTTAAATTCAAACGGGCTTGGGATCACTTTAAGGCGCAATTTTTCAGTCACCAGCCCAGTCGAACGAAGCCAAACTGTTTGACGTCTTCCGCATTCTGGAGCAGTCTACACGGTGGCTAATTTCCAGCACTCACTTCCGGTCAATCGATGCTTCTGTTTTTAAAACCACATTTACGGTCTTCACGTAGTAATGGACTCCTTTTCAAACGACGTTACCCCTTCCATTTCCCCTATTTATAATCGATCTCTTTCCTTTCTACATTAAGTTCCCTCATTAGACGCTTCTAGGGTTAACACATTTCACGCGTCTGTGCACTATTATGAAATTATTTACTTCACTTCTCCTCAAACTGAAGCAGAACGACAGTTTGTGCCAAGAAGTCTTTTATCTTAAATTAATGCCGTTTTACAGGGAACTCGTGGCTAGGGAAACAACAAAGATACGGGTACCTAATTTCACATCAGCACACTTAAAGTTTCCACAAAATAGTTCACATAAACTAATTAAAATCCGTATCTTGCACGCAACGAGTAAACGTAATATATCGCTGGGGAGTAGATGAGATTGGTATGTGAAATGCGATCTATCTGCATTTAATGTTCACAGAAAAAAAAAGGAAAAACAAGTTAGTTGTATCGAGAGGTAGTTAAATGATCGCCGGTGTTCCCAAATTCCGTGAACCTAGCGTTGAGTCTTCTATCACTTGGATCCTTGAAGGAAGCACTTTGTTGATCAAGGAAAATTGCATGCTATGAAGGTTGTTCTCGTGCTCCGTGTGTTTGGGAGTTGTGATCAAAGCGTGAAGGATATTTAGATGTAATTACGCTGGAATAATGAGTGCATGACATGCATACTATTAACGAGCAAAATGCATTAAAGGTAAGGAATATTTCTGCGCTAAAGGAAAGGAAGTAATATACGGTATACATAGAATACAGTACCGCAACCGGCGTAACATCAGCAATCAATACAGCTATATGCAAACGCAGTGGCATCGATAGACATGTGTTGAAAAGGTTTTCCACTCGCAGGCAGATTATCAAGCACATAGTCGGAGAGTTTCATCATTCTCTGAAACTTTCATGGTGTTGAACTTTGTTCTTATCGTTTAAAAAAGTGGTGTTAACTAAAGATTATAGTGTGACTAAGCTAGATTCGCCGCATATTGCTACCGGCAGCTTATTTTTTTTTTTTTTTTTTTTGATTGGAGGTTTAACGACCGCCGTGAGCAACTCAATGGGCTATAAGCAGTCGCCCGTCCCTAATTTAGGGTCACTGGTTCCAGGGAAGGGAGAGAGCCAGTGCCGTAAGACAAACACAACATCCATGCCTGACCGGGATTCGAACCCGGACCCCTTACGGACGAATGATCAGAGGCCAGTGCCTTAGACCACTGCGCCACTGGGGCGGCCCGGCAGCTTAGAAACTACACTACGTCCCTTTGATTCCAAGTTAAAGAATTGCAAGATGATTTCCCAACAGATATCACACCACGTGATGCACGACTTAATTACTTAATTGGATTGTTTCTGTTCTCTAATGTTCGAAAACCATTCAAAAGGAAAACACAGCAATTAAATTAAGTACGATAAAGCCAACATATTATTGCAGTGGTCTGAGGGCTAGATTCTGACTATTCGTTTCGGATGGGCCCACGTTAGACCCTCGGATAAGAACCTGGGTGGTGTGTTTTTCTTACGGGTCTGTCCTTTCTCTTGAACAAGTCATCCTAAATTATGGAAGGGAGACTGCTTATAGCCCACGATGAGCATTCATTAACCTTTTAACGAACAGGATCCTAAAATCGTGTGTCGCCTAGAGTACCATAACGCTCAAACCTGTCTGTTACTACATACTTTTGGAAATTCTGTCCTCCGTTTTAGAGGTTAACAAAAGAAACATTAGTGCGGGTAACCACGAGAAACTTCTGTTCTGTAGTTTTGATATGCATTAATCTTCAAGCGTTTTTCTGGAAAAATCCGTGAAATGGCATTGGTATTGGTGACTGTGGGTACCAAAATGGTACCCAGTTTATTGCTATAACGAAATACAAACATGGGAAATTCATTGAAAGTTGCAGTACAGAAAACAAAAGTGCGGCAATGTATATTCATCCACGATGCAGCACAAAGTTACACAGAAAGGAAATGATTATGCACACGAACAATGAATGGCATAACATCATGTCAAACGAAATGAAAATACACATTTGCACAAGCATATGAAAGTACTATGCCATCATAAATCAACCGTACGGATCTTAAATGTGGGTAGAGCGCAATACATTATTGAGTAACTCATCAACATTATAAAAATAACATAGGTAACAAATGTACCACTATAGTAAGCCGCGATTGAGGAAAGCACTAACACAGCACAAACTCACAATTATAGTAAATTTAAAAACAAGGTACAAAGTGAGGAAACACCAAATAAGATAATAAAAATAAGAAACTGGGAAGATCACATAAGTTACGAGACCGATTATTTGTGAAAACACAGCAAAAACACACAATTATAGCAAATTGAAAATACATTACTTGTGAAACACAGCCCAAACACACAATTACAGCAAAATTAAAATACATTACTTGTGAAACACAGTAAAAACTCACAATTATAGCAAATTTAAAATACATGGTCCTAATGCAGGAAACAACAGAGCAATACGCGAGATAGGATAATGGGGAGATCACACAAGTAACGAGACCGTGGAGGAATCAATGCGAAACCAGGAAGATCCAGGCGACCACAAGGTGGAAAACGTCACCGGGGAACCGTGAGTCGATGCTGAAAGATACTCAGTTGTAAGACGAGATAAAAGGGCTGCACGAAAATCCGTGACCAAACGTGATTGAGCCTCTGAAACAGATGGATAACAGCCCAGAAAACGAATCGAGAGGTGGTAAGCATAAATAACAGATTTAGCAAGAACGGACAAATAGGAACAAATGGAAGGTCGGTGAGGTGTAATGCTTCCTCGAGGAAGAAGATAGTTGAAATCATGTAAGTTGTGGAGAGTGGAACAGGAAAGTGAAACGATCTGATGGATGAGAGTAAACAATGGCTGTATGATCTCGCAGGTATTATAATAATGTAGAAGATCACCGATTTGGCCACAAAAAGGGCAAAGAGGACTAGAAAGAATTCCCTGCCGATGGAGAATGGCTGGAGTGGGGAGTCGACCGTGGAGAAATCGCCACTCCACATCTTTCTCCAGCGGTAAACTAAGAGTAAGGTGCAGAACACACCAAGTGGCAGAAAAGGAAGATGGTGGAAGAGAGGAAATAGGTAACGGCGGAGTATTGTGAAGAAGAAGATGACGGTAAAGACAGCGAGAAGTGACGGAATGAAGTAGATAGGGAGAACCAGAGAGTGAAAACGAAAAAGGTAAAACAAGAGGGGCGGACGCGCAAGCAACAAGTCCATCAACAGATGCTATATCTGGAAATGACCGACGAAGAGCGCGTTGAAGAAGGAGAAACCGGAAATGCTCAATAGGATCAGCAGCTAGAGCAACAGAAATTTGTGAGAGAGAACGCCACCGAAGAGTCGGGGTGACAAGTTGCTTGACAACAAAAACACCCTCCCGAATCCAGGAGGGAAAACAAAAATATGAAGAATCCGACTGAGTCAAAACGGAAGAGTAGAAGAGTGGTTCATTTAACAATTCAAGGAGACCAGAAGGAGGAAGATGAACCGGGGTCAACGCTCGCCAAAAATCAAGAAATTCCCTATATACCTCCGGAAGACGTTTAGGCAACAGAGGCAAACGATCCATAAGGAGAAGCGTTGCAAAAGTGATAACTGGGTTACGAGGACTTAGAATGACATCAACAGAACTAATAGCAGCAGTGGGAACAGAGCAATAAAGCGAAAAAATGGAAACAAGGCGAGCAGTACGATATCGGAGATGGACATCAGGACGTGCCACCCCTCCATGAGACACCGGAAGCGTGAGCGTCCGTGTAGACACCCAAGCCTGCCGATGCCACATGAAGCGGGTGATGGTTGACTGAATATTACGAAGAAAAAAGAAGGAGCCGCTTGTGTAGACCATGTATATGTCAATAAAGGCAGAAGAAACGTAGAGACAACCCGGGCTTTACCCCAATACGACAATAAAGCCTTAGCACGACTCCAGCGAGATAAAACATTTGAGAATATTTGGAGAAGCGGTGTCCAGGAACCAGAGGACATGAAAGAAGGGTCACCAAGAACTACACCAAGAAACTGCTGCGTCGTCCGAGACCAAGAGGCTCCCCAGGGGCGATGAGGGCGTGCTCGCCACGCATCGCACCAGAGCCCGGTGGTCTTGTCTCTGTTCAACGCAGCGCCAGAAAGTTGTGCATACTGAGAATAAACAGATTCCAGGGTCGAGAAACCGGACTGCGCTCGGATGAGTACCGTCAGATCGTCTGCATACGCAACCAGGACAGAAGAAAAATGACGAGATTCGGGTAATAAAGAACGAGGCGAAGGAGCAAGAACAGAACGGATTTGGCACAACAACGGCTCAAACGCCAAAGCAAACAACTGCCCGGAAAGGGGACACCCCTGCCGAATTCCAGTAGCAAAAGGAATGGAGCTCGTTAAAAATGAGTGAGTCCGAACTTGAAGAAAAGAATTGCGATAAAGGTTTAAAAGAAGTCTGCAAAAATTATGAGGAATACCAAATGAAAGAAGCACCCGAAAAAGGTAGGCATGAGAGACACGGTCAAACGCCTGGCGCTGATCCAACGAGAACAAGGCCAGGCGCTCAACCTGTCGATCAGCAAGCACTAGAAGGTTTCGAAGAAGATGTAATGTTGATTGAACAGATCGACCCGGAATTGTATACGTTTGGTCCGAATGAATAATATCTGGCAGTATGCCATTAAAACGACGAGAAAGAATCTTAGCGAAAAGCTTGTAATCGCTGTTCAAGATGCTAATAAAACGCCAATTGTATATATTGAGGAGACAGCCTTTCTTCGGGAGAAGACGAACGACGGCAACGGTAAAAGATGAAGGGAAATCAGTGCGAAATAGAAGATTGTTAAAGCAAGTTAGAAGAAAGGGAGAGAGCTGAGGTAGAAAAGTACGATAGAATGCAACTGGGATACCATCTAAACCGGGGGCGGACTGATAGTTTAAAGAGGAGAGAGCTGAAGATAATTCCGAGAGAGTAATTGGGGCAAAGAGAGAAGAATGAAGATAAGACGGAACTTGAGGAAGGCCTGTGAAGAGAGTGGAGGATGGATCAGGCGGCGAAGAGGAAGAAGAGAAATGTTCAGTAAAATGAGAAACGAGAAAAGGGGAAAGCTGTGAGGGATCATCAGAGACAGGGCCATCAGGAAGGGTTAAATGGGTGAGCGAAGGAGAAGAAAGGATGTCCCTCTCAAATTCAAGAAAGGCACTCGCATCCTGGATGTCTGAAGAAACATCCTGTACAAGAAGGCGAACAAGAGCTTGCGACGCCTGGCTTTGAAGAAGGCCCCGGATAGCTGAGGACCGTGTTCGATAGGCGGCAGACGTAGGTGAAACACAAGCTAACTCAAGACGAAGGCGATCAACGATCGTGGATTCCGAGAGGCGAGTGGAAAGAGAAAATATCTTGCAGAAAGCAACTAATGTAGTTTTAACGGAGATCCATTCCGACACAGGGTCCGAGGTAGAGTGAAGATCAATTTCAGCAGCCTGAAGATAAGCTGATAAATGGGAACAAAAATCTGAATCAGTAAGGAACGAAATGGGAAGAGACCATAACCTGAAGAACGGTTTGAAGACAACAGGAAGAAATACATAAAGCATGCAAATGGAATGATCAGAAGAAACACATGGAATGTGTGACGCAGCTTGAAGGTGTGTACTAAAATGGGACGAAACGTAAAACCGATCAAGTCGTGCTTTGGCCAAAGAAGCAGGATTGGAAGAACACCAGGTAAAATCACAGACAGAAGGATGAAGGCAACGGAAAGCATCAACAAGATTGTAATGGGACAAAAGGTCGGATAAAACCTGAACAAGAGATAAACGAGATTCGACACAGTGTGACCGATCAAGAGTAGGGTACAACGTGCAATTGAAATCACCACCAAAGAGAACAATATCAGAGGGGGCGACCGTGGCAAGATGAACATAGATGGAGTCTAAGAGGGAAATCGCATCGTCATTTCGCTGCGGTATATGAATGTTAAGAAGATGAACACCCAAAGCTCCGAGACGAAAGGAGAGATACAAAAAAACTCCCTCAGTCTTCGCGAGTTCGACAATTGATGACATAGCTGGGTAAAGGCGGTGATGAATTCCAATGGATACGCCGTTTCCGAGACGGGTGGAAAAGCAATGAAAGAACCTATAGGGCCACGGGCGCCAGCGATGAAATGGCGTAACGGGAATGCAATTTGTTTCCTGAATAAATAAAACATCAGCATCAACAGGCACTAAGTCTGCAAAAACCAGAGAATTTGCGAACGGGTTCGCAAATCCCCTAGCATTGAGAGAACAAAAAGTGATCGGTTTAGGGAAGAGAGCTAAAGGTCACCGGTAAGAGGAAGTGAGGTATCACATATATGCTTCTCAGCGAGCTCCTTCAAGGAGGCGAGACGGCGCGTGTAACGTCTCAAAAAGGCTGATACCGAGGATCGGTGGCACACAGAGATTTAAAAAGTGACACATAAGCTTCGAATTGCGTTACCGCTGCATACAGGTCCAGATCAGGTGAGTGAAGGAATTCTTCAGAACCAACAATCGTACGTGCAGGTTGAAAAAGACGTAAAAGTTGCTGTCTGTCCAGGAACTGGAGGAAACGTATCAACGGCCTGTAGAACTTCAGCATCAGAGAGAGGATTGACAGGACCTGAGCGGAGAAGCATACTGTTTGAAGAATCATCAGGTGGAGGAACATCGAAACCGGGAACCTCGGGAACACTAGATGAATCCTCAGAATGTGGCACAGAAAGTTGTTTTAACTTTTTCTGTTTTACAGCACCTATGGAAGTTCCAATCCGCTTCGAAGAAGAAGCTGAGGCGGATGTATCCATTAGTGGATCAGGCTCACCTCCCAAGTCAGGAGACGAGAAAACGAACGTCGCCGAAGAAGCAGTACGTAGCTGAGCTGCCATAGTGGAGACTGGTACAACAGCCGAGGCCTCAGGAAGATGTTGCAACAAGGGTATCGTAGACAAGGTTGTAACTGGAGATCCGATATCCGAGAGGCTAGGAGAAGAGCCAGACGGCCGATCTGCCAAACCACCACTCAACACACCCGGATCGGAACACTCCGCTGTAGACACATCTGTAGTCGAAGACAACTCTGTCAATCTTGAAGGTGGATGCACAATCGTACGGGTCGGGAGTGGAGGAAAGGCAGCATCGTCCGTGACGGAAATGTTCGTCTGACGGAGAAACGAAGAATTAGCGTCAGGCAAACTACCGGTAGTGGCGATAGTAGAAAGACCAATGTGGTCAGCAGTGGGATGCGAACTTGTTGAACGTTCACGTCGAACGCGGTCACAGGAGGCAGTGGTGTGTTTCTGTGTTAAACAGTGTGTACAATAGTGAGCAGTGAAAATCTTGAAACTGTACGTTCGTGCTCCAATTTCAACAGTAGCTTCTGTAGGGCAATCCGCCAAGGCTTTCTCGGTGGGAAAGACGACCAATAACTGACGGCGAGGTCCGGTAGCATGTTCAAATCGAGTTCCGCGGTGAGCGTCAGAGAGGCGACGGACCTTGCCAACAATTTTACAAACATGACTGACAAGGAGAGAAAGTGCATTATTCGGCACTTCCTGTGGAACAGGATAGAACGTGATGTTCACCGGTCGCATGGAAAGAGGCGACGGGATGAGATGGTTTGTCCCAATCAAAAGTCCGTTTGCAAGAAAAAAGTCAGCATCCTCCTTGTGATTGAACTGTACCGAAATACCCCGAGGAGTACGGGAAATTCACGCAATGGACGCAGACGACACATGTCCAGAGAGGGCTTCCATGTAGCGTGGCAATGGAGTATTTGGTAAAGCATGAAGGAGCACACCTCTATCCAGAAGGTTATGGAACTCACGGCCAATCTGCGAATTGTCATCTATCGTTACCTTCACCTTGTGGTTGGATACCTGAATAACAGGTGTTGCTTGCAAAAGACCATCTGAATGAGAGGAATCGGACGTAAAAGTAGCGCCTCGTTGCACTTTAGAGGCAAATGACATCCTCGGAAGTGAAGTCTGGTCGGATCCGGCAGGCACAGAAGGCTGTGAGGGAAGAGAAGCACAGGCAGAAGGCAAGGCAGTGGAATCAGTAGTACCCAGGGAGGGCATCGAGGCAGAAGCAGGATCTGAAGAAGAAAGCGCAGCCAAGTCCAGTGAAGGCACCGGTGCAGGAGTACTAGAAAGCTGGGAAGGCATCTGAGGACGAGAGTATGTTAACTTCCATGGACGTGGGAAGTGTGACGTGACGCGCATCCGCCACGCCCATAGATGATAAGGAAATGCCGGAAGCCGCCATGTTGGCAGCTTCCAAACGTAAACAAACGAGCAAACGATAAGAAAACGGATGAATATGAACTAATATGAGGATGAGAACGCTAGAAAAGTAGCTCAAAACGTACACAGTACCTTTAGACAGCCGGGCCACGCAACAGGTGAGTGAGGGACGAGGTATTCCACACTAAAATGTATTAAATATTGGAGACACCAACACTACGTCTGTCACGAACGAGCAATGGGCTGGACATACTGCCAGGAGAACGGACCACCGATGAAAAGCCGAAATTTTAGACTGGATTCCAAGGGACAGGAAAAGACCCAGAAGAAGACCACATGGGAGATGGGTTGATAAAATTCGAAAGAATGCGGGAGTAACTTGGAGGAGACTGGCACAAGACAGACCGTTGTGGAAGAAACTTGGGGAGACCTTCGTCCAGCAGTGGATTGATAATGGTTGACAATGATGATGATGATGATATCTTCTTCCATTCGTTTTACGATAATAACATTCATCAATCCACCTACCTAAGTAACGCTCAACATCAGGAATTACAAACCCTATTGTTTGTTGTTATGATTTAATTCCACTCCGTATGCACCGGACTGTGGCTCTGTGTGGTCATGGGTGACGTTAAAAATGCAATGCGTTGTATATATACACCGATGAGTCATTACATTATGACCACCTACCTAATAAGCTGTAAGGCCCACTCTAACCAGCAAAACAGCGGTCACTCGGCGAGGCATCAATTCGATGAGATGGCGATAGGTATTCGGGGGTATCTGGTACCATAATGTCAACAGCAGGTACATTTCACATTTCATAGTGGTGGTGATTTAGCGCAAACCCTTTTTTCCAACTGGAACCACAAGCGTTTAATTTGGTTTATGTAAGCTGAATGTGGAGGCCAGGTCATTAACAGAAAGTCACTAGTGTGTTCTCCGAACCACTACTTGACGATTCTGGCATGGCGCATTATCTTCTTGGTAATGGCCATCATCAACAGAAAACACAATTGCTATGAATGGGTAAACTTGGTCCGCAACGATGGTCAGATACCTCACAGTTGTCAGGGATTGTGCTATTGGGATAATGGGACCTAAATAAAGTGACCCAAGAAAATATCGGCCATAGCACAACACCATCGCCGCCGGCCTACTTCCGTCCAACAGAGCATCTAGGTGCCATAGCCTTCGTTGGTAATCGGCGTATCCGCACTCGACCGTCTACGTGTTGCACCAGGAATCTTGTTTCATCCGACCAGACCACTTTCTTCCAATCATCCACTTTCCAATCTCGATGATCTTGGGCCCATTCCATGCGTTGATAGAGATGACGTGCAGTGGGCATGGGGACCCGGCTGGGACTTCGGCTACGCAGGCCTATG
The DNA here is from genome assembly GCA_039090855.1 of Macrothele yani. Classification (NCBI taxonomy): domain Eukaryota; kingdom Metazoa; phylum Arthropoda; class Arachnida; order Araneae; family Macrothelidae; genus Macrothele; species Macrothele yani. Next base: position 10,931,766 of record CM077017.1, read on the forward strand.
CGCAGAAGGCTACGATAAAGTGTGTTCTGTGACACATTGCCCTGATAACCACTGTTGTAGCCACGGTCGATTTGTCGCACTGTGTTCGCTATAAACAATACGCGACAGTCTCTGCTCCCCTCTGGCATCAATGAGCTGCGGAAGACACACGACTGGACGACAGTTAATCGTTTGGCCATCTGTGCATCACTTTTGATACGCACTCACTACAGCGGCACGTGAACAACCCACAAGCAGCGCCGTTTCCGACGCAGTAATTCCGAGGAGGCGTGCCATCACAATTTGTCATTTATCAAACTCCGATAAATCGTCAGGTTTTCCCTTTCTGACTCCGAAATCTCTACAAACCGAAAGCTGGTCCTCGGCTTGTATATATACTGGTCTGGGAACTTCACCTGCGCCACCGCCCGGTCTCCAGGCGCGTTCATTTCTTTAGGCTCGGGATGGTCATGTAATGGCTCATCGGAATACTGTCGAATCACTGGTTTTATTTCACAGCCTGAGAGATCTTGGCATGCGAAATATGGGCGGCACAAATTACCTATAAAGAGTACTAGAGTACCCTCTCGATTTTTTTTTCTAATATTTCGATCACTCTGGGTATTTACTGTTTTTGTCAGAATTCATGTAAAGGTTTTTCAATAAATTCAAAAACTTTAAGGATCTTGATAGCTATGAGAAATCCTGCAATGGACATCATACTAAGGAATTCCCCATATGTTAGAAATTCAGGAGTAAAATATAATGTACAAACAAAATCTCTGTGCGTAGCTTTCTCAGTTTTAAGATCACTTCAGAATTGTTTGAAAACTCATTTTAGCAGGCAAAATATCAAGCATTATTCTATTTTGAAGGGAGGAAATGTGTGGCTTAATTATACGTAAGCTAAACTAGCAGGTAGAGCCTTCTTCAACTTCTAACCTTTTTTATAGCCAATTGAGGGTATAGGTTTCCCTCATCTCTTTCCAAATGTTTCTGTCTTGTGCTTGTCTATTCTACAGCTTTCCTTAGAATTTTGTTTATATCATCGATCATTCTTCCCACTCTTCTCTACCCTTTGTATGATTCTTCCAACAGCATACAAAGGGAAGAGAAGAGTCTTCTTCTTCCAACTTTTTTTATAGCCAATTGAGGGTATACGCTTCCCTCATCTCTTTCCAAATGTTTCTGTCTTGTGCTTGTCTATTCTACAGCTTTCCTGCAGTTTTGTTTATATCATCCATCATTGTTCCCACTCTTCTCTTACATTTGTATGATCTCCATTTATAATGAATTAGGCTTCCTTGTAATATAATATATAAGCTTCTTCTAATGGTTGTTGTTTGTTAATTATATCATGAATAAACTTTCCTGCTAGTAGTGTAGTAATAATAATGAACAAGCTTTTAACTGCTAGTAATGTTGTAGTAGTAATTAAGATGAATAAAGTCTTAATGCTAGTTGTTAATAATAACAACTAATGAAATAAACCTAACAGCCAGACAGAGATCTGACAAAACTATGAACTGAGAAAGACGTACTTACTAAGACAATCTTTTATTTGGTAAACTTCTATTATTTATCCACACTCACTTCATCGGTCACACAACTACTCGATATCCGGCTCTCACATAAACGAAGATATCTTTACACACGAAACAAAGCTCTCACGCACATAAACAACCGCTCTCCCTACGCACATCAACAAAAAGCTCTCTGACACATAAACAACAGCTCTCTCGCACATAAACAAACGCTCTCACGCACATAAACAACCGCTCTCTCGCACATAAACAACCGCTCTCCTAGGTCTCGTTGAACGCGCCTATTTATACTGGCTACCACCACGTCATGACTTACACTCATTGCCAGATCTCATTCAGCGGGAGAAATAACATCTCGTTCAGTAAGAAGATAATTTACATAGTAAAATAAAATAACCAGAGATAGTAAAAATCAAAAGGAAAGTGAATCTAGAGTATACGTTACACATTATGTTACTATTTTAGTCCATCTATTATTTTCTATTCTTGCTATATGGCCAGCCCATTTCCATTTTAAATTGAGTATCTGTTCACCTATGTCTAAAAAGCTTGTTCTGAATCTCATATCTGTATTCCTTATTTTACCTTGAAGTCTTATGTTTAGTAGAAGTCTTTCCATTTGAAATTGTGTTTTTTGCAATTTATCTAAGATGTTTTTCTTGATAGGCTAGCTTTCAGTGCCGTATTTCATAATGGGTATTATACAGTGATTGAAAAGTCTTGCTCTATTTTCCGGCTTTATTTTACTAGTCGTTCGCATTTCTGTACTTATTTGATAGCGTTCCTAAGCAACCTACTTTCCTAGTGTTTTAAAAGTATTTTCCGAACTCTTAAATTCAGTCATTTGATCTAACGGTATATCACATCTTTTAACGCTCTCTGAAAATTCTTAAATGTGCGATATTTCTTGCTAGTACTCAACTTTCATTTTATGTACGCAACATTTGCTTTGTGGAGGCATAATCTCTTCAATCCACTTTCTCTCTCAGACAACTCAACCGGATCATCCGTGTACCGTAAAATTTCCACGATGAGAATTTATCATGATGCATGCACGCTGATGTTGAACAGCAGCGAGCACTTGAAACAAGCATTAAAAAAAAAAAGAATCTATTACCTACTTATTTTTCCAGTTTTGGGTCGGGAGTGATTCGGAAGTAAAATGCCTGTGATATTCGAAACCTTTCAAGCAGCAAACGCAAAAGCGAAATCGTAATTGTAAAACATATGCTAAATTAACACTTCTCAGTCTTATACGAAGACTTCGAGACCGACTGTCCACCTGATATTATCCATTTATTTAATAATTGAAGTTGTGTTAAATATTAAGCTCACAGACGAAGTAATTGGCCAAATAAATGACCCCACATGACGTGCGGGAGGGCGCTCTAATGATAACGTTCCATTTTTGCTAACTTGTGTTATCGAACGTGGATTAGCTCTCTTTCGATCGATCCTACCGCAGATAGAGCTACGATGGGAATAAATCGTGACTATAATTCCCCTTGGTTTGATTCGTAAGCAGCATTACATTGATGAATTCGAGGGAAGATTTCTAGTTTCCGGGCAATTACCGAAACCAAAGATGATTATTATTCTAAGCAATTGGAATCAAGGGAGCTCAAAAGGTTCTCTTTACCATTACGTGATCGAAATAGAAAACATAGATTTGTTGATTTTACTGTCAAAGAAAAGGTGTGCTTTGTACACTTCGATAGCGACTAATTTCCATATTCATGTACTAATAGGAACACGATTTAAAATGCCATACATTTTGTATCATTACATCAGTAGGTAAAGGAAAATATGGAAACAATTCTAGTCACGTAGTTTAAATAGTATGGACATTCCAGTAAAAGATAATAACAGACTCCCGTAAATGTGTCAATTAAAGGAAAGTTTCTGTAAGCAAGATGAATGCAAAATTATTCCAAAATAGCAATAACTGTGACTCTTCGAAACAGTGAGGCGGGATTTTTATGTTCACCAACCTGACGTAGTTTGCTCTCTAGTTCTGTTGCCAGACATTTCTTGACAGCTAACACAAACGCACAGCAAAATTATTTTTTTTGCTGTGCGTTTGATTATTTAAAACAGTGGCGTGAGAATAATTAAAACAGTAAAACCATACTAGTGATCCGAATTTATTGGTGTGGAAAACAAATAAAAATTTCCGAGCTTTCAAACATCATCCAGAGGGCTTTTCAAGTTAGTTAGACAACAAGCTGAATAATCGAAAGCTTCAACAATTTGAACGCTATGACTTGACTAGACAATGAACAGATAGATACGAATATAATTATTCGTTCAAAGACACGAGGAATCATTTTGGTTGGGCACATGGTATTGGAAGGAAAACAAGACATTATTTGAGGAACTGGTTCAGAATTCTTGTCAACTCCAGAGAGACGCTATTACTGCAAGCTTCACTGCTGGTAATGACCTCAGAGCTTTCTTTCGTTATTTTTCCTTGTACTGGGGGTTTAACGATCACCGTGAGCAATTCAGTGGGCTGTAAGCAGTCACCCGTCCCTAATTTAGGGTCACTGGTTCCAGGGAAGGGAGAGAGCCACTGCCGTAAGCCAAACACAACATTCATGCCTCACGGGATTCGAACTCGCACTCATCTTAGACAATTGGTCAGGAGCTTGAGCTATTGCGCCGCCGGGGTGGCATCAAATGTTTCTCGAATGGCAGTAGATTCAGGGGTGGACTATGAAATTAATTTCTTCTTATCATCACACATTGAAGCAGCGGACTTGAACTTGATTTCTCTGGAGCCGCCCCGGTGGCGCAGTGGTCTAAGCGATGGCCTCTGATCATTCGTCCGGAAGGGGTCCGGGTTCGAATCCCGGCGAGGCATGGATGTTGTGTTTGTCTTACGGCACTGGCTCTCTCCCTTCCCTGGAACCAGTGACCCTAAATTAGGGGCGGGCGACTGCTTATAGCCCATTGAGTTGCTCACGGTGGTCGTTAAACCTCCAATAAAAAAAAATTCTCTAGATAGGGCCGTGGTTACTTTAACAGCCTTAGTGCCTCCTTTATGTTCATTGTTCTAATTTTAAACAAACGCTTGGTCATTCCCATGTAAAATCGCTTGGAGCTATCTGGAAAATGTAGAGAATCGTTTGTGACATAAACACCTACCTTGATGAAAAGAGGGGGCTTGACAAGTATTTCTCTTAGCATGGTATATAAAAATATCGGATACCTTATGCTGACACTGAAGCTCATCTTCTTGAGTTGATAGGAAACATTTGGTATGCAGTAAATTGAGCCCAGGCAGCCCAGCTGCGTGGGCTCAATTCCCTTACAATTCCGTATTAATATTGTTTTTATATATCTTCTATTCGGGAGGTAAATGAGGAATGGATCGTTCTTCATATTCTTAAATGCTCATCGCGATCTGTCAAATTTTAAAACTAAAAACATTCGTGCATTCAATTCTAGCATAACATTTAGTGCACTGGGCCTACCCCTTGTGACTTACGAAATCGAAAGGAATACCGCAGTTCTTGTTCGATATCTAGTTCACATTGACAGTAGCTCTTCGATACCACTACAACGAATTGTCTGATAATCACGTTAGGAAAGCAATGGTTAGGCCATAATAACACGGGTGTAGACAGACCGGTTCACTTTTAAGTTCAGGAGAATCTCTTGTGACGTATACCGCATTTTTAATATTCCGTTTTTGTTGTCTTTTCACGTATGTAAATTTTGGTTGCTTCTCGTTATGTTTTGCATACTGAACCTTACGTCTGAACTCTCATTAAAATTTTTTTTTGGGGGGGGGGGGCATTGACTGGCAGTTGGTCACACCACGCATAATGATATAAATACAGAGAGTATGTAACTTGATGATCTGCAGAAAGCGTCATTATTTATGCTGCTGGAAATATTGGTGATTTATCAGTACGGATTCCGTAAAGGTAAGTCTACGATGATCCAAAATATTTCGATGACGCAGTGGTCTCAGCGCTGTCTTGTGACCGTTGGTCTAAGTTGACATGGGTGGTGTGCAAGTCTTACGACTTTGGCTTTCTACCTTCGCTGGGCCAAGTGACCCTATTAGCGACGGGCAACTGCTTACCACACATGTAGTTGCAAACAGTGTTTGTTAAATCCCCAAGAAAATAGAACCATACATTTACTCTAAGGCAAATATTAAAGAAACACTGGGAATGCTGTAAAGACATCCATTTGGTTTTGAGGAATATCTGAAACGCATGTAGCACAAATAGAAAGGAGTTGCGGAAAGCACTGATATTAATGTTGGGTTGAAAAGAAAGTAATGTCGGATAATGCAAGACAACAAGAAATGCCAATTACCATATGTACACTTAAAAATCAGTCCAGAATGTACTCTCCACCGTTTGCCACGACTTGCTTCCATCGTCTGGGCTGCTGATGGATACCGTCCCTGTATAATTCTGGCAGCTTGGTCGCAAAGAAGCGAGTAATCGTTCCTGTTGATGAACCGCTATTTGTCCAGGAAATGCTGCAACGACCGGCAAACGTGTGTGACGTACCTGTCAGCAGGACGCACACGACATAAAGGTAGACAGCAGTGAGAACAAACGTCCGCGTAGCTCAATTGGTAGAGTGACTTATTCCGGAATGAGAGGATCCGGGTTCGAATCCTGGCGTGGACAGAGATGACGGAGAAATTTACTTCGTTATAAAGGCGCCCGAACTTTCTGGATGTCCCGGCCGTTCAAAATCTCGCATTGGTGTGATGTTCTTTCCACACCGCGAGATAGGAAAAATCAGAGAATTCCTTCTCCAGCACTTCGAAAAATAAAAATGTGTGATGTTGCATCCCACACACTAGATTGACTGAAAGTTATCGAGTGCACGTTCTACAGCGGATGGCTGCCTGCAACGATTCATGGTCACGGCTGACCCATGGGCCATGCCCCCGGCCCTCTTTCGGAGGGGGGGGGGAGATGTGACGTACCTGCCAGCAGGACGCACACGACATAAAGGCAGATAGCAGTCAAAACAGACGTCCGCGTAGCTCAATTGGTAGAGTGACTTATTCCGGAATGAGAGGATCCTGGTTCGATTACTGGCGTGGACAGAAATGAAGGAGAAATTTACTTCGTTATACGTGGTAGTAGCTTGGGAAAATGCCCAGGGAATAGGCTGGGTGCGGCAACAGGTCCCTGATTTTTTGACAGGTCATCCATGCTGTGTGACCCCTCGCTCCATCCTGCCATAAGAGGACGCACTTGAAGTTCAATAGTGCTGATCGTTTCGACTGTGAGTGATGCCTGCAGGTCGCCGAGCTGACGTCAGTGCACTTTGGTGATGATACTGGTCCGGCAACAGCTCAAATAATACGACACCCCACATATCCCACCAAACAGACAGCAAGATCTTACGAGTGTGTAAGTCGGGTTCGAGGTTCGGCATGGGCTTCTGTTTTGGGTGGAACCATTGTTTCCCGGAGCTGACATTTTCATGCGGGACCCATTTCTTGTCACTTGTCACAATGTGGTTCAAGAACGGTTCAAATTGGTCACGTGCAAACACGGAAAGGCATGCAATCATGCGATTTGATTTCTGCTGAACTGTGAGTTGTTGGGGTACCCCAAATCCTCTCTTGTGCAACCACCCAAGTTGACGCAGGTGCGTGATACTGCTTCGTGTGTGTAGTCTCCAGAAGTTCGGTCAACTCACACATGGCCACACGTGGGTCGGCCTCCACTAAGGTCTTCAGCATGCCTATAACCACTGTTGCGGGTCTGCCGGCTTTGGGACGGTCTGACAGGTCACAAATTCTCTCTCGAAACCATTCGAACCAACGGCAGCACTGACGATGGGATATGAAACTGGGGAACACACTGGTAATGTTCCGTATAGCACTTACGGGGGTGCGACTGTGACGAAACTCGTACAGCATTCAATGGCGCATGTACTCCTTGTCAGCTTCGATGGTGGCTGGGGTTTACACTCTTCGCCTTCTGATGGTTATCTGCCAATGACTTCAGCCACCTACCAACTGATGTCATGCTGGTGTTCTTCGCAATCTTAGTGGCCAATGTGCGCCGTGGCCGACGCTTCGACTTCGGGTATCTAGTCATCGGAAATTACTTTCTTTCCAACCCAACAATTCTGCATTGCCATTAACAAATACATGTGAATTTTATGAAAATGTGTAATGAAAAACCTATATTTAAGATTCTCTGTCTGCACTAGAGAAGTGAAGAGAAGTATATTCGTCATTTTCATGTAGGACTTCCGTCCAGAGGGAGTAGACTTTAGGTCCCAGCCACCTACAGCGAGATTGCCTTTTAGGCAGGACACAGAAACGGAAGGAATGAGAGCAAGTCTAGCGACTTTTGACAGAACAGTTTGTAGTGAGATTAGAGTACAGTAGATGGCGCCACCGTACAAGTACGATATTGCACATAGATGGGTGAGAGAATTTCAGGGAGGACATAGGGTTTAGTTTCTTACGCAAAAAAATAAAAAGAGATATTACGAATATCGTTATATGGAAGTAAATGATAAATACGTAACCTTGCACATGATAATATTTTAAAACTCGGGGATCTTCAAGAAAAGCTTTCCCAAAGTTCTTTGAAACTTGTAGACACAATTAAATCTATTTGTCTTGTTATTAAACAACAGAAAAAGAAATACATGTGTATCTCAAGAAATGAAGATCCAGCTGACCTCACAGCTCGCGACTACAGCGATGAGCCATTACATTATAAGAACCTACCTAATTAACTGTAGGACGCGCTTTAGCCCGCACAACAGAAGCCACTCTGCAAGGCATGGATTCGATACGGTAGCGATAGGTACCCTGAGGTATCTGGTACCATAATGTAAGCAGCAGTTCCTCCAGTTCCCGTACATTTCTGGGTGGTGCTGGTTTAGCGAGAACCCGCTTTTTCAAGTCGAACCACAAATGTTCGATTGGGTTCATGTCAGGTGAATGCGGAGCCCAATACATTAACAGAAAGTCAGCAGCATGTTTCTCGTACCACCCCTTTACGATTCCGGTAGTGTTGTATGGCGCATTATCTTGTTGGTAATGGCAATCACCAGCAGGGAACATAGTTGCCATGAATGCGTGAACTTGGTTCGCAACGATGTTCAGATACCTGATAGCTGTCAAGAATTGTGCTATTGGGATAATGGGGCCTAAAGTATCCCAATAAATCATCGGCCACATCATAACACCGCCGCCGCCGCAGGCCTGTTTCCATCCAACAGTGCATCCAGGTGACATAGACTCCGTTGGCCACCAGCGTATCCGCGCTCGGCCGTCTACGTGATGCACCAGAAATCGTGATTCTTCACACCAGGCCACTTTCTTTGAATCATCCACTCTCCAATCTCGATTATCTTGGGCCCATTTCATGTGTTGTTGGCGATCACGTGCAGTGGGCATGGGGACCCGACTGGGTCTTCGGCTACGCAGGCCCATGCCCAGAAGGCTGCGATGAAGTGTGTTCGGTGACCTGATCACCACTGTTGTAGCTGCGGGCGACACACGGCTGGACAACGGTTCGTCGTTTGGCCATGTGTGCACCACTCTTCATACGTACTCACTACAGAGGCACGTGAACAACTCACAAGGCACGTCGTTTCTCAGATCGTATAGTTCCGAGGCGCCGTGCTATCACAATTTGTCCTTTATCAAACTCCGATAAACCGGCAGCTTTTCCCATTCTGATTGCGAACACTCTACTAACCGTAAGCCGGTCCTCGGGTTCTGTATGTATATACTGCTCTGTGAACTTCACCTGTGCCATAGTTGGTCTTCAGGTGCGCTCGTTTCTCTAGGCTGGGGGTTGTCATAATGTAATGGCTCTTCGGTGTAAATATTCTTGAGCAGGTACATCACTTCAGACACCCGGGAGTAAATATCAACAGCAATATTAATATGCATCGGACAATTATGGAAAGCCTCACTAGTAGTAATAAATGCTACTTCATCAAAATAACACACTTGAAGGCAAAACTGTTATCAAGATGATGAAAAACAAGAAAGATGACACCGAATTTTCAGTTGTAATGACCACGTCTTTCGCATCATCTTCGACACGAATAAAATATTTCAATGTCATTCATAGTCAATGGACCCGCTAAAACAATCCAGATGTTTTCCACAAACGATAAAACATCTAGAAATAGAAATAGCTACTTGTTCCCAGTAGCTGCTGAAAAGCACATTAGGAAAGTTAACAAACTGTGCACAAAAAGTTTCTCGTAGATGAAGGAACGCGCCACAGCTAAAGGAATTTTCAAATCAAACAGTTAGAAGAAGAGAAACAGAGGAAACATGTTAGAAATTTACCCCACCTAGCGGAAGAATTTTGAATAATTGAAAGGTAAGGAATATGCGAAAAGTATTCTTCATAGTAAAAGCTATGCTAAGGAAAATTTCCTTTAAATACCCCCCTGGAAGCACCAACAGCGAGAAAAAGGTTTTAACATTTATACACCAAGTGGAAAAACTTTGCATTATTTTAAGAAGACATTTTTACTCATATTTAGTGTAGTGAATGGCATACATTAAGAAAAGTAGTTTTTCAATGTGGTTTATAGAACTACAGACACGGTGCAGACAGAAATGCACACTGACACCAACTAGTGACGGTACTATGAACTACAAACCCCCAGGAGTACAGCCAAAGTATTTCACAAGGAAAATAGTTGTCAGGTGTTAAAAGAATTTGTGAAATCGGACTTTCAGAAGCAGATATATCAAGAAAAACATATTAAATATTTGCGCCCCCGGCGGGGAAATTTTGCATTATTTCGGGAGGTAAATACCCACAAATATATTTTGTATTTATTAGTACATAAAAATAAAAAAATATTTCTTCAGTCGTGTTTTTAGAGGCGCAGGTACTGCTGTAAATATAACGTGAACAGAAATGTGAAGATATGTCCTCTAGTGGCAAATAGTAAGTTCAGAAAATTTTGAAATCATATGCAAAACATTTCGCACTAAACGTGCTCTCGGAAAAAGAAAGTTTTATTTATTTTTCAAATGAGGATGTTAGAAGTAGAGATATCAAGGAAAATAAGATACACCTACACCCCTAGAGGAATACCTATGCATCACTTTAAACAAGGTTTTTCGTAATGAGAGGCATTTGGCCAAGATTTTCTCCAGTCAAGTGTTCAGAACCATATCAGAAACAGAAATATGCATTTACGCCCCTTATCGGCCAAAATAGTGCATTATCGAAAATTAGAAATTACATGCAAAACATTTCACACTTGGAGCTCTATCCGATGCAAAAAGAAGTTTTCAAATCGATCAGTTAGAAACAGAAGTATCGAGAAAATTGCAATTTACCTTTATGCCCCCTACCGGAAAAACTATGCATTACTTGTAAAAGAAACTGTACTGAAAATAGTCTTCGTTATAAACATTATCAAAAGGAAGACAGAAATTTTGCGGTCGGATATATAAAAGTAGTGATATGGGATATAATGTATTTCGAATTCGATAGGATATGCTATTACGTAATGTCTTTTTCGTGACAAAGACTGGTTTTACGCTATGTCTAAACCATAACTAAGGAATGTTGAATTAAATAAGAATACGATGCAATAGTTTACGGCCAGACGAAACATAAACAGGGGTCAACTTACGATAACTTTTTATTGGTTCAGCACTACTTCAGTAGATCCAACATATAACACAGCAGGTAAACTTCACATTTATCTCAGCGATCGAACGTCTACACACATACACATCCACATGAGCAACCGTCGTATCGTCTTTTTTATCTATCGTTCTTATCACATTCATACGTCACTTTCTCTCTGACCTCAAATGTGTTGCCAAACTCATTCTCGTGAGAGAGAAGATATCACCGTAAGTTTGGAAGTATGAAGGAGAACAAACTTAAATATACATAGGAAAATGAACTAAAAATGAAAGTTATTTTAGAATACAAGTACTATATGTCACAATGCATTTACGTTCTGTAGCGGCGAAGTTGTGCATCGGGAAAAACCTAAGCAAAAATCAACGTTCTCACATTTTGGATTTCCAAACGTAATACGAATTTTTCAAATCGGACAAATAGCTGCAGAGATATGGTAACCGCAGGTGGACGGACGGACAAAGTTATACTATAGGCAGGTACTACTTTTACAAAAGACGTGCTAAAAACATTATACGTAAGCTATATACGGCTTACGCTTACATACGACTGTAAAACATGGTCAGCTACAGAATGTAATGTCAGTCGCCTTATTACGTTTGAAAGAATGGTACTGAGAAAGATAGGTACTTTGTGCAATGTTGAGAACGAAAATTAAGAGAGAAGATATAATGAGGGCCTTCAACAGCTCTATAAAAGGCCAGACATCCTCTCATTTTCCGAAGTTGGAGAATGGAATTGTTTTGACACGTATGGAAGTGGATGGACAGATTGTAAAGATAGTTAATTTGCGATTCTGAAGACCTTGTTGTAAGTTAATTCAGTAATCTCTGTTTTTTTATTACTCTAATTTCAAACCTTAAATCAGCATACCATTTAAATTTAATACCTGGCTTTGCAAACGTTAATTTATCATTTTCCTGTCTGAGACATAATAAAGATCAGCAAATGGCGATATTTTATAATTCAGCAACGCATCTTTAGGACGTCTTTTGTAAAAAAAAAAAAGTACGTGCTTATATTATAGAATCACTTCGTGCGGACGAACAGACGGACGCCCGTTTGTCAGTAGACACCATATTTCTGTAACTATTAATCCAGTTTTAAAAAAAAATCTTTTTGCGTTGGAAAGCTTGAAATGTGAGAACGATGGTCCTTGTTTTCCAGTTTTTTTACGAGGCATACCTTCGCCTGTAGAGAGCGTATATGCAGTTCGTATTGAATGCAAAATAAATTATATTCCACACATTTGCTTCTAAATATCCTATTAAAATCTTTCATCATTTCAATGCCATTTATAACGAAGACTATTCTGGGTACCGCTTCGTTTTCAAGTAATGCATAGATTTATTGCTAGGGGCGTAAGGGTAGAATACGATTTTTTCGATATCACTGTGTCTAAAAGTCCCATTTGAAAAATTATTTCTGCATCGGATAGTGCTCCTGGTGGGAAATATTCTGCACATAATTTCTAACTTTGGTAAAGAATGATTTCGCCACCAGGAATTTTAGGAGTTTATTTCTGTCTTTGATGTTTTTGCAGCAAAATCTGAGCTTCTGATAAATCGACTGATGAAATTCTTTCGAAGAGCGATATCTCTCTCTATACGAAAAAAACCTTTTGAGAACATCTCCTGCTTAAAATAGTGCCTAATATTTCCTCCAGCGGACGTAGATGTGTACCTTATTTTGTCGATATCCCTGCTTTTAAGAATCCAATTGGATTTTTTATTCTTTTTCAGATGGCGTTTCTGGTGAGAAATGTTTTGCATATAATTTGAAATTATTCTTAAAGCACAAGTCTGCCACCATAGGACGCAAATCACGTTTCCGTTTACAGCATATCTGCAGCAATCTCTGCGGGACTAAAAACCCTATTAAAAATTCTTCTTCAGTCAGAAACGCATAACTACGAAAACATTTTGTGTGTATTTTCTTCCCGAAATAGTGCACAATTTTCGCGCTAGGGTGCGCAAATGTTTAATCTGTTTTCTCTCGACATCTCTGCTTGTAAATGACCGATTTAAAAAAAAATCTTTAACACCGACTATCATTTACCTTGTAGAACACTTTACTTGTGCTTGTGGAATTTCTAGTAGTTCACAGTTCCGTCGCTGGGTGCTGTTTTCGTATTTCTGCTCTACAATAAGGATGGGGGACATTATACATATTCTCTAACTAGTGCGCAGCTTTCCTGCTAGGAGGCGTAAATGCCAAAACTTTTTCTCCTTTTCCTCGCTATCTTTGCTTCCAGGAGATGCACTTCAAAAAATAATTTTTTCTTAGCATGGCTTTTGCTATGAAGAACACTTTGCGTACATTTTTAACTGTTCCATTATGGAAAATTCTTCGGCTAGCGAGTGTGCAGTTATAACTTGTTTCCCTCCATATTTCTTCTTCTAACTATTCGATTTGAAAATCCTTTTGTCTGATATCTTCCTTCTACTAAGAGAAACTTTTCAAGCAAAATTTGTAGATTTTCGTAGCATGCTTTCCAGCCGCTTATGGAAGTAAGTAGCTATTCCTATTGCTGGATGTTTCATCGATTTTAAAAACCCGGATGATTTTTTAACGAGTTCCATTTACTGTGAATGTCTTTGAAATGTTTTATTCACGTCGTAAAAGATTAAAAGAGACGTGTTCATCATAACCGAAAATTCGGATGTCATCTCTCGTATTCCTTTTCGTGTGTATAAAGACATGCTCCTCAAGCCCAAATACAGTACATTTACTCACTGCCATCAGGCTAAGGCAATGTCACACTGTTATAGTCTTTGAGCTTTAATGAGTTACAAATGTACATATAACTTTTCTCACCCTTACATTTCATGTACGGATATATGCTACATAAAATGAAAATAAAAGCTGAATCTGCCATATGCTAAGTAATAGCTTTTGCCGGTAGATATCAACACTGTACTTGCTCTTATGGCACGCCACAGCAGCAGGTATAGTGTTGTTTTCATTCCAGAGTAACATGGAAGAAATATGGCCCTTTTCGGGGTCTCAAAATTTCACATCAATTTGCATCTCTTGGAGCTATTCTATGCAATTTAACTCAAGAGTGCGAAACAGTATACTTTGGACATATGATTATTAATCTTATTTTAAACAGCTTTCTATGGACACAAAAAAGTGAACACTTGAAAGGCTGCCTGCCAAAATTTTCTTGCATGGACTAGAAAACTAGACTAAACTTGTCCGAGAAACGAAAATAACGAGTGCAATTTCTTTACCAAATATGTAAAATGTGGAATCGACGCACTACAGATTCGTCTTTTTGGGATATTTTTAATTATTCGTAAAAATGCAATATGTCAAAAAATGTGTTGGCCAAGAATTTTAATTCAACTGGTAAATAACGATCTTACACGATATGCCTACTAGACTCTACTTTTCAGTACTTTTCCCAGGATAATATTATAAATATGCCTTCGACTCGTTAGATGCATCTACTTCTGTTGTTCGTTGCCTGGGTAACACTTAAAGAATAACACGCAATTCGCTGATGGCAGGATTGGTTCAACGTGTAACAAGTAATTAAGTGATTGACGGACGTGTTTGTTTTCCACAAACAAAAAGAAAAGTGTCATCACACATTTGAAACTAAATTTTCAACAGACAGTGTACAGAAACACTGAATATTTCTGCCTTTTAACTAATTATTTCTACCTTAACTGAGTGCTTCAGACTTTCCACAACATTTTCAAAATTTCATTTGATAATACTGCGTGACGCATGCTTTTATTCAGACTTCAAACATCTTTTACATATTAGTGCATATTAAATGTTAACCTTTTTATTACCAACTTCTGAAAATTGCTCATTAAAGAATTATTTTCATGAACTTAAAAATCATTCTATCTGCTTATGAATATATGTTTCTATGTAACGCAGTGGATAACAATATGACACGCTGAAGGTCTGAAATTCAATTCCACGATTTGCACATAGGTCATACGTTTTTTCATACATTGGGGTTTTTGCCTCCTCGGCGGTCGTGTGGTCAGAGGCATAAACTTCTGGCTAGTCTGCAAAGCTGATCCGAGATATGGTTGAAACGCTTGCCTTACGGCGCTGACCCTCGCTCCTCCGTAGAACTATTGGCTTTGAAATACACTATATTGAAAAAAGTCACTGGACAACCTTTCAAAATCAAATGAACGAATCCGCTGCGTTGTTAAGATGCGTGGTGCAGCTGCGAACGATATAAAAACAAGCCTGAAGCTGATAGTGTTCATATCGCACTGCGAAGTTGAGTGAAAATGTCGCGGTAGGAGAGAACTGACTTTGAGAAAGGAAAGATTGTTGGGTGTTATATTAGTGAGTTGTCCATAAGAGAAACCGAGAGGCGTTTAAACATACCCAAATCAACTGTTTTGGATGTACTGAATAAGTGGCAGACACATGGCGTGTCTGAAGCAGCAAAACGTGCCGGCAGACCAAAGAAAATCAGTCATAGAGGACATCGAAGCCTCAAAAGAATCGTTACGGCTAGTCGACGGAGTACTGCACAAGGATTCAGTGTACCGGTGAGTAAAAATGCGGGAACCTCGGTATGTACACGTACCATTCGCAGAGAACTTCATTCCACGGGTTACCGTGGTCGTGCGGCTGCTCATAAGGCTTTCATCTCCACTCGGAATGCTACTAGTCGTTTAGCATGGTGTAAAGAACACTTATGGTGGACCATAGATCAATGGAAACGGATCCTATGGACTGATGAATCCAGATACTCGATCCATCAGTCTGATGGCCGTGTGTGGGTATGGCGGCAGCCGGGGGAACACTATTTACCACAGTGTACTGTTCCTATATTCAAGTTTAGAGCTGGCAGTGTACTCGTGTGAGGATGTTTTTTGTGGTATGGTGCCGGCCCATTGGTTATCGTGGACAAACCTGTTAACCAGCACCTCTACCTCGATATTCTGGACATTTATGCCCTACCAACTCTGTGGCAATGCTATAGAGCCGAGCCTTGTTGGTACCAGCAGGATAATGCACCGAGCCATAAAGCAAGGACTGTTATGGCGCGGTTTGACGATAATTCGGTATCGTGTGTGGACTGGCCAGCACAGAGCCCTGATCTTAATCCCATAGAGCACATATGGGATGAATTTGAGAGCCACATAAGAAGTTTGGAACCAAGGCCTACTACGAAGCAACAGTTAGCGGTAGAATTATGTACTGAATGGAAGCGCATACCTATCGCTGTGTTCCAAAACCTTGTCGAAAGCATGTCTCCAAGGGTCAGTGCATGCATGAAGGCCAAAGGTGGACAGACACCGTACTAATGTATGTCAATAAATAGTATGTTGTGTTTCTCTTCTAGGTGCCCGATGACTTTTGTAAATATATTGTATGAACGGGCCGCTGCTTACAGCTCGTACAAGCTTTGTAAGAATAAAAAAAAAGCCATGAAAAAAATACAGATGTTGGCTCCCTTCTTTTCTTAAAGGGTCAAGCAGATGTTGGCTCCCTTCTTTTCTTAAAGGGGCAGCTGTAATATAGCTGCTAGGATCAAAGCCATTCTTTCGTGTCCCGCAACTTGTCATGAAATAAAGGCAAGCCACTTTTCGTCACCTGTATGGTAGTCACCGAACAGCAAAAGAGAGACTGGATGCCTTCTTTATTCTAATGTTTTTTGTTTGAGGGTTTAACGAACACCGTGAGTAACTCAGTGGGCTATAGGAAGTCTTCTATCCCTAATTTGGGGCACTGGAAGTAAGATGGGTCCAATTTGGGTCCAACATTGGGAAACAGACACACACTCCATGCTTCCTCTGGGGCACGATTCATGGCTCACTCGGATGAACAATCAGAAGCCAGCTCTCAGACCACCGCGCCGCCTGGATGACTTTAGTCTAACTAATGAAGGCCGAGAGGTAGAATGCTAAATTCTAGAAAAAGCTAGCCTACTTCTCCCCTCAGGAAAGAAAATACGCGAACACATAATAGTGCAGCTGTAATATAGCTGCTAGGATCAAAGCCATTCTTTCGTGTCCCGCAACTTGTTTTGGTTTCGAATCATCTCAATTTCAAAAGTCGAAAACACCAAATTCAGAGACAGCGACTCCTTCAATCACCGGATTCTTAATGACAATGAAATCGTCTCCCTAATAACAGCACAGAACAAGAAAGATGTTACAGAGTTTTCGGTTGTAATGAGCACGTCTTTTGAATCCGTTCTGAAGCGAATAAAATTTATCAAAAAATGTTCAAAGTCAATGGAATCAGTATGGCAAACCGTCTGACCGAAAAAAAGCTTTTCAATCGGGTTTGTAGTCTCACAGAAATTGCTGTAAACATAAACTTGAATTTACGCCCTCTGGTGGCGGATTCGTGCGTTATGAAAAATTAAAAATTGTAAGAGAAACATTTCGCTGCGGAAACGCTCTCCAACAGGGAAATAATTTTTCAAATCGGACTCTTAGAAGCAGAGGTATCGACAAAAATAGGATATGCATCTACGCCCCCTAGCGAGAAAACTGTGCATTATTTTAAGACGAAAGTACTCTCAAAAGGTTTTTCGATGTGGGAGCTATCGGTCCGCGAAGGAATTTTTTTAAATCGAGTTTTCAGGAGCTCAGATTTTGCTGCAAATACTACATCAGAAGCAGAAATTAACACTTATGCCACTGGTGGCCAAACCGTTCTTTACCAAATGTAAGAAATTATATGCAAAAGATTCCCCATCCGCAGATGTATGCGATACAGGAAGCATTTTTCTAGTCGGAGTTTTAGAAACAGATATATCGGGAAAAACGCAATTTATTTTACGCCCCCTGCCGGAAAATCTATGCGTAACCTGAAAAAGTGACTACAACTAAAATGGTTTTCGACATAAATGGAATCAAAAGGTAAAAAAAGAATTAAATCGGATGTCTGGAAACAAATATATGGAATAAAATGTGTTTTGCGGCGAGATTGTTCATCGTAAAAAAACGAAATGAAGGATCATCATTCGCCCATTTCAAGCTTCTCAATTGTTAGTTTGATTTGAAAAATTCGGACTAATAGTTGCAGAAATATGGGGTCCACAGACGAATGGACGGACGGACCGGTAACATAAGCACGATCTTTTTTACAAAAGACGTGCTAAAAAAGGAGCAGCAGAGTTCCAGCTTCCCACATGGCGCTAGATTTTAAGAACGAAGGTTTGGGTTCATGTCGTATGTGTAATGTGGTGTGGATAGTACATACACTCATGGCTAGATAATTACCCAGCAAAAACAGTCTTGCTGGCCCAGCACTATGTTGCCGCTGCCGAACCGTCAATAAAATGTCCGGGCGGCCAACAGAAGGGCCAGCAGTTCAGGCCAACAGCTGGCCAACAGTTGGCACCCCATCAGTTGTCATATGCCACAACAGGGCCATCAGATGCCCATCACAGGCAGTAGCTGCCACAAGTGGCCCTTCAGTGGCCCTGCAAGCACGTGCCAGAAATGATGGCTAGCCTAATGTGGTCCGCTAGTGGCAGCCAGCAACCACGTGACGTAACTGGTGGCTTGCCGAATCTTGTCCGCCAATTTCCCAGTATTAGCCCTAATAATAAAAAAAGCAAGCATAACCGCAGTTTCCTAAAGCTACAATTTTTTTTTGTACCCTTACGAAGCTTGTGAATTAACGCACTGCGCTGGGGAAATTATTTTTGACAGACCGGAAAAACGCCGTTTGCATCTGACTAGATTCGATCCTGGGCCGTTTACGTGGAAGCCGCCTTCGCTACCGACCGGAAGAATTCACAACGCTCGGACATGTGCTGGAACCTATCTGTTTGGTATGCAATTTGTAATCGAATGCTTCCCTCTTTCATTTTACAATATTGCGAGGTATTTTTCATAAAAGTCAGTTTCATATAATTGATAAATTAATTTTTTCAACGTAACGATAGTTTTTTTTTTTTGTGTTAAGGGAACTTCACTCATTTTCAAGGCGTGTACATACTTAGAGTCGCTTTCCAAAGTTTTGTACTGTCCTTGCCGTCTCGAAAAGAGATTGTTGAATAAATATATATTTACCCGGGTTCATGTCACATTCTGTTACATTTTTAACGTTGTGTCTTTCCTTTCCGTTGTCCGAAGCTACATTTGTTTTAAAGAGTAAAAGATATTTTATTTTACTTTATAACGAAGTAAATTTCTCCGTCATTTTTGGTCTACGCCGGGATTCGAACCCGAGTACGCTTATTCCGGAACAAGCAGCTTCACCAACTGAGCTACGCAGACGTTTTATTCTGATTCCTATCTGCCTTTATGTCGTGTGCGTCCTGCTGGCAGGTACTTCACATCTCCTGGTACGTTACAACTTCTCGTTATTTTTAGAAACGAATTCCTCCCAGTTTTGTGTATTCAACCCATGGATGAGTACACCACATAGCGTTGCTTTTTTTCTTTCAAATAATTAATAAATTTTGCACGCGTATAATTCTTTTTTTTTCCCAACAAACGCTATTTTAATGGTTTTCCAGGATATGTGTTTCAAGCGGTTTCAAATTTTTCTTGTTATTCATCCACTCCATTCCATGAATTGTTATTCATGGGAATGGAGTGGGTGTATTTCATGGCTGTAATCTAGTATTTCACGGCTTAATCTGATATCTTCGTCGACGTAAAATTTCATTAGGAAATTAATTCGCCTCTCCACATATGGATTTTTTTCTTAACATCCACTAAAATAACACGATGGCGATAGCGTCGTCTTCAACTAACTGGTACCATGAGAGACACAGCAAGTGTTGCTTCTGCGCATGCGCAGTCCCGATGCTTCCACCTGCTGTTAGGGGTTGCATTGGTTGCCAGCAACGGGCCACTAGTGGCACTTGCTTGGAGGCCCACAATTCCCGGCGATGCTGCAGGGCCATCAATGGCTCGCCAACTGATAGCGCTGCCACCAACGGACCACTACCGGGCCGTGAGCGGCAGATTTCAGCCAGCAGTGACCCAACACTGCCAGCTGGTGGCCAGCAGTTTCCCAGCACTTGTGTTTTTGCTGGGTAGGACCACCCGTGAGTGGCCGGCTCCCTTAGCACATAAAAGTGACGTCACCGACCAGCCCCGAATATGTATAGACGCATCAATCATGGCGTCTCAGTTCGCTTGCACGATACCTGTGCTATGATTAAAGTGAAGGTTTTGTCGAAGTTTGAAGGAGAAATAATTATATCGGCACGAAGAATGTGGGGGTCAGCATCTCAGCAAACGCAAGCATTGTTACCTGTTTAAGGGCAGCCCTAGTGAATGTGTGGCTGGAATAGTCCGAAGACGGACACACTTGCACCCAACTTGCTGGATACGGAAGACCACCTCTGTTTAAAAGTCAAGGTGAACGCCGCTTAGTATGTGCTGTCCAGGAAAACAGATGGCTTACGATCCCCCAGTTAACGGAAGACCGTAACTACGGGACGTACAGAGATATGTTTTCGAGTACACTATAAAGCGGACGTACTTGCGTATGGGCTTAAAGATTCGGCCGCACGTATAAGTACCGATGCTGAGACGGCCATTATAGATAGCTAGCTTCGCCTCTAATGGGGACGGAAGCACTGTGAGTGGAAATTGGGTCAGGGAAAAAATGTCACATGGTATGTTAAGTCCAGGTTGTAGCACAATAGTGATGTACGGGTCCGTATTCGACGCAATACCGGTAAACAACTTCAATAAGACAGTACGATTAGACAGAAACAGCAAGTGACAGCTGCGGTCTCGCGGTATTCGTGCTGTTTCCATCGAAATTACTGGATCTCGTCTTCCAGTGGACACATTCTTACCACCAGATCCAACGGGCTCCAAGTGAGTCAATCAAAAACGAAATCGTTGAAAAGATAAGTCATTACAGGGCAAATTTCAAGAAAATTAGGGCTGTAGGTGAAATCGCCGAATTCAAAATCATCAAAAGCACCGAAAGATGAATCCATCGTAGGGTAAGTTTTTCTAAATTTATAGCTCTACGTGAAATCGCCGAATGCAAGATCACCGAACGCACCGAAAGATGAATCCATCGTAGAGCAAGTTTTTTTTTTAATCATGGCTCTAGTAGAAATCATCGAATGTAAAATCATCGAAAGATGAATCAATCACAGATCACGTTTTTTGAAAAATTACTAGTATAAGTGAATAAAATCCTCTGCATGAAATAATAGCCGTAATTCAGAGGACGCTATTGGCAGTCTCCGTCGCTGGTTAAGCGTATGAATTGAACAAAGATTTCCAATCTAGTTAACTTTCCTAATTATAAGAATAACATTCATTGTATTTATAGTGCACTGTTTAATGAACGCATGACAAAGATTAACCTGTAGAAGCTAAATAAAAGATTAAACTTTATTTGCGTAAGCTTTATAAGTTACATATTCATAAATGATGGTGATGTTCTATAAAATATTAGTATATTAATAAATTCTAATGTTTGTAGAGAAAATCCGAATTACCGGATTTTTGAAATATACCGTATATTTTTATGTTTATTTTATTTTATTTTTGACGGATTACATGGAATCTTGAATTTATTTAAAATAATTTAATATTTACTAGATCTCCGACCCATGATTTATATTATAAATCAAAAATAATTTATACGTTTTAGACACCTAATGAGAGATTAGGTTAACAAATCGAAACAGCTAAACGTTCTTTAGGAGCTACCATATGCTCTGAAATGCTGAAAATCCAAAACACCATGTGGACTGCCCCTAATCCTATAATTACATTAGTAAATAAGGATCAAAGGCGTTCATACAGAATATTTCAACCGAACTGCGTGAAAATTATTTTAAAGACTCCAAACCACCTTTAAATTCACAAAAAGATTCAATAGAATTTATGTCATTCCAAAGGGATTTAAGAAAGCCTTTTTTTCGTCGTTAAATCTGTCGTATTCCAATCATAAATTTAGACCATCGACAAATAATAAACTTCATTAAACATTATGCCAATGAAAAATTATATTCCTTATCCTGATAAAGCAAATAGAGTAGTTCAAAATAGTAACACTGTGTCACTGAACCATTTATTGGCGTAGGAAGTAGACACGTTCACGTTTCCAAGCTTTCGCACATCAATCAGATGGCGTTTTCAAGGAAGTTAGAAAGAAACTTCAACTGAAAAGTAGAACGCATATTTTTTTTTACATGCGTTCTATTTTTCAGTTGAAGTTTCTTTCTAACTTCCTTGAAAAAGCTATCTGGTTGATGTGCGAAAGCTTGGAAACTCCAATGTGTCTACTTCCTTAGTTAATGAATCGGATCACTAGTACAGTGTTACTATTTAGTACTTAATTGGCGTACTGTTCCTCGTCATCAAATTGAAAATAGTTCAAACCAACTATTTGCCACGCTGATAATGAGCGTCTTTTAAGCAATATTTTATCATTACTATTGTTACGTAGCATAATTAATTCCCTTTTTTATTGGCAAGTACAGAAAGTCATCTTAGTGCTTTGCTGGTGGTTCGGTAAACAACGAGTCGTTTCGCAACCACGTGAATACAGCTGTCTGCATTCATATGGTTGAGAAACGATATTTCTTTTCTCCAACCGTGGGAAAACTTTCCAAGCAGTGATCTACGACCTGTGTCGGTCTCGTGATGACATCGTGTTTGCGTTTGAGGGGAAGCAACGTACTGAGATCAGTGTTTTAGGAACGGTGAAAGATATCACTTGATTTTCAGTGACAGGCGTCGTCATTGTCCGTGTGTAAAACTAGTTAGTACCCCTCTGTGTGTGGTGAAGTACTAACTAGATTACGCTTTCGCCATATGTAAAGTAAGGAGATCATTTATATCAGCGACGACCGAGATGGTTATTGATTTAAAGCAGATATTTTCAGAGCCTCAATTATTGTCTGCAGTACCAGGTAAATCGGTTTGCTTGCTAACTAAGGACATCCCGACGTACCAATTTACATATGAATTATTCAGTGTTCATTCAACGTGATTGTGCGGTATCTTATAATCTCGAACCTGATTTTTAGTTATTAAATGTTGCTGTCAGGTTTTGTTGGTTTAACGCTCTCTAGAGGAATTTTTTATGTATTCACACTATTCTGCACTTCTTTGTGATCCAGAGGTCGAACCCGACCGTTCGGTCTTCATCCTGTGCGTGGCGTCTCGAAACGGATTCCAGGCAGAAGGCTCCCAGTCACGTAACTCTCTGATAAAAGATGATAACACACACTATCCAAGTTATTAGAAGAATTAATCGAAAAATTATTTCAATAAATTCGTTTCATAATTTTCAAAACAGTCGTCTTTCGGGAAAGTCCTCGTTCAACGAATTGGGTTTCGATGATGATGCATTTTATCATTTCGTATTTGATAATAAATACACAGTTGACGTGGACCAGGAACATCAAATAGAAGTCATCACTCTTTCCACGTTTATAAGTGAGTCACGGAAAAATTCTCGTCAGCCGCCACCGGAAAAGAATTTTTCCGATGACTTCTATTTGATGTTCCTGGTCCACGCCAACTGTGTATTTATCATTCATTCGCCTTCTAGTTATTAGTTCAGTTGCTGCTGTTCATCTTTGGTGAATCCCCAGCATTGTGCGGGGCTCCAAAAAAGCAACCTGCCATGTGGTTTGGTAGTTTGTCGTTAGTGAGTCTGGAGAATCTCGAGGCCGCTGTGGCGCAGTGGAAGCATATCCTGCGCGGAACTGGAAGACCGTGGGTTCGATTCCCGGTAGCGGATGATAATAATTTTTCACTGACTCACTTATAAACGTGGAAACAGCGATGACTTCTATTTGGTGAATTTTCTTTCGATGAAATCGTTTCCGGTACAAACGCCTGTTTCCTATTTACCTGCACACTGTTTAGTACCAAATGTTGCCTTACATGGTAAGTGTGTATCAGGATGTCATTCGACTACTTCAGAAAGACAAGACCGTCTAGTGTTACAAGACTCGCATTGTGCAAGAATGGTTCAAGGACCATGTCTAAGCATTTCGTTAGCTGCCATGGCTTCATAATTACCTGAACTTTAATGCCATCGAACATGTCTAGGAGGAAGTGGAATCCAGAATAAGCTGGTTCACGGCAGCACCCAGCTCCGTTGCAGAACTCCAAAATGCTATTCTGTCCCACTGGTTTAGAGAATAACTTGAGAGACCCTCTGTGGTCTGATTATGTTGATGCCGCTCCAGGTGCAACAGATTATCGTGCAAAAAGTTAGCCCTGCACGCTTTTGGTAAGGTGCTCATGTGCGTAGTCTTGGCTTGTGTTTACACTTTGTCAGCCTATCAAACCAACCTGGGAAAAAGCGATTTCTACTCTGATTCAATTTTCGTGGTACACGTTCGTTCTTGCTAAGAACATTAAAGCAGATAATCGAAACAACGCACACGCAGACACGCAGTCTCTACAATATTTTGTACCGATACCTTTATTTGTTTTTGAGCTGTAAGTAATCGAAACTGTCAGTTTTAATTCAAAATCTTACTAACCAGAAAGTTCTTTAAAAGAGATGTGAAGAAGACCAACAATGTGCTACATAAGCATGAGACTAATTTAAGGATAAAATGTTGTGATGAAACATCTCATTCTGGGATCACGCAAAGGTCTTCTATTCGAAAGCGCAACACAAAAAACAGTGGAGGGAATTAAAGCTACGATTCCGGGTAAAAAAATCTGAACAAAATGTACTAGTCACAGAACGATGGGCACTTAATTAACTAACATTAACGTTGAACGTCACTGGAAATGCACTTGGAGAATACGCCTTTTTTGTTCTTGTGAATGTTTTCAAATGTCAGCAAAATAGGAAACGATTGCTCTTTTTCATGTTCATAAAAGAAAAATGCATTAATGTCGTTGTCTGTTTGTTTGTTTTTTTTATTTTAGAAACATGCTGAAACGAAACTAAAAGGGTAGGAGGGCACACAAACTTCTTAGACATGAAAACATAGACTCTTCATTAAGTATTCCACAGAAACGCTAAAAAACCCGACACAATTTGAATAAAACAAAAGAAACTTATGAAGCAGGGCGAAGGTAGAAAAAAATTCAGGACGCAAACGCATTATTTAAACTAAAGAGCTTCTGCTTCGATGCAACACTTTGGGTGACACAAAACAAAAACTGCGGCATTGTTCGGTTGTTTGATGAATATAAAGAAACTGAAATAGGGTAAAAATATGGCTTCAATTCGAGAAAAACAGAAAATTGAATAGTCAAAAGTCATTAGTGGAAACACACTGTCCTTGTTTACCAATAATTCTTCCAAGATAATTAGCAATCCTGTACGTTTATTGAGATGATGAAAATATTACGTGTTATTCACATTGTGTTTGTATTGCGATAAAAGTGGTTAGTATGCTATTAAGAATAATTACCGGCTACTATGCATAACGCCCAATAAAACTGGTAAATACAGCAAAAGCCACAAAAGTACGAACTCCAACTGTGAATGATAAAAAGGAGCCAACACTAAATACAATAACAAAAAGGAGGAAATACTTGAGCCTCTTTTTTCCGTTAGAGCATGAAGCGTAATTGCCTTTCCATTTTACCTACGAATTATTCATTTCGAAACTGACTTGCACACCTGATTTATCGTAATTTGCGAAATTTCTGAAGCGCAGTTTATCTTCTCTTCATCAGCCTGTGGGAGTTCATGTTGCCCTTAATCTCTGATAATTTTTATAACAAGTTATTGCAGCTTGTTATCGCTTACGGTACTTATTAATGATTATTGGAAAAGAAGTGAGGTTACCAGTAAAAGTTATAAACTGACATGAAATCCATTTCAGTTGATCTGATTTACCAAAGGTCAGGTGATGCGTAACATCACAGCCTCTCCTTGACAAATGTCAACCCCGCCTTCTCGTGGTGCATCCTGTTCCCACTAAAGGGGCTCTGACGACCGCCAATAGCGGTATAACTATACCATCGGGATCAGAGGAAATGCTATCCCACACTCACCAACCCGCTTGGCCAGCGTGGTGAGTTATGGCCAAACACCTCCAAAATGACTCTACAACTTAAATCTTGGCCCTCAGTCTCCGGCAGCTGGAATGTACCTGGCCAAGGCAGCGGCCAGTGCGACATGAAGGCAGAGGGTGCTAAGAATCCCCGGAGGACCGGACTAGGCTGCCATTTGATGCTGACCTTGGCTACCTATAACGGACGCTCCCTATCTTCTGATTCAAGGCTTCTTGAATTGGAAGAGGAACTACAAAGGATCAAGTGGGACATCGTCGGGCTAAGTGAGGTAAGGAGAAAAGGAGAAGATCTCATTGAACTGAAAAGTGGACATCTCTTCTATTATCGTGGGACAGATACTGGCAGAACTAGTGGTGTTGGATTTATAATAAACAAGAAACTGAAGGATAAAGTGGTAGAAGTTGAAAGTTCCTCTGACAGAGCTGCACGACTCGTTATCCAACTATCGAGAAGATACCAGGCTCAGATTATTCAAACTTATGCACCCACCACAAGTCATCCTGAAGAAGAAATTGAAGAATTTTATGAGGAAATTCGTCATCTAAATAATAAAGGTAAGCAGCACTTGAAGATAATTATGGGAGATTTCAATGCAAAAATAGGGCAACGGCAACAGAATGAAACTTCAGTAGGTAAATTCGGTCACGGCAACAGAAACCAGCGTGGAAATACTCTCGTTGAGTTTGCAGAGGCAGAAGGATTTTTCATCTTGAACTCCTTTTTCAAGAAAAAGCCACACAGGAAATGGACATGGAGACATCCAATTGGAACGACAAGTGAAATTGATTTTATTATGTGTAACAAAAAATTCGTCATCGAAGACTGCAGTGTGCTGAACAAGTTCAACACAGGTAGTGACCATAGATTGGTGAGATGTAAGATGCACCTCAACACTAAACTGGAACGTGGCAAGCTCACAAGACAAACAAAATGTATTGACATAACCAACCTTAAAAAACACCATAATACTTTCAAGTTAGAACTGAAGAACAGATTCTCTGCTTTAGAAGGCCTAACATCGGAAGAAGTGGATATTTCGGAAGTTAACAGAAAAGTAACCAAAGCTCTAATGGAAACAGCAACAAAATTAGCTGGGTCTAAGAACAAGTTGCATGTGAACAAATTATCAGGAAAAACCAAAATGTTGATGCAAAAAAGAAGAGATGAGGACAACTAAAGAAGATGTGACTTCCAAAGTGGAATATATAGAGCTATGCAAGACAACACGAAAAAGTATCACTGAAGACGTAAGGAAATTCAACTGTGAGCTAGTGAGGAAAGCAATTGAAAACAACCAAAGCCTAAAGATAGCAAAGGGACATCTCAGTAAGGGAAGAAAACAGATTATGGCTCTGAGAAAGGAAGATGGTTCTATAACAAGAAATAGAGGCGAAATTTTGACAAGAGTGAAAGATTTCTACTCCAAATTATATGAAAGGGATGATACATGTACTCCAGACATCATGAAAGGTACCAGAGTTCTTCCAGTCCTCCCAGCAGAAGTTGCTCATGCAATCAAGAACATGAAGCGGGGGAAAGCTCCAGGAGAAGATGGAATTACTATAGACATCATACAAGAAGCAAGTGGAGAAATCGAAACAGTACTCGCCCAAATTTTCACTCGATGCCTTAATGAAGGGAAGATTCCTGAGGATTGGAACAATGCTACAATGATCCTGCTACATAAAAAAGGTGACATTGAGGATCTCAGGAACTACAGACCTATCAGCCTCCTATCAGTGGTTTATAAAATCTTCACTAAAGTTCTTTCACACCGCTTGAAGGTAACACTGGACATGGCTCAACCGAGAGAACAAGCTGGATTCAGGAGTGGCTACAGCACAATAGATCATATCCACGTACTGAGAGAACTAATTGAAAGAGCGAGGAATATGAACTTCCATTGTGCATGGCTTTTATCGATTATGAAAAAGCCTTTGATTCGGTGAAACCATCAGCAGTTACCACGGCTATGAAATCCTGCGGTATTGAAGATGCATACATTAATATTATTAATAACATCTATGAAAATGCAAGTGCAAAGATTCGGCTGTTTGAAAATACAACACACATAAAAATTGGAAAAGGAGTGAGACAAGGTGACACCATATCTCGAAGCTCTTTAATGCCACATTGGAAAATGTCTTTCAATCACTGAACTGGGAAAACAAAGGGATAAAGATTAATGGAGATTATCTAACCCACCTTCGTTTTGCTGATGACGTAGTCATTTTTGCAACTACCCCATCAGAGCTGCAGAGTATGATCCAGGAACTTGCTGACAAGAGTAAAGAAGTGGGATTAAAAATGAACTTTCAGAAGACAAAAGTGATGTTCAATGCTTTTACAAGAAATGAAGATTTATCGATTGATGGAGAAAAACTGGAGATAACAGATACGTATGTTTATCTTGGACAGCAGATATCAAGTGAGGGTCACATTGATGAAGAAATTAATCGGCATACAAAACTTGCCTGGAGAGCTTTTGGAAGAAACAGCATAATTTTCAAGAGCAATATGCCATTATGTCTTAAAAGAAAAGTGTTTGATCAATGCATCCTTCCAGTGCTTACGTATGGTGCAGAGACGTGGACCTTAACTAAAAGAGACATACAAAGGCTGCAGACAACTCAAAGAAGCATGGAGAGGTGCATGCTTGGTATAACCAGGAGAGATAAGAAGAGAAACTCGTGGATCCGAAAAATGACGAGAGTGGAAGACATCATGATCAGAGTTAAATCCCTGAAATGGCAATGGGCTGGACATACTGCCAGAAGGACAGACCATAGATGGACAGCCGAAATTTTAGATTGGATTCCAAGGGACAGGAAAAGACCCAGAAAAAGACCACATGGGAGATGTGGGTGGATGAAATTCGTAAATATGCGGGAGTGACATGGAGGAGACTGGCACAAGACAGACCGTTGTGGAGGAAACTTGGGGAGACCTTCGTCCAGCAGTGGATTGATAATGGTTGACAATGATGATGATGATGATGATTTTACTTTTATCATAACATATAAAGCAAGACTAAGTTAAAACCCAATACATCTTGAATTGACCTGTTCATTCAAAACTACGTTAACATCAAATGGAACTTCACAACTTTGTCTGAAACAATCACTTATTTATTTAACTAAGTACTTGTTTATGGAATTACACTCACGAGATAATTCTCGGGAGCAGAAGTAGTTTTTTTTCTCAAGCGAAAAACCGAAAAACACTTTTTCCGTAACTCAATATTTTTTCAAAACTTTTTGTAACTTTCTGTTAAGAAAATCGTTAGTGATGGCATAAACTTTCAGGAAGTTTTGGCACAAGAGTTTCTTCAAATTTGGGATAAAGCATTTCATCCCAAACACCTCTTTTAAGACTTTAGCTTCCAATGATATGGGTAAAGGGCTTTCACATGAGCGAATATGATTTCTTATGTTCAGACAGAATAGTACCGCCACTGAAGACGAGGAAATTTCTAGTTTTATTGGATCGTTGCAGTCAAAATGGCCGATGTCATTGGAGCGCTGAAGGCAAGCATAAAAGCAGAAGCAACGCACCTGATGAAGTCAAATAGACAAGAACGATGCGAATACACTCGGGGTTCTCACCGTATAGACGCCAGCGGTGCGAATACACCCGGGGTTCTCACCGTATAGACACCAGCGGTTTCCATACAGTTTTGTTATCTGGAGGCAATGAAATCTCCAAACGCTTCGTGAACGGCTACATTATTAATGAAGGACCTCTTGGACAGAAAACGGTACAAGTGCCGAACGAAGTGACAGCCTGTTGGGGTAAGGCCTAGAGAGTAAGCGAGCTGTGGCAGACGGTCATGTTCTAACTGACAAAGTTTATGCACTGTTTTTCGTGCTAAATGGGGGGGCGATCGTTATCATGAAACATCAGTACACAACATCTATTGACCAATGCTGGCTGTTTTTTGCATAGTTTCTCTTTCATATGCTGTAGGTCGTCACAATAGCATTACGGTGTGATGGTTAACTAAGCACACCGGACAAACTAGTCGCCCCTGCCAGAACCTACCTAATATCGGGTGACGGACCCTCTTCCCTTGATAACAGCATGGATCCGGTGTGGTAGAGACTCAACGAGATACTGGATCTATTAAACATCGATTTGTAGCCACTCGTGTGTCGATTGGTCCCGAAGTTCCGCCAGAGTACATAGGTGTATAGTCCGGCGTTTTACCTTCAGTTCCAAATGATCCCACAGATTTTTAATAGGATTTAAATCTGGGGATTTGGCAAACCAGTCGAGGTGAAACAGTGTTGCTGATTGTTCATCGTGCCACTCAGACACAGTTTTAGCTTCGTGCACACGGCAATTGCCGTCTTGGAAGACAGGAGTGGCAATGTGATGCTGCTCCTGGATATGTAAGGCAAAGGGTAACACTTCGTCATTCAGAATGTGGAGGTACGCATGCTGGTTCAAATTCATGGCCACAGCAAACGAGAAGACCCATTTCGTGGTACGAAAAATATCCCCAAATTATGCCAAAAAGCTCTCCAGCTTGAACAACACTTTCGGTACAATTAGGATTTAAGGCTTCATTGGCATACGATGCACTCGTTGCCTCCCATCATTGGAGTACAAACAAAAACGAGACTCACCAGACCAAATTACTCCTTTCCAATCCTCCACAGTAACGTTTGTGTACCTCTGAGCCCATTGAAAAGGTGCTACTTTGTGAACTGCTGTTAAAAGAGGTCTCCATCGTAGTACTCTTCTGCAGATGTCCATCGTATGCAGTTCCCATTGCAGTCTTCTTTCGAAAATGGTTGGAGTGGACTTTCATTGACTGTTTGGAGCCATTGTTGCCTGGTTTGAAACAGATTTGCAGTTCCTAGGCGTGAAACATGGCGGCAGACTTTGTTGGTGAGATCCGTTTTCCAGCCACAGTTACGTCGCCGATTTTCAGTTGACTGAGGACTACACCACTGTTTGTAAACGCACCAATAAATTGGGTGATTTCATTCACTTTGTGTCCGTGGGTACTGCCAAACACGATGGCTCCTTTTTGCCACTCAGTCAAGTCTGTCTTACGACCCATATAGACTAAATTCAACACACACGTTGCTCTCTACCACTGCACGAGACAGACATGATCCTGTAGACCACGTCAGTGTTTTTTATGTCCCAATAATGCTATCACGGGGCCCTCTGTGCAACCGGTAACTTCCTATTGTCATTTCTGTTAGGGCCGACTAATTTTTTGTCCGTTGTGTTAAGATCTCAAGAATGAATGGTGGATCACACCTGAAGATGACCACCATACAAGAACCATCACTTTTGTGGGGGTAAGAATGGCTTTGGCATTATCCTGGGCGCCCCAACGGCATCAACGTATTGAGCGGAAGTCTACGATCATCGTATAAGATTCACTTCTCATCAGTAGTTACAATGTGCTGAAGAAATCATCCTTTCTTTTTGTTCCTGTTAAGCAGAAAAGAGAACACTTCGAGGTGACATGCCTTGTGTTCCTAGGTTAACGCATGTGGCACTAAATTATTAAGTTTACCACTTTAACTATGACCGGGACATTGTTGAATAGTGGACGTTCAACTTCTGTGCGACCCTCCGTACCGTTTGACGTTGATTATATTTAGTGATTTCCTTCAATTAAACAGGATTAATGGTTGCACGTTTGTGTCCGAGGTGTTCTGTTTGGAGACACGTATCGCCTGAAGGGAATTTTGCGAACAAACGACACATGGTCGGTTATTTACCTATTCCCGCAACAAATGCTGTATTCCCATTCCTTGGTACCTCGGATGCGGTACGTCTCAATTGAGACTCAAAAAGAGAAATAACACAAATTTGACTTGGCTCCATGGCCCACTTACAATTTACTGTGTTCACTACCACCAGTAACCTCTCAACCACTAACGATCTAATTACATAGCACATAGTCCATTTATTAGCTCTGAAACAAGAAGTAAAACACTAAAAACTTTACTTTATAAATTATATTACTTATTCTAAAACAGAACTTCCATCCAATACCTGATTATGTGACAACATCGTTACAAGAAATAGTAAACTCTGTTACATTAAAATTGCATCATCTGGAGCAGGAGTCGACAATATTTTGACCCATGCGGGCCGCATTTGACTTTTAAGTTACAGTAAGGAGCCGCAAGTGCAGTATATAATATATAAGGGGCTGCAAGTACAGTACACATTTATTATATTCATATACATTGTATATATTCAATATTATATATATTTATCATAATTAGTATATAATACACATTTATTAAATATTTATATCTAATGGAGCCCACTGTTTTTATAGCATAGATAGAACTTTTTCAAAATAAAAAATAAGGTGATTAGTAAGGCGTCCGCTGGCCACATAAATGACAGGGCAGAACACATGCAGCCCGCTGGCTGCCGACCCCTGATCTAGAAGAAGCAGTGAGAATCAGATGAAACTCACAGAAAAGACATGTTGTCAGATTGGTAAGATAAGGTTAAAATTGCAGAACGAATGAATAAATTCGCGTCTCGCACAGACGGATGCAGAGCGATATTTAACTCCTTGTAGGACACCGATGATTTCCACAGCACGCCGCTATACTTCAAGGCTTAGAGTTGTACAAGCAACGAACAATGTCTTGAAACATAGCTCTGGAAAACCGTTCGTTTTCGTCATCTGAAGACTCACCCGGGTGAGATTACATCATGCTTTAGATCAGGCGACCTGCATGACTCGGAAATTTGTCGATATTCGTGGATATTTTATCGATATTCCTGACCCAGAAGTATGTCAATATGCGAGGCACTGGCTTCTGATCACTCGTCCGAGATGGGTCAGGGTTAGAATGCTAGATGTTGTGTTTTTCTTTCGATACTGGATCTCCCCTTCCCTGGAACCAGTGGCCCTAAATTAGGGACGGACGACTGCTTATAGAGCATCGAGTTGCTCGCGGTGGTTGTTAACACTCAAACAACAAAAACAAAATAAGGAACGGGAATTCAGACGATCAGCTATTGTAATTTCTCAAACCTCAAACCACGACACGAGCTGTTCGAAAATAGTGTCGTTGGTAAGTAGCAATTGGGAAAAGCGAAAACAAAAAGGGTGCCTATCAAAATTGGCTGCGTTTCCAAATACGTTTTTAATGCAATCATCGACTTCCGGACAAAATCTGGATTGGACCCTATTGATGACACGACGCCAATCGACATCCAAACCTATTCTTGGTCGAAACGAGTTTTGGAGCTGTCGATGATGTCTGGTTGGCAGAAGATGGCCACTGAAAAGACAGCGTTTATACTACTGCTCTGCCGGATCAAGTTTTCCTCAGATGACTCGTCGTGTTAAGGGGGGCAACATAGCTGACGAATTGCTTTTCTAATGCTTACTGGCGCCTTTATCGGTGAAATGGACGCCTTTTACATAATCTATTTTCATCAGATGTGTAGCAGCAGATCCTGAAGATTCTAGCAACCACATTTTCGAACACCGAAAGGCGTTCGTAAGTCTGCGGTTTATGTGTTTAACACTATGTGATTCTTTTTGTTGGAGGTTTAACGACCACCGTGAGCAACTCAGTGGGCTATAAGTTGTCGTCTATCCCCAATTTGAGGCAACTGGTTTTAGGGAAGGGAAAGAGCCAGTTCCGTAAGACAAACAAAACATCCAAGACTCATCGGGATTCGAACCCGGATCCATCTCAGAGGAATGATCAGAAGCCAGCGCGTAGACCACTGCGTCACCGGGATGGCCCATAGGATTTATTGATCTCTGTTTACAGAGCAGTTCGTTGATCGATAGTCCTGATCAGCATCGGAAAACTTTAGAAACTGTGATTTACTATAGGTTTTTATACATATTAATAGTTAGTTCGGTTAATATAAAATATTGCAGAGGATTTACAACTGCCTTTACACTAAAATGAGGTAACAAATTCTAGTGACTCACATATAACACAAAACACATTGAAGCGCTTATGTTCTTCTATCACCATGTGATATTAGCCAGCTTGTATTCTGATAGTTAGATCTGTCTGCCTCCCGCTTCCGCGCAGGGCTGATTGAGTACCTCAAAGACGAATATTTCATCTATGAGACTGTTTGGCGAAATAACGCAGCCGGCTCGCCACTCCTTTGCTACATATCGGGACAGCAACAAAGTGTGCCTGGGGCAGACTTCACAAGTCACCATCTACGCATTCGAGTCCCCTGGCCCAGGGAGTCTGCGATAAACCCCGGACAAACCTCAGAACTAGATGGCCGGCAGGACCGGGATTCGAACACCCGTCTCTGATTGTCCAATTAATCGAATTAAATACCGTGATTACAGTCATAATAATAATAATAACTGTACTATAGAGTCAAAATGTTTGTGCGATGAAAGGAATATTGTATATCTGATGTTTGACTGTCATCTTAATCCTTTTCCGTACGTTGAAATCCATGTACATTTATACATCCTTAACGTATCTGCATACTACATTTGAAGATGAAACAAATCTATATTACAAACCATTCTGTGCGCAACAGTTTTTAGTGAAAGAGTAAGAGAAAGTGCCTTTAATCATACTGGATTTCTTGGCGGAGTCCAAACGAAATATTTCTTCTAGTTTCAGAAAGACCTAGTTAAAGGAGATGCAGGCTCTTACGTAACTGTTCTGTGATATACCAAAAAATTTGACGATATAAGTACGGCATAAATGGCCATCGAATTCTTAGAATATGATAGCCAGAAGTTCAACAACGCTCCAGTTTAACCACAATCAACTCACGTTGAGCATGTATGATCTTTAGGTAAAGTACGTTACCTGACGCGAACCATACACGTAGCGAGGAAGAGAAGATACCATTTACACTCTTTGCCAAAACATCGAAGCACTCCGAGAAAGTCGTTCGATCCTGATGAAACTCCGCATGCAAGTACCTAAGGGACGAATATGCAAATGATTAAAAATAACGACCGACGACTAAATAGTGGTTCGCCACAGTGAATGAGAACCGTGAATCGAGGAACGTATATCAAGAGGAAATCTCACTCGCAGGAGGCACTCTCGCTGCTGCACGCTACAGAGATGATATTCTATATCTTTATGTGCGATGTCTCAGGGGCGCCGTTTCCCCCAGTAACTTTTATAGACGACAACGCCAGTCCCCACAGGGTTCTGCTAGTCGACGAATACCTAGACAGTGAGGATATTCAAAGGATGGGGGTGGACTGCGAGATCTCCGGACTTGAACCCAATACAACCTGTCTGGGATGCCCTTTAACGGGCAATTGCAAGCCGACAGCCCTCTTCCAGAACCCTCCCTGGACTCTTGACACGCTTTGGTGGAGGAGTGACACTTGTTGCCACAAACTCTCATTCACAGACTTGTAAACAGCGTGAGGGCTTGTTGTACGAGTTGTATTAATGTTCAGGGTAATCACACTCCCTATTAGTCCCGCAAAATCCGCGCCACTTTGTGAATCAATTTTGGACTGCCACGCGCATGCTTTCTCATGATGCGGTGATGGCGTTCTTTTATATTGTGTATTGCTGCGGTATCGATATATGTATGTCCGTACCAACTGTCATTAATCTCCATCGTGTGGATTTTACGTTATTCATGATCTTTTGTTCGTCACGTTAAATTTGGACACCCAAGTGTACTACATAATCTTAATAAACAAATAATTTTGTTTCAGTTAGTGGTGCTTTTTAACGAATGAGTTATAAAAACTTAGGTTTAAAAAGTTGTTTTAAAGTTATACGAAACGTATAACAATTCAAACCATAAAATTAGTACTTAATCCTAACAAATCACCTCATCTTCTTTTTTGTTTGTTTAATTTCTGCACCACATATATTTGTGTGACGCATGTATTGTTCGTAACATGACATTTTCACTTTTAAACTTTGATGGAATGATTTTCAGTCCTCGGTGAAATTTCTCTTGGGCAATAGTTAATTTTATACTGCGAAAACATTACATTGTCTTTTATTTGAAGATCATAACTTTTAGTTACCATTTTTTCTGTAGGTACGATGTTTCTGCCAGAAAGGTAGCTTATTCTATCAAAAGATAAACATTGTCAGGGAAATTAATTTGTCTTTGAAATGCAATAACTGAGATACGTATCATAGACCACTACATTTGAATAATTTATTCTTTTTTTATGCAAAATAACAGAAAGCTTTTTCTTAGGGATAAATAAGTTACAAATACCGACAGAATGTCTAGGCAACATATGAAAATCGAGACACCCCCTGAAAAATCGGAATATACATATGCTCACTCTTCCTACGCTTGGAGCTATTTGATTAAATTTAGGTTTCCCCTTAGGAAATCTTACAAAGTAATCAAGTAGTAAAACACACAAGGGGAATTCCTCCCATGAAATAAATCTATATATTTTGCAATGAATCTATTTGACGAATTTCAGCTTGCTTTTTAAAATTCTCCTAGAGATGTAATTATACCAGCAGTTAGGAGGTAAAATGCATTTTGTGAAAAGGTTTTGACCTTTGCGTTTTAAGTAATTATTTGTACCAAAAAAGATCATTACCCAACGGATGATCATGTGGCAATTTATTTGGAACTAGTAATTGACGATTCCTATTGACACGTTTAACATGGATTAGCAGTATTCTTATCAGAATGGTACGTGTTTCCTCATGAGGTACCGAGCCAGACTCAAACGATTCTCCTGAAATGCGTTCCGAATAGCTTTCATTAGCCATTTATTCTCCCAGGAAACACAAAGTAGATTTTCGTTCGAAAATTGTGCGATATTCTTGCAATACCGGCATATTTCAAAAGTATATTGATCACTGCATGAGTATCTAACAAACTTCTCCGTTTTGAAATGATCTCATAACTTTGCGTTTGACTAAATAATAACGACAGGCCCTAAGCTTACCGAACTTATATTTAATCTCCTTGTGTTCAGAAACATTCTCCGCTCAAGAGAGATACGAACGAAGAGCTCTTGATGCACTGACAGAATCACTGGGATTATGGTCAGCTTTAACCTAAGACAAGAAGTTTTCATATTAAGATATTTTGAAGCTTAATATATATATATTTCCAAGAGAGGTATGCAAACATAGGTACTTTAAGCGATTTTGAGTGTTGAGCTAACAGTGATTTAGGGCAAATGCCAACTTGTGTCAAAACGTTTTAACATTGTTCGAAATAAATCGTTTCAAACGGGAATGATTCAGAAACGAGAATAAACATAATTTTTAAATTCCTTATGTTTGCAAATACATATAGAGGTGCTACAGAAATATGATTTCAAAAAATACATTGAATTTTATTCAAAGATTTTATGTAGTATGTGAATTGTTCAAAATCATTTAAATGGATTATTGCTGCAATTCTTTTCTCGTTACTGCTTCACGAAACTATGTCCGGTAAGTAAACATTAGGAAAAGTAGTAAAAATCCCATGAACTGATTGAGAAATTAATGAATTCTCTGCAAAAAGCAATTGATACGAAACTTGGAAATACACTGAAGAGCAAATGAATTAGAGACAGCTGGCATTATGCAAATGTGGCGCTGTGGGCGGCCCAGTAAACGGAAACGACATGACGTATGCAGCGATCCGACAATATAAAGAGTGATGCGACAGGAATCAGTAAGAGTCGGACGCAGTATGGGTAAGACGAAGGATCTAAGCGCATTTGATCTTGAGCAAATTGTCGGGGCCCGACGAATGGGTCTCTCCATCTCGGAAGTCGTGGAGGCACTTGGGATCTTCACGAGCCACTGTGTCACGGGTGCACCGTGAGTACATCGAATCCGGTAAAATCATCCCTGCAAGGGCCAACTGCCGTGGACAACAGCGTGTGGATGAGCGGGGTCATCGCCGGCTAGCTCGCATTGTAACAGCGGATAGACGGGCCACAGTGCAATAAATCACTCGGCAATTTAACGCTGGTGCGCAAAAACGTGTAAGCAGCCACACCATCCAGAACCATCTCCTCGCTATGGGGTACAGAAGCCATCATCCCACGAGGGTACCTCTGCTGACCGCATATCACAGGGTGCAAAGATTAGCATGGGCTCGGGACATCGCCACTGGACCTTAGACATGGGGAAAAATGTTGCCTGGTATGATGAGTGAGATTCACGTTGGTACATGCGGATGGCAGGATAGGAGTACGGCGCAAACAGCATGAAGCGATTGATCTTTCTTGCCAGCAGGGTACTCTTCAAGCTGATGGGGGTGGCATTCTCGTCTTGGGACTGTTTACGTGGACTGAAATGAGACCCCTGTTACGCGTGACATCGTCCCTCACAGGTCAACGTTACCGGGATATCCTGGACGACCATTTGCTCCCGTTTGTGTGTCTTCAACATCCCGCTGGGGACCTCATCCTGCAACAAGACAATGCACCGTGCCATCGCTCCCGAATCGTATCCGAATTGTTGGATGAACACCCCACCGACGTGAACTCGCTTCCTTGACCAGCTAGGTCACCTGATCTCAATCCCATCGAGCATATCTGGGATACCACCGAGAGAGATGTTCGAGGCTCTGACCCCCTCCATCAAATCTTCGTGAACTGTGGGAGCTTGTTCAGGGGTCGTGGATCCGTATGACTTCCCAATGTTTCCGGTGTCTTGTCGAGTCCATGCCGAGACGAATCGCCGCCGTCATAAGGGCGAAAGGTGGTGTTACACGTTACTAGACAGGTATATCTAATTCAATTGCTCTTCAGTGTATTTACTAAGCATTCAGTATAAGTTACTATGCATCGTACCTTGGCGTCAAGCAGGTATTTTCTTTTCACAGCAGCTGTCAGGGTTTTGACAATGTTTACACTGAAGTGTCAAAAAAAAAACAGGCATGGCTCTCTAATACCGCATTTATTCTGCTCGCGATCGATAACGGTAACAGCGTGAAGGCGCATGGACTACACGAGCTCTCTATAGTACTGTGGAGACAGTGCACGCCATACCATGATTTCTGAAGAGCGTCACGTAATTTCGTAATTTTCGCCTGTGGAGTAATTCTGGTATTAACGGAACGTTGAACAGCATCCCAAATGTGTTCGATGACGTTTAAATCTGGCAAACTAGGTGGCCAAGTCTGGATGCCGACACCTGGCGAATGTTCCCCCACCCATTATCGGGCGACTGTGGATGTGTGTGGTGTGCGGTGGTGCAATGTCGTGTAAAAGCACTCGTCGAAGTGGTAGCATGGCATGAACAGATGCAAATGATCCCCAAGACTAATTACGTAGTCTCCACCGGTCAGAGCGGTCTGCAGACGTATGAGGGGTCCTAATGTATGCCAGCTGAAAACACCCCGCACCATAATAGAGCCACCGCCGGCCTGCACTGTCCCTTGTAGGTATGCGGGATCCATTGCCTCATGGGATCGTCGCCGCACACGTAGTCAGCCATCTGCCCGAAACTGCTGTTAGTACCGCGATTCGTCGGACAAGGCTACACGTTTCCAGTCAAAATGGCAGTGTTCTGTAGCACAGGCGTGCAGCACAGCCTTGTATCGCCAGGTCAGCAATGGCACCCAGGTGGGCCGTCGGCTCCGGAATGCCATAGAACACAGGGAATATTGCACTATCCGAACACTGATGCTTCTACTGGCCCCAGCATTGAATTGCCCTGCGATTTGCGACAATGATGCACGCTAGGCGGATGTTATGATGCGTACCAGACGCCGCTACCCACGGTCGTTCAAGGCTTTTCTACGGCCACGCGAGTCTCGCAGTCTGGATATTTTCCCTGAGTTTGTGTAGTTCAGGTACGCCCTTGAAATTGTTGACCGTGTAAATCCTAATTTCGCGGTACTTTCCGAGATGGAGTGACCCATCTCCCCGGTGTCGACTATCAAACCACGTTCGAAATCGCTTAAATCTTGATAAACTGACATCTGAACTGAGAATGCTACTAGTTGAGCTTGCGGAGATATCTACCTCGATGTATATAGTAGTGGCCAAAATTGTGGAAACCTTTTGGAAAAAGTGTATTTTATTTGGTTTGATGGTTCATAACATTACGTTTTGTTGGAGTAATATCGTAAAATTATATATCAATGGAAAGATCATTTCTTCAAGAATGTAATGCAATAAAGTTTGTTTAATTATCTGTATGCTATGAAAAGTTATAGCCAAATAACCGGAAAAAGGAAGCACCACTTGCTTAGGTTGATATGAAGTAGTTTTCCTTCATTTGGATGTATCCAATGAGCATGAGTGTTTAGAGAGCCAATCATGTGTCATCTGCTCTTGGCAATGAGGCAATCAGGTCACAGTAGGATTCAGCTATTGATGTCTGAGACGAGGACGTTTGTCAGTGTGTTATGTGATTGCTATCAAGTTGGGGTTTTTTTTGTTCTTTCATTTAGTGATCTTGTAAAACGTAATAAAATTAAAGAAATGGCGCAAAGAGTTTGCTGGTCACCCAGAAAGTGATGTAAAATAGTACTATTAAGTGAACAAGGCTTCAGTTCTGAAGATATTAGAAGAAAAATTGGTGGAAACTTAACTAAAGGTAGCATTTCTAAATTTTGAAGAGGTATAAGGAGATTCAGTCACTTTAAAACCAGACTGGTAAAGGCAGGAAAAGGTGCACAACAGCAAGTAATGATAGACGAATTAAGAGGCTGTGCCTAGGTGACAGAAGAAAATCATCTGGGTGTATACAAGATGAAATGGTGCAATGCAATGTGAAGTTGAGTGCAAGGACTGTTCGGCGCAGACTGCAGGAATTTGGTCTAAAAGCTAGAATTGCAGGAAAAAAGCCATTTTTATCTCTAAAACAAAGGTTGAAAAGATTAAGCTGGGCTAAAACCCATGTTAACTGGACAGCGAAACAATGGAACAGTGTTATTTGGAGTGATAAGACCAAAATCTCACTGTTTGGTAGTGATGGCATAAAATACACAAGGAGAAGAATAGGAGAAGATTTGCATCCTGATTGCATTACATGTACCGTGAAACACTTAGTTAGTGTTATGATCTGGAGTTGTATGACATCAAAAGGTTTGGGCAGAATTGGCGTGATTAATTGGAATATAAATGGCCAAAAATACATTAATGAAATACTTGAGCCCAAACTGAAGCCTTGCGAACGTGATCTTTTCCAAGATAATGAAGCATTTATATTTCAACAGGATTCAGCTCAATGTTGTGTTGCTGCTGTGTGCAAAACGTGGTTTCAAGATAATCATATTCCACTGCTGGAATGGGCTGGGTATAGCCCAGACCTTGACCCCATCAAAAAACTATGGAGCCTGATAAAGAAGCTTGTTAGTGAGAAGCAACCCAGCTATAAAACCGAATTAATAGAAGCAATAATTCAATCTTTTTTTCACATTATAACAGCTGCAGAACTGAAAAACTTGGTTCACTCCATGGGAAGGTGTTGTAAGGCCGTAATTAACGCTAAAGGTTACCCAACTAAGTATTAACTGACATGGTGAGAATTTTTTTATATCTCATTTTTTCTATATGTTTCATTTTTCTTCTTTATAACTGCTGCTCTAATACAAACTCCTTCATAAAATTTATTGCATTACATTCTTGATGAAATTATCTTTCCATTGATATATAATGTGATAGTAATTCTTCAAAAAAAAAAAAAAAGACAGGTGGTGTTATGAGCCATCAAACCTCAAAAATACACTATTTCCAAAAGGTTTCCACAATTTTGCCCACTACTGTACGTCGTTTGCGGACGTTATCATTTACCGCATGAGTGTGGTGGCATGTAAGGAAAATGGTAGCGCTCTTCCCAGATTTTTTTTTTTTTGGCACTTTGGTGTATTCGAATGTTTGTCTGTGCAAATAACTGTGCAGACTGATTTTACGTAAAATCATTAAAATAAATGATTTTACATTTTATAACAATTTACTCCTAATGTGAAGATGACTACTTTTAAATTTTTACAAGTTCCGTCGACAATTAATACCTTGCTC
Source organism: Macrothele yani (assembly GCA_039090855.1). Taxonomy (NCBI): domain Eukaryota; kingdom Metazoa; phylum Arthropoda; class Arachnida; order Araneae; family Macrothelidae; genus Macrothele; species Macrothele yani. The sequence continues at coordinate 10,973,800 of CM077017.1, forward strand.
CTGTGTTACAAGACGTAGCAAAATACGACATAAGACAAAAACTCTTGAAATACTTTTTCGAACTAAAACTGCACTACTTTAAACGTATGTTAGGAAACTCGTTCAGGACAGCAAAACTAAGATGCATGGCATCATCTTGTTTACATTTCAAACGTTTTCACAATCATGTATTTATATGATAATCCAGAACACCTACATCGGAAGGAAGAATGCCTGTTGTCAACACAAGTACTACTGAAGCTAATTATCTTCCTTCTAGTGATAATGCAAAAAAAAAAAAAAAATCGCGAAAACATGATCAGCTTCCTGCTAACCAGTACAGTTGCTTTTGCCGTCAAAACGTGAACAAGAAAATTTACAATTTTCTTGGTGGTATTTTCGAACAGCTCGTGTCGTACATTATACAAAATCTTTTGATGCTTTCATTGATATTTAAAGTAACACATGCAATTTCGTTTTCATTGTTTTTAAATTTTTGTATTTTGCTTTATGGCTTCGCTTCATTTTGAATCTGTATCAAGAGTTATATCTAAAATGTAATATCGATAATTTTACTAGCACTCCAATACGTTCGCATAAAGAATTCGCTATTGGATGACAATGAAGTGGAAAACGGTAAACTAAGGTTATCGACAGTTCTACGGTTTTGGAATCCAACAGACGATATGGGGCCGGAGGGAAATATTTCAGAACAGGAGGCCAAACATTCTGCTGTTTAATCCATTCCTGCTTTTCAGTGCTGCTTTTTACGTTAGAAACTGCTCGTCGGCATGAAATATTAAATGCGCTACAAATATTCATTACGACATCCATCACTTGAAATTATTTTCTTCTTAGCATTGTAAGACAAGAAAAGAAGTCTTGCGGAAAGCGAACATTTAAAAGAAACTATTAAGCCAATCCTTTATTCCAATGAATTGCGTGCAAACAGGAAGTTCATTTTTCGAGGATTTATTATTACAGATCTAATGGCTGATTTCGTGAGTATTCTGGAGTGTGATTTTACTGAATTCGTTTCAAATTTCATGCATTGTTAAAATGTAGTTTTTCATTAGCAATGCCTATATTTATTTAAATAATTCTGATTTATTACCTAATTATTTCTTCGCACAAAAGACTTATCTTAGGGACATCTTAGCTTTTCAGCTTTAATTGTTTGATGCCAAGCTAAATTATATTTTGGTCATAGGGGTCGAATGACCTATTCAAAATGAGATTTTCATTCACCTATGAGTACAGTTATTTTACCAGTGTATTTGAAAGTGTAACCCATGCGATTAGGAACTGCATTAAAATTAGAATGAGTAAGATGAGTCAGCGAAAGGCAATCTGTAAAAGTTAAGTCATATTATTTTCCCTCTAATCTTATGAACATATAATTTATATAGTTGCCGCAAATTTGCATTTCAGCAATCAGTGCAATATTGGGGGAAAATTAGGTTTAGTTTGACTCAAGAGCAAAGCAATTTTGCAAAATTGAAATAAAAAACCAACGGCAAAATATATTATTAGAAAAGTATGGTTAATTTACGAAGACAAATGTGATGTATATTTATACATCATATTTGTCTTCGTAAATATATAAAAGTATATTTACTTTTGCGAAGACAAATATGATTTCATGAGTTTGTTCAAACAGAAATATCTGAATGACAGATAAGTTTGCCAAATTCAGTCTTGAAATGACAATCCTCCAAATACGTGGCGACAGTAAATAAATAAATATATCGCACATGTATGTATTTATTTATTTACTGTCGCCACGTATTTGGAGGATTTTTACCTTGGATCTCGCCCTTTGGATTTAACTGAGCAGCGTGTTGTTGCTCCGCGATTTTCTTGTGATTTGGGTGTGTTATTGGACTCTTCGCTCCTTATATTCACGTTCACCTTAAGTATAAAGGTATCGTCTTTCATTTTGCTTCGTTTCGAGGGCGGTGAGTGCCTATTTTGTTGTATTTCATCTTATTTACGTTTGGCCGAGCTGGCCAAGCTCGCTACTGGGCGCCGCCATTAAAGATGGTGACTTCCGGTAGGGATAGTGATAGCACTAATCTCTCTTCCTTTTCTGATGCCCCAGATGGGGGTGTTGCCACGCAAGCGTCCGCTCGTGGCGTTGCGAATTTGCCTTCTCCAGCTACGTCACATCTCCCGGCTTCTGCTATCGATGATGACGCAATGGACATCACTAGAAATGCAGCCTCTTCTAGCACTGCCGAGCCCAACGTGTCATTACCTTCGTTTTCTTCTGTTGCAGCCTCCAAAGTCTCTCGTCCAGCATCCAAGAATAATTATGTTGGCGCTGAAAAGCTGAAATCTTTCATTTCTCAAGCGGCAATAATATTGTGCTTAATATCCCAGTCAGCTCTCCAGCTGGCACAGCTTTTACTGAGAATCTTGCAAAAGGCGCCCATTTCGAAGCCCTTCCGGACACTCCTTTGCGAGTATATGCAGATGCCATTGCACAGCGGTTCCCATCTGAATCTATTCCGCAAATGTATCGTAGAGGACGTCTTGTGGTTGTTTATCTGGCCACGGCTGAAATGGCGAAATCTCTCCTAACATCTGGCCTCACCATTGGTGATAGATATCTTTCTGCAGAACCGGTGGGCCAAAGACCCATTAATGTTTCTTTCTACCCGGTCCCGTCGGAAGTGACAGATCTCATGCTGTATGTTATCTTATCTTCGGTTGGTCGGGTAGTTGGAGGCATATAAACGCATCTTGCTGCCCGAAACGACCCATTACGTGATCCACGACTTGCGTCGATCCGAGGTGCTCGCCGTGTTGCGACTGTCATATTTCCATCACAGGAAGCAATCGAACGACTTCCAACACACTTCACTGTTCGGTGCAAGGATCAGGTCAGGCAAATAAACTTCCTGACGGAATTCCATTGTGGTCAATGTCACCAGGTTGGTCACTACTATAAGCAGTGTCCAGTTGCTCCACCAAAGTCTGTTTCGCCCGTCTATCAAGATCCGACGCTTTCTCATCAAGATCCTAATAGCGCTCCGTTACCGACGGTGGTTCCTGCGAACAACCTACCTTCGGTGGCAACCTCTACGCCAATTGTTGTCCCACCTTCTCTCTCCGAGGAACACTACCCAGTTTTACAATCTTCAACATCTTTTCGTGTTCCTGCGGACCCTACAGCAGTTGCTGAGTCCGTTGCGACTGACCAGTCTGATACCGACATCTCGACCGCTGATGACACAGCCTATCAAAGCGTCAGCGACCAAGCGATGAATGATGGGATGGAGGGCTATATCCGGACCCGTCCTGACAAAAGGGATGCCAAACCTCCTCGCGGCTCTACGAAACGACGGCGACAATCTAGCCACTCTACTCAAACCTCTCCGACTAAGGCTGCTGGATCACCTGCTTCGGGTCGCCCTGTCAAGTCTTCCAAGCCAGTTATCTACCTCCTGCCTCTTGAGGAATTCTCCGCACGCCTACACATGAATGTGTTTCCGGACACTCCTCTCTCTTATAACGAATTGCACGACTTTGCTTGTGCCAAGACTCTTCTTCCTAATTTACCCACCTATGTCAACCGATTTGAAGGTCGTTACCCAGCAGTTGAGAATCAACTGGCACAACTGTTAACTCTTTACAATACTATCAAGAGTCCATCTGCCAAGGATGCTGCCACTCAGAAGTGCATCCAATGGCGGTACAACAACTTCCGTTCCCATTTGGAAAAGATTGTCACTGCCACTAGAGACATGGCACTTTCACTGTGACTTCCTTGAATTGTCGCAGATTCGCGACACCAGTGTTGAACTCCCTCGTTTATGAGGACATTTCTGCCGCTGGTGGAGATGTTCTCCTTCTTCAGGAACCTCACTGCTCTGCTGAAACTCCCACTCACCTATGGAGACGCTGGCCGTACACCTTTTACCACTCGTATCGCCTCTCGCGGTATGGTGGTATAGCTGTAGGTGTGCGCCAGCGGTTTTTGACTCAGCTGACTTCTATTTCTGTGACAAATTTACACCTTGATTTTCTTCAGTGTTTTACCTTTTGTGTGCATAATGTTACTTTTCATATCTTTAATGTATATATTCCCACTGATGAAATATATGTTGCTCATCTTTTTAGTAATATTCGTGCAGCGATTGCAGCGATTCCTCCCGTGGATTTTTTCGTTCTTGGGGGATTTTAACTGCACCCTGCAGCCTTCTCTTGACAGAAATTCGTCTTTTGGCTGAAATTCGTCTTTTTGGATATTTTATTTTGTGGAGTCGTGGGGGTTCATTAAATAGATTTGTAATTAATAGGATTTCAGAAATGTTCAGGGAAATTTCTTTTCCTTATTTTATGGGGTTGATTTATATAAGAAGTTTTGGCGAATACCGCATGAATTTAGTTTCACAGCTGACTCAGCTCCTTGATGATTTTCATCTTGTAGATTCCGTCAGACTGCTAAATCCTGATTCCATTTCCTTCACGTGGTGTAATCCGCCGACGTTCGGTTCTACTGCTGCGCGGTTGGACCGAATATATGTTTCTGCTTCCTTACTCCCTGCTATCACTGCTGCTCGACATTTACCTACTGTTTCTTCCGACCATTCTGCCGTTTCACTATCAATTTGCGTCTCTCCTGCACCTTCATCTACGCGTCGTCATTGGACGTTTGATGACACTCTCTTGCAAGACCGTTCCGTTTGTGAAGAAGTTGAGAAGTTCCTTTCTGATCGAAAGCTGCTGCTCGCAACGACCCCAAGCGCCTTGCGTTTGTGGCTTGATGTCAAACGGGATCTTCTCTTGCTCGTTCATCAACTCTCCTTTACTATTTCCACCACTCGCTCGATGGAGGTGAGTAACCTGCGAGGACTCCTCTCCGGGACGCTCAATGTCTGACCCTAACTATGCCACCGTCCGTGATGAACTTCATGCCTGCCTCGAACCGTTTGCTCAGCAAGCAGTCCTTCGTCTTCGGCTCCTACGTATTTCATCATCGACGCATTCTTTCGAAGTCCTTTCGAAGATGGAATCCATGCGACGCACGTCATCTTCCATCAGACATCTCCGATTGCCTGATGGCACTGTTACTAGCAATACAACTCTCATCTGCTCTCATGTCCGTCACTTCTTTCAGCAGAAGTTTCGAGCGGTTGCGCAGGGTTCTTCTTTTTCTTCCTCCTCTTTTCTTTCTTCTCTCCCTCAGGTCCCGTCTTCTCTCTGCGCCCCTCTTTTTCTTTGCCTGAATTGAGAGAGGCTTTTGCCTCCCTCAATCTTCACTCTTCCCCGGGACCTGATGGCCTCCCGCTCTCGTTCTATCGGGCCTTTCTTCCGTCACTCCTGCCTTTTCTCTCTGCCACTTTTTCGCGTGCTCTTTCTTCTCCTGCGCTTCCGCCGGAATTTACAGTTGCACATGTCATCCTCCTGCCGAAGAACGGTGACCTTCTGGACTTGTAGAATTGGCGCCCCATCTCCATTCTCAACCTGGATTACAAATTTTTCACTAAACTCCTTTCTCGCCGCCTAAATTCTGTTCTTCCGTTCCTCATATCCCCCGACCAGACATATACCGTGCCTGGTCGTTCTATTTCTAACAATATCTCCTTTCTTCATAACCTTTCTTTTCTTGCACTAAAACATTCCGAACCCCTAGTTTGTTTAATCTTGACCAGAAATCCGCTTTTGATAACGTCTCTCACACTTACTTTTCTGCCGTATTAACTCACTTTGGTTTTCCTCCCGCTTTTGTTTCTCTAATCCTTAGCCTCTACCGGGACGCCCATTTGCACGTTCGGACGGCCACATTTTTGACGGCCCCGATTCGTTTTCGATCTGGCATCAGACAAAGTTGTCCATTATCAAAACAACTCTTTGCTCTCGCCTTTGAGCCCTTTTTGATTGCACGTCGAGCGTCTCTTTTACCTGCGGTAGGACTGATTGTCTCTAGTACTCGGCACCACCGTTTTCTTGTCTCTGCTTACGCAGATGATGTTACCTTTTGTCTTCGCCGCGATGACCAATTTGATACTCTTCTTGGCACTATGCACAGTATGCTGCTCTCTCTGGGGCTGCCCTGAATATTCAGAAAAGTGCTGGCCTGTGGTGTGGTACTTGGAGAGGCCGCACTGACTTACCGTGGGGAGCAGTGTGGTCCTCCTCGACCCAAAAATTTCTTGGAGCTCATTTTGGACACTCCTTTACCGCAAGCAACGTCACTTGGCAAGCTCTCCGCCCACGACTTCATCGCACGGCTGGTTTTTGGCGATTTACGTTTTCCTTTTCCTCTTACTTTCAACGTACTCAAATTGTTCATCGATATCTTCTCTCACAATGCTTCTATCCTTGGGATTCCTGTCTGTTTAAATCGCATCATTTCTCTGCCATCAATAGTATTTTCACTTCAGTGATATGGTCATCTAGACATTGGAATTCTGCTGCCACGCTTTCTCTGCCCAACATCATTTGGTGGTCTTCATTTCCCGGATGTCAGAACATATTATCGAGCTCACCGAATCGTCTCCTTCATTCCTCTTCTCCTTTCGCCCTCCCCTGCACTTTCTTCTACCCTGAATACTCTTATTTCTCTCCATGATCCATCCTTCACTTTCCTCCTTTTTCTTCGGATGGATTCATCTCCTTCTACTTCTAAACGACTCCCACCATTTCTTATCGACACTCTAGCGGTATTTCATTCTCTCCCGCTACTCCGCGCTCCTCCCTCTACTACCCTGGACCTGCTTGCAGAACCTCTTTTCTTTTCCACTCAGATTCATCCACCCGATCAACCATACTTTCTTTCCCCCCTGGTTCCGCTCAGGAATTCTCACTGTCGAAGCTTTATTAACTTCCGATTTGACCTGGAAACCCCTCTCTTCTCTTTTCCCTGACCCTTCTTCCACCTTGGAAGAGGAGTATGACCTTCTTCGCTTCGCTCTCCGTACCCTCTTCCCACTTCTGGTTTCTGACACTGGCCTTGTTTCTGTCTCTGGACCAAGCCTCTCTCTTTCTTTCTTCCTTCCATTTCAGGACTCTGTTGCTCCCATTTCTTTTTTTCCACTGCCTCTATCTATGCGCTCCTCCGTGCGCCCCTAACTTCTCCGCATGGTATTCCTGATGCTTCTCCTTCTCTTCTGCTGCCTATCTGGTCTGCCTCTTTCTCTCCCCTTTCTACCCCGTTAGAGCGAAACATCCACTGGCGGTTTCTTCACCGCCGCCTTCCTGTTCCTTCTTCTCTCTTTCACATATCTATTTCTTCTACTTCTCTCTGCTGCTTTTGTGGTGTTGAAGGTGATGTTCCTCATGTCTACTGTCACTGTCCCGTTCTCCTTCCACTTCTCAATACTGCCTTTCGTCTTGTAGGCACCATTTGCTCCAGAGACATCCCTTTTCAAGCGTACGAGTTGCTATTGCTTACCAAACATCCCCCGGCTATTTTGCCGGATGCCTGTGCCTATCTCTTCGTACTTGTCAAACATGTCGTTTTTCTTTATCATCAATCTCTCCGCTCTCCTGCTACCACACCTAGTATTCTCTCTGCTGGCGCGGCCTTGCGGTCGATTTTTAGGAATCGCATTGTGTCTCGACTACGCCTGGAGAACTTCGCTGCTTCCATCCCTCAATGTCAAGCCTCTTTCCGGTCTACCTGGGCGCAGGGGACCGGTTGGTTCGAAATCACTGGATCTTCCATTCATCTTTCTTTCTGATTTTTTGTTTTTTTTTCCAGCTTCGAAGATCTGAATGCATCAGTTGAGATTTTGTGTTCTCTCTTCCTGGTGCTTCGTCACAGCGTCTACTAAGTGTTTGTCATGTAACTGCTTATGATTTGTATTGTAAGGGTTTTCTGCAATTTTTGTGTAATTCGTGTGCATGTACCCTGCTGTATTTGTTCTTCGTTGCACCTGTCCTTACTACTTGTTCTTCACTCATGTGTCTGCTATTGCTGCCTGTACCTTCATTGAGTTGCGTACCGTGTATTTGTTCTCTAGGAGCAATGCGAGAGGTATTGCCCTGCGAGACTTTGTTCTTTCTGTTTTTTCTTGCTGCATTGTATTGTATCTTTTAATTTATACCTTATTTCTGTCTTGCATTTTCACATTCTTCGACGTCATGTATTTCTTGCTCGTCCATGTCATTGTTTTTTTGGACCTATGCAATACTGCACGGCTTGCTGTGTGTATTTTGTGTATCCTTGTGTTTCACTTGGGGAGTTTGCCCAAGTTTCCACTATGTTCTGTAATACTTATCATGTTTTTGTCACATATCGTGTGGTTTCCTCGATTGTGGGAACTTCTGTACCTTTATCGTAGTATATGCTTTTGTTGTGTTATAAATGTTCCCTTCTTTTTGTGCACTGTGTTGTACAGCGATATTCTTGTAAATATATGTACCTATTGTTTTGTGCTCTGCTCTCACTGTGCACGTCATCGCATGCTTTATTAACTAATCATTACGTTTGCTTGTGCATCATCTTCTTCAAGCATGTATTGTTCCTTAATAATGATTTTAACATTTTGTCATCCTTAGTTGACTGCCGTATCACATTCACCTGTAATATTTCATTAGTCTCGCTCATTGTTTTGTTGTTCATTTTGCCATATGTGGTGCGCCTGTATTCCCTATGTTTTTGCCAATAAAGTATATTTTGAAGTAACTGCTATAATATATATATAGCCAGTGCCGTTAATGCCCACCAGATGGAGACGTCTCAGTGGCTGAGCCCATCTGACGGATTTATGATGTCAGAAGCTAACTTTAAAATACATATAGCACCGTGGATTGTTGGCCACCGTGGTGTAAATGTAACGCACTCGACTAGATATGGAGAGTTATGTGGTTCAATTCCACAGCGGCGGCTGAAAAACAATTATTCGGTTGCTGTGTGTTTCTGGAACGTGAAAAGAGCGATGTATTTATTTATTTACTTGAAATGACTAAAGAGCAGTAAGATTTGTATGGCTGCACATTAAAATTTCTTAGGTTCCATGATAACCAGATCGTGTTCTTTTTTCAGTTGAAATGCACATGAAGAGCATGAACACAAGCTAACGGATGCTCGAAATGCAGAGTAAGCAAAGAAGCCTTTCCACCATGCATCAAATCAAAGTAATAATGTGTAGTAAAAGATAAGGAAAACTTATTATCCGTAGTCAGCAAGTATAGCGTCAGATCTTTGCCAAACACCAACGTCCTTTGTTGATATTTTTTGAAGTAACATCACGACTGTTCTAAATTTAACGTGTTATCGCCCTGTTCTTCATAGTGTGATGGCATGTTGTCGTATTGGCAATTTAAGAGAAATTCAGCATCAAGATCTCGGATTGCCTAAGGAGTTTAACAAGTGTTAAGCTTGTGCATAGAGTAAACTTTACGCATTCTTATTTGAGTATGGGCCACGATGTTAGTTACTGTAATATTTCAGCAAATGTGAGCGCCTGATATAAAATAAGAATACAATTACATACACTGATGGGCCATTCCATTATGACTATACCAAGCCTAGATAAATGAGCGCACCTGGAGACCGAACGGTGGCGCAGGTGAAGTTCACAGAGAAGTATATGGACAACTCGAGGACCGGCTTTCAGTTAGTAGAGTGTTCGGAGTCAGAATGGGAAAAGCTGCCGATTTATCAGAATTTGATAAAGGGCAAATTTTGATGGCACGGCACCTCGGAACTACGATCTCAGAAACGACGCGGCTTGTGGGTTATTCACGCGCCGCTGTAGTGAGTACGTATCAAAAGTGATTCACAAATGGCCAAACGACAAACCGTCGTCCTGTCATGTGTCGTCCGCAGCTCTTTGATGCCAAAGGAAAGCGGATACTGTCGCGTATTGTTCACAGCCACCGCAGGGCCACAGTGCAACAACCCCCCCCCAGATACAACAGTAGTGATCAGGGTAATATGCCAGAGCACATAGTTCATCGCAGCCTTATGAACATGGGGCTGCGTAGCCGAAGACCTAGCCGGGTCCCCATGTTCACTGCACGTTGTAACGTACTAGGAGATTAGACGTACCTGCCAGAAGGACGCACACAACATAAAGGCAGATAGGAATCAGAATAAAACGACCGCGTAGCTCAATTGGTAGAGCAACTTATTCCGGAATGAGGGGACCCGGGTTCGAATCCTGGCGCGGATAAAAATGACGGAGAAATTTACTTCGTTATAACGTCATCACCAAAAACGCATGAAATGGGCCCAAGATCATCGAGATTGTACCGTGGATGATTGAAAGAAAGTAGCCTGGTCTGACGAATCAAGATTCCTGGTGCATCACGTACACGGCCGAGCTCGGATACGCCGATTACCAACGGAGGCTATGGCACCTGGATGCACTGTTGGGCGGAAACTGGCCGACGGAGGATGTGTTATGCTGTGGGCGATGTTTTCTTGGGACACTTTAGGCCCCGTTAGCCCAATTGCGCAATCCCTGACAGCTGTCATGTATCTGAGCATCGTTGCGCACCAAGTTCACCCATTCATGGCAACGGTGTTCTCTGCTGGTGATGGCCAATACCAACAGGATAATGCGGCATGCCACACTGCCAGAATCGTGAAGGAGTGGTTCGAGGAACATGTTGGTGAATTTCTGTTAATGCTCTCGTCTCCCAATTTCACTTGAAATGAACCCAATCGAACATTTGTGGTTCGACTTGGAAAAGCGGGTTCGCGCTAAATCACCACCATCCCGAATGTTACGGGAACTGAAGGACCTGCTGTTGACATTATGGTACCAGATATCCCAGAAAACCTGTTGCCACCTCATCGAAACGATGCCTCGCCGAGTGTCTGCTGTTATGCTGGCTAAAGGGGGTCCTTTAATTTACTAGGTAGGTCGTCATAATGCAATGGCTCATCGGCGTAAGCAAAAATAAAGTTATGCTGAGGTATTAACTTCTGCAGCGTTATTCTGTATTTCATTATTAAAGTAATATTAAATAAGTTTACAGTGTTATTTACATTCCCTACGACTCTCTCTTATTTGTTTAGCGTTTCCGATTGTTAAAAAATGAAGCACAAACATGTCACTGTTTTGGCTCTTCTATGCAGCTGTAACTGTTCAGAACGTTAGTAAATGCTTTCAAATTCATAAACTGCGCAGCGAAGAGGAAACCGTGAGCGTATATCAGAGAAGATTCAACGCACGTCCCATTTGTAGCATAGATAAGGAAGTATTATTCTGTTATCCACAGATTTATTACGACTTGAGTTCATCGTGCTTTGCATTTGCAGTAACGAATGCTAAAACTCTTTTTGACGCCACCATGGTGGTGCATTTTTCCGTGTGGCCCCGCGTTGGAGCTCCGAATGAGGTATGACTGATGCAATTGCTTCGAGGAAAAAGTGTCCCTAAATTAGGGACGGGCAACTTCTTGTAGCCCTTAAAGTTGCTCATGGTTGTTGTTAAACCCCGAAAAAAATAGGGGTAGTCCGGGTATACACCTAAACACGCTGGGCATGCATATGCTGAATCCGTTGGAGACACCCAAACGCGACACGGGGGCTGCTGAGTAGGATTCCGAAAGTGTAACTTCTTTGGCAGCAATGTTTCCCAATGTTATCTTTTAAGAGCTGTACGTTTCAAAGAATATTCAACTCGAGTACATCTACGAATAAGACAGACACCGATTTTGTACGTGCTTTCGCATCGGCAAGGAACAGAACGCTTTCAAACCTGGGTAAAAAAAATTATGTTGTGAAATTATACTAAAGTGCTGAAAACACGAAAAAAGTTTAGCGGGATAAATAGAGAGGAAATAATCAACATTACTTTCAATTCGTAATAAATGGATGTCAGTTAAAGAATCTATAAGGATACTAAATACTAATATCTCAAGCTTTTACTAATATTTCAAAACTTAAAAAGCGAAATAGGCAGGATTGATAGATACGAAGAAGAACATGAATGAGCGATCCATAAAAGACTACAGAGACAAATGAAAAATGGAAATTATATAACTTGTATTTAAAGGAAAATTACCATAAGAAACCTTAATACCAAATACAGGAAATATTGCTAATAAGCAAGGAAATCTGATAAACAAATGGGTCAGGCTCCAACTTTCAGTAGGGACTGAGAAATATGATATATTAAAAGGCAAAAATTGAAATGACCTAATTTCTTTCCACAAAACGATATGGGCCGTCTCAGAATGATGCTTGGAGACATCTTTTGGAGTAAATACAAAAAGGCAAACTCAGAAAATTATGAACATTCAGAAACTCGGGTCATAGCTTCTGCAAGGATTATTCTGCTCCTGAAACTTTTTCAGTATTTTTAATCAGCGACGAGAAAGCAAACTTAGAATTAAATACTGGATTAAATACTACAGAAACTGAACTAAAAAGGAATTATATAATTGCCACACTTTCCACCTTTTCTGAAACTTCAAACAAAGTGAATGAAAGAGATGAGAAAATGCCTTTTAAGAGACTGTCTCAAATAATTTTCAAAATGTGTCACAACCTCAGGATGACGTTGATGATAAAATAAGTATTGTAAGAAAAATCTGAGATTTCAATATTTTAATTTGGAAGGCACGAGGAATTATAAGACAAAACAAAAGTTATTACCAGTTCAAACGAAAACAAAATTGGTAGAGCCTTGATTAACGAAACATGGCCAATGCGCCGCATTATATTCAAGGTACCCCACTATAGTGTTTACCGAAAAAATAGAGGAGCAGAAGGCACAGATACCTTAATTGCGTTGTAACAAATTAAAATAAAAGAGGAACACTATTATAAAAAAAATTGCTAGATAAAACTATTGATAGGGGGCACCTTCTGAATCCCCTCATTTATTGCCAAAAAGCACGAGCAATGTATTTGGTTTATTTAAAAATATACCAAGTACATTATTTGGTTTACTTTTAAACTACAAGAAAAAATCTTATTTAAGCATTTACAGCACTATTCCGAGATTTGCGCTGCAGCTGACTTGCTTATGATCATAGTCGAGTGATGTTATATTTATGTATAGATAAAAGAATTACGGTCTCACCAAATATTTCCATGCACGGGGGAAAATTTCGAAGAAAACGTAAATTAATTACCCCTCTTTCAATACGGATGGAACGGTACCACCAAAGAAGAAATGAATGGGCTGTAGAAATATATGCTGAAACCATTCAAGAAACTATCAACAACTACCAGTTATCAGCTACGGATAAAAGGAGCCCTCGTTGTTTGCCAAGTGGATTACGGGATCTGTTTAAGAAAAAAATAAAGCATATGTTAATTCCAAAAAAAAGGAGATACCTAAGGAAACGGTAAGGCGTCATACACTAAGAAAAAGAAACAGAAAAGCTCATCAAAAACACGAATAAATCATGGGGTACTCTGCTTGAAGAGGCTCACAATGACTGTTCATTCGGAAAATTCAGAAAATAAAAAAAAAACTGAACTAGCAAATAAACAAGCTATTTCAAAACAAGGACATAAAGCTTAACCCCTCCAGAATATAACCTTAGGAACATAAGATGAAGAAAAAGTTGAGATTTATTCAGAGTCATTAGTGAACTGATTTCTATTAAACGACGTTCCTGTCACTCGAAAAGCGATTGAAATTCGTGAAGTACTAGAAATTCGTTTAAAAAAAAGGCACTGATTTTTTTTGTAAGCTGCAAAATGTCTGTACAGAAATAGTACCGCGTGAATGCATTCGATTATTTAAATGATTTATAAGAAGGGAAATCCAACAAAAAACATTGTAATGAGCAAAATTCTCAGGAAAAGAGAAAGTGTGGGATGCTCTTTCAAGGAACGAACCTATCTCCCCGCAGACTTTGGAAATCCACTGTCCATGAAAATGGAAGAAATTATGTTCCATATTCAAAAACTACCCGCGGAAAATGGAATTACAAAACAAATTATGATAAATTTCCTAGGTAATTATGTATGCGCACTAACTCGAAAGTATTATGCTACGTTAAAATTAGGTTACTTTCCATATCCACGAAAGCAATAGAAGCCGCCCTATTTCCAAAACCGAACAAACTTTGGTCTGGACAACAACAACTCTTTAGTCCAGACCAAAGAAAAGAAATACTGTCTTAAGGATGCTACAATTCTGTAGATAATTTTGAGTAATGTCTTTTGAATGAGGCAATTTCAGAAAAAAACAATTCTATCCTACATCAGATAACCCGAGAAGCCGAAAAAGATAAAGTTGGCTTTAAGTTTCAAAGCTATGCGGTTGCAGTTCTTCTTGATATCACCAAGGCTTTTGGTAAATGTTGGCACGAGACAATAATAAACAAATTGATACGTTTCGACTTTCTCCCTGTAGTGTTTACACGATAAAATTGACAAAGGCCAAATTGTAATGACCAAATGACTAAGTGAGAAATTTCCGACACAACAAGACTTGGTGCTTACGGACCGCCGTGGTTATGAACTTCACAAAGTGGTCCGATAATGGAACAACAGCGAACTGTGTACCAGGTGTGGGCCCACAGCAGCGCATCGATGCTAGAGATGAGCTAAAGATATCCTGTATGATACGAACCAACAGAAGGGATATTCGGTTGCAACTGGTTGGTTATATGAATGCTAGTGACAAAAGTAATGTGTCACAACACATAGTACACCGAACCCTGCTGAAAACGGGGTTGCGTAGCCATAAGTCGGTCAAAGTGCCGATTCTAGCATCAGTTAACCGTCGAAACTGCAAACAATGAGCACGTGAGCAACAAAACTGGCCTTTGCATTATTGGAAGAAGGGAACCTAGTTTGTTGTTGTGCCATGTGAATGGCCAGGTACGTTTGCGTCGTTTTTCTGTAGAAATATTGGCACCAAGACGCACAGTGGGACGATAACAAGTGGTGGAATAAGAGCAATGTTCTGCTGCAAAACCCTGGGGGCAAAAATTCATGTGCAGGAAACTATGGCGTTTACCACCTACCTAAACATCATAGCAGACCAGGTACATCCTTTCATGGAAATGGTACCTGTCCAGCAGTGCTTTCTTTCTTCAGGATAATGCGCCATGCCACACTGCCCGGATTGTTCGAGAATAATTCCCGGAACATGAAAAATATTTCCAGTTATTGCCCTGGCCTCCAAATTTCCCAGACATCAATCCCATTGAGCGCCTGTGATTTGCGTTGAAACAGCAAATCCGATCTACGGTTGCTCAAGCAGGTAACTTACAAGAGTTAAGGATCTGCTGGCAACGTGTTGGTACCAAATACCACAAGGCACCTTCAAAACTCCTGTTCAAGCCTAACCGTGTAAGTTCTGTTTTGCCAGAACGTAGAGGACCAACATTATACACGGTCGAGTCACATTATTGTGACCATCAGATAATATCGAGAGTAACCACCGTGTGCAGCGGACAGCAGCTAGACGGGCTGGGAGTGACTCAGCAAGGTGCTGGAAGGTATTCACAGGTATGTGGAGCCATGCTGACCGCAGTGCATCTGACAGCTGCTGGAGGGTGCGTGGTGGGGGATCCATAGAGCGAACAGCACGATCGAAGTGGTCCCCCAGATGCTCCATTGGATTTAAGTCTGGGGAATTATGGGGCCAGGGAAGTACTTTGAAGTCTTTTTCGTGTTTTTCCAACCACTCTCGGGCATTTCTAGCTGTATGATACGTCGCATTGACGTTCTGGAAGATCCAGTCCGCCCCAGGGAAGCCAAGCAGCATATATGGGTTTACGTGTTCTGCAAGAGTGGATTCATAACGAAATTGGTCCATAGTGCCTTCCATAGGTATGAGTGGACCTATCGAATTCTACAAAAACAATTCCCAGACAATAACGCTGCCCCCACCGGCTTGTGTTTTTCCAGCAATGGTTGAAGAGTATTTGTTCTCCGATGTTTCTCGCCTTGTATGCCAACGTCCATCTGTTGGATGAAGCAGAAAATGTGATTAATCGGAGAAGGCAATCCTTTGCCAATCAGCAGAGGTCCAATTCCGATACTGCCGTTTTAATGTAAATCTTTTCTGCCGATGCACCTTCGTTAGCATAGGTGCAGTGACCATCCATCTGCATCAGAGCCCCATACGCAGCAGAGTTCCCTGAACTGTCGTTTTAGACACACTTCCGGTAGCCCCCTGGTTCATTCGGGTCTGGTTCATTTACCCGACGTTTACTTCACCAAACGGTCCCTTGACCGAAAATCACTTCACCGTAAAGATTGTTTCACCGAACGATCACTTGATCGAAAAATTCATTTCACCGAAAGATCACTTGATCGAAAAGTACATTTCACCGAAGGGTCACTTGATCGAAAAGTTCATTTCACCGAAAGATCTCTTTACCTAAAAGTTCATTTCATTGAAAAGTCATTTCACCGAAGGGTCAGTTTATCGAAAACTTTGGATTTCATTACAGGATCTGTTGAAGCATGGTGCAAGTTCGGCAGACAGACCACCGAAACGTTAAGGGATTATACTCAAATTACACTTTGATTTCTGTGTGTCACAGAGAACGCAAAGATTTAGTTTTAAGACAAATCGTTTTTTATAAGACAATAGGCCTCGGCTTAGGCTTTTTTGGAAAATTTTAATCATGTTCATAATTTTAATCCTTGTGATATTTACACCAAAAAACGGATTGTCATCTACAAAATTTGTGTTGTATGGTGTAATCCCGTATTTTATTAATATTCATAAGGTTCAGTCATGTTCAGTGCTCATGTTCATAAGATTTACATAAAAAGTAAAATGAATAATGTTGCACATTTTTTCAGGCAAAAAGAATCAATTTTAGGTCCCTAGGCGATTAGGCCTTTTTACCCAATTTTAATCGTTCATAAGGCTTACATAAAAAATCAAGTTGATTTTGAACATTTTTTCAGGTAAAAAGAATCAAGTTTAGGGCTCTAGACCTCGGCGTAGGCCTTTTTAGCAAATTTTAACCGTGCGCGTTCATATTCATAAAATTTACATAAAAAGTTTCTATACATTTTATGTAATGATTATGAATATGAGTCTGTTAAAATGGCCCGTATCTAAGCCGACGAAATCTGTTAAAATGGCCTGTATCTAGGCCGACGGTCAAAAAATTAATGTTTTGTGGTTGAGTAAAAGTGGAACATTATTTATTTGATTTGCTATGTAACCCTTATGAATATGAGCTCGGAGGATTCAAATTTGACAAAAAGGCACAGATCTAGCTAGGCCTTATAATTAATGTTACATTTCGAAAAATCTACTCATGGGGAGGTGTTTCATAGAAATTAAAAGTGTATTTTTTACATAATCCGATAATGTTTAGGAGGCCAGTTTTTCAAAAACCAGGCACCCCACTCGAACAGACCTGTAACAACAAAATTCTAAGTTTTCAATAAACTGGCCATTCGGTGAAATAATATTTGGGTATAATGAACTTTTAGATAAAGTAATCCTTCGGTGAAATGAACCTTTCGATCAAACTTCCTTTCGATCAAATGAACTTTTAGGTGAAGTGACCTTTCCGTGAAATGAACTTTTCATTCAAGTGACCCTTCGGTGAAATGTACCTTTCAATCAAGTAATTTTCGGCGAAGTGATTTTCGGTCAAGTGACCTTTCGATTAAGTGAACGATACCCGGTTCATTCGCACAGTGAGTTGCTCCACTGTAGCGTGTGGATCGGCTCTCACGCACCTTCGAAGCCGATGTTCACCCCTGACATCAATGGCACGTGGTGCTCCACAGTTTCCACCTCGCTTATTCGCAATGGTGCCATTTCTCCAATCACGGTACATTTTAACCACAGCAGCACGTGAACAGTTCAAAAACTGCGCTTTTTCAGAAATACTGCAACCCCCGACCCGAAAGCCGATAATCATCTCTTTTTGCAAATCTGATAAATCGCTCCTTTTACCCATGACAGCAACGAGTGATATGTTTTCAGATTGCCTACAGCACACCTCATATACCATCCAAGCCAGCGCACGACACCTGCCTTCTGTTATTGGCTACGCGCTGTTGACGTCAAAAGTAGGAGGTGGTCACAATAATGTGACTCGACTGTGCATTAAATTAGGCAGGTGGTCATGATGTTTTGGCTATTCGATTTACACCTTAAAGCAGCATTTTAGTTCGAAAATAAATTTGAGATCTTTTGTTAAACATGAACTGATTTTACACGAAAATTTGCTGCCGTCTTTCTTTTTCACTATGCTAAATAAAAATGGAAGGACGTTTCTAACCGTTTTCGAGAACAAAATCCATGAAGCAATCCATATCAGCATTTTTATTGCATGGAGGAGCTGGACGAAGGGAGCTCCGCTTTGCACTATCTGAAAAGTAATACTGAATTAATAAGAAATCGTTCGCTTTTTAATATTCTACTCCTTTCTCGTGCGGTTTCGAGTCCAAGTCTTTCGTAAAATGTCAGTATAATGTCAAGTTGGAAACACATGGAACAATTAATATAGACATAAACAAGTTGTTCTTTCCATGTACCATAACCACAGAAATTTGAAATATTAATCATCCTGGAACGGGAATCGAACCTGCATCTCCCGATTTGTGCTCGAGTGTGCTAACCTTTACACCACCCAGGACAATGAAGTCCAAACAACTGATGATTTCATTGTTCTGGACGGTGTAAAGGTTAGCATGTTCACGCAAAAATCGGGAGATGCGGATTCGATTTCCCTTCCAGAACGATTAAATGTTCAAGTTTCTGTGGTTATGGTACATGGAAAGAACAGCGTGGGTATAATGCTTATTCATCGTTTCGAAAATGCAGAGAAATGACGGTTTTTTTACAGAAAAATGCAATTTTCCGATTTAATTTTAGTAAAATTATTTTGATTTTGGCACACAATTTGTGCTAAAACAGACCTTCAATCCCAGGCGTTAGCTTCAATCTTCTGTTGTGGAAATTCCTCGAAGTAAAAGTGGCATAATTAAATCATTTCATCTGATGCTCCGTTTTATACAATTTATTACACATGAAGAATATGAAGCGAAATTTTCTGTAACTAATTCAGAATGTGTTACTTTACCAATCACCTTTATTGCTCTTTTGTTTCAGATTTGTGACATTTTTCCCTCACATTTTATGCCAATAGAAACGCTTGAGACACAGTAAATTAGCTGTGCTGATAGTGCGGGCCCTTTGTTTCCTTATCATTAGATTTATGACAATAAAGTTTCGGTTCGCGTTTTGCCATCCAAACTTTATTTTCGAGTCCATAGTTCCATGTTATGTGAAGAGCTAAGACAAAGCATTAGTTATAGAGTTTGCCTTGTACAGATTCCTTAGTAAATAGAAAGTGCACACAATTTATGGCCACTTCCGTCCCACTAGCTGCAAATTCCAATTACTTGGTTGAAGCATTGCTGTCAATCAGTGTCGACAGCCAGACTGATTTATCCTTTGTTAGTCGTTGCTCCTGCTTCCATTCATCAAGCAGTGTGCAGAAAAGAGCGAGTTACTTTGAGAAAAGTATTATGTTTTGATCACTTCACATTCTTATCAAACTGTCCACACGTTTTCGCTGAAGATTAAATGTAACATATGGCGAATGGGGAAGTTTTCAACGTAAATAATCTGACCTATAAATCAACGGAGTAAGCTCTATTGATATTGGTAATGACAGTAGCCAGCGGGATGTGAAGCAAACTTGAAATTAATTTGTATCCATAAGTATAGTGACTCCACTGAGATCTTAACGCAGGGGTAAAAGAACATAGAAATAATGAGCAATTTTTAGCACAAATGTTTCAAGCATTAACTGCGAGTATGTCAGAATGCCGGGAAGTTTCTGAAGTTCCTTTAAAATCATTAAAAAAAAGAGGATCACGTACCATATCGTAATTAAGGAACTGCTTTTTGGAATTGGACATTTCATTCATTGGTTTAATTTATAAGAGAAAATATTAACCAAACAGTGTTGTAGTACTGCTCTGAAAGTTTAAGCTCAGAAACTGCTCTGAGATTCATTAAACAAAGATTTATGATGGTGTCAGAAACCAGACCATTTTAAACATTTTTTAGATTAATATCAGCAGTTTCCTGAAGAGACTGAAAGGATAACCAGTTTGCTTTTTTCCTTTGTTGATCTTTCCTTAACGAAGAGGAGATGCCTAACATTCATGAACCTCGTTACGGCATAATATGCATTTTTGTCAAATATAAGCGATTTGTAAAATACATGTTTTCATTAGCGCTTTGTAATGTACATGTATATCCAATTAACAAGAAAAACCAGAGAAGTATCAATCTAAAACAAATTCAGGTTATGTTATGTGTTACTTTGTCATAGCAGAATGTTTTTTTTTATTTCGTTTCGAGGTTTAACTACCTCCTGAAGTGCCCAAGGCTACAAAGATTTGTCCATCCTTAATTTAGAGCCATTTATTTTTATGAAGGAAGAGAATCAGCACTAAAAGGACACACGGAAAAGACACTTTCCATTTCTTCCCTGGTATTTATACCCGGACCATAAGTACGAGAATTTTGGGATTTTAGCCACAAGATCGCAAGAAAGAAAACAGTCTCCCATTGGAAGTTGTGACGTCGCTTGAAGTTGTGCACACATTGGAAGTTGTGACGTCGCTTGAAGTTGTGCACACATTGGAAGTTGTGACGTCGCTTGAAGTTGTGCACACATTGGAAGTTGTGACGTCGGAGACAAATGGGCAATGAAGCAGGTAGAAGCCAGCAGACATAGATCAATTGGAAGAACAACCACTCCGTAGTAGGAAAATGTTGGCTCGAATCCCAGCGGTCATCAAAGAAATGTTATACTGGCGTCCGAACGGGGACCAATATAACTTTTCGTTGTCGACAGTTAGTTTTGTACCCACAGTTCCTTCTCCGGAGCAGTTGTTCTCCCAGTTAAACTACGCCGGCTGGCTCAAGTCAAGGCTTTCTTTGCTGATACAAGACTGGAAGGCCGAAATCTCTGTAGATAAAGTATTTAGTTGCTGAAAAATTTGGATGAGAAGGAGAAATTTAGGGCGAATACAACACTTTTGGGTAAATGTGAGAGACGATCGTGAAGATAACCAATCTGAAATGCGTGACAAAAGTAATTTATGTGACTTAACGACTAGTTTTGAAGCAGTTGGATTGTATTAATTAATAGTTCCTCTCATAATAAATAATTGGAGTCGTCCCATTTGCCATTCATACGGCGCTACTATGTAATTTTCCACGGCGCAGGACTTGGGAGGCCGTAATTTATACTGTGCAAGGTGCCACATTCATTCAGTATGTTCGTTGAAGCATATACTGAACATTTTGTGTTCAGTGTGCGGGCGGCTTAAATTATTTTGAACGTTCTACCAGACAATATTTCTAACGTTTGCACGAAGGATATGCAAATGATACAAATAATGGCGTGCTGCAACATGATCGCAGGCTAGTAAATGCGGTACCACAAATATAAGGTGTAGGACAAGCTCCGCTTGTATAAATCTACCCAGCTGCACCGGTAGCCCATTGGTTTAAGATGGCTCCTAACTATTCGTCCAGGATGGGTCCTGGTTCGAACCCTGGTAACACACGGATTTTGCGTTTGTCTTACGGCACTGGCTCTCTCCCTCCTCTAGAACCAGTGGCCCTAAATTAGGACGGGCGACTGCTTAAAACTCATTGAGTTACTCACGGTATGAAAACACAAGTTTGTCCGTGATGAGTATCGAATCCGCGGTCCCCTCACTCCGGAGTAAGTTGCTCTACCAACAAAGCTAAACGGACGGAATGTATCGTCGTTGCAGATTTGTCGTCTCGACACGTGCTTTACCTCTGCAGTACCTCACATCATCTCCCTTTTATTGTTATTATTTTTGTAAGCAAAGAACGAACTTTCATTAATTCTAGACGACGTGTGGGACAAACATCACACATTTAGAACCCAAAGGCGAGTACATCCATTTTTACGTTCGGTCGCCAATGTGAAAACACAAGTTTGCCCATGACGGGTATCGAAACCACGACCACTCACTCTGGAATAAGTTGGTGTCCCAACTAAACTACACGGACGTATTATATCGCTGCAGATTTGTCGTCTTCAAACGTGATTTACCTCTGCAGTACGTCACAACGGTGGTGGTTAAACCGCCAAATTAGGAAAAAAGATTCAATCCCCTCCGGCGGTTTTTGGACTTGATTTCATCGTTTGAGTTTGACTTGCAGATGCTTCATAAAAAAGTCACTATTAAACCGAGGGACACAGCCTTTGAGATCAATTCTCTAAGTGAACGAAATCAGAAGGGAGGAATTTAGCTAGAAGACACAAGTGAAACACAGGGATGGCAATTAGTCTTATATCATCAGGTACAATAACACTAGTGCAATTCCGAAGCTGGTGGATATAAGTGTTGAAGATTCCAGAGTACGCATTTCAAGAAAACAATGTTCGAAATTTTTCTTTCATTATTATTTTTAGCCGATCCGGTGGCGCAGTGGTCTAAGCGATGGCATCTGATCATTCGTCCGAGAGGGGTCCGGGTTCGAATCCCGGTGAAGCATGGATGTTGTGTTTGTCTTACAACACTGGCTTTCTCCCTTCCCTAGAACCAGTGGCCCTAAATTAGGGACTGGCCACTGCTTATAGCCCATTGAGTTGTTCACGGTGGTCCTTAAACCTCAAATCAAATCATTATTATTTTTGTCATGTTTCGATGTTTAACGATGCTTAACATTCACCATGAGTAGCTCTTATGGCCATACGCAGTCTTCTATCCCTAATTCCAAGGAAGGAGAGCGCCGGCAACCTGAAGTAGCCACACAATCTCTGTCTCATCTGTGATTCGATGCCGGGCCCAGATTGGACCACTATCCGGAAACCAGAGACTCTGATGTCTCTGCCACTAAGGTGGCGTTCAGAATATTAAGTCATGTGGGGTTTGGACAGCGTTTTTGGACTAGAGCAGCTTAGGCGTGAAGGAAACGTGGATTTCCAGAATCCCGTTATTTGCTGTTTACACGGAGCCATAAGTGTGTGTGGCAGAAATGTAACAAAATTATGGAGGCAACGGGTATGAATCTAACTATTCAAACTGCTGGAGGTTTCGTGCTTGTTGGCAGTGTGTATAAGTTGAATGAAGTGGGACTTCCAATGATTGTGCACCTTTAAACACTCTGAAGACTTCAATTTCCAGAAATGTGTTCGCCTTTACAACAATCAGGAGTTTTCTATTGAACATCGTTTCGTTCATAACGGAGTTCACGTGTTCCGGGACAGTATCGCTGTCGGGCATTGCTCTTGGATGGGGCACAAAGTTTGGCCAATGTGTTACAGGGCTTGGTGCTGAGTTCTATTACGCTTTCTTTCTGAAGTCGCAAAGTTCCTTCATTGGCTTCTCTTTAATTTAATATACGCTTAAAAATGCGTTTCAGAAATTATTCGTTACACATTACAAACTTTCTCAGTCCTCTTTTCTTACTCCCTCTCCGGAAAGTGAAAAAACACATAAATCTAACTGCCCCTCAAAGAGATGCCTAAGAAAAGGGTACTTTAACAACCGTCGTCCTGCTCATCAAAATGGCGGAAAATTGGAGGAAAATCATTACAATTCACTATCTCTAAAATGGCTGCTGGACGTCTCATAAATATGGATGCACAAGTTACAAATTGTTCAGTTCAAACAACTGCGAAATGTTCTTCGTATATTTTAATAGATCTCGTCGAGAGCTTTGAAACTATAGCACGCACAGTCGTGTTGCGCTCACGCTTGCCGAGATAGACTAAGTCAAACGCGGCGGCACACCCACAAATATTGCATCACCTTCCCCGAGCACAGGGAGTGAGGGGAGCGTCGCGCGCACGATGAATTGCGCAGTACGCGAATTGGACTTCATGCTGTTTACGAATATGCTATTACGAGTAGTGTGCGGCACGTATTTTTAACGCTATAGTGATTTCAACTGGGACCTATTTTTGTCACCCGCTGTCAGCGAGTCGCCCCATACTATCCGCGGAGTGAGACGTAAGCCTACGCCGAAAAAAAAAAAAAAAAGAAGAAGAAATTCGAACAGGAGTAATTAGATGCTTGCTTCTTTTTTAGTTTAACGACAAGCCTCACGGGAATCCAAAATGAAGAAGAGCATGGTTATTTAAATGGATGGGGTGTTTGCCTTACGGCACTGGCTCTCTACCTTCCCTGGAGTCAGTGACCCTAAATTAGGGACGGGCGACTGCTTATAGCCCATTGAGTTGCTCACGGTGATCGTTAACCCTCCAACCAAAAAAAAAAAAAAAAAAGATTCCAGCTTTAATTAATGAGGTGGGAGGGCTAAACCCAAAAGCCAAAGAGGATATCCATGTCTCCCCATGCAATCGAAACCAGTTTTGTAGTCATGACATGCTAATATCTCGTGCATTGTATTACAAATCGTAAAGTGCATTCTCGCTATTTTGGAAGAACAAATCATTTCGTGAAGAGAAACAGTGATGTGACCAAAGGATTCATTTTTTTCAAACTAACGTTTACGAAAATGCTAAAAAATATCTCAGACTCAGAGGTTTTCAAGAATTACATTCTACATTTTGCGGGAAAGATAGAACTGGGGTTTTCTTAGTCCTTCCAAGATCAAAGCAAAACTACTCATGTAGTTCGTGCCCCTCATCACAGCTCGCCAGCCATTTTCCCGAAAGTTGATCTACAGCTACGATTGCAAACCGCGTAATCCATTGACAGAAGACCTGCAGCAATACCGTACACGCGCTCTTTCAAGTTTCACAAATTGCCTCACACACGAAATACATCGAAAGAAATGACAGTCGTGACTTACCAGCTTTTCGAATAAATTTAATGATGCATGGGCAACTTTATAAGGACGTGTTGAGTTCAGGTATGTATTGGAAAAGAACGATGTTATATTTATGTAAGTGGAACTATGCAGCAAAGAAAACAAAAGCGAAACAGATGATGTAATACCGAACAAGATGAAAATAGAGGTCACTCATTGGAATCTGAACTTTTAAAATGTTATGCCGACAACTAACATCATCATGGTTAGAGACATGTAGAGGAGAACAAAAGAGAGATTTGCAATTCATGATAAAATTATTACTTCATAGCATAGATATTCCGAATGAAACTTTCATGCTGTCAGAGTCTTTAGCAGATTTGAAAATAGCATCTTTATTATTTATTGGAACGGATCTCAGCACACGAGTTTCCAGTGGCTCAACTGACAGTTCCGTATTTTAGGCTCCTGATAGCATAGGCTCAAGGGGACGAAAAGCAAAATAGGCTACCAGCTGCCATGAAGCAGTATAGGATTCTGCTAACCATTATTTTTTAAGTTTAAATGGACACGCAAAGAGACCATTGCTGTACATACAGTGCACAGAAGAAT
This sequence comes from Macrothele yani, assembly GCA_039090855.1. Taxonomy (NCBI): domain Eukaryota; kingdom Metazoa; phylum Arthropoda; class Arachnida; order Araneae; family Macrothelidae; genus Macrothele; species Macrothele yani. Next base: position 10,999,032 of record CM077017.1, read on the forward strand.
TTGAACTCGGAAATTCAGCTAATAGCTAATAAATATTTCAATTCTTAAATTACAACGAAACTAATAATGTACAATGAATGAAATGCGAGATTACACCATTGTAAAACACAAATTTGGAAGATGTGAATCCGTTTGTTGGTGTAAATATGACATGTCAGATAATATCCGAAAACTTGAAAATTTTCATCGTCCTGGAGCAGGAATCGATCCCGCGTCTCACGGATAGCGCCCGAGTATGCTAACCACTACACCACCCAGAACGACCACGTTTCAAGTTTCCGATTAATCTGATAAAACCACCACAGGATTCGCCAGCCGAAGCAACCGGAATTCATATATAGCAAATCTGGAGGTTTAGAATTCATTCCCGTGATTGCGCTGAGGCAGTGATGGTTATATTCAAATTAATCGGAAATTGAAACTTGGTCGTTCTGGGTGGTGTAGTGGTTAGCCTACTCGAGCGCTATCCGTGAGACGCAGGTTCGATTCCCGCTCCAGGACGATTAAAATTTTCAAGTTTTTGGATATTATCTGTCCTAACATCCATGTCATATAAACGAATTCCCATATTCCAAATTAATTATTTACACTACTTTATCATTCCAGGAATGCTGAAATGCACTTCTATATGGTTAGATATCAAACAAGTACTTCACAAATATTCACTTGTTTCCTGGGTCCTACCCTTAATTTTCAAGTAGCAGTCGTGCGATTGCACTTCACTTGTTTCGAATATGACTTATCCCTTTCATCGGTTAGAATGAATTGACTGGAGGTTAGAAAAACGAGCTGAAATCAGCTATAACGAACATATTCGCTGTCTGGGAAGTGGGCCGAATGCTACTGGGACGAGTGAACCTGTTCATCAGAAAGCGATCAATTCCTTTAGCTTTGCTGTTCAAAGTAGTCATTTATGGGAATGATTGGCACCAAATTGTTTCTGAATGATTACCTGATAAGAGGGCTATGACAACAGTGATGAACCTCAGAAAGGAGATAGATGTTTGAGTCAGGTGTTTCTACACAGCGACATGATGTCCGTGTCAGGGGGGGACTAACCCTTTCCCATCATACTTTGGAGCACGTAGCAGAGAAAGTGGACTAGACGGGAGCATTTATCAGCAGTAGCAGGTATATACATTGTAGTCTGTACTGCGGAGTTAGCCGGAGGAAGGAATTGTTTTGCAGCAGCTTTCATAAAAATCGGGAGTCCTGTAAATACTTCTATTTGGGAGCACAGAAAATTGAGAGCACCATTTGATTTCAGGTGTAACGGCCGCTTAAAGAGTCGAAGGGAACTTTACATCCGCTTTCCAGCCTGTCTAAGTGAAGTGTATTCACTATCAGTTGGACTAATGCACCCAACCAAATCCTGAAATGGTAACAAAAAGATGGATTCGAAGGTACTCCTAACCTTCGAAAGAATGCAACAAACTGTATATACGGACTGGATATTTTATTGGGACCTGTCTGCCGTTTTATGAAAATAGACGTTCCCCTGGTGGCGCAGTGGTCTACGCTCTAGCTTCTGATTATTCGCCCGAGATGGATCCAGGTGAGAATCTCGGTGAGGCATAGATGTTGTGTTTATTTTACAACACTGCCTCTCTCCCTTTCCTGGAACCAGTGGCCCTAAAGTAGGGACATGCGATTGCTTATAGCCCATCGAGATGCTCACGGTGTTCGTTAAACAACAAATTAAAAAAATAAAGAATCATACCCCACCCGTTGAGGTCACGTTGCTTCGACCGCATAATCAAGTGAATGAGGGCACTCCTCGCAGTAACTCTAAATACATCACCAACCGTCTAATGGGAAAATCGACGTGATCTAACTGACTTATATCGTAGAATGCTATTGAGTACTCGGAGGGGTGGTGCGAGCGACTGTGAGCTGCACTTCCGGATTTCTGTAATGTAGAAGAGCAGTAGTTGTAAGGGGTACACAGAGAGTAACCAACATACCAAAAGGAGGGGTGGGACGCATTGCCTTTGGTCGGAAACGGCTACTGTATGCCGGCCTTGAAAGAAAGATGGCAAGTTTTACATGGGTCATCAGACGTCCAACCAAACGGCATCCGAGCCATCAGCTCACCGTGAAAAGCACAGTTATGGCCACAGCAGCAGAGAACCTGTAGATACACCGAAGCTGAGTGCAGCGAACCGAACAAAATGTCTGAAGTTATGTCAGGAGGAGAGGAAGTGAACGTTAAATTATAGGAAAGGATCATGTGGTCTGACGAATGCAGTTCTTAACTGCACCATGCTGGTGGTAGGCTGAGAGATTGAAGAAAACTGCATGGAGGATTGGTTCCATCTTGCACAGCAACGACTCTCCAGGAGGATCATTGTAGGGATGATGAACCTCCAATAGAGTGATCCCTCCTAACTTGAGGGATCACTGTAGTGGAGTTGTCCACGGTCTCATGGCAGACTTTACGCTCCTAATATGGAGTGGACCCACGCTTGAATACCCAATATTCAACTCTTTAACAAGCAGGTCAGTAAAATTGTGGGTCGTAGTAACATAGCGCCCGAAACTGCCTCTTTCTGCACTCATGCTCAAAAACTAAGGGTAATTGTGAATTACAGGAAATTGTTGCATTATACAAAGTGATTCGTCATGTAAACTACTTCCTACCTGTTCCGGAATGGCGGAATACCTATTCCCTATCTGTCCGATGACGCAGCTAGGAGCACGACATAAGTCACGTAACACGCGGCGGATTATAAAATGAGCAGTTAGAGCAGGTGCTGTGCGTTTCGGAGGTGCGTCAGTGCTGTATACAAAATAAATATGGCTTAGCGAACCCATATTGATGGGTTCGCTAAGCCATATTTATTTTTAGGGCAGAATCGTTCATCGATTCGAGGCTGGCCAAAGCTAGATGGCAATATCGCAAGTACTGCATGTCCCACAAAATGTCATTTCTGGACACTGGCGGCAGTTCCAGCAGAATGAAAAAGTGTTTCGGTGCTTCAGCACAGGACGTCCTAGGATTACAACTCCGCAACAAGAGCGTCTTTCGTCACTAACTGCCAGACGGCACAGGCAGATTAAATTAGGGAAACCTTGCCATAGATCTTTTAGCAGCCACAGGGACCACGGTTTCAAGGTATACCGTGCACAGACGTCTGCGTGAATACGGCCGCAGTCCTACCAGATGCATCCCGTTGACTGCAGCCCATTGAAGAGCCCGTGTAGCTTGGTGCAGAGAACATAGTGCTTGGACAACTAACCAGTGGGCCTGTGTTTTGTTTACTGAGGAATCCAGGTTTAGTCTGCACAATGATTCACGCCATGTCTTCATCTGGAGAGCACCTGAGACTCTTTCCAGAACCTTCAACATCCTTGAACATCATCGTTTTGCCGGCTGTGAGATTCTAGTGTGGGGCGGAATAATGCTGGGTTCACGTACACCCTTGCACGTGTTCGAGAGGGAAATCGTGACAGGCCGGACGTACCGCGATATTAATCTGAAACAATATGTCCGGCTATTCAGGGGTGCAATGGGACTTGGGTTCGTGCAAATGGACAACAGCGCACGTCCTTGTCGAGCCGTCGTACGTTGAGGAATACCTAGAAAGTGAGGATATAACTCGCTTACAGTGGCCAGCTCGCTCTCCCGATGTAAACCCTACTAAGTATGCCTGGGACACACTCGATAGATATATTGCAGGACGTCATCCACCTCCTACTTCTGGAACTTTGGACAGCACTGGTGCAAGAGTGGGTCTCCGCACCTCACTCACAGTTTGATAATCTGGTGCTGAGTATGCCCAAAAGCTTTACTGAATGTGTCGATATGGCAGGCCAGGATACAACATATTAAAAATTTTCTTCACCATAAAATATTTGGGTTCTGCACCTTCGCATATTAGCACCAGGGAGCTGTTTTTATTTATTTTGACCACTATGGCGCATGCTCTACTGTTTTTTTCATTCTGAAGGTTTGTTTAGTTCAATATGCTACATATGTAGAGCATTTTGGTGGCAGTCCTAAGGTAGAAGAGTCGAAATTGGCATTATCCTTAAATTTTGAGCATGAGTGTACTTTTCGAATTTCTGTGTTCCCCTTTTACACGTCGACGAAAGAAGGATTAGGGCTCGGTCACCACACATAACTTCCTATCTCTAAGCTTGATAAGCTCTGACCTTCAGATATTTCCCAGGGGCAATCACTGCATTATTCCATGGAGAAGATATGCGAAATCCTGAGATATCTACCCAGGAGAAACCAATTCCTCGTTCACTTCTTCGCTTCGGGACAGCAATAGTAAATGAGGGGGACTTTTGGTAATCCCGCAGAGACTGTAATTTAAAGAACATGAAGGAGTAGGAAATTCTATTGGGTTGTCGGAAAATTCATGACGTATTTTGGCACCCGATGGAGGTTGGGCAGTTTTGGAAGTACTAGAGGCCTGCGCAGCTCTGTTATCGCCATGGCATTCGACAGGCGCCAGTTCTAGCTGTAGTCTAAAAGGAATACTGAGCGATTTGGTTGATTTGCGGAAATTTGACATCAAGTTGAAGATGGAAGACCAAACTGTGCATTTTCGCCATATTTTACTGTTTTACGTCCGTAAAGGGAAGAACGCGCGTCAAGCTTGTGAAAAGTTGCGTAAAGTGTACGGTGATAATGCTCTGCAAGAACGTCAGTGCCAGCGGTGGTTCGCAAAATTTCGTGCTGGTGATTTTGACCTCAACGATGCTCCTCGGTCCGGGAGGCCAACCGAGGTTGATGACGACCAAATCAAGGCACTGATCGAGTCAAACTCACGTTACACGACACGAGAGATTACAGACACATTGCACATCCATCATTCAAACGTTTACGACCACCTGAAAAAGCTGGGATACGTAAGCAATCTAGATGTGTATGGGTTCCTCATAAACTCAAAGAAGCTCAATTGACGGCGCGTATTAACATCTGCGATATGCTCATTAAACGTGAGGAAAACGATTCTTCTTTGAAGCGACTGATAACTGGCGACGAAAAGTGCATGTGCTGCGCAAACGGTCTTGGTCCCGAGTGCTGCTTTGCCTTAAACGACATCCAAAGCAGACATTCATCAGCGGAAAGTTCTGGTCTCAGTGTGGTGGGATTTTAAAGGTGTCGTATTTTTCGAGCTCCTACCACGGAACCAAACAATCAGTTTGAATGTGTACTGTCGGTAATTGGACAGTTTGAACGAATCCATCATCCAGAAACGTCCAGAGCTCGTTCATCGTAAAGGTGTTGTGTTCCATCATGACAACGCGAGACCACACACAAGTTTGATCACCCGCCAAAAATTATTGGAGCTTCAGTGGGATATGTTGCCACACCCATCATACTCGCCTGACCTTGCGCCGTCAAACTTCCACTTGTTTCGCTCTCTTCAACAGTCCTTGCGTGGTATAACGTTCAATTCAAATCAGGCTGTAAATCCTTCTATGAACGAGGCATTCTGCAGCTCACTGAAAGATGGCAAAAGGTTATCGAACAAAACGGGCATTATATCATTGATTGATCTTTGTTCTTTCTATCAATAAATGATTTTTGCAAAACATGGCTAAAATACGTCATGACTTTTCCGACAACCCAATACCTGCTGTAGGGGGCAGGTTCGGGTGGTCGACTGCATGTACGGGTGCTTTAGGTTGTGTGGTTGTTAAAGCGGCAAACATCATTGCTGAATAAGTTCATTCAGTCATAGTCAATCTCTCCAGAAGTGGTAATCGATACTTTTAAACGAACGATGCACCTCTATGTGTGCTCACAGTAGTTTCAGGAATATGGTAAAGATTTTCAGCCGCCAGGACTCAATGGCATAGAGTATTTATGGGATGAAGTCGAATGAGATATCATATCTCTGATTCCACTGCAATCTAATCTGCGTAAACAGGGCGATGCTCTCATGTCTAACCGCTACCCAAATTTAGTGGAATAAAATCCTAGGTGAACTGAAGACCGAAGGTTGTCCTACACAATATTGGTTAAGGAGTTCTAATAAATTTCCCACTAAGTGTACTCCTTTGATATTTCTTTCAGTTTTAGTAATAATAGCTTAAGAGAAATTTTTCTTAAATTTAAATTTCATTGGCAATGTTTGTTTAATTTGAATCTGAAGAAGCAGTTGAAATCCACCTTATATTATTCCACGTAACATCATTCACGCTTACGGTCGCAATATGTATACATATAACTATATCCAGAAAGCTCGAATATGCGCATTTGCTGAAGAATAAATGTAGAGGTCAGCGATTACGCTTTTGAAATTTCTTCCTCAAAAGAACCTTCCTGACAAACGACCAATTTAGAGCAGAATCAAATATTCTGTGTAAGAGTCTCACTGAACACTGGCTCAAGAAGATTCTTCGGGGAGGAGTTTTCTTCGTAACCTTATTTGAAAATGAAATACATTGTTCCTTCTTCAAACTGAAGGTTCAGTAAAACTGTTTGTTTCCCGTCTATGTAACCGCGTCTGTCTCTTTAATTTTGGAAGTTCATCTCTCAAAGAGCGAGATTAGCCTCTCAAGAGAGTTTACGGTCTAGTACCTATCGTTTTATGGAGAGTGCTTTTGTAAAAGATCAAGTGCAGTGTTACTTATTCTTTCGTTGTTTAGGAAGAATAACACAGAAATGGAGCATAGTCATGGGTAAGGCAAAAAGCAAATCAGGGAAGTTTCTCTCACTATCTTAAATTTCTGCTTACTTTATTTCAAGGTTTTATCTGACACTTTCTCGCCATATCTTTGGTTATTTTTGCAGATCCTCACGTCTTTTAAAATATGAGTCATTTGCAAACATTTCATTTAGTATCTTTCACGTTATGATTAAAAGTGGAGTGCAGTAAGTCTGAGATTAAATCTCGTATATACAACAGGAAAGAAAAAAACTCTTGTCTTTAAAAAAAAGCACTAAGTTCCATCAAAGTAAAAATTTGAGAAAAGTCGAAGCTCTCCGTCTTTCTCACACATGCAGAAAAAAAGGAACTACCTTTAAAAACAAAAGTCGTACTCATTAAATCTAAACAAGGTAATTAGATTTAACCTCAGGCAAGATTGAGAACTCATATTGAGACCTGTTCCGTTCTTCAATTTTGAAATGAGAAAATTGTGTTCGTATTCCAGTCTCAGAATTATAATAAGCCAGTGATGTTGATGCTATATGATAAAAGGTTATACACTGGTTGGAAAAATTGAGGTGACAGTGGGTTTTTTTATCAATATTTCAATCAGTACAACGATCCTGGAGAAAATATAAAGCAATCAAAATGAAATTACTAGGCCTACGTATAAGTTTCCAGTGCTCCACGTAGGAAGCTATATAACTGAAACCGTTGAAATTTTTCAGAATTTTATGTTACGTCGGTAAGGTGGTAACACGTGTTGGCGGGCAGCCCACATGTACGGTAAGTTGAGCTAGGACATGGCGACCGACAAGATTCCTATTTGTTACTGTGTGTTGCTCAGGTTCAATCTCGGTAAAACCACTGCTAGAGAACGAGAATAGATTTATATGGCATACGTCGAGAAAACTGTAGAAGATAACACATAGTTTGTGAAATTCAGAAGTGGTGACGGCAGCGCGGAAGACAAGAAGCGTAGCGGACGGACGAAGGAGATGGAGAGAGTAGATCTACATCTCCTTCGGCAGTAGAGAGCGCATATATCCTTCTGTACTAATTAAATGCGATAGGCTTGTGTAAGTCCGACATCAATTAGACCATAAAACGCTAGAAACTTATGTGTAAATTAAATTTTGCCCACTCGACATATCTAGTCAAAACCTCTAAGACTGTACAAGTTGGTGCAACGTACAAGTTACTCAATCGTATAGGGAATCGGGTTTCTAATGCTTCATACCATTCCCAAGTTTCGTCAAGCTCAGTAGGTTATGCACTTCGTCGGTATTGAAAATTCCAAGTCATTGTGGTGGTTTAGATGGTTCTTTCAGACCGCGACCAATTGGAGAACTCGAAGAAGAACAGTCTAAGCGGAGGCAACATCCTATAGGGTCGTTTGTGGTCGTTTAGACATTATGCTGCAGTTCCAAGAAACGGAAACCATTCCCAGAAGTTCAAATATACATTTAAAATTTTGGAAAATGTATCACCACTTGTTTTTACGAAACAGCTTTTCGTGTGCATGTTCAACAATTCAAAGGAACAACAATTTAGTAGATTCATTTTAATTTTTAATTGAATAACTCATCTATCATTTAGTGGAAAAGTGGATTTTGCATGATTTGCTTTTGTAATTGCGCTTACTGAGTAGAAACTACGTCGCATACTGAGTGAAATCTATTTGGCAATAGAAAATGTCAGTCTTTTCACTTCATATTGGAAAGAAACACGAACAAAACCACTATTTTTTACATCTGAATACTTACATATATGTGGAAAATGCTCTCCTTGATCATTTGAAAAATTTACCCAGTAATGAAACTGTTCACGTCCCTGAGCAATGTAATGATGTTTAAAAGAAAGTATAGCTGAAGAGAAAGAAAAAACGCGATTCAAGATTCGGAAAATAAATACTTAGGAAACCGGAATCAGAATTTAAACTGGCTCATCAAGGATGGACCGTATAAGTTAAAAGTGAAAGCGGAGAAGTATATTAAATGTTTTAACGGGGCTCGGTACCCTTAAAACGTTTTTTTTTGTTTAAGAAGTTAGCTTCTGTTTTTATTTCAAAAATTTAAAATTTAAAACAAAATTGAAGTTTTTTAAAAACCTTTTATTTTAATTTATTTTTAATCATTTTGCAATGATTTTTTTCAGATTTTTTACAAGTATATATTCTATAACTTTAGGGATTTGATTTTAAATAAATAAAATAGTTTAGCAGAAAAAAAAATAAAAGCTACATATATATGTACAAAATCAGGAAAAACATAAGTATATTTTACATTTTAATTTTAATTTTTTTTTGCTTTTATTTTATTGCAAATTCTATCCCTAAATTTATTAATTGGGTTCTAGGCAAACTACCAAAAAATGTTCAAGTGGTTTGATAAAACTATGTTCAAGTTTTAGTATTTTTAATGAAGTGACTTGTCGGGAAACGGCGAACAGAGATTAAAGATTTCATTCAGAGATTAAAGATTTCATTCTTGCAAAAATATTGTATAAACAGAATCAATTTCCTTTATGATTTTTTGTGCATTCATAATACACATACCTACAAGTTTACAGCTACTACAGCGAGTCTTGCTCACATTACCCAACTCAATCTCAGTTTTTAGTCTACTACAATTACAGCATCACATCAGCTTGCGGTGACAAGCAAATTCTGAAGAATTGAAAATAATGTCTAAAATAATTGTGAAAAAAGTGTTGTCAAAAATATTTTGCTCATGCTTTTTTTGCACCATAAAAAACATTCTGAACGAGCACACTAATGCATAAAATAATTATAGTGTCTGCATATAGATTTGCCTATTTCACGATTTTTGTCTCTTTATCCAAATCCAGTTGTAACCTAAATCACAGAACTAGGAATAGTGGAGGGGAAATAAACAGCTACATTTAAATTAATTAATTAATGAGGAAGGGTTGAATAGATTTTCAGATTTTTAGGTAAGAGTGAAGAAAAAACCCCACAAAAACCTGAAATTGTGTTATGCAAAACTGAAGGTCTATGTACAAGTCAAAGTCAGAGGCTTGCGAGCAGTAAGACAAAGTAAATATAGTAGTGAAGCACATTTATTTTGAAATGTCATATTTATTCTGTGAAATTCAATTGTCAACACCATTCCTGAAGTGTGCCTCTGTCATTTCAACAACTGTTTTTTTTTATATAATACACAAATCGCATATTTTTGAAGAATGATGAACTACCTTATTATGATTTTTTTAGATTGATTGAGACCACGCATATTTGACGTACAACAAACGTGTGGAAAATCTTTCTTCTTCGCAAAACATGTGAGGCATGTTGTGTGTCAAACAAACGTAAACATTAAACGTGTCATGACATTTCCAGGGACATCTCAGTAGCAAAAATATTTTTACTCGTGTTATGTGCTTCCGATCAACTTAAAATTTCGTCACAATATATTAGAGGTCCCAAAGCATATTTTAGGGTACAAATTAGAAAAACGTTATTTTTGTCAATTTTTGCGAAATGAAGGGTACCGAGTCCCTTTAAAAACAAGCGAACTGTTTTTGGCGGAAAGATGAAGACGGATTACCTTAGCATAAAGGTGCACGGAGATCCACTTCAACAATAAGAACAATAATGCTAATAAAACACATGTAGAGGTTAGATACTTTATTTAGATAAAAACCGGGCAAGAACCAAAATGCCATACAAGTCTTGGGTAGAGACATTTTAGTGGAACAGAAAAGGCGGAAAACAAAGAATTACAGAGGAAATGCATTTAAGAGTCACCTTCATTAGTAGGGTGATTTGAAAAAAGCCACATGAATGCAAGCATACGAAAATATCCCTCTCTTCTCATTCCTTAAAACGTTTCAATAATTTCTCTACAAATAATCATCGAAACTACGGGTTAAGGGAAGCAAGACTCTCCCCATCGATTTATGGCTTAAAATACTACATGTTGTCTTATACCAGTCACAGATTAATAAAGCAATGAGTCATAAATTTGTCATCACTGGTTAAGAGAAATCATGTTTCGAGAAATTATTTTGGGGTTCAGCAACCATTCATGAAGAAACAAAGCACACTCGAGATCGTCCAAAACGTGTCACATGTTATTTCACGGATGTCTTACTTCTGCTAGCTTATTACAACTCTAACTGCCATGGACGAATACAGTAGAAACAGATCAATTGTTTACATAAGGAATGTTACCGAAGCCCACAATCCATACATATATGATCAACATACTAGCACAGCATGGAAATAGTGGCGTTGCGATACTGCTTTATCTGTAGCTAGGATTGTCAAACATTGCTAGCTAAGAGTTCTCCAAAACTTCAAAGGAGAACTCAAAACTGTTAGCGACACTGAATTAAAAGAAACCATTGTGATAGACCAATGTGACAGCTCTGTTGCTTGCCCAGGTGAGAAAGGAACTGAAAACATTCATGTACGTCTAAGGAAGACAAAAACATAGTTTGTAAAATTGAAACTGCAATGTTAAAACTTGCAGAGGTTCCTGCGACACCCACAACTAACAACTTTATTACAAAAAGGTCCATCTGGATCTGGCACTCTGGAAATATGTTGATTTAAAAAGCACCCCCTCCGATGAATTCATTTGACTTTGGTTGGGAAATATAAAGCACAACAGATAATTACACACGTACTTCTGATTTTACATAAAAATTAACCACTGGTACATGAATCAGTCTCATCAGGTGCCCACGCAAAAAAGTTGTTCGAATGTTTCTGGACACAACAAAGTTCAGTTACGATAGGCTGCTTTCTGTTGTTGTCAAGAAGAATGTAGGAATGCAGTTCTACCGGGTAATGAAGATGAAGACAGTGCTGGAGATATTCCCTTGCAGGTTTGAATCATACTAATGACATACCTTTAAAACAATTGCAGGTCTGAAATTTTAATGTGTAAACAAAAAGTAAAAACATAATACGCAAATGATAATTGTCATCTAATGAATGGCTGCTCTCTACTCGGTTGCAACTCAACGTCGCCAAGACATACATCGACAACCACGTTCATCCAACACTTTTGTCCGACCACAGCGCTGTCCACGATGCGACGTTATTTCGCGTAAATGGCGCATTCCCGAAACACTCTTGATACTGTCGAACGGAGGAACTGCAATTTCTGAAACATCTCAACTATCGAGTGGTCCATCCGTCGGGCACCCACTATAATTCTTCTTTCAAACTCTGTGATCTCACGACGCTTATCCATACTGAAATCAAATTACCGTATACGTGAATGGTTGATCAAAAAGCGATAGGGGTAACAGCGTCGAATTTCGCAAGAACCACGTATCCCGTGCTTTCTGTCTTCTCAGTGTATGAAGATAATGTTAGTGAGTAAAGAAAGAATGGCAGAGGCCTTACCCCAACCAAACGGGTAAGTCCACACCAGTCTTTCTCCAGAAAAAAAAAAAAAAACATCTGTGGACAGCACAAAACAAGAAAGTTGACACCGAAATTTCGGGTGTAATAAGCACGTCTTTTGAATCCGTTCTGACGCAAATTAAATTTATCAAAGCTATTCAAAGTCAATGGAACCGGTATGGAAAATAATAGATCTGACCAAAGAAAGAAGATTTTCAATCGGGTTGTTATTCCCTCACATATTGCTGTAAACGGAATCGTGAGCTTACGAACTCTTAGAAACAGAGATATCGACAAAAATAAGACGTGACTTTACATCCACTGGTGGGAAAACCATGAATTATTTTAGGAAGAAAGTATTCTCAAAAGGTTTATCCGTATAAGCGGTATCGGTCGAAGAAAAATAAAATTAGTCGAGTTTTCAGGAGCCCAGATTTTGCAACAAATACTTCAGAAGCAGAAATTAACACATATGACCCCTGGTGGCTAAACCATTCTTTACCAAACTTTAGAAATTATGTGAAAAATATTTTCCATCAGGTCTTGTATGCGATACAGGAATAATTTTTCAAATCAGAGCTTTAGGAACAGAAATAACGCAGAAAACGTAATTTACCATTGTGACCCCTAGCGGAAAGTGTATGCTTTACTTGAAAATTTTGAATTTATAGGAAAAACATTTCGCATCGGTAACACTATCCAACAAAGAAGGAATTTTTCAAATCGTACTATTAGAAGTAGAGATATTGACAAAAATAAGATATACATCGACGCCCCTTGGCGTAGAAACCATGCACTATTTTAAGAAGAAAATGTTTCTAAAAGGTTTGTCGACATGATTAGAATCGGTCAACAAACGACGTTTTTTTCAATCGAGAATTTAGAAGCTCATATTTTGCTGCAAATACAACAGAAGTGGAAATTAAGATTTACGCCCCTGGTGGCCAAACTATTTTTTTTTACAAAAATTAGAAATTATGTGCAAACGATTTCCCATCAGGAGCTGTATCCGGTGCAGAAAGAATTTTTCAAATCGGAGATTTAGAAGCAGAGATATAGGGGGAACCGCAATTTACCGCTACGCCCCCTAGCGGAAAGTCTATGAATTACTTGAAAATTTTGAAATTATATGAAAAACATGTCACACGGAAAACACTATCCAACAAAGAAGGAATTTTTCAAATCGGACTCCTAGAAGTAGAGATATTGACAAACATAAAATGTACATCTTACGCCCTCTGGCGGAGAAACTGTGGAATATTTTAAGAAGAAAATATTCCTAAAAGGTTTATCAGTGTGATTGGCATCAGTCCACGAAAGAATTTTTTAATCGATAATTTAGAAGCTACGCTTTTATGGCAAATATATCAGAAGCAAGAAATTAACGCTTACGCCCCCTGTTGGCCAAAGTATTCTTTACCAAAAATTTGAAATTATATGCAAAAGATTTTCCATCAGGAGATATATCCGCTGAAGAAATAAATTTTCAAATCGGAGTTTTAGAAGAAGAGTTATCTGGGAAAATGTAATTTACTTTTACGTCCCTAGCGGAAAATCTATGCGTAATTTGAAAAAGTAACTATATCTAAAATACTCTTCGACATAAATGGAATCGAAAGATATAATTTTTTTTTCAATCGGATGTTTAGAAGCAAATATGTGGAATAAAAGGCATTTTTGAATTCGACATGATCTGCACTTACGCCCTCTACCGGCAAAATTGTGCATCGTAAAAAAAAACGAAATAAAGGATCATCATTTGCATATTTCAAAATTCCCAATGCTAAAAGAATTTTTCAAATCGGACTAATAGTTGCTGAGATACCGTGGGTACAGGCGGACGGACAAACCGATAACAGAAGCACGATCTTTTTTTACAAAAGACGTGCTAAAAAAGCGAGGCAAAGAATATTGTCAGATCTTTCTTATGTTGGAGCTCACTGAAAAACATACACAGTCGAGTCACATTACTGTGACCACCTCCTACTTTTGACGTCAACAGCGCGTAGCCGATGAAATAAGGCACGTGTCGTGAACTGGCTTGGAGGGTATATAAGGTGTGCTGCAGGCATTCTGAAAACATATCACTCGCTGCTGTCATGGATAAAAGGGGCGATTTATTTGATTTGCAAAAAGGGATGGTTATCAACTTTTGGGCCTAGGGTGGCAGTATTTCTGAAACAACGCAGTTTATGAACTGTTAGCGTGCTGCTGTGGTTAAAGTGTATTGTGATTGGAGAAATGGCACCGTTGCGAATAAGCGAGGTGGATACTGCGGAGCACCGCGTGCCATTGATGTGAGAGGTGAACGTCGGCTGCGAAGGTGCGTGCGGCCCGATCGACATGCTACAGTGAAGCAACTCACTAGCCGAATGAACCAGGGGGCTACCGGAAGTGTGTCTAAAACGACATTTCAGCGAACCCTGCTACGTATGGGGCTCCGATGCAGACGGATGGTCTCAGCACCTATGCTAACGAAGGTGCATCAGTAAAAATGGCTTACATTTGCACGGCGGCATCGGAATTGGATTTCCGCTGATTGGCAAATGATTACCTTCTCCGATGAGTCATGTTTTCTGCTTCATCGAACGGATGGACGTTGGCGTATAAGGCGAGAAACATCGGAGAACAAACGCTCTTCAACCACTGCTGGAAGACCATAAGCTGGTGAAGGTAGCGTTATGGTCTGTGGAATGTTTTTGTGGCATTCCCTGGGTCCACTCATACCTGTGGAAGGCACTATGGACCAAATTCGTTAGGAATCCATCCTTACGGACGAAGTACCACTGCACCTATGCCAGGAAGACATACATGGTGATTGTCTTCCGTGGAGTGGAAAGGAACTTCCAGAACGACAATGCGACGTGTCACACAGCTAGAAATGCCCAAGAGTGGTTGGAAAAGCACGATGAAGACTTCTAAGCACTTTTGAGCATCTCCAATTGAGCATCTGTGGGACCACCTCGATCGTGCTGTTCGCTTTATGGATCCTCCACCACTCACCCTCCAGCAGCTGTCAGATGCACTGCAGTCAGAATGTCTCCACATACCTGTGAACACCTTCCAGTACCTTATTGAGTCACTCCCAGCCCGTCTAGCTGCTGTCCGCGCTGCACACGGCGGTTACTATGGATATATTAGCTGGTGGTCACAATAATGTTACTCGACCGTGTATATTTCTGTATAAAATTTCATGGATAGTAACCGTGAAACATTTTCTGGATAATAATCGTGAAATTTTCTGGATAATAAACAAGAAATTTCGTGGATAATAAACACTAGTTAAACTAAAGTTTAAATGAGCAGAAGTTGAAGTGCTATGGTTTATACTCAACTTCGCTGCGTCAGAACCACGTAGCTGCCAGATAAAAGAAGAATATATAAAGGAATTTATGTGTTCTCCTAAAAACTGGGTTTCGAGATCAAAAATAAGTAAGATTATCTGAAAGGCGGCAAACTAGACGAAGTTTAAGAGATGGAACCACAAATAGGAGTTTCCTGTGTGTATGTAAGCAGTAATTCTCTCCGAGAAGACTGCCTGTAGCTAAATATTTTATCACGGTGAGAAGCACTTTTTCGTAAAGCAAATTCTAAGCTCGGGATTCGGTAGGTATACTTCCGTTTTGTGTGATTAACTAATTTTGGATTCCAGCTAGATAAACATGCTGTACGAATCAAACGCAGAACATAGTTTTGAAAATACTGAAACAGCTTCTATTTTTCTCAAAGGTAAGATAACTTATCGTTAGACAAGCACCATTTTCAGTGATTTTAAATAAACATCACAGTTTCTGAACAATCAAGAAAAGCTCTCCTTTTGTGCAAATCAGGGACTGCAAATGACTGGAAAATCATTTTTACTTTGCGTTTCTTTGTGACTGAATTTTCAAACGAAAGACGGATCGCATTCACAACTTTGCATTATATAATTCACTTTGTAAACTTTAAGAAATTTAAAAATTAGGTCCAGATGATTGTATTACACACTCTGTCTGTAAGATAAAAGACGCAAAAGTAGTTAAATTCTTGTCTCGTAAATAATATATAATTAGCAAAAGTAGTTAAATTCGTGTCTCGTAATTAATATATAATTAGCAAAAGTAGTAAAATTCATGTTTGTAAATAATATATCATTAGAAAAAGTAGTAAAATTCATGTCTGGTAAATAATATATTATTAGCAAAAGTAGTTAAATTCAGGTCTCGTAAATAAAAATTTAGTAATGCGTAATTTTTTTGTCTACAGTGAGAATATTTCTAAAAATAGACACAGGATCTAAACTAGAAATGAAAAGAAGCCAACTATATGTCCAGTTGCACTCCGTATCTCAATTTTAATTGATCTGTTCTAGTTTAGTAGAAGCTTGATGAGTTTGAAGAATGTGACAAAGCAGATCAATTTAAGCATCTAAGGTACAAGTAAACCCTAGAAGCTTAAACTTTCACTTCGGGATAGAAGAAATGTGACAGCATATGAAATGCATTTAGAACTAAACAATATGAAACTAGAAGACCACGGATAACCTCACCTAACAAAAAGGACATAAACTACCAACAACTATGAAATACGCAAAGAGAAACCTTGCTTCAGCCATATAATTGCTAAACCGTCTTCAACGTGATAATCTAGTAAGCTGCAGAATACCACAATTAACAAAGTTGTGCTCTACGAATAAATGCACATAATGATTACAGTCTCGTAGACGTGCACTGATGTAGCGAATTGTTAAGAACATCCAATAGCAATCATACATATGCTATCCTCACCTGCGTACGCAGCAATGACGTTGGATGGTTTTACAAACAGCTCACTGCAAAAGATTCAGACATGTACGAAGCGTAGATAGCATCAGTATGGGAAAGACTCGTGACCTGAAAGATCTTGTAAGTAGGCTGTACGCGGGGAGGTACACTAATCTCAGGAACGGCAAATCTTCTCGGCTATACTAGAACAACTGTACCCAGGTTGTTAAATGAGTGGTACACAAACAGCAAAAGAAGCCGTCAGTGGACTTACTGTGGGCGGGAACCACTACCCGATGTTCTACAGCAACGGAGGCTGGAGAGGATTGTGCAGGGTAACAGACGAGCTACATTGCTGCAAGTAACGGCTCAGTACAACACTGGCATCTATAGGAGCATTTCAGCATACACAACGGATGAATATAATAGCAGACCTCCCCTTTATGTACCATTCGTATCTGCTAAAACCCAGAAATTTATCTGCTGTGGCATGGGAGCACCCAAGTTATGCCCTTGAGGATTGAGAAAAAGATGGAAAAGATAATAAAAAAAACAAACAAGCCTTATGACTGGGCACAAGAGGCATCAATCGACGGGCCCCATTTGTTTAGCATTAACTGTTCGAGCTGGTGGAGGGAGTGTAGTGGTCAAAAATGTGGTTTCATTTCGGGCATTGGGTTTCTTTATACCTCTAGAACAGCATTTGGAAACCAGGAGGTACCTTAACAGCATTCGGCACCGGGCACTCCCGTCCATGTACATGGTGTTTTCTGATGCAAAGGGCAACTTTCAATAGCACAATGCTCCATGCCACATGGGTCGGATTTTCACACATTGGATCCAGAAGTGCGAAAATGACTTTAAAGTAATAAAACGGCCACTACAGTCTCTAGATCTGTACCCAATTAAACACCTGTGAGTTGAGATTGAGAGAGCCATTCGTAGCAGAGATAGATCTCCAGCGAACTTTTGGGAAATGACGGACGCTATCATATCCTCTGGCTGCGCATAACTGTAGAGCGTAGAACAATATTGGTACCTGGTTGAATCCCTGCCACATCAAAGAGAGGTGGTTTTAAAGGCTAATGGCAATCCAACACGTTATTATGTAGTGTAGGTGTTCGTAAAAATTTACTATTTAATTGTATGTAGATACGGCAATCTAGAAATCTGTGAAATGTTCACACGATTCTACTTTTCAAAAGCTTTCGATTTGGAATACGCTAGTTTATCCACAGGAAAACCTTTTTGACATCGAAGTTTTTACAATTCCTATTTCTGGACATCCGTAATCTGACCAAGGAGCTTAAAAATTGGTATCTATATCTATATATATTCTAACCAACACATTTACAGGGAAACTACACACTTTCGTTGAACACAATTTTTCCCCCGCAGATTGTATCTTCAATGAAAGAAAGTGTTGTAATAGCTTTGAAGAGATGGCGTGTCGGCGTTTGCAGCTAATGGAAAGGTGAGAAACAGTAACTTGCTATTTCTGTAAATTTAAATTATTACCCAATTTTCTAACAGTAGAACTTAAATACCGTCATGTATTTCACATCTGTTTTATTGACCTGAATTACTGAACATTGTGCCGTACTCTAGAAAATTTCATCTGTGGTTTTGAAACAGGTAAAATATAATAACGTGATACGAATTCGTAAATTCAGTCTCTTCTTTCTTTACCTGAAAATTTGGTTATAACATATTTCGATTTTATCACGATACAAAAGAATATTTAGTTATATTAGGTACAGATTGTCTCAAAATGTCAAAATCAAACTTATTGCATTTTAATCCGTGCCGCGCATCAAAATTTAGTGAACAGGTTTTGATAACAGAGGACGAAACTTAAATAATATTTATGCCCTATGTGCTTTTACAATGTAGGTGAGTACAATATCACACCAAAAATATAATAATGACGTTAGCTGGGCGGATTCAAGTAAGTTTTAGAATGATCATGAACACCCGCGAACGTTATTATACGATATTCATTCTGAGACGAGCAAAATCTCCAGTATTGCTCATCTAAATTCCTTTCGAAAGGAGGCCATTCGGAAACATAGAAGACAATTGTGATTCGGCAAACATGTAGTTTTCTAAATGAAGGATGCTTAACTTAAACATTCGATTTGAGGACATTTGAAAACTGTCCTAATTATCATTATCCACTTGACGTTTCCGTTTTAAAACATAATTTTTGTTTGCAATTTATTTTATAGATGAACACGATTTCACTTCCTTGGTCAAGTTATTTTGAATAAAACTCTCAGTCCTCCGAGAATCATTGCTGAAACTAATTGTGAACATTATACTAATATTTTCTATTAAATATTTAAGTTATTTAGTAATCGGCTGAGACACAAACCCCTAAGTTGCATGATCATCTAAGTACAAATTTTTAAAAACAGCATCGATAAAATAGTGAAACAACACCGTAAAGCATGATGCCTGATTAAGGTAAGAAAAACGCTCGCAAGATTTCTGGAAGTTCCTAATAATGACAACATGAAATCTGAGACTCGTATGAAACTAAAGTTTCAATACTACATATTCTTAGTACGGTGTCATTGTGAAGCAAATATTTTCTTGGTGTTATTCCGAACTTGCCTGCTACCTTCGATTTCTTTTACCTATTCCAAAGAACCCGGCTTCCATCTGTTTGGAAAATTCGGTGGCCCATATCAGCATCATTTAATCAGAACCGGAACCCGGTCAAGAGTATAGCAGCGTTAAAGGACCAACTTCGTTAAGGCTTTCTTTCAGATCAAAACTCGAAAGAAAATACGGATCTCTTTAGAGAAATACGAAAAATCTCTGCCTAATTTCTTGCATGACATTTTAACAGCTGCTGTCCTTCGATTCCACAGTGGTCTGTTAATCAGAAAAACTATCCTTTAAAGACGTGTATGCATGTGTATTATATATAGCAAATCTCCACTTCTGGAAATGAGATTGGATTTTTTTTTCTTTTTTTTTTCTTTTTTTTTTATTTGTCTTCTGAAAGCTGTAACCATTACTAAAAATATCCATATGTTTTCTGGTTTTCCTTAAAAGAGAAAACCTGCATGACGCTATAAATTACGTGTAAGTGCAATTTAACATATTGTATTTATAGTTCAAACCAATCTGCTCCTGGTCAATTCGGATCGATTCCGGGTCTGATGACGTTGGGTCGGGTCCAGATCAGGTCAGGAAAAAGTGCCTACGGATCCTGGTAGAGTCCGGTGTCACAAAATCTTAACTCGATTCCATCTTTGCAGCTTAAAGCAGGAAAAATTGCTCGTTGAAATAAAAAAACGGGGGGGATGAGGAATTGAAGAACTAGCAAAATCTTTTCCTCACAGAGAACTCAAAACTCTGACAGCGATCTCGAGAAATCGGTATCCTGAATTATCTGTCAGCTCTAAACTAATCTTTAAACACTTCACTCTCTTTTTAATAGAACTGCATTGTATTGAAGTGAAAATGAAGATTAAGTGATAACACAGAATCTATCAACAAGTGCAGTGAAAAGCTGTGGAAACGAAAATCTGAATGAAATTAAACTCAAAGAAGCTAAGGAAATGGAAACAGTATTTAATTTAAAGGAAGTCAGGGCTGTTGAAGATATGCTCACATTAGTTTTTCAAGCTCATAACTGTCGATGTGCTTCGGAAACCCCGTAGTTAACAGGTATTTCACACGATGCAAAGAAATAAATAATACGTGATTGTTCACATGTGTTTACGCATCGTATTAGAAATTCTGAAGGAGTGTTGAAGACTTCTTTTGCATACGAAATGGACATTTTACAGTGCTGCTTGCACTTCGCCTTGATTTTAATTGAGCAATCGCGTGCATTTTTTGAATCAAAAAGAGCATCAAAAAATTATGCCTCCAACGTGAGTTGAAACATTTGCATTGCAGTTTGTGAAGACATGAGAAGTCGGGCACATTGAGTTAAGTGGTGCACAACAAATGTACATGCACTTCATTACCGTCGTAAACCAAGTGCAACATAAAATTAAAGTCGGCAAAATTACTTCTGAGGAGTGGCAACATTATAAGCTTCTTGAATCCTTGCATTGTTTTAAATTCATTTGCTCCATGCAGTTTTAAAATTCACGCGCTGATTACAACTAGACGAAAAGAAATTGAAGGGAACACTTCATTTGGGAGAAAGAAGGCAAAATTAAATATTTTCGAAAGAGGAGTCCTAAAAGTTCTATTCTGTCCTTGTATATACAATTCTTTTGCTCTGACAAACGAATTAAAAGGCATGAAGATTGTAGTTTATAATTGTGTGCAGATGCAACATTAGGGTATAAGAGCAAGTGGGTAACACAAAAGGCATGCCACGCAGGATACAAAATTGCTTCGATGCTTCAGTATGCACACTAAATGGACTGAAGAACACCCTTCCATGTTCTGAGACTGTGTAGACATTTTTTCTTTTAATGTCCCTATCTCCAAGAAACTCATTTTTCCCTTGAAATGTTCTATTTGTTTAGAAAGGAAATGGCAGTGAGTGAATTTTAAGATGCGTGAAGAAAGGATCATACAAAGGCTGAGTAACACAATCAACGATCTGTTTATTCGTTTGTTACAAGAAGCATGACATAGAAAGAAACAGCAATCTAAGGCGAAATTTCTGAATACAAGAAAACCGAAAACTTATTTTCTGGGTGTAGGCACTACATCCAAACGTGACAGAAATGTCTTAAAAATCCGATTACTGGATCTTTACTGCATGTGCTGCTATGTAATTAGTATCTAAGATTTGGTGAGATAACAATATCCTTCCACCAAAATATGCTGCAAAAGTTTGAAAGAATAATCGGAAAATTAGGAAAGAGATGGATAAGTCTTTAAAAATAAAGAAAAATGGAAATATTCTATTGAAACAAATTTTGTCAGAAAGTAATTGTCAGGCTGGATAAGAAGTCAATCGAAACAATAGTTTTGATAAAAACTGGCGCTCAAAATAAAAGGATAACTTGTATATTCGTGCGTAACTCGAAGTATTTCTGAGAAAATTCATTGACACTTGGTAATGAGGTTTATAAATGCATTACTTATGTAACTCAAGCAGAAGAAAATCATATAATTTACATGTGATGATATCATACTATTGTAATTTATAGGAAATAGCAGTCCATGGAGCAATATTTAATATCGATTGCTTAAAACATGTGATATTTTATTATGGAGTATGGTAACCCCTGACAGCCATGCAACTCAAGCAACGACTCCTCATACTGCTTATGAGAGTATTCATGAGATCTTGAGGGATAAATGACAACTCCTCAACAAGAGCTGTTCTGAGTTCTTGAATTGTTTTGGATAGGGCTGGCGAGCTGAAATATGTCTCCCTTGAGCATCCCATACATGTTCAACGAGACTGAAGTCAGAGGATCTGGATGGAGACCCCATTTGGCGAATATCTTTCTTTTCGAGAAAATCGTCGACCAAATGAGTTCGATGAGGTTAGTATTATCATCCATAAAAATAAAACCTGGAATGACGACTCCAATGGATTGATATGGGTTCAAGATTTCTTCTCTGTACCTCAGTACAGTAAAACAGCCATTCTGAAATATATAAAGGTCTACTCGCCCGTTCGTCATGCTTCCATTTCAGGGCATCACAACTTCGCCACTAGGGAAGTGCTTTTTCTCTGATGTTACAGGGACTGCTGCAGGTCCCTGGGTTTCTTCAGATGAGGATAGGTCGCAAATCAATATTTAAGCGGAATCGCGATTCATCTGTGAAAAGACTATTTGCTCAGTGATCTAGACTGAACTTGCGATGCTGGGCGACACCAAGATTTTCAGAAATAACTGTCCTTCTTCCATAATAACATTGTTCACGAAGTCATCAACAAACAATACGCATTGAAACCCCAGCTCCTGTAGCTGATGCAATCTCCAAAGGGATTTGCTTAGCGGATACCTATCTTCTCCGTCTGGTAGGCAGACTCATGCCGCTATGGTCTACAGCAGTTGTAGTACTGGGACGGCCTTGTGCTGGTCAACGCGAACAGCTCCTCTCTGTTGAAAGTGTCACAGAATATTTTGAGGAACATTCAACGTTCTCGAAACTAGCTTCTGTGACTGATCTTCTTCCAACCTACTAATACGTCTCCACCATTGAAAATTATCCATATGATGTCTTCGTGACAATCAGCTTGATGTGCTACTGATGTGAAAGCATGAGTGCGAAGAGCAACCACCAGGAGAAGCCAGTAGACTCGCGCGTCTTTTTAACGTAATCCGAATTTGTATATTCCGGCTTATCTGCGGCAAAAGTAAATGGATGATCTTCTTCAGCGTAGCGCAATTTGCATGCATGGCAGTTTTCAGGGAACGATTTTTTTTCATCGGCCTCTATATCCCATTTTGTAGATTGCTCTTTAATTTTGAAAACCAGTGTATATATATATATATGATAAGAACTCTATTACGAGGGTTGTACCGAAAATAATGCAAAAGTGGGTATAACTTTTTTATTAACTGACAGAGGTCGTTCAAATTGCACATGTTGGTAGAGTAACTCTTTCTCGATACAAAGGTACTACTCAACATAGTCTCCATTTCAAGAGATGCATTTGTGCAATTGTTGAACACAACTGTCGAATTATGTTTGCAAAAATTTAGGTGGGGACTGTTGTACCCACTTCTTCACAACCACTTTCACTTCGTCTGTATCATCAAATCGTTGTTCCCGAAGATTGTCCCTCATTGGACCGAATAGGTGGAAGTCGATTGGCACCAGATCTAGGCTGCACGGTGTATAGGGGAACACCGACCAGCCTAATTTGCTTATCGCCTGATTTGTTGCCCAAAGATATGTGTGGTCTCGCATTGTCAAGGTGAATGTGAATCCTTTACAGATTCTTGTTCGGTCTCTTCCTCCTTATGTCTGCTCCAAGCTTCTTGAGTGTCTCAATGCACCGCTCTCTGGTCACGGTAGGGCCACGTTGCAGAAAATCAAGGAGAATGACACCCCTGTCATCCCAAAAAAGTCCCCATGACTCTCTGTGCTGATTGCTAGCACTTGAATTTCTTACGCTTTAGTGAAGAGGTGTGACGCCATTCCATGGACTGATTCTTCATTTTCGGATCGTAAAAATACGCCCATGTTTCATGCCCTGTCACCAGATCGGAGCAAAACGCATCTTCATTTGTTTCAAACGCTTTCAGCAAATCAGAGCAGACTTCCGCCCTTTTCTCCTTTAAATCGGGTGTCAACTGCCGAGGTACCCACTTTGCACACACTTTCTGATACCCCAAGTCTTCCACCATCTTTTGTATAGCATTGTGATCACAGTCCAGTTGTGCAACAAGCTCACGGTTTGTGACTCGTCTCTCCGCGCGAATCATTTCATCCACTCGCTGACCATTCGTGTCAGTGGTCGCAGATGATGATCTCCCACTGCGTGGTTTTTCTTCACTGCTGTTTTCTCCTTCTTTAAACTTCTTTATAAATCTGTGCACATTACTTTTGCTAATGGTGTCATCTCCATAAACATTCTGTAGCCTTCTGTGGATGTTGCACAGCCTGTACCCTTCCTTCGTCAAGAACCCAATGACGGCACGTTGCTTTTGCTTGGAATCCACTATTTACCTGAAATGAAGAAGAAATATTATTATAGAGAAAGAGTTACTCTACTGACACGTGCAATTTGTACGACCTCTGCCAGTTAATATGAAAAATATGCCCACTTTTGCATTATTTTCGGAACAACCCTTGTGTTATAAGACGTGAAATTACTTGGACAATCCGGCTTGTGTTTGATACGTTTAAAATAATCAGAAATATTGGAAAGCCAACTTCTCGTGTATCCTACAAGATCACTCAGAAAAACGTTTAGGAACGATATATGGAAAAGAAACTTGTGTACTCTCTTACAACTGTTGAATAAATTGGATTTTTTAATAAACAACGGAAATGGGTTATACATATGCATTTCAAGATATCGAACAAAAAACTACGGTCGAGTCACAAAACGGGACCAAGAATATTGTAGAGATTATATGAATCTCTTTGGGCTAGATGCATTTCGAGAAACAAATGCACGAAATTGTGCACACTGGGTACCGTTTTTTGAGAGTCCATAAAAAAGTCATACGCGTAGCACGTTACAAAAGGAAAATGCTCAAATAATTTTTCTTTAAAATCAAATGGAAAAGAGAGTGGAATATCATTAGAAACTAAGTAATAGGGCGAATTTTACTGAAGCCACTTAAAATTAATACATATACACAGTCCACTCAAAAAATATTACCACCGGTTAGCACGAGGTATGACCTCCTCGTGCCACCAATACCGCAGATATACGGCGTGGCACTGAGTCAATGAAGGCTCTGAATGTTTCTGTACGGATGCTATACCATGCATACACCAGATCTTCTCGTAGAGCATCAACATACATAGCTGGTGGATTCACACGACGAACCTGTTGGTCAAGATAGTACCGCAGATACGCAATAGGATTGACGTCCCGCGAGACGGTGGCCAGGATAGTAAGCTAGAATCACTGGAATGCTCCTGAAACCATTCTCGCACATACATAGTAATATGGTAAAAAGCATTATCTTGCTGGAAACAATCCATGCCATCGAGGTAGACAGTCATTTTGAATGGGAGCACCTGAACTACCACAGTGGGTAGGTAGCTTGAAGTGTTCGTCGTGCGATCGAAGGGGATGATTGCTCCCACTAATTCCTAGAAAAACATGCTGCACACCAGCACACTGCCACCTGTTTCTCCACTTCGCCGTACTCTCCAACGACCATCCACACCATAAAGCAAAAAACGTGATTCGTCTGAAAAAGCCACTTTCTTCCACTGTTCGATGGTCCAATGCCCCTATCAGATGAAGATTCATGCCGTAATCGTTGATGACTGGCCATCAACATGAGTACCTTGAGTGGACGGCGGCTCCGGAAATCCATAGAGTGCAGAGGTCGTTAGACTGTAGTCTGAGATACGCTCCTCGATGTGCCAGCGTTAAATGCCCTAGGCAGTTGTTCCACCGTGGCCCGTCTGTTTAATCGTACTGGTCGGGATAGCCGTCGCTGCCCACAGTCGTCATGCTCCATGGGCATCTACTTTTACCTCTATTACTGCAGGTCTTGCCAGTTTCCTTCCACGCCTGGAACACTTTAACAACTGCACTACGTGAACATCCTAAATATCGGCCGTTACTGTAATGCTACCACAATTCACTCGGTAGCCAACAATAATTCCTTTTTCGAATTCGGTTAGGTCTCGTCCTTTTCCCATTTTCACGCGAGACTGCATACCGTCTGCGAGTTCGTGTTCGTTTAAAGTCCTTACATGATTTGCATATGTTGCAACGCACACCATCAGGCTGCTGATTACGGTACCTTCTTACAGAAAGAGTGAGCATAATATTTTGACTGGACTAGGTATAAAACACTAAAAATGGACTGAATGATTTAAAAAGAGTAAATCAGGTCATTGACATACTTTAATGACGTGATTTTGAATACCATGGTATTATTTCTGTTTAAGTAAAATGAGTACAATGAACAATTACAAATAGCTGTAAATATCCATCCGATGCTGGCATTAATGTCTGTTTTCAAACCTGTTAAAATCATCCCATTCTCGTACTGCACATAAAAGCGAAATGGATCGTATAACTTTCAACTCATCAGTTTTCAGGGATTACAATCATACAGAAAAAAAAACGACAACAGCATGAATTATGTAGATTACGCGTCTGAGGAAGCCAAATCCTGGCCATCTATGAAGAATGAGGGACAAGTCATTTCGTTTCCTGAAAAAGAGCCTGTACGTCAAGATGGATTCAGAATAATGTGCAGAATCCGCAAAACACGAACTAAATAGGTATATAAAGCTCCTTATTGGATATTCCACCTGAAACAACAAAAAACCTGTGAGGCTTTCCGTTTCCAAATGCATTCCTTTGAGAAACTATAACCTTCTTTAGACGTAGAATCATGATTTACCATCCATACATAGATGAAACCAAAATATTGAACAGAGTATACAGTACGCAGGTACTGCTGCACTTACGTCTTCTGTTTTTTTACTCCAAGCCGTCTGTCCAACTTTCACAGTCACACTATCTGCTGGTACCAAAGTAGTTACAAAATACAACAGAAAGCAGCATAACCAACAATAATTTCTTCATCCCTACTAAATATGCTCAATCCATCTTTTTGTTTTTATAAGCACACCGGACAACAAATTAGTCACCCCTAACAGAAATGACAGTACGAAGTTACCGGTTGCACAGAGGGCGCAGTGATAACATTGTTGGGAGATAAATAGCACTGATGTGGTCTACAGGATCATTTCTGTCTCGTGCAGTGGTGAAGAGCAAAGTGTGTGTTGAGTTTTGTCTGTAATATGGATTGTAAGTAAAATGTTACTGAGTGGCAAAAAGGAGCCATCGTATTTGGCCGTGCTTACGGACACAAAGTTAATGAAGTCACCCAATTTGTTGGTGTGTCGAGTGTACTGTCCATCGTGTCTACAAACAGTGGTGTAGTTCGCAGTCAACTGAAAATCGGCGACGTAACTGTGGCTGGAAACTGACCACAGTTGCGTCGCCGAACAAACAGGGACCGCTGCCATGTTTTGCGCCTAGTAACTGCAAATCGGTTTCAAACCAGGGAACAATTGCTCCAAACAACCAAATAAAGTCCACACCATCCACTTTTTGAAAGGACGTTGAGACGTGAACTGCATGCGATGGACATCTGGAGCAGAGTACCACGGACGAGAACTCTTTTAGCAGCAATTCATAAAGTCGCACGTTATCAATGGGCTCAGAGGCACAAAAACGTTACTGTGGAGGATTGGAAACGAGTAATTTGGTCTGATGAGTCTCGTTTTTGTTTGTATTCCAATGATGGGAGGCAACGAGTGCATCGTATGCCAATGAAGCCTTTAATCCTGATTGTATCGAAGGTGTTGTTCAAGCTGGAGAGCTTTTTGGCATTTTTGGGGATATTTTTCGTACCATGAAATGGGTCTTCTCGTTGCTGTGGCGATGAATTTGAACCAGCATGCGTACCTCCACATTCTGAATGACGAAATGTTGCCCTTTGCCCTACATCTCCAAGAACAACATCACATTGCCACTCCTTTGTTCCAAGACGGCAATTGCGTTGTGCACAGACCTAAAACTGTGTCTGAGTGGCACTATGTACAATCAGCAGCACAGTCTTACCTCAACCCAGACTTCGTAGAACTGTCATTAGAGGAAAGAAATGATCCTCATGGTCTGAAAAATGCCTAGCAAATTAAATTTGCAAACCATCCAACACAAATATCCAGTGTAAGCCTATTTATCTAATTGCCTGTCACTAGCCCTAATTTTAAACTCTTAATTTCACAACTATCATATTACATTAGAAGAAAACCAATCAGTCGACAATTTAAAATCTAAACGCCAAATGGTTTATCAACGCCTGCACGTTGTTAAGAAATGACGATGGTTGTATCAATTAAATTAATGTGTATATCTTTTTTTTTCAGAATTTAGGATATACGAAACATGTTCTTGAAATGTCAGCTTTTAAAATGTATATAGGTACTAGTTTACCAAAATGAATTCTTTTCTTCCATGACGAAATGTTAATATATTTTTACTCTTCAGTTTTGCTGGATAAAAATATGAATTTCATGCAATTCCGAAAATTATTTTGTCTGATTTTGAAAAGGAAATGCTAAACAAACCTTCCTAAGCCTAGAATTTAATCATATCAGAAGTATAATTAAAAGGTGTTATAGTTGAAGTGAATTTCTTACAGTATCTTTCTGCCCTAAATGCACATCCCAGACTCATTTTGATGTATGTTTCCTCCGTAGAAATCACGGCTTTCACGTCATATGTTTATGCATTATGGTAAGAGCATCGCTTGATAACCTCCAAGGTTAATCAGGACGGCGACTGTGGACCATCAGCGACATTGTACCGATAATAGACTGCTCTCTTGCTCTAAACATTCTTCCTTTGACACATGGGAATGGGGTAAAAAAGAAAATGAGGTCAAAGTTTTGCTCGTGTTACCTCTGGAGCAGAGGAAAAACGCTTTCTTCCAGACTTCACGGAACTTGAAAGGAGCTCATTAGTAGATTTCCGAAAGTACGGAGAAGCACTTAGTGAACACCAACCCTCATGCTTTAATATCGATTTTGTGGCAATCCAGGGTTAGGGTGATACATTCTCAAAGAATTCATTGAAAAGATTCGATTACATTCTATGTCCTGGAGGGAATTTTTCCTTGAGTACGCATGACTTTATTGAGTAGTAATGGTTTCACATGGTGGGATGGAATCAAGAACTTTTTTCTTCTGTTTATTTTGTTGTAAGTATCTTTCTTCATGAAGAAAAAATGTTCACTGCTTTCTCTGCTACTTTTTTTAGCGAAGGATGGTTTCCGTTTTCAACAGCCCGCTGGCGAAGTGATTAAGAGCATGTTTCTGTGATAAGGCACTTTAGCTAAGAAATTCTCGAGGCGCGAGATTTAAGTAAAATGAACGTATGCTGTTTCGAAAATCATTGCGCACTAGATGTTAACGATTTTTAAAATGCGTTAACTTGAAACCCTTTCATAAGTTTCCAAGCTTAACTTATTTAAATTCTAAAACAAGACAGACTTACAGCTGGAAACTACAAGTACTTAAAAAACATTCTTTCAAGAACATTTCTTTTCTTCTATGAACAATGAAAATCACTTTTTTTCGATTTAAATCTGTATTTGTCCTACTTCGGCAAAGGACATCAGTCGCTAAGATGCCAATCAATTCCCTTTCAAGACTTCGGTCGGTAATTCCATTTTAAACACATAATGCTTAACACCTGTTGACGTGTGGAGTGGATGAGTAACCATTTAATACACGGTCGTATCATAATAATATCACCACCTACCTAATAATGGGAATAACCACCCTTGGCCCGGATTACAGTGGCGAGATGGCGTAGCATGGACACAATGAGGCCCTGGAAGCTTGCCCTAGGCACACGTGGGGTATCGTTCACTTGACCGAAAGGTCACTTGACCGAAAATCACTTCGCCGAAAATCACTTGATCGAAAGGTACATTTCACCGAAGGGTCACTTGACCGAAAAGTTCATTTCACCGAAAGATCACTTCACCTAAAAGTTCATTTCATCGAAAGGACACTTGATCGAAAAGTTCATTTCACCGAAAGATTACTTTACCTAAAAGTTCATTATATCGAAAGATCATTTCACCGAATGGTCAGTTTATCGAAAACTTAGAATTTTGTTGTTATAGATCTGTTGGAGTATGGTGCTGGTTTTTAAAAAACTGGTCACCTAAACATTATTGGATTGTATAAAAAATACACTTTTAATTTCTTTTAAACACCTCCCCATAAGTATGTTTTTTCGAAATATAACATTAATTATAAGTCATAGATAGACCTGTGCCTTTTTGCCAAATTTTAATCCCCCGAGCTCATATTCATGAAGTTTACATAACAACTCAAGTTAATGAGTTGTTGTTATGTAAACACACTTATTCAGACAAAAAAAAATCAGTTTTAGGGCCCTTGGCCTCGGTTTAGGCCTTTTTAGAACATTTTAATCGTGCGTGCTCATATTGATAAGGTTTACGTAAAATGTCCAGCTAATAATGTTGCACATTTATTCAGGCAAAAAAGAATCAATTTTTGGGCCCTAGGCCTCGGCTTAGGCCTTTTTAGAAAATATTAACCGTGCGTGCTCATGTTTATAAGGTTTACATAAAAACTAAAGTTAATGATGTTGTACTCTTATTCAGGCCAAAAGAATCAGTCTTAAAGCCCTTGGCCTCGTTTTAGGCCTTTTTAGAAAATTTTAATCCTGCGTGCTCATATTTATAAGGTTTACATAAAAATGTCAAGTTAATAATGTCGCACATTTATTGAGGCAAAAAAGAATCAATATTAGGGCCATAGGCCTCGCTTAGGCCTTTTTAGCAAATTTTAATCGTGCTTGCTCATGTTCATAAGCTTTACATAAATAGTAAAGTTAATAATGTTACACAATTTTTCAGGCAAAAAGAATCAATTTTAGGGCCCTAGGTCTCAGCTTAGGCCTTTTTAGAACATTTTAATTGTGCTTGCTCATGTTCATAAGCTTTACATAAAAGTCAAGTTAATAATGTTGCAATTTTTTCAGGCAAAAAGAATCAATTTTAAGGTCCTAGGCCTCAGCTTAGGCCTTTATCGCAAATTTTAATCGTGCGTGCTCATATTCATAAGGTTTACGTAAAAAGTCAAGTTAATAATGTTGCACATGTATTCAGGCAAAAAAGAATCAATTTTATTGCCCTTAGGCCTTTTTTTTTTTTTTTTTTTTTTTAGCTTAGGCGTTTTTAGAAAATTCTAATCTTGCTGGTTTATAAGTTTACATAAAATGTCAAGTTAATAAGTTAATAATGTTGCACATTTATTAAGGCAAAAAAGAATAAATTTTATTGCCCTTAGGGCTTTTTTTTTTATAGCTTAGGCGTTTTTAGAAAATTCTAATCTTGCTTGTTCATAAGTTTACATAAAATGTCAAGTTAAAAAAATCAAGAGGGGGGGGGTTAAGATTGCCGTTTCTGGGCATATATTGAGAACTGAATTGGGAACTCCAAACGCATTTCGCGAAAACGGTCCATGTAAGCCAAGCGAGGCGAAAATTGCACTTTAATTTGAAGAAAAAAATTGCCGAGGATCCGAGGTACACCTAGTTTTGGGAGGGTGTACCCCCAACTTCCGTAATATTATGTTCGGGGCCGCTGGAGTCTGTCAGTGTATCCAGGATGTTCCCCTTGAAGCGTCCGCGAGGTCCGTAATCTTGGGGGGGGGTTGGCTTTCCCCCAAAATGTTAAAATGGACGTAGAGCTGTAAACATTAGACCCATGCTTTATATAATGATTCTGTACACGACCACGAATTTTCAGGAATGTGGAGTGAAACTGAACCCCCCCCGTTTCCAAGAGCTCTTCAGGGGTAACATCGAGGATACACTGATGACCGACTCCAGAGGTCAGAATATAAAATTACGGAAGTTGGGGTAGAGCCCTCAAAACCAAGCACCTCGTATCCCTTTTACAGACTTCACGAAATTTCTGGGGGAGGGGGAAGGGCATACATAGTTTGGCACTAAACACAACATGAAGCATAGAAATTGCGAGCAAATCCCTTACCTTGAACACCTGTCTGCGCTCTTAGAAACTTGGGGGAGGGTGAATTCGTCCCACCCTCCTGAAAATTCGTGATCGTGTACAGAATCATTATATAAAGCAAGGTTCTAATGTTTACAGCTCTACGTCCATTTTAACATTTTGGGGAAAGCCCCTCCCAAAGCTCACGGACTTCGCAGACACTTCAAGGGGAACATCCTGGATACACTGACAGACTCCAGCGGCACAGAATATAATACTACGGAAGTTCGGGGTACAGTTCCCTCAAACCAAGTGTACCTCGGATCATCGGCAATTAATTTCTTCAATTTAAAGCACAATTCTCGCTTGGCTTACATGGAACGTTTTCGCGAAATTCGTTTAGAGTTCCTAAAAAGGCCTAAGCCGAGGCTTAGGGCCCTAAAATTGAATCTTTTTTGTCTCAATAAATGTGCAACATTATTAACTTGACTTTTGCGCAAACCTTATAAATATGAGCACGCACGATTAAAATTTGCTAAAAAGGCCTATGCGGAGGCCTAGGGCCCTAAAATTTATTCTTTTTGCCTGAATAAATGTGCGACATTATTAAGTGGACATTTTATGTAAACCTTATAAATATGAGCAAGCAGGATTAAAATTTTCTAAAAAGGCCTAAGCCGAGGCCTAGGGCTTTAAAGACTGATTCTTTTGGCCTGAATAAGTGTACAACATCATTAACTTGAGTTGTTATGTAAACGTTATGAACATGAGCACGCACGGTTAAAATTTGCTAAAAAGGCCTAAGCGAGGCCTACGGCCCTAATATTGATTCTTTTTTGCCCGAATAAATGTGCAACATTATTAACTTAACTTTTTGCGTAAACCTTATAAATATGAGCACGCACGATTAAAATTTGCTAAAAAGGCCTAAGCGGAGGCCTAGGGCTTTAAGACTGATTCTTTTTTGCCTGAATAAATGTGCAACATTATTAACTTGACTTTTTGCGTAAACCTTATAAATATGAGCACGCACGATTAAAATTTGCTAAAAAGGCCTAAGCGAAGGCCTAGGGCCCTAAAATTGATTCTTTTTGCCTGAAAAAATGTGTAACATCATTAACTTGATTTTTTATGTAAACCTTATGAACATGAGCACGCACGGTTAAAATTTGCTAAAAAGGCCTAAGCGAGGCCTACGTTTTTTGCCTGAAAAAATGTGTAACATCATTAACTTGATTTTTTATGTAAACCTTATGAACATGAGCACGCACCGTTAAAATTTGCTAAAAAGGCCTAGCGAGGCCTACGGCACTAATATTGATTCTTTTTGCCTGAATAAATGTGCGACATTATTAACTTGACATTTTATGTAAACCTTATAAATATGAGCATGCAGGATTAAAATTTTCTAAAAGGGCCTAAGCCGAGGCCGTGGGCTTTATGACTGATTCTTTTGGCCTAAATAAAGTGTACAACATCATTAACTTGAGTTGTTATGTAAACCTTATGAACATGAGCACGCACGGTTAAAATTTGCTAAAAGGCCTAAGCGAGGCCTACGGCCCTAATATTGATTCTTTTTTTGCCTGAATAAATGTGCAACGTTATTAACTTGACTTTTCATGTAAACTATTTATGAACATGAGCACTGAACATGATTTTTATGAAAAACGTATGAACATGATAAAACTTGCTAAAAAGGCCTAGGCCGAGGCATAGGGACTTAAAATTAATTATTTTTGCCTTAAAACTAAATCTTTGCGTTCTCTGTGACACGGAGAAATCAAAAGTGCAATTTGAGTATGATCCCCTAACGTTTCGGTGGTCTGTCTGTCAAACTTGCACCATGCTTCAACAGATCCTGTAATGAAATCTAGCGTTTTCGATAAACTGACCCTTCGGTGAAATGACCTTTCGATGAAATGAACTTTTAGGTAAAGAGACCTTTCGGTGAAATGAACTTTTCGATCAAGTGACCCTTCGGTGAAATGTACCTTTCGATCAAGTGACCCTTCGGTGAAATGAACGCTTCGATCAAGTGATCTTTCGGTGAAACAATTTTTTCGGTGAAGTGATTTTCGGTCAAGTGACCCTTCGGTGAAGTAAACGTCGGGCAAATGAACCAGACCCGGCACACGTGTCTATTCGGATTGCAGCAGAGCACGGAGGTCCCGGAGATGACGTGGTTGTGTTTCGGCACGTCGAAGCTGTCCGTCCAAAGAGTCTTACAAGTGCTCTATGGGAATGAGGTCGAGCGATTTCGCCAGCCAAGGAAGAACGGAGACATCGTTGTCGTGTTCCTTGGACCAGTCCCGCACTTCTTTAGGGACTTGGCAGGACGCATTATCCTGTTGTTAGACACCATTACCACCAGGGTAAACGTCCAACATGAAGGGATGCATGTGGTCAGCAAAGATGGACAGGTAGCCATTGGCGTTCAGAGACCCATCCAGTGGTACCAGCGGTCGCAGGTCATACCAGAAAAACATCTCCGAGACATGTATACTACCACCTTCGGCCTGTACGTGACCGAGAAGCGTGTCCTGGTGTTGGTTCTGGTGTGTCTGACGCCTTACCCACCATCGCCCGTCACTTCTATGGAGTAGAAACCTCGATTCGTCGGAGAAGGTAATCTTTTCCTACTCTTCCACTTTCCAATGACGGTAGTCCCAGGCGAACTGCAGCAGTCGTTGCTGATGGACCTGGGTTAACATAGGCTTCTTGATGCAGCGTCTGCTCCGGAGACCCATGCGTAACAGGGTTCGCTCTATTGTTATCGGTAGCACGTACATGTGAGCCTCAGCGTTCATTTACGTAGTCAATTGCTGCACTGTTGCGCATCGATTGCCCTTTACCAGTCGACGGAGGCGACGTTCTCCTCCAGGGTCGATGACCTTCCGCTTCCACAGTTATAACGTCGGGAGGTACTCTGTGTTACAGCCGTTCATTTTCAGTACACCCTCACTACAGTACCTCGCTAACAGCCCACGAAGTCTGCTGTTTCTGAGATGCTTCCACCCTTGGCACCGTAGCCGATGATCGTTCAATTTTCAACGTCCGTCAGATCACTATCTCTGCCCATTGTGCTCACGTTGCACACGATGGCTTGGCTATCTCGTGCCCTTCTTGGTGTTGCATTTTGGGTGGCCAGCAGTGTAGCATAGGTTCCAACACACACACAAATATAAAGCTTCAGTGGAAAGTCGTCAAAAAACATTGTCACAGCGGACTCCACTACAGTTTCAAATTTTTGATTATCATTATGGCGCCTTTCTGTAGCGATGAACAGCAATTTCCAGTTAAATCTACGTTTTTTTTACTGCGTAGTTGCTTGCTTAACCAAAGATAATAAAATGCCGATAACGGACAGATTGGCACTGCAGTGTACTTGCGTAATTAAATGCGCGGTTGCTATCTAGATACTGAAGTTGTCAGGGAGTATGCACTTCAAGACAAAGAACCACAAGAAAAGTTTTAATTTGTAGCAATTTGGAAAAATCATATGAAGGCTTTACTGTATTTTTAGAGCAGACACATATATCTGTGCTGCTATGGAAAATCTGATCGATCTGTGATTCATTCAATTTTCAGGAAGATTTTCGGAATCACCGCCACATCACGAACGTTAGCGCAGGAATTAGGGTGTGTTGCGCAACAACCTGTGTCAGCACGTACCGTTCGACGTCGTCAGCAGGAGCGGGGACATGTCGCACGGCTCCCATTGCTCCGATTACCATTGACGCTGCACCACCGGCGAGTGCGGCGGCAGTGGGCCGTTGAACGCCGCACCTGGACTACGGAATAGCACGACATTGTCTTCTCCGACGAATCTCGCTTCTGCCTGCAACACCACGATGGTCGGATCCGCGTGTGGCGGCACCGCGGCGAGAGACTGTATAACGCCTGCATTGTGCATCGCCATACCGGTCCGTCGCCTGGCGTTACGGTTTTGGGCGCAATTGGATATGACACCCGCACCCCTCTGGAACGCATCGCCGGTACACTCAACATCCACGACATCCAGCCTGTCTCACTGGGACGACATCTAGCCCCAGTCTCACTGTGGCGGGATGTCGTCCCACACTGGCGCCGATGTCTCGGTACGATAAACCGCTGTCGCAATAAGCCACCATTCGTCCTCTATCGAACTCCGAAACGTGCTGGAATGACTGCCGTATTCTGCGACGAGGCATCAGGAAGCTTCTCACGCACAGGTCCGGCAGCACAACATACTTCCGCTACTTACACCCCACCTTCTGTGCACCGTTCTTATAGTGCTTCTCGGTGGCGTGCTGGGCGCACATGATTTGCATACGCCCTGCAATGCTAATCGTTTGCATGTCCTCTCGCGGGCGACGCATGCTGCGAATTTCAGGCCAATCGGATGCTTCCTTCTTGGTGTTGCATTTTGGGTGGCCAGCAATGTATTTTCGCCACATATGAAAAATACACAATGTACATTAACAGTGCTTCCCCCGGTAGCAGAGTGGTACGAGATGGGACTGAGCAAGAATGCCGGGTGAAGCACTGGTTCTCTCCACTGTCTGGAATCAGTGGCCTCATATCAGACACATGAGACTATTTATATGCCATTGATTTACTCACAGTGGTCGTTAACTCCCTCCCCCAAAATAATTAGTGTCGCGCGTGTTGATATCAATGTCAACACTCGAAACAATCCTCCTTTTTGCACGTAATTGTAAACATATTGTGATGATTTAGATTGTTCCAGTGACAACGAGATACTTTATCTTCTTCAATCGCTCGCACCGTCCGAAAGCCAGCCCTAATTGTGTGCACTTTAGAAATCTATTATTTTTCCTTTAGAGTAACTGCGATTGGCATTTGATTTTTCTGTGTAGTACGTTTAAAAATATCAGGCTATTTTGATAAAACTGATAAACTATATACACTGCAATGAAATTTCTGAAATTCACGAGCCAATTTCCGTGATTTCATTCGTGAATCAACGAAGCATATTTCTGATACAACATTCCCCCATGAAATGACAGAAAATGCTAAATTCCACGGATTTTTCGTATGTCAGAAAAAGTTTGAATTTTCAGAAACTTTTCCACAATTCCTTTCTCATATTGACGGTAAATTACCGTTTTCAAGATATGTAAACTGAAAATTCTGAATTCTCAGAAAGCTTTCCGCAATTCCTTTCGTATACAGGGTGATTCAAAAGTCATCGGACTCTATTTTTAAAACGTATTTGCTGTAACACCATAAAATATATCCAAGTATTGCTGCTTGTGGTTGTATAACGAAGTAAATTTTTCCGTCATTTTTGTCCGCGCCAGGTAATCTAACCCGAGTCCCCTTATTCCGGAATAAGTCGCTCTACCAACTGAGCTACGCAGACATATGTTCTCGCTGCTATCTGCCTTTATCTCATGTGCATCCTGCGGGGCAGGCACGCCACATCCCTCCCCCTGCCGAAAGAGGGCCGGGCGCATGGCCCACGGGTCAGGACCATGTATCGCTGTGGCGCTGAGGAACGTACATTGGAGAAATCCCAGTCAATTTGGTGTGTGGAACGTAACATCACACACATTTAGTTTTCAAAGCGCTGAAGAAGGGATTCTCTTATTTTTCCTGTCTCGCGATGTGGAAAGAACATCACACCATTGCGAGAACTTTAACGGCCAAGTCATTCTTGAAGTTCGGGCGCCAATATAACGAAGTAAATACAGTTCTTCGTCATTTTTGTGTTATTTATACATTTTTCGGAAATAAGTTGTACAGAAAATCTGCAAATTGTGTTTTAATGAACTGAATGTTCAGAGGGAAAGAGGAAACTCTAAAGAATGTTTGGAAATTCAGGCTAAGAAGATGAAATTAATGTCAGATAAATCTCATTCTGAAGCCTCTGTGGGGCTTACAGTCCGTATCCCAGTACCTGAAGTTCACAGAGGAAGGGGTGATGCCAGTTCTATTTTAGCTGTTATCATGAAAATAACCGAAAAAGGATTTTTTCAATTGGGAACAAGAAACGGCCGCATAAAACAGCTATATTCCCGATCCCAGTTCAGCGTCTGTGAACAAAAACTAATTCAGATCGAAGAAGTGCCGGATATAGAGAAATCGCTCCTGTCGGTTGCTACAGTTCAAAGTTTAGGTACCGGTCAGGGATTTATAAAACGTTCATGTAAAACTCAGTGTGTCAACAAAAAATGTATTTGTTTTAGAAATAATATTCTATGCAATTCCAAATGCCATTTTAGTAATCCCTGTTGTAACAAATGATTTTATTGTGCCTTTATATAAATAACATTTTGTATGCTGTATAATTCAGTCAAATTGTTTATTTTACACTTTAACTGTCTATCATTAGTTAATTTATAGAATACCTAATTATATAATAGAATAACTAGTTAAAGTGTGGAATTATTATTTTTATTACACGCTGTAACTAATTTGATCAATTATTTCATGAAATAACTAGGTATTCTATGAAATAACTGAATTATACACTTTAACGGTAACATATACATTAACGATATCTTTATTTCAATAAGTTATATAGACCTACTCCTCTATGCAGACGACATAACCAACCTCACCTCATTTAATTTAACGACTGACCCTACTATGAATGTTAATACTTAACTTAATAACATCTCAGATTGGGTGAATTCCAATGAATTAATAATAAATACTACCAAAACAAATCTTTAATTTTCTCAAAACAAAATATTTCACAACCTCCTTCTATCACATTATCTATTAATGGTACAAATATAGAAGAAGTTAACTCCTTACTTTATTTGGGGATTACCTTACATAGGGACCTTAGATGGAACCAACATGTGGACTCTCTTCTTCTCAAACTATCTAAAAACATTGGAGTTATCAGCTTGGTATTTGCAAACCTTACCTATAAAACACTAACTCATTTATATTATACCATGTTTCAGACTCATATTAATTATGTTATCTTATCGTGGGGACATTCAACTAAATATAGTTTCAAAAAACTTCAAATTCTTCAAAACAAATATATAAGATTAATTGACCTAAAATTTGATAGAAGTACACAAGTAACACTATATAATACAAGAGTTTTCCCAAACAAATATAACATTCTTACGATTGAGCAATTATATTGCTTCAATATCGGGAAAATTATGTTCAAACGCATTAAGAATAATTTACACGCCAACATCATACAAATTATACCTCAGATGCACACACATGACACACGTACTGAATCACATATTCGGCCTATTCATCCGAAAACGGAGACCATAAAGCAAAGTTTAAATTACATTGGCCCACACTACTGGAACTCATTACCTACGGAACTACCTTCTTTAAATAATTTTAACCTTAAAAAAAAACTAAAAAACTTTATAATGAACTGCAGCTCCCCCAATTAATGATTACAGGGGAAGGGCACTATGATTAATATTACGACTTGCATATCGTGATGTAAGATGTAAATTGCTTTTTCAATGGTATTATCTGTAATGTTTATTATCTGGGCAAATATCATTACCTTTATTTTTTTTTTTTGATTTGTCACTATGATACTCTATAACGAAGTAAATTTCTCCGTCATTTCTGTCCACGCCAGGATTCGAACCCGGATCCCTTCATTCCGGAATAAGTTGCTCTACCAATTGAGCTACGCGGACGTTTTATTCTGATTCCTATCTGCCTTTATGTCGTGTGCGTCCTTCGGGCAGGTACGTCACATCTCCTGGTACGTTACATCATCTCCCCCTTATTTTTTTTTTTTTTTCGAAGTGCTGGAGAAGGGATTCTCTGATTTTTCCTATCTCGCGGTGTGGAAATAACATCACACCATAACGAGATTTGGAACGGTCGGGTCATCCGGATAGTTCGGGCGCCATTATAAAGAAGTAAATTTCTCCGTCATTTCTGTCCACGCCAGGATTCGAACCCGAATCCCCTCATTCCGGAACAAGTCACTCTACCAATCGAACTACGCGGACGTTTTATTCTGATTCCTATCTGCCTCTATGTCGTGTGCGTCTTTCTGGCAGGTACGTCACATCTCCTGGTACGTTACATCATCTCCCTCGTGTGCGTCCTTCTGGCAGGTACGTCACATCTCCTGGTACGTTACATCATCTCCCCTTATTTTTTTTTTTTTGAAGGCGCCATTATAACGAAGTAAATTTCTCCGTCATTTCTGTCCACGCCAGGATTCGAACCCGGATCCCTTCATTCCGGAATAAGTTGCTCTACCAATTGAGCTACGCTGACGTTTTATTCTGATTCCTATCTGCCTTTATGTTGTGTGCGTCCTTCGGGCAGGTACGTCACATCTCCTGGTACGTTACAACTCTTGTTTGTAATTACAAGTACTGACCTCAGCATAGGGAGCATGAGACCCTGTCAGACCTCGCTGGCCTTTTCCCGCTGCTTCCTTGCTGTGCATTGTTTCAACTGATATTTCTGTAACACTTGATGTTTTTACTTTGGCTCAGCAAAATAAATGAATTGAATTGAAATTAAATTTTCCGTGAATTCGCACCTACTGTTCTTTACAGTATACGACATTATACATTGAAATTAGAGTATACAATATGATTCATTTTCGCATGTTTTCTCTCGACGAACTTTTCCGTGAATTC
This sequence comes from Macrothele yani, assembly GCA_039090855.1. Taxonomy (NCBI): domain Eukaryota; kingdom Metazoa; phylum Arthropoda; class Arachnida; order Araneae; family Macrothelidae; genus Macrothele; species Macrothele yani. Next base: position 11,039,526 of record CM077017.1, read on the forward strand.
GCACCTACTGTTCTTTACAGTATGCGACATTATACATTGAAATTAGAGTATACAATATGATTCATTTTCGCATGATTTCTCTCGACGAACTATGGATCGAGGTATTGAATGTCTAAAGAATCGAACCCATATATAATGAGCAAGTTAGCTCTCGGATGATCGGTCAGAGAATCACTCTATGCTTCAGGGCAACTAACAGCACAGAGCGTAGTGCAGACGTCATCTAAATAGCGAAAGTGCAGAAATGCCACTGAAATATCTGCTGAGCTATGTAAGGATTCATTAAGAGGAAAAGATAGAATTAAAGTCCAGTTATTCTGCCCAACGTCTAATCAGTATAATTTTAAAGGAGATGAACCATGAAGCTTAGATCGTTGCCGAGCTATGTGAGGACTCATTTGGAATGTATCAGTGTAGCGGACAGTTCGAGTGCGAAACAGTAACAGCAGTCTTCGCATGTTCTCTCTGGAGTCCAGCTGGGGAAATTCTGAGGACTCACCAGAGGGTGAGATACTTAATTATGTCTCCCTCCTCCTATTTGCCTTTTCACTTGGCTACTGAAATGGATGTTTCCAATTAATTGTGTTTTCAACTAGAGAGCACATTAACAGAAGGAATGTCTTTTACAGTCAGCCAGAAGTTTCAGACGTCTGGCTGAGATGTTTTGTTTCAGACGTTCGTATGATGCACAGAGGACACCTCCGCCTGCAGAAGTTTGTGAATGGTATTTGTGACCTCGGATATTCAGAAATGTGAGCAAATAGTTGTTGGAATTCTGCTACTAAGATCCTTTTCATACATAATGAATAGCTCGGAGAGCTACTAGTGCTGTAGAGAACATTTTTGATTTCATTGAAGCAGTTTGTTAGTTCGCATTTTCGTTTTAGAGTTTTTCTCAGCAGTTTTAGCTTCTAAGTCTAGGAAGTGGCTTCCACTCCCAAACCAACACCTACGATCAAATAAAACCATAACATCGCTCTCCGGATTCATACTGAAACCCACGAAGTGAGAATTAGAGTAGAAATCCGTTGATAGCCAGGAAACCATCAAAACCCAGTTCTTCAATTTTATGTGAAATGCAGGATACAGACATGACAATAGGTTAAACCTATTCAAACTGCATTACGAATTTTCATTACTCTGATGCCTAACTGCAAATATCATATGATTTCTTTGGTACTGAAAAATCTGTCCATATTTCTATTTTAAAAAATAAGCGCAAGAACGGAATTTATACTACAAACATTTTTTTTTTAATTTGCTTCAGTGAAGCTAAGAGCTTCAAAAAGTCTTGCTAGTAAAAGAAATTCGTGGCTAAGTCTGATATTCATAAAGTTAAGAAAAAGTGAAAATAAATGCTGGAACTTTTCCTATTTCCCTCTACGTTCTGCGACGTCTTTATTATTTCCGTTTCTACCCTAGCTATCTTTATTATAAATAAAGATTGGGTTCAGCTAATGTTATTGCTTTCAATTCCCTAATTGTGGTTCAAAAACAGTCAAGTAAAATAAATAAATTTTCCTATTCCAATGAGTACACAAACCCACTTTTTAAGATATGACGCATTTTTTTTATCTCACGCAACATCTTATTCTGATGACTTTTCACAAAACTTTACAATAAATTTCGCTTCATCATAACCTATGTGGGGTTTCTGATTCCATTCATATGAAGGATGAATCCAATGCTTTTCCTACAATTTCTTTATGTAAAGTTAGGCTGCACAAATTCGCGTTTCACGTCATGATATTTTGGAGTTCAACCGATCGCCCTCTTATTCCCCATCAAAATGTGATTGTTTCTTTCATTAACACAGAATATATAATCTCACTGCACGCAGTGTCTTCAAAAATGACAATTTATTTGCGTAATTTTAATTTGGTTGATTTTTAATATCCCGGCGTAACATTATTCTACTTTTACCCTCCAGAGTATACACAGATGTGTCAAAGAATTTTTAAGACAGGGTCTGTAAAATGAAATAGAAACAAGAAATTATAATTTGTTTTAGTTTGTTATTCAAAATAAGTCCCTCCGGCTTCAATACACTTGTTACAGCGATTTAATAATGATTCGAATGCCTGTTCCAGTTCACTTTGAGGGATTGCCTCCAAAGCACGCGTCGAAGCTGTTTGTATGGTCGAAATATCATCAAAATAACACACTTTTAACGTCATTTTGAGTTTTGGGAAAAAAGAAAAGTCGCAGGGTGTTAAATACGGCGAATACGGTGGATGATTCAATACACGGACGTTATTTGTCGCCAAAAATCTACGAGCAAGAAGTGAATTGTGACTGGGTGCATTATCGTGCAACAAACACCAACTATTTTCACCTTGATATTCTGGACGAATGCGACGAATTCTGCCCATCAAACGCTTCAAAACATTTAAATAAAACTTACCAGTAATTGTTTGTCCACTTGGAACAAATTCTTTGCGGATAATACCCTTACTATCGAATAATGTAATGAGCATTGTTTTGACTTTCGATGGAACTTTTCTTGTTTTTTTGGCTTGTGGCGAGTTTATTGACTTCCATTCCGCACTTTGTCGCTTTGTTTTAGGATCATATTAAAAACACCATATTTCATCACCAGTAACAATCAATTTTAAGAAGTTTGGATCATTTTCAATGGCTGAAATGATGTCTCTGCAATGTGCACTTCTCCTTGAGTTTTGTTCATTGCTTAACGTGTGTGGAACACATTTAGCACAGACTTTTGTTTTGCCCAAGTCTTCATGCAGGATGGTTCGAATCGTTTCTTTGTTGATGTTTAAAGACTCTTCCATCATTCTTAGTGACGCACATCGATTGTTTTCCACGAAATCACGCACTTTTTCAATAATCTGAGGTGTATTAGATGAACTTGGTCTTCCGGTATGCTTATTATCTTCTAGCGTCTCTCTCCCTTCCGTCCAAAAAACGTTTGTGCCACAGGAAAACATTTGATCTACTTAAACAAAACTCACCGTAAACTTGTTTCATCATTTGGTACGTTTCCTAAGCACTTTTACCAAGTTTTGCGTTAAATTTAATAACAGCCCTTTGTTCCATCTTAATAATTCAACATGAAAAAAATTTTACTTCTCTAATGAACGACCGTTTCGTTTGAGTTACTTTAACATTTGCGCCGTACTTTTGGCAGAAAGCAAGCAGATGGTCACAGTTTATAACGCATTCGCGATTACACTGGTGGCGCCACCGTAGGCTGAAATCTAGCACCAGTCTTAAAAATTCTTTGACGCACTGTGTAGTGCAGCTAAATTTCAGTGAAAATATCCCATTTGCTGTATTCTGTCTGTCAGTTGTTTCATTGACTATGTTGCTTTCAAGGCACCTTATCGACTATCAAATCAAAATGGGATTCAGGCTATTCCGCTGAAGATGTCTTTGTTTCATGCATATCAACAGTGTGCTCTCAGAATTCCTAGCGATTTTCGAAGGTCTGCGTTAGGCAGGGTGTACCACTACTGAGTTAAGTAAGTACGAAAACGTATTATCGCAGAAAAATCCCTAAAAAGTTAAAGCAAAATATGTACCCTTTTTGAATTAATAGTAGGCAAGGGAAGAAACGTAAGATCACTCGATGTGAAGACCTCAAATAGAACAATAGAAAAAAAAGGAAGAAATCGAACTCAAACAGAAACCTGATGGCTTTTTCAGTAAAAATATTACTATAAAAATGTGGATTTCATGCATATAAAACAAGCGCACTTGATTGTTTTTAATTTATTCATTAATCGATGGGAAATAACCACTATTTAATTTTTACGAAAAAAATAGCAGTGGACAAGTAAGTTCGCCGTTAATTTTGGTCTCTCTCTCTTCTGGTTTCAACCGGAATTTGCCTATAATTCTATGCAAAAAATTCCTTTACCTCAACCTTCGAATCCCCTCGAAGGGGTATTATCGTATCTTTATAGGTACATCAAATCTCTCATGTTGTCTCTCCCAAAACTGTTAACCACACATTAAAACATTATGGGCAGTACTTACCATACGCAAGAAAACGGTGAAATTTCATTGTATTTCAATGCTGGATAACCATGGTGTTAAAACTGTGGCACCCTTACAAGAACTCCTCGATTGCTGGAGTCTCAGGTTGTCTTCAAATAAAAGTACCCTCGTTTTTGGATATCCGAACGCAAGGTGCCTGAAGCTGGAAAAAGTGTTTTATGAAATTAACAGACAAATATCGCAGGTAACTGCATCTTAATTTCATAAAATGACTTACCGAATTTCGCGCAAGTTATAGTGTATACTTTAAAATATTTTTCTAGGTACACCACTCGACATAGTCACACCAGTAATTATTTGTCGGAGCGCCGTGCAAATTTGTAGGTATGTGTCGACATTTGGGTTATGTAAATGAGTTTGGTCGTCCTCACATGGGCGTGTGGACCACGGCATTGGAGTGATCTCGGTGGTGAAAGCACGTGTAAGGGTTGTGAAGGCCTGGGCGACGTTATCGGGAATCCTACCATCACACGGACACCTTTACCAGAGGCTAAATCATAAGGCCACATACGGATAGTTGGTAGCTGCGTCACATCACGACGGAAAATACATCAGGATGCAACAACTGTTCTGCCCAATGGGGAGACAGTGCTTGAAGGAAGGTAACGCTGTTGCCGTAGCAGCTCCACGATCTAAAACGGAAGACATTCGACGAGGTGTACACGCATTTATGGATATCTCTGTATCTGCACGGACTATGAATTGTAGATTGGCTACGGATGGTTTGCACTCTTGGCAGCCATTGCCATGAGTGCCACTCACCGCAGCACACAGTCGCACAGGAAAGAGTGTTTCCGTACAAGACCTGCATGGCAGGATGAATAGAACCATGTCCTATTCAACGACGAGTCTCGCTTCTGTGTCAGCGCCGACGATTGCTGATTGAGAGTCTGGGAATAATATCGTCACCAGGCACATCTTGCTGCAATCCGTGTGCGTCAAACGGCTTCTCTGCCCAGTCTCATGGCTTGGAGCCCTATCAATGTCAACAGCCGTCCACAGCTCGTATGCATAGTGGGTGTTGTACCAGACATGTGTGGCGGAATGAATGGGACCATGTCGTATTCAGCAACGAGTCTCGCTTCTGTCTCAGCGCCAACGATTGCTGATTGAGAGTCTGGGAATGACATCGTCACCAGGCATATCTTGCTGCAATCCGTGAGCGTCATACGACGTCTCAGTCCGGTCTCATGACTTGGAGCCCTATCAATGTCAACAGCCGTTCATAGCTCGCATGCATAGTGAGTGTTGTACCAGAAATGTGTGGCGGGATGAATGGAACAATGTCGTATTCAGCGACGAGTCTCGCTTCTGTCTCAGCACCGCCGACTCCTGATTGAGAGTCTGGGAACGACATCGTCACCAGGCATATCGTGCTGCAATCCTTGAGCGCCATACGGAATCTCAGCCCGGTGTCATGGCTTGCAGCCCTATCAGTGCCAACAGCCGTTCATAGCTCGTATGCATAGTGGGTGTTGTATCAGATATGTGTGGCGGGGTGAATGGAAATATATCGTATTTACCGACGAGTCACGCTTCTGTCTCAGCATCGAAAGGTTGCAACGGGGCCGTACCAGACATGTGTTGCAGACAAATGGAACCATGTCGTACACTAATTCCTTTCCATTACTCCCTCCCAATGTCTATGAATTGTGGACATAGGTAAACGACGCATGGTCAGCAATACCTCGGGACGCGATCTGGGGACTTTTCCTGTCAAAGCCACGACGTCTTCGGAATGTATAGCCCAGTATGGCGGTCACACGTTACCCTCACTCAGGACACATTACACGGTCTGTTCGCTCATCGCATTCACGCAATCTCTCGGAAATGAAATCGCTTCTTTCTCATTAGTGTGTCTACATTTGTGGTAAGTTGCATCTCGTCTCCTGCATTTCTACATGGTGTGGCATTTTCTATGTCAGTCAGTGCATTTTATCAGTTGATTGCTTGTAGCCCAAAGCAGAAAAAAGTCATCTAACTTTTCTGCTCCATACAATGTGCTATAGACCGGCACTAAGAGGATATTTTCGCCATTAATAACTATTTTTGTACGAAAATATGCAGTGGGAGATTTAATACTTACTAAGCCACCCTTTTGTACTGCCATGAGGAAGCGTACACAAATATTTTTAAAAAATCAAGTGGAACAAAAACCGGTTTTAGCAGTTATACTAGCCACAAACGGATCTAGAAGTCGAATATTCCATTTTTTTTATTGGAAACAAGAGGAAATGAAAAATGTGTTCGTCAACACTTACACGTATTCCGAAGAGGGTGCTAAAGATCGAAGACAGCATCTGAAAAGCGAGGCCATTTCTTCCCAAAGGTGCATATTTCGGTGAACACACATCTCTTCGATGACAAGTGATCTCATTTCCCCGACTCTCTCATCAAATGCTGCATTCGAAAATAACACAGTCAGCGACACAACTATCGATCGATTTAATGCGTTAAAAGCCTTATGCGTAAGTGTAACATACTCAAGAGGACACATTGTATTTGTTCTAACTCAGAACAAATCCATTTCGTTTGATCAAGGTAATCCATTTAATGGTGTCTGCCATGTAACTTGTACAAATGTAGCACTCATGATAAGTATTACGAAAATGCGGCACTAAGCCAGAGGTGCTGGTGCTTTTAGATACAGAGCGAGTGCTACTGTCGCATTTCATTTATTCTGGCTTTGTTCCTGTTGCCGGGAGATCGTTTTACCATACAAGATTGCATGAAATTCTTATGAATGCTCTGAAAATGTTTCTGTGTTCTAAAACGTTTCCAATAGGTTTTTCATCAAGAAAGTCACGTTTATCTCATCGCTGTTTTCATATCTTTTGTGCTGTCAACGTGTACAGTATCTAATTACATATAACAAAATTTGTATCCAACTATTTGATACAACAATTATCTACTTTTATCGATAGAAAAGCATAACGTAATTGCAGTGTAAACTCATAGGCAGCATTAATAAATTTTCGTTTTGCGCTCAGGACGTACGTTTTCACACTCCTCGAAAGAAACGACTTAGATGAATCCTGGATCGTTTGAGAGATGTGTGATGTAAATCTCTATGTTAAGCTTTCTTTTGAGTTTTTATGTTCTCAAGAAAATATGGTTTCTCCTCATTTGTATTATCGCACTTAACGGCACATCATTGCTCTCGACAAGCTTCTCAAGGTCGCAAACCTGACAGTCAAGCAAAACTGCAATCAAAAATAAATAAATCATAAGAGATAGTAAAACTGCTATGTAAGCAAGTGCTATGTTTTGATTGAATAGAATGTTATGTCAGAAAGAGCTATGTTAATAAGACATGCGCTATCAGCGGACTACGATACGTTATGCAGGGATTACTATACGTATTGCAGATCTGATTCAAGTGAATTATATTTGATCCCGGCGAGCGGCAGGTGTCAAATGTATATTATTACGAAATAGAAGCTTGAAGTTTGTTGTTACAGGAGACCTATTATTGATGTGCTGGATATTTGGAAATTTAAGGACCATTGGAAATAGGAATCCTGTCATTTTTGACAATATTCCTATTTTCAATTACTGACTTTAAAGAATTTATTACATTATGTACTTAACATTTCCAACTTCGGCTTCTACATCAAAGAACGATTCGGAATTTAAGATTTTTTTCAAATACACCGATGAGCTATTACATTATGACCACCTACCTAATAAGCTGTACGACCCCCTTTAGTCTGCAAAACAGCTGCCACTCAGCGAGGTATCGATTCGATGAGGTGGCGATAAGTATCCTGGGATATCTGGTACCATATTGTCAACAGCAGGTTCTCCAGTTCCCGTAACGATTCGGGGTGGTGGTGATTTAGGGCGAATCCGCTTTTCCAAGTCGAACCACAAATGTTCGATTAGGTTCATGTCAGGTGAATTTGAATGATAGGGCATTAACAGAGAGTCACCAGCATGTTCCTCGAACCACTCCTTGACGATTATGACAGTGTGGCATGGCGTATTATTCTGTTGGTAATGGCCATAACCAGCAGGGAACACAGTTGCCATGTATGCGTGCATTTGGTCCGCAGTGATGTTAAGATACATTACAGCTGTCAGGGTTTGTGCTGTTGGGATAATGAGGCCTGAAGTATCCCCAAAAAACATCGCCCACAGCATAACACCACCGCCGTCGTCCTGTTTCGGCCCAACAGTGCATCCAGGTTCCATAGCCTCCGTTGGTAATCAATCAGCATATCCGCGCTCGGCCGTCAACTTGATTCGTCAGATTGGACTACTTTCTTCCAATCATCCACGGTCCAATCTCGATGATCTTGGGCCCATTTCATGCGTTGTTGGCGATGAAGTGCAGTGAGCATGGGGAACCGGTTGTGTCTTCGGCTACGCAGGCCCATGCGCAGAAAGCTGCGATCAACTGTGTGTTTGCGACACATTGCTCTCATCACCACTGTTGCAGCTGCGGATGGTTTGTTGCGCAGTGGCCCTAAGGTCATTGTGAACAATGCGCAACAATCTCCGTTCCCTTCTGGCATCAATGAGCTGCGGTCTACACACGGCTGGACGACGGTTCGTCGTTTGGCCGTATGTGCACTACATTTGATACCCATTCACTACAGAGACAGGTGAACAACACACAAACCGCGCCGTTTCCGAGATCGTAGATCCGAGGCGCCGTGCGATCACAATTTATCCTTTATCGAACTTCGATAAATCGGCAGCTTTTCCCATTCCGACTCCGAAAACTCTACTAACCAAAAGCCGGTCCTCGTGTTGTATACATACACTATATTGACAAACGTCACAGGACACCTAGCGTTTGCCGCTGTACCTCGCATCTTAACAACACAGAGGATCCGTTCGTTTGCTTTCGAAGGGATGTCCGGTGACTTTTATCAATATAGTGTATATATTTATAAACTACTGATAGGAGGCTGATAGGTCTGTATATACTTACAGACCTATCAGCCTCCTATCAGTAGTTTATAAAATCTTCACTAAAATTCTTTCACACCACCGCTTTAAGGTGACACTGGACATGGCTCAACCGAGAGAACAAGCTGGATTCAGGAGTGGCTACAGCACAATAGATTATATCCACGTACTGAGAGAACTAATTGAAAGAGCGAGGGAATATGAACTTCCATTGTGCATGGCTTTTATCGATTATGAAAAAGCCTTTGATTCGGTGAAACCATCAGCAGTTACAATGGCTCTGAAAACCTGCGGTATTGAAGATGCATACATTAATATTATTAATAACATCTATGAAAATGCAAGTGCAAAGATTAGGCTGTTTGAAAATACAACACACATAAAAATTGGAAAGGGAGTGAGACAAGGTGACACCATATCTCCGAAGCTCTTCAATGCCACATTGGAGGGTGTCTTTCAGTCACTGAGCTGGGAAAACAAGGGGATAAAGATTAATGGAGATTATCTAACCCACCTTCGTTTTGCTGATGACGTAGTCTATTTTGCAACTAGCCCATCAGAGCTGCAGAGTATGATCCAGGAACTTGCTGACAAGAGTAAAGAAGTGGGATTAAAAATGAACTTTCAGAAGACAAAAGTGATTTTCAATGCTTTTACAAGAAATGAAGATTTATCGATTGATGGAGAAAAGCTGGAGATAACAGACACGTACGTTTATCTTGGACAGCAGATATCAAGTGAGGGTCACATTGATGAAGAAATTAATCGGCGTACAAAACTTGCCTGGAGAGCTTTTGGAAGAAACAGCATAATTTTCAAGAGCAATATGCCATTATGTCTTAAAAGAAAAGTGTTTGATCAATGCATCCTTCCAGTGCTTACGTATGGTGCAGAGACGTGGACCTTAACTAAAAGAGACATACAAAGGCTGCAGACAACTCAAAGAAGCATGGAGAGGTGCATACTTGGTGTAACCAGGAGAGATAAGAAGAGGAACTCGTGGATCCGAAAAATGACAAGAGTGGAAGACATCATGATCAGAGTTAAATCCCTGAAATGGCAATGGGCTGGACATACTGCCAGAAGGACATATCATCGATGGACAGCCGAAATTTTAGATTGGATTCCAAGGGACAGGAAAAGACCCAGAAGAAGACCACATGGGAGATGGGTAGATGAAATTCGAAAGTATGCAAGGGTGACATGGAGGAGACTGGCACAAGACAGACCGTTGTGGAGGAAACTTGGGGAGACCTTCGTCCAGCAGTGGATTGATAATGGTTGACAATGATGATGATGATGATGATGAGTGTATATACTGCTCGGTGAACTTCACATACACCACCGTTGGGTCTCCAGGTTCGCTCATTTCTCAAGGCTGGGGATGGCCATAATGTAATTGCTCATCTGTGTAGTTTAATGCATGTAATTTAAAAGTAAAGACTCTAAACCCAACATACCCTTATTATTCAGTAGATGACAGATAAATACCCAAGAATTCAAAACAGGTCAAACAGTAAGAAAAACATGCGAAAATGTGTGTGATATCTTTCTGATAACGCATTTTTTAATTTTGTTATTCTTTCCCTCTTTGTAATGCAGATTCTTCATAAAATTGAAACAATGCATCATCTCAAGTTCCCATATCCTATCATGAAAATAAAGTATTTCATGTAGAAAAGACGATGAAGTAACTCAGAGATAAATGTGTTACTATCTTCCGATTTCGCATGAAGTAAATTCTCCAAAAATGCTCCACTGAGAATCCCCAAAGGTTACCTTCCTAAGCATCCTTGCATTTGCCTTCTGCCTCTACCTCTGTTTCTTTCATTATATGTATATATATATGAAAACGGCTGATATTGAAGAAAATGAAGAGGAAACTTTTGAATTCATGCTACATAAGGAAGAGAAGTCGTTTCTTGAATGTTTGTCAAAAAAGCACCGCTTTGAGACAAGGTCTGGAAAAAGAATTCGCTTTTATGTTGAGCGTCTTCCATTAGTGAACAAATATACTGGAAGAAAAAGATGCTGGAGATTTACAAGGTTTCTGTGCTTACATAGGTATGAAAAGTTGTTTCTATCTTGGAAAGCAACTGTTTTGCTTCCTCGAGATCTTTTTCTTACTGAGAAGAAAGAATATTAAAGAGAAAAAAATTATTCAAAACCATGTACTAAGGATGGCGAATAAATATGAAAAACAGCCAGTTATGCGGAAACAAAGCTTTTAAAGCCACATCTGTTTTATGCTGATTTCATAATGCAATTCTTCGAATTTTACATACATTGAGAATAGTAAGTTTACTGAGTTCTTATTTGGCAATAATGTCTTTAATTCATTTCAGTCGCATTTTCTCATGCATCATTTAGTTGTTTACAGAAGCACGGTCAAGAAGTTAGGTGCAGTACAGCATCTAGTGTCATATAAAATGCTATTGCTTTAGGAAAATATTTTTGCGCATCAAATTCTCCATTAATCTGCACATCTACGTCCAGTGCCACATTAAGGGGTGGGGGAATTTGGGGGGCTGAAACTCGTGCCGCATATCGCTGGAGGGGGCCAATGAAGACTTATTATGATATGCTTAAAAATAAACTGTCTACCATGGACTTGTTTTGCGTACGCCTAATTTGCACACAGATTTAAAACAATTTTTGCAAATAGCAAACAGAATTTCTCCCCTTGCCTGTGTTGTTGCTGTTGTATTAGTGTGATAATGAAAAAAAAACCGGGCTGTTCATATATCTGTTACGGGCAAATGCCGAATTCCGGAGAGATAGCTATCTGCCCGGGTAAATCGCGATGTACCTACCAGTTTTGGGGAAATCGCGATGTACCTACCAGTTTTGGGCAAGCCCGATGTATATTGATGTTTGGGATGTGCCCGGGCAATTTGATATCTGAGCGATCGGCTTTAGGAAAATCGCAATTCAGACAATTCAAGGGTCGATTCATGCTTCAAAGGGTCTTAATGAGTTTGATGAAATATGAAATAAAAATGTATAAAATAATGCAAATAAAACAGTACAATATTCACAATACAATTTTATTCCAAAATTCACAATACAATTTTATTCCAAAATTTATTTTAGAATTTTTTTATAACAACTTGAAACATTACGAAACAAATTTAAAAATGAACTTACAATTTAATTGCATTAAATTGAAGAATATGAAAAAGTTTGTAAAAAAATAAGAAACTGCTGAAATAAATGCCTCTTCGGTAAGAAAGATGTTCAACGTAGTGAATTAAAAATATATGAAGTAAAATAATGATATATATGTGATGAAGCTAAAGAATTATAAATGATAAAAATGTTTAATGATAAACATAAAACATAAATAAAAACTGGAAGTATGAAAAATGTAAACGGACTCACAGTTCTTTTTGTGGTACACGGAAGATACGAATGACACTTTGAATTGCATTTTGTGTCGTTTGCGCTGCATTTAAAATTTTTATTTCAACATTTCTGCTTTGCAAGAACTGTGAACGTACCCCTGCCCACCAGTACGCGGTGTTTCTCTGCGTGCTTTTCTGAGACTTATTTGTTTATTTAAAATGTCATTTGCATTCAAAATGGAGTGGTGTTTGGATTTTGACTTTTCGCCAGTCTGGCGATGAAATATAAAAAAGAAAAAAGGTATAACAGTCTGCAGACATAAGCGATTCGAGATTTTCCCGGTGTTAATCGATCACATTGCGATTTGCCCTGCCACCCGATATGCAACGGCAAATCAAGGTTTGCCCGTAACTATTAGGCACATCGATATTTACCCGGGAAGATCTCGACCTGTCTAATTTCGGTTTCTGGCCGTAACATGTCGATACTTGCCTTCGGTATGCTTAAAGTGTTATGTTCCAATGGACAGACTTGATACTTTGGAAATTATTGTATGCTCATATATGTCTCACCTTATACTGTATAATAGGTAATCTAATAAAAGGATGAAGATGCACTTGAGAATACATATTTAATTGGTATATGAGCACAAAACACGGAATAGTAATAAATCAAGCTCCGAAAGTATAACAGTTAACACACGACGCGCATCGCCTGCGAAAAACATCGCAGCATAAGAGACGAACATCATAACAGTTTTTTCCCACAAAGTGTGTGGAAAAAAAACTGCGAACAGAAGCTAGTTGAATTTCTCATGCCAGGTGTTTTTCACGAAGTTACACTCACGGACAATGAAAACAGAGAAGAAAGCATGATCTAAAAGAAAACATGATACAACCGCAACAGACACCTACACACCTAGAAGAAAACATGATACAACCGCGAAATTTTGCACATCGCTAGAGTGCGTTCTGGTATGAAAATGATCCACCTTTTGGTAGATTGCGCATGACCGCACACCCTGTGATGGCGCTGCAAGAACGAACCGGCAGCCTTACAAACCGGCGTGTAGTCGATGCCCCATGAAAGCGAAAAGCACCGAACGACGCAAGCAAGAGTACAGATTGAAAAGAATGCCGAATAGACGCCAGAGACGCCTATTTATGCAACTTACGGACTTTGAGAGAAGCCTGATCATCGGACTGAAAACCGCAGGGTGGTCGGCGCGCCGTATAGATCGCCACGTGGATCGTTCTGACCATACCGTCCGACTCTGTTGGGAGCAGTGGACACGTGACGACACTGCCACACAGCGGAGCGGCTCTGGACAGACCAGGAGGATCACCGGTAGAGAGGATCGACGGATTGTGCACCAGGCGCGGACGGATCACATGGGGATACGGTACACTATACAGGCAGATGTTGCGGTTCCTGTGTGCCTACAAAAAATTTCCCGATGCCTCGCTGAAGCGCCACACTATCCGGGATTTGGAGCACACCGTCCAACACGTGTGGGCCAGTCTACCGCAAGACAACATCAGGCGTTTCTTCGTCTCCATGGCGGACTGTATTTGAGACTGTATCTCCGCACGAGGCGGCGCGACGCGCTATTGAAGATGGCCGGACTGCGTGCCGCAGATCCCTCTGTACAGTCCTGCATCTCTGTTTTTGCCATAATGTGTATCATTACGTCCATAAAATTTCAATTCAATCCGATGCTTCCTTCTTGGTGCGCAAATTTCATTATCTGTGAGTGTATTACGTGACACGGTATTAGCACTTAAGGCAGTAAGAAATAATAACCAACTTTGTTTTTCTTCGCACATGGAAATAATGTTTGGAGACTGCTCAGACATGTACTAATGACTTCTTTTTTAAACAGCCTGAGCATTGAAAAATTCGAAAATTCGTCCAGTCTTCTGGGAAGAGTTCTTTGTTTAATTTTCGCTCCTACTTCCAAAAGGCCATAAAATGCCACTTGTGTTACTGCATTTTTTTATGCGTGAATGCAGTAGCTATGGGAGGAATGGTTTTCTAGCCTCACGTACATCATATGGGACTCTTTCTACAAGCTATATGGGATGCATGAAAGTGAATAGGTCGGACTGTAGCGTATCCGTTAACCTCCACCATGTATGTGTCAGTTTGTGAGAAACTGGCGCCTAGGGATAAAATGCATAGGTAGGGGGAAATTTGTGTCATTAACGAATATAATTTAATTTTGTCATCTTTCTAATTTTGTTTTTAAAATATATCATTTGCAAAGTTTCAGACCACCTGTCAATTTATTGAAAATTAAGGTTTTCAAAGAAACAACTAATTACTAGTCAGATATATTTGAGAAAATGACACAACAGATGAATAATTACATTTTGTAGAACACAAAGACCGAAATCAGTACTTTGTGGGGCTACCTTTGTTTTTTATAACGGACCGAATACGATGCGGCATACACTCAATGAGATATTTGCAGTAATCAGTTGAAATGACGTTGCACCAGAAGTACTTTATCACGTCGATCGAAGCTTGAGAATTGGGAATTTGATTGCTATTTTTCTGCTACCTTGTCTTTTAAAATGGTCCACAATTTTTTGATGGGGTTAAGGTCGGAACTATTGCCGGGCCAGTCAAGCACAGTTATGTTTTTCCTCTGCAGGTAGTCCTTTACTGTATTTTATCTATAGTCAACTGTACCTTTCAGGAGAAAAAACAAAGATGGCTTACAATTTAATATAATTATTTTCACAAGAAAAGACACTTACCATGTTTCTTTAACTTCCTCTACTAATTCATTGTTTCAAGCATCAGGTCAAAATTCAAATGAAGATTTCTTGGATCCACTGTTTGGTCCTAATAGTTCATTGAAAGAAAAAACCTCTCGTGTATTTTGACCGCTGAAAATACCACAGAAAAAAGTTAATGACTCCTTTGCTCAACACAATCTATTGCTTCATAATTAATTAGAACTGAAATACCTTTCGTGGTTGGTAGCAAAGCAGTTTCAATTTTCGAAAGAAACAGAACAATTTATATTTTCTCATTTAAGAAACTACCCAATTTTCATTATTGCTAACTATCTCATTATTGCATTGTTATTAAATAATAATAATTATTGCAATAAATTTTCATTATAACATTATTTTAAAATTTTCATTATTTAATTGCAATATTTTGACATTTTAAATACTCGTTTATGCTGCTTCCGTAAATGGTTGCTTGGATGGACACAAAATTACTCATCGATGCAGATTTTGATAACATCAAATAAACACAGTTTATTTACCATTAAAATGGCTCTGCAAAGAATGGTAATCACAAAAGCCTATGTCTAATGTATTACCAGGATAAAGACGAATTTTCGAGCGTGTTTCCGTTTCTACCGGATTTTCACAGCATCATGGAGCCTAGCATTTTTGTTGTTTTGTTTGGAGAATTTAAAGACCACCGCGAGAAGTTAACATGCTATAAGCAGTTGCTCGTCCACACTGGGCCCAGGGATGGAGAGAGCCGGATTCGAATTCGAACGCATTTTGGATGAAAGGCTAGAAGCCAAGACTTCGCATTCTTGGGTCATCGAGTGATGTCCTAGCATTTTGTGTGCTAGTCGAGTGTTCCGCCGTCATTTACTAAAAGGTGCAATCGGCCATTGGTGCCTCATTTACTTCGTCCAGTAGTTGTCAATAGCGTACGGAATTTATTGTTCACCAGATTCTTAGCAACAGTAATAAGCAACAATTCAACAATGCTGCGAGCAGCGAAATGGCCCAACGTTTTTTTCAGGATGGGTTTTACTAGCACCATGGGCAACTCGTAGCGCTGTAAGAAGTCGCCCGTCCCTTATTTAAGGACATTCGCTACAGGGAAGGGGCAAAGTCAGAGTCACCAGACAGGTTCAAATCTCATGCCTCATCTCGTACTTGAACACGAGCCCATCTGCATCAATCCAATGGATCTCAGCATGCCATTCAACCAGTGGTATAGCATTAATGTACTCAAGGGAAATTCTTCCTAATGAAATATTTCAAACGAAATTCTTGATTAAAGCAAATAAGGTCTAACCTGTTTGCCAGTACTGTTACTCACGTTAATAATTTTAAGGTACAAATGACCTGTCAAGACAACCTCTCCTAGACATCTCAATGCTATAAATTTGAAAACAGAATAAACAACTTCCCAATTTTGCCATTTTAATGGGATTATAAAATTCATACACATGAATAATATTTTTCAATAATGATAATCTTGATAACCTCCCAGGAGAGTGCATCAAAATATATAGTTCATAATATTACCACAGCGATTCACCCAAATCCTTCGCTGCCCCGGTGGCGCAGTGATTTACGCGATGGCTACTGATCATTCGTCCGAAAGGGGTGCGGGTTGGAATCCCGTTGAGACATGGATGTTGTGTTTGGCTTACGGCACTGGCTCTCTCTCTCCCTTTCCTGAAACCAGTGGCCCTAAATTAGGGACGGGCGACTGCTTATAGCCCATTGAATTGCTCACGGCGGTCGTTAAACCTCCAATAAAAAAAAAAAATCCTTCACGGGTCCAAACAGAGCTTAGTCAAATTCTTCCTTTGTACCTTAAAATTATTAACGTGAGTAACAATACTGGCAAACAGATCAGACCTTATTTGCTTTAAATTTATATGCCATGTATCAAGTACGACTGAATGTACAGTATGATTCAAACGAAATTACTGAAAAGAAAGCATTTCGCTCAGCAGCACATGAACTTATTCCACTCAGTTGTTTTAGAAGTTTAATGAAGAATCAATTTCAGAAAATTTCCAAAATGAGCTCTAAGACATTAGCATAAGTCAAACTACTGACATGAAGATGTCAGCAATCCGATGCGATATCAAACAAAATTTTAATTTTCCTCCTTCTCGTAGGAATCAAAAAACGTCGTGCACAGACCACTTCCAATCTCACCAGTTGAAGTGGAATAGTGACATTACAAATAGTCTTGTGAAATGACGCACTGTAGGAAACCTGGCCTTTGCGCCTAAAGTTCTCAATAACCAAAGAATAAAAACACAAATATTTCCTTTCGAGACCTTCAGTTTTTCTCATGCAATTAAATACAGTTCTTTCTTCCCTCCAAGCAATTGTAACCTTCTGGTAATTATGACATTTCTGTGAACTTTAAATATTCCTTCATCGTTTCATTGCCTTCAAGGCATGGTAGAAGTCACTACCAGAAACGACAAGCCATTCCAGTGTTTCTGAATGATATTGTAGTCTATTGTCGATCGCGGAAAGTTTCATAAGCCCATTCTCAGCCCGGGGTGATGTTTATACCAAGTCGTTCCGAAAATCACGGCCTATTTGGAGCGTAAAAGCGAAAGAGACATACTCATAGCACACAACCTTCTTTTATTCGAAGTAGGCGCCTTTAGCAGCTGCACACCTATGCCAGCGAGTGACAAGTGCTTCAATGTCAATCCGGAAGAAATCTGGCTCCCTTGGTGAAAGAAAGTCCCGGAATGCAAATTCGGCCTCCTGTCGTTTTCTGAAGGTCGTGTCTTTGGGGTGATTGCTAAAATGCATAAACAGGTGGAAATCGGCAGGTGTCCAGTCTGGAGAGTAGGCTGGATGTGAGAGGTTTAAGAACCTCAGTTCATGTAATTTCTGTTTCTTCATTTGTGACACGTGTGGTCTCGCGTTATCATGGAAGAAGATAGGACCCTTCCTGTTCACCAAAGATGGATGTTTAGAACACAACGTCTGATGCATTCGGTCAATTTCTTCACAGTATGTGACTGAGGTAATACTTTGACTAGCGTTCATGAACCTGTAGTGTGTAACACCGTGAACAGTTCACCGCACTGTAAAAAAACCTTCTTTAGCGTCAGCCTTAGTTTGTTTAGGATGTCGTTTCGGTGGTTCACCTTGGTATAGTCATTGTTCATATAGCTTACGGTTGTCGTATAGCACCCGCTTTACATCTCAATGAAGCTCCTCTTGATTGCAATGCGATCAAGTTGGGGGCTCCTTTTTGCTGCGAAGCAGAATGTTACTGCACATCACAAACCGTTTTTGTGTCTGATGCTCTGTTAGTTCGTGTGTGACCCACGTATCACGCGCCTTGACCTTACAGATTTTGTAGAGATGTTCGGAAATGGTTGACACACTGGCACATTGTGCTATTTGGCGAGTTCTCTGACTGTGACGCGAGGATTTGCCTCTACATCTGAGTTCAGAGGTTCGTTAATAATGACCAAATGTCGTCCTAGGCCCTCCTCTTCTTGTAGGCTCGTGTCACCGGAGCAAAATTTTTCAAATCTACGATGAACAGTAAGTTCAGATGTTGCCTTCTCGCCCCATGCCTCGGCCACACTACGATAGGTTTGTGCCGCATATGTCCCAATTTGAACTCATGAAGCATAATTACCCGCAACTCATTACTTCCAAACATGTTGTACAGAACATTCTCACACGAGTAGCAGCGACTGCACCTTAACAGGTTATAGCGCGTATGCTGCGTCTCAGTCGCCGTTCAACTCGTATGAATAGCGCTGCGAGCGGGTTGGTCTGCAAGCATTTTAGGCGACTTGAATGTGGCACCTCCGAAAATCGTCCATTATTTTCTGAACGACCTGATAAAACCGGTAGAAAGGAAATAAAAATTTCAGCTAGGGCGGTTGATAGTAAGAAAAATAAAGCAAAGTAGCAAAGTGTTAAAAATCATTGAAGGTTATACAGCATTTGCAAATAGGGCACTTATAATATTCTATCGGGGAAAATAATGCTTCCCCATATCATCCGATAAATTCGTAACTCAACTTATTATATTAAGAGTACAGACCGACAGTGTTTTGCCAAAAGGAAAACTGTACCTTTTTTAAAGGAAAACCGACATGATAATCGTGTGTGTGTAAGTCAAAGACATATAAATAACTAATGCAAGATTAACTACGAAAAGGAATCACATGATCGGTGAGGGAGATGAAAGGGTAAAACAGTTCGGCGTACATACGTTCGGTCGTTTGCGTTTGAACGTGTGGACCATAGCATCGGAGTGATCTCTTTGGCGAAATAGCGTCTAAGGTGTGAGAACGCCTGGACGACGTCATTGGGAACTCTACCATCACACAGACACCTTCATTATAGGCTTCATAATAAGGCTAAGTAAGGCTGGTTGGTCTCTACTGAGGAAATACATCCGAATGCATCAGACGTGGCGTACTACAGAGGTAAAAACATATGTCAAGAAGACAAATCTGTAGCGAGACATTCTGTCCGAGTAGCTCAGTTGGGAAAGCGACTTACTCTGGAGTGAGGGGACACCGACAAACTTGTGTTCTCACAGTGGCGGCAGTTTTTGAAGGAAGGTAACGTGGATCGCCGTAATGGGACTGGTGCTTCGTGTCGTATTCAACCACCAGATTCGCTTATGTTTCAATGCCTAGATTACCTTTTCAGAGTCTGGAGACGACGTAGTCACCTGGTTAATCTCGCTACCATATGTAAGGGTTTTACAGCTTCTCAGCCTGGTGTCGCGGTTCCGTACTCTATCTCTTTCAGCAGCCATTTACTGCTAGTACACATATTGGGTACAACGACAGCACGATGATACTTCAATGAGCTGTTGCTGCACGTTCGGTCGTGGTATCGTTTCTGCCAGTTTCAACAAGCTAACGCCAGACCACTCACTGCCAACATCAACGGCCAGTTCTTACAATGTTTCAACTTTCTCTTTTGAGGAGAAATCTGGGAATCGTCCTGGACAGCGGGATTCGCAGAATTATCCCCAACAGAAATGTGTGTGACCTCATGACATGATCCAGGAAATACTTCATTCGATGGCACGGCGTGTTGACCAATGTATAGCCCAGCATGCCGGTTGTACTACTTACTGACTTCGACGAAGCCACACTATAATGTCTCTTCTTCCCCATGGCATTCATATAATTGGCAGAAATTAAATCGCTTCTTTCTCATATACCTGTGTACATGTGTGGTAATTTCTGTGACACTTCGTGCATTACTTCATAGTATGGAATGTTCTATATCTAGTAGGATATAATTAGTGACATTAACGGTAGGAAACACATACTGTACTTACGAAACCAGTGACAGCTCATGAATTCATTGGACGTTATGGTGAGGAGGGGTCTTGGGTTTCAACTAATCATAATACGGATTGTCCTGTTTTGCGTATTCTGAATACAGTCTTCATCCCTCTTTATCTCATTTGATGTTTCAGTAACTTTCTTAGAAACAAATTCACTCAAACATTGCTATTTAATGTGATTCTACAACACTCTTGGGATTAGGATTCTTCCTTTTGAATGATCATACCTCTCATGTCTTCGAAGATTAAATTTTCTTAAAAGGTTTCAAAGGACAGAATTCTTGTTTCTCGTATTTCATTAAAATACGTACATTAAGTGCTCATGAAAGAGATGGTTCTCGAAAGACTAGTAACGGTGGTGCTGTACGGCGCTGAACTTCAAAGCAATCTGAATGAAATTACGTGCTTTCGGGAGAGTAGTTGCATAACTACCTTGTATACAAATTTAACACACAAATTGCTGAAATTCGAAGCAAAACCTGCCTTGCACTTTAAAATACTGGCTGTGTTATGCTATCATTACCCATTGTCAATAACAGAAATGAATTCTTGCATCTCCATGTTTGGTTTTAATTTACTCTTCATTTTTCTATACTTCATTTGGCCTAATTTCATTATGCATACATACATTTCAAATTTTATCGTTGGGATAATAAGTATTTAATATATGTAATTTTGCTCAGAAAAAATTATGTTTCGCTGTAGAACTCGACCTGCTTTTCAATTAACACAGTATAGAAGGTTATTTTCACATAATGCATTGTCGTACACCATTTTCGACATGCGGTTGTTTTACAAAGCGAAGAAAAAGAAAACAAAACAGAAAAATAACACTTTTTACATAGCATTGAGTAAATATTTCCCCCCTAAATGCCTTAACGTTAATTTAATACGAAAAGGAAGACTGGAATTTATCAGAGTTGCCCCCCTTATTTAGACATTAAGGATGATATATGTATAATGGACAACGCGTTGCAGAAATTTGGGTATTTTTTGGAGTACTTATTAAATACATACATATTCATTTAAATTATTTCAAAGGTAAAGGAACATGTTTGGGTCGCCACTGCAAAAGTTAAGGGATGTCATTTACCTGCACAATTGAGTGCTTTTGCAGCTCTTGAGACCTTCCTGTTAAAATTACTTTAAAGTAAAGGGATGTTTTGCATAGTACAATGTAAGTGCTGAAAAATCATGTGAAATTAAGATTTCTCTTGTTTATTTATAATGCGAATTAAAAATCTTGTTGAATAGTGATATATAAAGATTGCCAGCAGCAGTTAGTCGAAGGAAAAGATTGCTTTTGGGGCATTCCAACTGGAGAAAAGAGGAGGGCATGAAAATGGAGAACATTTAATAAAGGAAGCTGGCATGTGAACAAACATTAATATTCACAATGGAAGAACTTCTTCCTTCAGGGTTCTTCCTAACCTGGAAGGAGGTCATTAATATAATCTTTAAGAATTCCAATTCTGGTGCTTAATTAATAGTTTTATCTTAAAAACGAAATACTCGGGATTTCGTTGCGAATTAAAGCCATGAGAATTGGCAGATAGCACCGGAATCGACCAGATAGCTTGACATAATCAATGAAATTGAGGTAAATACATATCCGTGCAACATCGAATGGATTAGCTACTATTGCTGCTCGAGTATGATGATGGATCGTGTTGCAATTGCCGTGTCCTCCTTTCAAACCAAGAACAACCTGTCTCTCACCTTAGTGCTTTTCTGAATGAAAAGGCGTATTGGAAAGGGCATTAATTAACATGAAACAGCTGCTACAGTGCTCTAGCATGCCAGGTAATTCGAGCTTCTCCGCATTTCACAGCGCATATTTCCTAGGGTAGCACCTATCGGTTAAATAATTAAATTATGTCTTCCTCCAACTGAGAAGCACTAATTCCGGACATGTCAGTTTTGCGCGATATCATGCAAGATATTCCACGCTTATTTCACGGAAATGGTGTAAATAAGTCAACGATATTCCTCTCTTAGCAGTGAAATTATGGATGAGATCATTTGAAGAACAAGTGTTCTTGAAGCACAATGAAAATTAACGTTGCTTGATGATAATAAAATAACTACTCGTATTTACATTTAATTGCTAATTTATGGGAAGCCATTGCGTCTGAATCGAAATTTGATGAAGTCAAGAATTTTACCTCTTGAATTTCAATGGTTGTTATGCGGAAGTGCAAAGTTTTTATTTCTGCCTTAGCTTTATGTTGCTCCTCTTTGTGACATACAGAAAACAATAATTTGAAGCATGGTGTTTGAAAATTATTGGGCAATGACTTTTCAAAGAAGATTTCAATGCGAAAGTGTGTAAAACGCTAAACTCTTGTATATGTGCCATTATAAAAGTTTCAAACAAGCGGCTTCAAATTTTGAAACTGGTTTGATGCTGGGCATTTCATAAAGATGAAATTCTCCTTTGGCAGACGCTGTGTATTACACACTATGTGGACAAACGCGATTGGGCACCCACACGCAATTGCAATGGTGTGCTCCCGCAGCAGACACGTGGTCGATAAGGCATAAAAACGACAATGGGTGGTAGGCTCAGATCAATTGCTGATGAAATGGCTAGCAGCAGAGAGCTCTCCGAGTTTGAAACGGGAGTTATAAAGGCTGCTCAATCGGAGGTATGAGCATAAGAAGCACTGCTGATGTCATACAGGTCGCCAAATCGACTGTGGCCTTTGTAATCAACAAGAGGAAGAAGACGAGACATTGCAAGAATTAACCTCGCTCTGGAAGACCCACGAAACTGCAAGCCGCGGATCGTAGGATGCTACAGGAGGAGATGCGGAAAACCACGTTCCGGCAAATGCATGCCATAGAACATGAGTTCCAGATGGCCACAGATGTTAGGTTCTACACCAAAACACTTCGAAGAGAGGCCCATTCACTCGGGCATGATGGTCGAGTAATCATCACAAAGACCAAAAAACCCACGCTGCAACGATGCTGTCAATGGCACAAACATGGACAGTGGAGCAATGGCAGCAGGTCTCATGCATCAACGAATCCCCCTCCACATTATTCCGATCGGATGGACGTTTATGGGTTTGGCGGTTACCCGGAGAACGTCTGCTTCCTGAGTGTACAGTGCCGACTGTGAAGCACGGAGTCGGTGGAGTTATGGGATGAGGCTGTTTCAACTGGTGCGGTGTGGGTCCACTGGTTGTTATTCGTGACAACATGAACTCTTTGCCGTACAGAGCTATCCTGGATAACTCAATGTTTCCAACACTGTGGCAGTTCTACGGACACGACGATTGTTTCTTCCAGGACGACAATGCCGCTTGTCATGTTTCAATGACTGAAAGCAGGTCTTGCGGATGTACTGGCATGCTCAGAGCCCGGACCTCAATCCTACTGAACAACCATGTGATGACCTTGACCGACGGGTGAGGTCTAGACCAAAACGACCTTCTTCACTGACAGGGCTGTGGATGTACTCAAGGCGTGATGAAGGAACATCCCGCTCTCCGTACTCTATGGACTTATGGGCAGTTTGCCTCAACGGGTGGCTTCTGTAATCTCTGCAAATGGAGGACCTACATGCTACTGTTGTAAATACAATACTGTTTTTCTATTTACTTACAGTGTCCAATCACGTATGTCCACATAGGGTATAATAACAGATCAACAGACGTACAACACATTTGCTTGGTCGTCCAAAGTAAGCTATTCTTAACAGAGACAATATTTTGTTACGAAACAAATAGTATTTCAATGAACCGTATGAGCTGGGAGACTAAATTTGCTTAGTTATGCGTATTTGTTTTCGATCGCAAATGAAAATTTAGGTATGGAATGTTAAAAGAATATTATTAACTAATATTTGAGAAGCTTTGGGTCAATGCCTTTCCGTTTTGGAAAACATTAATTTTAACGATGTGGTGTTCATTAATGTTTAAAACGTGTATATATATATATATATATGGCTTGCGGAACACTACATAAAGTTTGTTCTTGTTATT
Source organism: Macrothele yani (assembly GCA_039090855.1). Lineage (NCBI taxonomy): Eukaryota > Metazoa > Arthropoda > Arachnida > Araneae > Macrothelidae > Macrothele > Macrothele yani. The sequence goes on from CM077017.1 coordinate 11,063,882, forward strand.
CGCTCACTTTAAGTGAAACAGGAATCACTCAGTTCAAGAAAAAGTTACTTACAGTTCGTCATTTATTTCAGCCGCATTTCACTAACGAATACTTCTACATAATTACTCCAATTACAACACTAGTTCACTATTTAGTCGAATTAAAAAAACACAGTAGTAATTTGACGAAACTAATACAAAACACATATATACCACACACATCGACAGACGCTATCAGCATGAAAAATTCCGCTTAGGGTTTCAGACAACTTCCACGATTACCTCTAACACACGCACACAGATGCTGGCTTAACACATTATATATACTGCCATTTGCAAAAGTTTAAGACCAGCTGTTAATTTATTGAAAATTAAAGATTTTCAAAGAAACAACTAATTACTAGTCAGAGATGTTTGAAAAAATGACACCAAAGATGAATACTTACATTCTTTAGAACACAAAAAACCCGAAATCAGTGTACTTTGTGTGGCCACTTTTGTTTTTTATAACGGACAGAATGCGATGTGGCATTCTCTCAATGAGGAATTTGCAGTAGTCACTTGAAATATCTTTGCACCACACGTACTGTGTCGCGTTAATCAAAACTTGGGAATTGGGAATTTGATGGCAGTTTTTCTGCTACCTTGTCTTTTAAAATGGTCCACAAATTTTCCAATGGGGTTAATTAAGGTCGGGACTATTACTGGGCCAGTCAATCACAGTTATGTTTCTCCTCTGCAGGTAGTTCTTTACTGTTTTTAATCTGTGGCTTGGAGCACCATCATGCATAAAGATTTTGCATCTGTGCACTTGCATATGAGTTAACGGCTTCTCAGGTAACATTTCCACATAAAAAGGATCAGTCATGGTAGTGCCTGTCGGCAAAAAGGTTAATGAAGCAGTACCAGATGCTGACGTGGCACCTCATATCATCTGACTAGGTGGATGTCTGACGGTGCTAACGGCGTATTTTTAATCAAACCTTTTGTCTTTTGGTAGTCGTACATGTACTTCACGTTATTCAAATTAACTGACAGTTGATTCATCGGAAAATAAGAACTTGGCTCCAATTTTCATCAGTCCACGATTGATGACGCTTCGCAAACTGGAGTCTCTTCTCTTTCATGACAGAGGTTAGTCTAGGTTTTTAGACTAACCTTTGTCATGAAAAAGAAGAGACTCCTGCTGGACATCCAGAAGTAGCGCTGATACTAATATAAGACCCTTTCGAATGTATAAAGGCTTTGATTTTCTTGCACGAACTCATCTGAGAGCCCCCGCACGGGGATAACTGGTTTTCCAGTTATTTGGGGAGCGGCGCCCCCACGGCCCGAGCTAACCTTGTGACGGTTTCTCTTGCCTCTGCGGCTTTAACGATTACATAACCGATGGGACAGTTGTTCATCCAGCTGATGGGGGATGGCGTCCCCACGGCCCGAGCCGATTTTCTCTTATCATTTTGCTTTTTCGTCTTTAGTTCATTTCTTGAAATGTACCCGCCTCAGTTGTAGGCTGCTGAGGTTGTGATGAGGCGCCAGCTCCGGGTTTTGTTCCTCGTTCCTTTCCCTGTCTTTTCTCTTTTATGTTACGTTTTCTGTTTTTCCGGAGCTGGTTAGCTTACACCTACCTGCATGTTTGCCGTGTGCGGTGACCCGTACAGGTGGAAATGAGGATGCTGGAGGCTGAGGTATTTGAGGGCCGGGTTGTAGTGTCTCCAGAGGCCAACACTCCTCTTTGCCCTCTGCTTCACCCTAAACGGGAGGCTGGGAGCTAACCCACTCCTGGTCAGGAAGTCTGTGGCCGAGTTGCGTCCAGACTTCTAGCGGCTTGTCGTTCTGTTCGGCTGGGTGAGTTTGGGGGTAGGGTGGGCATGCCAAAGGGGTGTTCTCCGGGCACGGGAAAGTCTGGGTGCACGCCGAGCGTGTGTCTGCCCTACCAACTTGCTATATCCGCTGACTATCCCTAGAGCCGTGTACTGCGTCCTCTTGGGCTTGCGGACCTCCGGCTCTCCCTCGTTGGGCTCGGTAGTGGGTGGGGAGGTTGGCGGATGAATCTTTTTCTTCTACCTCATGGCAGCACAAAGTGTTTCCCATGCTGTTAATCTGAAGCGCCGTGTGGAGGAAGGGACACCCTCCTCCACTAAGAAACTTCTAACTACGGATTGCAATGCTCTGTTTCTTCTTATTCATTCAGTTGATCCTGCTCAGTCTCTCAGTTCGAAGAGTCCTTTCTGGATTAATAAGGCTCTTCAGGCCGTTGCCGGCTCACCAAAGAGTGTTAAGAAGCTCCCGTCAGGGGATCTTCTTGTGGAGACATCTCATCCACGTCACAGTGCCACCTTGCTGGAGACGACCGTTCTGCTGGACATTCCTGTACTGATCTCCCCCCATGGGTACCCCAATTCCTCTCGCGGTGTCATCAACTCCCGCGACCTGCTCGAGTGCAGTGAAGAGGAACTGTTGGAAGAACGTGGGGACCAACATGTCATTGGGGTTCGGCGTATTCTTTTCAGGCGGTATGGGAAGTCTATTCCCTCCCGGAACATCGTCCTGACCTTTGACTCACCTACCCTGCCAACTTCCATCAAGGCGGGGTACTTGCGTCTAGATGTTCGGCCATACGTCCCGAACCCCTTGAGATGTTTCAAGTGCCAGCATTACGGTCACTCCCAGCAGTCTTGCCGTAATGTAGCAAAGTGTGGGCGCTGTGGTTCAACTGAACACTCTTTGGCGGACTGCTCCGCTGAGGCGGATCACTGTGTGGATTGTGAGGGTTCCCACTCTGCGTCTTCTAAGCAGTGTCCCAAGTGGATCGAGGAGCAGGCTATCCAACGCCTGAAGACCACTGAACATCTGTCATACCCTGAGGCCAGGCGGCGGTTAGCTCCTCTTCCACCCGGCCGGCGCTCCTATGCCTCGGTTGTGGTGCAGAAGGCTACTGTTGCGGTCCAGACGGAGGTGATCATCCCGGCGCGTTGTCCTTATGATTTTGAGGACATCGTCGCTGCTGGGCTGGAAGCACTGAAGTCTCGCCGCATTGCATCTAGGGCGACATCTTCATCTTTGCCTAAACCTTCTACGCCGAAAACATCTTCGGCCATCACAGGGACCCAGGTCAAGGGCACTGCAAAGAAGAAAAAGAAGAAGCCGGAAAAGGTGAAACCCGGCTCATCCTTCCTGAAACAGAGCAGGCAAAAACCACCTCTCAACACAGGGGATAAACACAGCCCTGTGTTACCTCCAGACACTGCGGATGGATTAGAGGTGATGGACGACATCGAGACTTTCTAGTCGTCTGTCTTTTTCATTCTTTCATTTCATTTCTCATTATATCCACACTCATTCAGTGGAATTGCCGAGGTCTGCGATCACGCATTGATGATTTGAAAGACTTACTGTCTTCGCACACACCCGTGTGCGTTTGTCTCCAGGAGACAAAGCTTCGCACGACGGACACTCCTTCGCTGCAGAGACATTCCCTTTTCCGCAAGGATCACCAGGACGGCGTTATCGCCTGCGGAGGAGTGGCCGTCGTTGTTCCTCATGGTGTTCCTGTCACTTCAGTTGCCCTTCGGTTGACTTTGCAGGCAGTGGCAGTGAGATTATCTGTAAACACTCTGTTCACGGTGTGTTCTGTCTACATACCACCAGATGAAGCTGTGAGCCTTTCGGATCTGGAAGATTTGTTCGACCAACTGCAGCCTCCTTTCTTCATCTTAGGGGATTTCAACGCACACAATCCGTTGTGGGGTTCTACCTCTCGAGACTCCAGGGGCCGTGTTGTTGAGTCCCTTCTCTCCAACACGTCCCTCTGTCTCCACAACAGCGGAGCTACTACTTATTTTCATGAACCCACCCGCTCGTACTCAGCCATTGATCTGTCTCTGAGTTCACTATCGTTATATCCTGACTGGTCCTGGAGCGTGTCTGGTGATCCCCTTGGCAGCGATCACTTTCCCGTCTTTCTCCGTCTAGCGGGTGGCGGGTACTGTTACCCTACTCGCCCTGCTAGATGGAATATTGATCGAGCCAAGTGGGATACATTCATGGCTTCAGCAATTATTACTCCAGCTATGGTGACCTCAGGAACGGTCAATGACGCTGTTGCGGCGGTAACGGATTGTTGTGTGCAAGCGGCGGAACTTACCATCCCCAGGACGTTGACTAAACTTCCACGTTGCCCGAGACCTTGGTGGAATTCCACTTGCATGGCAGCTCGTCAGGCACAACATCGGGCTTGGGGTAGGTTTCGTCGGTACCCCACTGACGCGAACCTACTTGCTTTCAAAAAGCCAAGTCCTACGCGCGATTGGTTCGTAGGCGTAGTCAACGGGAGTCCTGGATACAATATGTATCTGGGATTAACATCAATACTATCCCTTAGATCGTTTGGGACAGGATCCGTGAGATTCGGGGACAGTACCCATCTGGGGAAATCTCCATTCTTGAGATTGATGGAGGAACGGTTGCTGACGCTCAGGGTATTACTGACTGTCTGGGCGCCGCTTTTTCTTCGGTGTCCAGCAGCAGCAATTACCCAGCTTCGTTCCGGCAGTTACAGCCGCTGCTTGAACGGTCCAAGATTTCTTTTGGACCGTTTTCTTTCGCAGATTATAACAGCCCGCTGACTGCCGTGGAGCTGAAGACCGCTCTACTTAGGTCCGGCCGGACATCTGTCGGACCAGATAACATCCATTACGAAATGCTGAAGCACCTTTCTCCGTCCTCTCTTGAATGTATGCTAATCCTGTTTAACAGAATTTGGCAACAGCATGTGTTTCCCGAATCTTGGCACACTGCCATTGTCGTTCCTGTTCCCAAACCTGGTAAAGATCCCACCAACCCGTTGAACTACCGGCCAATTGCTATGACGAGCTGCCTTTGCAAAGTTCTTGAGCGTATCATTAATTTTCGTCTCATTTTTTATTTGGAGTTTCATCACATTTTTTTACCTCATCAGAGTGGATTTCGCAAATCTCGATCCACCACCGATCATCATCTTCGCCTTGAGACATCTGTCAGGGAGGCGTTTGTCCGGCATCAGCACATGGTCTCCGTCTTCTTCGACATGGAGAAAGCCTATGACCGTACCTGGAGATACGGCATTCTCCGTGATATGCACGATTGCGGATTGCGGGGAAACTTACTATCTTTCATCGCCGGATTTCTCCAGGACCGGAGTTTCCGTGTGCTTGTCGGGTCGACCCTCTCTGCGATGTACCCGCAAGAACAGGGTGTTCCTCAAGGCTCCATTCTTTCCGTTACGTTGTTCATCCTTCGTGTCAACCATATTTTCCAACTACTTCCTCCGACGGTTCGTGGAACCATGTACGTGGATGATCTACAGATCTCTTGCGCCTCCGTTAACATGCGCACCATCGAGAGACAGCTCCAGTCTGCCATTACCAAGATCTCTCACTGGGCTTCCCAAAATGGATTTGGCTTCTCGACGCAGAAGACCGTTTGCGTACATTTTTGCCGCAAACGGGGTCCTCACCCAGACCCCAGCCTCCGTCTGGGGTGTTCTACCATCCCCCTGGTGTCAGAAGCCAAGTTCCTTGGGCTAACTTTTGACCGAGCGCTCACCTTCCGACCTCACATTCAGTCTTTGAAGGTGAAGTGCACGAAGTCATTGAGTATCCTGAAGGTTCTCTCCCGAACATCTTGGGGGGCTGACAGGTGCTCAATGCTTCGCATTTACCACTCTCTCATTCGGTCAAAGTTAGACTTCGGATGCATTACGTACGGTTCAGCGCGTCCATCGATTTTAAAACCTTTGGACCCCGTCCATCACCAGGCATTGCGGCTATGTACTGGTGCTTTCCGCACCTCTCCCGTGCATAGCCTGTATGCGGAGGCTCATGAGCCGCCGTTATGCATCCGTCGTAAGCAGCTGTCTCTTCAGTTTTATACAAAACTGAAATCTCTTCCTGATCATCCACTGTATGCTTCCATCTTCCAACCGGACTGTGTCCGCTTGTTTTCCAACCGCCCCTCCTGTGTTCCGACGTTCGGGATACGGATGTCTGCCATAGTGCGCGATGCTGGTCTAAACTTGTCTGGGATTGGTTTGACCACCTTTTTTAACCAACTTCCTTGGCAGCCCGTTCAAGCAACGGCTGACCTTTCTCTTTGTGTGTGGCCAAAGTCGTCCACTCCTTCTCTGGTGTACCAGCAGCTCTTTGCTGAATTACAGTCTGTCTTCCCGGATTTCGGGCCTGTGTTCACCGATGGCTCGAAGTCCGAGGATGTCGTTGGATCCGCTTATGTGTGTGGCAATGCTTCACATGCTGAGAGGCTTCCGCCTGAATCCACCGTCTTTTCGGCAGAGATGCGTGCGGTACACCTCGCTGTGTGCCACATACAGTCTCGATCGCAGCGTCGCGCTATGGTTTGCTCTGATTCCCAGTCCATCATCCAAGTTCTATCTTCTCCAGAGGACACGGACTCACCTGTCATCCGTGTTGTCCATCGTCTTCTGGGAACTTTGGAGGGCGATGGCTTCCTGGTCCGATTCTGTTGGGTTCCTGGCCATGTTGGGATCCGGGGTAACGAGCTGGCAGATCTCTCTGCCAGGTCTGTTTCCTCCATGTCGCCAGCTCGGCTGCCACTGTCTTTCCGAGGTTTTCGCCCTTTGATCCGGAAAATTGTTTTGGATGAGTGGCAGTCCCTGTGGTCTCAGCAGGGCAGCAATAAACGTTATGCCATCAAACCACAGATCGGATTATGGAAGTCTAGTTTGCGGAAGAACCGTCGTGAGGAAGTTGTTCTTGCACGTCTCCGCATTGGGCACTGTCGTTTTGCTCACCACTTTTTGCTGTGTGGCGAGGGTGTCCCGGTGTGTGAGGCGTGCAATTGTCGTCTCACTGTCCTTCATGTTTTGTGTACTTGTGTTCGATTTTGTGATCATCGTTTTCGTCATTTTCACTCTCATCTGTTGGACGAAGGAGCAGCTACGCTGCACACTATTATTGGCGAAGCCTGCGACAGGAAAGCAGTGTTTTCGTTTTTACAAGAAATTGACTTTTTTAAACGTATCTAGCTTTTAACTTGTTCACTATCATATTTCATTTTTACCACATCAGCCTGTTTTTTAACCTTGTGTACGTTTTTTATTGATTTTGTGTTGTTTTGATGTCTTGTGTTTGGCACTCTTTGGCCAACCATGGCCTTTGCGCCATTAAAATCGATGAACCAACCAACCAACCAACCATCTGAGAGCACACAATTATTTGCCTTATGGTATTGTCATCACGTGGAGTTGTTTTCCCTGGACGTTCACTTCTCTCTCGGTCGCTAAATTGACCTGTATCTTGATGTTTCATAATCCTATTATGAATAGCTGTCTTGCTTACATTCACCTTTCGCTTACGTCATGTTCGGAGTATCCTTCATGATATAAATTTACTATTTGTGCCCCCTGAATAACACTTAATGACGCTTTCTTGCCGATTTTTCGCTATATAGGAAATACGTACAAAACATCTCAGCATGAAAACTAGAGGCAAACTGACGCTCGCATGCTTCCCCCGACTCTATTAACAACTGCCACTGTAGGATGATAAAACACCGACAGCAAGTTGTTTTGTTTTTTTTTTGATTGGAAGTTTAACGACCACCGTGAGCAACTCAATGGGCTATAAGCATTCGCCCGTCCCTAATTTAGGGCCACTGGTTCCAGGGAAGGGAGAGAGCCAGTGTCGTAAGACAAACACAACATCCATGCCTCACCGGGATTCGAACCCGGACCCGGTTCGGACGAATGATCAGAGGCCATTGCTTAGACCACTGCGCCACCGGGGCGGCGACAGCAAGTTGAGTTGAGTAATACAGGCAGTAGCTGACGCAATCGGCAGAAATCTCCTAATACTAACAGGTGGTATTAAAGTTTTGCAAATGGATCTACATGCAGCGATCTTGTTAGTCAAATATGCATAAATTATTCAACCTTGACCTCAAGACTGTTGCCACTTAACATTTAGTGAGTGAGGAAATATAACGTGAAGGTTGAAACGCTAAACGTGAACAAAGCCGGTGGCGCAGTGTCTGAGCGCTTGCTTATGATTATTCGTCCAAGTTGAGTTCGGGTTGAAATCCTGTTGTAGCATGGATGTTGTGTTTGCCTCGCGGAACTGGCGTTCTCCCTCCCCTGGAATCAGTTTCCCTAACTTAGAGACTTGCGACTGTTTATAGCCCATTGGATATGCTCACGGTTGTCGTAAAACTCTAATAAAAAAAAACGAGAACAAACTCAAAATTTACATAAAGACAATTAAAAATGAAAGTTAATTTAGAGGATAAGTCATACCGCAGGAAACTTTGTTAAAAATAATTGAATGTTTTGCACCGCAGTAATGGTTTCTCATGTTTTACTTTATCTTTAATTTACTGTTTCCTTAGTATATTGATATAACTATTCCCCTTTTTTTTGATTGGAGGTTCAACGACCACCATGATCAACTCAATGGGCTACAAGCAGTCGCCCGTTCCTAATTCAGGGTCACTGGTTCCAGGGAAGGGAGAGAGCCAGTGCCGTAAGACAAACACAACATCCATGCCTTACCGGGATTCGAACCCGGACCCCGTTCGGACGAATGATCAGAGTCCATCGCTTAAACCACTGCGCCACCGGGGCAGCACTGTTCCCTTGTACTTGAAAGATAGTATATTCCTTCTAGCCCAACTTCTTTGCCTCACGGTATGTTGAACTTTCCTGCTGACGTTCTTTCCACGTAGTGCTTGTTCAGTGACTGGTTTTTCTCTCGATCTACGGACTTATACGTCCGTCGCAATCTCATCCTGTATATTGCCATTCCTCTCATTTGTACATATCATCATTCTTCCTGTATAAATGCGTGTATGTAGCTTTTAAGTTGTGGATTCTTTCTTCGAGACGTCCCTGTGTTGCTCGTCTCCCTTTCCCTTCAGTCAATTAAAGCGACTTTGAAACCTTCTAGCCCAAGTTATCATCGTCATTAATAAGCATGGAGCTGTTGAACATGGGGAAGTAAGAGAGCCAGTGTCGTAAGACAAGTACACTTTCTCTGCCTCGCTCGGGATTCGAACCCAAACCCATCTCGTGCCAATGATCAGAAGCCAGAGGTTAGACCATCGCGCCACTGGGGCGGTAAGAATTTTTCAAGTAAAGCTTTCAGAAGTTTTCAGCACGTCTTTTACAAAAAAAAGATCGTGCTTATGTTATCGGTGTGTCCGTCCGCCCTGTACCCACAATATCTCAGGAACTATTAGTCCGATTTGAAAAATTCTTTTTGCATTGGGAAGCTTGAAATATGCGAATGAGGATCCTTTATTTCCTTTTTTTTTACGATGTACAATTTCTCCGCTAGAGGGCCTAATTGCATATGATGTCGAATTCAAAAATACGTTTTATTCCACATATTTGCTTCTAAACATCCGATTGAAAAAAATATTTTATCTTTCGATTCCATTTATGTCGAAGAGTATTTTAGATATAGTTACTTTTTCAAATTACGCATAGATTTTCCGCTAGGGGGCGTAAAAGTAAATTACATTTTCCCCGATAACTCGTCTTCTAAAGCTCCGATTTGAAATTTTTTTCTTCAGCGGATACACCCCCTGATGGAAAATCTTTTGCATATAATTTCTGATTTTGATAGTAAATGCTTTGGCCACCAGGGGTATAAGTGTTAATTTTTTTGCTTCTGATGTATTTGCCATAAAATCTGAGCTTCTAAAATGTCGATTGAAAAAATTCTTTCGTGGACTGATGCCACTCACATAGATAAACCTTTTCGGAATATTTTCTTCTTAAAATATTGCATCGTTTCTTCGCCAGGGGGCGTATATATATATAATATTTTTGCCAATATCTCTACTTCTAGGAGTCCGATTTGAAAAAATCCTTCTTTGTTGGATAGTTTTTCAGTGTGACATGTATTTCATATAATTTCAAAATTTTCAAGTAGTTCATAGACTTTCCGCTAGGGGGCGTAGAGGTGAATTGCGTTTCCCCTTATATCTCTGCTTCTAAATATCCGATTTCAAGAATTCTTTCTGCACAGGATACAGCTCCTGATGGGAAATCGTTTGCACATAATTTGTATTTTTGTGAAAAAATGGTTTGGCCACCAGGGGGCGTAAATCTTAATTTCCGCTTCTGATGTATTTGCAGCAAAATATGAGCTTCTAAATTCTCAATTGGAAAAAACGTCGTTTGTAGACCGATACTACTCACGTCGACAAACCTCTTAGAAACGTTTTCATCTTGAAATAATGCGTTGTTTCTACGCCAGGGGTTGTAGATGTATACATATTTTTTTCTTTTTTTTTTTTTTGTCAATATCTACACTTCTAGGAGTCCGATTTGAAAAATTCCTCCTTTGTTGGATAGTGAGTGTTTCCAGTGTTACATGTTTATCATATAATTTCAAAATTTTCAAGTAATTCATAGACTTTCTGCGAGGGGTCGTAAAGGTAAATTGCTTTCCCCCTATATCTCTGCTTCTAAATATCCGATTTCAAGAATTCTTTCTGCACCGGATACAGCTCCTGATGGGAAATTCTTTGCACATAACTTCTAATTTTTGTAAAAAATTGTTAGGCCAGCAGGCAGCGTAAGTTTCAATTTCCGCTTCTAATGTATTTGCAGCAAAATATGAGCTTCTAAAATCTCGATTGAAAAAAAGTCGTTTGTTGACCGATACTACTCATGTCGACAAACCTTTTAGGAACATTTTCTTCTTGAAATAATGCATGGTTTCTACGCCAGGGAGCGTAGATGTATATATTTTTTTGTCAATATCTGTACTTCTAAGCGTCCGATTTGAAAAATTTCTTCTTTGTTGGATAGTGTTTCCGATGCGAAATGTTTTCCCTATCAATTCAAAATTTTCAAGTAAATAATAGACTTTCCGCTATGGGGCACAAAGGTAAATTGCGTTTTCTGCGTTGTTTCTGCTCCTAAAACTCCGATTTGAAAAACTCTTTCTATATCGCATACAAGACCTGTTTGACAATATTTTTCACATAATTTCTAATGTTTGGTAAAGAATGGTTTGGCCACCAGGTGGCATAAGTGTAAATATCTGCTTCTGATTGTATTTGTAGCAAAATCTGGGATCCTGAAAACTCGACTAAATTTTTTGGATAAACCTTTTGAGAATACTTTCTTCCTAAAATAATGCATGGTTTTCCCACCAGGGGACGTAAAGTCACATCTTATTTTTGTCGATATCTCTGTTTCTAAGAGTCCGATTTGAAAAATTCGTTCTGCGTTGGAGAGCGTTTAAGGTGCGAAATGTTTCTCATATAAATTCATGTTTTTCTTAACGCACAAGTCTGCAACCAGAGGACGTAATCTCACGATTCCGTTTACAGCAATATCTGAGGGATTAAAAATCCGATTGAAAAACTTCTTTCTTCCGTCAGATACTATTGTTTCCCATACCGGTTCCATTAACTTTGAGCCGCCCCGGTGGCGCAGTGGTCTAAGCGATGGCCTCTGATCATTCGTCCGAAAGGGGTCCGGGTTCGAATCCCGGTGAGGCATGGAAGTTGTGTTTGTCTTACGGCACTGGCTCTCTCCCTACCCTGGAACCAGTGACCCTAAATTAGGGACGGGCGACTGCTTGTAGCCCATTGAGTTGCTCACGGTGGTCGTTAAACCTTCAATAAAAAAAATTAACTTTGAATAGCTTTGATAAATTTTATTTGCGTTGGAACGGATTAAAACGACGTGCTTATTACACCCGAAAGTTCGGGGTCATCTTTCTTGTTTGTTTATTTGTTTCGAATTGAACGACCAGCGTCAGCAATTCTAAGGGCTATATGCAGTCGTTCTTTCCTAATTTAGGGCCATCGGTCAGAAGGAAGGGAGAGAGCCTTTAGCGTAAAACAAACCCACCATTCATGTCTCATGTGGGATTTGAACCCGGGTCAACTCGAACGAACGGTCAGATGCCGTAGCTTAGACAACTAAGTCACCGGGAAACGTGTTAAAGTACAAACACCGAGAAAACAATGTACGTTCATATCAGTTCTTAGCGGGAAAGTTATGCATAAAGATAATGCGGTAGTGAATGGCATCTAAATCTAAATATATTTGCAAATGGTATTCTTAGAAATAGGGATACAGTCACAAATAGAAATGCGCAATTACGCCATCTAGTGGCAAACTGCGAATAATTGAAACATAATTGAAATCTGAAACATTCGTTCAAAATGCTCCATGTACTGAAAACGTATCCAATTTGTTTCTTTCGAATTTAACTTTTGGAATCAGAAACAGCAAGGAAGCGGAAAATATACAGTAGAGTGTCGAATATCCAAACGTCAAAAATCCGAACAAGCTCCCCTTGATTTTTTCTTATTTTATTTTTTTGGTGGGAAGCTTAAATATAGTCCGTTCATTTTTACTTGGCACTTGATGATAATGGAATCGCCTAATTTTGGTGGGCTACGTGTCGAAGGCGGAGGTGACTTCTGATACACAGAGACAAAAGGCGAATACTTCCACATACACTTGTTTCCTGAGAGGCTAAGATTTTACAGCCTATTACCATGGCAGTACCACCCCATGTTTCATCCTTCAGCCCTATTAGTCACTGTGAGCCGGGAGGAAAGTTATTCCCACTGCACTCAGCATAAAGTACACCCCTTGTCAATTAGAAAAAGCAATGATTGGTAAGTTTTGAAATTTGTACTTTATGTTAAAAAAATTCGCAGCAGTAGTAAAAACGGCAAACTTGTTTCGTACTGCATAATAACAAAAAAAAATCTTTGTCTTATATAATATTTTTCTTGTATACAGTTGCTTGTATTTGGTACATGTATTTGGATAATATAATGTGGAAAAGTTAGCGCATTTATATTTTTTTACATGTCCGATAATCTGAACACATTGAAAATCCAAACTACCAGTGGTTCCAATTAGTTCGGATTCTCGATGCTGTACTGTACTAATCACCCTTCCCTGTATATCAAACATCTCATACATGCACACCCTGTAATAAGTCCCTTTGTCTTTGTCGTGTAGATGTTAATCCGATCCACAGATTAGACAAAATTTCTTTTTCTTTCTGTTTGAAACTAGCCCAGGAAAAAAGTCCGATGTTAATTAATGACTAAATACATGAGCAAAGACTTTTTATCAAGCGAACTAAGTTTTTCCACGTTAATAACGAATTCAAAGAAAGTTCAAGCTGAGATTTTCTGTCATTTCTTTTAAAACAAATACCACGGAAAGTAAATAAATGCAAATAATTTTTTTTCTGTGTAATTGTAGAAGGACGAGAAGCAAATAAATACTGAAATTCATTAACGATAGACGAATGCTCATTCGCAGTTTGTACTGAATGCTGCAGAAAGAATTGTTACAAACAGAGGAATAAATCAGCAAAACTACGTAGCCAACCAGCTTATACGATACCTAGTAGACATTTAACGAGTTAAAATTGCATGTAGTGTTTTTATTATTTAAACTTTGTTTTCGTTGAAGTCAGTCACCGTCTTTAACTAGACTTGCTAATGAATGAATGCTTGATGAATTTGCTGAATATATAGGATGTCCATAAATGAAGTATGCAATCTCAGTATGCTATTGAAAAAAAACTATAATAAATAACAACTTACTTTTAATGTCAAAACACATAGTAACTGTGACAGTTTTTAAAAAAATGTCAGTAGGCTGCTCGCAGGATGTCTAAGCGATTGCCCAGTTGCACCCACATACTCTGCAGAATGTCAGGTGTAACAAAGAGGAAGTCTGCAGTAATACGCTCTTTGAGCTCAGTGATAGATGTGACCTTTTTCTTGTACACAATGTCTTTAATAAAGCCCCCAAAAATCGCATGGGGTAATATCAGGAGAACGGGGTGGCCATGCCGTCGGACCCCGACGTCCAATCCAACGCCCTGGAAAATGGTGGTCTAAAGATCTGCGTACATCCAAAGACCAGTGCGGAGGCGCTCCATCTTGCTGGTAAATGATGTCTTGAATATCCTGGAGTTGTTGAACTGCGAATTGTTCTAACATGTCCAGATACTTTATGCCAGTAACGGTTGGTTCAGCGAAGAAAAAGTACCCTACCCATCTGTCTTCCATTAGGCCAGCCTAGACATTAACCCCTCGGGCTGTCTCTCTCGTGTGCTACGACGACATGAATTTAATGTTCTATGTCCCTTTGTTCTATGTCCCTTTGTTTCAGCGGCTATCTCTTCCACTCCATTCTGAACTTACGCTGAACTGTTGTTAGAGATTTTGACTCCGCAAACCAAAACACACACGCTGCTTTCTCCACTGGGGAAGCCATGTCTGTTGTATTCCGTGTTTGACGAGATTATTCATTATGTGAGACACCTGGATACATCTATCATCTGACTTAACAAAGTTTTACACTTGCCACGTCTCTTGACGTTTAAAGTAAGTTTTTTTCCATGGTATTTTTAATAGCATACTGAAGTTGAAGAACTACTTCATTGATAGGCACCCTGCATATCTCACACTCTAAAAACTATTACGTAAAAAAAACGGCCAAGGCCAAAGAATCAATAAAAAATTACCTAACGTCCATTGTTTATTCCCCACGCACCGGAGGTTCATGTCATCAATAGACTATAACAATCAAGTTGTACCGCTGTCACTTAATAACAAGCTCTTGTATTTACATATAAAACTCAGTCAGATAGCTATAACACTTATTCGTCAATTCCGATAAATCTCTGACAAAATTCAACCCCTTGCGTTATTCCAAATACATATCACCAGTATGTTCACTATCTCTCCCTTTTTCATTCAACTTTGCCTGTTTTTCATGACTCACTGTCAGCATTGCCAAAATGTATAAAATGTTCGAGGAAGTAATGTTTCGCTCAGTAGGAAAATCATTAAAGCCAAGTAATGAAATTTACTCAAGAAAACAGAAACTTAAAGGGAAAGTTAAATTAAAGGTACACGTCCCATGCGTTCAGATTACAGTAACTGTCAGTTTCCTTCATATATTAGAGGTATGCAAAAGTTTCCGCAGTTTTAAGGAGAAAGGAGACAGGGACAATTGGGAAACCAGTACACATTTATTCACCGAAATATTGGCCGTTAGCATTAATTCCACCGTTTGCCATTTTTCAGGGAACAAATGAAGGCCCCAGTGATAGAAGGACCCCAGTTTTAAGCTGAAGAACACAGTGCCGAAAATTTCCACCTCTGAAACTGTGGTGAACCACTGTTTGGTTAGGTCATGTTGCATAGAGCGAAACAGATGAAAGTCTGAGGGTGCAATATCCCGGGAGTAAGCCGGATGCGGTAAAACCTCCCAGTGTAACTGATCAAGTGTTGATTTCGTGGTGACACCGACATGTGGTCTGGTATTATCGTGTAACAGGATGATTGGGCGGCGTCCTTTACCGGTCCATGGGCGTTTTTGCTCGATTGCGGCGTTTAGTTTCATCAACTGATCGTTGTGCACTGATTGTTTCACCCGGTTTCAACAATTCAAAGTACAGCACTACATGCATATCCCACCACACACAGCAGCCCTTTTTTCCCATGGATATCCTGTTTTACAGGGAATGATGGCTGGCCTGGGTCGACCCAGGATCGCTTGCGTACGGGGTTGTCGTAATAGACCAATTTTTCATCCACGGTGACAACCTTCCAACAGAAATTCTTCCCTTGAAACCTCTTCAGGAACGAAATGCAGATGCCCAAACGTTGACCAATATTACGCTCCGTTAAAGTATGCGGAAACCCCTTACCAATCTTTTGGATCTTCCCCAAGGCCTCTAGACGCCGTACCACCGTCGATTGGGCCACTTACAAACGTTTAGCCAGTTGCATGATGGATTGTGTGGCACCCTCTTTCAACAGCGATTCCAACTCCTCATCTGAGAGTTCTTGCAGTCTATCTGCACGTGGCTTGTCTTCCAAGCTTAGATCAGCTTTCCTAAACCTGGCAAACAATTCTCAACACGTCCGCTCACCCAGAACCGTTTCGCCATACGCCTGGCATATTCAATCGTATGTTTCACCCGGAGTTTTCCTTAAATTAAACATGAATAATAAACAGTGCCGCAAATAACCTTTACCGACCGCCATGCTTGGCTTCATGTACGAACTGAAAGCACGAGTCGCTGGCCGGTTAGACCCCTACAGCGCCCGCTAGCGGGGGCGGAGGATACTGCTGCATACCACTAATATGTAATATTTTGCTTTGAAGTCAGCTCATATTCGGCATACAATGGCCATGAGGTGTCCGTAGCGGTTCATTGTCTAGACCAGTTATTCTTATGAGAGAATTGGAGCAAGTACAGACATACACTATATTGATAAAAATCACCGGACACCCGTTCAAAAGCAAATGAACGGATATTCTGCGTTGTTACGATGCGCGGTACAGCTGCAAACGGTATAAAAACAAGCCTGCAGCTGACCTCGATAATATCGCACTATGAGGTTGAGTGAAAACGTCACGGCGGGAGAGAACTGACTTTGAGAAAGGAAAGATTGTTGGGTGTTATATTAGTGGGTTGTCCATAAAAGAAACCGAGAGGAATTTAAACATACCCAAGTCATTTGTTTTGGATGTACTGAATAAGTGGAAGACACATGGCGCGCCTGAAGCAGAAAAACATACCGGCAGACCAAAAAAATAGTGATAGAGGACGTCGAAGCCTCAGGAGAGTCGTTAAAGCTAATCGATGGAGTACTACACAAGACCTCAGTGTACAGGTGAGAAAAAATGCCCAAACCTCGGTATGTACACGTATGCCATTCGCAGAGAACTTTATTCCATGGGTTACCGTGGTCGTGTAGCTGCTCATAAGAGTTTCATCTCCACTCGGAATGCAACTCGTCGTTTAGCATGGTGTAAAAGAACATTTATCGTGGACCGTAGATCAAGGAAAACGGGTCCTATGGACTGATGAATCCAGATACACGATCAATCTGTCCGATGGCAGCGTGTGGGTATCGCTGTAGCCGGAGGAACGCTATTTAGGACAGTGTACTGTTCCTACGGTCAAGTTTGGAGCTGGCAGCTTACTCGTGTGGGGGTGTTTTCCGTGGCATGGTCCCGGCCTATTGGTTATCACGGACAAACCTGTTAACCAGCACGTCTACTTCGATATTCTGGACAATTATGTCCTGCCAACTCTGTGGCAATACTATGGAGCCGAGCCTTGTGGGTACCAGCAGGAAAATACACCGAGCCATAAAGCAAGGACTGTTACGGCGTGGTTTGGCGATAATTCCGTATCGTGTGTGTGTACTGGCCAGCACAGAGCCCTGATCGTAATCCCATATAGCATCTATGGGATGAATTAGAGCGCCGCATAAGAAGTTTGGAACCAAGGCCTACTACTAAGCAACAGTTTGCGGCAGCATTATGTACTGAATGGAAACGCATACCTCTCGCTGTGTTCCAAAACCTTGCCGAAAGCATGTTTCGAGGGGTTAGTGCATGCATTAAGGTCAAGAGTGGACCGACACAGTACTAATGCATGTCAATAAATGCTATATTGTGTTTTTTTTCAGGTGCACGGTGACTTTTTTCAATATAGTGTATATGCTAATCATTTACAGAAAATGCAGTTGTTCAGTCAGCAAAACAGAACACAAGCACAACGAGACAAATAACATGTTTTCTTGACGTGCAAGTAAAGGAAAAAAAGAGTTGTACATAAAGACACTGAACGCAAAGAACAGTTGGAAATTCGAACAGGTGTGAGCAAACTACAATGAAATGTTAAGCAGAAAGGCACAAGGAACTTGTACGCTGTATACGAACTGGTTGGGAGCTCACTGAAAGGAAATCAACACGAGTTTGAGCAACTAGATATCACACGTAATTAAATAAAATTGATTTACGGATCTGACCGTATATCTGAACCTCAAAAGTAGAGTCATATCATGGGCGAACAATAAGGGCGCATTCCAATCAAAATATTGTGATTCAGAAGTACGGCTTGTCTCTTGCGGCTTCCGTAGAGGGGTAATTTTCTTGGTTGGGGGTTAGAAATTTTAATTTTTGTTCCTATGCAACCGTTCAGAGAATTGAACATAATTCTGCCAGTTACATAAAATTCAAACAAGTATTTCTGCCCTAAAACTAAATGACACATTTGACACAAATGTTACAAAATTAATTTTTCTCTGCACCCAGTTTTCGTGTGCGAGTAACTAATATAAAAAAATCTATATATATTGAGTTATATTTTTTATTTTAGAAACCTTGTACACCCGCTGGGATACTCAGTTTATTCGCATTAATGCATACAAGCAGAACTTGAAATATGCAAAAATAAATGACACAAAGCACATGTAGGAATGTCCACACGATAGAACAATGAACGCGTTCACACGGGTCACGTTAAATGAAAAACAAAGGATGTCAGCAAAAATCAAATGACAAAATAACATACGTATGGAAAAGAACAATGATAGAAGCATAAATGTGAACAGTATGATAAATAGACAAGTGTTATGGGTCAAAGCATACCACGATATTGGCAAAACATGGAAAAGGACAGAGAAAGTATCTGTGAAAACTTAATTGTGTCCACCGTATGCACAATGTCGGCCGCAGTGATGGCCAGAATCTCGGACGCTCTGCTGGAGCGATAGAGCAGCGTCACAGAACGTTGGGCGGCGGGGATCGAGGAGGTGTCAAGACGAGTCAAACTAGCGGAGGTATCCGCAGGAGGTGAACACGATAGTTGACGTACTTTCTTCTGTTTGGTAGATTCCTTTGAGGAAACAGACCTCTTAGAAGAGAAAGCAGCTGGCGACACATCCACCTGCTGATCAGGGACAGTCTCAGATTCGAAGGGAGAGAGAACAGACTGCACAGAAGAGTCATCAGCGTGAGAGTCCGACATCGTGTGAAAGGGATAAAGCACGACAAGACGCGACGACAGCAGTGTGTTCCGTGGAGCCGCATTTGGAGTTTCCGGTCCGGAAGCTAGCACTGAGGATTCTCCAATGGGAAGCACGGGAGGAACACTTGGCTCATCAGAGTCGGAAAGGTCAGTCGTGGAGATCTCAGGGGTCGAGACAGTCTCCAAGAGGTGTGGAGAAGGATTCAGTACCTTCCGCTGAGACAACGGTGGAAAATGGCTGGAGTCTTTTTTTTTTTTTTTTTTTTTTTTTGATTGGAGGTTTAACGACCACCGTGAGCAACTCAATGGGCTATAAGCAGTCGCCCGTCCCTAATTTAGGGTCACAGGTTCCAGGGAAGGGAGAGAGCCAGTGCCGAAAGACAAACACAACACCCATGCCTCACCGGGATTCGAACCCGGACCCCTTACGGACGAATGACCAGAGGCCAACGCCTTAGACCACTGCGCCACCGGGGCGGCGGAGTCTTTCAGATGGCTATGGGGAAGCACAGAAACGGTGGAGTAACAGCAGTGCATGTGCTCGCGGAAACATCAGTCGGCAAGGAGGAGCCAGCTACCGCAAACCGGCGATCACCAGGAGGGTCAGGTCTTCGGTTTGGACACGCTGCCGTGGTGTGATCTTGCACCAAATACTGTGTACAATAATGAGAAGTAAAGATGTTGAAAGTATAGGAACGATTACAGATGTTTACATGCGTATCTGTGTAGCAATCTCGCAATTCCTGGTCCGTCGTGAAGAAAACCAACAGTGGTCTTCGAAGGCCAGATAAATGGCCAAACCGGATGCCTCAAAGGGCAACCGAAAGGTGGAGGACTTTTCCGACAATCGTGCAGAATTTGCGAACCAGCAAGGGAAGTAAATCATCAGGAATGGTCTGAGGAACGGGATAGAAAGTGATTACAACAGGCAGTTCCGAAAGTGGAGGTGGAATGAGTGTGGTGTGCACCAATGTTCAAGCCATTGTCCAAGAAGAAGTCAGCATCAGTTTTGCCGTCAGACAGCAGAGAGGTACTTTGAAGTGTTCTGGAGATTTCGGAAATGGCTGTTGCAGGAATTTGGATAGACAGAACCTCCATGTAACGAGGTAGAGGAGTTTTGGGTGGTGTATAAAAGAGATACACCTCGATCTAAAAAGAAGGCACACTCTCTGTCTACTCTTGACTGATCATCAGTTATAGCGGTAACAGTTTTTCGGCGATTAGTGTAATCGGAAACCAGGTGACGACGATACTGAAGAAGCAGGAGCAGGAGGTGGAGTTCAACTGCGTTGAAGAAGAGTCGCGAATGATGCCTTCCCGGAGCGTTGAGAGGTGGAGAAAGTCGCCCCGATGGCGCAGTGGTCTAAGCGATGGCCTCTGATTATTCGTCCGAAAGGGATCCGGGTTCGAATCCCGTGACGTATGGATGTTGTGTTTGTCTTACGGCACTGTCTCTTTCCCTTCCCTGGAACCAGTGACCCTAAATTAGGGACGGGCGACTGCTTATAGCCCATTACGTTGCTCACGGTGGTCGTTAAATTTCCAATCAAAACAAAAAAAACATGAGAAGGCAGCTGTGCAACGGTAGGCATAGAAGGTGAATGCACAGCAGTTGCAGAGAAAAGTAGCAAGTCTGAACCAACTATTGAGACGGAAGACGTCTTGATAGACGGAATGACGTGTTCAGTGACAGTGGCATCAGGAAGCGAGCGTACATATATTTCCATGCAGTTGGAGAGTATAGTGTGATCAACTTCCGCCCGTGCTATCACTAATGCGGGATCACCGGAAGCCACCATTGTGACAAATTTCCAATGTAAACAAACGGAGTGTGAACATGAAAAATGTGTAGAGCTTAATGATGAGAGCAAACTGTGAGGTAAGAATAAGTGAAAACGTAGTTGATACCTTTATGATGGCAATACACACAGATAGAAAAGACGACAGGAAGGAAAACTCACTCAAAAGTTCAAAATATCGGATCACGAGTTACACACAGCCGGCTCAGTCACAGTTAGCTTTGTATTAGGAACACGTACCTAATAACGCGCTGGTCCACCTTTTTGCGCAATCACGGCTCGCAGACGTGATTGCACATATTTTACGAGGTGTCGAACACCCTCTATGCGTAACTTGACCCATGTCCGCTGCAGCAGATCCGTCAGTTCACGCTCATTCCGTGGAAGGGCATCAGCGGTTTTCACTCCGCGTTCTAGTATTTTCCACAAATGTTCAATTGGGTTACAATCATGAGAGCTTGAGGTTGCGCATTTGTTGTCGTGTTCCTCCAACCACTCAGTAGTTAAACTAGCCCTATGACAAGCTGTGTTGCCTTGTTGAAAGATCGAACTGTAATCCGGGAAACCTCCTGCAGATATGGATGGAGATGGTGGGCAAACGGGTCACTGCAGCGTCCACCATTTAGTGTTCTAGGATGATAATCAACTGACCTAGGGTTAGCCAGGAAAAGCTCCAGAGACCAGAACACCACTTCTAGCGAACTATTGAACTCCAACTGTGCAATCATGTGATAGAGTTTCATGCACTTTACGCCATATGTGAACCAGGCCATCAGCATGGTGAGGCAGGAAGCGGGCCTAATCCCTGGAGACAACCTTCCTTCTTCTGTCGAGACTCCATTGCCGACGTTCAATTACCCTTGCAAACGATGTTTGCGATGACCATCATTGGCCTCCAGCTGTAGAACCCTAAGCAAAGTTAGGTACGGAGCATGGTGCATGTGGAAATAGGTCGGACTTCACCGCTGTTGTACTTATGGGTGAGCTGAGTGACTGTTGCACGTCGTTGCTAAGATACCAATAGTTACAACCGACGTTCACCTCTAGGATCAACAACGCGTTGCTGACCAATGTGAACTCTTCTGCCGGATGTCTGTGTATGGTTAATCCAATCCTGCTACACCCTAGTATAGTAGTGAGGGAACAGCCAGCAAATACAGGCACCTGCCCTCCGGGCCCCAAATATCTGGCCGCGGTCACATTGGCTGAAGTCGCCACGGTTCCCTGTTACTGGCATACGTTTGCTGATTACGTACATAGGATAGATGTGCGCAACATTTGTATAGTAGCCGCACGCGACGTTGATAGCATGCGGTACTTCGTTATCGCTCCGAATATGTAAAACGGGAGGATGTTCCTAAGCTAACTCAGTGTATATCATGTAACATTTCACAAATTGTTACAGAATGCGGCAAATCTTATTTATCCTCATCCGTTGCGCCTATCGAGCTATCGTCATAGAATTGTTACCAGCTTCTAAATATTGAGAAGAGAACAGCGTCTCTTAAGTTCCATTTCTGATAAGCCGATCAAAGAGCAAATGCTTGATGTGTCTAGTTTTCTAACATCTCGTGGACATGTGCGAAGAGCAAATGACATTCGAGAAATCGGTACTTTCAAAATTTCGGGAGTTCGAAGTCAGCAAGAAAATATTTAAGATATTAAGTTTCTAATTCCTTCGGCTATCAGGTACAACGCAGCAGGGAATGAAAAGAAAATGATTGAGTTTCTCCAATTCGTGAATTGGGACTGCGGTATATTCTTTACCTAAATCACACGCAAACAAACAGTTCCACCGGATGATATACACTGCCGGACAATTGCTAAGGATGGATGACAATAGCAACAATAGCAAACATAAAATGGAAGGCAGGAAAATGTGGAAATTAGCATAAGTGCGGGATACAGTAAGACGTGTTGTGGGTATGCAAATTTTGGATTGCCGAACTTGTTCGTGACGTCATAGCGCTGATAAGAGATATAAAGGATTTGATGCGTATTGACCGTTGCTGTTCGAACGCAAAGTTGAAAGGGAAAGAATCAATTGACGAACTTGCAATTTTCAGTGTGTTTTCCCGACATCACCTAGATGCCAGGGAGTTCGATGTCACCCACAGTGTTGTTTCAAGGCTTTGGAAATCATTTCAAACAAATGGAGAGTGTAGCAAACGTCACGGGGGAGGTCGTGTTCGCAGTACGACACCTGCAGAAGATCGGTACATAGTGCTGTCAACAAAAAGACACCGGCGCAGCACAGCTAGTGAGGTAGCAAATCAGTTTATGGCTGCTACTGGCAAGCGGATCTCCCGAAAAACTGTCGCCAGACGTTTGCATGAAGGAGGACTATACGCCCACCGTCCTGTTGTGTGCATCCCATTGTCCAGACGTCACCGTACCGCCCGTTTGCAATGGTGCCATCAACATCGCAATTGGACTGATAACGACTGGTCTGCTGTCTTCTTCTCAGATGAGAGAAGATACAGTCTATCGTCTGATTGTCGACGACAACTGATCTGGCGTGATAGTGGTACTGCATATTGTCCAGCAAACATACAGGAAAGGGACCGATATCCGACATGTAGTGTCATGGTATGGGCTGGCATCATGATCAATGGCCGTACGTCCCTCTATGTGCTTCCAACTGGGACTATGACTGGCCAACGATACATTAATGATGTTCTGATACCTCATGTTCGCATGTTCCGTGGTGCTGTCGGTGATAGATTCATTTTCATGGACGACAGCGCAACATGTCATCGAACAGTCGCTGTCCAGGAGTGTCTTGAGAGCGAGGATATTCAACGCCTCGTATGGCCAGCACGTTCTCCAGATCTGAATCCCATTGAAAATGTGTGGGATGCTTTGGGGAGGAGTCTTGCTGGTCGCCAATGCCCTCCAATAAACAAGGACACCCTCATCCGTGCACTGACAGAGGAATGGGATAAATTACCCCAACAGCTGCTTGATAATGTTGTGCAAAGCATGACACGACGTGTGGAATCTTGCATCGCCCTCCTTGGTGGCCACATCCCGTATTGACATCTTACGCCGGAACGCCTGCGGACGGTAATTGCATTTTTTTCACGTTTACGTATTCTGCACAAAATGGCCTGTTTGTCCCTTGAACACGTTCCAAAGCCTTCTGAATTTCAGAGCACAATAAATTGTCTTTCTTGTAATGTCCTGGCATTCTGACATTATTTTATTTCACTTGGCATCCAACAACACTTACTTTCTTATGCGCTATATAGCCGTTTATGATCTGTCCTTAGCAATTGTCCAGCAGTGTATAATTCTGGTGTGTACTGGAAGCAGATAAATGCAAGTAAAATTAAATAAACATGCACAACCTCATCTTATATTAATATTTATTAATTAAGAAACCTGAATTATCTTTAGATAAAAGTACAGACTCTTCTTAAACACGTTGTCTCAATTAATTAATGGGTGATTTAATTCTTAACAGAAGCATGAAAATTCGGAAAAAACCAGCTGCCTAAGAAACAAACGAAACTGTAGAACTAAAATGTATTTTGAGCAGCGAAACTGCATTAATACGAAATTTCAAGAATTTGAACTTATGTTGCGAAACTGAGAATCAAAAAGGCCTCTGTTGGACCTTGGACTTCGTAGAGGCAACCCTGCCGCTGGAGATTGTTTATTGTTAGTGGGTGACACAAGAACCGCAACCGCGATGCGCTGGTGGTTTTGTTTCTGGTTTGCGTCGATGTGCTAGGAGACGAAGTGCGAAGAAGAAAAATGCGTAGTTGCGAAGTGAGAATTGGATAAGGAGTTTTATTTGATTTATTGTATTCCAGCAGGATTATGTGGGAATGACTGTCTTCGTTTGCCATTTGAGAGTGTATTTGCACAGACATCAAAAAAAAAAAAAAAAAAAGGATCCACTCCCCTTTAACTTTGGAACCGTTTGCCGCATATAAACAAGTAACGTACCGTTGGAAAGGATTCGTAGGGAACTATCACATGATGCCAAGAAGCTAATTCACATGCTAATTATCTCTCTATCTCCGAATTTTTCCATATGCTCCTTTTGTTTAGCAATATGCTCCTTTGTTTAGTACATGAAAGGAACCCTAAATCTTAATATCGTCCAAATCGGATGATTCATAGCGAAAATATTTGCAAACAAAGTTAGGGTGATCACCCATAAATCTATATCTGGGAAGCACACCTGGAATGCTTTCTTCCCTGCAAGAACAGCGATAATACTGGAAAGCGTGCATCTTGCCCGAATCTCCGACAAATTGAATACAGAGTACAGATGAGCACAGGATCATGACCGTAATCTGTACAATAACTTGGGCGCAGCCCATCTAGGGACGGGGTTCATTTCCTCTTGTTGTTTTCTTTATAACAACTTCATTTATTCGTGCTAATGATTTGAATTACTATTAGAATAAACAGTATACATTTTTCTAATAATCTAAAACCCGAATTCGTGCAAGCTGAAATTTGTTTTGAAAATTCTTGTTTCCAATCATTACATTTTCTCGAGGCAATAAGTATTCACTTATCACTGAAAGGTTGTTTCATACTAGAAAATTGAAGCAGAACCACGAAATTCGTTTTTTAGCGTCTTTTGTAAAAAAGATCGTGCTAATATTACTGGTTTGTCTGTCCGACAGTCTGTGGACATCATATCTCTGCAAATATTAGTCCGATTTAAAAAAATATTTTTCTATTGGGAAGCTTGAAATGTGCGAAAGATGATCCTTTATTTCGGTTTTATTTTTTATGATGACGAATTTCGCCGCTAGAGGACGTAAATGCAGATAGCGAATTCAAAATATATTTTATTCCATATATTTGCTTCTAAACATCCGATTGAAGAAAACCTTTTTCCTTCCAATTCCATTTCTAGCTAAGACTATTTTAGGTGTACCGATTTTTTGAAGTTAAGCACTGATTTTTCGCTAGGGGACGTAAAACTAAAATGCGTTTTCTTCGATATCTCTGCTTCTAAAACTCCGATTTGAAATTTTTTTCTCTTGTGGATACAGCTACAGATAGGTAGTCTTTTGCATATGACAACTATTTTTTGGTAAAAATTGTTTGGCCACCAGGGGACCTAAGGTTTAATTTTTTGCTTCTGATGTATTTGTAGCAAAATCTGTGCTTCTAAAATCTCGATTGAAAAAATTCGTTCGGGAACCGATACCACTCACATCAATAAACCTTTTCGGAATATATTGTTCTTAAAATAGTGCACGGTTTCTCCTCCAGGAGGAGTAGATGCACGTCATATTTTTGTCAATATCTCTGCTTCTAAGAGTCCGATTCGTAAAATTCCCCCTTTGTTGGACAGAGCTATCTGTACGAAATGTTCTTCACATAAGTTTAAAATTTTCAAGTAACCCATAAAATTTCAGCTGGCTAGCGATAAGATAAATTGCATTTCCCCGATATTTCTGCTTCTGACACTCCAATTTGAAAAATTCTTCCTGTATCGCATACAGCTCCCGATTGAAAATGTTTTGCATATATTTCCTAACGAAAGGTTTGGACCCCAGGGGGCGTAAGTGTTAATTTCTGGTTCTGATATATTTGCAGCAAAATCTGAGCTCCTAAAAACTCAATTGAAAAAATCTTTCGTTGACCGATACCACTCACATCGAATCTTTTGAGAATACTTTCTTCGTAAAATAATGCATTGTTTTTCCGCCAGAAGGCGTAGCGTATATCATTTATTTGCCTCTGAGAGTCCGATTTGAAAAGTTCTTTTTTCCTTGGAGAGCCTTTACACTGCGGAACGTTTCTCATATAATTTCAAATTTTTCTTAATGCACAAGTCTGCCACCAGAGGGCCTGAGTGCACATTTACGTTTACAGCAATATCTGCGGGACTAAAAACCCGATGGAGAAATTGCTGTCTTCCGTCCGATACTACTTTTTATGCAAACACTGCGTGCGTATTTTCTTCCCAAAATAATGTACAATTTCGCATTCTAGGGGGACACAAATATCTGATCTGTTGTCCTCAATACCTCTGCTTCTGCAAGCGCAATTTTTTTTTTGAGGTTTAGCGACCACCGTGAGCAACTCAATGCGCTATAAGCAGTCGCTCGTCCCTAATTTAGGGTCACTGGTTCCAGGGAAGGGAGAGAGCCAGCGCCGTAAGACAAACACAACATCCATGCCCAACCGGGAATTGAACCCGGACCCCTTACGGACGAATGATCAGAGGCCAGCGCCTTAGACCACTGCGCCTCCGGGGCGGCAAAAGCGCAATTTTAAAAAGATTATTTCAACACCGGAAGCCATTTACTTTCTACAACACTTTAGTCTAGTATATGAGAAATTTTACAGTTCACAGTTCTGTCGGTAAGTTGTGTTTGTGTACTTTTGTTTCCAGCTGCATCTTCTCTTGTAAACACCCTATTGAGAAATTACTTTTTTGTACTGTATGCCATTCACGACAACATGGGTGTGGACCATTATCCTCTTTAAATGCACAGATGCTGTAAGGAACAATACATTTCTCTGTTTTTCTCTATCTCTGTTTGCGGGAGACGTAGCTAAAAAGTTATTCTTCTTTAGCATAGCTTTTTCTATGAATAATATTTTAAGCCTGTTTTCAACATTCCCATTATGCAAAATTCTTCCGCTAGAAGGTGTAGAGTTATATCACCTTTCTTTCTGTATTTGTTCTTTTAACTGTTCGATTTGAAAATCTGTTTGTCTTCGATATCCTGGTATGAAAAACATTTTGTGCGCCATTCGTTAATTTTTGTAACATACCTTTTGGCCGCTGTTGGAAGTAATGTAGGTGTTTCTGTTCTCGATGTTTTATCGACTGTAAACATCCGGTTGCTTTTTTCTAACTGATTGTATTGACTTTGAGTAAACCATGAAAAATTTAATTCGCGTCAGAAAGGATTCAAAAGATGTGCTCACTACAACTGAAAATTCGATGTCATCATTCTATTTACTTCAAATATTTGGAAAGTACAAATATAAGAAACGAGGATGTATTAGGTGTACAAATAAGTTTTAAAGCGTTTTAAGACAAGGCAACATGTAATTTGAGAGAAAACAACACCTTTACGAATCAAAATATGCACCGCCATAACCAATCTCCTTCCGCCATCGTCAGGAAGCTGACGAATTCCAGCCATGAAGAATACTTCGTCGTGTGACGCGATAAAGTCGTGAACCAATTTTTGTACTTCGTCATATGTCCGGAACGTACAGCAGACAAACCATATTGCATCGATCGTAACAAATGATAGTCTGAACGGGCTATGTCGGGACTATACGCCGAGAGATCCAAAACTTCCCGCCAAGCGTCAATAACGTTTCCTTGACCAATTTCACGGCATGCGGCCTAGTGTTGTCATGCTGTAATTTCATGGCACGCGGTCCTTTGCCTATGATTGGACGTTTCCAACATATTTCCTGGTTAAGTCGCAGCAATTGATGCTTGCAGCGACCAACAGCAACAGTCTGGCTCTGTTCCAATAGTTCATAATACAGCACACCCTTCATATCCCACCAGATGCACAGCAGAACTTTCTTGGAGTGAATATTGCGTTTTGGTGTCGCAGTCGTTACTTCACAGGGGTCTACTCAGTGTTTTTCGCGTTTGGGATTGTTGTACTATATCCACTTTTCATCACCCGTAACGATTTTTCACAGAAAAGACTTTCTGCTTTGTTTATTCAACAGATTCAAACACTTCATGGCACGCTCATCCTTGTTCATCTGGCTCTGGTCATGTGGCACCCATTTTCCTTCCATCTGAATCTTTCCCTTTGCGCGTAACCGATTAGAAGTAACTTGCTGAGTTACCCCAAGTTGATCAGTCAGTTATTTTTGCGTTTGAGAGGAATCTTCATCCAGCAACGCTTGCATTTCCTCATGTGCAACTTTCTGCGGGGCGCCGCTACGTTCTCGGTCGCTAACATCAAAATCACCTGCTTTAAACCCTCTAAACCAAAACTCACGTGCTTTTCGATACAATATTCTCCCCCAGAACAGAACAGATCGATGCACATGCTTTTACAGCACGTTTTCCTTGATGAAATTCGTAACGAATGTAGTGTCGAATAAATGTAGTATCGCTTGCCATCTTTCATCTACCAAAGTGCAAGTATGTTTGACGGTTGGATAAACTTCAGTGTCACATTTTATACTCTGGACCAGTTACGGTCACATGAAAATAACGCGGGGGAATGTCGGATGTGTAAATTAGCGGTATACGTCACACAAAAACGCTTTAAAACCTATTTCTACACCTAATAAATATAAAATATAACTGTAAATATGCATAAAACTGTATGCTGCTTGTCATTGGTCACGTATTACGAAAACCAGCTGAAAAGTCCAGATTCAAGCCGGGCACAGACACACATGAATAAGGAGTCCAAATACTTAGTCGAAATTTGGGCAGGGAATGGTTCGACCTTATGAAATAAACCTGCAAATATAGTTTGTGCTGTACTCTGATATATATGCCATGGAACATAAAAGGACTGGCGCAGATGTTAACCAACTGAATGGATAGCAGATGAATGTCTGTGTGCACCAAATGACACATGACATGTTTGATGTCAAGTTTTACTTAACCAAAACCCACTATTTAAGTAAGTTAGTGCACTGATACAGTTAAAATGATGCAGACGCTTGAGCCATGCCCTACTTCGAAAATGTCTTTTCTAGCTGTCCGTGGTATTTCGGAATATATAGCACATCAATGTGTTACGACAGTGCTTCCACGAAGTGTTCCGAATGTATTATGTAAAAATATTGTCTTCTATCATAAAACATCTTGTGGAGGAGAGATTATTTTTAACACATGCAGAGAACATCGATAACACATACACATTCGGAACACCTTGGGAACATATGAGGAACGCATTGATCACTCTGTTTTGGAAATGCCTTTCACAAAATTTTACGAAAGTGTGCGATCTATTCGAAGTGATTTGTTACTTGGTTTTTTCCAACTCAAAAACTCACTTTGCTTTCATAGTTATTGGGCTTAACACACGAATAAATGGGAACTGCTATGTCTTGTAATTTAAATTTGGTCCTCTGATATTAATTCTACGTGACAATCTAAAACAATATAATTTTCTTTACTTGAACGTATGAACGTTTGTCCCATTTTGTAGCGTACAGCGCACGTGCGTGCCACTTTGCTTTGTTGTCATAGAAACAAAGACCAATTTTTAGCAGCTTCTGGTGTGACGCCACCTCATCTAAATCATTCTAACATGATGTCACATATGCATTACGTCCCATGATCACATTTTTGGAACAGAAAAACGCTACGTCAGGAAGTTTGGATCTACTTTGTCGTTCATAAACGACATATATAATTTTTCGTTTAGAATCCCATCGTATGAAATTTATTTTTAAGATTTCCCTTGCGAACCTAAAATGTTTATTTTAGATTGTCAAACCAGTTTCTTTTCTCATTTAAGTCAACAAATTGTGAGTTCTAATAGAGTAGGTAACAGGATATTTTTATTATTTCATGCGTATGCTGAAGAAACATGATTGGGAACTTTCTTTTTCCTTTTTCCTTAAACTACGGAATTCTCAGAGAATAACTAGATTTTTTTGGCAGAGTATAACCAGATATTATTTTAATTATATTTGTAGCAGAAATGAAAAAGAAAGAAAAAGGAAAGAAAAGAAAACATATTTTTTGTGGTTCTGCGCATGAGCTACCATAGCATTTTAACATTTGCAACTGCAGAGTTCTAAATTTCCGAAGATGCTTTTATTAATTTAACGCTTTTCTGCTATCTGGCAAAGAGCAAGAACAGGAAAACGTAATTGCTTTCCATCTGCGTGATTTTTCTTTTAATTTTTTTTTTACAGTGCATGAAACAATGCGCGCTTTAGGGCCACTATGCCTTTTATGAGAGGTTTTGCAAGACGGGAACCACTAAAAAGGCTTGCTATCACGCGATTTCAGCGTCAAATGTCAGAAATATTACAACTGGCTTTAACTTTTTTTTTCATATATTTCATGAGCTGCCTATAGAAACATCTGATGTGCGGCGAACAAACACTGGGAAAATGCGATCGGTAGCCGATTTTAATTGTCGAATCCCTGACTGAACCGATAATGCTGTTTTTTTCTCCAAATAGTATAACTGTACTAATTATCAGAATTTCTTGGAGTAGAATAGAAATAAAACTTTCATGTTTTATTTCTATTCTACACAAAGAAATTTGGATCATTACTATAGTTATACTATTTGGAGTATAATTGGTGTACGGTTCGTACTTATTAACTGCTTTTTTTTATTGCTGCAATGTTCATGAAAAATAATTTCACAGTTGGACATCACAACCAAAAAAAAAAAAAAAACAATACCTGATTATTAAAAAAAATACACATCTTATTTTCCCCCGTTATTATTGACGGGCTTTCACCTAGTCAGTTATAATTGAATTGTAACATTGATACTGCTTTCTGTAGTTCACTGAGATATATTTAGTTAAAACCTTATTTCTGCGAGGTTATCTGTCCACACATTCACTTACGGAAATGTAGCGTGGCATCTAGTTTGACCTAAAGCTAGAATTAAACTAACTGTAGCTCTGCTTAGGTATTCGCTGTATTTTAACCTGAGGAGACATACCAGTAGACATGTTCTGCGGCATTGTGGGACACCAGGAACAATATACAAAAGTCAGATATGTAACTAATAAAGAAAAAAATATGTAACTTCACGAACTACGTCGTAAGTTAAGTTATACCTGTGCAAAATTATTAATTTATAATGTTCACCATTAAAAGTGGCAATTGTGAATTTAGTGGTATAATAACAGATTCCGCATCCCATGGTTTTCTTCCTTGCAACCGAACTCAGTATCAGTGTCACTGAAAAAAAATTATCGAACAACTAAGCCCAGTTTTTATTAATGAATCTATAGAAATCTTTAAGTTTCATTCACTGTAAAGACGGAAAACCTCTATTTTTTATCTTCATAAACGTCTGCGTAGGCCATAAAGTTGCCAATATAAAAGCCTCATTCCGTTTGAAGGGAGCGAAATTTGATACTTTAAAATACGAATTGTTCTGTTACACACACACTGTCTCTCTTTTACACAGACATACAGAAAACCTTGAATTTAAATATTGCATGCTTATTCATTAAACGTTTTGTCATATTTCAGAAAACAGGTTTGACATTCTTAGTTGATACAAGTGGTGTCATTCTAGGAACGATACTGGAGCTAAACGGCCATTTTCTGACGCAGAGTTTTTCTGGGGATATGCAGATGTTTCAGATGAGGCGATATAGAAAAGAAAAATAGAAAAATATTTTAACAAGCTGTTGTGACGTACCACTGAGTTTACACAAGAGTCAAAACGTCAAGTTGCAGCGACAAGCCAAAGTCGGTGTAGTTCATCGGGAGAACAACTGACTTCGGAGCGAAGACACATGATATTTAATCCCACCATCAGCAGTGGCTCACGAACGAAAAACAAATCTTCTCGGCGTGAAATTCGAGAATAATGTGTAATGTTTCTAACACGCATAGTCTAGAATTAATGAGAATTCCTAGTTCTGCAATGAATTATCCTTCAAGCATAGTTTGCGGTGGACCTGGAACTCGCGATTTCGTACCCCTGCCTTTCTCAAGGGGGGATGTATGTGCGGTACCACTGAGGTAATGCAAGAGCCAAAACAGCAAGTTGCACGATAAGGAAAAGTCGGTGTTGTTCAGTTGGGAGAATAACTGGTACCAGAGAGAGGAGTCGTGGGTTAGAATCTCACTACCCGGAAAAGGGCTATATTTTTACATTCTCTTGCATTCACTTAAATGAAAACTGTCTTGCATTCCCTTAATCTTAAACTAAGATAGTATCTAAAATCATCTTGGAAGTCTAAAACTCCAAAAGATAAATACAGTTACTGCATAATCTTTTAAACATTTTCCTGAGTATGGCAAAAAAAAAAACAAGTTCTGGAATTCAAATATGACATCAAAATGCATGTGAAATAGAAAACTCACTTGCAACAATTGTATTGTAATTTTAATGTCCAATTTAACGGTCTTCTTTTTTAGTTTGAATTAATTTTCCTCCTTTCTCTTTAATGTACCCACTGTAGATAAAATGAATGACGAATATTATGTTTTCCGAAAGGTGTTAACTGAAGCAATTAAAGAAAAATGCGTGATGATCAGATACTGCGAAGGATCTACATACTTCAATGTTTTTTGGGATTCTAGAGACTTGAGACAGAAATAATATATTCACAGTTTAAAAGTAATCGAGAGAGTACCCTGGTACTCTTTCCAGATGATTTATACTATGCATCTTTCGTGTGCCAAGATCTTTATATGGTTGTGAAATCAATCCAGCAATTCGAGAGTATAGATTTATTTACGTACAGCACACTGCATTTATTCGCTTCACTCAGGAACACATCGAGCTCCAATCCGGTACATACTAAGTGGAATTAAATCATAACAGTAAGAATAAATCGTTCTTCCCACGTTTAAGCAACACATAGCAACCGAAAAATTGTCATTCGGTCACCGATAGGGATCCGAATCCCAGATATCTCGATATCTAGCGGAGCGCGTTAGCCTTACACCACGGTGGCCAAAAATCCACGGCGTTATGTGTGTTTTTCTGTCAGCTTCTGACATCATAATACCATAAGATGGGCTCAGCTGCTGACACGTCTCCATCTGGTGAGCATTAACGGCACTGTCTATATATTATTATAGAAGTTAAATCCAACAGGCGAGATCCAAAGTGGAAATCCTCCAAATACGTGGCGTCAGTGAATAAACAAAGATATCGCTATTGCCACGTTTAAGCAACACATAGCAACCGAAAGATTGTTATTCGGTCACCTCTGGGGATCCGAATCTCATATCTCTCGATATCTAGCCGAGCGCGTTAGCCTTACATCTGGGGCTCGGATCCCCAGCGGTGACCGAATAACAATTTTTCGGTTGCTATGTGTTGCTTAAACGTGGAAAGAGCGATTTCTTTGTTTATTCACTGACACCACGTATTTGGAGGATTTTCATAACAATAAGATGAACTAATTCCTGACATTTACACCCCTGTCATGTTGTGCGTCATTTTAAAAATATCATCAATAACATGTAACCGCCTTTGGGAGTGGATCGAGAGGAAGCCAAATTTTGCTACGAGTCGAGAAAATCCATAGCATCAAAATGCATTTTTGTAATGACTTTTATCACATTTATCATCAGGTTCTCGTAATTTTCGCAGATTTCAATGAGATATTGTTCGTTCTTGTAAAACGTGGTGAAATAATTTTCGGTGATAGTTTAGTAAAATGTATTGCTGAGCAACATTGAACTTAACTATTGTTGCGTCACTTCATGGGGCACGATGCTACACGATCAGATTTCAACAGTGGTTTTGAAAATGACGCACCGTAACCCATTTTCTTTACATCGAATGTTTTTTACTTGGGATTTTCTTTACTACTGTGGGGAAAGTTGCACATCAAAAATTAGGTATCGACTTATTTCAGTCGTTTATTCACACCCAGTGCAAGTCAGCAAGATGAAGTTTATGAAGCCAAAATACTCTGCACTTCACTCACAGATAAATGCATGGAAAAGGTTTACAGGTACAATTGAAACCCATAAAGCTTATATATCGATCATTTAATTATTCAAATAAAAACATAATTTTAAAGTCGTTTTCTTAATAATTGTCAGAAACGTACTGCTTAAAAGTTTAATCTATGCTTTCGAAGTATAAACTTTCCTATCTTCTTACTATATAAAAAAGGCAAGACTTGCGACCACGTGAATCACTTTTTAACAATAAACAAACAACTACGTACGCTGTTTAACAGAAGAAGACGAACACCGCTGTTCACACCGTGTTATATGTAACCGTTCCTGTTTAATGTTGTGTTTACATCTTTTTTTCTTTCGTTCGAAGTTAGAGTTTTTTTCGGGTGTCATGGAAGCGGAAGCACACAAATTTGTTTTGTTTTTTTTCGGGTGTGATGGAAATGGAAGCACACAGTTGTAGTTTGTAAGATGTTTTACTTTACTGCCAGTTAGTAAGGAAAGGACGAACGTTACTGTCCTTCGCGAACTTGACTGTTGTTTTAAACCTCGCCTATGCCGCGTCAAGAAATAAAGTTACCTTTCTCATTAGATGAAGAGGTTAGAGCTAAACACCGCAAAGACAATTACGATCGAGAAAGGTAGCAACAACGCACTACAGTCGAAAGACAAGAAGCTAACCGCCGCAATGCCGAATATGCCAGATAAAAAGAGACAAAAATGCAGTGCAATTGAAAAATATACTGATATTCGACGTTTGCGTGATCGTCGAAGTAATATGACGCCGCAACGTATTGAAGCTGAATCTCAGCTCATGAGAAATGTTCATATTGCAGAAGAACAGAATATGACCGCCGAACAATTTTGCTATATAAAAGGCAAGACTTACGACGACGTAGATCAATTTTTAACCATAGACAAACAAGTACGTACGCTGTTTAACAGAAGAAGACGAACATTTATATTCCGATGTTCACACCGTGTTTTCCGTAACCGTTTGAAGTTGAAGATTAGAGCTACTATCATTCTCCTGAGAAACTTCAATACACAACGAGGTTTATGCAATGGAAAAAGACTGATTGTTAAAGAACACAAAGCAGCCCTGGTGACGCAGTGGTCTAAGCGATGCCCTCTGATCATTCGTTCGAAAGGGGTTCGGGTTCGAATCCCGTTGAGGCATGGATGTTGTGTTTGTTTTACGGCACTGTCTCTCTCCCTTCTCTGGAACCAGTAACCCTAAATTAGGGACGGGCGACTGCCTATAGCCCATTGAGTTGCTCACGGTGGTCGTTAAACCTCCAATAAAAAATTGAACCAAAACCCAATTTGATCATTGCAGAAGTACCCACAGACTCAGCATATGGTAAAAGGGTTTTTATTCCACGAATGGACCTCGCACCTACTGCTAGAGACCTCCCATTCACATTACGACGACGAGAATTTCCTGTAAAATTCGCCTTTGCCATGACTATTAATATATCTCAAGGTCAAACACTCGAGAAAGTGGGTATCTACCTTCCTGAAACAGTGTTCAGCCATGGACAACTTTATGTTGCATTGTCAAGAGTTCGACGGTTTGATGATGTCACAGTTAAATGGCCAGAACGAGGCAAAATACTTTCAGATTCCGAAAACATATTTACAAAACATATCGTGTACAAAAATATTTTCCAACGGCGTTGACTTAATTGATAAATGCTAAAAAAAATACAAAAACGAACAAGTATACACCCCCCCCCCCAAAAAAAAAACACGGGGTAGCACGCGAAAGAGCGCCCACGTCCCTTACCAAGGGAGGATTATCCGGCAAACGCTTCCGTATTTTGTATTTCTATGCATGAACAATGAAGCACATCAAGGGTGTGTTTCAATGTACACTTATTATTTACTATGACTCTGCAAAATATAATAATAAACACTTGAACAGCAATAAGTGATTTCTAGAACCCGTTGTATTCTTATCTTAACGGGCTTTACAGCTAGTTTTAATATATTCGAGGAATGTTTGTCAAACAAATAATATCAATTCTACTGTCTCGAAGACATGTGTAACTCATATTTCAAATTGACTAGAGCATAGTACTTTTCTACAAATTACAGTGAGTAGCTATTCACTCCTTTGAAGTGTTAAGTGATTAACGAGTTATGGAGATTTAAGAGCACGCGTTTAGCATCATGCTATGCTATATTTTACACCATATTATTGGTGAATTTGCTTTTGGGTTATGATTCGACTGTGTATCAGCACCTAAAGTTTTATATTTCCTGTACACTACAGGGAAGATTCATATTCGTAATATTCCGAATTATGATTACTTTTTAAATGATTTATATAATGAAAAATTAACAACAGCGTCATTGCGGCAATTTGCATTTCGGTTTCATGCACCAAACAAAGGTATAATGAGAGGTCGTATGAGAGATGGCTTCAGAGCTTACGTGGTGATATGCATTTTCCAAATAACTCTCAACACAAACCCATACAATTAAATTCAAGGGATGAAAGGGTCGACGAAAAACAGGGCGTCATTTCGAACGTGACGGCAATGAAAAATGTTTTGGAACTCATTAGCCCTAGATGTACGATTGTTCATAATTAACTCGGAACACGAAACCTTGGAAAAAGATACACCATGGTAGTTTCAATAGAGTAACGGACAGTAAACCACATTTCGCAATGAAAACTTTGAACTTCAGAGCAGTTTAAAAAAAACGACACGAACTTGATTTTCACCTGAAACGAATGGGGAAGGAAATGAAACATCGAACATGCTTTCCAGGAATCCAGATTTTTAATGAGAACACTAAGGCATTTTCCGCTTTTAAACAGCCGGTGTAAAAAAGAACGTTTCCGCCTCGCCTGGTAATTTACTCATAATCCTTCGGCCATTGTTTGATATTTTATTCATTATGAAGGGGAGTAATTATGTTGAAAATCAGAGCTTTCCCTATCGTACGTGACAGGTCATTCAAAAGAAGTTGCATACGCACATTTTTTCTTCCAGCGTATGATGATCTGTTTGTAAACTATATCACATATCCTCCAGATCTGCAACCCCAGCGCTGCTTGACAAATGACGTTATTAGTTACTGTTTACAGTTTATTGGATATCTAATAGGACGATTTGTAAAGTTTTCAGTTGTTCCTGGATTCAGAAATATTACACTGGAGGCACTGCAGATCATGAATCCATATAGGCTTGGTATCAAAGCAACACTGGTAAAAAAACAGAAAAATAAAGTCAGGTTTAAATCTTGATACACAGATCTTACTAAGTAGTCGACAATCTGGGTATATTCACATTTGCGGATATATTCGATCTGTGTAATAGCCCATAAATCAAGTTGTTCTTCAGTGTAACGTAACCGCAGAAATTTGAAAACCTCATCGTCCTGGAACGGGAATCGAACCCTCAATTCCCGATTCGCGCTCGAGTATGCTAACCATTGCCCCACACCGGACAACGAAATCCAAACAACTGAGGCTTCGAGCGCAAATCGGGAGATGCGGGTTCGATTCTCGTTCCAGGACGATGGAATTTTCCAATTTCAGCGGTTACGTTACATGGAAGAACAGTTTGATTTATGTCAGTATTAACTATTCCACGTCTTTTCAACTTGATGTGTAATCGCCCTTTGGAGCGACGTAAGGAATGATAGGTTCCTGTGGCAAGGTCCTGTAGCTGCTCATTTTTAGGTCCTGCGTTCACCTCTTTCCCGTAGCTAATCATTCAAAATTAGATATGCGCAACTTTTGAGTTAGATGATAAAGAAAGATTGTCAGATTTTGTTTGCAACTAAGAAAATAAACAAGAAGTAAGCAACCTGGTAAGAACTTCTGAAATGTTCAAAAGGAATAAAAAACATCAGGGTCATAATGTTTGTATAACAAGTGGAGGGAATGAAAAACATCAGCGTCATAATGTTTGTATAGCAAGTGGAGGGAATGAAAAACATCAGTGTCATAATCAAAAGGAATGACAAATATCAGGGTCATAATGTTTGTATAACAAGTGGAGGGAATGAAAAACATCAGGGTCATAATCAAAAGGAATGACAAACATCAGGGTCATAATCAAAAGGAATGACAAACATCAGGGTCATAATGTTTGTATAACAATTGAGAAAATTTTGGAAGGCGTTTCTAAAAATCCAAACTTTGTAATGTTGTACACCAAGCTCTTAAACTCGCAGCTCACACTAAAAGAAGATGGTGCAAGAAAAATGGAAAATAATCTTTTTTCTCAGAGCAACTAATGTGTGTATGCTTTTTGTTTTGTTTTGTTTTTTATGAACTTGGTGCCTCACATGCAGAAAATTTGAACGAAGAACAATTTTCATCGGAACAAAGAGGTAAATATGTCACGGCGTACGCCCCGAACTATTCAACTTGAAAATACGTCATGCGGGGTCATAATTTACCTTGGTTGTGGCGATGAGCATATGCGATACGGCGTGCAAGTTTGAAGCAATGAAGGCGATTTATCAAAGTCAGAATGCACTGGTGAACCGTCGCAGCATGAAATTAATGATCGCTTAATTTCTCATTTAAAGCCAAGTTTTATGCTTAATTGCATCATTATTACTTCACCGCAAGGTACGGAATTCGGTTAAATCTCATGTAAACAACTCAATGTATAGAGTGCCATTGGTCCTGATTATTTGCTGAAATACTTTCACTGTAGGGTAAGCGCAATAAAACGGACCGGGCATGAATCGCGAACAGGCTTCTTGGAAAAAGATACGCTACTAATAATTACACGAATCTCACTTTAGTCAATTTGGCGGACACCCAAAATCTATAATTTAAACTGTTTCTCGTTAGAATAATAAAAACCTTCATTCACCGGTGTATGTGAATTATATGCGTTATTTTCTCGCTTGGGAATACAAGATGGGGCATAAAAATGAAATGTGGAACATCAATATCTCTGTAAGGAAGTACGGAAACAGATGAAATGGTACTTTAGAATGATATAAGCTCAATAATTTACGGACAGATCATTAGGTTAAATAAAATCCGTTAGTGAAAACCGCAAAGGGATAATCTCTAAATCACTTGGAAGGCCCAGCAACTCATTAATATATAGCATACAGATGCAGAAATTAATTTTCGCCGCAAAGATGAAAGTTAATTCCAGCCTTTCTGTGTTAGAAAATAAAATCCTTTGTTGTTTCAGGAAGCTCCTTTAGTTCCCGCGATTAAATATACAGCAGCACAATGAAAACATTTCCCGTTTACGCTGTAATCTACGGATCTTTTGGTAGCATCGGTGCAGTATTTTGAAATGCCAATTAAGGTTTACGTATATTCCTAATTAATGTGTTTGATATTTTTAATAGGCAGTGACATGATCCAATTATTAATCAACAGTGTGACAAAGATCAAATAAAACTATCATTCTTCAAACACACGCAGTGAAAACTGAATTAAGATAAATTTCAAGATTACGCGAGAGGTCTAAATAATTCTAATGCTATGGTAACTTCATTCTACTGCCAGGGTACTTAGCTGTCTCTTTCAGACGGTATATGTTTTTAAACAAATCGACTTATTTCCGGAAATTTCAATGCATTACTTTTAATACGAAGACAATTTGGAATCGAAACTCGTAAAACTTTTTGATCTCGCATACAAGGTTTTTGATGAACCCCTCGCAACTTTGGGATAGCGCTGCACACCCCACCATCCACTTTTCATGGTCTTTTGAAAGTGCTATGAATTACGGTGTTCAGTTATTATACATCACGGATCTTTTGTCTCCCAGTATAGTCATGTATCAATGGGACAGGGGAGTGATCCTATCTAACCAGAATATGATTACATTTTAATCCTGACCAAAAGTATTGCAACTTGACCCCAAATTCTTTCGATTTGGATTAAAACCATGTTTTGTCTCAGTGGTGTTCTATAGTAAAAGAAAATGCATAAACTTCTCTGTATATACACCGATAATCCAAACCTTTATGACCAACGCGTCTTTATGCAAATCGAATTAACTGAATGTACCCGACGGCGTGTGTGAAGGTCATGAAAATGTGTATATGTACATAACACCTGATACTGAGCTCTTTTAATCACTGTTATAACTCTTCTTCAGGTGGTAAAGACACATGACTTAAACAATTCGAGAATGGCCAAATTGTAACTGCCAGACGACTGGGTCACCGAATTTCCGAGACGGCAATGCTTGTGGGGAGCTCACGGTCAGCAGTGGTTAGTACTTTCAACAAGTGAGTAAAATCATGCAATGCATTGTTTATAATACGCTTTCCAACATACCAGAAATCATTACTCAAGTTATCCCTCAAGTTATGAGAATAATGGCTGTGAAATAAATCTCGGTACTGTGCCGTGACCTTTGATCTCATTTCGATGATATTCAACAGAACCAGTTTGGTATACCTCCGAAATAACATGATAAAATTTTGTCGCAATCGAAGCATTTTTACGTACGTTATGATGCATAAGGGCTATGGAATAGATCCCGCTCCTGTGTCCTAACCTTTGACCCCATTTCGCCCATTTTCAATAGAATTCGTCCCCAGGCAAGACCCTACAACATACTAACATTTCATCCAAATCGAAGCATTTTTACGTAAGTTATGACGCATAATGGCGATGGAAGTGATTCCGCTTCTATGTCCTGACCTTTGACCCCATTTTGCCCATTTTCAATAAGGTTTGTCGCCAGGTGGCCCCCTACCACATGCTAAAATGTCATCGAAATCAAACCTTTTTTACATTAGTTATGACGCATAAGAGCAGTGGAATGGATCCCGCTCCTATGTACTGACCTTTGACCCCATTTCGTTCACTTTAAATAAGGTTCCTTCCCAGGTGATCCCCTACCAGATACTAAATATTCATCGAAATTGAACGATTGTTACGCGAGTTATCGTGCGGACGGACATACGCACACAACGCGTGACGTAATGAGGCAGATGGCAATCGCGACCAATCTGCTTGCCGCAATAGTGTGACGTCATAAAACTTTAATAGGATCCACACACAACGCGTGACGTAATGAGACAGATGGCGTGACCGCGCACCAACATTCTCAAGCTGTGACGTCATAAGATTTCTAAGCATTGGTAACATTAATGGAACAACGCCATCACTAAAAATGTTATAATTCGGGGTGGTTATTTAACCCCCTAAACAAATTCTCCTAAAGTCGAGATCAAGCTAAATCGATTTCTAGTACCAGAAAACGGTAGGTTAATGACTTTCATCAAAATTCTTAGAGCCGTTTTCAAAATAAAATGTACATACATACATACATACAAGAATTGCTACTTTGAGGTGGACGTCAAGTAATTTGGCTTCCTATACTTCCAATGGAAAAACTTCTGTACACATTTTTCTTCACAATTAATGCGTTCCCAAGGATGAAAATTTGAACATCGATTAAAATATCTTCATTTTATAACTTGCAATACTTAATATTTTCTAAAACTTAACCATAATTATGCAATCCAACATTCTTTTGTCCACTGACGTCATCAAAGTACAGGTCGCGCCATCTTTTCTCTGGTTTCAACTCCACCAAAGGAAAAGTTATTGATTTTTAATATAATTATGGTTATGTTTTAGAAAATATTAAAATTTCCAAGTTATAATATGAAGTTATTTTAATCGATGTTCAAAGTTTCATCCTTGGGAACACATTAATTGTGAAGGAAATGTTTACAAAAGTTTTTCCATTGGAAGTATAGGAAGCAAAATTACTTGACGTCCACCTTAATAATATGGGATAAGGGCAATGGAATGGACCGCAATCCTATGTCCCGACCTTTGACCACAATTCGTCCATTTCCAATAGGGTTCGTCCCTACGTGGTCCCCTACTACATAATAAAATTTCATCGAAATCGAACCATTTTTACGCACGTTATGACGCATAAGGGCAATGGAATGATTCCGTTCCTACGTCTTGACCTTTGACCCCATTTGTCCCATTTTCAATAGAGTTCGTCCCCAGGTGGTTCTCTACCATATACTAAATTTTCATCGACATTGAACCACTTTGTACGCCAGTTATCGTGCGGACGGACGGACGGACGGACAAAGCTGGAACATATACGCTTCTTCAACCTACTGTTGGAAAGTGTAAAAAAGTGGTCCGAGAAGATCTTCCAATCATTGTTATAACTCTTCTTCAGGTGGAAATGATAGATGACTTAAACAAGTTCGTGAATAGCCAAATTGTAACTACCAGACAACTGGGTCACTGAATTTCATAAACTGCAAGGCTTGTGGGGTGCTCACGGTCAGCCGTGGTTTGTACTTTCAAAAAGTGGTCCGAGAATCATTGTTATAACTCTTCTTCAGGTGGAAAAGACAGATGACTTAAGCGAGTTGGAGAAAGACCAAATTGTAACTGCCAGAGAACTGGGTCACCGAATTTCCTAAACTGCAAGGCTTGTGGGGTGCTCACGGTCAGCCGTGGTTAGTACTTTCAAAAAGTGGTCCGAGAAGGTAAAAACCACCTGCTGCCGGCAAAGTGTGGGAAGACCAGGGCTCGTCAATGCTAAAGGTGAGGTAAGGCTATCCCGTAAGGTATGAGCCAACAGAAAAGGGTACTGTAGCGCAGCTCGCCGGTTATTTGAATCCTGATGCATCATGTGGGCGACCAGGTGCGCGTGCGTCGTTTACCTGGAGAAGTGCTTGAACCAGGATGCACCGTGGTACGAAAACAAGCCTGTGGATGAAGTATACTGCTTTGGGCAATGTTCTGCTAGGAAATCCTTAGTCCAGGCATTCATCTGCAGGAAATTAA
The DNA here is from genome assembly GCA_039090855.1 of Macrothele yani. Taxonomy (NCBI): domain Eukaryota; kingdom Metazoa; phylum Arthropoda; class Arachnida; order Araneae; family Macrothelidae; genus Macrothele; species Macrothele yani. Next base: position 11,106,851 of record CM077017.1, read on the forward strand.
GACGTCTTCCACCTACCTAGGCATCATTGCAGACTAGAAATATCCTTTCATGACAACTGTATTTCCTTTTTCAGCCGCCGCTGTGGAAGTGAACCACAGAACTCTCGATATCTAGCCGAGTGCGTTACATTTACACCACGGTGGCCAACAATCCACAATGCTATGTGTATTTTTAAGTCAGTTTAAACAGCAACCGAAAAATTGAAAAACAATTTTTCGGTTTGTGTGTGTTTCTGGAACGTGGAAAGAGCGATGTATTTATTTATTTACTGTCGCCACGTATTTGGAGGATTTTCAACTGTATATCCCTCTAGTTGTGCGTTCTTTCACAAGGATAGTGTTCCATAACACCCTCACCGGATTGTTAGAAAATAGTTTGGGGAACATATGGAAGATTTCCACGTATCACCTTGGCCTCCAAATTCCCAACGTCAATACAATTGGGCATCTGTGGCCTGTGCTGGACCGGCATATCCCATCTGCGGCGGCTCAACTACATAACTCGCAATAGTTAAAGGATCTACTGATAACATGATGAAACCAGGTACCACAAAACACCTGAAGAAATCTTGTAGCGTCTATGAATCGTTGGTAAGAGCTGCTTTAGAGACCCGTGGAGGGCCAACATTATATTAGGCAGGTGGTCATTGTGGTTTGGCTCCTCGACGTACGTGTGTTACTTTAATCAAGAATTTTCCTTCATTGTCTAACAATGAAAGAACATTTCGCAAATCTTTACCTAAAGGTAGGCCATATTTCTAACTAATTTCTGAGTATGTAATGCCTTGTGCTGTAAGAGCTTGGAAGATGAAAATAATTGGAATGCATCTTGACCGGTGGAGTTAAAACTTTGTAATCAAAATCTTGTATAGAAAGCTAGGCCGTTAGTAATGTGAATTATGTTCAGATCTGTTTGCAGCAGAGGAAAATCCACATTTCTGAAGCTTATGATTCGAGATATTCGTCATACTATTACGATGTCCAGAGCTTTTTGATCCAGACAGACGAGAACATGCGTTTTGGTGTTTATAGAGGTGCAGCGTTCTATACTGCTTGTAGCTTTCAGTAGATTACTGAGGACTTCCTCTTCTTATCTACTCTCTCTCTCTCTCTCTCTCTCTCTGGAAGTGAAACAAAGTCATTCAAATAAATTTCATACAGACTTACTTTTACTATGTACTGTATATTCTATCAACATCGTATAAGCACCCAAGTAGCACATGACGTTTAAAGAACGTCGCATTTCGGTTGCAAAAGTTGATATTTGGTCTTCCGTACAAAGACTATGTTTGATAAACGTTTGTTAAATGTTACATCCGTTACCGTTGCGATTTTGTCACATTCATTATGTTTGCTAAACGTTGCATTTTCGTCATGTTAGCAAGGTCACAGCTAATCTTTGGCGTGACATTACATTCAGGCAAAAAAGAACTAAATATACTGTTGATAAAACAGTAAGCTTGTGTATAATTGATAAAGATTTTTGAATTCCTCCTTTTTTTTGCTTATACGACTAGAAGCTTTTATTCCATTGGTTTTAAAGCAGCTTCTCGTCTGCGGCTGCGTCGTTCTCTCAAAGAATATAAACGCTTCGCGTGGTTCTCTGACCTGCTGTGACGTCACTTTTACTACGGACGGTGACTTATGGCGTCCAGCGCTGCATGGATAAGAGTCTCTACCTAATCGATGGATTTTATCGTTCTTAAAAGGCAAGTTCTTTTCCTGTTTCAATTCATAGGCTTCGATTTCGAACACAATTCATGTATTCGTTTCGTAACTCGTGGAGATTCCCGTAACACGTGAAGACATTCATGTATTCGTTTCGTAACTGGTGGAGATTCTCGTAACACGTGAAGACATTCATGTATTCGTTTCGTAACACGTGGAGGTAGGCTTAACACGTGAACACATTCATGTATTTTCTTAACAGGTATATATATCATCGACTGCATTTTAAACTAGAAGTAGTAACGAATTTGTTAGATTTTGGGATCTAAACACAGCTGCTTCGTTTTTAATTTTGTATTTTAGTGAAAGAGTACCAAAAATATATTTCAAGGAAATGAAATTTTAGACCTTTTCATTTTTATGAGCTACTGAATATTTGTTTAGATTTTTAAATAACAAATGCAGCTAGTTGTAAAAGAAATTCTAATTCTTTAAATGTTTAGAGAGCGATATTGAATTTATTCTTAATTCCTCAAATGTGCTTCCATGTGCCTCTGTGTAGCAAACATTGTTACAAACGCAGCTTATTGGTATGTTAGTTATAAAGGATACTCTATATTGCTGTTATCATTAATTGGATCAGCATTTCTTAGGGCTCATTCAGCCAGTTTGTTTGCAAGAAATATATTGGGTGTAGAGTAACAGAAACGGAATAAGCTGTTGGAGAGATACTTATTAAATCCAGAAAGCTTAAAAAAAACTCAAAACCCACCCTGTACAGAGTCCTGTGGCCAAGAAGTAAATTGTCAGTCACAATTCAAAGTCTACATAAGGCACGCAAAAATTTACCTTTTTTTTTTTTTTTTTGAAAATGCACATTTTATACCAGATGTGAATTAAGCTTACTGAAATCATAATGTATCTGTATCCAAATGGAATATATACAAATATCCAATGCAACATTTTGTTAGACTGCGGGAGTACACACTTACATCCAAATGTGCCCATCTACCCCTTCCACATATCAGAGTTGTGCCTATCAAATAATGAAGCAGAGGAATGCTATTGAACCTGTCACAGGCAAGGTGGCCAGTTGCTTTGCTTTTCCAGTTACAGTTTACTAAATTTTGGTTCAAATTTCAGGAATGCAGGGGTGGGAGAAGTTGGAAGCAGAGTTGTATAAAAATAAAATGTATCTGTGTACACAACCATTGAAACAAAACTGGCTGCAAACCCGTATATCACGATGACAATATAATAAGATAATTTAAAGAAACAATAAAAAAATAATTATTAGGACATTACAAATTCCGATGCGGCAAAATACAATTGAATATGTGTGTGAAATTGACCTTTATGGCAAAATATTGGATTATGAACCTCATAAAAACAAGAGAATTAAAAGAAACATTTTATACCGAGAAAACAGTTCCATTAATGAACCTTTAAAAATTATAAATAGTATTTTCAACAGCTTAGTTCAAAAATTAGTGTCGACTTACAAAATACTTAAGGAAAATATTTTAATTTAATAACTAGCTGCTGCAAGAGGAACCTGGCAATAAAAATTAAATTCCTTCTGTGTAAAGGAAACTTTTGATACAGTTCCTATGTATTGAGAAACAGGCCTTGATAAAATCTAGAGGCCACAAACGTCTGTAAAAGCAAAAGAACTGAGGAGATGTGAAAAATACTTGAACATTTACTTCATGTTAAAATAGAATTAAGTATATTAATCTCAGTAAAGCCTTGAGTAAGTGTTTTCATTTCTGTAAATAACATTTTGATTTTTTTTACTCTACAAGCAAAAAAGTATTGGCAAAATCTGCTAATAATTTGAAAAGTATCGGCGTGCGCACATACTTTTACATTCTACTACTTTGGTTGGAAGTATAGTTTTATGAGGATTTTTTTCTAATTTGAATTAATTTTCTCTCAACAATATGATTTTTGAACACATGTCATTGCTCCTTTGTTTCTGTAATGCTTCAAAACCATCTTGATAGCTGTTTACTTTTGGTGCTACTGGTTTTTAATTTAATGTTCACTTTGAATTTTGTAGCTGTTTGTTCCCAAATGGGAACAAACAGCTACAAAAACCTCTTCGATTTGTAAAAGTAATAGACCAATTTTTGTATTTGCTAGTTGAGTCTGTATCTTCAGATTTCTCTGAATGAATAATCTTTTCTAAGCAATTAAATTAGAGAGCTGCAAACCAATATTTCTATTCACTTTCGGATTAATAATTTTCCGATTAGGCCAGTGCTTCCTAATTAGCCGTTCTCTGAATTATGGATCTCTTCTATTATCAGATTGTTAAGGGCAACAGATTAAAGGCTGGATCACATAGCTACGCTGTGTAGAAAAGCCGTACAAACTGTCAGAGTTTGATTGTACACATATTTTTTTTCAGCAATGTATGTATGTATCATCATCATCATCATCATTGTCAACCATTATCAATCCACTGCTGGACGAAGGTCTCCCCAAGTTTCCTCCACAACGGTCTGTCTTGTGCCAGTCTCCTCCATGTCACTCCCGCATACTTTCGAATTTCATCCACCCATCTTCCATGTGGTCTTCTTCTGGGTCTTTTCCTGTCCCTTGGAAACCAATCTAAAATTTCGGCTGTCCATCGATGGTCTGTTCTTCTGGCAGTATGTCCAGCCCATTGCCATTTCAGGGATTTAACTCTGATCATGATGTCTTCCACTCTTGTCATTTTTCGGATCCACGTGTTCCTCTTCTTATCTCTCCTGGGTACACCAAGCATGCACCTCTCCATGCTTTTTTGAGTTGTCTGCAGCCTTTGTATGTCTCTTTTAGTTAAGGTTCATGTCTTTTTACCATACGTAAGCACTGGAAGGATGCATTGATCAAACACTTTTCTCATAAGACATAACGGCATATTGCTCTGAAAAATTATGCTGTTTCTTCCAAAAGCTCTCCAGGCAAGTTTTGTACGCCGATTAATTTCTTCACCAATGTGACCCTCACTTGATATCTGCTGTCCAAGATAAACGTACGTGTCTGTTATCTCCAGCTTTTCTCCATCAATCGATAAATCTTTATTTCTTGTAAAAGCATTGCACATCACTTTTGTCTTCTGAAAGTTCATTTTTAATCCCACTTCTTTACTCTTGTCAGCAAGTTCCTGGATCGTACTCTGTAGCTCTGATGGGGTAGTTGCAAAAATGACTATGTCATCAGCAAAACGAAGGTGGGTTAGATAATCTCCATTAATCTTTATCCCTTTGTTTTCCCAGTTCAGTGATTGAAAGACATTTTCCAATGTGGCATTAAAGAGCTTCGGAGATATGGTGTCACCTTGTCTCACTCCTTTTCCAATTTTTATGTGTGTTGTATTTTCAAACAGCCGAATCTTTGCACTTGCATTTTCATAGATGTTATTAATAATATTAATGTATGCATCTTCAATACCGCAGGATTTCAGAGCCATTGCAACTGCTGATGATTTCACCGAATCAAAGGCTTTTTCATAATCGATAAAAGCCATGCACAATGGAAGCTCATATTCCCTCGCTCTTTCAATTAGTTCTCTCAGTACGTGGATATGATCTATTGTGCTGTAACCACTCCTGAATCCAGCTTGTTCTCTCGGTTGAGTCATTTCCAGTGTCACCTTCAAGCGGTGTGAAAGAACTTTAGTGAAGATTTTATAAACCACTGATAGGAGGCTGATAGGTCTGTAGTTCCTGAGATCCTCAATGTCACCTTTTTTATGTAGCAAATGTATGTATATATATATATACTGGTCACAAAAAGTTAGGGATATTGCATGAAGTGAAGCCACGTAACATAAACGCTAGAGTGTGTTTACAAAAACAATTTAATGGGCAATTTCTGCACACAACAAGTAGTACCACAATATAGACAAAAGTGCATATTCAGAGAATGTCCATACCTCTGGATTTCAGTATCCAGTAACACTACTTATGTGTCGAAGAACGTCTTGACACCTACGAAGCATACTTGCAGTGACATTATTGATGAGTGTTTGGTGCAGTTAGTCCCATATTAGTCAACACATTACAGAGGTCTGCCAGTATACTGCGGTATGGAATGCGGTTATCTAAACGTTGCTGTATAGATTCCCAAATTCTCTTAATAGTATTAAGGTCAGACCTGAGGTAGCTGTAAAGATTCGATCTTGTGGTTTTCCAGCCAGGGCCGGTCCAAGGGGTAGGCCAGGTGGTAAATGTGTAGATTAGCGTCCTAAATTATTTCGTTGAAAAAATTTTAGTACCGGGAAAAAGTGCGATGTACAGATTTTAGTGTATGGAAATTAATGTCAAATGGTGCGGAAATTGCATATTTTAAATGTGTTTTAAAGATATATTTTTGTCGTAATATTGACCTGTGAGTCTGACGCTGTGAAGAGAAGCTGCAGTAGGCCTAATGTATTGCTCCGGCAAAGAATGTGAAGCTTTAGTCCTTTAAAAGGAAGGTTTGTTGCTGTGCCAAAATCATGGGCGGAAGAGTACAAGAAAAAGAGGTTACGTTGTTGGCAGGAGAGCAATAAATCTAGTGATGCGCTACAGAAAATAGGTCTACAGCATCCACCCTTTATTTTGTTGTATCCTGTATGTTGTTGGCAGGAAAAACCGGAAAAAACCTCTTCGATTTGTAAAAGATACGTATGAGTAAGATAGAAACTGACCTGCGAACAAGCTGTTAACAGGAGAACCAAAAGTGCAGTGACACAGCAAATCAGCTATGAATAGAAGCCGTTCAAACCAGAACCGAAAGTTATAGTTCCCCAGTTTCCTGTACAACATAGAAAAGCATTTTAGTACTTTCTATTTTGAATCAAGGAATCGTATGCGAAAGAACGAAAAATTTCTCAATATCGCTTTAAAAACAATGACAAAACATGAACGAACTATATTGTGTAGCGTATGAGTATAACACGGCTCACTCTCGTGGCAACAAAATACGCACTTGGACTTGTAGTCGTCCGCGCGTGAATTAAAAGCTGCAGCGAATCTTCCTTTCAATGAAGCAAAGCTTCACATCGCCGCCGTAGCGATGCGCAGAGTCGCACAATGTAGACGTACACGTGTACGCCATACGTGGATAGTTTGCAAATTATTAGCAGATTTTGCAGATAGTTTTTGCTTGTAGATTAAAAAAATAAAAATGTTATTACAGCAATTAAAACATTTAAGGCTTTACTAAGATTAATATATTTAATTCTATCTTAACATGAGAATGTTCAACTATTTTTCACATCTTCCGATAGAGAGTTATTTTGTTTTTGCAGAAGTTTCTGGCCTCTTGATTTTATCAAGGTATGTTCTCAATATGTAGGAACTGTAACAAAAGTTTCGTTTACACAGAACGATTTTTTTAATTTTATTGCCAGGTTACTCTTGCAATTGCCAGTTATTAAAATAAAATATTTTCCTTATATATTTTATAAGTACTATTTTTGAATTAAGTTGTTAAAATGCTATATATAATTTTTGAAGGTTCATTAACGGAACTGCTTTTCTTGATATAAAAATTAGTCTCTTGTTTTTATGAGGTTCATAGTCCAAAAATTTTTAAGTTTTGGCCTTAAGGTCCATTTTACACACATATTTGCGGATTCAGTCGTAATGTCCTTTTGCCCTCTCTGGAATCTGTAATGTTCTAACAATTATTTACTGTTATATTAATTTTTCTTTAAATTATCTCGTTCTATGGTTATCGTGATTTGCGGGTTTGCAGCAAGTTTTCTGTTTCAATGGTTGTGTACGCAGTCACATTTTATTTTTATGCACCTCTGGCGATGCGTTAGGCCTACCGCAGCGTCTCTTCACAGCATCACACTCACAGTTCAATATTACGATAGAAAATCTTTAAAACACATATAAAATATTAAATTTCTGCACCAATTGCCATTAATGTCCGTACTCTAAAATCTTTACGTCACACTTTTTCTAGGTACTGACATTTTTCCGACGAAATAATTTAGGACGCTAATATACATATTTACCGGCCAGGTAGGCAGCCACCAAATGGAAGGGATGCCAAATTAGCCCATGGATTTATAAATTTTCTTACATAGTAAAATTATCCGCTAACTTTTTTTTTCTTTTATGAGCTAGTCTGTATTTGCCACAAAAATGAAAGCTGAATACTCCTTTGTTGTTTCTCTGGCACATGCAGAGTTCCTATATATATACCAACAACAACAAGAAGAAGCATTTTCAATTCTTGTGTGTTTTTTTTTCTGAGAATTCTTCTCTGCTGCTTTTACGCAATTGGGTTCTCAGGGGAAAAAAATTAAAATTTTTTTTTGTTCGTTCCTGATGTTTGTTGACATTTTTATATACACTGAGTGGCCACTTTATTATGACTACCTAACAGTTTTAAGCAAATGATCTATGGCTGCACGCTGTTGCCGCCAGTGGGTGAGGCTAGTATAAAAAGGGAAAGCTTAGTGCTTGCGACAGTAGTAGAAGTGATTTTTGGGTGACGAGATGGGTAAAAAATGCAATTTGACGGACTTTCAACGTGGGATGATTGTAAGAGCTCGGCGCCATGGAACGAGTATCACTGAAACCGCCGCATTCATGAAATGTTCCAGAGCCACTGTTGAAGTGTTTAAAGACTGGACTGTCAGCCAAAAAAACTGGGTCTCTACGTGCAACGTGTGGTCGTTATCGACTAGTGACTGCTCGGGCGGAACAGTGAATGTCCAGACTGTTAATAGGCAACAGTACAGCAATTACAGACCATCTTAATCAAGGATCCCTCAAATGATCTGTGCACGCACTGTTCGCCGTACAATGCACGGATGGGATATGGCAGAAGAAGGCCTGTTCGAACACCTTTGCTCTCTGCAGTTAACAAGAGAAAACGTCTCAAGTTCGCACAAGAGCATAAGGATTGGACAGTCGATAATTGGAAAAGAATTATGTGGTCCGATGAATCACGTTTTTAGTTGCACCATGCCGATGGCCGAGTGAGAATTTGGCGGAAACAGCACGAAAGCATGGACTCCAAATGCATTGCTACAAACCTTCAAGCTGGTGAAGGCAACGTTATGGTTTGGGGAATGTTTTTCTGGCATGATTTGGGCCCTTTAATTCGTGTTGATCAACGTCTGACTGGCACGTCATATCTAAACATCGTTGCAGACCAAGTACATCCTGTCATGTGGATGGTTTATCCCAATGGCGATGGATACTTTCAACAAGATAATGCGTCTTGCCATAGTGCTCGTTTTGTACAGGATTGGTTTCAGGAACATGCCGGTGAGTTTACTTTGCTTAGGTGGCCCCCACAATCTCCAGATCTCAACCCCATTGAGAATTTGTAGGATGAAGTTGAACGAGCCATGAAACAGCTGGATCCACAGCCCTGCAATTTCACACTCCTGGAAAGTGCTATTCATCAAGCATGGTCTTAGATTCCACAAACCACCTATCAATATCTCGTGGAGTCCATGCCACAAAGAATCTACATCGACGCAGTATTAAAGGCAAAAGGTGACCCAACGAAGTACTGAGGGGGTGGTAATAATAAAGTGGCAACTCAGTGTATAACAATAAGGCTTGAGTGACAAGCCTTATTGTTATGTACATCTTGGAAATAAATCCCAAATTCCCACAGCCTAGGGTAAAGCGGGAAAAAACACTTTTTACTATGAAAACTGCAACAAAGCTCCTACGGATTGCGAACCATATACAGTATAAATCAATGGTTTTCTATCAACTCATTGATAGCGCATTGTTTGCCATTTAGGAAAGATTTACTCAGTTGCAAAAACTTTCCGACGCTTCGGGTTTCCTTTATAATTTGAAGAAATTGTCTGACAGGAGATTCTTTAAGAGAAAAGTGTATTCAGTTAGAAAAATTCCTTAAGGATGCTGACAGTGAAGAAAAAGATGTCGATGGGGAGCAACTGTTTGAAGAGCTGAGGCATTTGCAAGCACGTATGAGCAAATGCAGCTAAGCTACTACAATAGAAGCTCTAAACTTCATATTCCAGTATGATATGGTTCATTGTTATCACAACAGTAGGATTTGCTTTCGAATATTGCAATTCCTGTCTGTAGAAAGCGGGAAAAGAATTTTTAATAAATTAAAGCTGATAAAGACTTATTTGAGATCTACAAAGATGCAGGAACAGCTATCAGCTTTATTAATCATTTCTATTGAAAACGATATTACTCAAAAAAATTTCTGAAGCAAAGAAGAGGTTTTTGCAAAGTAAAGCCAGACATGAACGTTTCATGTAAATAACACAAACAACTATGTATGATTCCGTCATTTTGTAAGTAAAATTATCGTTATTATATTGGACTATTTATTTGTAGCATAGCATATAATAGTGAGTTAGTGACAAATCTACTGAGCATGCTAAGTTGAGATTAGAGCTATTTGCTGTGTTTGGGTCCATACTGAAAAGAAAAAAAAAAAAAAAGAAAGATCAAAGGAGGGGGGATCAAAGGAGGGGGGATCAAAGGAGTCTTTCTGGCTGTCGGGGAAAAAAACAGAAAAAGTTGAATACCATGATGACAGCACTTTCAATAGGTTTCATCAGTGGTTTAGCTTTTTTTCTCTTCCTTTTTTTAATTTTCATTCCAGTTAATTGTAACTGCAGCTTGTGCTCATTTTGGCTTTTCACTTTACTAGTAACTTGTTTTTCAGTGTTTACTTCCCTTTTTGTTTCTTCTTGCTTGGTTCTTAATATATATAAAGATAAATTAAAATTTGTGGGTATATCATAATATAATTGTATGAGCATAATTTAAAAAGTTTCCAGCACTAATAAGGGCAAACTTTTGAGTGTGATTTACATTAAGAAATAATAGGGCATTCAAAACAGTTGAATTATATAAAGAAATTGCATGAATGTTTTTTTTTTCTTTTTTTTTTAATTTTACTCAGGTTTGGTTATTCATGCCTCTAGTTAGGAAAGTTAGGGATGTTATGCAAAACACAGGTGAGTGTAAATTAAGTACAACCTCCTGTAGCTTTAAAACTTGAGCTTATTTCCCTCTGATCAGTATTTTTCCTTCTCCCAGTAGATCTCTCTGTAGAGTACAACTGGATCACCCTGTGAAACTAAACGAACTTGGTGACTTCAACAAGTTGGTAAATATAATATTAATGGAATTAAAGGATTAAACCATGTGTGAAATTATAGTAAATAAGCAACATTTATTCACAATTAAATAATTTATTTTAAGATCTATAGTTTTGTTGAGCCTTTAGCTCGGCTTCATCAGGACAAAAGGAGCATAAACATTCAGATGTGACATGATCAGGTAGTTGATGATCATGGATTTTGGTGAATTGTCTCCATGCAATTGAAAGAAATCGAGTAGGTGTCATGTTGTTGACAAGTCATAAAGAAAAGTCATGGAAACAAATTGGTGTTTTCTACCCAAGTATATCATGCAGTACATCTATGCGTTACAGAGGATTCCCTGCAGAAAAAGCTAGATTTTTGCCGGCGCAGTGGTCTAAGCACTGGCTTATGACAGTTTGGTTCTTCCAAGTGGGTTGGGTTCGAATCCCGTGAGGCATGGATGTTGTGTTTGTCTTACCGCACTGGGTCTCTTCCTTCCCTGGAACCTGTGACCCTAAATTAGGGACAGACGACTGCTTATAGCCCATTGAGTTGCTCACCATGGTCAGTAAACACACAAAAAAGCAAAAAAAAAGCTTGATTTTTTTAAAGAAATTGTGGCACACACAGGATATAGATTGTCCTTTTGTTGTAGACAAAGCTGTCCAGAAATTTAGGAACTTTCAAATGTTTAAATTTCAAAGTTATTTTGAAATCTATAAAAAATGCAAATTTTTAGGGATGAAAAGACTACGTTGAAGACATAAATTCCTGGGGAATTTATCAGATCGCTTGTGAATGTGGACTTTCATGTATAGGACAGATCCGTAGGGCTTTTAAGTTTTCATGTGAAGGAACACATGACTTACGTATGAAACTGAAGAAGTCGTCTATAGCCCAACATTGTCATGAAAATAACCAGATTTTTTTAATGCTACGCTTATTGATAAACCTGATCTGACTATCAAGCTTAATATATTAGAAGCTTTCCATATATAGTGCAACTGCTCATGGCTTGTCAACGACATGACATCTACTAGAATTCTTTCAAACACGTGGAAACAACTTGCCAAAAGCAGTGACTGCCAGAATGCTGATGATGATGTCACGATGATTTGAACGTTTGCACTCCATTTGTCCTAATGAAGCCAAGCCAAATGCTCAGTGAAACTACAGTAGATTTAAGATCTTAAAATAAAATATTTAATTGTGAATAAACATTGCTTATTTATTCTATCTCAACAGCACAAGTATTGTAGTCATAAAATATATTTGGGAATTACTTAGAGCAAAAACATACCATACAAGAGCATTAACCAGAAAAGAAATCATGTGTTTCTTTGGAAAAAAAAATAACCGTTTGCAGTGGGTGTTTTTTTTGGGTTTTGTTTTAAAGTAACCCCCCTCACACACACCTGTTTATTGAGGGGGAGGGGGGTAAAAACCCTGCGTGATCTGCAGCATTTCCATTCGGTCGAAATTTTGTGTGTAGCTGGCTTGCAAAACTCCTAAAGCAGCAACTGCATCAATCTACCGTACACCTGCATGCAACATGTCAACAGCCCTATTTCTGATGTCAATACTTAAACGGCGTCTGGACATCTTTTCAAGTTAATCCTACTCTGAAGGAAATGCATTCAGCAAACTTGTAGTCCAAGCAGTGGGACGACCTGTTTTCCACTTCTCGGAAGCTACTTTTATCGGAGCTTGCACACACACACACACACACACACACACACACACACACACACCACATGATGTGTCATCATGATGCTAATTTATGCTGATAACCTATCTCCTGTAGTCACTAAATATGCATATCACAATGTTTCCCCTTTGAAACCATAATATTCCAAACTTTTTGTGAGTACTGTATATATATATATTCTTTTATGATTCAGAATACATGAATTGTGTTTGAAGCCTATGAAAATAATGAAATGAATGCATGAATTGTTCATTTGTTTCATTACAACTTTTTGTGATCACCTATGAATTGAAACAGGAAAAGAACTTATACATTTTAAGAACTTGAAGTTAATGTTATGTACAGAAATAGAGAGAAGAGCACAGCACATTGTCAGAGTACAACAACAAATGGCATTAATGAACAACCAATAGAAGAAAATATTTTTTTCTGGTTGGCCAAACAATGCAAAGGGTTACTCTTGAAGTGAGTATATATGTATGAGTAGCAACAGAATTTAACCCAAGACAGAACAAACTAGATTGGGATGCTGTTTTCATATCTTATTTGCATACAAATTCTTGAAAAAGGTGTTTCAACATGCATAATCAATTCATTCTTACAATTATTTATATGCTACGTACTGTTACACAATAGGCATTAATGGCATTAATGAACCTCAAGCGGAAACTAAAAATTGCAATTTCTAAGCACAAGATATAAACTAGGGACATAACACTAAACAAACCCTCAAATACTAAGACAATTATAACCAAAAATTAAGTCTAAATTCGCAAACTAGTGAAAAAAAAAGATTAAGAACCAAATACACATGGGTTGAAAAAATGCAAAGCAACTAACATACCAAAATAAAAGGCTCCTCTGTAAAAATACAGAAAAAATGATAAAGAAACGTAAACTGAGATATGAATACACAGATCTGCAGCAGAAACACAGATAGCCTTTAGCTACACCTAAAATAAAAATTAAAAACAAAGCTGTGAAAGTACTACTTGATTTATCTCCCAGCATTATTTCACCTCACATTTCTAATAATCTATCAGCTAAATTTCAGATGTGTCCGAAAAACTCGTAAATGACAACACAACTGACTCAGTTTTATGTTGCAATAACTTAGATGTTAGTGGTATTAAAATGTCTACTTTATGTTCAGTTAAATATGAGCAATTGGATTTTCAAGAAAATTGCAACAGTCACGACGAAGCCAGTGAAATGGACTTGAGTCAAAACATAGTTTGCGAAGTCGTATACCTTGTGAACAATAAATATACAGGGTGTCCGAGAATTATTGGACACAGTACAAAATTACGTAAAACAAAACATTAAACAGATAGAAACAAACTGACTGTACTAACTTACAGAGTAACTACACAAGTTAATAAATTTGGATGTGAGATCCCTTGGTTGCTCGTAGTACGTCCAGGTGATACTCAATTTCATGTCATGTATTGGCAAGCATTTGAGGAGTTATGGAATTAATAGCAGCTGTGATACGCTGCTTCAGTTCCTGCAAATCAGTACGAGGCGTCTGATAGGCACGATCTTTCACATAACCCCACATGAAATAATCCAATGGAGTTAGATCTGGGGAGTGAGGAGCTACCGAATGGGACCACCACGCCTAATCCATCTGTTGGGGAAATGCTCATTTAGGAACTTACGTACACACATTGACCAATGCGAAGTCGTGCCGTCTTGTTGGAAAACGACGTCATATCTTTTGATCTGGGGTATAGGAAAATTTTCTAACATATCCAAGTAAATGTCACCATTCATGGTTTTTTCACAGAAGAAAGGGCTAATCACTTCTCTTTTTTATAGGACGCGCCGCACATTTACTTTTGGAGAATCACGTTCCAGTTCAATAGCAGCATGAGGCGGTTTACTGCCCCATATCCAAACAAAACATAGTTTACGAAGTGAAACAATACCTGATACATGAAATGTGGATTAATCACTAAAAATTACAGTACTGAGAAAGTTTTTATCGTTTTTCACTTGATTCAGCATATCCACAGCAAAATCGTATTACAGAGTGTGATTATTTACAAGCATCTTTTGCACTATTTGAATTTTATAAGCATGAAACTAATTTCTTGTGCAAGATATCGTGAACTGTCTATTTTGGAATGCACAGTTCTGTGCTTGCTTTATGAACGGATTTCCTGGGGCTTCGTCGGAAACTTTCATAGCTTGGTCAACCATCTCACCTCTGACGCTAGGCCTACCGGCTCCTCCACGATGTTCCACATTGCCAGTTTCTTTACACTGCTTCATTCACCGCTTAGGTGAATTTGTTAACTGAGGATTACAATCATACTCTAAACGGTACCGTCTTTTAACTTTAATGACAGACTTTAATTCCGCAAACCATAACACACACATCGCCTTCTGCTGTATGGATGACATGACTACTGATTGCGCATTTCTCATACATTCCTCATCAGGCCACACCTAGCGCCATCTATCGGATTCTGGGAGTAACGATTCTGCAATACAAAAATACAGAAACCGTGTTAGTAATACGTGACATTGAAAAACAGACAATGCTCATAATTTTTTTGTACATAATTTTGTAATGTGTTTAATAATTCTTGGACACTCTGTATAATGGTGAGAGATTGTGTTGCACTAGTAACTGTGATAGAAATGCTTTCTTTTTTATACCATTACTTTCCTAACAAAGTCATCACTTATAAAGCTTCAACAAAAATAAGTGATAGTAAAATAACTATTAGGAACAGGAAAAGTTTTGTGAAGGGGACTTCATATGATGAAAATGATATTTTATGATATGATGAAAATGACTTTTTAGGTTAGCCAAGAACTTCATTTATTTACCCCCAAATTTTTGTAGACTAGGTAACAAGACTATACAAAAGATTATCATGGCAGCTTTAAGATAAGCATTACCGTACGTCCCTCTTACGGAGCACAAACGTTGCTAAAACGGTTTTGCTACGTTATGGAAACGTCGTTTAAACGTTTGTTTTCAACGTAATATGCAAAGTAAAAGATTTGAAGAGTGATTCCGTATCAACTCAACACAATTTGAAGACATTTTTTATCTCACCATCTCAGATTTTAATGAAATTTGGTACATAGGTGGCCTCTATATAGATTAAGAAAAATATCAAATTTCATCATCATATAGCCACCGGTTTTGAAAATACAGCTATATAAAATGTCCCAAAACACCCCAAAATCAGAAGATTGATATGTTTTTAAATTGTGATTGCAGCTCCCTTAATTAAGATAGAGAGATGGGAAAGGTATCTTTTTGTAGTATTTTTTATGATCTTTCATTTGATGTACAACAAACACCATAGGGGTTAAGATTTAAAAAACAATAAATTTTAAAATTAAAATTTTGAATTTTTCAAAATGCGACACTTCAAAAAATTCCAAATTTTTTTAAAGCAATCTTTATATGTTTGGTATTTGATTACGTGAGTTGTAACTTGGGATGATAATGGGTTTACCTAAAAAGCTATATTCAAATTTAGCCTAACACAAGAGTTTAATGAAAAAAACATGTAAACTGAAAATAAATTTGGGCTAAATCTCAAAAACCAATAGGTATATTTTTTTTGTTATTTAAAACTATTTATTTAAACAATGTTTTATTTTTAATTGATTTGTTTAAAATCTGAGACTACATGGGTTTAAAAATTTTATTAATTTCATTATTCAGAATTTGTAATAATTCACAATTCAATACAAAAAAAATAAACAGACTTTAAAAAATAATTTCAATTACTGCTCAAGAAACACATCAAAATAATAATAATAACATATGGCATTGAATTGCTTACATTTATGCAAATTATATTCCTAATCTTAAACTTAGATCGTCACTTAAAGCAGAATCTCCTAAAATAAAAAATAAAAAGTTGCATCATTGTTTTGAAGTGAAATCACACCTGTAGATCCTTGATATAGTCTTTAAAAGCTTCAGTAGTTTGGTGTATTTCTGTTTCAGAGAGATTGTAGAGTCTTCCTGTCGGAGTCAAAGGATTTACTTTACACAAGACGTAACTTACAGGAAGCCATAATACATCTTGTGGGCTAGGGTAGGAAAATAATGTAGATGGACCAGCTGGATGTAAAAATGAGACCTTAACTTCATTCTCACTCTCTTCTTTTGGTAGAACATACGCTACCCACCAGTTGTTTTCATAGATTATGGTTATGTAACCACTAATTTCTGTTATTTGCAGTCTGTCTTGTAATGCTGATACTTTTTCAGTAGCTGACTCGTTTGATTCTGAGAACATCTTCACTTTTATTTTTGAATTACCCAATGGGATAGGAATAAAAGCATAAAATTTCTGGGTACCTTGTATTGTTAGAGACTTGCATAGGCGATTTTCCAAAAAATGGTCTGTTTCTGTGTATTCTTCTTGACTTACATATGTAAAGTTTGCCACAAAAATGTTCTGAATTGCCCATTCGTACAACTGAAATGGTGTTTGAATTTGATTCTCGTAAGGGCGTTGTAAGCTCGCTCGGGCAGCTAACCTTTTCACCGTTCCACTAACGCCATCACATGGCCCCTTCCCGTGTGCTGTTGCTGAAAAATGCCATTCAGCATCAATGTTGAAGTCATCTTGATGGAAACATAAAAGTTTGTAAAAATTTTCCGATTTTTGAACTGGGCTGCAGACCCGTCAGAGAAATAGTACATTTTTTGGCGCTGTTGTCACCAAACTTACTTTTCAAGAAGTTAATAAGGGTTTTTTTGGAAGCAGTACAGTGCAATTGTGTTGTGCTCTAAACATTCAGAAATTACTACAAAACTTGCATGTTCAGTCTTTTCTGTTTTGTAATAGATGACACATGGGTGGACTGTAGCTTACCCACTGGTCCAGTGATAGCTCTGGGCTTCATCTTGAAGAAGAAAACTATAATTTTTAGCAAAATCACAAATGACGAGAAATTCTGAGTCTTTGAGCTTTTCCTTAGTACTATTCATAAAAGAGCTTTGCTGCTTAGCAATGAAGTCATGTCTGACCAGAGCAGACAGTTTTTCGCAAAACAAATCAATAAAATCTGAAGTTGATTTTTCTAATGTCTGCAAGGTGCATCTATCAACTGTAATCCATTGGCGAAAAGTTAGTTTTTCAACCAAGTTCTCAAAACCGTGTTCCCAGGACAGGTGGGACACTTCCCCAAATGACAATCTATGGAAGCAGGGTTGCACAATACTCTTGCAAGACAATGTTTGTAGGAAGATAATTGTCCATTCGTTAGTGACCCAATTCTTGCATTTTTCATCAGTTTTACATTTTGGTGTGTGGTGCATACACGTACCGTATGAATACCACTAAACCCTACCAGGACACAGTTTTTTTGTCTGAGCTCTGTGAAATTGGAAAAACTGACTTTCGTGCCTGCAAATTTATCTTTGAATGGCTTATAAGCTTCTGTCAAATTACATAAAATCAGCCTGTTTGACAATTTAACTTTATCTCCGTTTTCAGTCCTAACAGAAACACAATCTTTCATTCCAGGTAAAACCCGACTAATTTCATCCCTTTGGTAAAACGATCGTACTACTTCAACTACTTCAGAAGAGAGACTCTTACCTGGTTTTCTATTAAGGCTTTCCAAAATTCCTTTCTCCTTCATAATTTTTTTTTATTGTCTTACCATATAATTAGGAGCATTGACTTCTTGCATGATTTTCCTAACACTCCATGACTCTAGTAAGCAAGTCAAAATCATCAACTGTTTATCTCTAGTGCAGTTAGAAAAATTACTTTTAAGATTGTCCATAAGAGAGTCATGAAGTATTTAATCCTCGTCATCAGATGATTCTTGAATATTTGTAAAAAGCTTCCGTTTCATAGCAGAACTGATTTTTTGAATTTTGGTTGAAGCATAACATTTAGATTTTAGCTTTCTCTCATTGACAGCTGATTCACCCAATTCATGGATCGAAGTATTCAGTGTTTCAATTACTTCTGCCGTAGATGCAAAATTTTCGTCCATTTCCTCATCAGCACAGGTTTCATTTGCTTCTTGACTAATTTTTAAAGTTTTCAGCTGCTTTCTGCAAGAATCACAAATTTTAGTCTCCTTTGATAAGTCATCACAATTTTCCAACATCCAGACTATCACATTTCTATATGGATTGAAACATTGTATTGCTGCATATCTTGTACTTTCCATTGTTGCTTACTTGTGCATAAAATGTAAAATTCAAATAGTAAAATAACTGCCTCCCATTACCTGTTCTTTTTATTTTTCCTAAAAAAATCCTGCACAGCTTCAATTTATAAAAGTCTAGTTTCAAAACTGAAAAGGATATACTTTATTCGATTTAAAGTTTTCAACCACAAAAGTTTTCAAACACATATCACTTTCACTGCAAGAAACACATATGATCACCATCAAAACCTAAAGCAGACTGAGAAACACATCTGATCACCATCAAAAACTAAAGCAGACTGAGGTCTGCAAGGTAGGAATGCAAGTTGCTGCTTGTTGGGTCTTGTTACCAATGATCTAAACAACAGAATCAGTTTTTCAAGTCAGAACATGCAGAGTTTTGTCCAAAACAAAATGTAGCCTACAGTACAACTAACTGCACAGTCTTATTTTTTTATATTGTATTGTGAATTATTACAAATTCTGAATTATGAAATTAATAAAAGTTTTATGCCCATGTAGTCTCAGATTTTAAACAAATCAATTAAAAATAAAACATTGTTTAAATAAATGGTTGTAAATAACAAAAATACTATATCTATTGTTATTAATGAAACTTTTTAAAGATTTAGCCCAAATTTATTTTCAGTTTACATGTTTTTTTTAGTTGTTTTTTTCATTAAACTCTTGTGTTAGGCTAAATTTGAATATAGCCTTTTAAGTACACCCATTTTCATCCCAAGTTACAACTCATATAATCAAATGCCAAACATATAAAGATTGTTTTTAAAAAAAATCACATTTTAAAAAATTTGAGAGTCACATTTTGAAAAATTCAAAATTCAAATTTTAATTTTAAAATTTAATTTTTTTAACATTAACCTCTATGGTGTTGTACATCAACTAAAAGAGCATAAACAATACTACAAGAAGATACCTTTGACATCTCTCTATCTTAATTAGGGGATTTAATTGCAATCAAAATTTAAAAACCTATCAATCTTCCGATTTTGGGGTGTTTTTAATACTTTATATAGCTGTATTTTAAAAACCGGTGGATATATGACGATGAAATTTGGTATTTTTCTTAATCTTTATAGAGGCCACCTATGTACCAAATTTCATTAAAATCTGAGATGGCCAAGTCAAGTCGCTGTGTTGAGTTGATACGGAATGACCCAAGAACCAAATACACTGACGGAAAAAAAATCCCAACACCAAGAAGGGGTTGTGTTAGATAAACGACAGTTGGTAGGCGGTGAGAGTACATCTGTAAGATGATGTCTATGCAAATTTCGCGCTCGGCGCATATGTGTGGCGCTAGTAGCGCCCCTCGGAACATGCAAAGCAGGTTTGCTGTAAATACGCGCTGTAACGTTGGTGAGCGTTAGTTATCGTTGAGATTCGACGTAGGGTGTTGATGTTAGTCAAGAATGCCTTTAAGAAGACGAAGAAGCCATTATCAACAGCTCACGGAGTTTGAACGAGGTCGTGTAATAGGGCTACGAGAAGGTGGATTTTCTTTCCGCAATATTGCAGAACGACTTGGCAGGAATGTAGCCACTGTGCATGATTGTTGGCAGCGATGGTCAAGGGAAGGTACTGCCTCAAGAAGACCGGGTTTCGGCCGGCCACGTGGCACTACTGAAAGGGAAGACCGCCGTGTACGGCGCATGGCCGTGGAGCATCGTATTGCGTCTGCGGCAGCAATTCGAGCTGCAGTTGCCACAACACTGACACAACGAACTGTTACAAATCGGTTTTTGAAGGACAGTCCGAGCCAGACGCCCTGTAGCGTGCATTCCACTTACTCCAAACCACTGCCGTTTGCGACGTCAGTGGTGTCAAGCTAGAGCTCATTGGAAGACGGAGTGGAGATCTGTTGTGTTTTCTGATGAAAGCCGGTTCTGTTTGGGTGCCAGTGATGGCCGTGTGTTGGTTAGAAGGAGGCCAGGTGAGCGCCTGCAAACAACCTGTCTGAGGCCGAGACACACTGGACCTACACCTGGAGTTATGGTCTGGGGAGCAATTTCCTATGACAGCAGGAGCACTCTCGTGGTTATCCCACGCACCCTGACAGCACAGTTGTACGTCGGTCTGGTGATTCAACCTGTTGTGCTGTCATTCATGAACAGCATTCCAGGGGGTGTTTTCCAATAGGATAATGCTCGCCCGCATACCGCTGTTATAACCCAACATGCTCTACAGAGTGTCGACATGTTGCCGTGGCCTGCTAGATCAGCAGATCTTTCACCAATCGAGCAAGTATGGGACATCATTGGACGACAACTCAAGCGTCACCCCCAACCAGAATTAACCGTCCCTGTATTGACCGACCAAGTGCAACAGGCATGGAACTCCATCCCACAAACTGACATCCAGCACCTGTACGGCACAATGCATGAACGTTTGCGTGCTTGCATTCAACATTCTGGCGGTTACACCGGTTATTAGTGTACCAGCATTTCACATTTAAAATGGCTCTTCTCGCGCTTACATTAAGCTGTGATCTTGAAACCTTAATTGATTAAATATGTTACCTATACAAATGTATTGCCGCCATTTCATTCCTCTACAACTATTTTTTCGTGGTGTTGGGATTTCTTTTCCGTCAGTGTATAAACGTTGATAAAACGTTGTTCTAACGTTTTGCAACGGCACACGTAAAGCCAAAAAAAAAAAAATTCTTGAAACTGGAATAGAACCTTCGATAAAATGTTGTGGAAACGTTTTTTGCGACGTTTGACGTAATACACAAAGGACAGCAACGTTTAATAGAGGAAATTTAGACGTTGATTAACCGTTGCTGTTACATTTACTAAATGTAATACAGAAAATAAAAGTACGTTGTAAAATCGAAAATAACACTTCGCTTAACGGTTGTTAAAACCGTTTCTCAACGTCATAAGGGAAGGAATATGACGGTTAAATAACGTCATTCAAACGTTGCTAAACGGTTGTTAAAACCGTTTCTCAACGTCATAATGAAAGGAGGACATTCGAGTGTGGTTTATTCACTTGAACGCTTCTGGAGCCAATTATTTGGCACACAAGTATGCTGTCAAACAATGTCCTGTTGAAAGATGACTTCACAGGGCTGAAAGCGAATCTTTACGAACGGGTGTAATTGATCGGAGAGGATGTTCATATACGTAATTATAAATACACCACACTGTGAGCACTCAAGAAATGCATATAGTGTAATAAATTCGTCGGATTTAATACGCTATATGCGTTTCTTGAATGTTCATATACTTTGTGCCTGTATGACCCAAACTTGCTCAACTCAGTCCATCGTTTCGTGCATGCAGTTTAAGCCACATGTGCACCCTCCCATCGGCGTGATAGAGCTGAAGTCGTGATTCGTCAAACCAGATGTCATGTCTCCAGTCCTCCTCACTCCAGTTGCGATATGCCTTTGCAAATTGTAGCCTAATTTTTCGGTGCCTTGCAGTTAACGAGGTCACACGATATGGACGTCGACTGCCATAGCCTATTTTTTCCGTGGTATTAGAACTAGTCTTTGCACATAACCTTGTGAACACGCCCTCAATAAATTCCGTATCTACCTGTTCCCCCGGAGCCGCGCGATTCCTTGTAACAATGCGGAACAGGGCGCGCTTACCTCGAAGCTCAATTGCGGGTTTACAGCTATGTTTCTCCCGTTGGTTGAAAGTTTTGCAGTACCTTAGCGTCTGCTTGGTGTACATAGGCGGCAATCTGACGTAGAAATCCCGACAGTTCAGCAGTTGCGGTGATTGAACAACCGGGCGAACTCGCTGCTGCTACGTGGTCTCGGTCAAACTCCCTTACGTCGTTTTCTTTGTCCATGCTTACTTTTCTGTGACTAGTTTCCAATGCGTAGATACTTTCTTTATTTGTAGGCATTAGGCAGTCTCAGCGTAACACGTAACTGGATGCGATACTTTTGCTTTGCATGCTATTTTCGGGGTGTGTATAATAATTTGTCCATTTAATGTAGTATAATAATTAGAAAAATGTCATGCAGAAGGTGAGTCAAAAGTTTTGCAAGATTTGCATAAACGAATGTGCTGTAGCGGATATGTCACGTGTTTAAACTAGTTCCAATCAGGCACTCCAGTTAGTCGAAAGGGATATAAAGTGGTAGTCGTTGCTGTGAACAGCATTGCATGTCGTCGTTCTGTCAGTGGTTGGGACGCCTAAGAGATGAACAGCCACAATCGGCTAATTAGAGAACTTTTGCTCTACGCATTTGAACTCGGCCATAATGCTGTTCAAGCAACATTAAACATTTGTCATGAGAAAGAGGAAGGTTCCGTGGACCACAGCAACGCAACCTGATTATTCAAGAAATTTCGCTCGGGTGACAGAGACCTCGACGATCAGACAAGCTCAGGTAGGCCGCGCGCTAGGCCGTAGAGGCAAATCCGACAACCAGCACTGGGTTTTTATCAGGCGAGCTAGGCATGTCACAGACCACCATGGTTCGTTACCTTCAGCACCTTGGCAATGTCTACAGGAGCTGCCGCATTGTCCTCACGAACTGATGCCAGCTGAAGTAAACCGCGGGGAGGAAGTGTGCCCGAAACTCTTAGAAAACCCGAGCGATGTATGTTTCATCAAGAGAATTGTTACGTGCGATAAAAAGTGTTTCTAATTCCGTAATCCTAACACACAACGGCGGTGGTTGTGCCCGGGCCAGCTTCCTGAACCTGTTGCCAAACGTGGGCGCTTCGATCACAATGGGATGCTCTGCGTCTGGAGGAATTTCGAGGGGATAATCCATTACGAATTTGTTCCAGATGGTCGAAACATCAACGCCAACCTCTACCCTGAACAGTTGGAGCGGATGTATGCTGTTTTGGAGGACAAGTACCCGGCGTTGGTGAACAGAAAGCGTGCTCTCCTACAGCAGGACAACGCTCGGCCTCATACCGCGCGTCCGACCCGGGCAAAACTCCAGGAACTTGAGGGCGTCGAACTGATGCCACACCCAGCATACAGTCCGGACCTTGCCCCGTCGGATTATTACTTGCTCCTGTCTATGGTCCATTTCCTTCGCGGTCGGCACTTCAACAACCAGGACGAGGTGGCAGCTGGGGAAATGGAGTTCTTCGCCTCGAAGGACAAGAACTGGTACCGCTGCGGAATGGAAGAACAGGAAGACAGATGGCTGAAGACGGTGCAACACGATATTCTATACTTTGAATGCTAGTCAGCTTTCGTCGTAAAATTACGTATGAAGGCATAAAGTGATCCAAATATTGCAAAACCTTCGACTCACCCTCTGTAATAACTTGGAAGTTTTTAAAAGCTCTTCTTCTAACACATGAAATCCATGCGGCCGCTGAAGGTGATATTCTCCCAACTGTAAACTGATAATGTCGCGTTCTTCCACTTTCTAGTGGTGCGTGAACCGGAAAGCGGAATTTTGCTCTTCATACTCTCCGAATGTGGATCTTAAAAACTGAATTGTGATTCATTATTTGTAAAAAATGACCTTTTGTTTTCATTCAATGTAATTCATGTGCTGACCCACATTTTAACTATGTGAAGTTATCCAAAGAATACAGAATTTTTGTTGAATATACAGAAATACGTTTCGTACAATATTCTGCCGTTAGCCTGCAAATTTCCAACGGGTGCTGTGAGTGTTGAACAAAATAACATAGTGTGACATTATTGCAGCAATTTAGATGGAGAACAAACCAAACATTAAGTAAGGTGTTCTAAGGAGACCCGTTCCTTTTGCAGTTTTTTAACAGGTTTCACCATCTGCTATGAACACAGCGACTATTTTCAGAAATCTGGCAACCCCTGTTTAATTTTAGATAACTTCTAATTTGGACAAAAGGTTAAGAATGTTTCTTCACTAAGTCCTAGAAAAATAAAATTTCTCTTTTAGCAAAATCAGCTCAAGACTTTTGATTCGCGAGATGACTTCCTCAATGCATCTAACTATTTGCTTTAAGAAAAAAGAATAACTGTTCGGGGTTTTTATATTAAACGTGACTTCACGGAGTAATGGATGTAGGCTGTCGTACATAAGAAGATATATTAAGAACTTTTGCCAAACAAATTACCGTTGCGCAACGTCGTCCCTGCCAACCATGGGAAAATTTCTTCCGCTCACAACGAGAACACTGATTTTGCCCAACGATCAAGAGCAGGTCTGAAAAAGTTTGCCTTTCTGTTGAATCAATCACAAGCAAAACGAAACGCCAAAAATAATATTACTCAGGTGAATAAGATCCTAAGTCACGTATTCTTCTTCCGACAGTGATCATACAGAGAAAAAATAACCAAGCGCTTTCACTTCTTCACTTCTAAACCAATCACTCTGTGACGTAGAGAAACTACCACCAACAAATTTCAAATAAAACATTGAAGAACATTTACTGCTCACGCTGTTAACAAATGAAATTTAACTCTACAACAAATGATCTTGGAAACAAAGCCTGGAATATTCAATATTATACAAAAGTGCTATTCGGCAGAGGTAACTCGGTGCTTTTTCAGTAAGGAAATATTATAAATATGATTGTAGCTGTTTTCGAATAAGTAGCCCGGGCTTCTCTTAGATGCGCTGTGTTGTTGAATTGTTGAAAAAAAAAACCGGTAAGTAAGCACCAATGGATTTTCCCTGGAGTAATTTAGAAGAAACAATAATTGAAAAAAAAATCATGGTAATGATGAGCTGGAAATATTTGCTTCGCACCTTTGTAAAAGAGGTCCTCCATAATGTTCAATACGACAGATGATTCTAAATGGCATTCACATGATGGAATTTTTAAATAATCTCCGTTTGGCCACACCATGCCAAGATTTTTAACAGATTAGGAGAAATAATGGGAAGGACTTGCTATAATATTAATGCAGCTCATGTTCCCATTCATCCAATTGAAATATAGTCATTTCACACATGAAACTCTGTTAAAGTTGAATACAGAGGTAGCGTATCAATTATATTTAGCGCGCAAAGAGAAATTTTCATCTTGGTTTCCTTTTCTTTGTAAATCTGTTTATGGACATGCCTGTTTTCAGCAATCCACAGAGTCAGTAGGTATCATTTTCGAATTTATCACAACTGATTTTTATTTCTTCTTTTCTATTTTGTCCTAGTGAAAGTTTTCGTTCAGTTCTTTGCTGACGTTTTCTCGCTTTTAATGGAAATACTCCGAATAGGAGAGAAAGACAAGTAAACTTTTAAGATTGCATCAAAAGTCAGTTTCCTAAAGTTCACAATAATCACTTACAGAATTATATAAGAATTCAGATCATCGTTTTGTAGAATTTTATGACGCATAATTTCTTGAAATGTTTTTCTGTTTTTTTAATACACGTAATTGTTTCCAGTTAGTTGTCCTGCATATCTTCGAGATCTGAGAGCATACGGAATGTTTATTCTTTAACATATTATACATGTCAGTGAAACAAAAACTGCGTGTTGTTGTATTTGAAGCACATTCTGTACAAGAGCTGTTAAAAGAAAGATCCGAATTTGGTTATTCACACATGGCATCAATGCTGCCATGATTAAACACAAGAGTGTATCATACAGCTAGGGGGAACTGACATACATTTATTTTTAAATCATATAAGAATATAAAAGAAAATGGTTTACCTGGCTTAGAACGATGAATACAAAAAGCAAAAAAATTGCACTCCATTTTGGTTGAACCTCCACACAAGTTATTTCGTTCCTACCTGAAAATTTACGTACATCAGAGTTTTTCAAATTATTTTAAAAATTGTTAGAAAAAATAGTAAGAAACCAGCGCTTAGGACACTGTGCCACCGGAGAGGCCTGGGTGTATTAGGTTGTTGGATGTTTTTGGAATCTTTGGGCTGTGAAGAGAATTTTTTAAAAGAAAGGCTGATGCAAAGTGAAACTTTAAAAATAGGACATTTCAAAAACACCACGTAATATATACATTCTGTATTGTGTTATCTTTAGGTATGATTAAGCACCTATGGCGTAAGTTATTGAGTTTATAGCTAAGAACGCTTTCAACTATGGCAGCGGGACGTCCTATGCATAGCAAAAACCCTGCTGTTTGGAAGTTTATAATTTCATATATTTGCTTATAGGTGTCTGACGCAACGATAATCAACAGTGATGTAGTACTGGTGTCGATAGGGAACTTCACTTTCAACAGTAGTACGGTATTGTGCCAAAAATCAACCAAGACTCAACGGTTAGGGATATTTTGTGACATATATTCTATTTTAACTTTCATTTTTAGTTCATTTTCCTATGCAAATTTGAGTTTGTTCTCTTTTGCACTTTCCAAACTTAACTTGATATATTCTCTCTCACATAAATGAGGTTTGGCAACACCCTGAGGGCAGTACGTAAGTGACGTATGCATGTGATAAGAACAATACGAGATATATAGTGCCTATAAAGTAACTGTGAGAGGGGTATTTTGATGGTGAACTTTAATACTCTTTTTGGATACGAGACTGCTTAATTGCCGTTTAAGTATTTGTGAAGGCTACGTGTTCTGCTTTAGTAACAGTGTTGTGTTCTTGTGGATATTAACTCAAGTTCCAGTTTTGAATTTCATAGTTAATTATTTATTGAGGATATTAATCCAAGTTTCGTTGATCACCTTGTTGAAGTGCAAAGGATCAAGTGTCTTTTCACAGCAATAAAGGATTAGCTGTAAGTAACAACTTCCAGAACTTTATTTGCGTGACTCGTATTTCACTGTAGGGGAAATTTTTGATCTATGTAGTGTTTTAGTAAGTCAGCTACACAAACGCTACAATTTATATCCCCATCCTGCAATGTAGTCTTTTTATCGAGTAGGTGACGGCTGTTTTATGGACGACAATGCTACGGTCCATCGAGCAAGATGTGCTCCGCAGTGGTTCAGCGAATATGACAGCAACGTCCACCATCTTCCCTGGCCACCATAAGGCCCGGATCCTCGGATCTCAACCCTATTGAGAATATATGCAACATGTTAGAAAAACAGATCGGGAGCAAAGTTATCTCCGTCAAATCTGAGCCACATAAAGGACTGTCTAATGAACGCCTGGTATGTTGTAGACATAGATGCACTCCTACGCCTTATGGAATCTATACCAAACCGCATACGTGCTGTAAATTCAGTGAAAGGAGGTCGAACCCGGTATTAAATCGAGGTTCCTAATTCAGTGGCTCACGTGTGTACAAGAATTTTAAGAGCATAGTGACTGAAAGGCAACACCTAGATTTCTAGGAGGGTGAGTAAATAATTATTCGCAGTATTTATAAAATATAGTGCAATAACTATTTAGAAGTCAAAAGAATATACGTTTTCAATAAAGAACTCTTGCTTTACTTGCTTAGGCGTTACAGAAGTATCTTTATGATGCCACAAAAAAATATTTTTCCTGAGAGCCCAGTGACGCCTAAACCGCTTCCTTCACTTCATGGTTCTTGGCAAATCGACGGCTTATAGGTGAAATTTAGTGGTAAGGACCGTGATCAGATGTATACGGAGGTTCCTTCATCACGTCATGGTTAATTCACGGGAGTGTTTCAGCAATGTATGAGGACAGAAAGTTTAGTGCACCAACAAAGTGGATTGCTGCGTTAGCCATCTGCACTTCGTTGGAACTGCATGTTACAACCTTCCAAGTAACATCTCACGGTACCGAGAACTGTACACCAGTAAGCCTGATAATATTCCAGTATTGGCCATTGGCAGTCCCATACAACACTAAGATACATCTTCGCAGCTGTTGACTGAGTTTTAAACTTTCATTTGACTGGTGTTCCTGGAATTTTCTTCCCAAACTCCCTTACCCTTCGACTTGTAGTGCTAACGAGTGGCAGAGATTCAAATGACTGAATTTCTGCAGTTTTGTGAGAAGTGTTTGATCACATCTTACACAGCTTTTTCGAAAGCTTCGCTTTTTACGACTAATTTCATAGAAAGAAAGATGAAAAATCAACATATATATTTTCCACTTCACCAACAGCCATCGGTCTGTTTGCCAGAACCATGGCACAGACTTGTTTAACGTAGCCACAAGCAGTGAACTTCTTCATACGCTGTACTTGTGAACTCATTTTTGAACTTCAAAATCAGTTTGCCGACACTCTACTATTTCCTAACAATGTTCCAATACCCCTGTTGAAATCCATTGGTGACTTTGAGCTCCTGGTACGCATTCAGACCATAAAAAAGGATCACTGTTCGATGTTTTTGTTTGGTTCATAGCGAAAGCTGACCTACTATGTTAAGAGCCCGACAACGATTCACGAACTAACCGATCATGATCACACCTAGACCACCACCGTGAGGGCAGCAATACAGCGTCTTCATAACCTCGTAAAAGAAGCAGTACAACAGGCAGAAAATGAATTATAACTACATTGCAGATATTTATTCACTCCATACATTCACAAGGAACGTTAAATCAGCACGCTTGTAAATATGATTCAAATTGATTTCTGCTTACTCGTGAGGATGCATTCTTTTTTGAAATGGTTAAGGACGATTTTGATCGATTCTAAAGGCACGACGAAATACCTTTTTATGGCATTGCGTGTTATTAGGACCTTTCTGCAGTGTTCTCCAGTATCAAAGTTCTCTCATATGAGACACATAAGCATCCAGTTATACCGAAAAGCAGGACACAGGAAATAACTACTGACCACCGTCTTCTGAGAGATTTATATCAAGATATTATAATTTGAGTAAGCACTAAATTATGACCACCCCCAGCCTAGAGAAATGAGCGCGCCTGGAGACCGAACTGTGGCGCAGGTGAAGTTCACATAGTATATATACAACCCGAGGACAGGCTTTCGGTTAGTAGAGTGTTTTAGAGTCAGAATGGGAAAAGCTGCCGATTTATCGGAGTTTGATAAAGAACAAATTGTGATGGCACGGTGCTTAGGAACTACAATGTAGGAACCAGCGCGGTTTGTGGATTGTCCACGTTCCGTTGTAGTGAGTACGTATCAAAGGTGGTGCACAGATGGCCAAACGAGAAACCGTCGTCCAGCGGTGTGTCGGCTGCAACTCACTGATGCCAGAGAGGAGTAGAGACTGTCGCGCATTTTTCACAGCGACCGCAGGGCCGCAGTGCGACAAATCACCCACAGCTACAAAAGTGGTGATCAGGACAATGTGTCACAGCACACAGTTCATCGCAGCTTTCTGCGCATGAGCCTGCGTAGCCAAAGACCCAGCCGGATCTCTATGCTCACTGCACGACATCGCCAACAAGGCATGAAATGGGCCAAAGATAATCAAGGTTGGACACCGTGGATGATTGGAATAAAGTGGTGTGGTCTGACGAATCAAGATTGCCGGTGCATCACGTAGACGGCCGAGCTCGGATTCTCCGATTACCAACGGAGGCTATGGCACAAGGATGCACTTTTGGGCGGAAACAGGTTGGCGGCGGCGGTGTTATGCTGTGGGCGATGTTTTCTTGGTACACTTTAGGCCCCATTATCCCAATAGCACAATCCCTGACAGCTGTCAGGTATCTGGACGTCGTTGCGGACCAAGTTCACCCATTCATAGCAACTGTGTTCCCTGCTGGTGATGGTCATTACCAACATGATAATGTGCCATGCCACACTGCCAGAAGTGTCAAGGAGTGGTTCTAGGAACATGATGGTGACTTTCTGTTAGTGCCCTGGCCTCCATATTCACCTGACATGAACCCAACAGAACATTTGTGGTTTGACTTGGAAAAGTAGGTTCGCGCTAAATGACCACCACCCCGAAACGTGCGGGAATTAGGGGACCTGCTGTTGACATTATGGTAGCAGATACCCCAGGTTACCTATAGCCAGCTAATCGAATCGATGCCTATCCGAGTGGCCGCAGTTTTGTGGGCTACAGGGGCCGTACGACTTATTAGGTAGGTGGTCATAATGTAATGGCTGATCAGTGTTTTATTTTTATACTTTATGGATGGGGCGCGGTGACCCCTCACAAATTCCAAAAAAAACACTGTAAATACTTGATTGTTTTAAGATTTTATTTTTGTATTTACATGACTCAAGGCAAAGATTTAGCACGAAATATTATTAGACGCTGTTTGCATTTCTTGAAACGGGGATCCACACTGAGTGCAGGGGGCGGGTCAGCAAAACATTTTGCAGCGAGGTGGTTTCGCCGGAAGGGACGCGGAACATAACGAAGAAGAAAAACCGGAAATGTGGGTGAAAGACAGGCCATCTCTAGAAGGTCTTCAAGGAGAACGGATGATACCTCGAGGTATCTCGACGTGTCCCTAGCTTGGAAGTGGGGAGAGGGGGGGAGTATTGCCCGAGTCAGGAAGTTGGCATTCTAATTTACGAATAAACGGTGATAGTTGCAAAATTTTGATGATGTTTGACGACGACTTGGTGGTAATAGCGTGCTGTGCTTTCTTGTATCCCAATAACAGAATATCCGAGAGTTATGGAGAGCTGGAGGGTAGGACATGTAGGGAACGTGAATAGCAGATTCTCAACATCCATAATAAATTTTTGTTTTCTATAACTCGAAAGTTGAAGACTGTGCGTTTAATTTCCAAATATTTTGACAGTGATCAGCACAGAAAGCTACAACAGACTTCGTAAAACATAACTTACTATGCGAATATTCTGTTTATGACTAGGTTGCGCTACGAAATGTTATTTTTAAAGCATAGTGCAGTAATTAAGGCATGCAAATTCCTATAAAAAGTGAAGATGCTTTCATAGATTTAGGCAATTTGAAGATGGAAACTTTTAAAGTTTGTTGTATAACAGTGGTTAAAATTATGTTATTATTGGAAGCTGTTAGCTACTTGCCAGAAGGAAAATGACGCTGTATATTATAGGTCGAAAGGAGAAAAGTTGCGGCTTTGAAACACTGAAATGCACGAAAGAAATGAGGAAGTGCAGAAAAGAAAAAACAAACAAAACTGAGAGCTTCCTGGTTTATCTTATTAAATCTGTTCATTCTAAAGAGGTAAGAGAAATAAAAACATTAAGAAACAAAAATATAACGTAATTTTTACTTCATATATAGTTCAGGATCTCCTAAATGAGGAAATGTATTTACGTGGAGAATGTCTATGGCTAACTGAACTCGCAGTTAAAGGATGTATTAAAATTTAGCTTTTAAATAACAACTGTAACGTACCAGGAGATGTGACGTACCTGCCAGAAGGACGCACACGACATAAAGGCAGATAGGAATCAGAATAAAATGTCCGCGTAGCTCAACTGGTAGAGTGACTTATTCCGGAATGAGGGGATCCGGGTTCGAATCCTGGCGTGGATAAAAATGACGGAGAAATTCACTTCGTTATAATGGCGCCCGAACTACCCGGATGACCCGACCGTTCAAAATCTCGCATTGGTGTGATGTTAGTTCCACACCGCGAGATAGGAAAAATATGAGCAGCACTTCGAAAGTAAAAAAAGAAAAATAAGGGGAGATGATGTAACGTACCAGGAGATGTGACGTACCTGCCAGAAGGACGCACACGACAAAAAGGCAGATAGCAATTTGAATCAATGTCCGCGTAGCTTAATTGGTAGAGCAACTTATTCCGGAATGAGTGGACCCGGGTTCGAACCCCGGCGCGGATAAAAATGACGGAGAAATTCACTTCGTTATACAACGTTGAAACTTATTTTATACATCCCATTTCATTAGATGTTTCTAAGATTTAAATTTTATTTGGGCAACAGAGCAACGTATCTCCCACAAAACATATTCTAATCAAGACGTAACTGTTTCTGTTAAGTAATCAAATACGATTGCTAAATTACAAAGGACATCCTGAAAGTAATGCCTCGTCCCTCATAAGATTTTTATGTTTAGCATCCAAAATGTGAAACTTGGTGGCAAAAGACTTGGACATATTGTTCATAATGCTAGCCAACTCAAAGTATTGTCCATTACTTTCTGTACATTTCCGTCATCTTTGAACCCATTGATGAAACCCATTTCCGAAAAATTCCTGAATCTGTCATTTCACGGATTAGTTCACAGCCATTTTAACATCTGTTACATCGTCGAAACGTTTCCCACGAAGGATGTTTTTCAAAGGGGAAAACAGAAAAAGTCAGAAGGAGCCAAATCAGGTCTGTAGAGGGATTGGGGCATCACTGTTAACCCCATTTTGGCAATAGTCTGTGAAGTTTCCATTGAGGTGTGGGGACGTGCGTTATCATGGAGTAAAACAACACTAAGAAGTGGAATGCCACGTCTTTTCCTTCTGATAACTTGCTTTAGCTACTTCAATGTCTGCACATAGTTAGCATTGTTTATTGTTGCAACTCTTGGATCATGACAAGACGATCAGCTGTGATGAGGTCTTTCACTCGTTGCCTTTTGTCATCTGTCACTACAGTTGCGGGTCTTCAACCCCGTTGTTAGTCCGACACTGAACTTTCTCCCTCTCGAAACCTCTTCATCCATCTTTGGTCATTACTGATACCGATTGTGGCAGCTCCGTACACCGCTAGCAGTCTTCTGTGGATTTCTGGAGCTTCACATCCCTCTTTTTCCAGGAATTAAATTATGACCTTTTTATCTATCATTCATGATCTTTATTTCCGATTCTGAAAAAAAATTGTTGCCACATTGATAACATATCATAGTAGGTGTCAGTGCAGTTTCATTCAAACCATTTCAAAATTTCAAAAGTTATTAAGGAGGAGGCATTACGTTCAGGATGCCCCTTGTACCTTCTCACAAGTAAATGTGATTCTGAAAAAAATCACATGACTTGAGTGGGATAACTTCTGACAAACTTAAAACTACGCGCCGGTACGATTTAAATTTATTGGAAATTACATTGTGCATTTCGCAAAATAAATATATTATATCATAATTCGTTATACACTCACGGACAACGAAATTTGCGCACCTAGAAGATAACATGCTACAACCGCCAAACTTTGCAAATAGCTAGTGTGCGTGCTGGTATACAAATGATCCACGTTTGGTGTGATTACGCATGACCACACACCATGTGCTGGCACTGAAAATACGGACCGGCAGCCTTATAAACCGGCGTGTAGTCGATGCCCCATGAAAGCGAAAAGCATCGGCCGAGGCAAGCAAGAGTACAGAGTTACAAGAATGCCGGGTAGATGTCAGAGACGTCGATTTACGCAACTCACGGATTTTGAGAGAGGCCTGATCACCGGGCTGAAAACCACAGGGTAGTCGGCACACCGTATAGCCAGCCACGTGGATCGTTCCAACGATACCGTCCGACACTGTTGGGTGCAACTGACACGTGACAGCACTGCCACACGGCTGAGCGGCTCCGAACGGACCAGGAGGTCCACCGGTAGAGACGATTGACGGATCGTGCGCTAGGCACGAACGGATCCAACGGGGACCCGGTCCACTTTACAGGCAGATGAAGCGGTTCCTGTGAGAAACTCTCGGAAACGAATCTGCGATCCCAGCGCCCCTTACGTCTGTTGCCATTAACACTGGAACATCGCCTGCTCCGTGTGCAGTGGTGACAGGCCGACGTGGAAAGCCACATACTGGCAACGTGTGGTGTTCAGAGATGCGTGCCGCTTCGTTTTGAGGGCAGATGACCATCGTGTCCGGGGGTAGAGGTCCACGGGTCAACGGCACAATCTCAACATCGCTATCAAGCGCCACATCTCCCCCACTGCAGGCATTATGGTCTGGGAGCCATTGTCTATTATAGCCGATCAGCTCTAGTAGTGGTACGTGGATCATTGGCGGGCCAGCGGTATGTGGATGAAATCCTACGGCCCCATGCACTCCCATTCCTGGCTTGGATTCCATGTGCGCTGTACCAGCAGATAATGTCGGCCCCCATACATCTCGAGTTGCCCTGGACTGCTAACGTGATGTCCAGATACTTCCATGACCTGCCCGCTCCCCGGACATGTCCCCTAGCGAGCATGTGTGGGATCAGTTGAAACGCCAGTAGCTGCCGTGCGGCACTATCCGGGATTTGGAGCACACCGTCCAACATGTGTGGGATCAGTTGAAACGCCAGTAGCCGCCGTGCGGCACTATCCGGGATTTAGAGCACACCTTCCAACAGGTGTGGGCCAGTCTGCCGTAGGACTACATCAGGCGTCTGTTCGCCTCCGTGCCGGACCGTATTGCAGCATGTATTGCTGCACGAGGCGGTACGACGCGCTATTGAAGATGACCGGACTGCGTGCCACAGATCCCTCTGTAGTTGTCCTGCAGCTCTGTTTTTGCTATAATGTGTATCATTCATCTGTATGATTACGTCCATAAAATTTCAGTTAAACCCGATGCGTCCTTCTTGGTGCACAAATTTCATTGTCCGTGAGTGTATATTCTCATAAATGTACAGATTTATTTTTTCATCAATATTACATGAATTTTTGTGAATGGATTTGACTGTTTTCATGAAATACGACTCGAGAGTACTAAACTATTTTCTATAATTTGGACTATTCACTAATCAGGAATTGATAAAGTTTTACGGTGCTTTCTGTTAAATAACCTGCCAACAAGAATTCTGTAAGTTCTATCATTGATGTCTGAAAGGCCTTTCGAGAAACAATTCGTTTCTTTGTTAAGATGATCATCATTAAGGAAAACACTGGAGCTCACGAAAAAAGTATTCCAAAGTATTGCATCAATAAACCGTTACACGTAGTTCAGGTTAGATTAATAACCGAATGTCCTTGTAGAACCTCCGCGAAATTGAGTAATCTTGAGCCGTCTGTTATCTTACCTATGTTATGACGCTTGATGGAATGCTAGAAAGTACAGTCTATGGTATAATCATGACTGTAAAGACACATAGGATACGAGAAAGATTTCTTTTTACACAGCCTAATCACAATCTATTTTATCCACTTTAAAATGAAACGAACTTACTACTGAGAGAATAGAAGTTCCTGTCTCAAATGGGATTTTCAGTTTCTAGTGGAATTCGTGATCTATTCGATCTGATATACGGTGGATCGTTTACAATTTAGACTGCGTTTTTCCGGAAGCTGCATTCCCTAGTGTGTGTTTCGAAGAACTTCATTCTGTCACGTCCTCTGGGCAGTGAGGCATTTGATTTCGTTTCTTAAGGAGTGCGGGAGAAAAGTATTTACCCGAATGATCAAGGCACTTCCAAAAGACGTTTCACAGATTTCCCAGGGTTCATTTCGAAATGGAGACCTCCTGCAGTTCTCGCTGATGTCATTAAAGGTATACTAAAACATCTTTAAGAGAAAGAAGTTCTGGTTCGGTTTAAGTAAGCACTGTAAACGTATCTACTCGCGGGAACTTTAGCGTTAATTTCATGTCACTGCAATTTTGCCGACTTTAGATGCTGGGATAATAGCAAGGTAGGTTGTTATGAAGGTCTATCATTTGATTGAAACCTATTACATAAGAAATCGGGAAAGTTTTTTGGTCTAAAGATCAAGCCGCAGCCAAAGTCATTACGAAAAAATCAAACCCCCCGACGTTTGCTAACGGAACAAGAGTACAGCATGCAAGGGTGCTAGCTATAGATGAATCAAAAGAAACTTTTGCATAGCGCTAGTCGGCCCAACCCTTCTTGTAGCAGTGTAGACTTCATTTGTTTGCAAATTTGGTGTTTTGGATGGTGCAAAAGTAGCCTGCTGGACCGTTAATCGTGAGATGTGAGTTCGATTTCCACTTCAGGACAACGAAATGTTCAAGCTTTCTGTAGGTTACCCGCATGGATGTAAGTTAATTCTCGCAGCTCTATGTCTTAATATAAAGCGTTACTGAACTCAGCATATACACTAACGGACAATGAAATTTGCGCACTAAGAGGGAAGCATCGGATTAAACTGAAATTTTATGGACATAATGATGCAGGTGAATAATACACA
Organism: Macrothele yani; assembly: GCA_039090855.1. Taxonomy (NCBI): domain Eukaryota; kingdom Metazoa; phylum Arthropoda; class Arachnida; order Araneae; family Macrothelidae; genus Macrothele; species Macrothele yani. Next base: position 11,143,280 of record CM077017.1, read on the forward strand.
GGTTGGCAAAAACGGAGCTGCAGGACAATTGCAGAGGGATGTGTGGCACGCAGTCTGGTCATCTTCAATAGCGCGTCGCACCGCTTTGTGCGGCGATACATGCTGCAGTGCGGTTCGGCACGGAGGATAACAGACGTCTGACGTCATGCGGAAGACTGATCCACACGCGTTGCACGATGACTCCAAATTCCGGATAGTGCGGCACGGCGGCTGCTAGTGTTTCAACTGGTCTCACAAATGCTCGATACGGGACATGTCCGGGGAGCGGGAATGCCATGGAGTACCTGGACATGACGTAGGCAGACCCGGGCAACCCGAGACGTGTATGGGCGGGCATTATCTTGCTGGTATAACGCACCTGGAATCCAGGGCAGGAATGGGAGCACATAGGGCCGTCAATGATTCACGTGCCACTACTAGAGCTGATCGACTCTAGTAGGCAATGACTCCCCAGGCCATAATGCCGGAGGTGGAGGAGCTATGGCGTTCGATAGCGATGTTGGGATTGCGCCGTTGACCCGGGGACTTCTACACCCGATGATCATCTTTCCCTAAAACTAAGCGGTACTCATCTCTAAACAGCACACGTCACCAGTCTGTGGTGTTCCACGTCGCTCTGGCCTGGCACCACTGCACACGGAGCCGGCAATGTTCCGGTGTTAACGGCAGCACACGTAAGGGACGCTGGGATCGCAGATTCGCCTGCGCGAGGCGAAGGGAAATAGTTTGCGGGCACACAGGAGCCTCTACATCTGCATGTATAGTGGACCGGGTCCCCGCGGGATCCGTTCGTGTCTGGCGCACGATCCGTCAATCCTCTCTATCGTTGGTCATCCTGGTACGTCCGAAGTTGCTCCGTCGTGTGGCGGTGTAGTCACATGAGCACTGCTCCCAACAGAGTCGGATGGTATGGTCAGAACGATCCACGTGGCGGGCTATAAGGCGCGCTGACCACCGTGCGGATTTCACCCTGATGATCAGGCCTCTCTCAAAGTCCATAAGTTGCGTAAATCGACGTCTCTGGCATTTACCTGGTATTCGTGACACTCTGCACACTTGCTTGCGTCAGCCGGTGCTTTTTGCTTTCATGGGGCATCGACTACACGTCGCTTTACAATGCTCTCGTTTTGTGCTTGCAGCATCACCATAAAGGGTGTGCGATCATGCATAATCGCCCCAAACGTGGGCCGTTTTCATACCAGCACGCACTCTAGCTATTTGGTAAGTTTCGCGGTTGTATCATGTTTTCTTCTTGGTGCGCACATTTCATTGTCCGTGAGTGTAAATTGATGATTATATTTTCACTGTTTTGCTCCAGATATTCTGGACAGAGCATAAGTTTGGGAATAAAGAGCGTAAAGTCTCCAGATTTCTCATGGAACCAATCACACACAGTAGTAGAGGGGGATATTGCCGTCCTGAAAGTATGGTTATCTTTCCAAATGAAAGTGGAACATTCAAATACGTGGTAGAAGAAAAAAACACACACTGATCGTTGTTTAACCAGCTAATATGTGGGAATCTATTCGTGCAAGGTAAATGTGTCTCATAAAAGAACACCTCATATGAGACATATTTATATCAGACATTTACCTTGAAGCAGCAACATTTAATTGGTAACTACAGACACATTGGCTCCATGCATTTCTTTATGAGGTTCTGTAACGTACCAGGAGATGTGACGTACCTGCCAGAAGGACGCACACGACATAAAGGCAGATAGGAATCTGAATAAAACGTCCGTGTAGCTCAATTGGTAGAGCAACTTATTTCGGAATGAGGGGATCCGGGTTCGAATCCAGGCGTGGACAAAAATGACGGAGAAATTTACTTCGTTATAATGGCGCCCGAACTATCCGGATGACCCGACCGTTCAAAATCTCGCAATGGTGTGATGTTATTTCCACACCGCGAGAGAGGAAAAATAAGAGAATCCCTTCTCCAGCACTTCGAAAGAAAAAAAAAAAATAAGGGGGAGATGATGTAACGTACCAGGAGATGTGACGTACCTGCCAGAAGAACGCACACGACATAAAGGCAGATAGGAATCTGAATAAAACGTCCACGTAGCTCAATTGGTAGAGCAACTTATTCCGGAATGAGGGGATCCGGGTTTGAATCCTGGCGTGGACAGAAATGACGGAGAAATTTACTTCGTTATAGTTCTTGATAAAAAAACCATTTTTGAAATGGAAAAATTAATATCCATATTAAATTAAGTACCTTGGGTACACAGACTTTGAATTCCTAAATCTTCCATCAGATAAGCTGTAATAAATTATACAACTGAAATTTTTAAAGAGTACTAAAAACATAAGCATATCAGGTACATACGTCAGACTTCATTGTAACACAGATATCATGTTAACAGCATCGTTTTTTCTCCCAAAAGTTCAATTTTAGGATGCAAAGCCTCTCTGAAATAAACAATATTCAAACTGAACACGTGCGTTTTTGCTCTTTATAATGTGGCCCACGAGTTCTATTACATTTTGTCATGCCGTTCGCGTTGCAGAAAACCCCCTTCTCTAGAGAAACAAAGCTGCTCTATCCAACTGACTTACTATAGTAGTAAAGAGAATGTAACGCGGAGAGACGTGCCATTTCTTGTAGGAATTCCACATACAGGTCAAGATTAGACGTGACAACACACTTCTGTTACATATGCACTCATCGTCAAGAAAATAGTTGCACCTAGAAAGCAACAACCTACAGGAATGACACTTAGCGTGTAGGTTTGACATCGTGAGACATGCAAATGATTCAAGTATCACGCTCGGCCGCGCATGTGACGCAAGCAAGGAGGGGTCATAACGCTGTGCCAGGCCGGCTATATAAGGTCGCCCCGTTGCGTGTGCTTGCTATTCTGTCTCGTGCTATTGTGTAGGTTGTATTCTTTGCAAGAAAAGTATGCCTCGGAGAAAAGTTCGGAAGCAAATCGAGCAGTTGGAGGAGTTGGAGAAGGGCTGCATCGTCGGGCACCAGGAAGTGGTATTGTCTTATCGCCTTATTGCGCGCTATACCTATGGAGCGGATATCACCACAGCACGCTGTTGGCGGCAGTGGATAGGACAAGGCACGCAACATCGACAGGAAAGATCTGGGAGACTTAGACGAACAACGGAGAAAGAGGACCCACGGGTTGTCCGACATGCACGGTGTGACCCAACAGCCACGTTTGCGGATATTCAGCGAGAAGTGGTGCTCTCCATGCAACGTCCGATTAGTGCCAGCATCATTGGAAGAAAGCTGCACGACGTAGGACTACATTTAACGCAAACCGTTACGACGACTGCCTTTAAAACCATTGCATGGTCTCCAAAAACTGCAGTGGTGTAGTGCCAGTCTGTCATTGAGCCACTCAGAATGGCAGCGGGTGATATTCAGTGACGTGTCTCGCTTTTGTCTTGGAGTAGGCAATCAACTAACCCGTGTGTGTGGAGGCACCGTTGTCAGCGCCAAGATGAACGGTTAGTTGTCGAGCGTCACACGTCCAGAAGGCCTGGTGTCATGGTGTGAGGTGCAGTTGCCTACGATGCCAGATCACCTTTGGTGTTCATTACAGGCACTTTGACAGCCCAACGTTGCGTTAATGAGGTCCTGGGACCAGTGGTCCTACCTTTTCTGAACACTAACTCCAGTACGATTTTCCAACAGAACAACGCTAGTCCGCATGCTGTTGCTCTCTCGAGAGCTTGTCTTCAAGGCACTGATACTCTGCCATGGTAGCCACGTCGTCAGACTTATCGCCGATTGAAAATGTGTGGGATGCTATTGGACGCGCTATCCACACTCCCCTACCGCTCAATCTGCAGGAACTGCGTGCAAAGATTCAAGCTGCATGGGATGGCTTATCTCAGGACACCATTAGGAACGTGCACAACTCCATTCCGAGACATTTGGTATGCTGTGTGAGCAAACATGGCGGCCCGACATCATACTGAGAGACTATTTATTGGCGTGTAGCTCAATAAACATTGCCCATATCAGTCTCAAGGTTTAATCATTTATTGTTCCTGGTAACCTTTATCTTCCTCGCGAAAAGCATTGCAATCCAACACGTTCTCCTGGGTGCAGCTATTTTTTTGACGATGAGTGTATATATTATGCACTGACGGAAAAAAATTCCCAACACCAAGAAGGGGTTGTGTTAGATAAACGACAGTTGGTAGGCGGTGAGAATACATCTGTAAGATGACGTCTATGCAAATTTCGTGCTCGGCGCATACATGTGGCGCTAGCAGCGCCCCTCGGAACATGCAAAGCAGGTTTGCTGTAAATACGCGCTGTAACGTTCGTGAGCGTTAGTTATCGTTGAGATTCGACGTAGAGTGTTGATGTTAGTCAAAAATGCCTTTAAGAAGACGAAGAAGCCATTATCAACAGCTCACGGAGTTTGAACGACGTCGTGTAATAGGGCTACGAGAAGGTGGATTTTCTTTCCGCAATATTGCAGAACGACTTGGCAGGAATGTAGCCACTGTGCATGATTGTTGGCAGCGGTGGTCAAGGGAAGGTACTGCCTAAAGAAGACCGGGTTCCGGCCGGCCACGTGGCACTATTGAGACGGAAGACCGCCGTGTACGGCGTATGGCCGTGGTGCATCGTACCGCGTCTGTGGCAGCAATTCGAGCAGCAGTTACCACCACAGTGACACAACGAACTGTTACAAATCAATTACTTGAAGGACAGCTCCGAGCCAGACGCCCTGTAGCGTGCATTCCACTTACTCCAAACCACTGCCGTTTGCGATGTCAGTGGTGTCAAGCTAGAGCTCATTGGAGGACGGAGTGGAGATCTGTTGTGTTTTCTGATGAAAGCCGGTTCTGCCTGGGTGCTAGTGATGGCCGTGTGTTGGTTAGATAGAAGGAGGCCAGGTGAGCGCCTGCAGACAACCTGTCTGCGGCCGAGACACACTGGACCTACACCTGGAGTTATGGTCTGGGGAGCAATTTCCTATGACAGCAGGAGAACTCTCGTGGTTATTCCACGCACCCTGACTGCACAGTTGTACGTCGGTCTGGTTATTCAACCTGTTGTGCTGTCATCCATGAACAGCATTCCAGGGGTGTTTTCCTACAGGATAACGCTCGCCCGCATACCGCTGTTGTAACCCAACATGCTCTACAGAGTGTCGACATGTTGCCGTGGCCTGCTAGATCACCAGATCTGTCACCAATAGAGCACGTATGGGACATCATTGGACGACAACTCCAGCGTCACCCCCAACCAGCATTAACCGTCCCTGTATTGACCGACCAAGTGCAGCAGGTATGGAACTCCATTCCACAAACTGACATCCAGCACCTGTACGACACAATGCATGAACGTTTGCGTGCTTGCATTCAACATTCTGGCGGTTACACCGGTTGTTAATGTACCAGCATTTCACATTTAAAATGGCTCTTCTCGCGCTTACATTAAGCTGTGATCTTGAAACCTTAATCGATTAAATATGTTATCTGTACAAATGTATTGCCGCCATTTCATTCCTCTACAACTATTTTCTAGTGGTGTTGGGATTTTTTTTTCGTCAGTGTATATGTAAGCGCATTTCTTTTTTTACATTGAAGTGTAAGCAAGATAGTCCTAGTTTCTCAAATATGTAACCAAATACGTCGAATTTCTTCATTCCCGTTTTTGTAACAAATGGCGCCAGAAGCTTGCTTTGATTTCGATTTGGTGTAGCTGATAGCTCTATTCTTGTAAACAATATTTGGAAAAGAATAAAAGCTACGTGTTTTAGTCGCCGAAGCCAATGATGTGAAAACGGAATTTCATTTCAGCCTTTAAAAATAATCATTAACTCCTCATTTGGACTTCTGAGAAGCCTTTCGTTCCTGAAACCATTCAAATCTCCATCGTATTGTGCTTTTGAAAGTACCTGTCACGATAATTCATACCAATTATAACAGTATTGCAATGCTTTCATTATTTCCTAAAACAACGCCAGATATGAAGTGAAAGCAAATGTAGGACCTTTAACTGTTTGATTTGTGCTTCTCCCTCTATTTGAAGTTGATTTGTATAGCGAATGAACCTGTTTCAAAAAAATACCACGCATATGAAAGAATTGAGAACTGCCCACGTTACTTCGTCAAGAGAAGTTCTAAATATCATTGAAGCATTGTGAAGTGAGCGACGATGTTCCTTAAGAATTTACAAACACACACACACACACACACACACACACATCATCATCCCTCCAACACCCCTTAAATTTCTTCGAAACTCCTCCATAAACAATTCCCAATATTCCTCCATTTGAAAGTAGAGCACACTTGTCAATAGCAGGTAGCATTAACATGAATTCCTGAGCTTTACCTTGAAAGTAGGTTCCAATTTCATACAGTAATTATTATTTTTATACGAGGGTTGATTGATAAGTAAGGTCTCCAATCGTATAAAATACGTTTCAGACAAAATAAAATAATTAGAGTGGTATCAAAATGAAGGAAATGTATTTCTCTTTAACATTACAACCATATTTTTCAACATAGTCACCATTTACTGCTAAACATTTTTCCAAATGCGCTAGTATAATTTTTCATTCCGTCCATGAAGAAAATTTGTGGTTTGCTTTTGATCCATTTGCGCACAGCAACTTCAACTTAGGCATCGTATGAAAATGCTGATCTTTCAACATCTCTTTCAATTGTGGGAACAAACAGACGTCGGACGCTGCCAAATCTGAGCTGTAAGAAGAGTGTGGAACAAGTGTGAATTTCAGGCTTGTGACTTTTCCCATTGTTTCTCGACTGCAATGTGGCATTGTGTTGTCCTTATGCAATAAATTGCTTTCATACTTGCTTTTGCACGCCATGAATTGCTTTCACACGCCTGTCAATTTCCATTGGCGCTCAGCTTTCTAGTATCAAAACCTCTATTACTGATCGCTGCTTTATACGTAACTCGGACGTAGCACTTAAGACAAACGAACCCTATTGCTCAAGGATGCCAAACAGTGACCTGAAATTAAGCGCATTTGCACTACACAGTACCCGCTACCGGACGCATGCGCAAATGTTTTTCTCCTAACATTACTAGCGACGCCACGCGGTTGGAGACCTTACTTATAAATCAACCCTCGTATATATCTGACGTCTATGTCTACAGATGTGTGATCCTTTCTAGTTTTTCTTGTCGAAAGCTTATTTTCAAAATCAGTAATTGGAACCACGTAGAGTAGGTATACACTATATTGACAAAAGTCACCGGACACCTCTTTAAAAGCAATGGATCCGCTGCGTTGCTAAGATGCGCGGTACAGCTGCAAGCGGTATAAAAACAAGCCTGCAGCTGACCGCGGTCACAACGCACTATGAGGTAGCGTGAAAATGTCGCGGCAGGAGAGAACTGACTTTGAGAAAGGAAAGATTGTTGGATGTTATATTAGCGGGTTGTCCATAAGAGAAACCGAGAAGCGTTTAAAAATACCCAAATCAACTGTTTTGGATGTACTGAATAAGTGGAAAACACATGGCGTGCCTGAAGCAGCAAAACGTGCCGGCAGACCAAAGAAAATCAGCAATAGAGGACGTTGAAGCCTCAGGATAGTCATTACAGCTAATCGACGGAGTACTGCACAAGACTTTAGTGTACAGGTGAGTAAAAATGCTGGAACCTCGGTATGTATACGTACCATTCACAGAGAACTTCATTCCATGGGTTACCGTGGTCGTGAACCTTTCATCTCCACTCGGAATACTACTCGTCGTTTAGCATGGTGTAAAGAACATTTATCGTGGACCGTAGATCAATGGACACGCTTCCTATGGACTAATGAATCCAGATATACCATACATCAGTCTGATGGCCGTGTGTGGGTATGGCGGTAGCAGGAGAACACTATTTACCACAGCGTACTGTTCCTACGGTCAAGTTTGGAGCCGACAGTGTACTCGTGTGGGTATGTTTTTCGCGGAATGGTCCCAGCCCATTGTTTATCGTGGACAAACCTGTTAACCAGCACGTCTACCTCGATATTGGGGACAATTGTGCCCTACCAACTCTGTGGAAATACTATGGAACAAAGCCGCGTTAGTACCAGCAGGATAATACACCGAGCCATAAAGCAAGGACTGTTACGGCGTGATTTGACGATTATTCCCTATCGTGTGTGGACTGGCCAGCACAGAGCCCTGATATGAATCCCAAAGAGCACCTATGAGATGAATTAGAGCGCCGCATAAGAAGTTTGGAACCAAGGCCTACTACTAAGCAGCAGTCTTGCAATTTTTACCCAGGTAACACAGTCTTGCAATTTGACGTAGGCCCAACACTGAGCCACCGTCTTTTCAGGATAGAAGACGGTGGCTCAGTGTTGGGCTTACGTTAAATCGGAAGGGTGTGCTACCTGGGTAGTGGCAGCATTAGGTACTGAATGGGAGCGCATACCTATCGCTGTGTTTCAAAACTTGACGAAAAAATGTCTCGAAGGGTCATTACATGCATTAAGGCTAAAAATAGACCGACACCGTACAAATGCATGTCAATAAATGCTATGTTGTGTTTCTTTTCTAGGTGTCTGGTGACTTTTGTCAATATAGTGTATATCTCGTCCTTTTATTCTGTTACATATTTTGCTAACGAACTTCCGAACGATCTTATCATGCAAAAGATTTGTAAAAATATCAGTATCTACTGTTTCAGCAACCAATGAGAATAATAAGTTGCTTTAGCATTATTTAGGGAAGCATTTAGACACGAGAGATTAAAAATGAAAGCAGGAAAAAAAGAAAAGAAAAAAAGAACCCTTCGTACCTTGGAAACAGATTTCTCTGGTGGAAATAATTTTTAACAACAAGAACATTTAACAGTTCACCATTTCTTTAAGTTTACCCCAATTTTAATCCTAGGTTTAAAATTATAAATATTTCACTGTTAAAATTTACAGCTTTCGAAAATTTGTTTTCATCCAACACCCTATCAAAGTTGTTCAACACCTTTTAAATTTTTCAGCACCATCCAGTTTCAATTTCGTTGATAAACCCTTGGTGTTCCTTACTCGGACCTTTGTGCAAGTTACCGAGACACAACGAAGCACTTTCCTGCGCAAGCGAATTATAGATGCTTGAGATTCTGCGGCCAAAATCGTGCTCAAAGTGAAGGTAAAACACTTGAAGAAAATTCATAGTTGAAAGTTCAATAATGAAATACTGACGCCGTTTCCTTCGTGATTCCTAATTTCAATTTCATGTTTGGCATACAAATTGCAATCAGAACACATGAAACAAAAGTATAAAAATGCAGAAAACTCGATTGCGTCGATCTAACAGATGGATAACTCATGTTTTAATATCTCAAGTTTCGCATAAATTCAGAATTCAGAGATGAAGGCAATTTAAAAAAATGGAATGATTGAAAAGCCCGAAAACTAATATTTGCACACAGAATGTTTCCAATGTTGATAGTTTTGTCAATCATGCAGTCAGGATATAAATCATCCGAGATTTTATGTGCGATTAGGCGACAATCATGCATTTTTTTCTTCGTATTTGCATGCATCAAATAAGCGTGAGGCCACTTAGTCACTTTTGTCAAGTCTTCCTTTCCTACTTGAATGTAAGATTGATGACCGAGAGAATTTATTAAGGTGATGTCATCTGCATGTAAATGGGTTTACTCTTCCGTGGTAGAAAGAATATCATTAATATAAATATTAAAATACTTTCGCTTCAATAAGAATCCTGTAGGGAAACGAAGACCAATGTTTAATGACTGTTTTAATATAAAACTAGTCTTCTAGTATGTCATTTTTAGAGTCATAGCATCTGTACTACAAAAGATCAGGGCAAAAGAAAACATATGGTTTTCTTTTGTTCCAGGCATTACTTGACAACTGGTAACTCAACTCGAGTCATAGTGTAGAGTTCTTCACTTAAAGCTTGTGATTATTTCAGATGTATCTTCGTCAAAGTATATCACAGAACACACAGTATTTCACACGTAATGTGAACACAACAGCAAAAAAAAAATAGCCTTGTACAATCTTTTTTGCCCCAAATATGCAATGGAAAATATTTACAAGCACCTATCCCAGACCGTGTGCTAGTGACCTCAGAGGGACATTCTTGAGAGTGAATAATCGCTCATGAGTTCGGCAGAGAAGCACGGTTAGGATAAGATACGGAGGTCCTAACAAAAGTTCTGCACACTGTCCATTTTTGAGAAAAATGTTAAGTAACGGAGAAAACGTACCTTATTGCCGTTCAATGTACTCCCCTCTGCTGCTAATGACAGCTTCCCTGGGTTGAGGTAGGTCCTGGATGGCCCGTAGTACGCCATCTTTGTTCAGCTGTCGTATTACTCGGGTCACGTACAATGGCAATTCGTCCAGTGTTTCGTAGCGGATGCCACCGAGCCGATTTTTTAACTTTGGGAAAAGATCAAAGTCGGGTGGACTGAGATCAGGGCTGTATGGTAAGTGTAATTAAGTTTCCCAGCCATATTTCAACAAAAGACCCCGTATCGACGCTGCTCCATGACACGATGCGTTGTCATGCAACAAGATCGTTCCAGCTTCCAACAAGTTGGGGAGATTTTGACGAATTTTCGGTCTCAACTTTGTCCTCAGAAAGTGACAGTAATATTGTGCGTTGACATTTTGCCCTAATGGCACTCAATCAGAGCCCACAAAACTGTGGACATCGTATGAAAAAATCCGTATTTGGTTCACTTTCGATTGTTGCCGTCGACACTTTGAGGGGCGTGGGGAATTTGGATGCCTACATTTCGCTGATTGTAACTTTCGTCCCGGCTCAAAATCACGGGTCCATATCTCATCAATTGTACAAATTCTGTTCAGGAAGGTGTTGCCCTCCCTTACGAACCTGTGGAGGTGATCCTGTGCGATGTTCACTTTGGCTGCCTTTTGCTCGGGGATGAGTTGATCGGGCAACCAGAGCGCGGCGATTTTTTTCCCCAGCGAGTCGTTCAAAATCCGGTGAGCGAACAAGGTGGCCAATTTTACCTGGTGAGCAATATCCCCGACTGTCAAACAGCGATTATCTTCGAGAAGCTTTGCAACAATGGTGACAGATGTTTTGTCTGTCGCCGTTTGAGGTCGGCCTGAGCGGTGATTATCTTCGATGCTGCTTCGGTCCTCCAGAAAGCGCGATGCCCAGTGAGAAATTGTGCTTCGATCAAGTTCCCCACAAACTTCTTACAAGGCAGTGTGGATCTGTGTCGGAGTTTTTTACCGCAGAGTTTCTATTTTTACGTAAGAGCGCTGGTCTAACGCCGTGACTTGACCTGAGGAGCTGCACACTTTCATTTCCAAACGCCCCAACGTCCACACAGCAAACGAGAGCACTTCGTTCTGACACCACTGCGTTGCTGAAAGTCTGACCTTGACATGATGCAATCATTTTCCCGATTGCATCATCTGCTTCCGTTTTAGATTAACGCGTGCAGAACAAACGTTCTGCACACGTTAATCTAAAAAAGGAGAAAATACCATACTGCCACACGGTGAAAAATTTATGGAAAGCACAATAATTTTTTCCTTTTGATTCGTATGTTTCGAAATGCTCATCACAGCATAACATCTAAAACTCTGTACATCTATATTCTTCGAAATATTTCAATGTTCTGTTCCGTACATTTGAAATACATTTTTCGAAGAGAATAGATGCACAAAATTCTTAGCCGGGCAGAAAAACTATCATTTGTAGAACTAAAATGACCGAAAGATAATTGCTTTAAATCTCTTTATAAATAAAACTTTGGATTCCTTCATCACTGTTCATTCCTTCATAATGCATTACTTCAAATTTTTTCCTTAATGTAAGTACGCATTACTTTTGATTTTGTTAACTAATACAAGCATGCATTCCTTCTAACATTTCAAGAATGATAGAACATAAACAATTCTCTGACGTTCAGAAATTTAATTAGTATCCTAAATTAAAATTCCGGATGAGAAGAGCTGAAATGCGATCTGTAAATTAAATTTCCGAAATTAAATTTCCGACAGCAGTGGTGTTCCATATTGATTAAATGGCTTTAAGTTGTTGCGTATCGATTTTTCCTGAAAGACAGTAAAAACAAAAGGAATAATGTCTAGAGCAATTTAACTTAGTAAATAAAGCCTACAGTTTCCTAATTGGTGCATCTTCACAACCATCAAAGCGCATAAGGAAAACGATAAAGAGATTTAGAAATTTCGAATATTGAGCTACTTGAACAGCTGTTCATTTTCCTGCCATTGAACACCTTAGTTATAATAATTTCATATACACTATTTCAAAATATGAATCAATTCATAACAGAAATTTATATTTCTTGTACATAAATCTTGACAGAAAATATAGGTTCCCTACGCTATCGAATTCAGTGCCCATAATTTTCTTATGCGTCTTTAATACTTGCGTTCATGAGGCATTTTGCATCCCTTGAAATAACGTTTATAAAATAATGGAAGTTCAGTTTAACAATCACTAGAAAATAAGAAAAAATTGGTGTAGTTTCCGAATGCATCACATCAATTGTCCATGGTTTTCTTTTTTCTGAACATTTTCTTTACACTTGGAAGCTGAAATCCCGAAATTTGATAAGACATCTAGAGTTTTCTGCAATTTTGAATTGCACCATGCACACAGAATCTTATCTTTGTCAGAGGATCTTTTGAAATCGAATTTTACTGTACGCATATTGCAAAAGGACAAAAGCTGTGTTAAGAATGGTATGTGAAGCAGTAAAACACAATCAGTTTAAGTCCTCGTGAATTCGTTAGACCTTTTCAATTCCAGATAAATTAAAGAAAGTGGGAAATTCCAAATGGTTGTTTTGATCTCAACACTTCATTTATATAGGAAGAGGCTTCTTAGTGCGAGTGACTGATTGCTCAATGGCATGTCTTGGCATGAAGCTTCAGAGTACTGCGGAGAGACAATGACGTGACTGAAGTTGAGAATAACGAAAAAGAAAAATTACATTCCAAACGTAAAATGGGCAGATTCAAAAAGACACATGGGCGGTGAAAATACGGATCTGTATAAAAAGAGAATATCAAAGTAAAAGTAAACTTCTGAAAGATATACATGCAAATAGAAATATACCAAGCAAACTCAAATGACCCAAAATACAGCAAAACGAAAAGAAACAAGAAAAAGGTAACCGCTAATCTTCGAGTGTGATGAGCAGTTGCTTTGTTTTCAACGATAAAAGTTTTTCAATATACACTGCCGGAAAGTGAAAAAAGAACACCAAGAAGGAGACGTCTGATACCAACGAAATTTATACAGCATAATAACGGAATAGAGAGGAAAACTTGATCAAAACATAATGGCAAAATACAGCTGTATTTGCTGGTAAACTGAAAAACAACATTTCCATGTAACATGTTTAGTACGAGGTTGAGCCGCCATGAACTGCGTCACACTGTGCAATTCTGGCATGGAGTCTGTCGTACAGATGTTGGATGTAAGTTTGGGGTATTGAGTTCCAAGCATCCTCAACCTGGACGCGTAAATCGGGGATGGTCGTGGCTGGCCGTGGCGACCGAATAAGTCGTTGTCCCATAAAATCCCACACGTGCTCAATGGGGGACGAATCCGGTGAACGTGCAGGCCATGGAGGTTATCTCACACCCTGAAGTGCATATTGCGTTGCACGTGCCGTGTGTGGGCGTGCGTTATCTTGCTGGAAAACACCACGATGGACCGATTTTTCAAATGGCACAACAACGGGTTGAATGATGTTGTTGATGTAGGAGGTGCTGTTTAACGTACCCGGTACAAACACTAGTTGTGTATGGGAGCGATAGCTGATCGCTCCCCACACCAGGAGACCAGGTGTAGGCCCTGTGTGTCGCTCGTGGATGCAAGAAGGGTGGCGACGCTCCCCTGTGCGCCTGCGAACACACATACGACCATCGGAGGCTCCCAAGCAGAATCTGCTTTCATCGCTGAACACGACAGATCGCCATTGCGTTCTCCAGTGATGACGTTCGACACCACTGCAGCCGTTCCTGACGGTGGGCTGGAGTCAGAGCCACACATGCCAGAGGCACACGTGCACATAGTCCTGCATCCAGTAGATGGTTACGGATTGTTTGCACAGTCACCTCAGGTGCAACGGCCGCTCGGTTTTGCGTCTCAGTGGATGTTCTGCTTGACAACGCCGCTCTTCTTATGTGTCGATCGGTCCGCTCATCAGTCCGTCTGTGACTCCCGGTTCCACGTCTTCTCGTGTGGGAATGTTCCTCGGACCATCTACGCCACCATCGTGCCACCACCGATATTTTCCGTCCAATTCGCTCCGCAATACGACGATACGACCACCCGGCCTCGCGGAGTCCGACTAGACGACCTCGCTCAAAGTCCGATAACTGCTGAAATCGTACACGTCTTCCATGTCCAGGCATTGCAACTTCTTCAGGGTCGTCGCACGTGTCCGAACGCCGACAACTGATTACATTCACTTCGCCGTACTCCTTAAATACCACCGACGATAATTTGCATATTATGCCGTGCTGTGGCGTAAGCGCTCACCGGTTGGTCCTGATATTAACATCGCACCTACGTAAACTCAACCCCATTAACATATGTAAATTTCATGATCGTCCGCCAAATCCTTCTTGGTGTTCTTTTTTCACTTTCCGCCAGTGTATTTTATAATTTCAACAGTGAAATCAACTGTATTTTAACAAAAAATTAAGTAAAAAGTTTGCATTTTAACATTGGAATTTATGCTCCTAACGATAAAAGTTTGCATTAAAAGATCTGCTAAAAGTACAATATTGTGGTCACCGTGATAGTAATGAAATGAAGAAAGCATCTTTAAAACTATAGTTTCAGAAGAGCAGATATACACGCAATTTTCACTTTATAAAAACCATCTAATAATATATTGAACCACCTTTATCCTTCAGAACAGTTGTAGTTCATCTCACTCCTGATTCACTGATTCGACTACGTTCTTGCAGTGTTACGGTGAAGTATTGGTCAGCATATGTCAAACATCGTCTTCCACTTCATGCAGATTGGACGGCGGAAGGTCCGGGTATCCTATACCCCGTTGCATTTTACCTCACAAATAAAGGAACTCCATGGGAGCAAAGGGTGGACGCTTAGGTGACAAATCAAGCACGTGAAAGTCACCATTATATTACCTAAAACCACCCAGATGCAATGTGGGCACTGTGACTCTTTGCAGAAGCATGCTGGAAGCATCCATTACCAAATGGGTAGAAAGGGATCATGTTTGGATGAACTTTATCGGAAAAGATGTTTCAATAATGCTTGCGCATTTAGACGTGGTAGCACTAAAATTAAGGGACCTAACGCCACGCAAAAAAACGTGGTCAGTCCGCAACATTACGCTGCCTCCACAGCCTGGAGATTCTACTCGATGTAGGATGGATTCATGATGTCAAGCTGTTGTCAACTTAAAATTATCATCGTAGATCGGCAAGGTCCAGTTCCAAATGCGATACGTCAAACCGTATGACATGTTTCCAATAATTTTACTTATGGAGCTCCAACGCCTTTGGTTTGTCTTATTTAATGCAAACAGCAGTGGAGTACTGAAAAGTCTTCCGCAGTTGCAACAGGGACAATGTAATATACTGGTTACCGTGCACTTGGATACTGTCCGATATTTTTCTTGAGTTAATGTCTGAAACGCTTTGCTTGTAATCACAGCCATAGGATGCAAAAATAGATTTCCGCATTGAACTATTACAAGAGGAACACAAATCCTAGTAGGAATATACTTATTCCTACATTTCAGAAACAACCTGCCAATAAAATTGCACTGTAGAAAGAAAACCAATAACTGAACATTTACACGTATCATAAGCATTGGACTGCCTTTCCCAGTCTGACTCGAAAACTTATAGATACTTTACTTTACGCCACTTAATCGAAAAATTGTGCAACTGAGAATTCAGGAAGTGCTTGAATTCTCGTTCCCATGTTCAGCTGCTTTCGTTGCAAAAGCGATGTTTTCACTTTGTCATATACTGCTGCCCACCCAAAATGCAACACCAAGAAGGACACGAGATAGCAAAGCCAGATTTACTAGACACATAACAACAGATAAAACGATGAAACGATTGTGCTTACAGGCCCGTGCGACTTGCGGAACACGCAGACAACAATAGTTCGTGGGGCTCCCATGACTGGCAATAACGGCCGCTACACGCCGCGGCATCGAACGAAAGAGGATTTGGATGTGGTCTTGGGGTATGTAGGTCCAGGCTGCTTCCACATGTTGCAACAGTTCATCAGGCGTAGCCGCGGGTGCTGCTTGCCGGCCCACTCGGTTGCCGATCAGCGACCAGACGTGTTCGATGGGTGACATATGCGAGAGAACAGGCGGGCCACGACCGCTGTGGTGACACCTGGTGGGCCGTGAAGAATTGTTGCACGATGCGTGTCACGTGCGAGCGCGCACTGTCTTCTTGAAACGTGGCCACTGGCAGGTCCGTCCTGCAGGTAAGGGAGGACTACAGGCTCCAAAACGGCGGAGATGCAGCGGTGGCTGTTGAGTGTACCGACGATGCGTACCGGAGGGGGCGGGTGTCATATCCAATTGCGCCCTAAACCGTAACGCCAGGCGACGGACCGGTATGGCGAAGTATAATGCAGGCGTCATACTGTCTCTCGCCGCGGTGCCGCCAGACGCGGATATGACCATCGTGGTGTTGCAGGCAGAAGCAGGATTCGTCGGAGAATGCAATGTCGTGCCATTCCGTAGTCCAGGTGCGGCGTTCAACGGCCCACTGCCAGCGCACTCGCCGGTGGTGTAACGTCAATGGTAATCGGAACAATGGGCGCAGTGCGACAAGTTCCCGCTCCTACAGACGACGTCGAACGGTACGTGCTGACACAGGTTGTTGCGCAACACACCCCAATTCCTGCGCTAACGTTCGTGATGGGGCGGTGCGAGCCATCAATGCCCACCTCACAACATGCCGGTCATCTCGTTCGGTGGTGTGCCGTGGCTGCGGCAATCGCTCACGTCGGTCCGTCCTTCCTTCCTGCACCTACCGAATCCATACTCGCCTCACTGTGGCTGGATGTCGTCCCACACGGGCGTCGATGTCTCGGTACGATAAACCGCTGTCGCGATAAGCCACTATTCGTTCTCTGTCTAACTCCGAAACATGCTGGAATGACTGCCGTATTCTGCGACGAGGCATCAGAAACCTTCCCATGCACAGGTTTGGCAGAACATCACACTTCCACTACTTGCACCCCGCCTTCTGTGTACCCTTCTTATAGTGCTTCTCGGTGGCGTTCCGGATGCATATGATTTGCCTGTGCCCTGAAATGCTAATCGTTTGCATGTCCTCTCGCGGGTTACCCATGCTGCGAATTTCAGGCCAATCGGATGCTTCCTTCTTGGTGTTGCATTTTGGGTGGCCAGCAGTGTATATAAGAGTCGTTCATAAATGATTAAGACACTCCTGGAACACAGCACTCAAGATGGCGATAGCCGCACTGTCACACTGTAAGAACTTCCACATACTCCCCCAAAGGGCAATGCACCCTAGCGATTTTCCGGTGGGTTTACCTGTTGGTTGTAGCATACCAGTCTTTGGGGAGAGTACGCACCGATCTGTGAACACTTCTCTATCAGTCTTTATTGTTCAAGAATTGCCTGCCACGTAATGGCTCTTTATTCTTGCCAAAAAGGATATTATCAGAAGAAGCCAAATCTAGGGAATATGGCGGATTTAGTAGGGCTGTCTCCTTCAGGTCAGCCGTCAGTTTGTGTGGTGCCAATATGCACACACTTACTTTATTTTCAGTTACTCATGGATTATTGCATGAAATGTTGCACGATATATTCTTGTTGTATGCTGCTATTCCTCAACTGTTACACGTCTGTTGTCCATTATCTGGTAACCACTCGGCACATTTGCGGACACACGCGTTTTTGAAGGTGCACCTGAGTTGCTTCATTTCGTTACAGTTTCATTTATGTGGTTGAAGATCTCCATCGATCGGAAAATAATGTTGCGGCCAGGACCCTGCTACACTGCATTCAACCCATAACTGGCAGTTAATGCCAGCTGGTAACACGACTTTCTTCCACGGTAATCATGCGGTCCGGCGTTGTGTGTGATTATCTCCTTTCATGACGTTGTCCGTCCTAATGTGCGACTGATTTGAGAAATGAGTGAGCTACACGCAAAGTAAATAAGCCTTAGCTGTCATCTTGTGGGTTGATGCTTTACTAATCCAAGACTATCCAGCTCTGGAATAGCAACCACCTAGATCAGGGGTCGGCAAACTACAGCCCTTAGCCTCTTTTTGTGCGGCCCGTGAGCCCTAAGAAAGAACTTTACATTTTAAAATTCTTTAAGATTTCAAAGTTTTTGAAATGTCAAAGTACGCGATATAATGGAACGGCCGACCTCCCAGTTGAGGAGTTGTGAGATACGACTGTATCTGACGCTCCTATAGCTTCCCATTTGGTAACCTCTGCTGTTACGCCATTCAGTTATAATTCGCCAGCGTTTCCAGTGCCACGTGTATCGCTGTTCTGTGACATTTTGTTATCGTTTGATTATCCTTGCATATCCACCATGTCACTGTCAAAACCAGAAAAGAAGATGAAAGTTGACTTCGAATGTTGTGCTTTTAAGGCAGAGTGGAGTGTGAAATATTTTGTTACCGAATTAGATGACAAAGCATTGTGTTTATTGTACAATGACACTATAGCTGTACTAAAAGAGTACAATATACGTCGTCATTACCAGACTAAGCACTCGACACAATATTCACAACTCACAGGAAAGCAATCATCAGAAAATTTGGAAACTTTAAAACGGAATATTTCATTTTATTCACGGAAATAAAAATGAGGCTGCAACTAAAGTCAGTTTACAAGTATCTCATTTGTTAGCCAAGGAAGGAAAGACGTTTACTGATGGTGAGTTAATTAAATTAAATCATGTTTTATTGTAGCAGCAGAAGAATTATGTCCAAGGAAAATGGATTTATTTAAATCTAATAGCCTTTCAGCGAAGAGAGTTGTTCGAAGAATTGAGGACATTATGAGAAACACCAGCAGTCAATTAAAAAACAAGGCAAATTATTTTGAGTGGTTTTCCTTAGCTCTTGGTAAGTCGACAGACGTTACTGATACTAATCAGTTGTTGCTGTTTATTGGAGGAGTCAATGCTGAGTTTGAAATAAATGAAGAATTAGCTCATATGAATAATCTGCGTGGAACAAATACAGGCGAAAATATTTTCAGGGAAGTTGAGAAAACGTTGACAGTAAAAACTGAAGTGGAATCAGTTAAAATGTGTCACAACTGATGGTGGTAAAAATATATGTGGAACAAGGACATGCTTAGTTGGGAAAAAATATGGGGCTTGTGAAAATGCAAGGTGTTCAAAGTCACCAGCAGGAACTTTGTGGGTAATATTTGAATCTATCATGTGTTCTTGAACCAGTTGTGTCAGCGGTGAACTTCATTCGCTTAACCATCGTCAGTTCCGTGGTTTTTTTAATCAGAAATGGAATCTGAATATCCTGACTTGCCCTACCATACAGTAGTTCAATGGCTCAGCAGTGGTAATATTTTATTGAGATTTTTTGAACTTAAAGGAGCGATTGAAATTTTTCTCAATGAGAATAACTGCCCTCAACCACTATTATCAAACACGGAAGCTTTTGCTGCAGATATAAGAGGATTTCTTAATGGATTCATCTTAATTCTACAAGACAAAACAGTGCTCACATGTGAAACTTATACTGTGGTAAAATCATTTCGACGACAACTGACGTTGATTGAGTCACAAATCATGTCAAGCTGCTTTGTGCGTTTCCCATGCTGTCAAAAATGAAAAGAAGAAGTGAAATATCCACTCCCACGCAAATTTGCGGCGTATATATTTTCTGAGCTCAAACTACAGTTTCAGCAGCGTTTTTTCTATCTTGATGCAAGTGCAGTAGACATTTCCATATTTAAAATTCCATTGGACAATTCAGGAGCAAATCATTGGGCAATTGAAGAGCTTCCACCTTACCTTCAATTGGATGTGATTAATCTCCAATGTCATGACATGCTAAAAGGTAAATTTTAAGAGAAGAATCTAAGAGAATTTTATAAAAGTCTTTCAAGCAATGAATATGAACAGTTAATATCATATGCTCGGGGATTTATATCTGTATTTGTCAGCACTTACCTGTGTGAAAAGACATTTTCAAAGATGAAATACGTAAAATCTCAATACAGGTCAGCATTAAAAGATGAACAATTGCAATCAATTTTGATGATAGGGAGTACTAACTTTGATCCCCAATTTGGTGAAATGTTATCCCCAAAAAAAGCAATTCCATTCTTCTCATTAGTAGAGCTGTATTTGAAATAATTGTAGTCTTCTTCTAGTCTACTTATTATTATTATTACGTTACAGTTTGCTTAATAAATTTGTGAAAACGTGTTTTTTTTTGTTATTTAAGTAGGCCTACTTACTTAAATAACAAGTAAAAAAACACCTACATAAATATCCTTGAGTTTGCCTCTTGGCCCGCAGAACCTAAAATATTTACTATTTGGCCCTTTACGAAAAATATTTGCCGACCCCTGGATTAGATGATAGCTACCACACAGGGCTATCAATGGTCCCATGCATTTACGAACGACCCTCGTAGGCACTGAGAAGTACTCTCTATATATGGAGGTACGGACAACTGGAGAAAGTGATACTATTAGTACGCTTTTTTAAGTGATGTGATTTCATGGAAAAGTAAAAAAGAAAGCAAACTAAATGATATTGTAATGCTTGGTATGATGGAAAACAAGTTAGTAAAAGCATGCTATAAATTGATTATGATAGGCTTTCCAACATACCAGACATCATTACTCAAATTATTACTTAAGTTATGAGGATAATGGCTGTGGAATAAATCTTGTTCCTGTGCCCTGACCTTTGACCCCATTTCGATGATATTCAACAGAACTAGTTCAGTATACCTCCGAAACAACATGAAAACGCTTTGTCGCAATCGAAGCACTTTTACATACGTCATGACTCATAAAGGTGATGGAATGGACCCCGCTCTTATGTCCTGACCTTTGAATCCATTTTCAGTAGGGTTCCTTCTCAGGTGGTCCCCTACCACGTACTAAAATTTAATCGAAATCGAACTATTTTTATGCGGGTTATTGTGCGGACAGACAGACGGACAAAGCTGGGGCATATACGCTTCTTCCACCTACGGTTGGAAAGCATAAAAAAGACAAAACAGACGATACATGACACGCGACACTCATAATTTGAAACCCGATGTAGTGCATTTTTGTACGATTTGTAGAATTCTTATAATTTCCTAGCAGCTCTCTAAGAAATATCAGTTACACCGCTATTGTTTTTTTCAGTTGTTTTGGATATTCCTAATGCATGAAACGTCAAATTCATAGAAAAAGATAAAAAATAAGCAACATTTTTTCATGATTAACGTAGCATCCTTTTCAATAAGAAAAGTTGAACAAAACCACTACTTGGGTGTCATCTTTCTTCTTTCTATATTTCGTTCACACCTTATTATGCTCAGCCGGGTGTCTCAATGTATGATATCAACAGTGCAAGACTGTGCGTTTCTACAGTCCAGCAAAAAAGGAATATCAAATGTCAAATTAGATAATGCCCTTGTAAATCTTAGTAAGTTACCGTCAGTGATTCAAGTTTCTAAATACACACAAATGGAGGCGAGTTATTACAATTTATTTCAGCGTACTTTTCAATCGCATTTTTACGCCTTTTTTTGCACAGTAGTCATTCGCTTTTATATAAAAAACCGTGATGTATTCTTTTGAAAGCAGGGTATGTTTAATGCAGTAAAGATCACCATGAAACGCGAAACCTCTTGCTGTATGTAGGCTATAAAATGCCAAATAAAAATTCACATTATGCGATCTGCTCAAATCGAACAAAACAGCAGCTGCTAGTTTCCTGTAAACACCAAACACCTTGTTTCGAAGACATTGAATACATCATAAAGCGTTAAATAAAGATTTCTGTTGCTGTTCACTGGTTTCGGGTACAATTACAAATGTGGCGATGGAAGCCTTCCACTTTTTTCTTCCTCTGCAGCACAATAAACCTTGAAAATTGTTATACATATTCGGCGCCGGAAACCAACCCAGTTTTCTTGAGAAAAATTCAAATGCTTCATTTCCTTATTAGAAGAGAATATTGGCCTCTTTGCTTCCAGAAATAATGTTTAGAAAAAGTACAGCGTACATTCATTCGCGTCAATTGGACGTGAATGTTTTATTTCTGTACCTGTAGAAGCATCTGGGCTGCATTTTTTTCCTTCTTTCGTATATTAACATAAGGCGCTTGTAAAGAAATTAGGTTGTTTTTCAATAGAAACCAAAACAACCCGTTCAGCTAACACATTAAAAAATAATGATTTGTTTTCCTTCGTTATGAAGGTAGAACTTGTGGCGTATCACTGAGGTGCCTCAAGAATCAAAATGTCAAGCTGCAGCGATAAGCAAAAGTCTGTGTATTTCAATCGGGAGAATTACCGGCTCCGAAGCGAGGAGACGTCGGTTCGAATTCCAACACGAAAAGGGAAAGGGTTTACATTTACATTGGCGCCCCAATAATAAAAATAAGAGTCTTCTAGCCTTGAGGTTCCAGAATATACGAGTCTCCTAGCCTTGAGGTTCCAGAATATACGAGTCTCCTAGCCTTGTGGTTCGAGATTTATTAATTCCAAGATTCAAAACGGCAAGTTGCAGTGATAAGCCAAGATCGGTGCAGTTCGCTCGGGAAAATAACCGGCTGTGGAGCGACGAGACGTGCTTCGAAATCCACCACCGGTAGAAATGGGGCTCAATTTTCGTAATCTTTAGATTTTCAAAAGCAAAGCAAAACGTCTCAACGGGCTATGAGAATTGCATGTGAACAACTAAGAAATGAAGCTAAAACACATTTTGAAAAGAAATGTTGATAACACTTAAAATAGTAGATGATTATTAATTAAAAATAGTGCGAAAACACGGAACTCTAAATTCTACACAAAAGAGAACAGTCTTTATAATAAACACTCACACCTGTTTAACGAAATTATTTCCGAATAACAGATATTCGGAAATAATTCCGTTCGGATAATACACAATAGAGTGATATCTATTGGGTTGGTGCGAATGAAATGCCCAGCGCAAAACGAACAGTGGAGACAGCCCCCCCCCCCAAAAGCGGAATGGAACCGCCCACATGTGTTGCGGGTATGACGTCACAGAGTTACTATAAATAGCTAGCACATGTGTGGAGAACAAGGTTCAGGAGTGGTTTGTTTGGACGTAACGTGGCTTGCAAAGGACACATGCAGACGCCAGATTTGAGAGTCATCTTCCTGTATGAATTTAACTGGGCCATTCTGCAGGAATTGCGGCTCAAAACGTTAAAACGTTTGGGGAGACTACAGCCAACGAACGAACCACTCGGCGATGGTTTGTGAAGTTTCGAAGCGGAGATGCGGACCTGCAAAACGAAGCACGTGGTCACAGACCTGTTGCTGTTCCTGACGATGTTCTGTTACGTGTGCTTGAAGCGGAGATGCGGACCTGCAAAACGAAGCACGTGGTCACAGACCTGTTGCTGTTCCTGACGATGTTCTGTTACGTGTGCTTGAAGCGGAGATACGGACCTGCAAAACGAAGCACGTGGTCACCGACCTGTTGCTGTTCCCGACGATGTTCTGTTACGTGTGCTTGAAGCGGAGATACGGACCTGCAAAACGAAGCACGTGGTCACCGACCTGTTGCTGTTCCTGACGATGTTCTGTTACGTGGGCTTGAAGCGGAGATACCGACCTGCAAAACGAAGCACGTGGTCACCGACCTGTTGCTGTTCCGGACGATGTTCTGTTACGTGGGCTTGAAGCGGAGATACGGACCTGCAAAACGAAGCACGTGGTCACCGACCTGTTGCTGTTCCGGACGATGTTCTCTTACGTGTGCTTGAAGCGGAGATACGGACCTGCAAAACGAAGCACGTGGTCACCGACCTGTTGCTGTTCCTGACGATGTTCTGTTACGTGGGCTTGAAGCGGAGATACGGACCTGCAAAACGAAGCACGTGGTCACCGACGTGTTGCTGTTCCTGACGATGTTCTGTTACGTGGGCTTGAAGCGGAGATACGGACCTACAAAACGAAGCACGTGGTCACCGACCTGTTGCTGTTCCTGACGATGTTCTGTTACGTGGGCTTGAAGCGGAGATACCGACCTGCAAAACGAAGCACGTGGTCACCGACGTGTTGCTGTTCCTGACGATGTTCTGTTACGTGGGCTTGAAGCGGAGATACGGACCTGCAAAACGAAGCACGTGGTCACCGACGTGTTGCTGTTCCTGACGATGTTCTGTTACGTGGGCTTGAAGCGGAGATACGGACCTGCAAAACGAAGCACGTGGTCACCGACGTGTTGCTGTTCCTGACGATGTTCTGTTACGTGGGCTTGAAGCGGAGATACGGACCTGCAAAACGAAGCACGTGGTCACCGACCTGTTGCTGTTCCTGACGATGTTCTGTTACGTGGGCTTGAAGCGGAGATACGGACCTGCAAAACGGAGCACGTGGTCACCGACCTGTTGCTGTTCCTGACGATGTTCTGTTACGTGGGCTTGAAGCGGAGATACGGACCTGCAAAACGAAGCACGTGGTCACCGACCTGTTGCTGTTCCTGACGATGTTCTGTTACGTGTGCTTGAAGCGGAGATATGGACCTGCAAAACGAAGCACGTGGTCACCGACGTGTTGCTGTTCCTGACGATGTTCTGTTACGTGGGCTTGAAGCGGAGATACGGACCTGCAAAACGAAGCACGTGGTCACCGACCTGTTGCTGTTCCTGACGATGTTCTGTTACGTGGGCTTGAAGCGGAGATACGGACCTGCAAAACGAAGCACGTGGTCACCGACGTGTTGCTGTTCCTGACGATGTTCTGTTACGTGTGCTTGAAGCGGAGATACGGACCTGCAAAACGAAGCACGTGGTCACCGACCTGTTGCTGTTCCTGACGATGTTCTGTTACGTGGGCTTGAAGCGGAGATACGGACCTGCAAAACGAAGCACGTGGTCACCGACCTGTTGCTGTTCCTGACGATGTTCTGTTACGTGTGCTTGAAGCGGAGATACGGACCTGCAAAACGAAGCACGTGGTCACCGACCTGTTGCTGTTTCCTGACGATGTTCTGTTACGTGTGGTTGAAGCGGAGATACGGACCTGCAAAACGAAGCACGTGGTCACCGACCTGTTGCTGTTTCTGACGATGTTCTGTTACGTGTGCTTGAAGCGGAGATACGGACCTGCAAAACGAAGCACGTGGTCACCGACCTTTTGCTGTTCCTGACGATGTTCTGTTACGTGTGCTTAAAGCGGAACCCCGAAAAACGTGTCTTGAGATATCGGCAGAGGTAGGTGTCCACCACACGACAGTTGTTTGTCCTCTGGCTGCGCTGGGTAAGGTCAAAAAGCTGGATATGTGGCTGCCACATGAGTGGACAACTGCCAACAACAAGGCTAGGCGTTCGAAGTCTGCACGTTGCTGCTTGCCAGGAATAAACAGGAACCTCTGCTTCATCGAATCGCCACCTGAGACGAGAAGTGGGTCCTTTATTTTAATCGGAAACGATCTGCGCAATGGTTAAGCAAGGAACAGCCTGCTGGATGGCATCCTAAGCCACCCCTACAACATACCAAGAAAATGATGCTCCTTGTCTGATGGCCCACAGCCGGGATAATTCATCGGAGTTTCTTGGCAAGAGGCCACGCCATCAGTGCAGAACGTTATTGTGCTGAATTACACCATATGCAGCTGCTGCAAAAACAACCGGCTTTGGTCAACAGACATGGTGTTCTTCTGCTCCAGGACAACGCCAGTCCCCATGTCGCACAACAAACGATGCTGACACTAAGTGCCTTCGGCTATGAAGCACTGCCTCATCCTGTCTATTCCCTGGACTTGTCTCTGACAGACTATCATCTGTTTCGTCACCTAGATCACTTCATGTCCGGGAAACAGTTCATGACCGACAACGAGGTTGAATGTGCAGTTCATGACTTCTTTGGGTCCCAGGCACAGGACTTTTTTCGTTCCGGGATAATGGCCTTATCGAGCAGATGGCAACTACTGTATGTGTCGATGCCGAGGGGGATTATTTTGCCTAGGTAAGTTGTCCTACTTTTCCGTTCTCGCCGTCCACGTGTGCTGGTCCTTTGCTGGACATTTCATTCGCACCAATCTAATAGTTAGCCAAGATAGAACACTGTTATGCCATGTGCAAAACGAGCTGGGATAAGGCCTCATATCATCGGGCCAGCGTTGAGCAGAAATGATTCAATTAACACAGTGCTGATATAAGACATCTCTTTTGGTATTTTTGGTTTAGCAGCTTCTGGAATTAACTCAATGGGATTTAAGCAGTTGCCCGTCTCTAAGTTAGGGCCACAAGTTCCAGGGAAGGAAAAGAGCAGTGCGGTAAGACAAACACACATCCATGCCTCCAGCAGGATTCGAACCCAAAACCATCTCCGTCTAATGGCCAGAAGCTAGATCTTAGACAACTGCACCACCTGGGTGGTTACGACATCTCTAATTTCCCGCGGATTCACCTGATCTGAGCCCAGTTGATCATCTTTGGGATGTGAGATCAAATTGAGGCAGCTGGATACGATATCCTGCTCCGTATCTGAACTGAGGACTACAATACAAACAACTTGGTTGCAGTTCCTTACAGAACTGTGTAGACACCTCGTAGAGTGGATTCCATCCAGGTAGCGGCCGTGGTACGGGCGAAAGGAGAGTACGAAATACTAGGCAATTGGTCATATTTCAGTGAACCCTCTGTGTATGTCTTTCAAAAGAAGAAGGCATTAGAAGAATTAAAATGCTGCGCAAGCTTTAAGCCTCAAGAATTCTGTGCCATAGTCTAGTAAATGAATGGTCCACATCTCTAGCTTTAACCTGAAAAAGTAACTTAAAAAAAAACTAAAAAGAAATTGACATTTCCTAGCGAAGGAAGCAGGCTTTCAGACAGCTAAAGTGAATGAACAATGTTCACATAACTTTACCTTAGTTACTCTTTCATTTCCGTAACTGTATTGTCAAAAGGTCTCAGACGTGAATACCGGTAGCTGCCTAAAGAATCACTTTTCCATTTTTACCATACAAGAAACACTCAGAGATATCGGCACGAGATAAATTTACACCTCAGACAGGTGCAGGTTGTGATGCGTTGCCGAAGTCTTAGTACATCTAAGTGCACATGACTGGCCTCGACGTCTCCTCGTAAATTCGAATGCTTTGCGTTGCTCTTAGAGTCGAATGATTTCATATTTGTATGTATACACTGATGTTAAAAGAGCCAGGTTTCTGTGAAATTCAAACCATAGGAATCCTATTATTTGCCAAAATGATGGCTGAAACAACACCGACACAACTGCAGATACTAAAGAATGTAGTGGAACTTTATTCGGAATGGTTACATAACACTGAGTGTCATGATGCAGATGCATCACAGCCAAACATCGTACCAAGGGACGAGAAGGTCCTCAGTAAGGGATATGATCAACACATTTACACGGTCTGTCTATACTTCGCACTAGGTTGTTGACGAGTTCTTGCGGTAACACTATCAGGGCCGTCTTCAGCTGTTGGACAGTTTCCGGTGTATGTTGCCGTACAGTAACGCGTCTCCTCATAGCGTCCCACAGGTGTTTTGTTATGGGATCTAGGCCGGGGAATGTACTGTACTGGTCCATCTATATTCTGAATACATTCGCTTTTCAACGGCTCATTAATAGCCCTGGTACGATAGGAAGTGGTGCTATCGTCCATTAACACGAACTGTGGGCCAATGGCAGTTGGGAACAGAAGAACATGGGGAAGGGGACTGCTGTCCAGTCATTATGTTTTCTGCACCACCGTAAACAGTGTCTCCGGTGAGCAGTTGTTAAGGGAGTACTCTGTACTGGTGGTCGGCAAACAGTTCACGTTTGTGTAGTCGCCTGGCCCCTTTAAACCGCAATACTGTACATCCTGAGCTTATATTCAGTTGTTTCGGAAGGTTACTTGCTGTCTGATGTCGATCCCTCTTGGCTTGTGGAAGCAGAGAGCGGTTTTCACTGGCGTAAGGGCGAAATGTAATATTTATGTAATGTCGGGCATAAACATTATTTTATATATTTTATATGGCCTGATAAAAAGGCTTTATCAGGAAACAAGAGACAAAGGGAAAACTCTGAAAGCATTTTTCCCATCTTCAGGAAAGGAACTTTTCTATTCCGTTGTTCAGAAGCAGACCACTTTGAAAATAGCGAATAGAACATTGCTATATGTACACAATCAAACTAAAAGCTCTTTTGTGGCTCGGATTAAAAAGAGCCATTACTGTTAATGAGTTTGAAATATATTGTCGAAAACCAAGGCAGCGCCTGTAAGTCAGGAAAAGGAGACAGTTCTACTGTAGCAGATACAATTCTTGCTGCACAGCTATAATAGTGTAACGAATGCTGTTTGTGCCGAGCTTCCGATTTAAGACGGAGTTCGTTGAGAGGCTCGGGTCTTGAAAGACGCTGCTAAGTGACTTTATACTCAACAGTGATGTTCGGGTGTGGCGGGGCCAAGAAGGGGGGATTAACAGCGGACGCTCGGCCACACCCTCGAGCTAGTTCCGCGTGAGGAGTGAACGTGCCTCAGGCAATACAGCAACAGGAGGATTTGCACGTGGCCAGAGGTCACGGGGCAGTTGGAGTTCGTTTTCGAGAGAGAGAGCGGAGGAGGTCGCTCTCCGGGTGTTCTTGAAGTTGGAGAACTCGGGAGGTCCCCGTGGAGGAACGGAAGGGAAATTTGGCGTCCTCACGATATAGGCTAGCATTGGCTCTCGCAAGCGCGTGGAGATTATGAGCCGAATTTACGGACCGACCCCGGTGGTTAATATTCTAAAAAGAGACAGGGTGTAGCGAAGCTAACTGCACTACAACGAAAAGCGGAACGCGTGAGATACGAGTGAGTTATTACCTTGCTACGGACTGAGTCTTCGATGCGGAAGTATAGACACGGACAGCATTCACCAGCGTATTAAATGAACTTTGTTATATTTGTTTAAAAGATTCGTGGATCATTTCAAGGTATGAGCCTTAGTCAAATCATTAACCTCCCCTCCCTTCATTAGCAGATCCTAATAGTAAAGCTGAGAGAGTAGAGTGCCTATTTGACCAATCATTGGTTATTTAAGTTACACGAACGTCACCCTACTGTCTGAAGGGTACATGCTCCCGTGGACGAGCTTTAATTATAGAGCATTGCGGACATAAGGTTACACAAGACAGGCGGAACATTACGTTCACCGTTGCAACTGGTGTGGTCTTTGATGGACAACCACCACCGGTCTTTCGCACAGCTGTACCTGTAGCATCGCGATACCATGCTATGGGCGATACTTAACTCTTGGACCATATTGTTCACAGTTCGCCCCAGCTCGAGACTCCCATTTATTTGACCACGAGTAAAATCAACAAGATATTCTCGACGGGCCATTTCTTCGTCTCTAGCACACAATCGAACGTCTGTAAGACTTATGCACAGCGTCCTGTGACTTCCATTCGACTGATGCTATTGGACTGCGTGAGGGCATTTTGTTCTCACGTCACGCAAACGACACACAATGTTCCATTATTACGCATGTGCTGTAGCTCTTGTTCTCAGAGACAGTCCTGAGTTAACTTGTATTTGGGTGCTGCTGCTATTTACGGCGTTATTTTACCTTTTCCGCTTCGTCCTAAAGTTTCGCACACCAGTGCATAAATCACTTATATTCTTTTATAAAAGCTAACACAATTAACAGAAACAAAATATATTTAAGCGGCTGTTTTACAAAATTGAAAGTGTGTGAATTGAAAGTGTGTGATTTAACCAGAATGCATTAAAAAAAAGGACATGCGTTTCCTCCGGGAAAAGTAATACTTTTTTGTAAATTTTGGTATCTGTTTCACTTTTCTTAGCCTAAATTCTTCCACAGAAATTGGGCTATCAACAGGATGATTAGAGAATACCCGAAGATAGGAGAAGGCTACAACTCGTGATGTTGTATCTTTCTAGGAGACCATACAAAATTTAATCGTATGGATTTAACTCGAAAATGTCTGTAGTAAGCTCTCGATGCGAAACTGATCTAATCTTCACCAATTGTTTTCTTCTTTCATTTTGAAAAACATTTGATGCGGTGAATAAATGATATGCTTTCTTGGAAGCAGTTGCTCAAAATCGTATTGTACAGGATCACTTCGAAAAGCTTGTTCCACAGTTATTTTATGCTTGGCGTGTCTTCAGAGTATGCAAAATAAGAGATTTATTTTGAAAAAAAGGATGGAAATGTTTTCCGTATATATCACGATGAATTTCATACTAAGACATTAGAAACAATACGTTTCTAGGCCAGGGTGATCTACAGATAAATCTCAGTCTATAGGACCTCCTTGAACTACAAGAATATCAGAACACTTCCATGTACCACTGTCTTGAATACGACGAAAAGGGGAAAACATTTAAAATGCTGTACCAGCAAGCTACTTGTGTATCATGAAATGCTGAAGGCAAGGTACGTAAACTAAGAAATCTTTCACCCGTTAGGGACGACACAGAGAGTCAATCTCTCTTGAATGGGATCAAAAGTTCTATCTGAGTGGGTAGAAATGCATGTCTTTTGGATTTCACAAAAACGTTTAATGATCACCTAAGTAAGATATTTTGCTTTCCTCATAATACATAAAAAACAAAGAATAAAATTGTTCTGGAGATGCGGATGATGTATTTTCATGATGTTCCTGAATGACAATAAGTATATCCCGTATACCGTCCATTCTGTTTTTCCTGTTTAACTGAAATCCACTGTGTACGATATGCTTCTGGACAAAAAGGGGTGAATAGGTACAAATAATAAGCGCTGGGAGTGTCATGACAAGTACTTCAGTAGAGGGGAAATATTCAAGCACGGAATAACATACGTACAAATTGCAGGAATAAGTGGCAGGAAGGAAAGGAAGAGGAAGGCCAAGGAAGACATGGGTGGATCAGATTCAGGAGTGTCTGCATGAGAAAAAGATTATGAGTATGAAGTATAAAAGATCTTGTGTACGAGTTGTATGTCAAGATCGCTGTAAATGGAGAAGTTTGATACGACAACAATAAGTAAAAATATCTGGAAGTTTGTATTTCTTTTTGGAGCTAACCTCTGAATCTCAGAGAACAGCCTAGTGATATGTATGTATGTATGTACAAATTGCAGGAATGCAACACTTATGTAACTTATTAGTTAATATGTGCACAGTAACCAGCATCATGATTCTCATGTGAGAATTCTGTTACCTCTCAGACGTAATTTCGTACATCACAGAAAGAGAGGTTTGTACATCTAGGTTTCCCAACTTCATCTCAGTTTGGCATTGCCAGTGATATTCAGGAAATCTACTACAATTTTCCAGGATATACTGTACAAACCCAAATTTGCCTGTTGCGGAACTCGAATCTAAATCCAATTAAAGTACGTCGGCAAGGGCATTTTTCAAGCAGCAGACGGACACCATTAGGAAGGCATAAAAAAAACCCTCCATAAATGCTCGAAAACTGGCTAGTGATGTCGCTTCAGCATAGGGGATCATAGTAAATTCTCAAACTATTCGTAATATTCTTTGTGATGCACATATTCGAAGCAGGACACCCAGAAGAAAAAATGAAACAATTAGTGAAACAAGTGGGCAGAAAATACTTGAGTTTGCCAAAGCGTATATCAGAAAATCAGCAGAATTTTGGCAAAATGCGATATTTTCCAACGAAAGCAAGTTTAATATTTTTTGTTTAGATAGAAAGAAAAATGTGTGTGGAAAACCAAACAGTTCGTCTGAAACAAAAAATTTAAGACCAACTGTAAAACATGGCGGAGGTCATGTAATGATTTGGGGATGCATGGCTTTTAAAGGAGTACGCAATATGGGCTTTATTGGAGGCAATATGAATGGTAAACCATGTATTGATATATTGCAAGGTAATGTATTGGCCAGTGCATCGAAATTGGGAATTGCGGATTCAATCCATTAACAACACGTCAACGATCCTGAACATTCAGCCAAAGTAACAAGGTCGTGGTTGCTTTATAAAGTGAAATATCAACTCAAAACACCCCTCCCACAATCACCAGACCTCAACCGTGGCATTTGTTGGATTTGCAAGTGAAGGAAAATTTCCAACGAAACAGAACTTAGGCATGCACTCAGCGAAGATTGGCTGAAAATCAGTGTAGAAACAACTAGAAAATTAGTAAAATCAATGCCGAGGCGATTACAAGCTGTAATCGAAGCAAAAGGCATGCATACAAAGTACCATTAACATTTTTTAATTTCGAAAGTTTCTTGTTTTCTTTATCTTTACTAATTTGTGGATACTTTTTGGCACGAAAAAATAAGTTTTTCATTTGTTATATATATATATATTTCGTGTAATTAGTAAAACAAAACACGTGTGTGTGTGTGAGAGAGAGAGAGTTTATTGTAAAATTAAATCCATTGGTTAAAAATATTTCGACCCAATTGCTTTCCACGTTTATTTATGCAAAGTAATGTGGGTGTGCAAACACTTTTGTGCCCACTGTACATTTGCCGTTGCATTTGAACAGTTCTTTGCGAACAGACATTAAAGTTACCATAGCTTAACAACTCCGCGAATAAAGATCTAAATATTAAGGATCAGCCAAAGCGAATTTTTGTTATATATATTTTAGGGATATCGTGAAATAGTTTAGTTTCTTAAGCTGTGTTAAAACGCTGAATGAAACGTTTTTGACATCGATTTTCTGTTCCTCAGGAAAATTGTCGTGTCGTGATGCGATAAAGAGCAAACACTAAATCTTCGGAAAGTACCATGCACTGCGACCAAAGAGAAAAAAAAACAAAAAAAAACAAAGAAAATATTCTAGACAAAAGATTCTTTCCTGTCGTGATGACTTGGCTTGCGTGACGGAAATAAAATTAAGAGGATCGTAGAGAGAAACACTGCAACAGCTCAACTTGCATGATCGCAGATGTTGTCACCCAGAAATTGCTTACCGGTCACGAATAAGCTGAGATCGCTTACAATTCTTCTCACAAATCATATGACCACTCTGTGATGACCAACACTTTACTGAACTGAGAAAGAGTTCCTGACATTTTTTGTTCGATGCTCTGTGTGCTTCGCAAACAGAAGAACACATAAGAATACTTATGGCAGTGCCATATTTCTGTTCGCAAAAGAGACACGGAATATTCTTGAATTTACTAATTATGGTGCAAATACCCCTTTCATAATATAAGAAAAAAATGCCGCAATGATGCATTACGAGTACCACTTTATTTACACAAGAATTTGTTTTAACACAACTTGCATGTTATACAGATAATGAAACACCATTCAGCTGCACAAAGAAATTCTTCAACACATTCTGGATAATTACAGTTGTAAGCAAAATCGACGCCATTAATTTTACTCATAATCTGTGTCTTGTCGGTGGAAATATTTCAAAATCAAAAGATGCCCCCCCCCCAAAAAAAAGAAAAGAAGACTAAAAAAGCATAATTAAACCTGTTTGTCATGAATTCTGCGGTTTTATTAATGTGTTAAGAGATAAAAACCTCTTACAAGATTAATTCATCTAACATTGATGAAAGCAACACAATTTACAAAAGGAACTACAGTACGAAGATTAAAAAAATAATACACTTCATAGTAAAATTAAAACTTAAGGTCCTTATTGCGTACCTACCATTCCCTTCGATGTTTGGTCCTTTTATCTTTTATTTTTTTCTCTGCGAAAGAGTGAACAACAGCGCTTTTGTTTCTGGGCTTCCACACATATCACGCTGATGTCTGTTGTCGGAAATCTGTCACGACGCGACGCCCCTCATAATTCATACCATTCCAACACAATCCACATAATCATGAAATTATAATCATATACACTGAAGAACAATTGAATTAGATATACCTGTCTAGTAACGTATAGCACAACCTTTCGCCCTGATGACGGCGGCAATTCGTCTCGGCATGGACTCCACAAGACACCGAAAGCTTTGAGAAGCCATAGGGATTCACGACCCCTGAACAAGCTCCCACAGTTCACGAAGATTTAATGGAGGGGGTCAGAGCCTCGAACATCTCTCTCGATGACATCCCAGATGTGCTCGATGGGATTGAGGTCAGGTAACCTAGCTGGCCAAGGAAGTGAGGTCACGTCGGTGGAGAGTTCATACAACCATTCAGATACAATTCGGGAGTGATGGCACGGTGCATTGTTTGTTGCAGAATGAGATGCCCAGTAGGATGTTGAAGACGCACAAACGGAAGCAAATGGTCGTCCAGGATATCTCGGTAACGTTGACCTGTGAGGGACGATGTCACACGTACCAGAGGTCCCATTTCAATCCACGTAAACAGTCCGCAGACAAGAATGCCACCCCCACCAGCTTGAAGTGTACCCTGCTGGCAAGAAGGATCCATCGCTTAATGTGGTTTGCGCCGTATTCGTATCCTGCCATCCGCATGTACCAACGTGAATCTCGACTCATCAGTCCAGGCAACATTTTCCCACATGTCTAGGGTCCAGTGGCGATGTTCCCGCGCCAATGCTAATCTTTGCACCCTGTGATGTGCGGTCAGCAGTGGTACCCTCGTTGGACGATGGCTTCTGTACCCCATAGCGAGGAGATGGTTCTCGATGGTGTGGCTGCTTACACGTTTTTGTGCACCAGCGTTAAATTGTCAAGTGATTTCTTGCACTGTGGCCCGTCTATCCGCTGTTACAATGCGAGCTAGCCGACGATGACCTCGCTCATCCACACGCTGTTGTCCACGGCAGTTGGCCCTTGCAGGGATGTTTTTACCGGATTCGATGTACTCACGGTGCTCCCGTGACACAGTGGCTCGTGAAAATCCCAGTGCTTGCACGACTTCCGAGATGGAGTGACCCATTCGTCGGGCCCCGACAATTTGCCCACGATCAAATGCGCTTAGATCCTTCGTCTTACCAATACTGCGTCCGACTTTTACTGATTCCCGTCGCATCACTACTTATATTGTCGTATCGCTGCATACGTCATGTCGTTTCCGTTTACAGGGCCACCTACAGCGCCACATTTGCATAACGCCAGCTGTCTCTAATTCAATTGCTGTTCAGTGTACTTCTCGTATGTCGGAACTGATCTTATCTTTCGGTGTATTCTGTGCCTAGAAAGAGATTACCAACGCGTGTACTTTCACTTGCGACAACATGTTCCTGGACGCGTAAGGCAGCATACTTAATTTTGTTTCTCATTGCTCTATACTTTCATAGAAGCTCCAGCACCGTGCACTGCCTTCTGCTAAAAAAACGCAATATCATCGGAAGCAATCGCTTATGATAACCAGTTTCCCACAACATAGTGATGGGTCTAACTCCTTTATAGCCATCGTACGGTTGTAGAAGATTTATGAAACCAACGTTTCAGTAAGTTCGTTCGCTTGGAAAGTTGTGAGACGATCACATTACAGTCGGAAAATATAAAAGTCTACTGACGTTTAAGATGATATTATGTCAAAGACAGTGTTTTGATATGTATTGAGGTCTCACTGAAGTACGACCATGTGCGTAATACTTCGTCGTCCATCCTTTCGACAGAAAAACGGCCATCAATCAAGGTGGCATCGACTCCACGAGGTATCAGTACAGTTTTGTGGAGACCTACAATCAAGCTGTCTGTATTGCGATCTACAGTTTCAGTATGGAACGAGATGATGCATCCAGTTGCCTCAGCTGTCATACCACGACACCCCACAAATATTCAATTGGGTTATGATCAGGCGAGTTTGGGCGACATTCGAGATGTCTCATCTGAGCACTATGTTCGTTGAACCGTTCCTGTATGAGGTTGGCCCGATGACTTGGAGCATCATCTTTCTGGAGGATATGATGTTCCTCTGGATGGAGGTACAAAAATGTGGTGGGTACATGGTCCGTAACTAGCTAGCAGCTGAAGTCGATACGTTGGTCCACACGCATCAGAGGTCACACTTCATGCTACCTAACCATGCCCCATATCATATAACCGCCGCGACCCTTCTAGATATTAGGTTGTCGGAAAAGTCATGACGTATTTTGGCACCCGATGGCGGTTGGGTGGTTTTGGAAGTACTAGAGACATGCGCAGCACTGTTGTCGCTATGGCATTCGACAGGTGCTAGTACTAGCTGCAGTCTAAAAGGAATAGTGAGCGATTTGGTTGATTTGCGGAGATTTGACATCAAGTTGAAGATGGAAGACCAAACTGTGCCTTTTCGCCATATTTTACTATTTTACTTCTGTAAAGGAAAGAACGCGCGTCAAGCTTTTAAAACCTTGCGTAAAGTGTACGGTGATAATGCTCTACAAAAACGTCAGTGGCAGCGGTGGTTCGCAGAATTCCGTGCTGGGGATTTTGAACTTAACGATGCTCCTCGGTCCGGGAGGCCCACCGAGGTTGATGACGACCAAATCAAAGCATTGATCGAGTTAAACTTACGTTACACGACACAAGAGATTGCAGACACTTTGCACATCCATCATCACGACCACCTGAAGAAGCTGGTATACGTAAGCAAGCTCGATGTGTGGGTTCCTCATGAACTCAAAGAAGCTCAGTTGACGGCGCGTATAAACATCTGCGATATGCTCACTAAACGTGAAGAAAACAATCCTTCTTTGAAGCGACTGATAACTGGTGACGAAAAGTGGATTGTGTAGAACAATGTGCTGCGCTAACGGGCTTGGTCCC
This sequence comes from Macrothele yani, assembly GCA_039090855.1. Classification (NCBI taxonomy): domain Eukaryota; kingdom Metazoa; phylum Arthropoda; class Arachnida; order Araneae; family Macrothelidae; genus Macrothele; species Macrothele yani. The sequence goes on from CM077017.1 coordinate 11,180,080, forward strand.
GACGTGCTGCTTTGCCTTAAACGACATCCAAAGCAGACATTCATCAGCGGAAGGTTCTGGTCTCAGTGTGGTGGGATTTTAAAGGTGTCGTATTTTTCGAGCTCCTACCATGGAACCAAACAATCAATTCGAATGTGTACTGTCGGCAATTGGACAGTTGGAACGAATCCATCATCGTTCATCGTAGAGGTGTTGTGTTCCATCTCGACAACGCGAGACCTCACACAAGTTTGATCACCCGGCAAAAATTATTGAAGCTTGGGTGGGATGTGTTGCTACACCCAGCATACTCGCCTGACCTTGCGCCGTCAGACTTCCACTTGTTTCGCTCTCTTGAACAGTCCTTGCGTGGTGTAGCGTTCAATTCCGACGAGGCTGTAAATCAGCACCTTGTGTAGTTTTTCGCCACGAAAGACAGGTCCTTCTATGAACGAGGCATTGTGCAGCTCACTGGAGGATGGCAAAAGGTTATCGAACAAAACGCGTATTATATCATTGATTGATCTTTGTTCTTTCTATCAATAAATGACCTTTGCAAAACATGGCTAAAGTACGTCATCAATTTTCCGACAACCCAATAGTTGATGACAAGAACGAGATATTCACAGCTTTATGATGTTGACCCCAATGCGAATTCGACATATTGGATAACTGAGACGCGTTGTGAAATTTTGCTCATAATATCACCAAAACAGTGATACAAGAAATGAATGCAATTTGGTATGAGCTCTTTACCCCGAGAAGGACGTATACACACTACAGATAAGAAGAAATAAAAACACACTTTGTTTCCGATTAAGCTTGTACAGACATGAATGTTAGAGCTCAATCCGATGGATTACTTTTTAACTAAATAACTATGTGTGTGCGTATCCGTATCGTCTAATGGATATGAACAGAAAGTGTCTCAGCAGCCCAAGGACGCTGAACTGTCTTGTGTAGGAATACATATACAGTTACAACCCGCTTATAACGAGCCCGTATTTAGCGAGGTACCGGCTGTAACGGGTACAGCCGGAACTTTTGTTTGGTAAAATGTTATTTCAAAGCTAGATTGATCGTTTTTAACGAACAAAATACAATGAAATCCCCGGATTTAACGAGGGAGAGAAAAGCTGAGCTGATCAATTTTAGCAAACGAAGTAACGAAATTTAAAGAAATTCCAAGTTTAACGAGAGAGAAATAGCCTGCTGCGCACTGTCCTGGAATGGAGAACTGGAAATAGGGGCATACACGACGAACTTGCCACAGCACAGTGACCCACTTGAAGTGGATATTCCTTGAGAGGAACAAGACAGCAGGTTTGAAAAAACAGCTCCCTAATCTTAGGAAAAACGAGGATGGGTGGGGTTCACTCACATGAATTAATTGGATTTCTGGGTGGCGATTGCAGAGAGAAATACGGAAGTAATGAAATAGTTATGTGGTCTCAGCGGAAACAGGAGATAACAATTCCTAGAATTATGTCCATGGCCCCATTCACTCTCCAAGTGAGTGTTGTATTAAACAGCAGTCAGCCTAATGTGGCCATGAAGTAGGAAATCTTTTAACGTTTGCAAGTTACAAAATGCCTAAGAGAAAACTGTTATCCGTAAACAACTAAGTAGCCATCATTAAAAAGCCACGAAATGATATCAAAATGTTGTCATATGCTATGGTATGTATGGATACATAATAAAAACGTATATGCCAATCGCCACGTGTGCATATTTCTATATGGTGGGAATTTTCACCCAAAAACGGATTTAGCGAGCTCCTGGATTTAAAGAGCTCCTCGTTATAAGCAGGTTTTACTGTATATTGATCGTCAATTAAAAATACATATGTGTTGAAGGAAGAACAAAGGCACTGTGCTTTTCATGTCTTTCTTATTTAAAACACACTGTATGGGTGTTAATGATACTTCGTCAACATAACACAACGCGTGTATTTTTTTCATACACCTTTCATTTTCTTTTATTTCTATATATATGTGTTAAGGATACGACATCGGCAGTAGGGCCGCGAGTGACTTAGTGGTCAACGTACGTGACTGCCACGGAAGAACATCAGGTTCGATCCCGGGAAGGTGGGAACGCTAGAACTACTGAATACCCGCCGTGCGTCAGATGGGCACGTTAAGTCGTCGGACCCCGGGTACTGCTCCCTCCTAATAAATAAGGACGTCTTCCTCCTCTTTCTAACTCGTTTCCGTGTCACTTTCTTATCGGGCACTCTAACCCAAATCTCGTAGCTTCCTATTTCTAAGGGTTGTTCAAGACCAGGGGTCAGACACTCCCTTCCTAAAACCCTCTACATATGATCTGATCTAACATCGGCAGTATGCAGTACCTATCGTGATTCTTCGGACCAGCACATGTGCATTAAATCTTCTATCCTCCAATCCACAAAGTTGTTGGAACCAAAGGCGTCGTTTACGTAGATGGAATGTTGTTAGGAGATGATGGCAAAGACGTTACAGGAGCATAGACTAGCAAGCGTGATGCTAGCTGTTCTGAAACGACGGGAATCAACTGAACGTGCAGCGCCATCTATGAATGTGGGGAGTTAGTAATGAACAGATGCCTATTGGAAAGTAAGACGGTTTGATTCAGTTCACAACACACTGCAGAAATAAAGTAGAAAGAATATTCGGGCACGACCAGAAAACTTTCTAGATCAAATGGAAATTAGCAGGTTCTCATATCCCGGAGAAAACAAAACAAACTTGTAAGCAGGAGAATAATAGGCCATATCGGACCCGGCCATATACACGGAGCACAGAAATTAAAAAAAAAGGAAGGAAAACTACTAAATAGAAAGATTCCGCGCCACATCACTGAAATTGTAAAGATATATCTAAATCTGAAAGATTTAGAACTGAAATATCCCCTCGCAAACACACCAGTTACTCCCTACAATGGCGGCATTCAATGCTTCCCGGAAGTAGCATGAAGTCTATTCCCCTCTAATGTTTTTGGGGTGTATGTTTCTCCTCTAATGTCAATAGGGCGTATGTTTGTAAAGTCCATCTGTGCCTGCGTGCGAGTCATGTGTTTCTGGTAAATTCATGTTGTATTGGGCCGTCACGTGCGAAAGTGTGCTGCGCCGAATGCCATGTACATGGCAACGCACCGGATATTCACCTCTGGAATCCATTCTCACCGCCCTTTGCAGTTTTTGTCGTCGGTTTGATTTTCCGCCAATTTAGCATTACTCCTGGTACACCCTCGGAGTACCCCCAGGTGTCGGCGTTTGGGAAATGGAAGCACCAAACCTTCGTGGGCCCACAAGTTGGCCTTTGTAAACTCTGAGAAATACTTGGTATTATACATGACGTCCGTAACGTCGCTCTCAAATAAGCCACCAATCTTTTATATTTATTCCTTTTGCCTACAAGTCACGCCCTCCTCCTCTTTACGCCAATATCGAATTTAAATCACCTTGCTTAGGGGAGCTCGTAACTCAGTGAGGACTAAATGTATGCACATTTACCCGGATTAGTGTAAAAATTCATGGTTATTTGGAAAATCACTTGCAGGAATATATTTTCTAAAATGAGTTTCAGAAATGTTCGTTATATGGTTGAGCCGTTCTGTATGTATGCAATGTCATGTCAAAATTTCATGGAATGTCTTTTTGTAACACTTTCTGGAAAAGGAAGCACATCGGTAAAGAGAGTTTGTTTTTTAAGAGCAAATTCTACAGAGAATGAATTGAAATATTCAGAGAACGATTTAATGGCACAGTTCTCTACCAAAATACCAAAAAGAAAAAATGTTACCTGAGCTGGTTCGTCTTTTTTTATTATTTCAGAAAAAGAAAGTTCCGGATGTTCTAACTTCGATTTCGAGAAACGGCTGTGTAGCATTTAGTGAGTCAGGTTGACGCAGTAGCGATTGTTTTTAAACTGCACTTCTTTTAAATTGAGGTAATGATAGAAACGTGGTCTGGGGAAGAAGTGCGAGACGTTAATCACTTTCCTGTGAGAGAAAAATCTTTCTGCCACTGAAATGCATAGGCAGTTGAACGAAATTCACAGGCGGAAAGTAATTACTCTTCAGCATATCAGAAACTGGTGTCAAGAGTTTGAAAAGGGTAGATAGAACATTCAGGATGACCACATCAGAGTAAGACTGATTGCGCCGACAATAGAGGTGAGGCGTTACGAGGCGAAGAACTGTTTCAGATCCATCAAATTATCACTTATTTGGGCTATTTAAAAAGTACCTAGGCTCAAAAATGTTGGGGAGGTGAAAATTCTGTAACTAATGGTTGCACGATTAGTAAGTAATGGTTGATCAGGCCTGTATTTTATCATTATCTAATATTAATTAGCGTGCCGAGGTTGGACAAGCGCATAAGTTCCCTTAAAGATCACGAGGAAAACTAATGGCTGTGATCTGTATTAATAACATTACCACATCTGTTTGTCTGTCTGTGGGTCGGTCTATCGCCTGCAGAGGAAACTGCTGAACGTAGGTACTTGTACTTTGGTACGCACATAGCGGTTATGGGGGTATAATGCAAGGTTGGACAAACGCATAGGTTCCATTGCAGATCACAAGGAAAACTAACGGTTGTGATTTGCATTAATAACATTACCATGTCTGTTTGTCCGTCTTTGGGTCGGTCGGTCGCTAGCACAGGAAACTATTGAACGTAGACACTTTAAATTTGGTACTGTGAAAACACAAGTTTGTCCGCGACGAGTTACAAAACCATATCCCCTCACTCGAGAGTAAGTCGTTCTCTCAAACGAGCTACGCAGAATCGTGTTGACACGTGTTTTCACTTCTGCAGTACGTCACATCATCTCCTGCTTATTTTTTTTTCTTTGGGGGGAAGTAGGAATTTTTCATTAATTCCAAACAACGTGAGGAACAAACATCACACATTTTTCGAAGAACCCAACAGCCAGTGGATCCATTTTCCACAATCGAGCGCCAATGCGAAAACACATGTTGTACGCGACGGGCATTGAATCCGTGTCCTCCTCACTCTGGAGTAAGTCGCTCTCCCAACTGAGTTACGCGGACAGAATGTCTCGCTGCAGATTTGTCGTCTTGATACATGTTTTCACCTCTTTAGTACGACACAGTACGCACATAGCAGTTAAGTGGGTATAATGCACCTCGGAACCATTTACCTTTTGATATTCCAATTTGTTGATTTTTAATTAATTTATTAATTTTTAAAGTATTTAACCATTGTCGAAGAAGCCATTGTTGAAATCTGATCGTATGGCATGCTGTCCCATGAAGTGAGAAAACAATAGGTGATTTCGTTGTTATGCCAAATTATATATATTTTATTAAACTATCGCCGAACATTATCTCATCACATTTTTCATAAGCGTAACAATATCTCATTACAGTCTTGCTTAAGGTGGTTCCACCAAAATTCTTTGCCTTATGTTTCCAATGGTAAAACTTCTTTACATATTTTCTTCGCAATTAATGTATTTCCAAGGATCAAAATTTGCGCATCGATAAAATTAACTTTAAGTTATAGCATGGGATACTTAATAATTGCTAAAACATAATCATAAGCAAGCAATGCAACAGTTTTTTGTCTATTGACGTCATCAACGTACAGGTCGCGCCATCTATTAACGGGTCTGGACATTACTTAAAGAAAACTCATTGATTTTTAATATAATTATGGTTATGCTTGTGCAGGTATTATGTACCCCATTCTATAAGGTAAAGTTAGTTTTATCGATGTGCAAATTTTCATCCTTGGGAATACATTAATTGTAAAGAAAATATGTAAAGAAGTTTTACCACTGGAAACATATGGCAGAGATTTTAGATGGAACCACCGTAATTTACAAGAACCTGATGCTAAACCTGTTAGAAGCCATTATAAAAATGGGCTCTCGATTGGCATAGCAACTTATATGTGACAAACGTTCACGCATTTACGCGTGGCTTTATCGAGGGGGACTAATTATACAGTGTGTGCAACGTACCAGGAGATGTGACGTACCTGCCAGAAGGACGCACACGACATAAAGGCAGATAGTAGTCAGAACAAACGTCCGCGTAGCTCAATTGGTAGAGTGACTTATTCCGGAATGAGGGGATCCGGGTTCGAATACCGGCGTAGACCAAAAATGACGAAGAAATTTACTTCGTTATAATGGCGCCCGAACTATCCGGATGACCCGACCGTTCAAAATCTCGCATTGGTGTGACATTCTTTCCACACCGTGAGATAGGAAAAATCAGAGAATCCCTTCTCCAGCGCTCCGAAAAATAAAAATGTGTGACATTGCATTCCACACACCAGATTGACTGGGAGTTCTCAAGTGCACGTACTACAGTGGATGGCTGCCTGCAACGATTCATGGTCACGGCTGACCCGTGGGCCATGCCCCCGGCCTTCTTTCGGGGGGGGGATGTGACGTACCTGCCAGCAGGACGCACACGACATAATGGCAGATAGTAGCCAGAACAAACGTCCGCGTAGCTCAATTGGTAGAGTGACTTATTCTGGAATGAGGGGATCCGGGTTCGAATCCCGGCGTAGACCGAAAATGACGGAGAAATTCACTTCGTTTTATGTGTTTCACGAAGATTGCCCGAAAGGAATAGGAGAGTCACGGTTGGTCGTAGCAGTAAAGAAAAAAATACAAAATACGCAGCAAACAAAGGACAATTCAGCTATGATAGTTTGCACCCGTCGGAATAGGAAAGTCACGGTTGGTCGTAGCAGTAAAGAAAAAAATACAATATACGCAGCAAACAAAGGACAATTCAGTTATGATAGTTTGCACCCGTCGGAATGGGAGAGTCATGGTTCGTCGTAGCAGTAAAGAAAAAAATACAAAATACGCAGCAAACAAAGGACAATTCAGCTATGATAGTTTGCACCCGTCGTAATAGGAAAGTCACGGTTGGTCGTAGCAGTAAAGAAAAAAATACAAAATACGCAGCAAACAAAGGACAATTCAGCTATGATAGTTTGCACCCGTCGGAATGGGAGAGTCACGGTTGGTCGTAGCAGTAAAGAAAAAAATACAAAATACGCCGCAAACAAAGGACAACTCAGTTATGATAGTTTGCACCCGTCGGAATAGGAGAGTCATGGTTGGTCGTAGCAGTAAAGAAAAAAATACAAAATACGCAGCAAACAAAGGACAATTCAGTTATGATAGTTTGCACCCGTTGGAATAGGAGAGTCATGGTTCGTCGTAGCAGTAAAGAAAAAAATACAAAATACGCAGCAAACAAAGGACAATTCAGCTATGACAGTTTGCACCCGTCGGAATATTAGAGTCACGGTTGGTCGTAGCAGTAAAGAAAAAATACAAAATACGCAGCAAACAAAGGACAATTCAGCTATGATAGTTTGCACCCGTCGGAATGGATAATTCCCGAAAAAATACGAAAATTAAATTTTTTATACGGGCCCCCACGGAAACCAATGTCAATTAGTAAAAACTGCGCCAAATTTGGGGGAGAGAAATTCACACCGATGCTTTAGGGGAATATTTCCCTGATATATCGATACTTGAAATTCTGGACGTATGCCAGCAATGAACATGTGCGGTGCTTAAAGAAAAAAACAATTTTATTGTATGAAAGAAAACGAAAATCAATTCAAAAAGAAAAACAATTTTATTGTACGGATAAATTCAATTGTTGGTACTCAAGTCTAAGCAATTTGTTCATACTTTTATTGCGAGTATAATCAAATTATTTCAGTCTGCAGCATGCGGCGTGCAATTATCTGCCACAGGAGCAGTGTGCTCCTCTTTTTTAGTACGGTTCAGCCCTACAATATCAAAACAGGTATGTCATATATTCTAATTTAACTTTCATTTTTAGTTTCTTTCCCTATGTAAAGTTTGAGTTCCTTCTCTTTAAGCGTTTCAACCTTAACGTTATATTTGTCTCACTCACCGAATGTTATGTGGCAACTGTCTTGAGGTCAGGTTGAATGACGTGTGTATGTTTTGACAAGATAAAGCAGACCTATATAAGGTGTGGAGTGAGCAGTGTTAAGTGTGGGTAGATTAGTGCAACCTTGTGTTGTACTCTGTACGTTATATATTGAATGAAATTTGTATGGAGATGGATACATTTACAACATAATGTTACAGAAGTTCAGTTTGGTGAAGTGTTTTGAAGTTGTGTTGTTGAGACTACTGAAGTACCTCGACGTATAGTTCTGTTGTTCTCGGAAGACCTAATAAAGACGATTTATGTGAGTACTCGAAGACTTTGTGACGTACTATAGAGGTGAAGCACGTGTCAAGACGACATATCGGCAGCGATACATTCCATCGGTGTAGTTTAATCCGTTAGAACAACTGGTTCCGGAACGAGGAGACGCGGATTCAAGATCATCACCGATAAATTTGTGTTTTCAGAACTTTTCTCTTCTGATCGTTAGAAAACTTAGAATTGCTCATTGTATTATTAAGGATTTTGTGTTAATTATTCGGAGCATAACGTCAAGACCATCCAATAGTACAAGAACCATCGATAGGTAATGATGTTTAAGTGGCGCAGTGGTCTAAGCGATGGCCTCTGGTCATTCGTCCAAAAGGGGTCCGGGTTTGAATCCCGGTGAGGTATGGATGTGGTGTTTGTCTTACGGCACTGGCTCTCTCCCTTCCCTGGAACCAGTGATCCTAAATTTGGGACGGGCGACTGGTTATAGCCCATTGAGTTGCTCACGGTGGTCGTTAAACTTCCAAAAAAAAAATGTTTAAGTGAATACCTTAATTAAAACAGGAACATATGCCGAACATTTCAGAAATTAATTTAATTTAAATTAGTTACCGAAATGCACTCTACAGTGTGGATAATAGGGGTAATTAAAATAGTTCTTTTGATAGTTGTGTTTGGAATTTTAATTTCTCTCTTAAAATAAGATGGGGATTTTAACAGAATTACCTGATATATTTTATGAAGTACAAATAAAAGAATGAGACTTTTCTTTAACTAGCAGATAGAAGTAAACCTACTTATTTTTACATATTTTAGAGATAAGGCTAAATTCCAGCTTTCAAGCTTCAAGCGTAGATTATCGATGCAAATATCGCGTGAACATGCAACTCGATCTTCAGGAACTTATCTGTACTCGGCAGTAAGTCGAGCGGTGAAATTTTGGACAAATAGGTAGCAATACTAAAGCCAGTTGTTTATGGCTCTACTTACTTGAAAAAGAAAATTCACTACGGTGTTTAAAGATATTAAAGTGACAGCTACGTGATATATTGGTCGTCGCTTGGTGAAACTTTCTCACATTATTCATTCATCGAAAATCTGACAGCTGCTCATAAAAAAATCTTGTAGCTGATCTATTTACAACATACTTCGATCCAAGCCGTTTCACAGCGGCATGAACAACAAATAAAAACCTCAAGTTGATACAAAGCTTCCTTAACAAAAATGAAAAACTACACGCCTCTCCTTCCTCAGAAAACACCGTGTTTAAAGTAGATGGAGCGTTTAAACGAGCCTTAGCAACATAACTTCGAATTTGAGACGAAGAACTGCCAGTTCCGCTAAATGGTAGTTAGATGAAAATGTATTGATACATAAATGGGAAGCATGATTGTTCAAAAACAAAATCACTGGAAAAATAAGGAAGCGAAATTTAAGTTCAAAATAAAGTCTCCAGAAGAAGGACTCATGTGTTAAAGGAATGTAGAGAATGCGTTTTTGAGGATGTCTTTGACGTACCATTGACGTGATGCGTGAGTCAAAATGGCAAGTTGCAGCGATAAGCCTTGCCAGTCGGAAGAATATCTTACTCCGGAGTAGGAAGACGTGGTTTCGGAGGCCTTTTCCTTATATTGACGTCCGAATGTAAAATGAAACTCTTGGCCGTGATATTCAAAACAAAAATATGTGATTATTCTTTCACGAATCGTCCGTAATTAATTACGGACGATTCTCATTCGACAATGAGCTCCTTCAAGCACGGTTTGTCGGCGGAACCGAAACATGTGATTTCGTGCCCCGACTTTTCTCAATAGGGATGTCATACACTGAAGAGCAATTGAATTAGAGACAGCTGGCGTTATGCAAATGTGGCGTTGTGGGCGACCATGTAAACGGAAACGACATGACGTATGCAGCGATCCGACAATATAAGGAGTGATGCGACGGGAATCAGTAAGAATCGGACGCAGTATGGGTAAGACGAAGTGCATTTGATCATGGGCAAATTGTCGGGGCCCGACGAATGGGTCACTCCATCTCGGAAGTCACTGGGATTTTCACGAGCCACACGGGTGCACCGTGAGTACATCGAATCCGGTAAAACCATCCCTGCCAGGCCCAACTGCCGTGAACAACAGCATGTGGATGAGCGGGGTCTTCGCCGGCTAGCTCGCATTGTAAAAGCGGATAGACGGGCCACAGTGCAAGAAATCCCTCGGCAATTTAACGCTGGTGCACAAAAACGTGTAAGCAGCCACACCATCCAGAACCATCTCCTCGCTATTGGGCACAGAAGCTATCGTCCTGCGAGGGTACCGCTGCTGACCGCACATCACAGGGTGCAAAGATTAGCATGGGCGCTGGCAAGGTAAGTAGAATATAGAAGGTAGGTCCAAGAGCAGGTTTTCGAAGCCAGTAGTTCTAAACCCTCAGGCGGGGTGAGTTTTGTGAGGTCAAAGGTGCAAACGGAGTTAGCAATGGGTCAAAGTTGAGACTGACTCACTGACATCCTGCCTAAGGTGTGTGTGCTTTCTAGAACGTATGCCAAATTTCAGCGACTTTTTGTCCAGTATTTTGCAAATGATACACATTTTTGCAGTGAGTTAATAGTCAGTTTATATATATATATATTATTAATATACTTGGTCAAAGCACCTTTTTGTGCGTTGTGCATTAATGGATATGCTTAGATGCTCTGTTGCGTGTTGTGTCAACAGCAAAAGATCGAAACATTCCAACTTAAATTTTCATCGGATTCCAAAGAGCAGTTTGAGAAAAGCCCGGATGAACTCATGTCGACGAAAAGATGCATTTAACGCTGACAACGACAAAATATGCTGTGCCCATTTTGATGAGGATTTTGAAAGATATTAAAAAAGTGAATTAATATGCTGCAATCCTCGCCTCGCCTGAAAACAGGTGTGATTTTTCACGTTAATCTATTTGGTTGTTGTGCTTCAAGTACAAGGCAAGAAAGCTCATAACGTGCTGAAAAAAAAAATCTCAGCAGTTTTTGTCAGAAGTAATGCAGAATTTTATATCAAAGAATGCCAGATTAAGTTCAGATTTGCAAGTTCAGTCTGTTGACGACTAGCTGAAAGTGATTCTTTTCATTTAGCTTGAAAGTCGAAATAGAAGAACAAGGAAAGAAAATTGCACCATTAGAAATATGTAGAAAAGCTCAATAAAGTAAATTCTGATTTACGATCGAAATAAATTCTGAGTTACGTATTGGAAAACCAAAGCTAAAATCAATTATTTGAAAGCTAGAAATGTACAATCTAAAAATGCATTGCTGAAAAAAAATCTGTTATTGCTGAGGAAAACGGTGAAAAAAGCAAAAGAAACTTTGAGCAGAATTATTTCAAAAAACATATCAGCAGAGGCGGTCATATGTATCTTGCAAGTTCTAGTATAGAAATTCTTCGAAAATTTGAAAGTGTTTTCCTGAAAGTCCACGGAAAACAACTTGCGAAACATCATATAGTTAAGCATTTATCTTTGGAACTCAAAAAGGTCTTTCCAGAGATGAATGAAAAATTCGCACATCTTCACCCAAAATAGAGCATTTTCATTAGGATTAAATTCCTTAATAATTGTATGACTGAGTTACGATCGAAACTTCAGTATTAATATGAAAATAAAAAATAAACAGTGGGCAAAAAGTTCTCAAAAGTAAAACAACCTCGTCATGAGAGGTACTTCAAACTCGAAAAGGTATATTCTTTGCATTTCTGTTACCTAAAATGCAGCAATTTTTTTTCTGAAAATGAAGAAATATACGCACAGTTGTTAAATGTTACATATCATATCATAGAGCATCTTAACATAAACATCGGAATATCTTTTTTATCCGGAATGTAGAGATCTTGTTTCTCGCTCTTTGCAGCCATCTGTGTGATAACACACCACATTTGATCTTTTATTTATTGTAACTAGAATAACGCGTTCACGGAATGAATTATTTTTTTTAATATTCAACACCCAGCGCCCAGCTGAAATTTTGAAAATAGCTATAAATTTCATGTACACAGCTGAAAATCAAACACAAAATTTATCAACTTTCATAGCTCTTAATCTTTAGCTTAAAAAAATGGCGAAGGTATTTGTATGGTTTATAGTGAACGGCAGTATTTCTTTTTAAAGTACTAGCTACTTAGATAATTAATTTTACTGCGATTTTAGTTTTTACTTTAAAAAAGTTTCTAAGCGCAAATTTTAATTTTTTGACAGTTTTTTCAATATATTTATATTTCTTTTGGAAATCTAAATACATTTTGTTGCCTTGTATTTGAAGATACTCTCCATTAATGCAGTGTAAAATATTCTGAAATATTTTATTTAGGCGTTTTCCATAAAGTCTTGAAGTTTTACACCCAAAGTCTTCTCTCAAAAGCTTGTAAAACGCTAAACAGGATACTTCGGTCTTTAGCTGCTTTGCACCTTTGACGTCACAGGGGTATGGTACCGAGTAGCCAATACCGCTCGACCGGCTTATGGACCTACCTTCTATATTCTACTTACCTTGGGGAGCGGGAACTTCGCCACTGGACCCTAGACATGTGGGGAAATGTTGCCTGGACTGATTAGTCGAGATTCACGTTGGTACATGCGGATGGCAGGATACGAGTACGGCACAAACCACATGAACGATGGATCCTTCCTGCCAGCAGGGTACTCTTCAAGCTGGTAGGGGCGGCATTCTCGTCTGGGGACTGTTTACGTGGACTGAAATGGGACCCCTGGTGCGTGCGCCATCGTCTCTCACAGGTCAATGTTATCGGGATAACCTGGACGACCATTTGCTTCCGTTTGTGCGTCTTCAACATCCCACTGGGGACTTTATCCTGCAACAAACAATGCACCGTGCCATCGCTCCCGAATTGTATCCGAATGGTTGGATGAACACTCCACCGACGTGACCTCGCTTCCTTGGCCAGCTAGGTCACCTGACCTCAATTCCATCGAGTACATCTGGGATGCCATCGAGAGAGATGTTCGAGGCTCTGACCCCCCCCCCCCCGCTCCTCCATCAAATCGTCTTGAACTGTGGGAGATTGTTCAGGGGTCGTGGATCCGTATGGCTTCCCAACGCTTCCGGTGTCTTGTCGAGTCCATGCTGAGACAAATCGCCGCCGTCATCAGGTCGAAAGGTATCTAGACAGATATCTCTAATTCAATAGCTCTTGAGTGTAGGTGACATACCATTGTGGTAACGCATGAATCAAAACGGCAGGTTTCAGCGATAAGCCTTGCCCAAATAGTTCAGTTGGGAGAATATTCGACACCTCAATAGTACGAAGAATTTATTATTGGCAAAAGAGGTTTTTCTTAACATGTTTTAACAATGTTTGTTTTACTTGTGTAAGGAAATTTGACGTATAAGGCAACATTCAGTAGCCTGACAATGCTACTGCTTTCGGCCCTAAGAGATGCTCATGTAAATCCCGAAATAAAAAAAAACAGAGTCTTGTAAAATGATAACTGATACTAGCTGTACATGATGATAATTTTAATGTGATCAGATTCTGAACAATATTACGTTTGCTCTGACTGAAAAATTTATAAAAGTTTTTTCTTTTTTCATAGTGAGAGAGAGTATCGACCATTATCAGCGACTTTAACGGTTATAAGCAGTCTCTACATCCCAATGTATGGACCCACCTCGAAAGAATGACGAAAAGTCAGCGCCTCATATTACTGGACTATAGGGGAAGCAAAAGCCTTTCGTCTCGTAAAAAAATTATGTCAACGACTAAAAACTGAGTGAAATATTGCACTAACAAAATTTCTGTGGAATCGCGATCAAACGTTTTTAGAGGGAACACCAAATCTAAACGCTAAATCCAGAAAATAATTTAATATGGAAATTCGTCGATAATTTAGATGCATACGTGCGTGCTCTTTCTACTACCTGGCTAAGAAAGGCTCAACTGCATTAATGCTTGAAAATGTTTGTGATGGTTGCTCGCCTTGCTTGCCAGCGGCTAACTAAAAGTAGTTTTTTCAATTCCCCTCCAATCAAACGACACACTCCCACCCACATTTTAAATGAAGTAAAATGTACTTTTAACTTTGCGAAACCTGCTTCACTTAAAGATACTTGTTCATTTTCCTCATTATTATTAAGTCTAGTAAGAGGTTGCCATTTGTAGAAATTTGACTAATGAAGATCACAGGGACAACAAAATGCAGCGTAAGACGAAGTGCGCACTTACCTCGTGGCTATAAATTGCTACACAGAGGAGCCATTACATTATGACCAACCCGAGCCTAGAGAAATGAGCGCGCCTGAAGACTAAACAGTGACACAGGTGGAGTTAATAGAGCAGCATATATACAATCCGAGGACCGGCTTTCGGTTAGTAGAGTGTTCGGAGTCAGAATGGGAAAAGCTGCCGTTTTATCGGACTTTGATAAAAGACTAATTGTGATGGCACGGCGCCTCGGAACTACGATCTCAGAAACGGCGCGGCTTGTGGGTTGTTCACGTGCGGCTGTAGTGAGTACGTATCAAAAGTGGTGCGCAGATGGCCAAACGCCGAACCGTTGTCCAATTGTGTGTCGTCCCCTGTTCATTGATGCCAAAGGGATGAGGAGACTGTCGCGCATTGTTCTCAGCGACCGCAGGGCCAAAGTGCAACAAATCATCCGCAGCTGCAACAGTGGTGATCAATGCAAAGTGTCACATCACACGGTTCATCTCAGCCTTCTGCGCATTGGCCTGCGTATCCGAAAACCCAGCCGGGTCCCCATGCTCACTGCACGTCATCGCCAACAGCGCACGAAATGGGCCCAAGCTCATCGAGGTTGGACCGTGGATGATTAAAAGAAAGTGGACTCGTCTGACGAATTAAGATTCCTGGTGTATCACGTAGACGACCGAGCGTTGGTAAGCGGCGGATACGCTGATTACCAACGGAGGGTATGGCAAATGATGCACTGTTGGGCGGGAACAAGCCGGTGGTGTTTCTTGGACACTTCAGGCCCAATTATCCCACTAGAACAATCCCTGACAGCTGTCAGGTATCTGAACATCGTTGCTGACCAAGTTCACCCATTCATGGCAGGTGTGTTCCTTGCTGGTGATGGCCATTACAAACAGTTGTAATGTACCATGCCACACTGCCAGAATCGTCAAGGAGTGGTTCGAGGAACATGCTGATGACTCGGTTACTGCCCTGGCCTCCACATTCACCTGACATGAACCCAATCGAATATTTGTGGTTTGATTTGGAAAAGCAGGTTTGCGCTAAATCATCACCACTCCGAAATGTACGGGAACTCGAGAACCTGTTGTTGATATTATGGTACCAGATACCCCAGGATACGTATCGCCCCCTCATTGAATCGATGCCTCGCCGAGTGGCCACTGTTCTGCTGGCTAAAGAAGGTCCTACAGCTTATAATGTGATGGCTCATGGGTGCATTTGGTAAGCACAAGGGCGTACTTCATTATTTGTTGCAAACATTGTAGAAACGGAAAAAGCATGCCTAAGAATCTAAGTCACAGTGGAACAACATCACTGAAGAATTAAGGTAAGATCTGAAGCAACGATCATATTGTTGTTTAAACAGCTGTACTAATATAGAAGACACCGTGATAAATTAGACGTTCCTTAAAAGTTTATGACACATTCCCACTCATAATCTGAATAATACTAAAACGCAAATCAATATTTTTAGATATGGCTAACGTAACAACACTTTACAACCATAAATACTCATAGCAAAATAACAACAATGGGATTGCGTGATATGATTTTATATTTACAGCTGGCATGATGATAGCCACGGAAAGTCCTGGCAGTTAACAGCACGCAAAGAAAAAGAAAAGAAAAGAGATGAAAAGAACAGCCTATTTTTTGGTAGATATCACAGATGACTCGAATTGTGGAAGAATATATATTTTATTCTTTCATGATTCAACTCAAAAACTGGAAAGCCCATGAAGTTATATTAATGGAAAAATGTGTGTTCGTTTCACAAACCTTCGAGTGGTAAGAGGCTGGTGAACTGGACACATGTAAGGTTCCGTCCCTGTTTAGAATTCCAAGTGAGACGTGGGCGGTGTTTTTATTCTGGTCTTCTACAGCAGCCTGGGTCTCGCCATCCTTCAGTTACGTGTATCCCTAACAATGGGATGCCATGGAACTCCCACCATTTACTGTGTGCAGTTCGGTATGGGCTCTTTGGCAAGACAGCACATTCGAATATAGCAGTATGAGCACACAAAGGCCGCCCATGCCTTTTTCAGGTTTTCAAAACACGCACTGTACAGGATAGCAAGGTTAAGGTCATCGGGAGGAAAAGCTATTAAGTAGAAAGACTGTTCCTGACTATCTTTGAAGTATTTTGCAACAATAAGTGTTCGACATTGATATAAACACGGCATTCATAATTCCCAAAGGGACAAATATTTATAAAGAACAAACTTATCAAAAACCTATTTCATGAAAGTCTAATGAAAAGGGAACCAGAGGCGTTCACTAGGTCTGGATTACTATAGGAGTTCTTGAATCAATGATGATGCTAAAAGCTTCTCAGTTAAGGAGTCGTTTGCGTGACTTTGGAATTGCATCAAGCTCTTCATTGATCTGAGTAGAATTCAAAGAAAATGGACAACGTGGTAAGAAACCACAGAGTACTTTTTGAATTGTAAAGTATTTAACCAAAATCGTTACGTACAACTGAATATCCACTTTGAAGTAATCTGGAATTGCGAGTGGTAAACGGAATGGAAGACAACTGTCTCCACTTTAAAAGAAAAGTTATCCGAAAGTAACGAGATTTCAGCATATATTTAAATAAATGAGTAAACTGGAAAAATTTTATTTGCTTGTATTTCATTCTAGGTTGTTCAGTGTTTCTTCACGCAATGGAACAGTATCTTCCTAAAGATGTTGCACACAACTGATACGAGGCAAACGGACTCCTGAGATTTCGAGGTTTCCTCTCTGACGCAGCAGGATCAATCACTGTAGCATTCTTGTAGTCATCTGTAATTATACATTTGTTGAGGCGTGTAGTGAAAGTTTAGATGAGTATATTTTATGTTTCTTTACTGGTTTCCTGTACTGTGTCCACGTTTAATCCCATCTTCTCCTGGAGCTGTTTCACATTTCATGTTCTTAACTGCATGACCAACTTCTGCCGAGAAAACTGGAGGCGCTTAGCGCCAATCTATTTCTACATGTCTGTTATGCTGTATATGTCATCTCTTTCTCATACGTTTTCTATGCATGCATGTACATATTGATATCGGGTGGAACAGCTAATAGAATTTATTAATGAAAGAGGTTAGTATTGTTTGTTTTCGGGTTTAACGACCATATTTAGAGTACTCTTTCGTCTTGAATTCAGGGTAATTCTTTGCAGGAAAGGGAGTCAGTCAAAGTCGTTAGACAAACACATCAACTATGCTTCATTCAGAACTTCAACCAAAGCCCAACAGAGTAGACAAAAAATGGATGGATAAGCTTTACCAAACAAAATTTTGCTGAAGTTGTTAAGTACCTATGTAGTAAATCTTCCGGTTTCTTTATGGAGTTTTAACATTTTTTGACACTATCTCAAGATATGCAACGCCAAGCGCGATTTTCATGAAAGGAAAAAAGCTGAAAAAGCCAGACTCAAAATTAGTTAAAGTTTAAAATCCGATAAACGTGCAATGGGAAAGGAGTGAATATGTATTACACAGTCTTAGCATAAATACTGTTATAAACTTTTGACAGATGGTGCGCATCCGGTGTGGAACGTCAATGACCAGCCAAGAGGCATAAAGAAGCTATGTAGCATAAAGATCCAGCTCCGGGCTTTGTGGTGGCCAGGGAACACGGAGAAAGTTGCTGTCATCCTCGCTGAACTACTGTTTAACACATCTTACAAGATGCATTGTCTTCCACGAAACAGCCGTCACTTGCTAGATAAAAAGTCAACATTGGAGGATGGACTTGATTGGCAGCAATGTGCAGATAACCATGAGAGGACACCCGAACTTCCAGTATTATTAGGTGACCTGTTCCGAACTAATAGTATGTGGCCCACACCATGACACTACCCCGAGAACCTTGAGTTGTGTTTACAAAGCAATCTGGGTCCATCGCTTCATGGAGCTCCCGCCAGACTCTCTGCCTACAATCGGTGCAAAACAAGGTGAACCGCTACTTGTCGGAACATATGACTTTTTATCAGTTTTCCAATGTCCAGTCACGGTGTTTCTGAAACAAATGTAGACGAACTATTCTTTGCACAAATCAGTGGTTTCTGTTCAGATACGCGACTGCCAATACCAATCCTCTTAATTCCCTGCAATAGTTCTCTGAGATGTGGTTCGAGAATAGCCTTCATTAAATGCTTCGGTCAATTGCTGTACACAGGAAATCCTGTTTCTCCGTACAATCATTCCCACAAGACGGCGATCTCGTTCCTCACAAATTGCCGTCGCGCCACCGTTACGCTTCTTAGACCAGCAATGTTGGTTATAGTCCTCCATTGATTAAAGACCCAGAATATATCAACTTTTGAGAAAAGAGTCATCTCTGCTGTTTTTAAAATCGCCGCTCGAGCCAAACAGGCACCCACAATAAGCCATTTATCGAACTGCGAAAAATCCTTTTTATGTCCCTTAGTGATCAAGACTATTGACTGAAGTCTTAGATAGTTGACTAGATCACATGGTGACGCACATGATCACATATTTTGTATATATGTTACGTAAGTGACTTTAAGTACATCTCCATACAGGTTTCTGATTCAGTGTCCGATATGTGTAGACAATCGCTAAATTTACGAATTCTTAGTCTATTGGCTGCACGTTTGCCACAGGAATTGTTAATATATATATATATATATGCACATATATGACTATCGCTCTCGCTCTCGGCTGTCAAGTAGTGCTATTTTAAAACCCGCGAAAATTTCTTTTAGTGAAGCAAATGGCCCCATGAAATTTCAGAAATTCATACAAAATGAAAATAAAAATGCCGTGTTCGCCACATACATTCTAGATTTAGCTACGCATTAATAGAATTACTGAAAAATAATTTCCTTACTACAGTTTGTAATTACTTATAATATCTTGATATCACCAAACGTTTCTACGGGTTTACACATAACCGAGTTACATATTCTAACGCACAAAATAAGCAACAGAACAAAAGCTGATTGAGCAAATACACAATGATTAAAGCTAAGACATCAGGATTCCCATGAGAGAAAAAAAAAAAGGAAGATTAAGATAATTTTCATTTCATTCGAGATATGTGGTTCGAACATTAATACCGACATAAGATCTGAGAATTATTGTTATTCCGACGTGAAAAGCCATCTTACTGCTGTTAGTATCGTAAGAACAACATTATTAAAATTCATTGCTTGGTGCTCAAAGCGTGGAAAACAAAGTCAAAAGAAACAATCTCTCGAAAGGGATGAATGATACTTAAGAAGCCGTTTCCGATGCTTCTGACACAAAAGACAAATGAATTAGACTCACATAGTCATATTTCCAACGCATGATATTTCCGATTCTCTATATACATATTTAAGATGCTCATCGTCTGAAGCAAATATTTAAGATAGGAAAACTGTCAAATGTTCGTTTCTTTATGACACCCTATTTACTTTCAGAAACACCGTGGTTTCGGGTCTCGTGTTTCACGGCAATGACTTTTGAATCATACAAAGGGAGTGTTATTATTCTTATGCTAAAACACAACGGAAATTTGGTTTTGGAAATCAAACACAGGTTTTATAAATGCATCCTCTCATTTTGTAAACCAAATTCATCTTTTGGTTTGCTCACTCATTTATTTACCAAGTAGCATATCTTATGTAATTTCTTCATTTGTTTTATCAACTAGCTTATTTAATATTATGCGTTCCATATATGATTAAGAGAAAACATTGTTCCACGAGAACGACATTTTTTTTGTATTCATTTACCATATCAGAACTAGATTTATAAAAAATCCAACACTAAACTACAAAATGAAATAAAGCCCGTTCCGTAAAAACTGAGAGTAATTTTTATAAAAAAGCCGTTCCGTAAAAACGGAGAATATTTTTTTATAAAAACGACGTTCCGTAAAAAATGAGAGTAATTTTTGTTGAGTTGACAACAGTGCGAAGGGGAAAAATAAACACGCAGACAACTAACTGAATTAAGGAAGTATCTATGGCAACAGTTATTAGTCGTGGCAAACGATTCTAGTTTTGTTATTGCGCAGTTGTTGAAGGTAAGTCTGCATTTCGCCAGAAAGCTATGGAGGTGAGTGATTCAGAGTTAAGAAGTGAAATGCGTTGTGCGATAAAATGTTGCTATCGTTTGGGTAAAACGGCTGCAGAAACTGTTGATTTAATGAACAAATCTTACAAAGATAAATGTTTGGGTGAGACAACGATTTTTAGATGACACCATGATTTCAAAAATGGGCGTTTGTCGGCAAAACTCGCTCCTAGGCCTGGTCGACCTAAAAGTGCTGTTACGGAGAGTTTTCTTAACACTGTTTGCGCAATTCTGCAAGAAGAAGATCGACGAATGGCGTGTGAAGACATAACGACGTCAACTAATATTTCAAAAACGTCGGTATTCCGCATTCTACACGACAAATTACTGCTACAACGTGTGTGTTCCAGATGGGTACCTCATCACCTGACGAGAGAACAATTGTTAGCCAGAGTTCAGGTGTGTCATGAGTGGAAACAAAATTTTGCAAAGGATCCAAACTTTGTAAACACAGTAATAACTGCCGATGAAACATGGGTTAAATATTTCGACCCCCAAACGAAGCGCACAACGAGTGTCTGGAAACACACAGGCTCGCCTCCTCCGAAAAAAGTCCGCCACACCAAATCAGCTGGAAAGGGGATGATAACAATTTTCTTTTATCATAAAGGCGTAGTCTACCAGCATGCCATTCCTCCACAAATTACGGTCAATGCTAAGTTTTACATTTCAGTTTTGAAGTATCTGCGACGACATACATCGATTAAGCGACCGGGATTGGTGGGCAAGTGGACCCTACACCATGATAACGCCCGCCCACATGTGGCTGCTTGTGTTCAGCAGTTTCTTACGAAATGCAGTATTGAAATCGTGCCACAGCCTGCCTACAGTCCTGACCTCACCCCGTGCGATTTCTGGTTGCTTCCAACAATAAAGGAGAAGTTCCGTGGCGCAACATTCAACATAGATGCTGACGTTATTCAAGCTGTACAGGGGAGCAGGTTCCACGAAATGCCTTCGCCAAATGCTTTGAAAAGTGGACTGAACGATGGGACCTTTGCATATCATCCGACGGAAGATACTCTGAGAAAGAATAACATATATTTTGCTGTACCTATATTTCTTCATTTTGTGTGCTTTTAGTCTCAGTTTTTATGGAACGGCCGTTGCACAATGAAAATTTTAAAACAATGATAAAAGGACATTTGCTAATTTAAGTGCGGATGTTGACTGATAATAATTGAAAAGCTACAGGTAAATAAAAAAATATCTTTGATTATAAATTGGCTTGTTTCCGATTCCTGACAATCGAGATTTCTGCTCCGCGGAAGTGATGGATGGTGGCGGACACGGCAAAAGACACACGAGAACCAACATCCGGACACAATTCTGGTTCAGGTACAGTCCGGCGGTAGCAGTGTACATATCTGGGGGATGTTTTCCTGGATGACCTACGACCGATGGTACCACTGGATAGGTCCCTGAACGCCAATGGCTACCTATTAATCGTTGCTGACCACATGCATCCCTTCATGTTGGACATTTACTCCGGTCGTGATGGTGTCTACCAACAGGAAAATGCGCAGTGGCACGTCGCTAAGGAGGAGCGTGATTGGTTCCAGGAACGCAAAAGCGATGTATCTGTTCTCCCTTGGCTGGCGAAATAGCTCGACCTCAATCTCATAGAGCACTTGTGGGACTATTTGGATCGACAGGTTTGACTTGCCGACCTACAAGCACGTCATCTCCGGAAACTCCTTGCTCTGCTGCAGTCCGAATGGGCACGTGTGCCTCGGGCAAACTTCCAGGGCCTCATTGCGTCCATGCCACGCCGTCTCGCCTCTGTCATCCTGACCAAGGGTGGTTGTTCCCATTATTAGGTAGGAGGTAATATAATTCTGATACGATTGTGTATACAAGGATGTCATGCCCACAGGCAAACAGAAGGATGAAGAGATACCCTAAGTACTTCTTTTTTTCGCCCTAGATAATTGCCTAAAATTTTAAATTTTGAATTAACCAGAAATTATCTATCAAATTCCTGAAGCCTATCCTATTACGACGCATTCATGAACCTCATTAAACTACCTATACGACATGGAATCGTATTTTATGTGTGCTAAAAGGACGATGGCTTGTTCATTTCTGATAAGACATGTTGAAAATTCTGCAACCGCATTCGAGCTACAACTGGAAAATAATTCAAGGAATACTAACATCCAGAGCCGTTATACTCTATTTTGGCGACCGAACAATCCGAGCGTTGCACTTTTACATGCGGAAACATACAAATGCTAACAAAAAGTAATTAAGTATTTAACAAAAAGTAAGTAAAGTAACAACACACAAACTTCTGGATCATATTAACGGAATTCCTAATTTCGCACATGTACGACAAAAAAAGGCAAGTACAGTGCCTATTGTTGATCACAAGCAAAATGTTCTTCAAAAGAATAAGACACATTCCAATAGATGCATTGATTTATTTGATTGACAGCTGCACTACTTTTTCACCAGTGGTTGTTCATCACAAAGAGTGACGTATACTCTAATTTAACTTTCCTTTTTAGTTTCTTTCTCTATGTAAATTTGTGTTCGTTCTCCTTAGCCTTTTTGAAACTTAACGTGATATCTTCTCTCGCAAGAGTATGGTTGGCAACAACCCTGAGGTCAGTACGAATGATGAGTGAATGTCAGAGACGAGAACTGAACGATATATACAGTATATACACTGAAGAGCAATTGAATTAGAGTCAGCTGACGTTATGCAAATGTGGCGCTGTGGTCGGCCTTGTAAACGGAAACGACATGATGTATGCAGCGATCCGACAATATAAGGTGTGATGCGACGGGAATCAGTAAGAGTCGGACGCATTATGGGTAAGAAGAAGGATCTAAGCGCATTTGATCGTGGGCAAATTGCCGGGGCCCGACGAATGGGTCACTCCATTTTGGAAGTCGTGCAGGCACTGGGATTTTCACGAGTCACTGTGTCACGTTACATCGAATCCGGTGAAACCATCCCTGCAAGGGCTAACTGCGTTGACAACAGCGTGTGGATGAGCGGGGTCATCGTCGGCTAACTCGCATTGTAACAGCGGATAGACGGGCCACAGTGCAAGAAATCACTCGGCAATTTAACACTGGTGCACAAAAACGTGTAAGCAGCCACACCATCCAGAACCATCTCCTCGCTATGGGGTACAGAAGCCATCGTCCCACGAGGGTACCGCTGCTGACCGCACATCACAGGGTGCAAAGATTAACATGGGCGCGGGAACATAGCCACTGGACGCTAGACATGTGGAAAAATGTTGCCTGGACTGATGAGTCGAGATTCACGTTGGTACATGTGGATGGCAGGATACGAGTACGGCGCAAACAACATGAAGCAATGGATCCTTCTTCCCAGTAGGGTACTCTTCAAGCTGGTGGGGGTGGCATTCTCGTCTGGGGACTGTTTACGTGGACTGAAATAGGACCCCGGGTACCTGTGATATCGTCCCTCACAGGTCAACGTTACCGGGATATCCTGGACGACCATTTTCTCCCGTTTGTGCGTCTTCAACATCTCACTGGGGACCTCATCCTGCAACAAGACAATGCACCGTGCCATCGCTCCAGAATTGTATCTGAATGGTTGGATGAACACTCTACCGACGTGACCTAGCTTCCTTAGCCAGCAAGGTCACCTGACCTCAATCCCATCGAGCACATCATGAGAGATGTTCGAGGCTCTGACCTCCCTCCATCAAATCTTCGTGAACTGTGGAAGCTTGTTGAGGGGTCGTGGATCCGTATGGCTTCTCAACGCTTCCGGTGTCTTGTCGAGTCCATGCTGAAACGAATCGCCGCCGTCATCAGGGCGAAAGGTGGTGAGACAGGTATCTCTAATTCAATTGCTCTTCAGTATAATGTTTTGAAAAACAGCAGGGTGTAGATATTGGAAGTTATCACACTAATTGATAGACCTATGTTAAATTGAAGCTTGAGTTATTTAACGACTGTTTTTCTTAACAAAGGGTTGGATATTTTACTATTCGTTGGATTATTTTTACTAATGTTGTTGAAGGCTGAGTCGAGGTAAAGGCGCTTTTCGTGAATAAAGACTAAGAGTAAGTAACCTTTTCTAAAGATATTTGAGGGACTCCTGATTCGTTTAACAGTGAGGTTATTAAGAACTGATTTGTGTAGTGTTCCGAAACGTATATTCTGTGGACATTACAAGAATAAAAGAAAAGGACGAATTTACGGTCAAAAAAATTATTCTATTTTGTAAAGAATGCTGTTTTGCATTTAAAACCTTTAACCGTCTGCTTATCAATTTGTTTCGTTTTCTAATACCGTCTATTGCCAACCGCGTAAATTTACGTGATTGTGATACCATTCTGTCCGTCGTTTCACAATGTGGGAATGATAGATCCGCTTTTAGAAATTCTAGAGCAAAATTTCTCTTTTAATCGATTAAATGCAGGAATGCCCAAAATTTTCCATACAACTTCTGTCTCTCTGGACATCAAGTTTTCCATACAGTTGGCATAAAAATGTATTGAGATTTTTTGGCAGTTCTTCTGTTTGTTTAGTTAATAGAACAAAACGAAATCTTTAATGTGGTAGAAATAAAGCTCAAACTAATCGAAGTGTTGCAACTTTCTCTAGTTCACACTATTACAATGGTAATGAATATTGTAATTTATCAGCGTATCCCTTTTTTTATAAGGTTCGAACTGGAAATAAATTGTTATTAAGGATAGAACTAAGAATACAAAAGTATTTCATGCATTTTTAATTTTACCTGATACGCGGTTTGATATTTAGGTAGCAAAGAAAGGATATTTTTGTTCAACACACTATCTCTTTTTCTATAAAAGTTATGATAAAGTACGTCTTGTACAAATGAAGATATCAGGGGCAAGTATTTTTCACATTTTTCTGGAACTGAAGGTTTCATGCAGGTAGCCGTAACATAAAGCTTAATAAAAAACGTATATCAGTGACATATTAAACGACTGAAATAAACACAGTCTCTGACATAGGAAAAGGCAAAATACGATTGCTGCTAAATTTTGGAGTGACTGTGGAATGATATGAAGGATTCGATATAATTTACAGGAATTTTAGAGATAGAATTATTCTGTGAATTCACCTTTGTATCAGATTTGTGGAAATATCCACTTATGGCTACAACGTTATGTATTCTACTATCGTAGAAAATAACACTGGACAGTGGCCAAAATGTATCCGAGAGAAAAGTAACTTTTTTTAACGAATTTGGTAATGGTAATCATTAATATGAATTTAAAAATTGCGCAGTAGCTCTAGTTTTCAAGATGCGAAGAGAGCGGAGGGGCTAGTGGGATGGTCTGCATCGGAAGTTTGATATGTCGAGCGCGTGATTCCCCATCAAAAGGCTAACCTTGAGCGCCAATCGTATGGCGCAATCTGTAGCAGTAATTGTAACCACATTTCCTTCTTGTCATCATTTGCATTGTGGATTCTGTTAGATCAGATGTGTTTTTCAAGATGGCTAGTGAATACGTGAAGAGTATGGATAATATTTCTTATATTTGTGGACAATTTACCTTGCTACTACAAAGGCGACCTATTACACCGATGATAAAGATAGCTTACAGCCGTTCTTTTGGTAGTGAGATCGGTGACCAGGACCGGTATTGGGCTCCACACATACGTTGCCAATCCTGTGCAACTAGTCTGCGCTGTTGGTTGAACGGAAAAGGATGATCGATGCGTATTATAGTTCCAATAGAGTGGAGGGAACCAACACACTACCTTAATGATTGTTATTTTTAAATGACACCTACAATTGGACATGTCATTTCTAAGAAGAAACAAAAAAAAAAAAAAAAGAAAAAGAAAAGAGGCCTTTGAATTATTCGAATATTCCTTCTGCTATGCGCCCAGTGCCTCACGGGGAAGGGCTTCCTATTGCGGACCCACAGGACTCTTATACTCTAGATCACGGGTCGTCAACCTTTCAATACCTAACGCCCACTTTTGTATCTTTGTAGATGGTAAAATTTCCTTACAGCCCACCGGTGCCGCAGTAACTCAATTTAGCGCTAGTGCGAAGTAATTTTTAGAGGGGAGGGTTTGTAAAAAATATGTACTTAAATTTATCTTTTTATTTATACTTTATGTATGTTTATACATAGATAATTTCAATTTAGTGAATTTCTGCATCTCCATCGATACAGCGCCTACTAGTGCAGGAGCTTCTTAAATTAAAGAAAATGAAAGCTAAATGTGAAAACAATAATGTATATTGACTTCAATTAATGATTTATGCTATCCTTGAGGCTGATGCTGCGAGAGTAAATATTTGATATGTGGTTCGATTTCTGTAAGGAACAAACGAAAGTCTCCTCTTTCGGTGATATTCAGACGGTTTCTCTCTTTGGTGATAGTATGATTAACAACAGTAAAGCCTGATTCTACAAGATATGAGGTAAGGAAAGGTATCAGTAAATTAAATATCCTTTTCCACGTGTTTGGATATAAAGCAGGCATTTTGTTTTACTTTGCCAGAGTTTTTGGTATCCACCACTATCGAAATTATATTTGCTCGCTTCATCATATTTAAATCGAAATAGTTTTCCTTGGCAAGTTATATCAATCTTAGCAAAATTTGCAGTAAGAGGATTTATCATCCAGTCATACACCTTCAAGTTCAAAATATTTTTAAATCGTTTTTCCATATGACATTTAAGTTCGTTGAGGTGGCTACTGAACCTTTCAATCTCCTCTCGAGTTACATCATCTTTTATAGATGACAATTCGGGAGACTGATGAAATACTCTCTTCAAAAGATTATGACAGAGAAGATCAAGTTTTTCGATAAATAATAACACAATAGTTTTGCAACTGATAAGAGTTATATTGGCTCCTTGAAGCTGCAAATTAATTTAATTAAATCTCTTGAAAATGTCTGCCAAAAAAAAGGCATCATTCTTTGCTGTTTTTAATTGTTGACAGAGACCAGTCTAATTATTACTTTCAAAAAACGGTATAGCACTATCATATAATGCTAGAAAACGAGACAAGCATGTACCCTTTGAGAGCCATCGAACTTCTGTGTGTAAAAGTAACCTAATAAATTGCTCATTATTGTCCTGGGACAGCTGTCGAAACATTCTATCATCTTTGACATTAGATTTGATCTTATTTACAGCTCTAATTATTATACTTAATGATGAATGGAGACTTGTACTTAAATGTTTTCCTACAAGACGTTTATAACGAAGTAAATTTCTCCGTCATTTCTGTCCGCGACAGGATTCGAACCCGGGTCCCCTCATTCCGGAATAAGTTGCTCTACCAATTGAGCTACGCGGACGTTTTATTCTGATTCCTATCTGCCTTTATGTCGTGTGCGTCCTTCTGGCAGGTACGTCACATCTCCTGGTACGTTACATGTTTTCTGTGCACCACACAATAAATACACAAAACGTTTGGCACTTCTTTCTTCAAATATGCAATAAATCCAGGAAAACGACCTACCACTAATGGTGATCCATCAGTAACGCATACAAGTTCAAGCGTATATTATGTTTTTGCAAAGTTACAGTGAGTAGCATTTCTTCTTGCAATATATTGTTTTCATCAAAGTACTGTACATATGACATCAATAGAGCATTATTATTTGCAATGGTAGACTCGTCCAACTGTATGAAAAATGAAGAGTTTTGGAGAATATCTATAAGTTTATTAACAACATTATACGCCATTTCGTCAATGTGTCGCTTTACTGTGCTGTCGCTAACGGGCAATGTTTTTAAAATTTCAGGTATATCCTGATGCATTACTGTTGAGATAAATTATTTGATAGAGGGTATTATCAAAGTTTCTCCAATATTATGGCTTTTACTACGTTTTGCAATTAGTTGTAATATATGATAAGCTGCACTTAATCCATCTTCGTTGTTTGCATGTTGTTTCTTAAATGATGCAGTTATTGTTGAACGATTTTTAAAATCGTTTATACATTTCTTGAAAATATTCAATGGGCTTATCTTTATCTTTGAATGCTTTGTAGCAAGATGTTCTTGCAATCGACTAGGCTTAATTGGATAATGTCTAGTGGCACAGTTAACACATTGGAAGCTGTTTATTTGAAACAGATTCGAGGAAACCCATATTCACATACTCTGGTAAATAGCCACGAGCGTATTTCTTTTTTTGAGACATGGGTTCACAATTTGTTGCACAATTTATTAACTCGTTCCGAGCTGTGGACGGGTGCTTACTCTCACAAATCTAACTATGTACTTCCCCAACCCCCACCATGAAAGAGGTACAGCTCGAAGACTGAGTGATGGCCGGTGGAAAGCCCCGCCCTCGGTATGCGAATTAAATGTTGGAAAAACAAAGCAATATTGAAAGCACGTTTAGCTGAATTAGCCGCCGTGATAACTGTGTGAGAAAGAAGCCGTTCTCACATTCCACAGATGTGTTTGTTTATATAAACAACCAGACTCTCAATTAAGCTTTTTGTGTGTGTGTGTGTGTGTGTGTGTGTGTGTCGCGTGACTGTATCTTGGGGGAGGGGGAGGCAATGGATCGAGCCATTTCATTTACACGTGTACTACGTTGTCAAAGGGAAAACATTTTTATGTTGCTGCTCTTCTGTAGCGATAATAACCGCACAGGTATTATTATGTGTTACTTCTAAGTGCTTTCACACAGGTGTTTGTGTCGTCGACCTTTAACGTTGTGTTGTTTTAGCTCTTCCGATAACATTCTCTGCAAGAAGAGAAAAATGTTTTTCGCATTTAATTTCTTCTTATATTATTTTGTGCGTGATCTACATCATTAACAAAAACGTGTTTTGCGTTATCCTCAACACTTTGTATTTACGGAATACCTTGTTTTAATTATTATCTATATTCAAAGTTTAGAGATGGAATTCAAAAGTAAATTGCAAAAGCATATTTTAAAAAGTCAAACTCGCCAAGTTGTTAGCAATGTATTCGACAAAAATGGCGGAAGAACAAATTTGTAACAACAGACAAAAAAAAAACCCCACCTCCCACCATGAAAGCTTGAATCGTCCACTTGTGGGTGGTAGGGACCAGGTTGAGGACAAATGCTCTAGATGATGCAGAAGAAAGTAAAGCCAGTGAACATCCATCATCTGTGAAAGCATACATATCAAGAGATCCTGATTTCCTGCCCGTTGAAGAGTCTCCATAGCCACATAAAATTACCCAGAGTAAATTCATTTTTCTAGTGAGAAATCTCTAATTGCCAAAAAGTAAAGCAGAGCTTTTGTGGTCCAGATTGCAGCAATGGAATCTTCAAAAAAAAAACCCCAATGTGCATGTCTGTGTTTCGTGCTTGGCAAAAAGATAAGCTTTCATTTTTGAAAATGACAGAAAATCCCACTGCTTAGGTTGCATGACGGGCTGATGGTTGCACTACAAATCGACTACAAAGACAAAAACTGGAGGCTGTTCATTGATTCGCCCAATTTGAGCTTAAAAGCTGTGCTGCTCCATAATGGTAAAGTTTTATCATCTGATCCACTCGGGTATGCATTCCACATGAAACAAACGTAGATCAACATGAAACAACTGTTAGACATCATCAACTATGACAAGTGGTAGATTTGTGGTGACCTCAGGGTCATTGCCAAGTTGATGGACTACCGCATGGTTACACAAAGTTTTGCTGTTTCTGTATCTCTGGGACAGCCGCATCAGGACGCCCCACTACAAGTAAAAGGATTGGCCCCCACGACAAACACTTGAACCGGGGAAAAGAAGGTTCTCAACGAACCGCTTGTAATTCAGCAAGATCTTTTTTCTGCTCTCCAAATGAAACTTGAACAGCTGAAGAATTTACTAAAGGCCATGGATCTAAATGGGGCAGGATTTTTGTACTTTCGTGATGAATTGCTAAAACGTAGTGAAGCCAAAATCTAGGAAGGTGTATTTGTCGGTCCATGGATACGTCAGCTGTTCCGAGAAAACTGTTTTGATGATATCTTCACAGGTGATGAAAAGTTAGCTTGGATGCTTTCCAGCAACTAGCCACAAACATTTTAGGAAACAGTTAAGAGGTGCTTGCAGATACTCTCTTGTAGCGCAACGAGAGACTATGTCATTAAAATTAAACTTCTTACGCTCTCAATGAATTTCTCCCCGCTCAATTGCGGTGCCGTTAGTGACGAGCACGCGGAACGGTTTCTTCAGGACATTACTACGCTCGAAAAAATGTACCGAGGGAAACGATATGCAGCAATGCTAGCAGACTATCGTTGGAACGTTGTGAGAGATCCTTCAGAAACTCATTACAAGCGACAGCCAAGCGGCGTCGCTGTGAATTATTTCCTATATGAAGATTACCATAGGGTATGTATACGCAAATGTGTAAAACTTATTTTATAGATACATATTTCAAATTCTACAGCTAATCTGGTGTTTTAATGAACATTTGCATGTTCAGCAGCCCAAAATACGTAAAAGTACCTTGGTTTAATATCAGATACACACAAAAAGTCAAATTTTATTGTCCAGTGTAATCTGCGCAACATTTTAATTAACAATGACGAAGTTTCAGTGAAAAGGTGCTAGAATAAGAATGCTTTCTCTCATTACGTGCGAGATAAAATAAGTTTTTCGACTTAGAGAAAAACAAACTTTGAAAAAAAATATTTGACAAAAACATCAGAGAAAATAGAAGATAAGAATATTTTGGGTACTTTTATAGTAATCCTATTTATTAATATGTGTATATACGATGCAACAAGACCTCCTTAGACACTCCGGAATTTCAATTGAAACCGTTTTATTAGTAACTGAAAATAGGGAATTCAAAAAAAGAGTGGAGAAAAACTATGGGGCTTTTCGGTAAATATTTCCCAACGAAACGAAGGTGACGTTAGCCCTTGAATTGGTCTTCGCACTTTTTCATAAGTTGAATGGAAGTTCAATTTCCAGACAAACTCTATTTCTTTCATCCGTCTTCAGAAGAATGAAAAATACAGATTTCAGAGCCAAGAACGAGAAAATCTTTTACCAAAATGGATTGCGGAGATTGAACGTCTGTGTGAATCATCAATTTATTCGCTGTTTGAACGTAAACTCCTGGTTCTGAAACTCGGTGTTTATTTTATGGTATTTTTTTCCTTTTAAGAATCGAATTTTCGCCTAGGTATTGCAAACATGGAAGCTATTCAATAGAATGAAATGGAGAGTATTTTTAGGCAGAGGTAATAACTTGATTACTTTATGCTGAGAATTTCGGAATATCCGTTGTAAAATAGAAGAACCATGCGAACGTCATTTCTTCACACTTTAAGATTGCATCAAATATTTCAAGAACGGTATCGATCCGTACAATAGCATTTCCAACTCATTTTAATCACCCACATTTGGTTTTACTAAATCCTGTCAACAGCTTTACCTGTTTTGCTGCAAACGTAAAAGTTCCAGCTCTGTCATCGTTCTTACTACTTACGTTTCTTTATTTTCACTCTTAACCCAAGTATGCAAAATTTAACCGATTTAAAAAATAGTCATCGAAATAATATTCTGCATTACACCTGAAATTCTAGGTCATGGGAAATTTTACGAGTATCACTGAAGTAGTAACAATAAACATATGCACTTGCATATGCACCTGTTTGCCTATATTCTGCATGTAACATTTTTGAAACTGCGTACGAAAATCATTCAAATTTAATCACCTCATATTATGCCATATCATGAAAAGTTATTTATGTGCAAATTTAATGCACTAGTCACAAATAGTCAGGGATTTTGCTTGAAATGAAGGATGTACGTATCTGACTGCACTAACACGCATTGAAATATCATCAGCGATACTACGTAACACAAACGTATAAAGAGTGCGTTTACAAAAAACCTTTATTGTGCAATTTCTGCACACAACAAAGCGACACTACAATATAGCCAAAATAGTAAATTCGGAGAATGTCCATACCTCTGGATTTCAGACCCGGGTAACACCACTTCTATGTCGAAGAACATCTTGACACCTACTTTGCATTGACATTATTGAGGAGTGTCTGGAACAGGTCGTCCGGTTTTACAGGCGGCATGTTACGGAGGTGGGCCAGTGTACTTGGGTATGGAACGTAGTTATCCAGCCACCGGTGTACAGCGTCCCAAATGTTCTCAATAGGATTAAGATCAGAAGAGTCGGAGGCAGCTGTAACGATTCAATCCCATGATTTTCCAGCTCCTGAAGCACGCTCCCGCACAGTAACTGATTCCATTGTCATCGAGAAAACGGAATGCACGTCCATTAGCAGATTGAAAGAGTGTCACAAAGGGCTGAGTGATCTCGGTGTGGTACACTGTGGCATTCATGTTGCCTTGAAAAAAACTACAGGGAAGTACGGCCATTAAAACACATTCCTGCCCAGACTGGACTGACTGCCACTGGTAAGGGAGGACGGACTGCCCATAGCGTGGTTGCATTCGTGTGCCGGATCTTTTCCACACGTGTCCACATCGAGTATCAGGATAAAGGGCGAGATTCGTCTGTGAAAAGTACATGGTGCCACTCTGTATTTCAGGACATGTACTGTCGGACACAGGTATATCTTTAACGACGGTGAGCTGATGCCAATGCAACACATCTCAGAAGCCTCCTTGCCCTGAGACGCGAAGAGCGGAGGATTTCACATCGACGGTAGCACGTCCGATCACCTCTCTTTATGGACCAGGAGGAATGAGGACCTGCAGTTTTACAGCTGTTTTTTTGTTCCCCGACAAGAGAGCAGCGTGAAGTGCTCACAGGAGACTCCTCACGTCGTCTTGGGGTGAGATAGGTGGTTATGAGAATATGTAACGTTGTACGACTGTTTTTGAAGTCCTCGTACATATCAGCATCTCGGTAACAATTGAAATAAGCGGTTGCACTGGTTCCGCTTTGCTTACACACTCATCACCAAAAACGAATTGCACCCAGAAGGACGTGTCGATTGCAATCCAATTCAGGAGAATGGTAAAGGTTACCAGGAACAATAAATGATTAAACATTGACACTGATATGGGCAATATGTATCGAGCTACACCCCAATAAGTAGTGTCTCTCATTATGAGGTCGGGCCGCCATTTTTGCTCACACAGCATACCAGACATCTCATAATGGAGTTATACAAGTTCCTAATAATGTCCTGAGATAAGCCATCCCATGAAGCTTGAATCTTCTCACGCAGTTCCTGGAGATTCTGCGGTAGGGGAGTGTGGATAGCGCGTCCAATAGCATACCACAAATTTTCAATCGGCGATACGTCTGGCGACGCGGCTCGCCGGGGCAGAGTGTCAGTGCCTTGAAGGCAAGCTCTCGAGAGAGCAACAGCATGCGGACGAGCGTTATCTTGTTGGAAAATCTCACTGGAATTAGCGTTCAGAAAAGGTAAGACTACTGGTTGCAGGATTTTATTAACGTAACGTTGGGTTGTCAAAGTGCCTGTAATGAACACCAAAGGTGATCTAGCATCGCAGGCAACTGCACCCCGCACCATGACACGAGGCCTTCTGGACCTGTGACGCTCGACAACTAACCGTTCATCTTGGCGCTGACAAAGGTTCCACCACACACGGATTCCGTGGTAGTCTCCTCCAAGACAAAAGCGGGACCCGTTACGAAGATCACCAGTTGCCATTCTAAGTGGCTCAATGACAGTTTGGCACGGCACCATTGCAGTCTTTGGCGACGATGCAATGGCGTTAAGGGCAGTCGTCGTAACGGTCTGCGTGTGTGTAGTCCTACGTCGTACAGCCGTCTGCCAACGGTGCTGGCACAAATAGGACGGTACATGGAGGGCACCATTGCTTGCTGAATATCCGCCATCGTAGCTGTTATGTCACAACGCGCATGTCGGACAAGCTGTTGGTCCTCCTTCTCCGTGATTCCTCTAGTTATCCCAGAGCTTCCCATTCGCTGCTGCGTGCCGCGTTCTATCCACTGCCGCCAACAGCGTGCTATGGTGTTATCAGCATGACCGGTATCGCGAGCAATACGGCGATAAGACCATTCCTCGTCCCGGAGCCCGACGAGGCGGCCGCTCTCGAACTCTTCCAACTGCTCGAATTGCTTCCAAACTTTTCTCCGGGGCATACTTCACTTGAAAAGGATGCAACGAACACAACAGCACGAGTCAGAATGGTAAGCGCGCGCAACGGGGCGACTTTTTATAGCCGGTCTGGCACAGCTCTGTGACCACTCCTTGCTTGCGTCATATGCAAGGCCATGCGTTATACTTGAATCCTTTACATGTCTCACGATGTCAAACCTACCTACCAAATTCACATTCCTGTCGATTGCTTCCTTCTGGGTGCAACTATTTTTTTGACGATGACTGTATTTTCCTTCTGTTGTTTTGAGTAGACAGCGGTAAATAATCACGATAGTCTGGTGTTCAAAATTCCCATGGGCACGCAAGATAAATTTTTATATCACCGCGATTTCGGGCACACACTATCTAAAGAGGTTCGACATCACTTCAGCCTTCGTCTTTTTCCTCTCCTTTATTTATCATAACTCAATATACAAAAAAAAGAAGCAAGATCTGCACGTAAACTTTGTATTTCTGGGAGATAAGAACTAAATATCAATCCTTTAGATCATTCCTTTAGCTTCGTCAGTCTGGCTGAATTATAGAGATATTCTAGTACTATTCTTAGTATCAGAAAATATTTTCCCAGTGCTCAAGGGTTTCGGGCGACGCGAAAGCACAAACGTTTTTGGCGAATCACAACATTATTTCTCGCTGTCAATGGTGCTCACCAGTGACTTCAAAACTTGAGAGTTAGAGTTTATGCAGCAGCATTAACAGCTTGTCTAGAAATTTTTCGATCTTCCAGGGCTAGCACGAAATTAAAGGCAGTAAGAAAATTCAAGTGAACTGAATCGATACAGATGCTGCTGCCCGTGTAATGTGATCATGTTTTCGAAATTCCAACTGCAAATTCCCCCAGCGCTCTTTGTCATTAAGAACAACATACTCCCTATGTTCACCACAAACATGGTGAATAATTAAATAACCCGGGATACATCGCCATTTCAAAGCACTTCGCGTGAGCTACTGCTTGAAAAGATGAGCCGAGCAGCACTTCGCGCAAGGAAGTAGCAGAATGGCCGAACAAAAGCTGTTCGTGTAATTTTATGTAATATTAAGGCACGAAATTAACTTTCACAAAATATAAAGTAAAAGCTTGTTTGAAGTATTTATAATGTAAGGTCCAAATAGATAGCTGGGAACACAGGCGCTTAAATAAATGTTTTAACATTACAACAAAATCTGCTCTCCGAAATTTAAAGAATGTTTTGGGATGGTTACATTGCCAATTTTTAGAGTGCAGCGGACAGGAGAGTGCAAAACGCTTCCTTACGTTATTAAAAATGAGAAAGGACTAAGCATGCCCTGGAAAGACATAAAAAGGGTAAAGTGAAAAGGAATTAGTCCAAAATCCTAATGGAAGATAAAAACAGAAATACAGGCGTAATGATGATTGAAATTTAGAAATACTATTTCCCAGAAAGATGTGGCCTTTCGGAGACCTAAAGCCTTTCCCGAGGTAAAACCACGAAAGTTCTTCAAGAGATATTCTTCTCTAAGTACGAAATAATTTTTGTAAAAGTAATTTAAAAATTATATCATAAAAAGGAAAATATGTTTTCCCCATCATTCCTACAGGCTCAAATAAGGATACGAAGCTCAGAGTCAGTCTTCCGCAAATTTGATTATGCTACATAACAAGAAATAATGTGACACCGAATTCTCGGGTGTAATCCGGGCGGTAACTAGAAGAGCCTAGAGGGGGCACTGCCACCTGCAAGACATGCAAGCCCCTGCCGGAGAATGGATGTCGTTTTAAATCCTCTGAAATTTTATTTTCCAGTGGTTTACGGAAATGACTTTCGTATAGCTAGTGGAGTTTCTGTCATACAGGTTGACGCCATGCACCTCACCAGAACGTATGTAATCTTTCAGGCGTCGCACAAACAGTTTGTATTGTTAAGAGAAAAACACATCAAGGGGCTGGCAGTATTTGGTGGCTTTCGGTGGCATGATTTTGGTGTGAAAATTGACGTCCCTGTCACCGAAGGCTTTGGCTGGCAAACTAATGTTGGTTTGACCAGACAACAAATCCAGTAAGAGAAGGGAACGTCCGTTAACTCTGGTTCCAGTTCCTTAAGCATCCAGGACAGAACGAGAGCTGTGGACATCTAACCACTGGTGCTGCAGTCACATTTTATATTTGGAGGTTGGTTACGTCTTACTGTTTTGGAAACACGTTTAGCAAACTTACCACCAGCTTCCTGAAAGCAGATGTACAGTTTCTTTGCAAGACGTCCTAACATGGACATATGCACCTGAATGGTATAGGAGTGGGTAGTCGATGCAATGGGTTGCACGACAGCTTCAGTTGTCTTCTCCTTAGTCACTGATAGTGTCCTGTTTGACGTGAGTTCGTATTCAAATCGAGTTTGGTCTGTATTGAACACCATGTCGGCTTTGGCAGTAATGTTGTCCGTAACATCTCGTACAAACTCCATTAAGCTGTTCCTTACGGCCGTGTTAAGGGTAACATACCGCCTGGCAACGAACCTCGTGATCCTGCGTGATGAGATTTTATAGCGGCATTTGAATTTGTGCAGGAAATACACTGAAGAGCAATTGAATTGCAGACAGCTGGCGTTATGCAAATGTGGCGCTGTGGGCGGCCCTGTAAACGGAAATGACGTGACGTATGCAGTAATCCGACAATATAAGGAGTGATGCGGCGGGAATCAGTAAGAATCGGACGCAGTATGGGTAAGACGAAGGATCTAAGCGCATTTGATCGTGGGTAAATTGTCGAAGCCCGACGAATGGGTCACTGCATCTCGGAAGTTGTGCAGGCACTGGGATTTTCACGAGCCACTGTGTCACGGGTGCACCGTGAGTACATCGAATATGGTAACACCCTCCCTGCGAGGGCCAACTGCCGTGGACAACAGCGTGTGGATGAGTAGGGGCATCGTCAGCTAGCTCGCATTGTAACAGCGGATTGACTGGCCACAGTGCAAGAAATCACTCGGTAATTTAAGGCTGGTGCACAAAAACGTGTAAGCAGCCACACCATGCAGAACCATCTCCTCGCTATGGAGTACAGAAGCCCTCCTCCCACGAGGGTACCGCTGCTGACAGCACACCACATTGTGCAAAGATTAGAATGGGCGCTGGAACATCGACACTGGACCCTAGACATGTGGAAAAATGTTGCCTGGACTGATGAGTCAAAATTAACTTTGGCACATGCGAATGGCAGGATACCAGTACGGCGCAAACCATATGAAGCGATGGATCCTTCTTGCCAGCAGGGTACTCCTCAAGCTGGTGGGGGTGGCATTCTCGTCTGAGGACTGTTTACGTGGATTGAAATGGAACCCCTGGTACGTGTGACATCGTTCCTCACAGGTCAACGTTGCCCGGATATCTGGACGACCATTTGCACCCGTTTGTGCGTCTTCAACATCCCACTGGGGACCACATCCTGCACAAGACAATGCACCTGGCCATCGCTCCCGAATTGTATCCAAATGGTAGGATGAACACTCCACCGACGTGACCTCTCTTCCTTGGCCAGCTAGGTCACCTGACCTCAATCCCATCGAGCACATCTGGGATGCCTTTCGAGAGAGATGCTCGAGGCTCTGACCCCCATCCGTCAAATCTTCGTGAACTGTGTGAACTTGCTCAGGGGTCGTGGATCCCTATGTCTTCCCAACGCTTCCGGTATCTTGTCGAGTCTATGCCGAGAGGAATCGCCGCCGTCATTAAGGCAAAAGGTAGTACTATACATTACTAGACAGGTATCTCTAATTCAATTGCTCTTCAGTGTATGTGCTGGCTTTAAAATTGGTAATACCCATTGCATTAGCTGGTTTTTTCGCCCATGTCTTTAAATCCCAGTACAGAATTGAGAGTCCCATGTTACGCGCATCTTGGAATTTGGTGTACATATGCTGGCGAATGCGTGCAGTTTTGTGTTCCATCGTACCATCACTCTCAACAGCCGTTATTATTTACCACACTTTTTCTGGTGATATATTGTATTTACGGGCAGTTGCTGTAACGGTTTTCTTTGTGACCCTCACATTGTCATAGACACTCTGCATGGTTTGTCCGGAAAACTGTTCGTGAATGCTTTTCCGTTTCACTTTGGGGGTGATTGTTCATAGGAACTCGTACTGCTTGGCACGTTGTGTTCTGGAGTACCCTGTGTATCACTATGTTCAGATAACCTGTCCGACGTTCTATCACTATCACGCCACAATGTCTGTCCTTCAAACATGTCAGCGCCTCCAATGATATGTTACTCCAAAACGCTATACAACTGCCTTACAATTCGCCTGTCAATGTACGTTGGAGCCGTGTCGTCCGCTTGGTATTTTTGCGTCACCTCGTTCACCAGTATCTGCACTACAGCTTGAGGGTTACAAGCCATTTTCTTAAAACACACAACACAATATTTGTATGTGTACGAAGAGGCCAGTGCGCTGTCTCACAGTACTCACGTTTAACAGTCACTGACGTACACAACGCAGGACACCTTCCAGGCATGCGCACTATCACCCAATCACATCACACCCTCATTTACATGTTGTTTGACACTTTATGGCTGCATACATTACAGGCGAGCGTCCCACTTTTATAAGCCATGTTCTAGGGGTTGCGGGCGATTGCGAAATGCCGTACTTCACACCTGTTACTTTCGTGTCATGCTTGTCCACCACAGAACGTTCCGTGACGATTGTCGTCGAGAGGTCCGATAGTTTCCCTTGTTAGTCGAATTAACGTGAATTAGTAAACACAATAGTAGTTTGACCAGACTCTAACACAAAACATTTTTATACACCACAGATGGACAGACGCCGTCTGAACGAAAAATACCGCTTACAGCTTAAGACAGCTTTCATGAATACTACACCACACTTTGTATTCCAGCTCCAGACATTATATCTTGTTTATAGCTTGTCAAACATGTACACGTCATTCGCTCTTGACCTCAAGACTGCTGCCAACGTAACATTCAGTGAGTGAGAAAGTATAAGGTTTACATAGAGAAAGAATAAAAGTTAAATTAGAGTATACGTCATAAAGTGAATTAGCAGGACCAGCTGTGCGACAATGATCTTCTGCGACATGGACACCGAACTTGTTGCTGCTAAGGGTCAAGAAGTGGAAAATTATTTTTACCCTTTTTATATTGAATGAGACGCAAAATATAAAAGAACA
Source organism: Macrothele yani (assembly GCA_039090855.1). NCBI lineage: Eukaryota > Metazoa > Arthropoda > Arachnida > Araneae > Macrothelidae > Macrothele > Macrothele yani. The sequence continues at coordinate 11,219,748 of CM077017.1, forward strand.
TTGCCAAAGAAACAGACATAGAAATGCGGAGATGGAGGCGTAGTTGCTGATTCAGATCTGGTGTTCAAAAACTTCCACGCGGTTAACTGACTAAAGAGAAGTGTCGTGGGAGTGATTTAGCTACATGTTTAGCTGTAAGTACTGTAAAACAGTGCTAAAGAGAAATCTTTGTGCACGCGCGAGAGCAAGCTTTAGCTTGTTACTGTTCATTGTTCTACTCTCAGTAAGAGTGGTTTTGCGATGAATGATTGGCATAAGAAATATGTATTGGCAGGAATCTGAGGGCTTTTGGTTTTTTAGTGGGAAAAGGAAGTTTGGTTGTTGACGACAGTACGAACAGCCGAACTCCGACCACCAGCAAAGGAGAATGCGCGATTAAACATGGAGAAGAAAGAGCCGAATTTCGTCATCAATTTCTCCTCGATATCATTGCGGGAATCGACGTAAAGGACCACAATAGTAAACGAAAGTTAAATAGTTTTTTCATGCAAGTGTTACAGGGATAGTACTTTGTGTGAAGTGTTCGTTAGACCTCCGTTTGAAGAAAATCTCCAGGTTTCGGGGTTTTACTTGTATTATTCTTCGATGATGAAACAAATAAATAAGACATCGGCTAAAATTGTGATTCTTCGTCTTTGAGTGAAGAATATGTTTATATTCTGTGTAGTTACGAGGAACATGTTCCAAACATTGTCATGGTTTTATTGTATTATTAACTCGAAGATCCGCTTTTGCTTATAATTATTCTATTAGGCTTATCTTCAGTTATCTCGCGACTAATGTTTCGTCTGACTTTTATTTCTGTACGATCTCACATCTCGGCATATTTTCCGTCGTTTTGTTCTACCGCCATCTTCACGACCCGGACGAGAAATCTTCGGAACCGCCTTCTCTCTCTCGGCCTCGATCTGAATCATTTTCTCTCTTTTGTTCATCCTCATCTCGGCCACTATCAGTGCCCCCCCCCCACCTCATTTTTACACCCCAGCTCAGCTATTCGCAGAAGTCACAAAAGTTTTCTTCAAATTGCCTTCTCTTTGCTGCTCACTCACTCCCCTTACCTATCAGCAAATCTTCGACCTACCGTGCAAACTCTCCCCGCTAGATGTCAGAATTCCTTGATGCCTCCCACAAAGATCATTACCAAACACTCCCTCACAGCAAAGTGAAGACATAAAACCGAGCGCCGCCCCGGTGGCGCAGTGGTCTAAGCGATGGTCTCTGATCATTCGTCCGAACGGGGTCTGGGTTCGAATCCCGGTGAGGCATGGATGTTGTGTTTGTCTTACGGCGCTGGCTCTCTCCCTTCCCTGGAACCAGTGACCCTAAATTAGGGACGGGCGACTGCTTATAGCCCATTGAGTTGCTCACGGTGGTCGTTAAACCTCCAATAAAAAAAAAAAAAAAAAAAAGGTACCGTTTCCAAATAAGCGCTAAGAAAAGGAGAGATGATTCAAACTCCTCACATTCAAAATAGTTTTTATAATTTGCTCTTGTTAAATCTATAATGCCCTACTTATACTAGTTTGTAGTTAACTCTCTTGCAGCGATAATGACCTTACAACTCAGCCGTCGTCAAAAAGTTCTGATAATATACGATTTACTTTTATCATATTTCAACGGAGTTCAGTTTCCATCCTCCCCGTTTTTAATATCTGGAATTTTTTTTTACTTATTGGTATGGAGAAATTGTTCTTTAGTGAGATAAAATTACAAAATTATCGGAAATACAAATGTAAACTTGCTTCTGTATTCTTGGATAAATATAATTTGTTGTTGAACACAGAGCTTCCCGATGAGTCTTCAGCTCCCCCGGTCTGAGACCTAGCAACGGACCTGGGTTGTAATGGGCATGTCATTTGAATCCCTTCCGACACGAAAAATATATCTTAAAGCAGATATTTAGAAGCAAATATTCAGCAGAAGAGAGAATACATCGACGCTCCTCCTACAGAAAATCAGCGCATAACTTAAAATGAGGAATGTAAGCAATGTTCTGCATAGTGTATTGAACCAGTTGCAGAAAAAATGTAAAGCGGATTTCTCCATCATTTGCAAAACATCGGCAATCAGAAATAGCTACTTTCGGCCAAATGCGGCTGAAATGTGTGCTATGTGCAAAAACCATTTCACAAAACGAAATATATCCAAGACATACCGGATTTTTCAAACCGGGATCTTACAGACAAAGATTCGGTTCCCACTATGATAAATACGCAGTTGGCGTGGACCCGGAACGTGAAATAGAAGTCACTGGCTTGAGCAACAGTATTTGTCATTTTCTTGTAGGACATACGTCCACAGTGAGTAGAGTTCAGGTCCAAGCTACCTAGAGCGAGTTCGCTTTTTGGGCAGGATACCGAAACGGAAGGAACGAGAGCAAGTCTTGCGACTTTGACAGAACAGTTTGTAGTGAGATTAGAGTACAGTAGATGGCGCCACCGTACAAGTACGGTATTACACATAGAGGGGAGAGAGAATTTCAGGGGGGCATAGGAGAGGATACCCATTTAACCAGTCGGTCCAGCCTGGGGGCCGTCACTTAACGCGCTCGTCCGATGCACGGCGGATATTCAGCGATTGTTAGCAAATCACACCATCTCTGAAAGATTAGCACAGGTTCGAACCTGAGGACCTTGCATCAATAGTCTGAACTGCTAACCACTAAGCCATCCGCGGCTCTGAAATAGAAGTCATCGCTCTTTCCCCGTTTATAAGTGAGTCACGGAAAAATTTCTCATCGACCGCCACCGGGTGCAGTGGAAGAAGCATATCCGGTGCGTAACTGGAAGTTCCCTGGGGCGGCCGATGAGAAATTTTTCCGTGACTCACTTATAAACGTGGAAAGATCGATGACTTCTATTTCATGCTCCTGGTCCACGTCAACTGTGTATTTATCATTCATTCGCCTTCTAGTTATTGTTTCCGCTGCTGCTGTTCATCTGCGGTGAATCCCCAGCATTGTGCGGGGCTCCAAAGAACAAACCATGCCATGTGGTTTGGCAGTTTGTCTTTTGTGGATCTGGAGAATTTCGAGGCCCCTGTGGTGCAGTGGAAGCATATCCGGCGTGTAACTGGAAGACCCTGGGTTCGTTTCCCAGTGGCGGCCGATGAGAAATTTTTTCAGTGACTCACTTATAAACGTGGAAAGAGCGATTACTTCTATTTCATGCCCTACTATAATACAAGTAGAAATAAACAAGCACTTACACTCCCTAGTGGCAAAAGGGTGTAGTAAAGAAATTGATAAATATAAGGGCGTCCCAAATGAAAGTGAGGCTCGTGTAATAGCGTCGCTGTACAATTACACAGAGCCGTGCATTTGCTCCGGTAGATGGCGTGTCATGTCAGGAAGCATGCTGTTATCGTAGGCACGACCCAGTGTGCTGTTTGCTCGTGCGGAGGCAAAGTGACTACGTAGGGTCGTGACATGGATTCGTCCAAACAGGCCCAGCGGGCAGTTATGCAATTTTTGATAGCAGAAGGTGTTAGGCGGTCGTAGTGAGCGATGGGTTTGCCTCCTCGGGGCGCTCCGTGGTAACAATGGCACACACAACAGCAACTAGGGCCTCTGTGAATTTTGGAGAGGTGCAAGCTAGTTCTGTGTGACACTGGCGAAAAGACCCCAACTCACTGGGTTTTGTTCCAGAATCCTTAGTTTGAATGACCAACTGGAACTCTCAGCTGTGGGCTAATCCCCCACACTGATGTACTCACCTGATTAAAAAGACAAAAAGAAATACTAAGAATGACTCAAGTGTGGGATATGGTGGACCTACCACACTTGAGAAGGACGGTCCACCACGGAATCGACCTGGACTTTCTAAACGGCGTATGAGAAAGAGATCTCGGCTGAGTGAATGTAAGATTGGTGTATGGAATACTAGAGGTATAAATGGCAAGATGAGTGAGGTGATTGAGGAGATGAGTAAGTATGGACTGGATGTGCTGTGTGTAAGTGAAACCAAAAAGAAGGAAATTGGGGTAGAAGAAGTGAATCGCACGGTGAGTGTGTGGTCTGGAGTATTAAATAATATGAGAGGACAGGCGGGTGTAGGTGTGATTTTAAGTGAAAAGATGAAGAACAACTTAATTCACTACAGTTGCGTAAGTGAGAGAATTCTCTGGATTCGTTTGAAACTGAAACTTCAGAGAATTGTAATTGTTGTAGTGTATGCTCCTTGTGACTCGGAACCTTCTGATAAGAAGGAAGATTTCTGGAATGAGCTAAAAGCTGTTTTGTGCCAGTTTGGTGCTAAAGAAAAAGTTACAATAGCAGGGGATTTCAATGCTAGAGTAGGTGTGCAAAATGCAATTTCTGACAATGTTCTGGGTAAGTTTAATGACCCTTGTGTGAATGATAATGGTGAAAGATTAATTGAACTCTGCATTGAGAATGGTTTGTGTGTATCTAATACTTTTTTCAACCACAAGTATATCCACACATATACTTGGGAAAATCATACTCTTGGTCAAAAGAGTGTGATAGATTTTGTTGTCTACGATCAGCGTTTGAAACACTTAGTTGTTGACACCCGTGTGATGAGAGGAGCGGATGTTGGTTCTGATCATTACTTGGTAGTGTCAAGAGTGAAACTTAATGTTGGTTGGAGGAAAAGGAATAGGAAGAGACCCAGAATAAAAAGAATAAAGGTTGATAGGCTACTTGAAGATCATCAGCGGTATTCTGACTTACTCAGAGAACGACTGAAGGATCTGAAGTCTGGTGAGAGGGATGTAGAAAAGAAGTGGGAATGTTTTAAGAACTGTGTTGCCACTGCTGCTAAAGAGGTCTGTGGCACCACAATAGTGGGTAACAATAGAGGTGATCCTTGGTGGAATAGGGAGATTGAAGAGGCAGTAAAGAGAAAGAAGGAAGCCTATTTGGGGATGTTGCAAGGTAGAGTCTCTGTGGATGAATATCGCTGTAAGGAGCGTGAAGCTGCAAAGCTGGTTCGCCACAGTAAGGTAAAAGATAGGAAGGAGAAAGAGGAAAGGCATGAACTGGATTTTTGGAAAGATAGGAAGTCCTTTTGGAAGTACATGAGATTCAGGAAAAATAGGGGAAATGAAGTTGTAAGTTGTGTGAAGAATGAGATTGGGGAAATGTTATGGGAGCCCAATGAGTTAAGTGACAGATGGGGTGAATAATTCTGTGAGTTATTAGATCAGGAAAGCAAAGATGATTCTGAGACAGACGCAGATGATGTCACAATGAGGGATGAAAGCACAGGAGGGATCTCAAGAGAAGAAGTGTGTAAAGCTCCAAAATCTCTTCAGAATGGTAAGGCTCCAGGAGTTGATGGCATAACTGCAGAGATGTTGAAATATGGTGGTGACTCTATACATGACTGGTTAACTGAATTTTGCCAGTTGTGCTGGGAGTTAGGAATGGTCCCTCGGGATTGGAAGGATGCTATCATTGTTGCCTTGTATAAGGGAAAAGGTGATCAGACTGAATGCAAGAACTATCGTGGTATTAGCCTACTGAGTGTGCCAGGGAAAGTGTTTGGTAAGAGTGTTTTTGAAAAAGTACGGGTTCTTACATCATTGAAAGTGTGGGATGTCCAGAGCGGTTTTATGCCTGGTAAAGGCTGCACTAACCAGATTTTTGCATTACGCACGATGATTAAAAAGTATCTGGCTGTTGGGAAGAAAGTTTTTACTGCCTTCATAGATTTAGAGAAAGCTTATGACCGAGTGAATAGGACACTTTTGTGGAAGGTATTGAATGAATATGGTGTTACTGGGAATCTACTCAATAGTGTAAAAGCCATGTATGCTGGTAGTAGAGCTTGTGTACGAGTGAATGGTGTTTTATCAAAATGGTTTTACATTGGTGCAGGAGTTAGACAAGGTTGTGTAATGTCACAATGGCTGTTTAATATATTTATGGATGCATGCATGCGTGATGCCAAAATAGATAGTAGTGGTTTATGTCTTGCTGATATCCGTGTGTGCAGATTGCTGATGACACTGTCCTGTTGGCAGAGAGCAAAAGTGAGTTGCAGAGTATGTTGACTCGGATGCACGAAGTTTGCATGAAATTCAAACTGAGTATAAATAAGGGAAAACCCAAAGTTATGGTGTTTGAGAGAGGAACAGGTAGCACTGAATGTAATGTAAGTATAAATGGTACTGTGATTGACCAGGTGAGTGAGTTTGTGTATTTAGGAAGCATGTTTGACAGAGAGAACAAGTTGGATGGTGAAATCAGTAGGCGAGTGAATTCTTCTTTGAAAGTCATAGTTGCTCTGGGAGGTTTTCACAGGAATGATGGGTTCTCTAGAAAGTCCCGCATGGCTGTGTTTGAAAGTGTAATTGTCCCTACTCTGATGTATGGTAGTGAAACCTGGGTACTGCAGAAGAAACATAGGAGTCGTTTGTGTGCTGGAGAAATGCGTTACTTACGTGGGGTTTGTGGCAAAACACGATATGATTGTGTGAGAAATGAAGATGTATTGCAGTTGTGTGATGTGAAGCAAAATGTTGTTAGCAAGGTGGAGACCAATATGCTTCGGTGGTTTGGCCATGTTGAAAGAATGAGTGATGAAATGCTTACTAAGAAAATCGTTTCGGCCCAAGTGGCAGGAAGGAAAGGCAGAGGAAGGCCAAGGAAGACATGGGTGGATCAGATTCAGGAATGTCTGCATGAGAAAAAGATTATGAGTATGAAGTATAAAAGATCTTGTGTACGGCGTGTAATGGATATTAGTGAAGCACGAGTTGTATGTCCAAATCGCTGTAAATGGAGAAGTTTGATACGACAGCAATAAGTAAAAATATCTGGTAGTTTGTATTTCTTTTTGGAGCTAACCTCTGAATCTCAGAGAACAGCTTAGGGATATGTATGTATGTATGTAGAAGGTGTTAGTGCAGCCGAAATTTATCGTCGTATGAAGGATGTGTATGGGAATGGGTGTCAGTCACGGTGTACAGTGTTCCGCTGCCGTAGTGAATATCGTAAAGGACGTGTGAGCACGGAGGACATGCGGATACCTGGGCAAGCAGACGTGGCCATCACCATAGAATCGATTGCTGCTGTGGACAACGTTATGAAGGAGAATCGCCGAATCATCACCCGCGAGCTTGGGGCAACATTGTCTGTGAATTCAATTCAATTCATTTATTTTGCTGAGCTAAAAAAACAGGGCTACAAAAATATCAATTGAAACAATGCACAGCGAGGAAGCAGAGGTAAGAGACCAGCCAGGCCTGACAGAGTTCCATGCTCCCTAGGATACAAAGGAACTTTATAGAAAAGGTAGCTTCGACAACAACTGGACAGAAGACAGAAAAGTCCATGTGAAAGGCGTCTGCCAAGAACAATCCAGTCTTTAGTAGGGGATATGATCACCCCTGACTGCGTTGCAGGATTTACAACGTCTGTCCATGCTGAGGACGAGGTTGTCAACTACCTGTTAAGGCATCGCTGCCCATTCCTCTTGTAGCGCCAATCGCAGCTGCGGAATCGTTGCTGGCGGCTGGTGACGTGCTGCTAAGAGTCTCCCGAGAAGATCCCACACGTGTTCGTTTAGATTTAGGTCCGGAGACCTTGCGGGCCAATCCATGCGTAGAATTTCTTCACTCTCCAACAGCTCTGCGACAGCCACTGTACGACGAGATGTAGCGTTGTCGTCCATGAAGAGGAATTCAGGACCCGCATCACCTCTAAACAGACGCACGTGAGGTAGGAATCTCGGTACAATAGCAGACACCAGTGACTGAACCTCCTTGGAAGATGTGGAGGTCAGTACGGCTACCAACCATGATACCGCCCCAAACGAGAACTCCGCCACCTCCAAACCGGTCCTTTTTTATGATGTCGGAGGTGTGATTGCAAGTTCCCTGCTCTCTCCAGATGTGTATAAGTTCAGAATCACTCGTCAGACTAAATCGGCTCTCATTCGTAAAGAGAACTCGACCCCATTGCTGATGTGTCCAGTTGTTGTGTTCCTGGTACCACAGAAACCGCCGTCTCCGATGAGCGGGCGTTAAGGCCACGCACCGTAATGGTCGTCGTGAAAATAGACCACCTTTGTGCAGCCTCCTGGCCACGGTAAAACACGATAACGGATGTCCAGTTTTCAGTTGCATGTGCCTTGAGATTTCTTTCGCTGTCTGCCGTCTGTCTCTTCTCGCCTGTAGGACAATATACCGGTCGTCCGCCGCCGTGGTTGCTTGTGGGCTACCACTGCAAAACTCTCAGACAGCTGTTTCTGTCGTTTGAAATGCTCTCCAAGCTCGTGAAACGATGCTGTGAGCAATCCCGAACTCCTCGGCCACATTAGTCACACTTCGAGCTTCTTCCAACTTCCCAATGACGCGACCTCGGGTAAATTCATCCAGATGTCGTTTACTGGATTGCCTGTTGGCCATATCACACGGTGGCAGCAACTCGACGTCGTTCAAACCGATGTACACCGTGCAATAGCTTTCACCGAATTCCCGAGCGTACACCGCCCGTGTGCTTTAGACCCTTCCGACCATCCCTCCCCACGTCATGCTGCATATATGCGCATGCACTACCGTTCCGGACCATAGTCTATCTTCTGAGTGGTCTTTCGGTCCGTTCTGCCTGCTCGTTCGGCTGTTATGCTAATTTCTCGTCTTCGTCCTTAATTTTTGCACACCAGTGTATGATAAGATAATAAACAATACAGATAAAACCATTGAAGAAGCAATTTATATCGCGATATATAAGACATAGTATTAGTCATAGTTCCCCTCCACTGTAATCATCAGTTTGAGGAGCCGCGATTCATTATAATGTTTTTTTTTAAAGGTTAAAATTATATAAAAAAGTCAGTTCCGTCGGTAATGAGTTCCAGTAGTGTGGGCCAATGCAATTTATACTTTGCTTCATGGTCTCCGTCTTCGGATGAATAGGCCGAACATGTGATTTAGTGCGTGTATCATGTGTGTGCATCTGAGGTATAATTTGTATGATGTCAGTGTGTAAATCACTCTTAATGCGTCTGAACATAATTTTCCCGATATTGAAGTAATATAGTTGATTAAGCGTAAGAATGTTGTATTTTTTTGGAAAACTCTTGAGTTATTATATAGTGTTAGTTGTGTATTTCTATCAAATTTTATGTCAATTAATCTTATATATTTGTTTTGAGGAATTTGAAGTTTTTTGAAATTATATTTAGTCGTCCGTCCCCACAATAAGATAGCATAACTAATATGAGTCTGAAACCTGGTATAGTATAAATGAATTAGTGTTTTATAGGTAAGGTTTGTGAATACCGAGCTGAGAACTTTAATGCTTTTAGAGAGTTTGAGAAGAAGAGAGTCCACATGTTGGTTCCATCTAAGGTCTCTATGTAAGGTAATCCCCAAATAAAGTAAGGATTAAAATTTTTTATGCACTGAGGAGCCGTTAGAACTGTATTTTTACCCATTAGCAAGTTTAAATGTTTCCATGTTAGTTTTGAAGAGTTATGTAAAAATATGCCGAGATAGTAGTTACGCTTAGTGTACCGAATATCACTGTTAAGTTTATTACGAACATTTCTAAAATTTTGGAAGTCTTGTGGTAGTTTTCTTTCTATAAATTTCGAAAAGAGTTTTTTTTTGTTTACTCTTTTTAATAGAGCTTTGGTAATCCATGGCTCATGAAATTTTTTTTCAGTTTATTTTGTTTTAGAATTTTTGGAAAAGACTGATTATAAAGTTGTGTAATAGTTGTGATGAACGACTCTTAAGTTTTGTTTGCAGAGCCGAGAAACAAAATAGTGCTCCAGGTAATGTTAGTTAATTGAATTTTAAAACTTTCCATATTTGTATTATTAATTTATCTAAAAATGTAGTAGTGTTCAGGTGTAGTAGTTTGTTGTTTAAGAGGGTAAATTGTAAATATAGAGAGATGATTACTAAAATTGTATGTACTTTGAGGCCCCTGAAACAGTAGCTTCAATTAATACATTTGTGATAGAGCGATCAATCAATGTCTGTGAGGAAGAGGGTATACGAGTTAGGACTGAAATCAGGTTTTCGTGTCCAGACGCATTCAGTGATTGTAAAAGTTGAAACGAGTGATTGGGGTTTTGTAATAAGTCGACATTCATATCTCCCATCAGAAACTTCTTTTCTTTGAAAGGCTAGAGCAGTTAAATAATTCAGTAAGTAATGATAGAAAAGCTGCAAGGCCAGAGTTGGGTGGCCTACAGCAAACAATATTGATATAAAATTGATTAAGAATAGTTAGGATTTCGGCATTTTGATTCGATACTGTGAAATTTGGAATAATTGAAAAATCATTATAAATATCTTTCACAAAAATCGCAACCCCTCCACCGGTTCAGTAAGTTCTGTTTAAGTGGAAATTTTTATAGTTAGTAATTTGCAATGAGTAACAATGTGAAGGAAACCAAGTCTCAGAGATTCAAATTATATCAAGATTTAAATTTGTCAGTTGAATTAGTGATTCCAATAAGGTAATTTTATTAATTTAGTGATCTAGCATTGTTATGAATTATTTTTAGGTTATTGAGTGAATAAGTCATTAATAGGTGATTGAAAGTTTGTAATGAATAATATTAACACTGCATTCAATTACTGGTAAAGAAATAAAAATCAGCAAGAACAAATACGTATGAAGGGTAAGTAGGAATCACAAATCAATATAAACACCGGGGATATCACATCAATAAAATAGAAAAAATTGGAGTGAACTAGGTTAATCATCTGGAAGTTAACAATAAAATGCACCAGCTATATCAACAAAGGGTAATATAATGCAAATGAAGGCCCAAAAGAAGTAAAAAAAATAATCCAAAAGGTAATCCAATCACATAGCAATCCCAGAAATATGTGATGTGATTATTAAAGTATTGTTAAAGAAGTAATCATCAGATGATGACATACCATGACGTCATGTCACAACCAGTTGGCGATGTGCTACCAGCTGTAGACAAACCCCCATGAAAACCGCAGTTTTAATCCTGATCCGTTGAGTGCCCTAGATTTTAGGCCGAGATATTGAGAGCGCGGAAGCCAACCAGGAAACCAAGTGCACAAATATGTGTTCTGAAATAATAAAGCACTGTAATGATAGAGTCACAACCAAGTAGAAAGGCGTAGTGCCCTAAGACAAACTGAATGGTGAAACAACCAAACGACAAACATAATTAGTGCAGGAATGAGAAACAGCCAGAAGGAAAGTGTAAAGATATATATAATAGTAATCCGCCCCCAGGCTGTTTAAAAGAATGACCGGCAAGAGACTAACTAATCAGCCACTTCCCAACTCAACATCAAGCCCCGCGTAAACCGTGTGAAATAACCCAATATAAATTACTACCATACACTTGGCAAGCTTAGTTAGATGCCAAATAAACACAAAATAAATAAAGAACCATATCGATCACGACCAACCAGATATTGGTAAGGAACTGTCAACACCATTCTTCCTCGCCGAATGGGATACACCAAGTTTTGCGCATAATGGGTCCCCAAGCATCTCCAGGAGGAGCAGAAGACTCAGCAAATGGGTGCTTGCCTGGAGCGTCTGCATCGTTATCACGCAGAGGGGTGACAATTTCTTTCCAAGATTATGGATGCAGATGAAACTTGGTGCCACAAGTTCGATCCGGCCACAAAACGGATGAGTATGGAATGGCGTCATCCCAACTCTCCACGCCCCAAAAAAAGCTCAGTCCTCCTTAAGAGCTGGAAAAGAGATGCTCACGGTTCTCTTCGATGAGAATGGCCCATTGCTGTTGGATTGGCTAGATGCAGACAGTGCGGTCAAGGCAACCACATACTGCAATACGTTACGCAACTACAAAAATGCCAATAAGCGTAAGCGACCCGTTAAGTTGTCAAACGGGGTTATTCTGCTGCACGACTGACGCCCGCCAGCATGTCGCGACATTGAGCCAAGATTTGCTGCGGAGCTTCCGCTGGGAGGTCCTATAGCCCCGATCTGTCGCCCTGCGACAACTACATCTCGGGCCACTGAAAAAAGCTCTGAAGGGCCGCCGGTTTGCTAACGACGTTGAGGTCCGGGACGCGGTTGAAGACTGGTTCCACAGCAAACCCTGGACGTTCTTCGCTCAGGGTATCCACAATCTCGTGACGCGGTGGGACACTTTCTTGAACCGACAAGGCAACTATCTGTGGCGGGTAGGTTGCCCATGTAACATTCTTACTTCTTGTATGTTGACATTTTCCAACCTATAAACCCTTATGGCGAGAAACTGGCAGTCTGAGTTACATTTGAGTGACCCTTATACACTGGTGTCCAAAATTAACGTAACAAACATAAAATCATGACCAACGCAAAATCCACACAACATGTACATCATGTACACAGCAAAGTCAACAGAAAAATTCAATACTGTGTTTAAAGATAACAATCCGTTTTTTGGTGTAAATATGACAAGGATGGTAAGTCAGATAATATCCGAAAACTTGAAAATTTCATCATCCTGGAGCGGAAATCGAACCCGCGTCTCCGATATAGTGCCCGGGTAGGCTAATCACTACACCACCCAGAACAACCAAGTCTCGAGTTTCCGATTAATTTGAATATAACCCTCACAGGATTCGCTAGTCGAAGCAACCGGCATTCATGTTTAGCGAATCTGGAGGTTAAGAATCCTATCCCGTGATTGCCCGGAGGAGCAGATAAATCGTGGATGGAATACGGGATTACACCATACAATACTAATTTTTGAGTTTTCGGATATTATCTGACTTACCATCCTTGCCATATGTACGCCAAAAAACGGATTGTCATCTTCAAAAATTGTATTGTATGGTGTAACCCCGTATTCCATTAACGAGAAAAATTCAATTTAAAACTTTGAGATTTGTCTTCCGTATACAAAAACCCACATCAAACTAGATCTACTCCTGGAATTTTATTTCACATTTGAAATTATACATCGAGTTATAACTGCATTACGACCACCCCCTACTAAAGTTGGACGCGGCCCGTTTACCACGTGATTTTCGAAAGGGCGCGATGAATCGACCAACGTAACACATATAAGGTGTGAATGGAGCAAAAGGTGGTAAAATTCGCAGTGTGGTGGGTAAACGGAAGGATTTATAGGACTTTAAGAATGGAGAGATTGTGGGAGCCCGGACAGTTGATGTCTCGATTTCCCAAACTGCTGAACAGGTGGGATGTTCGCGAACCAGAGTAGGTGAAGTGCATCAGGACTGGAGCTAAAATGATCAAATAACGATCCGAAGGAAATACTGCAGAGGACAACGAAAGGTTGATGTGAGAGTTGAGCGACGGGTCCGACAACTTGTACAGGCCAACAGACGCAGCACTCTGCAACAGTTGCCTAGCAAATATAACAAAGGTCAACCCGGAACAGTATCTGTTTTGACCACGCGTTGCATGCTCAAACGTATGGGGCCATAACAGCATACGACACCTTCTCCTAACCACGGTTCATCGGAGCAAAAGATTAGCTTGGTGCAAAGACCATACCAGTTGGACGTCGGTTGACTGGAAAAATGTGGTTGGTCTGACGAGAAGGGTTTTTACTCCACTCGGGCAAACAACCTGAGGCACTCGATCCATCTTGCATGGGCTCTACAGTGCGAGCTGTCGGTGGAGGTTGAATGGTGTAAGGCAAGTTTAGCTGAAAGCAACTTAGACCTCTGGTGCATGTGCAAAAACGTATAACTGGTGCCCACTATCGTGAATTGCTTGTTGATTCTGTACACCCAGCAATGTTACACTTTTTCCCGAATGAGGACGGTGTCTTCGTAGATGACAGTGCGCCGAGGCACAGGTCCAATGTTATGCAGGAAGAGTTTGAGGAACACCGTTCACAGACTTCCAACATATCAACTGACTTCCAAACTCCCCAGATATCAATCTCAAAGAGCAAAATACTATTATGAAACGGCATATCAGCAGTATGGATACACCAATCGCCTCCATACCTACATTGAAGGCCGCACTACACACAGCTTGGTATGCCATACCTCCAAACCGCTTCCGGCATCTAATTGAATTGATGCCCCTGCTGTACTGAGAGGGAAAGAAGTATCTACGAAGTATGAGGTAAGTGGTCATAATTCAGTGATCACCCAGTATAATTTATAGACATTCTATATTTGAGTCACCTTGCTCCTTCAAATTGCTTTAAATTAATTATTATAAATTTTACAGCTTGTAACGTACCAGGAGATGTGACGTACCTGCCAGAAGGACGCACACGACATAAAGGCAGATAGGAATCAGAATAAAATGTCCGCGTAGCTCAATTGGTAGAGCAACTTATTACGGAATGAGTGGACCCGGGTTCGAATCCTGGCGCGGATAAAAATGACGGAGAAATTTACTTCGTTATAATAGCGCCCGAACTATCCGGATGACCCGACCGTTCAAAATCTCGCATTGGTGTGATGCTATTTCCACACCGCGAGATAGGAAAAATAAGAGAATCCCTTCTCCAGCACTTCGAAAAAAAAAATAAAAAAAAAAAAAATAAGGGGGAGATGATGTAACGTACCAGGAGATGTGACGTACCTGCCAGAAGGACGCACACGACATAAAGGCAGATATGAATCAGAATAAAATGTCCGCGTAGCTCAATTGGTAGAGCAACTTATTCCGGAATGAGTGGACCCGGGTTCGAATCCTGGCGCGGATAAAAATGACGGAGAAATTCACTTCGTTATAATGGCGCCCGAACTATCCGGATGACCCGACCGTTCACAATCTCGCAATGGTGTGATGTTATTTCTACACCGCGAGGTAGGAAAAATAAGAGCAGCACTTCGAAAAAAAAAAAAAATAAAAAAAAATAACGGGGAGATGATGTAACGTACCAGGAGATGTGGCGTACCTGCCCGAAGGACGCACACGACATAAAGGCAGATAGGAATCAGAATAAAATGTCCGCGTAGCTCAATTGGTAGAGCAACTTATTCCGGAATGAGTGGACCCGGGTTCGAATCCTGGCGCGGATAAAAATGACGGAGAAATTCACTTCGTTATAAGCTTTACGCAACTTTTGTCTTGTTCAATATTCCTTAATCACACTTCTTACGTACTGTAAATGTAATTTCAAATATTAAACGACTTGTGAATGTTTCAAATAGGGATACATTTGAAAATTTCGCATTTAGTGGGTCATAGGCATCTTCTTGCGCTGAAACAATTAGATCAGTATTCCAGTTCTTCAAAGAAAAAAAGAAAATATTCAAAAAGACTGCTTCAAAAGAAATATTAAGTGACTCACCGTGTATGCAATCTGATCCATCTTCGAAAAAAAAAATCGTTGTTTGGAAACCAACACAGAAAGAACGCGGTTACGGAATGTATTTTCCATTTCCTGCTTTGAAGTTTCACACTTCATGAACAGCAATCGATAGCTATTAACGAACGCAAAAACATCATTTCCCCCCTATGGCTGTCGTTTTGTGCAACCTTCTCTACTTTTCTCTATTTTTCTGCATCCGAATATTTCTGCATAGATCTGTAATTATTTGTTTCGCACCTTCGGATGGCAGTTTGCAGAAGTTGTAGTTTTTCGTGACTCTCTTGATCTTTCACTCACTGGATGTCTTCCTTGTACACATAAGTGATTTCTTGTTTCGTTGCGACCCATTATCTGTCCCCGAAAACACAGAATCACTGCTTTGTCAGGCAAGTCACGTAAAATGGCACTTCTCTTAGACGCCAGCTTGGCGATCAATGTATACACTATGCAAGAGTTTTGCGAAGATCGGGAAACGGAACGCAGCACATTACATGAAGTTTCCTACAAGTCTCTGGTGGCATGAAGCAACTTTTCATCCATTTAACATTCATGCGGTTCCTCCGTTGCTATTCGTACGGAAGGGAAATGTTTCGGCAGGTGCACTTTCTCAAATTAGGAAATGAAAACCGAACAAAAAGAGAAAAAAAGCCCCACAGAAACAAAGAACCAAATGGAAGCTATATTTTCCTACGTTTTGCATATGAGTCTGAAAGAAGAGTAAGAACCATAAGTATAGGTAAATATATTCTGACATTAGAAACGCTGAAAGGAAACAAATTTCTTCGCACGGTTCACTTAGCAAAAGATATTCGATGGAAAAGATATTATGTCGAGCCAAAAAGATTTTTTAGAAAATAAAGAAAGGTTTTCGAGAGCTATTCTTTCCAGACCGCTGTCTTTCGCACGCGCATTACCTTAGCCTTACATATTTCTTTTAGTTTCTGTTTCTTAATTACGTGTAAAGACGCAGGAATCCTTCACCAAATGCAAAATATCATGTTTTTCATAGCATACACCCTTTACAATAAAAAACAACAACCCCGAAGCACCCACAAGAAATCATCCAGTCCAGATGAAAATTGGTATGTATAATGTACATTTACAGAAAAAGAAATGATTGCAGTCCAAGAGCAGTTAGGACATTTATTCGAATGAAACAGATACACGAGTGGGACAAGTCAGTAAGTTGCGGCGCCATTTCTGCCTCGTATACAAACAGTTACCCGGCTTGACATAGAAGCATAGTTGTAGAGTATATACACAGCGTGACAGAGAAAATGCCACAACATGAAAGAATGCAAGAAAACAGACCAAACTGCACACACAGATAGCCACGTAGGTCCTGAACAAATTATTTAATTGTCACATACAGGATCCAGTGGCCGAATATATAGGATGATCAATAAGGAGTGTGACCCCCATTTTGGGCGATTCAGCGTTGAATCCGACGTGGCACCGGGGAAATGAGAGTCCGAATAGAGTCCTGGGGTATCGTGGACCATGTGGTGTTGATGCGAGTCCACAGTTCATTTTCATTTTGTGGGGGTGGGAGGGTACTCAACCGGCGTCCAATCGTGTCCAACAGACGCTCGATGGGCGAGAGGTTGGAGGGTCGTGCTGGCAACGATAGCATCAGCACACCGAGTAAAGCATTCAGGCTGATCCGAGCGGTATGCGGCCAGGCATTATCCTGTTGAAAAACGGCGTTTCGGATGCCTTACAGATACGGTAGTGCCGCGGGTAGGAGCACCTGGTCAGCATAGCGGCGTGCCGTCAATGTCCCCGTAATGCGTACCAGAGCTGAGCGGCTGTTGGCTTTGTTAACACCCCACACCATGACTCCACGTTGCCGGGCAGTGCGGTACTGCACAATGGCGGAGGAATCCGCGCGATGGCCACATCGCCTCCAGGCTCTCACAAGGTGATTATTCGTGGTGAGACAGAACCGTGGTTCGTCGCTTAACACCACACTGTTCCATTTCGCACCACACGAAGCTCTGGAGCGACACCACGTCAAGCGGTGACGACGATAGTTCGCTGTTCAGGGTAGCCTTCGCAACGGACGGCTGGACAGCAAGCCAGACGCAGCTAATCGGCGCGACACTGTCCGCGTCGAAATCGGAGCATCCAAGCCTTCCCGTACACTCCGCAAAATGTCGCCCGTTTTGGCATGTGGGACCGCTACGGCATGACGTCTGATGCGACGCTCAGTGCCCTCGGACATCCGTCTCCGTGCTTCGGTCCCCCTATGACGTTGCACAGATCCTTTCAGGGACCACTGTCGCCAAATGCGACGGACGGTTGTAGCATCAAGTTGCGTTTCTTCCGCAATACGAAGCAAGGACCATCCGGCGGCACGAAGACTTACGGTGACACCTCTCGTGAACTCATGTGTTTGGCGAAATCGTGTATGAGGGTGTCTCAACGGCATTGGCACCCGTTGTTCGTTCTCCAGACACGGTGCCAGCTCAACCAACGGGCTTGTTGTCCGCTTATCTCCCGCGCGCCATTCATGCGATTGGCCTGCAAATGCAATGATTTGCATAACTTATACGTATGCACCCACCCTGCTATTTGTATGACGCTGCGTTGACTTCTTCGAGGTGTGGCATTTTCTCTGGTAGGCAGTGCATATACATGTATGCCATCATTGTCAACAATTGTCAATACACTGTTGGACCAACTTTGCCCCACAACTGTCTGTCTTGAGCCAGTCTCCTTCATGTCACTCCCGCATGCTTTCGAATTTCATCCACCCATCTTCCACAAGATATTATTTTGGGTCTTTCCGTGTCTCTTGGAATTCAGTTGAAAATCTCGGTTGTCCATCGGTGGTCCGTTCTCTTGGCAATACGTCCAGCCCATTGTTATTTTCGGGATTTTATTCTGATCATGATGCCTTCCGTTTTTGTCATTTTCTTTATTCACGAATTTCTCTTCTTATGTTTCCTAGTTACACCAAGCGTGCATCTCTCCATTGCTTCTTTCAGTTGTCTGCAACCTTTGTATGTCTTTTTTAGTTAAAATCCACATCTCTTCTCCGTACAAAAGCACTGGAAGGATGTATTGATTAACGTTTAACGACCATGACCCAAAATTATTGTATCACTCTAAATACTAGAACGCCCGAAACTGTCTGATGTTTCACTTCTTTGTTGAATAACGTCAACACGACAGAGGGTGACTCCTGCTGATCCCTCATAGGTCGAGAAAATTTGAAGAACAAATAAGGGTAGAAAATCTGACTCACTCTGGACAAGCGTTTTGGGCACCTATGGCCGTTTGTACGTACGGGCGTTTTGGGCGTTATGGTCGTTAAAGGGTTAGGCACTTTTCTTTTAAGACATAATGGCATATTGTTCTTAAAAATCATAATGTTTCTTCCAAAAGTTCCCCAACCAAGTTGTATACGCCAATTAATTTCTTCATCAATGTAATCCTTGTTTGATATATGCTGCAGGATACTGTTCTGGGGTATTGCGTGCCAGATGGTGTTCGAATTGCGGGCTAGTTCGGAGACATTTCAGGATGGACGTAGGTGGCGTCCCATCATGTTCGATCGGCGAGAGGTCGACGATAGCACTGGCAATGGAAGGGTTTCAACACTACAGAGATATTCCTGGGAGAACCGCGCCGTGAGTGGTTGGACATTATTCTGTTGAAAATTGTTCAGTGATGTTGTGACAGGAATGGCAACACAACAGGTCGTAGAATGTCGTCGACGTACCATTGAGTCGTGAGGGCTATACGGGTGTTGTCCGGCTGTCCAAGGAAATGACTCCCTGTAGAGTGACTCCCGGTGTGCTAGCCGTGTGCCGTACTACTGTAAAGGGAGGATCCGTGAGCTGTCTGGCTCGTCTCCAGACACGTATGCGCTGGTCATTGGTGCCAAGTGCATACCGTGACTCATCACTGAAAACAACACGACGCCATTGAACACTATCCCACGTTGATCGGGACCCACACCACTACAACCCGTGCCGGCAATGCTCACTGACCAGCAGTAGGCAGCCGAGTGACTTCCTTGAATGTAGTCCCTGTGCCGCAAGTCGTAACAGATGTAGACTTCCGTACTAGTAGACGACTCAAAATGGTCATGGCTGATTGAGAGCGACGAATTCGGTTCTGTTCGGGCGGCTCTCTCAATCGCTTGATCTTCGCGTTCTGTCGTTGCCCTCGGCCGTCCATTACCAGCGTGCCTCTGGCTTGTACCCTCCTTGACCCATTGGTAACAACACTGTCCAATTTCCGCGTCGCTCTGACCCAAATGCCTAGCGATACGGCTACTTGACCAACCGGCCTCTCTCATCCCAATTATACGTTCTCTCTATACCTCGCTAACCTGCTCATATTGTGCACAGATCCGACGTCGAGGCATCCTCACAGTCCGTGGAAGTTAATGCAACCATTATTCGGCTGCTGTATTGAAATTTTAACATGTGATAATATTTCTGATGTTTGTGAAACGAAGTAAAAATGTCCGCGTCATTTAGTTTTCCACATACATACATACATATCGCTAAGCTGTTCTCTGTGACTCAGAGGTTAGCTTCACAAAGAAATACAAACTACCAGATAAATTTTAAACTGATTATTTACTTACTGTTGCCGTATCAAACTTCTCCCTTTACAGCGATCTTGACAAAAAACTCGGGCTTTACTGACATCCATCACTCGACGTACACAAGACCTTCTGTACTTCATACTCATAATCTTTTTCTTATGCAGACACTCCTGAATCTGGTCCTCCCATGACTTCCTTGACCTTCCCGAGCCTTTGCTTCCTGCTACTTGGGCTAAAAAATTCTTTGTAACCATCTCATCACTCATTCTTTCAACATGGCCAAACCACCTAAGAATATTAGTCTCCACCTTCCTAACAACATTTTGCTTCACATTACACAACTGCATCACATTTTCATTCCTCCCACAATCAGAACGTGTTTTGCCACAAACCCATTGTAAGAAACGAATTTCGCCAGCACAGTTTAACTGCCATACACCATAGTAGTGACAGTTACGCTCTCATACACAACCATGCCGGACTCTCTTCAGAACCAATCATTCCTGTGGAAACCTCCCAAAGCCGCTATCTCTTTCAATGAAGAATTCAGTCGCCTACTAATTTCACCATACAATTTGTTCTTTCTGTCAAACATGCTTCCTAAACGCACAAACTCATTCACCCGATCAATCACTGTGCCATTTAGACTTATATTACATTCATCACTACAAGTTCCTCGCTCGAAAACCATAACTTTGTATTTTGAGACCTTGCTTTCAAAATTGAAAACCGATATACCAGATAAGTTTGTCTTTTGGATGCGTTTCAGTCTTGGTCTACAACATGCGTGACATTAACATATCATGGTGAAAACAATATGAAATTCCTATCATATTTAAATACAAAAACATGTTTTTTAATATTTGCAAGTATGTTTGCCCTTAACTCGAATTTTACACATCCCTTGGCTGTCTCGCAGATGTTTCCTTTGATACTCACTGCTAATCATGTTTTTTTTTCTTTCCATATTCCTGAATCTTATCTACATTTGATTTCATTGTTGTTTTCTTAACATTGATTGCTGCCATTTGGGTTTCACTGTTTGCTTTATTTCGCGGCTTAATACTCATTCTTGCCACAAACTCCCCGAAAACAACTCTTAATAAATAAAACTGATTTATTAAAGAATAAAACTCTTGTATACTATACACTATATTGACAAAAGTCACCGGACACTCCTTCAAAAGGAAATGAACGGATCCGCTGCTTTGTTAAGATGCGCGGTACAACTGCAAACGGTATAAAAACAAGCTTGCAGCTGACAGAGATCATATCGCACTGTGAGGTTGAGTGAAAATGTCTCAGAGGGAGGGAACTGGCTTTAAGAAAGGAAAGATTGTTGGAGGTTATATTAACGGGTTGTCCATAAGAGAAACCGAGAGGCGTTTAAACATACCCAAGTCAACTGTTTTGGATGTACTGAATAAGTGGAAGACACATGGCGTGCCTGAAGCAGAAAAACGTACCGGCAGACCAAAGAAAATCAGTGATGGAGGACGTCGAAGCCTCAGGATTGTTGTTACAGCTAATCGACGGAGTACTGCACAAGACCTCGGGTGTTCTGTGTTTTACGAACGTGAGTGCTGTAATGTTCGTGGAAATATTAGTGTCTGTACAATACGTAAATAAATTCTTATAACTTCACTTTTAAACGAATCAGGAGACACTCAGATAACTTCAGAAAAGGTTACTTACGATTAGTATTTATTCAGCAAAAATTCTTCAGCATGATTAGTGAAAAATTCCAATTACTTGTTAGAGAACGTTTAACGAGAAACAAAAACACCGACTCTAAATATTAAAATTGGAGGGTTCGGGCGTATACCATGGTAACCAACATTTCTGTAAAAAAATGAGTTGCGCACGAAAAGCAATTGTGATGGTAATCTGAGCATTTTAGAGTATTTATTATACATTTATGTCAATATATGGTACCAAAATACCGCTTTCAATTTATGGTAAGTGCAAAGGTTTATATTTTTTACTACTTGTAATCTACGTATCTCACAACGACAGAAATGTTGGTTACCATGGTTTACACCCGAGTCCTTCAAAAACGCAGACGTCAAGAAATGACAACTTCAAGCACTTCAACTTACGCAACTACTATTATATCATCATACAACCATCATCTCCACATACTGCTGCTGCTCAAACATTATATACAGGGTGTCCAGTAAAGTCCTTTCTCAGCCCAGTAACTTTCGAACGCCGACAGCTATAACCATAAAAATGGTGTCTAGGTATAGTAAAGTGGCTATGCGCTATTCGATGAGACCACTACAGCGCCTTCTAGCAGCAAAGTCAGGAGTTAGCGTGCCGATCTCGACAACTATACGAGATACACGAAAATAGTCAACTACAAAGTTGTAGAAAAGCATTGATTTAGTACGAAAAGACACCTTGCGCACATGGAGGCTAAGAATAGAACGCGTACAACGCTCGTTTATTTGTTCGCGATGTCTAACACTGTTACGTCACGAAACGCGTCAGAAAGGAGCAATTAGTTGTCACTAGGCACATTTACCGTCGGTGCTCAATGTGCTCTCCGTCAGCCACAATACACATTTGGACTCTAGATTGAATCTCACGGTGCACATTTTGCACATGTCAGGTGACACGCTGGAACAAGCATCAGTTATACGGCGTCGAAGGTCCTGTCGGAGGGGTCTGATACACCTGCTCTTTGAGGTAGTCCTAGAGGAAGAAGTCCAATGGGGTGAGGTCAGGGGAGCGTGCAGGCCACTCTAAGCAACCACCATAGCCGATGATTTGTTGCTCGAATGTCTCGACCAGGTACCTTCTTAGGTTTCTTGGCTGGTGCGGAGGGGCGCCGTCATGTTAGAACGAAACATTCCGCAGTTGAGTCGGGCTGGTGCTTTGCAGAAGGCGTTATTATCTCCTTTCTGACGCATTTCGTGACGTAACAGTGTTCGACATCGCGAACAAACAAACGAGCGTTGTACGCGTTCTATTCTTAGCATTCATGTACGCAAGGTGTCTTTTCGTACTAAATCGATGCTGTTCTACAACTTTGTAATTGATTATTTTCCCGTATCTCGTATAGTGTTCGAGATCGGTACGCTAACTCCTGACTTTGCCGATAGGATGCGCTGTAAGCGGTCTCATCGAATAGCGCATAACCACTTTACTATACATAGACACCGTTTTTATGGCTATAGCTGTCGGCGTTCGAAAGTTACGGGACTGAGAAAGGACTTTACTGGGCACCCTGTATATCGTCAGATCTCATCTGACACATACACACGTCATACCTTCTGACCTTAAGGTGTTGCCAACCATACTCTTGCGAGAAAAAACATATCACGTAAAGTTTGAGAAACGCAAAGGAGAACGAACTCAAATGTACATAGTGAAAGAAACTAAAAAGCAAAGTTAAATTAGAGTATACGTCACAGTTTATATTCATATATTCGTAGCTTAACATTTCTTCGCAGTTTTCAGACTTTTATACATTTTCAGTACGGAAATTTAAATCAATTACACTTCAGCTGAAAATCTTCATAAGTATGCGACACAGAATAACTGAAAAAATGAAGACAGAGAGATCTTACTACTTTAGTATTAATTTACGGAAAGATACAATCTTCAGCTGTAGTCACAACATAAAACTTTCATGAAATATTTCATGCAAATTTCTACGACTGATCAAGAAGCATCATATAGAAAATTTTAAGATCAGTGTTTCAGATTATAACAGCTCACGAGCTGAAAAATAAAATGACCATGTACCTACCCCTGAGGTCCTTCTTCTTTTTTACCTTTGGTTTCAATTATCATTTCGTCCGACTCAACGGTTCATCTCTGGGCGAAAAAATAACTGGAACATCACTTGGGAGGAGACATCATGCTTTTTAGAAAGGGAAATATTTATGGGGCTAGCGATCGATGTCTGGCTTTGCTGAAAGGTATGTGTTGGTTTTTGATCATCAGTGAAATGGAATTACTTCCGTATTCACGCGCAGGCATTCAAAAATTCTTAGTTGAAACATCAGCCAGAAGAATATTCATCACAATTCGCTTGATATCTGTACTTATCTTGAAAACACCCAAACGTCCCACTAATCATAGACTCATTTACATTGAAACCCAACCTGTGTGTTCTGCTTTTTCAGAGTTAAATTTACTTTATTGCTTAAAACGTGTTGAAACAGCATGAAAGGTTGTACCTGCAAATGTTTATAATGTCTTCCCGACTACGTTTATATTTTTAAATTGAACTCATGTTAAAATTAATTTTGTATTCCGGTACAAACTTAAAAATTTCGCTTCAGTTAATACAATTATTTCAATTGTTTGGGCAATCCAAATATCCCCAAAAGTTTCAGTTCAAATTGTGGCCAAAATCATCGTATTGCAAGTAAGATTTTAACTTTGATTCAAAATAATACAGATAAATTCCGTAATATTTTAACCCTAAAATGTTTTATATTGGACCCACATTATCTAATTCCTAAATTCTGCTTAAGAGGTAACTTCAATGGTTCAACCGTTACACCGATGGAAAGAGCGTCCCTTTGGCTTGTGACAAAAGTTAAACACGGAGGTTTCTACAACAATAAACTACTAGAGAACAACCTGAATACTATGTGCAAATGAGATATATTGTCCAACACGTGTTAGAGTTACGTTTTTCCAAATCAGTGTGTTACCAACATACAGTGATGAATGCATACGAAAAGAAAATTGCGGATCCAACTGCATTTAAAACAAATAACAACAATTCCGCTAATTGTGAAAACGATTTCTTTGTCGGAAAAGTGGAATTTGAAGAAAAAAGAAACGTAATTTAAGCTGAAATTTGTTTTCTACTGAAGAGTAATACCGTTGGTATGCTGTAGGTGGATGTTAAATCAACTGAGCAAGATTGAGATAGGCCGTACCAAAGGTCTATGTTAAGCAAGCAGGTCTGTGCAACAAATTGCAACCAATTTGAAGTTTGATGTGCAAACAATCAGCCGCTTTTTGCACTAATAGATAGAGGAAGGAGTTTTACCTCGTCGTGCTGGTTCCACCAGTCAAGAGTGGACACGGCTCGGAATAGTCGACCGATGGCCGTCATCGTCAGAAACGATACTGCCCGACAGATAGCCAATAAGAGAACATCGGGTTGCGCACCGCACGTGTATATCAGCACTATTCATCGACCCCTGCACGACCGTGAAACGCGAGGGTACCGCCCTATTATCTGCTTACCGGTCTACCGAAGCAACGGGACTGCTAGATTGCAGTGATGAAATAAACGAGTTGATTGGCGTCATTTGAAGAAATACCGTCTATGAAACACTCATATGTCTGGGAGAAAACGAAGGGCACATACGCATGTGTAGCGATGTACCGGCAAAAGAGTTTCCACTTCTTTTCAGCTCGTAAGCTGCCAGATTGTATCCGAGGAATGCCATTTCACAAAGGGCACGAATTGCTCAAGAGAATCTTCCAGGAATTTCCGTGTACTAAATGGCACTCCCGTCTACAGGTAAATTGCCATTATATGACGTCTGAGAAAAGAAATGAATCCTGCGCATAAAATGGTGGATCTAATGATGAAAACTTAACAGATATGGAGAACAACTGATAACGGCATGATTAAAGTCCACGTATTCATTTCCTCACTAAACAGCCTGCAAATGATAACACTTGCTGTTTACACCACTACCTATTACAAAGTTGTTGTCTATCGTACGAGTGGCATTCCTTATGAGTGCGGCAATTCTTTGCATTAGGATGTTTATCACCGCAGGCCAAAAGGAAATGAGAAACTAAGAACGGAAAAATTATTGACATGCTATACTATGCACAAAGAAAGGCCATTTTCAGTCTGCTTACAGAGAACAGAGATACTGTTACAAAACCTATAATGAATTAGCTTTAATACTCTTTTTGCTAAGCTAATTATTATGAATGAATAATGCTCTACGCTTCAAAATAATGAATTCCCAAAAGGGTGTTGTTACTCGTTAATTATGAACTTAAACAAAGTCTCAAACGCTGGTTATTTATATTAAGTAATCAAAGTCATAAACCTAACAGCCAGACAGAGGTCTGACAAAACTAAGAATTGAGAAAGACTGAACTTACAGAACAACTTGTTTATTATGAAGACTCCTGGTCAACTAAGGCACTCATATATCACTACTACATAACAACACAACTCCAACGCAACAACACAACTACAACGCAACCAACACAACCCTCAACTCCAACGCAACAACTACACAACGCAACTCAATACAACTACAACGCCACAACACACAACACTCTACTTCTCGATGAACGCGCCTATATACGAGCTACCACCACGTCATGACTTACACTCATTGCCAGATCTCATTCAGCGGGTGAAATAATATTCCGTTCAGTAGGAAGATAATTTACATAGGAAAATAAAATAACCAGAGATAGTAAAATCAAAAGGAAAGTGAATATAGAGTATACGTTACATCATCTCCCCCTTAATTTTTCTTCTTTTTTTTTTTTCTTTTTTTTTTTTTTTTTTGGTTTCCGAAAAATCTATCAATTTTGGAGTGTAAGTCTTACATTTCGATGATTGACGTTTCTCGATCTTTTTTTTTTTTGATTTGTTGTTTGGTGGTAGCCGTATTTACATTATCAACTTGGCATAACAATTTACGAATCTGTATTCGACTGTGAAATTTGTAGTGTAGAACAAACCAAACCTGCATCGGCATACTTTCCTTTTATTCTGCCTAGCAGGAATCACTTTTTTAATTTCAAATTACGTGCGCCTCATTGGTTGAAATACATAACAACTGTATCAGCAGCAAAGATTGCCTGAAGCTGCCTAACAGTAACAATTTTATTATTTTCATTTCAAATTACGTTTGCCTCAGTCGTTGAAATACAGAACAACTGTATCAGCAGCGAAGATTGCCTGAAGCTGCCTAACAGTAACAATTTTATTATTTTCATTTCAAATTACGTTTGCCTCAGTCGTTGAAATACAGAACAACTGTATCAGCAGCAAAATTTACCTGGAGCTGCCTAACAGTAACAATTTTATTATTTTCATTTCAAATTACGTTTGCCTCATGCGTTGAAATACAGAACAACTGTATCAGCAGCGAAATTTACCTGGAGCTGCCTAACAGTAACAATTTTATTATTTTCATTTCAAATTACGTTTGCCTCATGCGTTGAAATACAGAACAACTGTATCAGCAGCGAAATTTACCTGGAGCTGCCTAACAGTAACAATTTTATTATTTTACCCCTAAGCACATAGATATATACAAAAAAGTGGATTAGTAGATGGACATAGAAGAAATATAAAAAAAAACACACATATATACACAAAAAGAATGCATAGGCCCACACGAAAAAAAGAAATTCTGACACGCCAACTGGTCGAGCAGGAAAAACAATAAACTGAGAAAAGAACCTGTCCACGAGAACTTACTTATCTCGAGGACGCATAAAAAATTCTAGTGCGAAAACGTTTTCCAGGCCTAATGGGACTGGGGAAATCAGGTGGCTTGGATCTCTTCCGGGACGGTAATGGAACATCGGTCTGTTGTCGGTCAGGAATCTGGCGGTCTGGAAATCCCTGCGGCTGAGAAGAACGGTCAGAAGTCTGGCGGTCCGGAATCCCTGCTGCGGCTGATAGGAACGGTCAGGAGTCTGGCGGTCTGGAAATCCCTGCGGCTGAGAAGAACGGTCAGGAACGTCAGAAGTCTGGCGGTCCGGAAATCCCTGCTGCGGCTGATAGGAACGGGCTCCCCCAGGCTTTGGATATGAAGTCCCTTGATGCTGGGGCCCGTTGTGTCCTTCCAGTATCTTTTTGGAGGGACGTGTCTCCGGCCACATCGCTTGTTTTCGTTTACGCCCACGGGGCATGATAGTAGTAGCAGGCATCGGCCCTGTTTGCCCTGAACGGAGGTTCCAGGGGCGAAACCCGGGCGGATGCAAAGATTTCTGTCTTCGTCGCTGTTGCGGCGAAGCAGATTGGGGAGACAAGTGACGTTTGCGCCCAGCTTTTGGTGGTGCTGGACGGTGTGAAATATTAAATGTTGGATTCATAACTGACAAATCCGAAATGTCCGACGCCTCTGAGTCGCTGCTATAATTCAGCGGTCGTGCAGGGCGATGTTTGGATTTGCCTATAGGAATACTTTCCGATGAGGTATTCAAAGAAGAAGTATCCCGCGTTGGTGCAGAGGTAGCCGGAAACGGCGCAACAATAGTCTTGGCAATGGTTGGAGGGAAAGGAACGATACTAGTATTCGACGAACTCGATTCGAGCCTTGGTCTCACGGGAGAATCAGGTTGCGGTTGTAGAAACTCGTCTGGAGGGGGGAGGGTGAAGGAAAAATCACTGGTGATTCGTCAAAAATGTTCGGTGGGTCGTCCACAATTTCTGGCGGTTGAACATGAGATATAGATTCTTGAGTCTGTGGAACAGAAGGTTGAGTAGGATTGATAATGAACTCGATATCCCGTTCGTGATACTTGCGACATTGATCAACATGTACATATTGAAAATTGTTGTTCGGTTTCTCCAGAACAATATTATTTTCAAAGACATTTGCCACCCGATATGGACCTTCGTAGCTGGGTGCAAATTTCTTCACTAAAGTATGCGAAACAGAAGACTGGAAGTGCGTTTCCACGAGAGTGAGATCTCCAACGACAAGATCTGGTTCCCTACGCCTAGAATTATAATATCGTGCTTGAGCCGCTTGTGCTCCTAGCATTGCAACACGAGCTTTTTCTGCCATAATGTGTACTGATTGCGGAGTTGGTCGCTGATTTAGTTCGTCGATAATCCCCGTTAAATTTTCAAAAGGGGTTTTAATTTTGCGACCCAGAAAAAGTTCTGCAGGAGTAATTTTAGTAGACTCGTGGACAGACGAGCGGAGGGCGAACGCAAAAAGTTCTAAATGTTCATCCCATCTTTCATGGTGGTCCATTACGAAAGTCGCAATCATTTTCACTAGCGTTCGGTTAACGCGTTCTGCAGGATTACTCTGGGGATGATATGGGGAAATGAATTTGTGTTTAATGTGTAGTCTCGCACACATTCTTTCAAAAATGTCAGAAATAAATTGAGGACCATTATCCGAAACTACTTTATTAGGTGCACCATATCTAGAAAATACTTCATTAACTAAGACATTACAAATAATCTCAGCCGTAGCGGCTTTAATGGGAAAAACTTCAACCCATTTAGAAAAATTATCAGTTAGTACTAAAACATAACGAGCTTTATTTTTAACAGATAATGGATAAGGTCCCAATAAATCTATGGAAATAATATCAAATACATGAGAACTTGAACTAGATTTCAAGTGACCGGCCGGTCTTACATTACGATAATTATTAATCTGACACAAGTGACATGATTGAACGTATGCGAGCACACTTTGGTACATGCCAGGCCAATAGGCAACATCCCGCAATTTACAACGGGTCTTGCGAATACCTAAATGGCCTGCAAGAGGTTTGTCATGAAATTCATTTAAAAGAGCCATTCTAAGGGTTCGCGGAATACATGGGCGAAACTCTGCCCTAGTAGTCCGAGACTTTGTATAATAAAGAAGACCCTCTATTACTTCAAAATGTTGTGACCTTCCAGCCAGAGAAGGATCACTTGGTAGGGGCGAACCCGCAAGCAAAAAATTGTAAATATCCCCAAAGTCTGGATCATTTATTAATTCTGCCATTATCTGCTCTCTGGATGTGATATCAGCTATCAGAAGTAAAGGCTGACATCCAGGAGTAGTTTCGGTGGGGACCCCACTAATCGGAACGCGAGATAATGCGTCCGGTAATTGATTCTTATTACCTGGCTGATACGAAATTTTGATATTGCTCTCTTGTAACTTCAGAGCCCACTTCATAAGTCTTTGAGATAGGTGTTTAGCAGAATTCAAATACTGAAGGGCAGAATGATCCGTAATTATGTTAACTGTCAATTCGTTAAGATAACATTGAAATTTATTCAGTGCATACACAACAGCAAGACATTCACGTTCCGTAGCTGAATAATTGCGTTCAGCTTTGGCTAAAGTACGAGACGCAAAAGCTATTGGATGCCCAGCTTGTGACAAAACGCAACCAAGACCAACTCCGGATGCATCAGTATAAATATCAAATTCTTTAGAATGATCCGGGAAAGCCAACACCGGAGGCTGAGTCAATGCAGACTTCAGTGTTTCGAATGCAGCGTTAGCTTCAGGTGTCCAAATAAACTTCTTGTATTTACGCTTTAAAGCATACAATGGCTCACATATTGTAGCATAAGCGGGGACGAACTGCTGATACCATCCGGTCATTCCCAGAAAGCGGGATAGTTCTTTTGCTGTTTTAGGCCGAGGAAAGTCAGCAATAGGCCTAATTTTTTCATTATCAGTGAATAAGCCGTGGGGAGTAATTTTCAACCCCAGATATACAATCTCGTCCCTCGCTATCTGGCATTTACTAGGTTTTAACGTCAAGCCAGCATTGTATATAAGTTGGAACACCTGTTTGAGCAGAGAAAGGTGCTCGTCAAAAGTCTCTGATGTGATAATAATATCATCCAAATAGACATGCACATGGGGACCCAGGACAGGTCTGAGAACAGTGTCCATAAGCTTTTGGAAAGTAGCAGGTGCAGAAGCTAAACCAAAAGGCATACGTAAATATTCATAGGCCCCAAAAGGAGTCACAAAGCCTGTTTTATCGACAGAGTCCGGATGTACTGCCACCTGCCAATATCCACTCGCCAAATCCAAAGTTGACATCCATTTGGTTGACGACAAGTCATTTAGAATATGTGACATGACAGGTAGGGGATAATTGATTGTTTTTGTGACTTGGTTGAGTTTGCGAAAATCTGTCACGAAACGAAATTCATTTGGTTGTTTCTTTGGAACCAAGAAGGCAGGAGCAGCCCAGGCGCTTGTTGATTCCCTGATTATGCCCTGCTTAATCATTTCCGCAATTTGACGTTGCATTTCCTGTTTTTTATGTGGAGCACAAGGGTAAGGTTTCGTCGCAATGGGTTTCGAACCATCAGTGTCAATAACATGATAAACCACCTGTGTGAAACCAGGTTGATCCGAAAATAAACCAGGGCTTTCCTGTAAAAGGAGAGAAAGCTGGTCTCGTTGCCCCTCATTCAATTGGTCACTCAACAATAAACTCGTAATATCTACAGGAACCGTCGGAATCATTTCGACAGGTTCCGGAAAGGAAATCACATGTTGTACAAAATTCAAAGTTATTTGAAACTTGTTAATAAAGTCCATACCCATGAGACATTTCACGGGTAGCTCGTCTATAAGCAGGAAAGAATGTGTAAAACGAGCTTTTCCCAGCCCTAAAGATAATGTGACAGTTCCTGAAATACTGAAGATTTCGTTATTTGCACCTCGCAAATACTGCGTTGCAGGCTGAACATGTATTGCAGAAAAAACATCATTGCAAAACTTTGTATTTAGGGCTGATATCTCAGACCCAGTGTCGAACTTTGTCTCAACAATAATGTCTTCAAGTGTCAAGAATACATCAGGCAACTGAGGAGTTTGAACAGTCACTAATATTGTTTTAGGGTCAGGATGTTTGGTATCAGGAAGCAGGACCGACCCTTCGTCTACTTCCTGTGGAAGTTTAAAGGAATTCTGGTGGTGTTATCATGTGGTCGGAAACCTCGACCCTGCCGGGTATCGGGAAAATTTTCACGATAAGGAAAATTGCGTGCACCCTGCGTCTGGAACTCCGCGTGTCTGTTGAGATTTTCATGTTCGTTAGGTCTGCCCTCAGCACGGGCAGAAAAATTATTATTGCCCTGAGCATGATAACGTTCCGAATGCTGCTGAGTGGAACGGGGTCGAGCATACTGTGCATTATGACGATACCCCGTAGCTTGCTCCGAAACTCGTTGCTGGTTCGCCACTCTTCTGTGTGGTGGAACGTATGAAGCTTGGGTGGGCACGTGTGTATGCTCGCGCTGAAAGTTTTGTCTATTATGCCGCTGAGGGTTTTCGGAATAAGCCTCGCGGGGTGCCCGAGCATGGTGAGTTGAAGCATGTTTGCCATGTCGCTCTTCATACGTGCGTATGAGGCGAAGGCATTCATGAATAGTGGTAGGGTGTCGAACCTCAAGAAAATCTTGCAAGAATGGGTCGAGCTGCTGTACGAGGGTATCCAACATGTCAACATGACTGGCATGTGGATCCCATAGATTATATAGGCGTGTAGTTTCCAACGCAAATGCAACAGGGCTATCATTGGGACCCTGCTGACGAGAAAACAGCTGTTGAGCAAGGCTAGCTCGACTGAGGCCGAAAGGAAAGACCTCCAAGAATTCTGCACGGAAATTCTCATAATGAGAATCCGGGTTCGACCCTCGCCACTGCCGATACCAGGTCTTGGCGGTATCTCTCAAGCAAGTTCCGGCAATTTGGACCTTGCAGTCTTCCGGAATATTATATAAATCAAAATGGTCTTCCAGATCTTCGAGGAACTTTAAAGACCCCTCCAAACCATTGAAATAAATTGTTCCTGCATGCGGCACGAAATGGGCAAGCATTCTGCTTCGCTGAGAGGATTGAATTCCCTCAGCTACGACCCGCGACTCAGAGTGATAAGAAGCTGGTGCATTCCGAAATGGTGAAGAATGCGTGGGTATGTGTAGATTATTCATATCCAAGTCAGAGCCACAGGCTTCGTACAAATTGTCCAAAAAACACCATTACCCTCGAGACTTGCCGGAAGGTGGAAATTTGCAGTTGTCTCAGGTAAGGAAGCCATGGGTAATAATAGTCAGGATCTCGTGTTCGAGAAAAGTTCGGGCGCCAATTATAATGAATTAGCTTTAATACTCTTTTTGCTAAGCTAATTATTATGAATGAATAATGCTCTACGCTTCAAAATAATGAATTCCCAAAAGGGTGTTGTTACTCGTTAATTATGAACTTAAACAAAGTCTCAAACGCTGGTTATTTATATTAAGTAATCAAAGTCATAAACCTAACAGCCAGACAGAGGTCTGACAAAACTAAGAATTGAGAAAGACTGAACTTACAGAACAACTTGTTTATTATGAAGACTCCTGGTCAACTAAGGCACTCATATATCACTACTACATAACAACACAACTCCAACGCAACAACACAACTACAACGCAACCAACACAACCCTCAACTCCAACGCAACAACTACACAACGCAACTCAATACAACTACAACGCCACAACACACAACACTCTACTTCTCGATGAACGCGCCTATATACGAGCTACCACCACGTCATGACTTACACTCATTGCCAGATCTCATTCAGCGGGTGAAATAATATTCCGTTCAGTAGGAAGATAATTTACATAGGAAAATAAAATAACCAGAGATAGCAAAATCAAAAGGAAAGTGAATATAGAGTATACGTTACAAACCCCCAAGACTAATTATGCTAACTAAAATCAAGTTTAAGAAATCAAACATCCTCCAAAAGGAATGGTACGTAGGCTTCTATACAATTTAGGAATTCTTCCACCCTGTTTCCAGGAAACATTGCAGGAAATGTATATATACATTTCCTCCGCGGAATGGAAAGAGCAGAAAATTTATGGAATAGCTTCGTCGTACCTGCTACATTGTTCCTTTTAAGGAGAGATAAACACAAACGGGTTGCTCAGCCTTATACAAAATGAATCATCCTTATACAATCATCCTTATACAAAATGAGTTGCTCCCAGGTGTGACATAATCATGAGGAAGGTGGGGCCTGTAGGTTACGGAGTTGTACACTGAAGTGCCAGAAAACCTGGTACAGCAGTCTAATACTTGGTACGTCCCCCACGGGAGCGCAGCACTGCACCAATACGACGGGGCATGGACTCCACTAGCTTCTGGAAATATGCTGTAGGCAATGCACACCATACTTCCTGCAGAGCGTTCCACAATTCGGGTGTATTCGGAGGTCTCGGATTCCAGTGTACGATAGCGCGTTGCACGGCATTCCAAATGTGTTCTATCACTTTCAGATCTGGGGACTTGGGTGGGAATGGCAACACCCCAAACTCAGATGAATGCACCTCCAACCACAATGTGGTGTCCCGACACTTGTGTGGTAGTGCATTGTCCTGTTGGAACAGGCCCAACCCATCAGCATGAATGCAGGACATGAATAGGTGTATCTCGTCAGAAATGATGCGCACATAGCGTTGGCCGGTCACACACGTTTGCAGACGTACCAACGTACCAGGTGTCCCAGTGAAGTCCAGTTAAACACACCCCATACCATTACGGACCCCCACCAGATGGTACAGTTCTCTGTTGACAGGCGGGATCCATGGCTTCATGGGGTTTGCGCCACACACAAATCCTTCCATCTGCCCGACACATTTGGAAACACGACTCGTCAGACCAGGCCCTTGTTTCCAGTCATCAAGTGTCCAGTGGCGGTGTTGCCGTACCCAAGCGAGGCGCATAGCTCTGTGTCGTGCACTCATCAAGGGGACTCGAGTTGGGCGTCAGCTCCCAAAGCCCATATCATGCAGGGAACATTGCACAGTGCGGACGCTGATACTTGTTGAGGCTCCAGCATTGAATGCCGATGATACCTGCCAGAGTATCGCACGGCTATCGCGTGAAACGATTGTTGACAGCCGACGATGGTCACGTTCACCCAATGTCACACTGGTATCGTAAGTTGGAGGTTTTGCCGGAATTCTTGTAGTCACGGTACACCCTTGCAATGGTCGTCCGAAAAAATCCGAGCTTCGTTTCTACATCCGAAATACTATGGCCCATCTAACGAGCGCCAACTCTGACACCGCGTTGAAAATCGATTAAATCGTTATTACTTGTCATTCTCATGCCGAAAACAGCCCTGACAGCTGGCAAGGATGTCTATCGCTTTATATACGCACTGGCGGACGCAACCGAGTACGCGCATAGGTGACGTTGCTATGTGTTTTGCATAAGCACGTCTGTACCAGTTTTTCTGGCACTTCAGTGTATATTAGGGGTTGGTGGTCCAGTTGAGAGTAAAGTTAGAGACATGATGAGTAAAAAGAGAGAATATGTCAAAGGTTATCGCAGGCGAAATTGTGTGCGTACAAAGGATTGGTGCTTCTATCTCGGAAATGGGAATAATCTTTCAGGCTGTTAAATCCCTTCCGTGGTTAAAGAATATCAACAGTGTTGCCCAGATGGCGAAACAACCATCCGGGGACAGATCTGTAAAGGCTGCGGAATGTGAATTGCAGCAGCGAACGGTAATTGCGTCGTCTGGTAAAAAGCAATCAGCGCAGCACAGTTTTGCCGTTGACAGCACAATAAAATAAAAGTCAGGCAGAAACAAATTCCGCGCGACTATGCATTGCACGGACTCCTTGTAGCCCGACGTGGGAAGACTATACGTCAGGTTACAAGAACAGGCGATCTATATGCTTCCTTCTCCAAACAACGGTTCATCTACCTAAACGACTCTCCTGGTGCCAAACGCATGCGGCTTGGAAGACAGGAGATTGGAAGCAAGTGTGCTTGTACAATGAATCACGTTGTGTACTCCATTCTGCCAATGGTCGAGTCTGTATTTGGTGTTAGCAGCAAGAGGCTATGGATACCCCATGCACAATATTCATCATCCAGACTGAGGGGGGGGCGATGTACTGTATGTGGCATGTTAAATGGCATGCACTGAAAATCCTGGTGAGTGTGGACGCCTGACGCTACCAGGGACTGTTTGCTTACTATGTACTCCCTACATTACTGCACTTACGCCAAATGGGGATGGGTCCTAAGGCGATGACGCTCCAGGTCATCGGGCCAGCCTGGTGTAGGAGTGGTTAGACAAACTCAGTACTTAATACATACACTTTACGTGGACTAGGAATATCAAACAAAGGCCATCACTCTTTCCACGTTAATAAGTGTCACGGAAAAATTCTCATTCACCGCCACCGGGAATCAAAACCTCGGTCTTCATGTTACGCGCCGGATGTGCTTCCACTGCACCACAGTGGCCTCGAATTCCTCCAGACTCACACACACTAACTGCCAAGTCAATTTGGCAGGTTGCTTCTTGGAGCCCCGCACAATGCTGGGGATTCACCAAAGATGGTAAGCAGCAACTGAACGAATAATTAGAAGGCGCATGTACTCATTTATAAGCGTGGAAACACTTATGACTCACTTATAAACGTGGAAAGAGCGATGGCCTCTGTTTGATGTTCCTAGTACGCGTCAAGTGTCTGTATTAATTATTCATTCGCCTTCTAATTATTTGTTCAGTTGCTGCTTACCATCTTTGGTGAATCCCCAGCATTGTGCGGGGCTCCAAGAAGCAACCTGTCGAATTGGCTTGATAGTTAATGTGTGTGAGTCTGGAGGAATTCGAGGCCGCTGTGGTGTAGTGGAAGCTTATCATGCGCGTAACTGGAAGACCCTGGGTTCTATTCCCGGTGGCGATCAATGAGAATTTTTCCATGACTCATTTATAAACGTAGAAAGAGCTTTGTCCTCTGTTTGATGAAACACAGTACTGTGCTCAATCCAACTGAACATCTGTGGAACGTTATAGAATGCCAGATGAGGCAGTTGGATACACCATCCCGCTCCATACCGGAACTGTGGACAACAATACAAAGAGTTTGTTCCATATCGCGACATAACTGTACAGACACGTTCTGCAATCGACAACACGCCAGTAGGGGGCCCACGAAGTATTATGTTGGTGGTGGTAATTCAGTGAACACTCAGTGTATATTTGCATCTTCTAGCACAGAAATTGTGTATTTGAAAGAAAGGGTAACATACGAAATTTCTTTGTTATATTACTTGTTACTTGTACTTGTACCAATGGGGGGGGGGGGTACTAAATTGACCCAGCACCGCGACCTAAGTTCTATTGTGCATCCCCAGCCCTAATCTCGAACGAGACCAGATGCACGAGCAAAAGCAAGAATGCTCTTGACTGGTACTAAAGAGAGATCACTTGGTCTCAAGTTGTGAGTACCAAAGTGTTCAAGCCTGAGTGCTGCAAAAAAGTCACAGTCACAAAGAAAATGCAAGGAAGTCTCGTCTTCCAGATGGCATCCTCTACAAAGTGGATCCTCTTTCACCCCAATCAAATTAAAGTGCCCGTTAAGACGACAATGTCCTGTAAGTAGACCAACAATCAGTTCAATATCCTTTTTTGGCAGTTTAAGGAGTTCCTTAGCCCTATGAGGCAAGGGTCCTTGATTAAGTTCCTTTGCCTGCCTTTGACCCCTGGTAGCATGCCAAAGGTCAAGCTGCTTAGTCCTCAGCAGCCTTTTAGTTAGTCCTCTGGCCACACCAGAGGCGAGCCCTAATGCAGGCTCTGGACCATAAAGCCTGCTCTGCCCCCTCTTTAGCAAGAAGGTCAGCTTTCTCATTACCTTCAATACCCCAATGTCCTGGAACCTAGAACAGTTGCACTTTGTTCCGGTTTGCCAGTTCAGTTAGGGTCTGGAGGCAGTTCCAAACAATTTTGGATTAAATGCGGCACTGACAAAGTGCCAGTAAAGCCGCCTGGCTGTCTGAACAAATCTGGATACGCACATTGTGATACCTTTTGATCAGACATTCTGAGGCGCATGCTAGAATAGCATACACCTCAGCTTTGTTATATTAAGCCTTGGTCTGCAGAAAAAGGATTTTTCGTGCCTATCATTCAGAAGTACAGATATTAAATCATTTAATAGTTTTCACTGTACACCATGTAAACTTTCAGCTCAGAAAAAATTTCATCGTCCTGGAGCGGGATTCGAATCAGCACCTCCCGATTTCCGGTCGTATAAAGCATGTAAGTTTAGGATTTCGTCTTTGTATCTCCGACCTGTTTAAACCAGAATAGACATGGAGCTGCGTGCGCCCGTCGGATATAATTCCACCCCTAGCAACACACAACCTCCTTTGTAACGATGCATTTCTAGGATGTTTGGGAGAGGGGGGGGGGTAACGGGTTCCAGGTTCTATCTCGATAAGGACACGACGGCTGTCACTTTCGAGACTGAACTTGGATTCATCGGAGAAAAGGACATTGGCCCATTTTTTTCGTCGCAGTCTCGATGTTGTCTGCAGCACAGTATCCTGGAATTTCTTGCCGACGTAGTGTGTGGAACACAAACTTCGGATCGTCTGGCGTATAGCCGTTCTTCGTTGAGCCGTCTGTAAACTGTCTGCCTTGGGGCCACTGGATATTCCCAAACACAGATAAGTGTTCCTCCAGCCATGCCTAGGTGGTTGCCGCCCTGTGGGGCGGCATATTGTCGTCCTGGAACAGACCATCGGCAGCAGAATTATGCGCGAAGCCCATGAAAGAGGATAGGTGATCAGCCTGTAAACGCTGGTGGCTTGCAGCGGTCAAGAACCTCTCCAGACCCACTAAGGCACTTAAGGTCTCCCATAAGAAGGCTATCCAAAGTTTCAACAGAGACGACCCAGAATGACGGGGATATGGCCTCATGCTGTCGACGTCCTAACCGCGCCCACCCATCAGCTCCAGTACAGCTGAAAACGGGATTCATCTGACCACACGACGTGGCGCCTCTCTACAGAGGTCAGGTTTTGGTGTTCCCAGCACCAAACGAGGCGTAATGTCCAATGACGAGTAGTCAACAGTGCCACACGAGTAAAGCGTTGGCTCCCGTAGCTCAGGGTACGAAGCGTGCGCCTTGCCGTTCGCTCGCGGACGCTGCTTGTGCTTCCGAAATTCAGCCTGGATGTGACAAGCGCCGCTGTTGCCAAGTTGTTGGTCTGTACGAGCCTGGATAGTCTACGTAGACTGCGGTCATCAATGGCGTGTGGTACGCCACCGCTTGCTCTCTGCGTGCTGGTACGTCCGTCGGTGGTATACTCGCGGCACACCCTTGATGCCCTCGGGAACTCGACGGTTGTTAGCAATTGCGCGATAAAATGACCTATCTGTTTTGGGCCGACAATGCGTCCACGATCAAAGGTGCTCAGATTACCACGTTTACCTACGTTCGTCGATTGTGATACACTGTTGGGAAGCCCTGCGGGCTGCCCGTTTATTTCCTGCGTATGGTTTGGGTCTGTTGTACTCTGTGCGGGGGATGTCCATGTCAACTGCCCATCACCTCTGTCTCTGATGTTTTGTGTACACGAGTATACACTGAGTGGCCACTTTATTATAACCACCTGACAGTTTTAAGCAAATGAGCTATGGCTGCACACTGTTGCTGCCAGAGGGCGAGGCTAGTATAACAAGTTAGTAAAATCATGCAATGCATTGATTATGATACGCTTTCCAACATACCAGAAATTATTACTCAAGTTATGAGGATAATGGCTGTGGAATAAATCTCGCTCCTGTGTCCTGCCCTTTGACCCCATTTCGATGATATTCAACAGAACCGGTTCAGTGCACCTCAAGAATAACATACTAAAGTTTTGTCGCAATAGAAGCAGTTTTACGCAGGTTATGAGAATAATGGCTGTGGAATAAATCTTGCTTTTGTGCAATGACCTTTGACCCCATTTCGTTGATTTTCAACAGAACTGGTTCACTATACCTCCGGAACAACATGTGTGACGTACCTGCCAGCAGGACGCACACGACATAAAGGCAGATAGAAATCAGAACAAATGTCTGCGTAGCTCAGTTGGTAGAGCGACTTCTTCCGGAATAAGCGGCCTCGGGTTCGAATCCCGGCGTAGACCGAAAATGACGGAGAAATTTACTTCGTTATACATGATAACGTTTTGTCGCAATCGAAACACTTTTAGGTAAGTTATGATGCACAAGGGCAATGGAATGGATCCCACTCCAGTGTCCTGACCTTTGACCCCATTTCGCCCATTTTCAATAGGGTTCGTCTCCAGTGTCTCCCTACCACATACTAAAATTTCATCGAAATCGAACCATTTTTTGCGCAAGTTATGACGCATAAGGGCAATGGAACAAATCCCGCTCTTATGTCCTGCCTGACCTTTGACCCCATTTCTCCCATTTTCAATAGGGTTCGTACCCAGGTGGTTCCCTGCCACATACTAAAATTTCATCGAAATCGAACCATATTTACGCATGTTATAACGCATAAAGGCAATGAAATGGATCCTGCTTTTATGTCCTGACCTTTGACCCCATTCCGCCCATTTTCAATAGGTTTCGTTCCCAGGTAGTTCCTTACCACATACCACAATTTCATCGAAATCGAACCATTTTTACGCAAGTTATGACGCATGCGGGCAATGGAATAAATTCCGCTCCTATGCCCTGCCTGACCTTTGACTCCAATTTGCCAATTTTCAATAGGGTTCGTGCCCAGGTAGTTCCCTACCACATACTAAAATTTCATCGAAATCGAACCATATTTACGCATGTTATGACGCATGAAGGCAATGAAATGGATCCCGCTTTTATGTCCTGACCTTTGACCCCATTCCGCCCATTTTCAACAGGGTTCGTTCACCGTTGGTTCCTTGCCACATACTTAAATTTCATTGAAATCGAACCATTTTTACGCAAGTTATGATGCATAAAGGCAATGGAATGGATCCCGCTCCTATGTCCTGACCTTTGACCCCATTTCATTTATTTTCAATAGGGTTCGTTCCCAGGTGGTCGCCTACCACATACTAAAATTTCATTAAAATCGAACCAGATTTACGTGAGTTATCGTGCCGACAGACGGACGGACGGACGGACAGACGGACGGAAAAAGCTGGAGCATATACGCTTCTTTAACCTACGGTTGGAAAGCTTAGTGCTTGCGACAGTAGTAGAAGTGATTTTTGGGTGACGAGATGGGTAAAAAATGGGATTTGACGGACTTTCAACGTGTGATGATTGTAGAAGCTCGGAGCCATGGAGCGAATATCACCGAAACCGCCGCATTCGTGAAATGTTCCAGAGCAGCTTTGTTAAACTGTTTAAATGCTGGACTGTCAGCCACAAAACTGGGTCTCTACGTGCAACGTGTGGTCGTCATCGACTTGTGACTGCTCGGACGGAACGGAGAGTGTCCAGACTGGTAACAGACAACAGAAGGGCAACAGTGCAGCAAATTACAGACCATCTTAATCAAGGATCCTCTAAAATGATCTCTGCGCGCGCTGTTCGCCGTACACTGCATCGCATGGGTTATGGCAGCCGAAGGTTTGTTCGAACACCTTTGCTGTCTGCAGTTAACAAGAAAAAACGTCTCCATTTCGCACAGGAGCAAAAGGATTGGGCAGTCGATAATTGGAAACAAATTATGTAGTCCGATGAATCACGTTTTCAGTTGCACCATGCCGATGGCCGAGTGCGAATTTGGCGGAAACAGCACGAAAGCATGGACCCCAAATGCATTGCTACAATCCTTCAAGCTGGTGAAGGCAACGTTATGGTTTGGGGAATGTTTTCCTGGCATGTTTTCGGTCTTTTAATTCGTGTTGATCAACGTCTGACTGGCACATCATATCTAAACATCGTTGCGGACCAAGTGCATCCTGTCATGTGGAAGGTTTATCCCAATGGCGATGGCTACTTTCAACAAGATAATGCGTCCTGCCATAGTGCTCGTATTGTACAGAATTGGTTTGAGGAACATGCCGGTGAGTTTACTTTGCTTAGGTGGCCTCCACAATCTCCAGATCTGAACCCCATTGAGAATTTGTGGGATGAAGTTGAACGAGCCATCAGACAGCTGGATCCACAACCCTGCAATCTCACACCCCTGGAAAGTGCTATTCATAAAGCATGGTCTCAGATTCCACAAACCACCTATCAACATCATGCGGAGTCCATGCCCCGAAGAATCGTCGCGGTATTAAAGGGAAAAAGTGGCCCAACGAAGTACTGAGCTGGTGATCATAATAAAATGGCCACTCAGTGTATATCAAATTCTTCAGTCTGCAGACTGTCCAAACAAAAAAGTGTAAGAAAAAAGTAGTGGTACATTAAAATTATGGTTCTAAGGACGTTACCGTGAATTCTGTAAGTAAATGCATAAAAGAGGTAACTGGGAAAGATATACAAAAATGCTTTGTTCTAGTGAATAAAAATCATATCTTTAGTCGTGAATGATGAAGTATTCAGTGGAAATGACCTCCTTAGTGTTACTGAAAGCTAAATTACTGTATTTCGGAGCGTGACGCGTTCGAACCTTAAAAGCACTGGGTGAAAATGGGCGAGAAATAGGTTACTGAAAGTAGTAGCCGATATCCTATAAAACTGTAAACAGAAAAAAAAACGGGTAGAAATTCCGGGTAAATATAAATAAATAAATAAAAAAGTACATAAATAAATAAATATATAAGTACATAAATAAATAAATAAATAAGTACATAAATAAGTACATAAATAAATAAATAAGTACATAAATAAGTACATTAATAAATAAATAAATAAATAAATAGAAATACATTACAAGCAAAGTGAAAAGTCTGTGACACATATAAAAGAATAGCAGGGAACAGTAGCTTGCCGGAGGGCTTCATTCAAGCATGGAATGACTGAAATTGACGATGATGACAAAAAGTAGTTATTTTGCAGTAGTGCCTCGATTGTGTCATTCGGTGATTTCTATCGTAATACAGACGATCAAAAGGCAGGTAAAGCGAGAAAAAGGAAAGCACACAAAGTCACTGATTAAAACCACCATCTACTCAGTTAAGACTGCCTGATTTA
Source organism: Macrothele yani (assembly GCA_039090855.1). Taxonomy (NCBI): domain Eukaryota; kingdom Metazoa; phylum Arthropoda; class Arachnida; order Araneae; family Macrothelidae; genus Macrothele; species Macrothele yani. Next base: position 11,262,183 of record CM077017.1, read on the forward strand.
AGTGTACAAAGACGAGCACTATACAAGCAATAATAGTGCTCAAGTTTAACTCATTAAGAGAACACATAAAGAAGCTTAAACTCCACATTTTCAGAAATAGTTTTGCGGTTCTCTCGCAAGTCTTACTTTTAAAGGAATCGCGCTTCGTAACATCTGCAGCTGTGTGGTCAAGTCGTTAAATACCTCAGAAATGAAACGATCTGTCGATAACTCTGACATTCTTCGGATACCAACATCCAATAAAATTCCGGGGTGCTCCGTTCCGCCTCGGGATTCCTTTATCTTCGAGTTCCGGTCGAATGCAGTCGCCTAACAAAGCTGAAAAAAAATCTAATTTCCTGCTTTAACGGAATGTGCCTCTTATTGACTCCTTGCTTCTCGCGCATCTAGCCTCCTGTAGTGTAAGTCGCTTGAATTTATTCATTAGCTGGATGAAAGAGTTCTAATGGGAACAAGAACTAATTAAATTTTGTTCTGTATTACTCACTGTAGCCTACAGAGTTCTGACCACAGAACTAAACTCAGGAAGTTCTGTTTTGAAGTTACCGGCTTCTCAGTCCTTCATTTTGTGGAAGAAATGTCAAGCTACTGGAAAACTCAGTAATAATGTCAGTGCGGTAAGAGAAACTGTATCAGATTCCTGTCCATATCAAATTCAATTTATTAAGCAAGTGCACTCAGAAAATAAGAGTGAGGATTCCCGAAAAATCCCCTATTTAATGTTCATTCCTTTCTAGAGGTGTCATTATAAGATATTATAGAATAATTCCCTAACATATTAAGACTGGAATTCCATGGCTTCACACGAATTAATACAGATCTGTAGTTGTACTGCAGTTCAAGTGGCACCAGTGCCACAGTCAACAACGCAGATCTTAAGAGGTGTTCCTTGTATTTCAAAACGTAGAACTACTTGCAGCAGACAGCTATTATTCAAATTTAAGATCATCAATAAAATTGTCTTTCATTTTGCGCAAACAGTAGCTGGAAGATAACCGTAACTTGCATTATTCTGTGTTTTATTATTTTCGTGTTTGATGGTTAAACGTCCACCTTGAGCAACTGAATGGGCTGCAGGTAATCTCTCGCCCCGTAGTTTAGGGCTGCTGGTTCTGGGGAGCAGCCAGTGCTGGAAAGTGCACTGCCCATGTCTAATCCAGGAATGGAGTCTGGACCCACTAGGACGAACGGTCAGAAGTCAGAAATTAGATCACTGCATCTCCCAGGTGGCCCATTTTGTACTGTCTCTAGAAAAATAAAAGTGGCACAGGAGAATGACGATAAAATAGTAACACATCTCCGTTTTACCACAGCACTTTCAACGTTTTTATGAGAATGGCGTTTCGGTCCATGGCTAATAATTAGTTGAAGAACCTCTACCAGTACATGACATAAAAGACGAACGGTCAGAAGTCAGAAATTAGATCACTGCATCTCCCAGGTGGCCCATTTTGTACTGTCTCTAGAAAAATAAAAGTGGCACAGGAGAATGACGATAAAATAGTAACACATCTCCGTTTTATCACAGCACTTTCAACGTTTTTATGGGAATGGCGTTTCGTTCCATGGCTAATAATTAGTTGAAGAACCTCTACCAGTACATGACATAAAAGACGAACGGTCAGAAGTCAGAAATTAGATCACTGCATCTCCCAGGTGGCCCATTTTGTACTGTCTCTAGAAAAATAAAAGTGGCACAGGAGAATGACGATAAAATAGTAACACATCTCCGTTTTATCACAGCACTTTCAGCGTTTTTATGAGGATGGCGTTTCGTTCCATGGCTAATAATTAGTTGAAGAACCTTTACCAGTACATGACATAAGAGACGAACGGTCAGAAGTCAGAAATTAGAATACTGCATCTCCCAGGTGGCCCATTTTGTACTGTCTCTAGAAAAATAAAAGTGGCGCAGGACAATGACCATAAAATAGTAACACATCTCCGTTTTATCACAGCACTTTCAACGTTTTTATGAGAATGGCGTTTCGTTCCATGGCTAATAATTAGTTGAAGAACCTCTACCAGTACATGACATAAAAGACGAACGGTCAGAAGTCAGAAATTAGATTGCTGCATCTCCCAGGTGGCCCATTTTGTACTGTCTCTAGAAAAATAAAAGTGGCACAGGAGAATGACGATAAAATAGTAACACATCTCCGTTTTATCACAGCACTTTCAACGTTTTTATGAGAATGGCGTTTCGTTCCATGGCTAATAATTAGTTGAAGAACCTCTACCAGTACATGACATAAAAGATGACACTAAATTCTGTGGTGTAATGAGCACGTGTTTTAAGCCATTTCCAACACGAAAAAAAAAATTTCAAAGCAGATTTTTAGCAAAGGTCAAGAAACATCCGAACACGCCCACTAGCGGAAAAACTGTGCATTACTTAAAACGCACAATACTCGCCGCGTTCACCGTAGCACTACACAGCTGAAACGTTATAAAGAAAATCATATGCAATGGGCGTTGTTGAACGTAAAATATTATTTTTATGAAAGATTCAGTAGAATATTCAGTAATATAGAAAAACCACATTGGCAATTTTTATGCAATATTACCATTTACTGCACATGATGCGATATGAAATACAACAATATGCATATCTGTAGAACAAGAAAAAATGATTTTAGGAAAGGAGTAATTGACTTCCAGCAGGCTTTTTGGTCAACTCGGCTAAGACCCCTGCACACTTGTGTGGCACGAAATTGATGAAGGTATCGAGAAGGTTCTGAGGGTATCTTCGCCACTCCTCAATGAGAGCAGTCTCCAGTTCATGGAGAGTAAACGGAGGTGACATCCGAGCTGCAATGCGTCTTCCAAGAGAGTCGCAGGCATGCTTGGAAAAAAGTCAGGAGAGCATGCTGGCCGCTCCATATGCTTGATTTCCTACTCTTGAAGTATGTTGTCCACTAGCCAAAATATATGAGGTTCAGGCGTTATCGTCCATGAAAAGGAACGAATTACCGGCAGCATGGGACATGACAATAGGTCTGAGAATCTCGTCTCTATATCTCTGGGCCGAAAGACTGGTGTTTTGAAGGAAATAAAGGTCCGTACGTCCACCAGTACTTATGCCTGCCCAGATCACCAATCCATGTCCACCGTAATGTGATGTTCCCTGAGCACACGCTGGGTTATTTAGTGTGCCAGGTTTCCTCCAAATAAGAACTCGTCGATTTACAGACTCCAGACTGAATCTCGACTTGTCAGAGAAGAGAACGCGCATCCACTCGTCGTGTAACAAACCACGATGTTCCTCAGCCCAGTTTCTGAGGGCAGTACTAAGTCGTGTGGTTAAAGGGACACACGCCAATGGCCAACGTGCGTTAAGATTACTTTGGTGAAGGCGATTGCGGATAGTTTGAATTGACAACCTGCGTCCTTTGACACGAGAAACTCTCGCTGGAGCTGAGTGGCGATTTGCCACCTGTTCTGACGGGTTGTTAACAATATGTAACGGCTGTCACTTGCTGTAGTTGCTCATGGACGGCTTTAACCTTGACTTCTCCGAACGCTTCCTCTATCCTGGAATCGCCCACAGTTGGGAAATGACACTCCAACGGCTTCTGCTACCACCCGCTGTGCCTGACCTGTTTCCAGCCTGATCTACGTCGTTGATTCCTGTAATTCATGCTGCTGAGACATCGTTAGAACGGAAGACTTCAAGAAACGGAATGCAACGATAAACGCGGAAAAATAAGGGAGCTGCCGGAAGACTTTCATTTTTTTTTTCACAATCTGTGACTTAAGCATTCTGAATTTACATACTCTAATTTGTATAAGTATATGCATGATTCGGCTCTCTGCGTCGCACTCGAATTGTATTTTCTACGTTTCGGTAAGATATCACACGACTGGCTTGCATAATGTCGCCAAAGTCACATGCTCCTTTAATTATTTTGGGCAGTGTAAATTGTACCATTTCCATTTTTTCCCATTTGGAATTCTAGAATTAGTAATATGTCCATAAGTAAAAAGAGTAACTTAGGTTCACTAACGACAGAAACATGCGTTCCAAAGCATCACAAACTCTACCCACAGAGGAAGATATCGGAGGCAAAATTATTTTAAAGAGCATATAATTAGAAGACAGCATGACCCCCTCCCACACACACACCTGGTTGCGCAGTGGTCTAAGCGATTCCACCTGACTATTCGTCTAAAATGGGTCCTGGTTCGAATCGAGGGTGAGGCATGGGTGGTGTGTTTGTTTTACGTCACTGGGTATCTCCCTTTCCTGGAACTATCTGCCTTAAATTAGGGACGGGCAACCGATTCTGGCCCAATGGCTTGCTCACGGTGGTACTTAAACGCTCAAACAAACAACATCAACATAAAAAGAAACGGAAAAAAACCCATAATATATCTTACCACCCTAACGGGGAAGCTGCGCGCTATTCGAAGAGGAAAATGGGCACAAGATATTCTTCACACTGAAGGGTGTCCTGCTATCAAAAGATTTTCTCATGAGTTTTTAGAATCGGAGATATTATTTCAAATATAAATATATTCTGGCGCTGTAGAGAAGTCAGAATTATGAAAAAGTGGAAATCATGCAAAAAGTATTTATTTTTTGTATTGGAATTATCCATGCACAACTTCCAAAAGCAAGGATCGCAATTAAAGCTTGTTACATTATGACCCCTAGAGATAAAACTATATACATAATTAAACGGGGATGATTCTTCCAATGCCAATGGTTACCATAGCAAAATCCATGCAGGAAAAAAATTGTTTCAATAGGATTGTTAGAGGCGGGGGCACAGTTCTAAACGAAAATGCACCCTGACGCCTCCTGGTGTCAGAAATTTTCATTATGAAAAGTCCAAGAGTATTATCAAAATGTTCCACGGAGTAAATCGTATCGGACCTTAAAAAAGTTTTCAAACCGGACTTTTAGGAGCATAGATATCGAGAAAAACAAAATATACCTTAGCACCACCAGTTACTATATTGTGCATTATTTTGGGCAAGAAATACGCATACAGTGTTTTCTTGGTACACGGTATTTGCTGAAAGATATAATTTTTTTACTGGGGATTTTGCCACGCAGACACGGCTGTAAATATGTTACAAACAGAAATTTGTAATTACGCCGGCTAGTAGCAACAAAATTTTGCATTAAAATTTAGAAATAAAATTAAAAAAAATTATGCAAACTATTCTCCACCATAAACGCTGTCCGAACAGAGTAAAAGTTTCAACACAGTAGAGTTAGAAGCAGAGATATTGATAAAAACATGTGATAAAGATTTACGCCTCATATCGGAAGAACTGTATATTATTTTAAACAGGGAATGTGCGCAAAATGTTTCCTTCTTGAGCAATATATGGCCGGAAAAGATTTTTTCAATCGAGTTATATTCTGGAGACAGATTGAAGTTTGACAAAATCAGTTCTTACATTCTCTTTGCATATCTTTGTCACCATATTTGATTAAGACGCAAGTAATGAAATCCCATTAATCAGTCAGTCTCAATGGCTTCACAATGTTATAAAGCAGATACTGAAGTTAGGAAGATCATAGAATACTTTTACATTTATGCTCATTAAAATCTGAATTTAGCAGTAATGTTTTCGATATTTTGTGAAGTCTTAGAAATTAGGTTCAGAAATTAATTGTTTCATGAAAAAATAATGCTTAAGGTCCGAAGGAAACATTTCCCTCTCTTGAATGATTACAGCATTCATCTCTTTTGATAATTACAAGGAATGTCTAGACGAGGAAATGGAATCCTCTTTCAAGACAGGAAAGAACACGATGCCTTCCAATTTCTCTAAAATGAAATGCTGTTTATGACCAAAGTAATCGAAACAAATGGACACATTTTCGTCTGAAGTGTATCTAAAGATCTTAAGTAAAAGGAATTAATTCTGGTTTGAATCGGAAAAGTGACATTATTCTGTCTGTTTAAAAGGATTTATTAGAGAAATAAAATATTTTTGCGCAAAATGGGGAACTTCATTTGAGATACGCCGAATAAATTACCCTCACATCTTCTCATAAATGACTTTATGTCACACAAAACATCGTCATGGAAGTGAGAAATTTCTCTGAGACTTGGTAGTTTAGGAGAATCAGTTTACCATCTTGTTTCCAAAAACGCGTTTTGTTAAATCATTTGGAGTTAAAATGAAAAGTCCGTCTTAGTTGATTTGTATGTAAAATAAATATTTCGGTTCCACTTAATTAAATATGTGTTCTTTAATTTACTTCTGTCTAATTCCTCGTACAGAGTTGTCAAGAATTCATATAATTTTGTTATTTTAAACCAACAGTAAATTAAATTTCCTCGGCTTTGCTGTCTGTTAAACTTCAAACGATAACGTTCGCAATTGTTTTCAGAGGTAATACAGCGAGTATTATTTTATTTTGTGAAGAAATTACCAGCGAAAGTTATGCACCCATGTGTGTGTGTTTTCCCATCTTCCATTAAAATTTATTGAATAAAGTTACTTAATATAAATACGTTAAAAAGTATGGCCCAAACGCAATTATTCAACCTGATTACATGGAAAAGGATTTAGTGCTTCTTTAGAACAAAGACTAAAAAACGAATTAAAACATTTTTAAAGCGTTTAAATTTCCAATTCATTACGCAAAAGTTTTTTAAACGGAACTTAAGACTGGATAATTGCGAAATTTTAAACTTACTTACAATACTTTCTTTCGAACATATTACAAAAGCCGTTCCATAAAAACTGAGAGTAATTTTTTTCCAGTTGGCCACATCGCAAAGGGATAAAGTAACTACGCAGGCAATTAATTGAATTAAGAAAGTATATATAGCAACAGTTATTAGCCGTGACAGAGGACTCTGGTTTTGTTATTGCGCAGTTGTTTAAGGTACGTCTGCATTTCGCCATACAGTAATGGAGGTGAGAGATTCAGAGTTAAGAAGTGAAATGCGTTGTGCGATAAACTTTTGCTATCGTTTATGTAAAACGGCTCCAGAAACAGTTGATTTAATGAAAAAAGCTTACAAAGATAAATGTTTGTTTGGGTGAGTCACCGATTTTTAGATGGCATCATGATTTCAAAAAAGGGGGTTTGCCGGCAGAACTCGCTCCTAGGCCTGGTCGACCTGAAAGTGTTGTTACGGAGCGTATTGTTAACAACACTGTTTAAACAATCCTGCAAGAAGATCGACGAATGACGTGTGTAGACAGAGCGACGTCAACTAATATTTCAAAAACGTCGGCACTCCGAATTCTACGCGACAAATTACTGCTGCGTCGTGTGTATTTCAGATGGATACCTCATCAACTGACGAGAGAACAATTGTTAGCCAGAGTTCAGGTATGTCATGAGTGGAAACAAATGATTGCAAAGGATCCAAGCTTTCTAAACACAGTAATAACTGCCGATGAAACATGGGTCCGCTATTTCGAACCCCTCACGAAGCACGCAACGAGTGTCTGGAAACACATAGGGTCCGAAAAAGTCCACCAAACCAAATCAGCTGGGAAGGTGATGGTGATAATTTTCTTTGATCGTAAAGGCGTAATACACCAGCATGCCGTTCCTCCACAAATTACTGTCAATGCTGAGTATTGCATTTCAGTCTTGAAGCTTCTGCGACGACACATATCGATTAAGCGACCGGAACTGGTAGGCAAGTAGTCCCTACACGATGATAACGCCCGCCCACATGTGTCTGCTTGTGTTCAACAGTTTCTTACGAAATGCAGTATTGAAATCATGCCACAGCCTGCCTATAGTTCTTACCTCAACCCGTGCGATTTCTAGTTGTTTCCAACAATGAACGAGAAGTTCCGTGACGCAACATGCAGCACAGATGTTGACGTTATGCAAGCAGTACAGGGGTCGCTAAAGCAGCTTCCACAAAATATCTTCGCCATGCTTTGAAAAGTGGACTAAACGAAGGGACTGAGGGAAAATGCCTTGAGAAAGAATAACATATATTTTGCTGTACCGATAATTCTTCATTTTGTGGGATTTTACTCTCCGTTTTTATGGAAGGCTGTTGTATATAATAAAAAATAGAAAAAAATAATTTCTAAAATATACGAAGACTTGTATCCTTATGTAAAATCCAGACTTAGCAAATTTGAAAGGGATATGTTTCTTTCACATTCAAAAGATTGAAAATGATTTAAAATTTTTAAAATATGCATGTGTGACCTATTTCAAATAGCAAAATTGTTCTTTATTTTTCTGAAACATCTGGTATCCGGTTCCTCTAAGTTATTACGGAACTGATTCTTTAGCAAACTTTTCAACAACATAATTCCAAACCCTTAACTTCATATTAACTTATTAAATATTTTTGCTTTCGTAAAGAATAGACGACTTCTTGGTTTCAAAAACGATCTGAATAGCAGAGGCTGAATTTCAAATGTAATAGGCCAGATCCATAGTTCCTGGAAAATAAAAATAATTTATTACACGTAGTTGCCAGATTCGTGAACAGGGGTGTTAAAAATGACTGTCGGGGTTTTAAAAAATCGCCGCACGTACTACACTTGAGATAGGAACATAATATTTTGTAAATTGTGATAGTAAACTCACCAAGTTTTATTCTGTATTTTACAAATGCTCAAAATAAACGTCTTTTGTCACTCTGAATTCATCCACACGGAAGTCCATTTCTTCCTATACACCGAGTAGCATCTCAGTGTTTATGGTTTTGAATGGCCTTGGTGCTACGCAGCTTGAGCTCCTGGATAGCCGCGGGAAGAGGAGGAACAAAAACGTGATCCCTCACGTAGCCCTACATGTCATTAAGCCTGGGGAACAAGACGGCCAGGAAACGCCCTGACTTCCTGTTTGAAATGAGGTGAGGCTACATCTTGTTGCAGAATGAAGTGAGCACTGTCCTCCTGCAGCTCGGGCAATAGCCATAAGCTGAACATATCCAGATAAGTTACACACATTGCAGTCTTTTGCGTCTGACAAGGAGTGACGCCCACTCTTTTTTTCCCTTACACAGGTACCCTGTCTTCTTAACTTGGGCATACCACTTGCGAATGGAATTGTCGGAGAGTGGAACCTTCCCATAGTCTGTGCGGAAGTGCCGCTGGACAATGGAAACGGACTGACGTTGATGAAATTCGAGGAGAGAAACGGACTGACGTTGATGAACTCGCAAAGAAGCAAATAACTGGCTGGCGAGTCGTTATCCTGACCGTCAGATGACATCTTGCGGGTTTCTTTATCTACCAGTACGACTATAATTGTCGTATGTTAAATGCACAACCCACAGGGAAGTACTGAAACCCCGACTGTCATTTTGAATAGCCCTGTGTTAGCATGCACGAAAGAACCTGATGATTTAGAAAAATATTAGTCAAGTACATTTTCATAAGGAAATCTGCGAAAAAAGTTAGATCTGCATATGAACTTAAACGTAAAGGATAAAACAACCACAGACGTATAATATAGTTTAACATTTATGATATTATTTTTAAGCCATACGTACACTGCTGTACTTTTAGTACCCAGGAAACAGTTTAGTGGTAGTGAATTCGGTGCTACGCAAGATCTCGTCACTCACAGACCCAACAATAAACGCCATCGTGGGGCTATGATGAGACAACAACACGATTGTTAAATGAAAGTGTCCTTGATTGACCGAGTAAACTGATTTCCAACGCGGACTAATAATAGGATGGCATAAAAGCTTAGCTTCCTACATGCGATTTCAGCTGCATTCAAGATCCCTAAGTCAACAGTTGGGGATGCGATAAACGGTTAATGAGTAAACGATAGCGAACTGCGCCTCAAACTGCCAAGGAACGACAGGAAAAACCTCCTAATCTAACATAACGTGACGGAGAGATCGGTAAAAAAAGTACTAGCTTCTCAGAGCGCAAATCAACATTGTCTCAAATCTCGCAAACCCTATGTGAAACTATTGGGGCTGATGTCAGCAGCAGGACAGTGAGCACGACGCTGCGCTGAACGGCTTGGGTTGCCACTGTCGAGCTTCTGTCCACAATCCGCTCAACCCTTAGCCTGACCTCACATGCCAATTACCGTGGTGTAAGGAGCGTCGATCTTGGACAGTAAACCAATAAAAAACTGTGCATTGGACTTACGAGTCATGCTACACAGTCTAACAGTCTCATTGTCGTTCTTGGGTATGGCGGATGCCAGGAGAAAGGTACTTTGCGGACTGTATCGTCCTGACGGTGAAGTTTGCTGGAGGCAGCGTTATGGTATGGAGACGATTTTCGTGTGTTTAGCTTCGGCCCATTAGTTCTGTGGGATAAAGCAGTGAAGCCTGAACTCTACCTACGCGTCTTGGAGAATTAGTATGCACTATCAACGTCGTTACAGTTTTTTTCGGAAAGACCCATATCGATATAAGCAGGACAAGGCAAGATGTCATACTTTTTTTTTTTCTGATTGGAGGTTTAACGACCACCGTGAGCAACTCAATGGGCTATAAGCAGTCGCCCGCCCCTAATTTAGGGTCACTGGTTCCAGGGAAGGGAGAGAGCCAGTGCCGTAAGACAAACACAACATCCATGCCTCACCGGGATTCGAACCCGGACCCCTTACGGACGAATGATCAGAGGCCAACGCCTTAGACCAGTGCGCCACCGGGGCGGTAAATGTCATACTGCTCGCACTATCACAGATTGATTTGAGGATATGGGCGTTAAACAGTTACACTATCAGCTCAAAGTTCTAACTTTAACCCTGCCGAGGGTATCTGAGACGCATTGGATCTCTGTGGGTGTTTATAAGAACAGATTGCTCAAGAAACAAAGCTCAACTGGTCACTGCTTTGAAGGCCGAATGCAGGAATATATAAGTAAACATTTACTCCTCGTAGATTACAGAGGCTGTCAAAAGAGACAAAGTTTTCAGAACACAATATAAAATTTCATGTAAATAAAAATTATTTGTAGACATTCATGTTCTCGGATATTAATGGTAGGGCAGGCTATATCATTTATGAGATAATTCATATACACCCTTGTTCTCCAAGTATTTCTTTGAAGATTTGGAAGTTATTTTTATTTTGTTTTTCTTCCTGGTTTAAAGATCCTGAATATTGTCCAAGGGTACAGTTAATTTCTCGTGTCTACCTTAAGGTAATTTAAAACTCCTGGTTCCAGTGAAGGCATAGAGCCAGTGCCTTAGAAGAACCTGACTACCCACGTCTCATTCGAAACTAGAAGCTAGGCCTACTCGGAAGACTCCATTTTCTGTTGAGTGAACGATCATTGCCCAAAGGATTATGAAACCGAGGTACCTACAACCGCAGCAGCAAGTCCATATCGCAGGAAGAGAAAGAACAAAAACTCAATGATATCTGACCAGGTATTCTAACTCAGTCCCGACAACGAATAGAATCAGAAATTAATGCCGAAGACATTACCACCCCTATATTGTGCTGAACATATTCGTACATTAATAAAACGGCACGGCACAGAGCAAATGAAAAATAGATAATTTAGTAAACATTCTACATTTCGGAAATCTTCGTTTTAATGTTAAGACTTAGGACTCAACCTGTTTATTATGATGTTAAGGTTCAAACTGAGAAATCGAATGCCACATTGCAACTCATAAGCTGGTTGTATATGGTGTAGTGAAAGATACACTACATTGATGAAAGTCCCCGGAAACACCTTCAGAAGCAAATGAACAGATCCGCTGCGTTGTTAAGATGCGCAGTACAGCTGTAAACGGTATAAAAACAAGTCTGCAGCGGACCGCGATCATATCGCACTGTGAGGTTGAGTGAAAATATCGCGGCGAGAGAGAACTGACTTTGAAAAAGGAAAGATTGTTGGGTGTTATATTAGTGGGTTGTCCATAAGAGAAACCAAGAGGAGCTTTTTTGGATGTACGGAATAAGTAGAAGACACATGGCGTGCCTGAAGCAGCAAAACGTACCGGCAGATAAAGAAAATCAGTGATAGAGGACGTCGAAGCCTCAGGAGAGTCGTTACAGATAATCGACGGAGTACTGCACTGAATCCAGAAACACGATCCATCAGTCTGATGGCCGTGTGTGGGTACGGCGGCAGTGGAGAGAACACTATTTAGCACAGTGTACTGTTCCTACGGTCTAGTTTGGAGCTGGCAGTGTCCGCGTGTTGGGGTGTTTTTCGTGGTATGGTCTCGGCCCATTGGTTATCGTGGGCAAATATGTAAACCGGCACATCTATTCCGATATTCTGGACAATTATGCCCTACCAACTCTATGGCAATACTATGGAATCGAGCCTTGTTGGTACCAGCAGGATAATGCACTGAGTCATAAAGCAAGGTTTCAACATCGCTTTAATGAACCTCTGGGGCAGGTACACGAAAAACGGGAGAATACATAGCTGAAAACGGGCAATAACAAAGATACATATATACAAAGCACGTTACAATGATAAATACAAAGCACAAGAAGCAAGGCATAAGCCAGGAGGCGGAGCATCAACTGTCCAAAATACGAAATGCAAGAGTCGCGAGGCAGAAATAACAGAGTATCAGGTTGGGAATCCTGAAGTAACAGCGAAGGCCGCCGAAGGGGAGCTCGAGGCAGCATAGAGTTCAGAGGCATAGGCATCAGGAGGAAGGTCCATGGCGAGAACACCATAGTAAGCAGTTATGTCAATCTTCGCGACACGGGGGATAGAGATGAACATCAGAAGGCGTCAACATTACAGGCTGATGAGCATCATGCAACTCCGAAAAAGGGGCAATCTTCTTTGCAACGTTGACGTGAAGAACAACGACAGGGCCTCTTCGAAAATTAACCCCCAGAGGCGATAGAAGATTGCAGAACATGAGACGGAAGAGCAGACACAGCAGGCAAACAAGCAGAGATTGAACCACGGGGCTCGGACACAGCCCCATGAGAGCAGAGCGAAGAGGCAACTGAAGCACCGGGAGAGGCTGACGGGGAGAAAGCATCACACGTCTCAAGTAAGGTAGCAGTCTGAGGAGAGAAAGTGGGCAAATAAACAGCAGGAGGGATGACGGCCTCAACACCAGAGGCATCCGAGGAGTACTTCATAGAAGAGTGATCTGGTGAGGACGGCGGGGTGTCATCAATAGATATCTTCGAGGCCGAGATCCGTAGAGGAGCAGCAGCGGCAGGTTGAGAAGTTTGTGTAGAAGAGGAGAACTCTTGGCGAGAAATGGCAGCAGCCAGGGCGTAGGGCACCACGGACGGCGGCGGAAAAAGTCCACTAGAGGCAGGCAAGGTTGAACCAGACCAAGGCACTGACTGAAGGATCGAAGGCATAGAAGACACCACAGATGTAGCAGAAGGCGTTGGCTCCGTGAAGCAGGCACAGCAGAGGAACTGGTGGTGGAGAGCGGGCACTGCGAGCGATGATGGCCATGAGCTTTGCACGAAAAACAGTGTTAAGCGGTGAACATATTTATGACAATCTTGCGATGACCTAACAACACCCGGAAATCAGTAGCGCAAGTAGTACTGCAGTTCACATAAACTAAAAAAGACGAGAGCTTGTCGTCGAAAACTCAAATACAGAATATCATCTTGATCGGTTGGTGCGTAGGGGAGTGTGCGGACACGGCCAACAACGCGACCACACCGGGAAAGAAAGCCAAGCAGCAAATCATCAGACACTTCCGGAGGTACCGGAAACATGATTAAGAGCACTGGGCAGTGAGCTAAAGGCACCTGAACCAAACTTCGGTCCCCAAGAAAAATACCGGTACAAAGAACCTCTGCAACATGAGCAGGAGAAAAGAAATAAACCAGCACGGACTTAGGCTTTCGTGCAATGTGCGTAATCATAGCGGGAGGAAGAAAGAATGAGGCGGACATGTAGGCACCTAACGTAGTATCAGGCAGCGCGTCAAACTTGACGCCAAGGCTAAGCGCATGAAGCATAGACTTACCAAACCTCGAAAACTCAGAGACAGTTGCTCTGAGCGAATCACCATGTCGAGCGATGAAGGAGTCCATAGATGTTGGGAGAAGAGCTTGGAACGGACAACACATGGCAGGGGAAGGTGACTCACCAGGATCACCAGGAGAGACAGCAGCACAAGTCATGAGCACGAACCACTGAAAGAAGGCGAGGCGGCAGGCAGTTCAGAAGGGAAGCAGAACGATAATCCGCTAAAGATAGGCGGAGCACAAGAGGTACGCATTAACGCGGAAGACATGCAACACCACACGGGCAGATGGCAATCCACTGGGGAAGGCAGCAGCAGGAGTACTAGGAGGCAATCGGCACACCGGGGAAAGCAGCAGCAGGAGTACTAGGAGGGTAATCGGCACACCGGGGAAGGCAGCGCTGAGAACCACTAGGGATATTTTTTTTATTGGAGGTTTAACGACCACCGTGAGCAATTCAATTGGCTATAAGCAGTCGCCCGTCCCTAATTTAGGGTCACTGGTTCCAGGGAAGGGAGAGAGCCAGTGCCGTAAGACAAACACAACATCCATGCCTCACCGGGATTCGAACCCGGACCCCTTACTGACGAATGATCAGAGGCCAACGCCTTAGACCAGTGCGCCAACGGGGCGGCCTAGGGATATTGGAGCACCCACACGGGAGACAAACGCAGACACAATCAGCAGAAAGGCTACTACGAGCAGCAGGCAGGTTCAGAGCAAACAGTCAATGCGGGTCACGATTTTTTTTTTGAATTGAAGGTTTAACGACCACCGTGAGCAACTCAATGGGCTATAAGCAGTCGCCCGTCCCTAATTTAGGGTCACTGGTTCCAGGGAAGGGAGAGAGCCAGTGCCGTAAGACAAACAACATCCATGCCTCACCGGGATTCGAACCCGGACCCCTTTCGGACGAATGATCAGAGGCCATCGCTTAGACCACTGCGCCACCGGGGCGGCGCGGGTCACGATGGGCAGATTGTAAACAGATTCAACGAGATAAATTATGCAGGAATATCCGTAAAATATGCACTCACCAACTCAGAAAATTGGATAGGAAGACAGTGCAAACATTCGTGCACGAGAGAATCACAAATTAACTGGGCTATGGGCGCTAGAAACAGGCTAACAGAGCACAAAATACAGAGCTCAAAAGGGCGTGGCCAGCACAGAGACCTGACCTTAATCTCATAGAGCACCTATGGGATGAATTAGAGCGCCGCATAAGAAGTTTGGAACCACGGCCTACTACTAAGCAACAGTTAGCGGCAGCATTATGTACTGAATGGAAACGCATGGCTATCGTTGCATTCCAAAAGCTTGTCGAAAACATGTATCGAAGGGTCAGTGCATGCATTAAGGACAAAGGTGGACCGACACCGTACTAATGTATGTCAATAAATGTTATGTTGTGTTTCTCTTCTAGGTGGCCGGTGACTTTTGCCAATATAGTGTATACAGCGAAGGGAACCTGATGCTGCTATCAGTTTTCTGCGAGATAGGTCTTAGTTTCGACGCTAACACTAAATCGTGAAGTAACTACCAGAATTTCGGAACTTTCTGAGTACTTTTGGTCAAAGGCTGATGAATGTGTTTGCTGTAATCAAAAACCATATTTATCTGATGATATATAGTTGGAAACGCAACGAACATTATCTTGCTTCATATTTTGTCACATCTAAAGAAATAGATGAATGCGATCATGGGTCATCCAGAATTTTCTTGCAGAGCAGTTCACATCGGGTGGTTATGAAATAAGTATCCCTGTTCGCGAGTCTGTAGAAAAGCGAAGAATGATTATATTGCGATCACGCTTAGTAGGTGGCTTACTGAAGATATGGAAAAGCTATTTACATGGAAAGATTGTTCAAAAACACACCGCTAAGGGAACAGTGGCACTTCAGAACAAAAGAACAGATATGTGTGTGAATATACTGGTTTTTTACAGCACAAGGACATTTCAGTACAAAACATGCTCCATATGCTGACAATCACAAGAAATTACCTGTTTTGCACAGCAGGAGAATCACTACTAAAATTCAGATAAAGGAAAAGAAAATGTTTGATCACTACCGTCTTCATGAAATGGTCATATGAAGGTGAAAGAATTGCTCATCCGCACATTCGGAAATCCATGGCTAACTTCTGGAGGCTGTTCGTAGTCCTGGCCAGCCCGTTCATCAGTACTTACTCCTTGGGATTTATGGCATTGGGAATACCTGAAAGACAGGGTTTATCGAAACAGCAAACGGTCGCCTTCAGATTTGAAAACGAGTATCAGACCTGAAGTGGACAGCATAGACGGCGACATGCTATGAACATCCGTGCCAGATGCCTTTCAAAGTTTGCAGAATGTCATCTCGTGTGATGGCGAGCACATTCAACAATTTTTTTGCTTAAACGTTTGGCCTGTCAATTAACAGGAAATTCGTGCACATGTATATTATTTTCATGCGCCTGCAGCTCCATTGTTCACCTAGCGGTGCAATTTTTAAAAATATTTCCAACTAAATGGTTTTACCATGCCCTGAATAAGGTGTAACGTACCAGGAGAGGAGATGTGACGTACCTGCCAGCAGGACGCACACGACATAAAGGCAGATAGGAATCAGAATACATGTCCGCGTAGCTTAATTGGTAGAGCAACTTATTCCGGAATGAGTGGACCCGGGTTCGAACCCCGGCGCGGATAAAAATGACGGAGAAATACTACTTCGTTATAATGGCGCCCGAACTATCCGGATGACCCGACAGTTCAAAATCTCGCATTGGTGTGATGTTATTTCCACACCGCGAGATAGGAAAAATAAGAGAATCCTTTCTCCAGCACTTCGATAAAAAAAAACAAATAAGGGGGAGATGATGTAACGTACCAGGAGAGGAGATGTGACGTACCTGCCAGCAGGACGCACACGACATAAAGGCAGATCAGAATACATGTCCGCGTAGCTTAATTGGTAGAGCAACTTATTCCGGAATGAGTGGACCCGGGTTCGAACCCCGGCGCGGATAAAAATGACGGAGAAATTCACTTCGTTATAAAGGTACCTACCAAGTATCGTCCCGATATCTTCATTTACTGCTTTCCTGGAGACCCGAGATTAGTGTTACTTATTTTATAACCAGCTGATACTTGATGATTACCATGAAATGTTTACGAAGTTTGTTATAATTCTTTTACTTGTATTGCACTATATTCTGATCGCAACGATTCTGTTATAGTGACCAATCTACACCGTGCAACTTTGGTACCGACGGCGTTTATTTTAATGTACTGCGCGCGTTAAATATTTTCTGATTATGTAAATGTGATTGAAACAAAAAACTTGAGAACCAGAAATGAACTTGCCTAAGCGCTTCGCGAATTCCTTCCTTTAAGCCGTCGAGCTGTGCAGAAGAGTTCTCTTTCTCATTATCGCAGTTCTTCTGCTCACAAACAACCGAACATGATGGAGAAGCATTGTCAGAATCATTGAATGTTGGAGATACGTGACCGCGAAAGGTTACTGCCGGTTGAACAACCGATCGTCTTTGAAAG
Organism: Macrothele yani; assembly: GCA_039090855.1. Lineage (NCBI taxonomy): Eukaryota > Metazoa > Arthropoda > Arachnida > Araneae > Macrothelidae > Macrothele > Macrothele yani. Next base: position 11,279,580 of record CM077017.1, read on the forward strand.
GGAATGCGACCGGTATTCTTCCCACCCAAACGGTGGTGGTGTTTTTTGGGCGAACGCAACTCCCGCCTTTTTACTTATTGCCTTTCTCCTATTTCCAATACTCCTACTCCGTCTTCATGGCTCAATAACAATATACATCTTAGTTTAAATCAGCAATCTGTTTCGCTGTTTCACACAAAACATGTCGTGTTATGTCAGTTCCTCTTTACGGAAGAAAAGCAATGGATATTTGAAAAAAAAAAGGGAATTTTCCCAACACACATAATTTCACTAAAATTTGAAACAATAGGCCAAAATGTATCACAATTCGGTACTCGTATTTTAATTGGTTTTGTCGAAAATATAGCGCATTCTTTACGAAATTAAACTTTTTGAGCAAATTTGTAGCTTAAGATCGTCCCACCTAAAATCTCTGCCTTATGTTTCCAATGGTAAAACTTTCCTACATATTTTCTTCGCGAATAACATATCCCAAAGGATGAAAATTTGCACATCGGTAAAACTAATTTTAAGTTATAGCATGGGATATTTATACTTGCTAAAACATAACCATAATTAATCAATCTAACATGATTATGTCTACTGACGTCATAAATGTACAGGTCGCGCCATCTATTAACAGTCTGAACATTACTCAAAGAAAAGTAATTGATTTTTAATATAATTATGGTTATGGTTTAGCAAGTATTAAGTATCCTATGCTATAACTTAAAGTTGTTTGATCGATGTGCAAATTTTCATCCTGGGGAATACATTAATTGCGAAGAAAATATGTAAAGAAGTTTTACCATTGGAAACATAAGGCAGAGATTTTAGGTGGAACCACCTTAAGTGAAAAGATGAAAGTTCTCGACTTAATAAGGAAAAAAATGATATGCTGAGGTTGCTAGGATTTACGGTAAGAACGAATCTTCTGTCCGTGAAAATTTGTAGAGGAAAAGGAGATTCGTGCTGGCTTCACATTCAGAAAACTTTTGTTACAGTATATTGTTATAATTGTTCTATTTTATTATTAGTTATTGTTGTTTATCACGTATAGTGTCTAATTTATAAATGAAGCTTTATCATAGGTGTAGTACTATACCCAGGTAGCAGAGCCTTGGAATTTAACGTAGGCTTAACACTGAAACACCATCTTCTATTCCTAAACGAAGGTGGCTCAGCGTTGGGCCTACGTTAAAGTGAAAGACTGTGCTACCTGGGTATAATTGGTTCGGCACTATCCTCGGTTTCAGGCACCCACTGGGGGTTTTGGAACCTATTCCCCGCGCATAAGGGAGGACTGCCGTGTACCGGATGGTTATAAAACACATGTGTCTATTCTCGGATCTCTAGAAAAGCGACAGATGGAGATATCGCGACGAAACTTGGTAGACACCTTACTCAGAGTATGGGACAACGATTTAGCCGGGAAAATATTTCAAAATTGTGCTTCTAAGGAAACACTGACTCTGCAGACGGAAGACAAGAAAAGACATGTGCGTGAATTTACTCCTTATTGACAGCACAAGCGCTTCAGGACAAAATCCGCTCAACAGGCTTTCCTATCACAAGAGGTGACAATCCCGCAAACGAAGAGCGGCATGTGACACGGCTGCTCGCAGCATGTCGTGGTGGATGTTGGTCACTTCACTTCTGTTATTTGTCTTCAGATCTGCGAGATAGCGTGTCCCATCTCGATAAACATTGTATTTCAGGTATCCACAAAGCCAGAAATCACGAGCAACAAGCTCAGGGGCGCGAGCTTGCCAGAACTGCGGAAACCTTCGAGAAATTATACGCTCGTTGCCAAATGTTCGATTGAGTATTTCTTCTAGCACCGTGATGTCAGAGTGAGTTCCCGCTTTTCCCGTCGGCCATGGCAACTGCAATTTCATCCACCATATTTTATTAAACTGGCGGAATCCTCTTCCCGACGATATATCTAAATCTCCAGTGTCTACGAACTTTCGTATTATCCACCTCAGCGACGTGAGTATAAGAGATCCTCTTGGTAATCTTTGAATTTGTCGATATTGGCGTAGTGCTCTATTGGCATTACTCTGATTTTTGTAATAAAATTTTACCACTAATCCACGTTCCTTCTTTGCAATCGCCATAATGATATCGGCAGCCTGATCATTGCTGTTTTATCCTGCCCGATACAGCATGCCAAATTTGAATGTGTGCATTTGCATACGAAAAGTTCCACGTGAATGACCTGCAATTTATTGGATCTCAGCAGTGAAGCTTCTGCTGCGCATCACATGTAATAAGTATCCTGTGATGGCCAGCATATTGAACAGAGTTTGTCCTGCAACGTCTGAGCTGTCAATAACTAGTAAATTCACGCACGTGTCTGTTCTTCTCTTGCGCATACAGCGCCATTGTTTCCCTAGTGGCCTACTTTTGAACTATTTTTCCAAATCTTTTTTGTATGCTCTCAACAAGATTCCTACGAAGTTTTTTCGCTACATATTCTTTTCTCGCTTTTCTAGAGACACTAGAATTGGGATACTTATTTTTATAATTACCCGGTACATCCATGTATTAGAGTGAGTCGAACGTTTTGCAATATTTGGATCACTTTATGTCTTCATGTAAACCTTTACGACGAAAACTGACTAGCATTCAAAGTAAAGGCCAACATGTTGCACTGTCTTTAACCATCTGCCCGCCAGTTCTTCGATACCGCGGCGGTACCAGTTCTTGTTCTTCGAGGCGAAGAACTCCTTCACCCCAGCTGCCACCTCCTCCTGGTTGTTGAAGTGCCGCCCGCGAAGGAAGTGGGCCATTGACGGGAACAAGTAATATTCCGACGGGGCGAGATCCACACTATGTGCTTGGTGTGGCTTCAGTTCGATGCCCTCAAGTTCCTGGAGTTTTGCCCTGGTCATTCATGCGGTATGAGGCCACGTGTTATCCTGCTGTAGGAGAGCGCGCTTTCTGTTCAACAGTGCCGGGTACTTCTCCTCCAAAACGGCATACATCCGCTCCAGCTGTTCAGAGTAGAGGTGGCGCTGATGGTCCGACCGTCCGGAACAAATTCGTAATGGATTATCCCCTCGAAATTCCACCAGACGCAGAGAATCCCCTTGTGCTGATCGTCGAGGTTTTTGTCACCTGAACGAAATTTTTTGAACCATCTGGTTGCGGTGCTGTGGTCCATGGAACCTTCCCCTTTCTCATGACAAATGTTTCGTGTTGCTTGAGCAGCATTATGGCCGAGTTCACACTCGTAAAACAAAAGTTCCCTAATTAGCCGGCTGTGGCTGTTCATCTTTTAGGCGCCCCAACCACTGACAGAACGACGACATGCACTGCTGTTCAGAGCAACGACTTCGACTTTATATCCCTTTCGACTGACTGCAGTGCGCGACTTGAACTAGTTTTACCACGTGACATACCCGCCGCAGCACATACGTTTACGAAAATATTGCAAAACTTTCGAATCACCCTTATATCCCTAAAGAAACAATCGAAGCTCCAAAGTGAAAGATGCTGGAGGAATTTCTTCTGATCTCCTTGAAATAAACGACAGCTCCTCTCTTATCACAACTTGCCTTGTCCGTCTGCCAGGGTCATTGAAACGTTTCTCTTGGACCACCGTGAGCAACTCGATGGGCTGTAAATAGTCTTCCGTCATTAATTTAGAGACACTGGTTCCAGGGAATTGGGAGAGGCAGTGTCCTAAGACATAAAACACACCCACGTCTCACCGGGATTCAAACCCGGTCCTATCTAAGACAAATTATAGGAAGTCAGCGCTTAGACCAGTGCGCCTCAAGTGCGGACACAGAAACTTCATCTCATCACATTGCTGCTCTTTGCTTCACCACTTGTACGATATTAATTATTAATGGAATTAATTAATTAAAAAATAGAATATTAATTAATGGAATTTGCTCGTAATGGGACAAATTCCTGAAAATAAATAAAGACCACACGTTAAAATTTAAACTACCATTTTTAGTTTAGTGGCTAAAGTGTTGTTGATTTCTTTTTTTTTTTTACGATCACGCGCACACGGGTCTATTGAACTACTCCGTTACTGGTGTGATACTTTTATTGAACTTTCGTGCTTTAAGTAAAGCTGTGAAATACCCTCTTTAGAGTCATACATTTTTATTTTAATATCATTTGACATTTCATGTTATTCGTACAAAAATATCGTCGTTTTTCATCAGTTTCACATATCGCTCGATGGTTGATTATTTTTTAAAACCTTCATTTACACAGTGTGGCAAAAAAATTTTAAGACTGGGTATGTAAAATGAAATAGAAACAAGAAATTATAGTTTGTTTTGGTTTGTTATTCAAAATAAGTCCCTCCGGCTTCAATACACTTGTTACAGCGATTTAATAATGATTCGAATGCCTGTTCCAGTTCACTTTGCGGAATTGCCTCCAAAGCACGCGTCGAAGCTGTTTTTATGGTCGAAATATCATCAAAATAACACCCTTTTAACGTCATTTTGAGTTTTCGGAATAAAGAAAAGTCGCAGGGTGCTAAATCAGACGAATACGGTAAATGATTCAACACACAGACTTTATTTTTCGCCAAAAATCAACGAACAAGAAGTGAGGTGTGACTGGGTGCATTATCGTGCAACAGACACCAACTGTTTTCATCCCGATATTCTGGACGAATGCGAAGAATTCTGCCCGTCAAACGCCTCAAAACATTTAATTAAAACACACCAGTAATTTTTTGTCCACTTGGAGCAAATTATTTGTTAATAATACCCTTACTGTCGAAGAATGTAATGACCATTGTTTTGATTTTCAATGGAACTTTTCTTGTTTTTTTGGATTGTGGTGAGTTTTTTGACTTCCATTCCGCACTTTGTCACTTTGTTTTAGAATCATATTGAAAAGACCATGTTTCATCACCCGTAACAATCGATTTTAAGAAGTTTGGATCATTTTCAGCGGCTGAAATGGTGTCTCTGCAATGTGCACTTCTCCTTGATTTTTGTTCTTTGGTTAACGTGTGTGGAACAAATTTAGCACAGACTTTTGTTTTCCCCAAAAATCTTCATGCAGGATGGTTCGAATCGTTTCTTTGTTGATGTTTAAAGACTCTTCCATCATTCTTAGTGACGCACATCGATTGTTTGAAAAGAAATGACGCACTTTTTCAATAATCTCAGGTGTCCTAGATGAACTTGGTCTTCCGGTATGCTTATCATCTTCTAGCGTATGTCTTCCGTCTAAAAAACGTTTGTGCCACAGGAAAACATTTGATCTACTTAAACAAAACTCACCGTAAACTTGTTTCATTATTTGGCACGTTTCCGAGGCACTTTTACCAAGTTTTGCGTTAAATTTAATAACAGCCCTTTGTTCCATCTTAATAATTCAACATGAAAAAAATATACTTCTCTAATGAACGGCCGTTTCGTTTGAGTTACTTTAACAACTGCGCAGTACTTTTGGCAGAAAGCAAGCAGATGGTCACGGTTTATAACGCATTTGCGATTACACTGGTGGTGCCACCGTAGGTTGAAATCTAGCGTCAGTCTTAAAAATTCTTTGACGCACTGTGTATATCAAACGACTATAAACTTATACATCAACATGTTTAAAGACTGCCTTATTTATCAATTGAAAATGCTAACGCAGAAAGTGTTATTTTACATTCATTAAATGTTTTATTAAAACATTTAATGAAAGTAATATATTTCACAGTTTTGAATTATATTTCCTTAGGAAAGCGTTCATTGTGTTTTTCAACCTTTACAAAGTGTGATCAAAAAAGTATCCAGACTGGATATTTAAAAAAAGAACAAGACTTACACATTTGAAATTTAAACGCCTTCGAAGTAATCCCCATCCGAAGCCAGACAGTTAGCCCAGCACTGTTTCCACTTCACGAAGTAGTTTTTGAAGTTATCTTCTATAATTGCAAACATCCGTTACTTCGCATTCTGTTGTATTTCGTTATTATCTTGAAATCCTTTTTTTTCCCTTTCAAGTGATATTTGGGAAGAGGAAAAAACATCGCAGGGAGAGAGATCTGGCGAACACGGTGGATGTCGGATCGGTTCAATTCGGTTCTTAACAAGAAACTGCTACACCAGTTGCGATACATGGGAAGGGGCAGGCGCCTTGTTATGGTGGAGCTGCCACTCGTCACTGTCATGAAATACCAGCTTTTTGCGACAAACTGCATCTCTCAAACGCAGCAAAACTTGAGAGTAGTACTCTTTGTTTATTGCCTAGGCCTGATGGAGCGTATTCATGATGCACGGTTCCTTCATGATTGAAGAAAAAACAACATCGTCTTGACATTGCGGCAGCTTTGTCGTGCTTTTTTGAGTCGGTGGTATTCCACTGTGAACACTGGGTCTTCGTTTCGCGTTCAAAATCATAAACCCATAATCCATCATTAGTTATACACTGCTGGGCAATTGCTAAGGACGGATCATAAACGGCTATATAGCACATAAAACAGTAAGTGTGGTTGGATGCCAAGTGAAATAAAATAATGTTAGAATGCTAGGACATTACAAGAAAGACAATTTATTGTGCTCTGAAATCCAGAAGGCTTTGGAACGTGTTCAAGGGACAAACAGTCCATTTTGTGCAGAATACGTAAACGTGAAAAAGATGCAATTACCGTCCGCAGGCGTTCCGGCGTAAGATGTCAATACGGGATATGGCCACCATGGAGGGCGATGCAAGATTCCACACGTCGTGTCATGCTTTGCACAACAATATCAAGCAGCTGTTGGGGTAATTTATCCCATTCCTCTGTCAGTGCACGGATGAGGGTGTCCTTGTTTATTGGAGGGCATTGGCGACCAGCAAGACTCGTCCCCAAAGCATCCCACACATTTTCAATGGGATTAAGATATGGAGAACGTGCTGGCCATACGAGGCGTTGAATATCCTTGCTCTCAAGACACTCCTGGACAGCGACTGTTCAATGACATGTTGCGTTGTCGTCCATGAAAATGAATCTATCACCGACAGCACCACGGAACATGCAAACATGAGGTAGCAGAACATCATTAATGTATCGTTGGCCAGTCATAGTCCCAGTTGGAAGCACATAGAGGGACGTACGGCCATTGATCATGATGCCAGCCCAAACCATGACACTACATGTCGGATATCGGTCCCTTTCCTCTATGTTTGCTGGACAATATGCAGTACCACTATCACGCCAGATCAGTTGTCGTCGACAATCAGACGATAGACTGTATCTACTCTCATCTGAGAAGAGGACAGCAGACCAGTCGTTATCAGTCCAATTGCGGTGTCGATGGCACCATTGCAAACGGGCAGTATGGTGACGTCTGGACAATGGGATGCACACAACAGGACGGCGGGCGTATAGTCCTCCTTCATGCAAACGTCTGGCGACAGTTTTTCGGGAGATCCGCTTGCCAGTAGCAGCCATAAACTGATTTGCTACCTCACTAGCTGTGCTGCGCCGGTGTCTTTTTGTTGATAGCACTATGTACCGATCTTCTGCAGGTGTCGTACTGAGAACACGACCTCCCCCGTGACGTTTGCTACACTCTCCATTTGTTTGAAATGATTTCCGAAGCCTTGAAACAACACTGTGGGTGACGTCGAACTCCCTGGAAACATCTGTTATTTTCCGCCCTTTTTCAATCTTGCCAATAATACGGCCACGCGTAAAATCATCTAGGTGATGTCGGGAAGACATATTGAAAATTGCAAGTTCGTCAATTGATTCTTTCCCTGTCAACTTTGCGTTTGAACAACAACGGTCAATACGCGTCAAATCCTTTATATCTCTTATCAGCGCTATGACGTAACGAACAAGTTCGGCAATCCAAAATTTGCATACGCACAACACGTCTTACTGTATCCCGCACTTATGCTAATTTCCACATTTTCCTGCCTTCCATTTTATGGCTGCTATCGATGCTATTGTCATCCGTCCTTAGCAATTGTCCGGCACTGTAATAGTTTTTAAAAAGTTTTCGTCTTTTTTGACGCAATCAAGCAGGTCACTAGCAGCTGAAAAACGGGCCAGTTTTTACTCAATTGAAAGCAATTTTGGCACAAATTTGGCTACGACGCGTCTCATACACAAATCGTCCGTAAGAATCGACTGGCCTGAATCGAAACTAACGTTGAAATCTTTAGATAACTCACGTAAAAGGATTTGGGGATTTTGCCGCACAGCTGTGCGCACAAGTTGACACTTTTTGCACCTTTGCTATAATTAAGAGCCTCACAGACAGTTCATCACCCTCAATACTTTCACGACTATCTTTAAAACGTTTATGTCCCTCATAAACTTGTGAACAACTCAAACAACCCATCCTATAGATTTTTTTGTACCATTAAGCATGTGTCTTTGCAAGTTTTGCGAAGTTTTTGACAACATCTGATGAAAATTCGTTGATCAATTTTTTTCCGACATGACAAATGCGACGAACAGCTTCATACACGTCAATACAAAGCACGACTGTAAAAAGGACCGGACGATAAGGGAAGACGCGACTCACAGCACATGCGTTGTATGTCACAACGTCGACCTGTGCCTAACAGCTCCCTACTGTGTCGCGCGATCCCGAACTTATGAAACCAATTTGGATACTTTTTGACCGCACCTCGTATGCTTAAAGAATGTCTTCAGAAGCCGTTATGTAGTTATCGAAGACATTTTCTGGTGTGGAAGCGGCATAGCGACTACCATCAGTAGTTGTAAGAGCTACAAGCAGCTGTGCGTCCCTAATTTGAGCCATCTGTTTACGGGGAGGGGAAGATCAAGCGCCGTACAACAAACACACAACCCATGCCTCATTCGGGATTTGAACATTGGTTCAGCTCGGATGACAGGTCCGAAATCTACGTCTCTCGGCTTCCGGTGTGTTTATCTAAGCTCTTGACACAGGGAAGAAGTTATCCTTTCAACAGACTTTTCAATGAGAAATTTTACATTAGTATTGCTGAAACGCTAGAGAATGTGGAATTCTTGATCTTCCATGGAAGTCCTGATCTTAAAAAACTGGATGAGAAGCAGTGTTTTTTCCACCGAATTTCTGGTAAATAGTACTGTCAGTTTTTTTCCACATTCTTTCATCGGTACAAGTTACGGGTCCATTGGACCCCTAGTGATTTCCAAGAAGGATGCTTCCCGCCTGACGATTGCTCGATCGTAACTTAGGGTTCGATAGAGGTAAAAGGTACCTGTGCTTCCTCTCTTTTACTCTATGTGTATTCGCAGGATAACTGAGCAAAGAACAATTTTTAAGATAACATTTTGCCTTATATTGTAAGAAATTGGACACTTGTTTTATAACAGAGATTTGAGCCTTTAAAACGCCAATAAAATAATTTCATTCTGAAAACAAGAATTTCAACATCTGTTGTGAACTTCAGCTTTACTGATAGAAGGTACCCATAATTTCTATATTAAGATTATACAACATTTGTCACAAATATTTTATTAGCCAAGATTTCAATTGAAGGAGCACGAGACCTATATTCGGAACTGTGACCTAAAGACGTCATCGATGGCTAAACACTGTTACGAAGAGGACCATAAATTTCTCTTTAAAGAAGCAAAACTAATTGACAAGCCAGATTCAACCACCAAACGTGCTATTTTGGAAGTTTTACATATATATCAGACTTTTTTTGCAACTTGTTAACGACATGGCATATCGACACCATTTATGTCAAGCGAGTGGAAACAACTAACCAAAACCTGTGACTGTAAACCCCATTTATGATTTCATGTACGGTTTGAATATTTACGCATCATTCGTCCTGATGAAGCTAGGTCAGAACCCAGCGAAATCTTGGAGGCCATTAGTTCTGATGAAACTACGTCAGAACCCAGCGAAATCTTGGAGGCCCTTAGTTCTGATGAAACTAGGTCAGAAACCAGCTAAACCTTGGTAAATAAAATATTTGTGAAAAACGTTGTATTATACATACTGTGAAAACAGAAATTTGTCCGTGTCTCCTCACTCCGGAGTAAGTCATTCTCCCAACTGAGCTACGCGGATAGAATGTCTCGCTGCAGATGTGTCGTCTTGACACATGTTTTCACCTCTGTAGTACGTTTTAATACATACGTATCATTAAGCTGTTCTCTGATATTCAGAGGTTAGCTCCTCAAAGAAAGACCATCTAACAAATAAACATTTAACTGATAATACATATCCCTAAGGTGTCCTCTGAGATTAACTCCACAAAAAGATACAAATCATCAGATACATTTTTAATGGGTTATTTATTTACAGTTGCCGTATCAAACTTCTCCATTTACAACGATCTTGACACACAGCACGGGCTTCAGTGACACTCATCACACGACGTACACAAGACCTTCATACTCATGATATTCTTTTCATGCAGACACTTCTGAATCTGATCCGCCCATGACGTCCTTGGCCTATCTCTGCCTTTCTTTCCTGCCACTTGGGCCGAAAAACTTTTCTTGGTAAGCATCTCGTCACAAATTCTTTCAACATGGCCAAACCACCTAATAATATTAGTCTCCACCTAGCTAACAACATTTTCCTTCACATAACACAACTGCAACACATTTTCATTCCTCACATGATCAGAACGTGTCTTACCACAAACGCATTTATTCGGCACACAAACGATTCTTATGTCTCTTCCGTGGTAACCAGGTTTCAATGCCATACATCAGAGTAGGAAGAATTACACTTTCACACACAGCCATTCGGAGCTCTTTTTAGAATCCATCATTCCTGTGAAATCCTCCTAAAGCAGCTATGACTTTCAATGAAGAATTCACTCGCCTACTGATTTCTCAATCTAATCTGTTCTCTCTGTTAAACATAGTTCCTAATTATGCAAAGGCATTTATCTGGTCGATCTGTGTACCATTTAGACTTATCTTGCATTCAGAACTAACAGTTCCTCGCTCAAAAACCGTAACTTTGGCTTTTCCTTTATTTATACTCAGTTTGAATTTCATACATACTTTGTATATCCGGGACAACATGCTCTGCAACTCACTTCTTTCGCTCTCTGCCAACAGGACAGTGTCATCAGCATACAACAATCTGCACACACGGGCATTACCAAGACATAAACCAATATTGTCCATCATGGTAGCACGCATGCATGCATCCATAAATATATTAAACTGCCATGGTGACATTACACAACCTTGCCTGACTCCTGCACCAATGGAAAACCATTTTGACACAACACCATTCACTGTACACAAGCTCTACTGCCAGCATACATGGCTTTCACACTATTAGGTAGATTCCCAGTAACACCATATTCATTTAGCTCCTTCCACAGAAGTATCATATTTATTCGGTCATAGGCTTTCTCTAAATCTATGAAGGCAGTAAAAACTATCTTGCCAACAGCCAAATACTTTTTGATCATCATGCGTAATGCAAAAATTTGGTTAGTGCAGCCTTTGCCAGGCATAAACCCACTCTGAACATCCCACACTTTCTCTGATGTAAGACCTTGTACCTTTTTCAAAGTTGTATTATCTTAATAGATATAATCGTCAAAAAACTGTAGTCCCTGTTTTCAAGAATTTTTACTCATAATTTGGGCACAAATTGCAGATGAAGCGAAAAGCTAGAAGATTTCAATTTCTGGATGTTTGAAGTGTTTAACACCATGTCGAAATTTGGTGCAACAGGGAAGCAGATGAAAAAACACAAGAGGTTTAGAATCTTAGTGGAAGAGAGAAGCACATCCAACGCTTTGCTTTAGGGAAAGAGAAGAAATACTATTTGTTATCGCAATGCATGATAATCAATAATAGGTAAATTGCTCTGTACCCGAACAAGAACAAATTGCTTTGAACATTCAACAAATCTTAGATTGACATAAAATTGGTTGCGCTTCTATTGCAAATAAAGTACATTTCGAAATGAAGGAACTAATCTACATACAAAAGAAGTTAACCCTCTTGATAAAGAAGTCTGTGAGAACACTGAAACATTCGTGAGCCTCTCGCAAAAGGCAGAATGTCTACACGAAATCACGTTCCTCACAGAAAAGTCTGATTGAAATAAAACACGATGATGTCACTATCAAAGAGCACAAAACCCGAAGCAAATAACAGCTGCAAGGTGGAGCCAACTTACATTGTAGGACCGCATCGGAATACTTAAACGAGTCAATTTTCCGTCAACTTAGCAAATAATTTGAGTTTCCATGTAGATGCTTTAGTTGAAGGAGATTCGCACTTCCCCTGAGATGTTGTTCTGGGTTGTCGCTTGAATGATGAGTTCGTCCCATGTTACTTCTTGGGGAAATGATCGTGATAGCATTGGATTTTGCTCTCTTGTAAATCGATTCAGGGAAAGACATGGGTAAATCTTCTTTTCTAATTGAGACGACAGAAGTCTTCTATAATGTTACATCTAAGTGAGACAGCAGTGAAAGAGATCCACATAGTATTGCAGCTAGAATGAAGTTCAAATAAATAAATTTGGTAAACTCAACGTTTTTCTAAATTATACATTCATTTTAAATTTCATGAAATCAATAAGGAAATAAGGACCTACGTTTCAGTCGTAGCACCGCGTCCATAACATACTACCAAAGTTGAAACATCACTGATCGATTTTAATGTATTAGATCTATCAGAGAAAAAACGGCCGAATTTCTGAGGACTTAAACGGGTTGATCTGGAAGATTTTCAATGCTTCTAGACCAACCCGTTCGCAGCCTCATTCGTACGAGTTGAAGAGCGACTCAGATGCCACATACACACCATAATCGGTTGAACTGTAGTCGTTGCTACTCGTGTGAGAGTGGTCTGTACAACATGTTAGGAAGGAGTGAATTGCGGGTGATTCTGCTTCATGAGTTCAAATTGAGTCGTAATGTGGCACAATCCTACGGTAATGTGATCGTAGCATGCGACGAGGAGGTAACGTCTGAAAGTAGTGGCTCGTCGGTGGCTTGAAAATTTTTGTTTCGGTCGAGCGTATAAGATGCGGAGGGCCAAGGACGATATTCGGGCATTGATAACGACGCTCTGAATGCAAATGTGGAGGCAAATCATCGCGTCACTGTCAGAGAACTCGCGAAATAGTATAGTGTGTCGGTGTCAACCATTTCCAAACATCATCAAATTGCTGACGTCATGAAGCTCGATACGTGGGTTCCCATACGAACTGACGTAGCATCAGAAACAACAATCATTTGAGATGTGCAGTAACCTTCTGCTTCACAAACAAAAGGAGCTACTACTTGATCGCAATGTAACCAGTGATGAAACGTGGGTGCTATACGACAACCGAAAGCGATTTGGACAGTAGCAGAACCATGGTGAATCACAAAAACAACATGCTAAACCAAGGTTGACGCCAAAGAAGGTTTTGTTGACAGTGTGGTGGACTGTTCACGGTGTCATACACTACAGGTTCTTTAATGCTGGTGAAAGCATTACCTCAGTCACACAGTGTGAAGAATTTGACAGAATGCACCAGTTGCATTCCAAACAGCCATCTTTGGTGAACAGGAAGGGCCCTATCCTGCTCCATGGTAACATGAAACCACACGTGTCACAAATGAAGAAACAGAAACAACGCGAACGGAGGTTCTTAACCCTCCCACATCCAGCCTACTCTCCTGACTTGGCACCTATCGATTTCCACCTGTTCATGCATTTTTAGCAATTACCTGAAGGACAGGACCTTCAGAAACCGAGAGCAGGCAGAAAATTAATTCCGAGAATTTCTTGAATCAAGGGAACCAGATTTCTTCCGATCTGGCATTGAAGCACTTGTCACTCGCTGTCAGAGGTCTACTGAAGGTGCCTATTTCGAATAAAGCAATATTGTGTGCTATGAGGTATGTCTCTTTCATTTTTACCACCCAAATCGACTTTAATTTTCCGAAGGACCTGGTATTAGGTTTAAGCCTAAGTAGCCGGCGCTCCTCATAGCGGACGCTAAAAAGCGAAATAGTTTTATCAGAATTTCATGAGGTGGGATTACGGTAGAAACACTGCGTTGAGGCACACACACATGTTTTAGGTGGACTGTTCATTCGTGCACTTAGTTCAGAAAGAACTTGGCGATAGACAAGTGGGATATACGTCTGTTTCCGTTGTTCATGTTTAATTGTGTGAAAACCGCTGAAGAAGTGCGAGTGTAGATTTGAGCAGCATACAGCTGAAAAGCTCTAGGTATACGCACGATTCGTGAGTGGTTTGTGAAGTTCATAAATGGTTTTTCATCGTAGAAGAAAAGTAGCCTAGCGGTCGGCCGAAGAAAATGTAGGTGACATATTTACATCTCCTGCCATACAAAGCGCAGCCATACTTTGATGTTAATTAAATGCTACTTTTTTGCGTAAGTAGTACATCTATTCGATATAAAACGCTGGAAAGTTATGCATAGACCCTATTATTTGTCATGAAAAACCTTTGTAGGTGTACACGCCTGAACAACATGATCGAAACCTGCGGCCATAAAGAGTGTACGCTGGTACTGATGATACAAATATGGATAAAATAATAAAACCTACATAATAGGCTACCCAAACTCTCCGACGTCAACGCTATGGCGTCATTCAGTACTTGCAGCGCCATCTGCTTTTATCCGGTGGCGGAAATCGGAACTAAGCCCACCGCTATCGCACGATACGTAAAATCAAGGAGAAAAACCGGAAAATAAAATAAAGTTAGTAAGACAAACGACTTCATCTGTGGAAACACGCACTTGCCTGAACGACTGACTGAGACGTTTGTTCTGTTACGTAGGTGTTATGTCGTGTATTATTCCATTTTCTTCGCATTGCAGAGTAATTTCATTAAAAGGAATCAGCATTATAATGGGAATATGGGTATATTACAATTTTTGTTTGTTGATGACCTATCTTATAGACTGCCCATTAATAATTCAACCGTTTATTATAGTATTGTACACTGACGGAAAAAAAAATTCCAACACCAAGAAGGGGTTGTGTTAGATAAACGACAGTTGGTAGGCGGTGAGAGTACATCTGTAAGATGACGTCAATGCAAATTTCGCGCTCAGCGCATACGTGTGGCGCTAGTAGCGCCCCTCGGAACATGCAAAGCAGGTTTGCTGTAAATACGCGCTGTAACGTTCGTGAGCGTTAGTTATCGTTGAGATTCGACATAATGTGTTGATGTTAGTCAAGAATGCCTTTAAGAAGACGAAGAAGCCATTATCAACAGCTCACGGAGTTTGAACGAGGTCGTGTAATAGGGCTACGAGAAGGTGGATTTTCTTTCCGCAATATTGCAGAACGACTTGGCAGGAATGTAGCCACTGTGCATGATTGTTGGCCGCGGCGGTCAAGGGAAGGTACTGCCTCAAGAAGACCGGGTTCCGGCCGGCCACGTGACACTACTAAGAGGGAAAACCGCCGTGTACGGCGTATGGCAGTGGCGCATCGTACCGTGTCTGCGGCAGCAATTCGAGCTGCAGTTGCCACCACAGTGACACAACGAACTGTTACAAATGGGTTACTTGAAGGACAGCTCCGAGCCAGACGCCCTGTAGCGTGCATTCCACTTACTCCAAACCACTGCCGTTTGCGACTTCAGTGGTATCAAGCTAGAGCTCATTGGAGGACGGAGTGGAGATCTGTTGTGTTTTCTGATGAAAGCCGGTTCTGCCTGGGTGCCAGTGATGGCCGTGTGTTGGTTAGAAGGAGGCCAGGTGAGCGCCTGCAACCAACCTGTCTGCGGCCGAGAGACACTGGACCTACACCTGGAGTTATGGTCTGGGGAGCAATTTCCTATGACTGCAGGAGCACTCTCGTGGTTATCCCACGCACCCTGACGGCACAGTTGTACGTCGGTCTGGTGATTCAACCTGTTGTGCTGCCATTCATGAACAGCATTCCAGGGGTGATTTCCAACAGGATAACGCTCGCCCGCATACCGCTGTTGTAACCCAAGATGCTCTACAGAGTGTCGACATGTTGCCGTGGCCTGCTAGATAACCAGATGTTTCACCAATCGAGCACGTATGGGACATCATTGGACGACAATTCCAGCGTCACACCCAACCAGCATTAACCATCCCTGTATTGACCGACCAAGTGCAACAGGCATGGAACTCCATCCCACAAACTGACATTCAGCACCTGTACGACACAATGCATGAACGTTTGCGTGCTTGCATTCAACATTCTGGCGGTTACACCGGTTATTAATGTACCAGCATTTCACATTTAAAATGGCTCTTCTCGCGCTTACAATAAGCTGTGATCTTGAAACCTTAATCGATTAAATATGTTACCTATACAAATGTATTGCCGCCATTTCATTCCTCTACAACTATTTTTTCGTGGTGTTGGGATTTTTTTTCCGTTAGTGTATATGTATTTTGCGATTCGTGTTACAAAAATTTCAGTCACAGCTTTTTCACCAATGCATGACACGGCTATGAGCTCGTTCAGTAAGATTTACGGCGAAGCAAGTTTACTTCGTCAAGTTAAGTTTTAGTCTGCAATCGTTGTGGTACTATACAGTGAAGTTTCATGTTAGGGTGGTGCTTGGAAACAGAAACCCACTTCGTAAAGCAACTATTATCTCACAATGCTAAATTAAACAGAGGGTGTGAAAGAGAGAAAATTATACAACGCCACTACGTCTGAAAAGAAACTGTAACAGAGAAATTTTACATTTACTTCATTGGAAACTCGTAAAAATAAGTCTAATACGTAACTCTGACACCCGTTGAAGTTCACAGTACGTACGTTACATCCAAGCAGTCATTCAGTGCACGTTGATCTAGGAAAAGCATGCAACAATTTATCTGGATTTTGCTGAAGTAAAACACTTTTGAGAAAACATGTTTAACATTATTGAACATAGCTGTATTAAACAGCACAGTTCCATTTTAATTCACTGTGAATGAAATAACTTCAAAAGGCACATAATGATTTCGAGGAACTCATATGCGCTGTCTTCAAATTAGAACACAAGCCTAAAATGTTATTGTCAGCATTTCTTTAGCTAAATTATTCTGATACAGTATAGCAGATGCAAGTATTGTTCTCATACCATCTCTGATTGTGAAACAGCGCCAACAGTGATGTAAGGGTTCTGACGTAATTTATCATATTAAGGCAGTGCAACAAACGAACACGTAATGTCTTTGTATGTGAAATTCACAGACGCTGAATTCTTCAGCGGAAGGTTTCATCCGCAATGTCCGATTGTGGTAAGTTAATAGTTGAAGACAGTGATGAAGAAGTGTACCAGATTTGCTATTTGTACTGTTTGCTGGTCATGTTAAAGTGTTGCGAGATCGTTTTCGTGCCTGAGAGAAGATGGCCCACCAGCCAACCAACTGAATTTGTGGGGCGTACTGGCAGAGACGATTGCCAGTACTGCTTCTAATGAACTTAGGAATTTGCATAAAACGCCTCGGAGGGTCAGGTGTAACTGAAACGACAGATTCCTGTAAATGGAAAGTGGTGTAACGTTTTGGAGGGCAAAAATTCTATTGGGTTGTCGGAAAAGTCATGACGTATTTTAGCCATGTTTTGCAAAAGTCATTTATTGATAGAAAGAACAAAGATCAATCAATGATATAATGCCCGTTTTGTTCGATAACCTTTTGCTATCTTTCAGTGAGCTGCAAAATGGCTCGTTCATAGAAGAACCTATCTTTCGTGGAGAAAAAATGTACAAGGTGCTGATTTACAGCCTCATCTGAATTGAACTTTATACCACTCAAGGACTGTTGAAGAGAGCGAAACAAGTGGAAGTCTGACGGCTCAAGGTCAGGCAAGTATGCTGTGTGGGGCAACACATCCTACCCAAGCTCCAATAATTTTTGGTGGGTGATAAAACTTGTGTGTGGTCTCGCGTTGTCGTGATGGAACACTACAACTTTACGATGAAAGAGCTCTGGACGTTTATGGATGATGGATTCGTTCAAACTGTCCAATTGCCGACAGTACGCATTCGAATCGATTGTTTGGTTCCGCGGTAGGAGCTCCAAAAACACGACACCTTTAAAATCCCACCACACTGAGACCAGAACCTTCCGCTGATGAATGTCTGCTTTGGATGTCGTTTGAGGCAAAGCAGTACGTCGGAACCAAGACCGTTTGCGCAGCACATTGTTATACAAAATCCACCTTTCGTCACCAGTTATCAGTCGCTTCAAAAAAAGGACCGTTTTTCTCACGTTTAATGAGCATATCGCAGATGTTTATACGCGCCGTCAATTGAGCTTCTTTGAGTTCATGAGTAACCCCCACATCGAGCTTGCTTAGGTATCCGAACTTCTTCAGGTGGTCGTAAACGCTTGAATGATGGATGTGCGATGTGTCTGCAATCTTTCGTGTCGTGTAACGTGGGTTTGACTCGATCAATGCCTTGATTTGGTCGTCATCAACCTCGGCTGGCCTCCCGGACCGAGGAGCATCGTTGAGGTCAACATCACTAGCATGGAATTTTGCGAACCACCGCTGGCACTGACGTTCTTGTAGATAATTATCACCGTACACTTTACGCAACTTTTCACAAGCTTGACGCGCGTTCTTCCCTTTACGGAAGTAAAACAGTAAAATATGGCGAAAATGCACAGTTTGGTCTTCCTATTTCAACTTGATGTCAAATCTCCGCAAATCAACCAAATCTCTCACTATTCCTTTTAGACCACAGCTAGAACTGACACCTGTCGAATGCCATAGCGATAACAGAGCTGTGCGTGCCTCTAGGACTTCCAAAACCGCCCAACCGCCATCGGGTGCCAAAATACGTTATGACGTTTCCGACAACCCAATACTTCGTTGTTTCGGTGTTGCAAAGGAAATGCGAGAAAGCATATTTTGAAGAGGTAACAGTGGGTATATTGATGCCATATTCTGAAAAAATATTAAAAACACAATGAACATTCCTCTTGCATTTCCTATATTCTGTTTCTTTTCTTTGTTTGGGGGTTTAACGACCATTTTGAGCAGCTCGATGGGCAAAAAGGGGTCGCCTGACCCTACCTTAGGGCTATTTGTCTCAGGGAAGGGACAGAGCCAGTTTCGTAAGACAAACACAACATCTATGCCTCACCGGGATTCGAAACCGGAATCATCTCGGACAAATGGTCATAAGTCAGCGCTTAGACTTCTGCGCCACCGGTGCAGCAAATCTATTTCAATGAAATACGTCATGCCGAGAAAACGTTGACAAATGAATGATTCACTCTCAAGTATATTAGCTTGCAACCGCACTCTGCTAAAGAGTAAAAATGGTATGCATGTAATAAGCTTTTGGAAATGACAGACTTATTAAAACTTTTTGTCGCAAGGTTTCCATCTTGTTCAATGATCAAACGTATTCGGTTGGTACACCGACGAAGTAGCACATACCAAAGTAGCTCGTAAAAACAGCTCCGACATCACAGCAGTTACACAAAACAGCCTCTGTCAAAATATCTTACTGCATATACATATGGCTATGCCAATCTCTGCATCTTGATTAATAACATAATTCGTGAAGAAAATGAATTACAACCTAATTGTATTTCATGGCATCCGTATTGTGCCTGAAGGAAACATTCGGAATTACGGTTAGAATATTTCTTCCAGACACAGTTAATACGAATTATGTTGCAATTTCCGTATGGAACGTTTATAGTACAGTTCTCTATAACTTTCCTCGTACGAATAACTCGGTTGAAAGACAGCATCGCTCTTTTTAACAGATCATAAAATGCCATCCCCTCATCAGTTTAAACATTTATACATCAATTTCTGAATGAACAGAATCGACTTGAAATTTATTTATATCGATTTCAAGCAGGGTTTAGGAAAGTAGAAACATCCAAGCAAAAGTATGTGCAATTAAATCGGAGAGTTACGCACTTGGGCAGAATTATCGTGACACTAATATTTCGGACTATCTGTGTGGAATTTCTCATAACTTGATAATATAATTTCCCTTGTTTAGAACTATTGTTTAAAACTGTGCTGAATAATCGCGCTACCAATATTTTGGTCAGATTACGTGGAATTTCTCATAACGGGATAACTTAATTTGATAAAAAACATCTTTTTTTGATAAAACTTGCTTAATTCTTTTATTTTTTTCAAAATATTGTTTTAATTCTTTCCTCCTTATTTCAGTTGGCAATTTAGTAGAGGTACCTACTTACACATCTTATGTATTATATATAATTTTGTTTTGAAGGGACTCTTTTGACAGGAGGCTATTATGACTGGAGCTATTCGTGTACTGGATGTGATGTCGGGGCTATTTTGTTGCTGGTTATTTTCTCAGGGCACTCATTCGGTTACAACTAGAACGATGCTCAATATCATCGCCCCCCGCAAGGACAGGATTAGTTCCACGAACACAATGCTAATAAGTGACATTTTGACTCCATTTCAGGCAGTTGGGCAGTGCAAACACTCCAATTGTGGAAATGAATACGAACAGCTTTATTGCAGATCCCCACACAAATGTCGATGCCATGCAGAATGGCGAGCATTTTCCGACGAAAGGTGCACCAACGAAGTGTGAGGTATGGTCGTAATACAATGAGCACTCAGTGTGAATTTTGCTAACCTTTGCTTCCAGCAGATATCACTTAAGCTGAAACTGCGGGATCATTTCTTACAGAAGAGAAAGCGAAAGCGTCTTTTCCCCTGGCTTACATTTTGTAGCATTTAAGCTCTGTATACTCCTTTTCGTCTACAGTTCATTAATATAGGTTTACCGTAGATTTGCACAATTCATCTCACAGACCAAAAACGTTCAACAGAAGGCATAAGGAAATTTTCGAATTTTTAACAAAGCTTATAACGAAAGCAGACACATTAGAGAAGATTTCCAAATGACGGAACAAATGCTACAACAAGGCAATTCTACCAAAGAAATCACTCATCCACATTTAAATTCTTCATTTTGGAATTATCCTTGCGCATTGTTTCAGCACGTTCATGCGTTTTCCTACTTGGCATATTTTCCTGGCTTTATAGAGAGAATTGATTACATTCGCACTCTTTATTTTGTCGTTGCTGTTTATCACATGTGAAAATTCTCTCAGTAGAAAGAATTATCTGTTTTTTACTCCACCGCTGATTCTAATCAAACTAAAGTAGAAGTCATCGTCGCAATAATATTTTACAGCAAACATTGTGTTGGATAACATGTTGCTACTGTTTCTAGTTGACAAGGGTAAACAATTTCTGCTTCTTATAGCTTTTATGGAACTTTCCCTTGCACTAACAGTTCCAAGATTCAATTTTCTTTTTATCTTCATTATTTTATGTTACATCATATTATTTACTTGCTCTATTGATATGTATATAAGACAGAGAAACGCTTAATTTCATTATTTACTTTTAAAATTCGGTATTAATCATTATTCTCTTCAATTATCTTCCGTCTGTGGCGTCAGAATTTCTGAGCCGTCTGAACAACATTCCTTTTGTAGAGCTTCCATTATTATCCGTACGCTTATGAATAATTGGCTGGTGATCAGTTTCACTCTTTCCTTCTCGACTTATACGTTTCTTCGAACACTTAATCTTCTTTTCAAAGTGACACGTTATTCATCATAACTCTTCTAAGGAATCTTCTCTTACAAGAAACATCACGCAATTGTTCTAAAAGAGTTTTACCTCAAACATCCCTTCTATGCTAGAAGGGAAAAAATGTCATTTAAAATCGGGATGCAATTCGCCTTTTCCACTTTTCAAAACGATGTGAAAAGAATTATGTAATTACTCTCTGTCGGCCATGGGATCTTCAGTTCAGTTCCAGGATAATATTTTTGTTTTAACTTTAATTTATTAAGATATTGGCTCTAAGATTTCCTTGAAGTTTTACCGTACCGAGCATTTTTATTTTTTTTATTGAGCGTATTAGCTTTCGTGTTAGGGTCTTTAGTCAAGTAAAGACAAAGGTACATCCGTAATAGACAAATCCAAAAGTTTATACAGTAGTATCTGTTACTTACATGGGTGAAGTTCATACATAATTCTCTTTTTTATCTCCATTGCATTTTCTGTGACATTTCCTTATCATCTGTACGGCCTCATAATATACCTCAAATGGTGGATTTTTTAATTACTCGATTATGATGATTGATGACAGATTATTATGATTGCAGATTATGATGATTGATGTTTCGACATTACCCGCTAATGAAACATACAACATGCATTTTGACCTACATACAGCATATAATAGTGCATATTCACGGACGGATTAATTGTGCTAGCATGTACACATAACCAACGCAGATATTCAAATTGCGTAGTTCCTGCGTCCGTACCAATTACCATTATCAGAATGACAGCCATTTGTAAACCACAGAAGCGCAGGTTTGCGAATTTTCGCCTCATACCCCGTCAAGACGTGTAAATGCTGCAGGACTATATGTCCGAAAACGCGTACAGTGTCTACCATTATAAAGAGAGCATCGTACAGCAAGCTATCAGTGGTATGTCTTACATTAACTAGTGTTCGGAAAAAAATGCGCTAAGGAACTGTTCAGAGATGAAAGATTTTTCGGCAGTTTCCGAGCGACAAATTGATCTGGAAGGAATGCGACGCTGCGTATTATGCCAGAAACATCGTTGAACGGGACACATATGGTGGTGGGGGCATCATGGTGAGGTACGGTATCATTGTTAATGATAGTATCGAACTGCGTGTGATGAATCAAGGGCCATTCACCTGGTAGAGGCGCTGAAATTATGTGATACTTCGCCACTTTCGTATATACCGTGGTGCTGTGGGCTCATATTCCATTTATATGGACGATAACGCCCGTCTTCACCGCACAGCAACTGTGCATAAAGTATTGAACAGAGAGTATATCCGTCGGTTGGAGTGTCCAGTTCACTCCATTGATCTCAGTACAATCGGAAATGCATGCGACGCTATGGGAGACGCGTTCCGCAAAGATATCCCACGCCAGAAACCCTTCCAACATTTACCAGCAGCAGTAGGACAATTGCTACAAGAGCTCCTAAACCATTAGGGGATAAACATGGCACACTGGTTCGAAACATGCACTGAGGTTCGGGGTGGACACATACCCTACTGAGGACTTCGCCATGCGGTCTGTTTATTTGGTGAAGATGGGAAGAGTGTCACTGAACAGCAGGGGAGCCTGTACCTCCTTCGTAACAGTTTGTTTTGCATCGATCTGTATCACACACTATTAAAGATTTTTGATATCGTGGCTTTAGCTTATTGTTGCTGTTACCATCGATACCACGTACAGGTGTGAAGATGGTTCACGAGACTCAGCGAATGAATCTTCGACTTGCAAAATGGCTGTCGAACAGGAAGGCGGCTACGTTCTATGCTGGGAATTGGAGCATGCATGAAGTTTCCCATTTCACAAATTTGCAACACATCCATAAGCTAGGATTTATCTTAAAATACGCAGGATGGGTACCGCGTGAGTTCACTGAAAGAAACCTAAGGAATTGTCTGCGAGTTAATACTTGCCTTCTCATGAGGATGGAAACGAGTCCCACTTTTTGGACAAGTTGGATACTGGAGATCAAAAATGGATACTCTAGGATAACCCTGTGAGTCAATGAGCCGACCGCAAGCCCAAAGACGCTCTTCCATCTACCTCGAAACCTGTTATTCATCAACAGAAGAGTATGATATGCATCTGGTGGAACAGGAAAGTGCCCATCCGTTATAAGGTTATGTCGCCTGGAAAAACCATCACTGCCCTTAGGTGCTGCCAGCAGCTTTCATACATCAATCAAAGAAGAAAAGCAATAGAAAAAATATATTTTTATGCACGATAATTCCGAACCACATCTGCCCTTGACGACACGGTGAAAGCTCACTGAATGTTGATGGGAAGTTTTATCGCAACCGTCAAATCCATCAGATTGTGCACCCTATGATCTCTTAATTGTTTCGACCGCTGCAAGTCTTTCTAACTAGAAAGATACTTCGGAATTCTAAAGACGTTCAAACGGCACCAAGGGTTCACTTCATGTCTATAGCATTTGAGTTTTATCCCGCGGAAATCAACATACTTTCCAACAGATGAGAAAATTAGCGGAAAGTAATAGATATTATAGTGTATATTAAACGTTTAAATAGGCTACTTGTTTGGTAAGTCGATATTTTACTTAAAGTAAAACCGAACTTTCCGGAACACCTGGTAAGATTCCTATAATGTAGAGAAGGCAGAAATGTGGGGAATTCTGATGACAAAGTTTCCTTACTGTTAGTAATCAATTTATGTACTATACAGAAATCAAGAAGAGAGTATAGAAAAGTAAACACTACTTACTAATATAATTGAACGATATACATTCTTTCAACAAAAAAGAAACATTGATTAACAATATATATCAACGATTTGAAATTACTGTTAACAGACATTGCAATCGACATGATGCATATCTTAAGAGATCATTGGAGGGAAATGCGACGTCCTAATAGATTTCGTTGTGACTTCACGAAATTAAACTAAAATATTTGAAATGAGACCCGCCGTAATATGGTCACATGCATGAGCTGACGCTGCAAGTAAAATGGTCTCATAATTTCCTTGTGTGGACTGGAAAATCATTACGAGAGACACGACACTGTGCAGCATGGAGAGGACGTGATTAAAATGACGGATTCGTCGGATCCCACACGAAGTTCTCTGATGTTAGTTTCGAAGCTACAGCAGTACATACCCCTTTGCTGAAAGTATGGTGTGGGACATGGTTTGTCATCTACCCAGTTTACACATCTTTGGGAATTGTTCACGCATTACAGATCGGAACAGTAATGTGTATTTTGCAATTTAAATCTATCCCATTTATTTTATTAAAATAAATAGTATTTATTTAATAATGGTATAGCTTTAATAGTCGAACATCAACTTCTGTAAGCAAGTATTATTATGCGCAAGTGCTGTCGGTACTTGTGCGACATCAATGTTCTTCCGTAAGCAGCATGCAAATAGCAGAACGCTGGACAGCAATAGCAGAACGCTGGTAAGCAACCAACTACTTTATGAGCACTCTGAACTGACACATCCGTCTTCGTAGGAGTTCTCTTACAAAACGTTTGGAAAGAAAAAAAACCTTTGTAACTTTAGAGATAACTATTTCCTTCCTGTTAGACGCATGTCACCTCTACCCAAATAATACACTCATTGTCATAAAAATCCGCGGACCAAGAAAAACCCGTGCGATTAACGCGAAACTCAACGAATAGCTACGGGAAAGACAGACATGCAAATGATTAAAGTTTGGTGCGATTTCGCATTCCCGCGCGTCCAACACAAGCACTGCAATCACAATCCTTGGAGCTTATAAGGCTCCACGCAGAAGACTCCACATGCGTGCTAAAATGCACGGTAAGAGTCAGGTGAGATCCCTGAGCGACAGACATGCCGAGGAGCTGCCATAGATATGCGTATGGGCAACTGACGGAGTTTGAGCGAGGCCGTATCGTCGGGATGAGAGAGGCTGGGGGACACGCGCGTCAAATCGGCCGCCATTTTGGCCGGTCGGACAGTACAATGCGATCGTGTCGGGAGTAATGGACACGGGAAGACACCCAGACCCGGCGGACCGGCTCCGGACGATACAGGCACACCACCAGCAGAGAAGAGCCTCGGATCGTGAGAGAGGCATGCACAGATGTAACGACTTCTTTATCCAATATCCAGTGACATGTGGCGGTTGTACAAGAGACTCCTGTGTTCGCCAGAACCATTTCCAGACGCCTAGCAGAAGCAAATCTGCACTCTCGCCGGCTCTTACGTTTCCCGCCAGTAGCACCTGATAATCGTCGGCGTCGATTGCTTTGGTATCAGCAGCGAGCAACGTAGGAATGCTACGGACTGGCGACGTATTGTGTTCAGCGACGAATCCCGCTTCAGTATGCATTTTGTATCTTAGATGTATTATAAATCTATAGGAAACGTTATACCTGGTTGTTCTATTCTAGAGCCAAAAATAGAAAATAAAAAGAGGCGAGAAACGACCAGATTTCTGCCACCTACAGGTGGCAGAGATCTTTCGCCCAAGCAATGGTGCCAAAGGCAGCTTAACATGGTTATCGTCCGCACTATATCAAGTACCAATGAAACTGCTCCTGAAAACCAGAAAGAAATACATCATGTACTGGAGCGGAATTATCATCTCAGATTAAGCTACTGGCCTGAATCGGTTTGACATTAGGATAGTGGACATCTCATAGATAAGGTCACTGGCCTCAATAGACCTGACATTATTATACTCGTGGACACAATAACTTACCAAGACAGAATGCATTAACACGAGAGATAACGGCCGCCATCAGAAGAACAGCGTATACAAAAACATCAAGGTAGACCAATCTGCGAACGGAAATGTTCGGTTTGCAGATTGGTAGACAAATCTGCAAACCGAACATAATAGATACCATGTGCCGATTGTTTCGGCAACTGCACTGGTGATAAATAACTTCCTAAGACAGCTCGAAGCATTAGGGCAGCCGCAACAATCACTTCAAGGAAAATGGAAATAGAGAAACCAGTTTGTACCATATCCCTCAAAACTCCCAAAATACCCGAGCCGCAGATCAGTATCTCTATCATATGTTCTATCATTTATTCGATGAAACCAAGAAGTAATCATAATAATCATTGAAATGCTTACCCAATGAATAAATTATCAAGCGTTATTGCTGGGCATTTTTTCTGGTTTAACCCTTTAAGCGGCCAATGTACCAAATGGCGGCTAAAATATTCAGCGTTCCCCAAATAAAACTGTTCATATAGAGGCCGGGTTTTAGGGCAGCTGCGGCAAACAAATATTTTTCGCTTCTAACTTTGGCAGTACCTACAGTAACCCTGTCAATGGTTATAAGCGCCCATTTCTAGTTCTTTATTCTCTGCTCCATGCCCCATGGCATAATGGAAGTGCTTCTCTGCTCCATGACCCATGGCATGATGTAAGTTCTGCTCTGCTCCATGACTCAAGTATGATGGAAGCGCTTCTCTGCTCCCTTACCCAAGGTATGACAGAAGTGCTTCCCTGCTCCATCATTCATGGCATGATGGAAGTTCTTTGCTCCATCATCCATGGCATGATGGAAGTTCTTTGCTCCATCATCCGTGGCATGATGGAAGTTCTTTGTTCCATCATCCATGGCATAACGGAAGAGCTTCTCTGCTCCATGACCCATAACAATGATTAGGGTCATGCCATTGAATACAATCAAGTGACTTAAACATCTTCTTTTCCGTTTCTATGTTCATCGCCATTGTTATAGCCCTTTTAGGAAGCAAGCAGGCACAAAGGATTATTATCATTCATCCCCCTAAATAATCACTTTGGATAACCAAGCTAAGAGAAAATCAACGCTTTCTGAGGCACAGGTTCACTCGTTCCAGCCGTATC
This sequence comes from Macrothele yani, assembly GCA_039090855.1. NCBI lineage: Eukaryota > Metazoa > Arthropoda > Arachnida > Araneae > Macrothelidae > Macrothele > Macrothele yani. Next base: position 11,306,877 of record CM077017.1, read on the forward strand.
GATCGCACTTTTTAGAGAGCAAATATGTTCGTTCGATCTTATTTCAGCCCATTTTACTAACCCCGAATTAATTCGTCTAAGCCAGTTACGGGTAAAGAAACTCTAAGTAAATTGGCAATGAGGCGAGGTAAAATCTTAGAACTTGCGTTTCGATATTGTAACAAGCTGACTCCAAATTCTTGAATTTTCAACATTTTACTTAATTTAGCATTTGTTCTCCAAGTAAGTCTTTTTTTCTGAACTTTTACTTCATAAGGTATGCTGCTGTAGTGTGTCTACGTACTTCGATGTCTTAATTGGTTTAGACACTGAAATATTTCGGAGAAAAACGCTTTTTCTCCTCTGCAGTTGCCATCTAATCTACTAAAGAGCGTGTTTTAAACAGCCTATATTACCATCATAAACCTCCTATATTTCGTTAGCACTAAAATGAACCAGGAGATCAGATATATTTTAAATAAAATTTTAAATGTTATTGAAATAAGTGCTGTGAAAGAAGCACTTGTCTTTCAATCTACATACATTATGCATAGCATTGTGAGCAGAAATATTTTAAAGCAGACTATTGGAAACAGTTAAACTCAATATGCAGGTCATGTAAAGAAATGGGAAATAATGGAATTTGAGATAATTTGATCAGGAAAATTGTTGGAATAGCATATGAGTCAGACAGAAGCTGTTGCCTTCTGCACCTTACGATTAGCTATCTATTTACAGAAGAGTTTCTTCAGTACATGTTTAGAATATTAAGTTACCCGCTTTGACTTGTTGGAACCCGGTACGTATCGAGAATTAATAAGAGTAAACAGTGAGAAAACTGCCGTGAAGTCCATGGTAATTTAAACAAGTCAGGTGATGGCTGCTTCGTAAGGCCTCAATGCAGAAAAGCTACTGTGCATTCTCAGCAACTAAACTGTCGATGCTGGCTTCGATGAATATTTAAATGTTGCCATAGTGACGAAGTTGTTCTCATGTAGTTTCGAGAGATATTTTGACACTAGGTGGGATATGTTCTTGATGGAACAGTTAAACGCTTTATGAAAGCTCTCTGTCTCACGTAATTAACGAAAAGCATCGCCGTTGCTTCTGAGACATTACTAAAATTGTTATTTCCTTGACATATTTTTTTGTAAAGTAATATACGGGACAAGAGGAATTTAAGAGACCATTATTTTAAAATTGCAGCATTCTTAAGAAAATGAGGACGAAATACAAGAAGGTGCCTTATAGATTGAGTATTAAACTTATTAGGTTAAATTAGAAAGAATAGTTTTGTATTACTACACTTTTTTCCAACAACATTTAGTGAATTTGTCTCATTGCTCTTTTGAGACATACACCCCTGTTTATAAAAAGCAGAACACCTGAAAGGGGTCGAGCTACGACTTTGACTTTTACAGGATACGATAATCAGGTAATATTGCAGAAATGATTAGCATTTCGACGTCATAGATGCATACCTACCGCGTATAGGAAAATCAGATCGCGCAACATCGCTGACCGGAATTCGGCCGTTTTTTCTATTATAAGCGCCTTGTGGCTCGGTCGGCATGTCAGTGCTTGGTCAGAATTAGGTACAGATGGTTCGACGTCGAATCATACACTCTGAAATTACTGAGCCCCCTTGCACTTTTTTATTACTTGTATACTGCTGTTCAAAACTAAAGGAAGGGATACGTTTTAACCAGTCAAAATCGGTAAAAGCAGTTTTACGGGTGTTAGTGGAATCGATGGTAAGAAAAATAGTAAGCAGCAGAGATAGAAACAGAACAAATTGGCATGGGCTCACGTGTCACCCAGTGACACCTTTCCATCAGCACTTCATAAACAGACTACAGGGCAAAGTCCTCAGTAGAAGATATGCTCCCCCCACACAATGCAATGTAGTTTTGCTCCGGTGTGTCATGCTTAGTCCCAAATTAGGAGATCTTGGATACAATAGTATTTTGTACCAATACTCTTCGCTGAAGTTTTCGAGAATTTTAATAAACAATAGCATCATTTTGTGTAACTGCGTTAGTACTTGTTGAAAAAATTCAACCGTGGCCTGAAAATCGCGCCTACTTGTGTGTCTTTCCGGAGCTCTTTATCTTTACTCTGAAACTAGAGTTTTTCACAGGGTAATAGAACATCCTGGCGAACCACAGAATGGCACAATAGATGGTACAGAGTTTTTCACTACTAACCATAACCTCATGTGTTCAGGTAGGCGTAATTTCCTCCCTTGCCAAGAATTTAATCTTTTTGCAGTGCTCCACATCTATAATTTTCTTCAAAACTAATGAGTAATTCAAAAAATCAACGGGATAAGCAAAAACTGATATGCCGAGTGGATGCCTCGTGCGTATCATACTGCCAAAGGAAAACTGAAAAGCTCTCACCAAACGCATTGTTGTAAATTATTAAACGGCTTCTTTCAGCTCTTCCTCCGAAGCCTTTTTCAGACAATGTTCAACGATTTTTTAAGAACTTTATTTGGAATATGACTCATTGGCTCAAGAAATTAATTCTTACTCTCCCCATACAGTATGAAAGGATCTCAATCTTTGATATACACATCATAAACATCAAGCCCTTTGCCTTGTCATTTTTCTACGTGAACTCTCTTCGACCTCTCGCTCCTCTCATTCCATTCGTGATAGCCTCCTATTTCCCTGAAGTCTATATCTCACTTTCCTTAATTTCCTGGGGATGGAACTTTACTCCCTATTGCCCCAATCCGTTTCAGATATTTGCAAAGCCGTTTTTCCTTATTGGTCTTCACTTGTTCCCGTTCACCTTTCACCATTTTCTCCTAATGATCTTCTTACCGAACCATTTTTCTTCTCATCCGCAATTCGCCCCCCTCTCTCATTCTTACTTTCACTACCCCTTTTGGCTTGTCAGAGGGGTGGTGCCAGTCTCTTAGCTTGTTCGCCCGGATTTCACGTGGAAGACACTCCCAGATTTCACCCTTTCTTTCATACACCACAGACAATGGAGCAAATATCTCCTTCTCCAGTCATCGCTACGTCGTCTTTATCCAGACTGGTTAATCAATCTGGCCTAATTGATCTCCTATCGGCTTCACAGTTTCTTCCGTATATAATATATCTCCATGATAAGCCTCACTTTCCACATGTGATCACGACCAAGTTGCTCTACCGACATCTTGTTTCCTATCTCATCCCCGACACCAATCTCCCCTGTTCCAGCGTCTGCCCTTGTTTTGAATATCCAATTGCAAAGCAAATCTTACTTTTGACGAGTTACTTTGACAAACAAGAGGCGACGAGAATGAGATTTGTAATCCATTTATATGCACAAATAAAGATACACTAAGACGCTGTCTCTCAGAGAAACATTAGTACAAATCAAAAGCTTCCTACTCAACTCTCTCTTCGCAATGTCTGTCTGCACTGAAGAGCAATTGAATTAGAGATACCTGTCTAGTAACGTGTAGCACCACCTTTCTCTCTGATGACGGCGGCGATTCGTCTCGCCATGAACTCGACAAGACACCGGAAGCGTTGGGAAGCCATACGGATCCACGTACCCTGGACAAGCTCCTACAGTTCACGAATATTTGATGGAAGGGAGGTCAGAGCATCGAACATCTCTCTCGATGGCATCCCAGATGTGCTCGATGATATTGAGGTCAGGTGACCTATCTGGCAAGGTAAGCTAGGTCACGTCGGTGGAGTGTTCATCCAACCATTCGGATACAATTCGGGAGCGATGGCGTGATGCATTATCTTGCTTGTTGCAGGATGAGGTCCCCAGTGGGATGTTGAAGACCCACAAATAGGAGCAAATGGTCATTCAGGACATCTCGGTAGCGTTGACCTGTGAGGGACGATGTCACACGTACCAGGGGTCCAATTTCAGTCCACGTAATCAGTCCCCAGACGAGAATGCCACCCCCACCAGCTTGAAAAATACCCTGCTGGCAAGAAAGATACATCGATTCATGTGGTTTGCGCCGTACTCGTATTCTGTCATCCACATGTACCAACGTGAATCTCGACTCGTGAGTCCATGCAACATTTTCCCACTTGTCTAGGGTCCAGTGGCGATGTTCCCGCGCCCATGCTAATCTTTGCACCCTGTGATGTGCGGTCAGCAGAGGTACCCTCATTGGACGATGGTTTCTGTACCCCATAGCGAGGAGATGGTTTTGGATGGTGTGGATGCTTACACGTTTTTGTGCACCAGCGTTAAATTGCCGAGTGATTTCTTGCACTGTGGCCCGTCTATCCGCTTTTACAATGCGAGTTAGCCGACGATGACCCCGCTCATCCACACGCTGTTGTCCACGGCAGTTGACCCTTGCAGGGATGGTTTTACCGGATTCGATGTAACGTGACACAGTGGCTCGTAAAAATCCCAGTGCCTGCACGACTTCCGAGATGGAGTGACCCATTCGTCGGGCCCCGACAATTTGCCCACGATCAAATGCGCTTAGATCCTTCGTCTTACTGATACTGCGTCCGACTCTTACTGATTATCGTCGCATCACTTCTTATATTGTCGGATCGCTGCATACGTCATGTCGTTTCAGTTTACAGGGCCGCCCACAGAGCCATATTTGCATAACGCCAGCTGTCTCTAATTCAGTTGCTCTTCAGTGTATGTTCGCACTTCGTCTCCTCACGTGAGTCAAAACCGGAACCCAAACCGTCAGCACACCCCAGTTGCTGGTCTTACGTCACCCACTACCAATCGCCAGCGGCTGGTCTGTCTCTGCTAAGTCCAAGTTCCAACAGACCTAGAATTTACCTGGATTGTTGTTCATAATTCATATTCGTCACCAAAAGCATGTGGCGAGCACAGGCTCCATCTTCATAATCGTGTCATCACCCCACGCATCCTGCATGAATTTGGCCACCTCATATCTCCAGACTCTGCCTTCTGTTCAACTCTCGGTGACGTGCAACGTTCTTGTACCACTTGTTTAATACTTTAGCCGTTATTTTAAATCATCTTCCAACTCCTCAGCAAAATGTGTTCTTCGCAGCATTCTATGTTGTATTATCATTCCCTTCAAGGTCATCCGACTTTATCTGCCGCTCATAACCTTTATTTGTAAGTTTCTAATTCCACGTGGCAAGTATGTCATATGTATATTACATAAAACGTTCAGAACAGTCAACTCTTCGCTCCTATTCTGCTGCACGAAGGTTCCTATGTAAAGATTTTTGAACAAATATTCGTGCAGTTATACAGACTCAATATGACCATGCCGTACGTCGAAACAAAATTTCGTACTTTCTACGGAAATGGGAACTGTGCTCCGTGGATTGAAATGCGTCACAAGACTGTTGTTTCGTTATAAGGTTTTTTACTATGATCGTTGTTGCATACTGCCCATTAATCGTATTGAACCTTTTTATTAATGGACGATTACTGCCAATTTCATCGTCAAAACACACTGTACACCGATGAGATATTACATTATGACAACCTACCTAATAAGCTGTAGGACCCCTTTAATGTGCAAAACAGCGGCCGCTCGGCGAGGCATGGATTCGATGAGGTGGCGATTGGTATCCTGTGGTATCTGGTACCATAATTTCATCAGCAGGTCCTCCAGTTCCCGTACATTTCGGGGTGCTGGTGATTTAGCGCGAACCCGCTTTTCCAAGTCGAACCGCAAATGTTCGATTGGGTTCGTATCAGGTAAATTTGGAGGCCAGGGCATTAACAGAAAGTCACCAGCATGTTCCTAGAACCACTCCTTGACAATTCTGGCAGTGTGGCATGGCACATTTTCATGTTGGTGATGGCTATTACCAGCTGAGAACAGAGTTGCCATGAATGGGTGAACTTGGTCCTCAACGATGTTCAGATACCTGACAGCTGGCAGGGTTTGTGCTTTGGGATAGTGAGGCCTAAAGGGTCACAAGAAAACATCGTCCACAGCATAATACCGTCGCCACCACGCTGTTTCCGCATAACCGTGCATTCAGGTGCTGCCATAGCCTCCATTGGTTATAGTCGCAACCTCGCTCGGCCGTCTACGTGATGCACCAGGAATCTTGATTCGCCCAACCAGGCCACTTTCTTCCAATCATCCACGGTCTAATCTCGATTATATTGGTCCCATTGCATGCGCTGTTGGCGATGACGTTTAGTGAGCATGGTTGCCCAGCCGGGTCTTCAGCTACGCAGGCCCATGCGCAGAAGGCTGCGGTGAACTGTATGTTGTGACATCATCACTGTTGTAGCTAGGGGTGATTTGTCGCAATGTGGCTCTGCGGTCGTTGTGAACAATGAGCGGCAGTCTCCGTTCCTCTCTGGCATCAATGAGCTGCGGACGACATACGGCTGGACGACGGTTCGTCGTTTGGCCATCTGTGCACCACTTTTGATACGTACTCACTACAGCAGCCCGTCAACAACTCACAAGCTGCGCCGTTTCCGAGATCGTAGTTCCGAGGCGCCGTGACATCACAATTTGTCCTTTATCAAACTCAGAAAAATCTTCAGCTTTTCCCATTCTAACTCCGAACGCTCTACTAACCGAAAGCCTGTCTTCGTATTGTATATACACTGGTCTGTGAACCTCATCTGTTCCACCGTAGTCTCCAGGCGAGCTCATTTCTCTAGGCTGGGGGTAGCTCATCGGTGTATCTTGAGTCTTCATGATTCATTCTAAGTGAGCATGACCTGACATAATGTGCATAATTTTGTAATTGAAAAGACTGTACTTTCTTTAAATCCAGACAGAAGATAAACTGGAAAATATGGCCCACAATTGGATATTGTTTTATAATGGTATTGCGCCAGGATCAGTTACAACTTCCGATCTTCCTTTATTCATGGAAGTACATTTTCTTCGCACCACACAATTACAGCTTTGATTCCAATCAATACCAAGAGATGAATCTATTTAATAAAAATATCCTCGCATTCTCTACTTCAAAAACACAGTTCTACAATATTTTCCTTTGTTTATTTATCGACCCGAATACCCCCGTCTCTCCACTGTAGTTCCCAAACATTGTTGGTATCCTAACATTATGTACTCATTGCTATATTTTATTATTACGAGGATATTATCATAATATCTCCCAAGAAGTATTTTACCATTTAATCAGAACGAGAAGTCGAATTTCAGGGAATTCGTAAATAAATGAATTAAAAAAAAAACAAAAAAAAAAACCCACGGCTTTTTCGTAGAAAAGTATGCCAAACAATCTTGATGCTGGATTGAAAATAAACGATGAACTGACGCTAATTTTGTTTGTATTTCGACGTATTCTTAAAACAGAAACAATAATATATTTACGTAAATTATTATATGCTGGAACATGAAGCAAATATATATTCTCAGTTATGTAGTTCTGATATTTATAACAGCCTTCCCTCAAAACTTTTTCGTGAGTTAGAAATAATAACTTCAAATTTCATTTCAGCTCCCATTTCAAAAGACAACGGCGATTTAGTAACTTCAATTAAAACTTAAATAATTTGAAACTTTATTTTAAATTATTCGTCGAGGTGCTTAGAATAAATGGCCATTCAACAGAACTGCGAATTTTACTTCAGAATTGCAATGAGTACGAAGGTAGTTGCCTGAGAAAGGGTTGTTTGCCGGGCAGTTCCTGCAAATGATACTTACTCCCAAACTTCTTGAGTTGAAGTGTCCGCATGAATCAGCTTGTAGAATTTGTTTCGTGAAACTTTGCAGTAATAAGTTTAAGTAGATTGGTGCAAATTATCTGTGTGTATTCTCTGTCTCTCTCAGTGGGATGTGGAACCCATTAGAGAGAGAGAGTACGGAAAAGCGACATCCCTCAGGCGATTTGCTTCAATAACGTTGCTTCCTTGCGCTCAGGAAGAACCAATGTAATAGGTTGGGCCTCTGAAATCATGCAACTGCTCTAGGTAAACTGCTGAACAACAAAGACACTATTTTATCCCTTTGGGTGCTGCACTGACGAGATCATTGACGAAGCTATTTTAGTTCATCAGCCTGCATGACCTGAGATACCATATATTCAAACTCTTGAGGAAAGCAATTATTTCAAGTTGGGTTAAGCGCGGAAACTACAGTTCTGTTTCCACTGATAGAATTTCTTAATTTAATTTGTGAAGCGGATTGGCCTATTCCTTGTATTCTATCAAAGAATGCGCCATACGTAATATACGTATAATATACTAATAAAAATATCCTTATAACTTTAGGCAAGTTATGAGAAATTCTCCTTTACGGATGCTGCAGCACCTACATTGAATTCTAAATATGTATATTGTGGCAGGAGCACTTATCGCAACAAATAAAATAACAAAACATATTCAAATTCTAATCACTTCCGAACTTTCTACTGTACCTGTAGTTTCTTACAAGAAATAGGTCATAACCGAAAAAACTGTTATCCAGTACTGCTTTCCAACGTATTTAACACACTCATCGTCAAAAAAAAAAAAAGAGTTGCACACAGGAGGAGCAATCGGATTGCAATGCTATTCTGCAGGAAGGTAAAGATGAATATCAAGAATAAATGATTAAGCATTCAGACTGATGTGGAAAACATTTATTTAGGTTAGGTTAGGTAGTTGATTTTAGTGGCGCAAGGGCCAGGTTTGGCCAAAGAGCGCCAGACACAGAACTATCAGCTAAAGATTTTTAAAAGCGTGGAGAATGATTAAGAGCAGACGGGCTTAGTAAAAGTTAGAAAAGAGGATGATGAAAGATGTGAAGACTAGTTAGTTAATTAGGTTTATATATAACTTTATTAGTTTACTATTATATTTATTATATAACTTTTTTTTTTTTTAAATAAGTTTTAAAAAGTTAATCTGTTTTAAAAAGGAAAATACTGCGAAAGTGTCGCAGTGGTCGCCCAAAAGTTTTTGAAGCGTAGCTGCGTACATTTATTTAGCTACACGCCGATAAGTAGTGACTCTCAGTGTAGTGTCGGGCTGCCATGATTGCTCACACAGCATGCCAATCGTCTCGGCATGGAGCTGTACAGGTTCTTAATGGTGTCCTTCGATAAGTCATCCCACGCAACTTGAACCTTCTCACGCAGTTCTTGCAGAATGTGCGGTAGGGGTGGAATGTGGATCGCGCGTCCAATACCATCTCACACATTTTCAATCGGCGATAGGTCTGGCGATGCGGCTGGCATGACAGAGTGTCAGTGCCTTGAAGGCAAACTCTCGAAACAGCAGTAGTATGCGGACGAGCGTTGTCCTGTTGGATCATCGCACGGGAGCGAGCGGTCAGAAAAGGTAGGGCCACTGGTTTAAGGACCTCATTAACGTAACGTTGGGCTGCCAAAATGCCTGTAATGAACACCAACCATGATTTGGCAACGTAGGCTCTTGCACCCCGTTCCATGCGTTCTGGACGGACGTGTGACGGCACAACAAACCGGGCAACCTCGCTCTGACCACAGTGCCTTCACACACGGATTCGTTGGTCGTCTCCCCCAAGACAAAGCGGTACTCGTCACTAACAATCACCCGCTACCATTCTGAGTGGCTCCTTGACAGTCTGGCACGATACGATTGCAGTCTTTTGCGACGATGCAATGGTGTTAAAGGCAGTCATAGTAACAGTTTGCGTGCGTGTAGTCCTATGTCGTGCAGCAGTCTGCCAATGGTGCTGGCACTAATCGGGCGATGCATGGAAGACACCACTGCTCGCTGAATATCCTTAATCGTGGCTGTTGGGTCACTCCGCGCATTTGGGACAACTTGTCGGTCCTCTGTCTTCGTGTTTCGTCTAGGTCGCCCAGACCCTTCCTATCGCTGCTGCGTGCCTTGTTCTATCCACTGCCGGAAACAGCGTGATACGGTGATATCCGCACGACCGGTATGGCACGCAATTCGGCGACAAGACCATCCCGCTTCCCGAAGCCCGACGCTGCGGCCCCTCTCGAACTCCTCCAACTGCTCGAATTGCTACAGAACTTTTCTCCGAGGCATACTTCATTTGCAAAGGATGCAACTAACACAATAGCATGAGTCAGAATGGCAAGCACGCGCAACGGGACGACCTGATATAGCCGGTCCGGCACAGCGCTGCGGCCCCTCCTTGCTTGCGTCACATGCCCATCCGAGCGTGATACTTGAATTACTTGCATGTCTCCCGACGTCAAGCCTACCCACCAAGTTTCATTCCTGTCGGTTGCATCCTTCTGGGTGCAACTATGTTTTTGACGATGAGTGTACGTTCAATAAACATAAAGGATATCCTGTGACTCACTTACACAGAAATATATTATTTTATAATGAAAATATTGCGATTCAACATAAAGCAATAAGAACAAGTGACCAGAAGCTACCAAATATTGCGGAATTTACGTTCTTTCTAAAACTTTGGGAGAGGGGAGGTAAAAAAGCCAAAATCACCATCAATTTTCACCCGTAAAAACTGTGCTGAACGGCATCATATGTAAACGCTCTTATTATAAAGACATTATTATCGAAAACGGAACTCGAATTCAGTAAAGTGCTGAGAAATGGCGGAGTTTCAAAGTTAACACAAATGTAGATCTCCCTCGACACAAAAAATGCGAACAGTAGCGCAAAAACAGACACACACCATTAACGAAGGAACGTCTCATTAAAAATGTACAAGAATAAATTCACAAAATCCAAAGCGATACTCTGAGCACGCAAGGAAAAATCTGCCGCCCCGGTGGCGCAGTGGTCTAAGCGATGGCCTCTGATCAGTCGCCCGAAAGGGGTCCGGGTTCAAATCCCGGTGAGGCATGGATGTTGTGTTTGTCTTACGGCACTGGCTCTCTCCCTTCCCTGGAACCAGTGACCCTAAATTAGGGACGGGCGACTGCTTATAGCCTATTGAGTTGCTCACGGTGGTCGTTAAAACTCCAATAAAAAAAAAAAAAAAAAAAAAAAAGGGGGGGGGGGGGAAATCTGTGGTTTCAGCAAAACGGTGCACTACCCGCACCTATTGCCCAGTACAATAATTTTTGGATGCTCAATGTCCTAATCTACGATGTGGTACTCATGCGACAATGAAGCGGCCTCAGAGGTCATTGACACCATTAGATTATTTTCTTTGGGGTCACTTGAAAAAACGTTGGTTATTCGAACGAACTGCATATAATGGAAAAACGCAGCAAATAATACGTTCAGAAAATGACAAATATTTCCCAGAACTGCACATTCAGCTGCACATAAAGCCCTGCCATCAAGATTCGAGCAATGTCTGCAGAACAATGGGGGTCAGTTTGAACATGTAATTTGATGTACAGTAGCGAATAAAAGTATTTGGCGAAACACTTTTTCGACCATAAATGTTTTTCTGCTGGACGAAATCGGGTCATTTTGGAATATGATATGTGTTATTCAGTTGTAAGCATGACCCATATGCAGATGGATCGGAAACCTTAATACAGATCAGGTACCGAGCTTAATCGCAAAGATCATACGAATTGACCAACAAAGTAGGTGTGTATCACATTCATTTAATGCAACGATAACAGAAAACAAGTACGAGAAAACGACAAAACAATAACTAATACTTAGTGGGATAACCACGAGACTTAATAACAGCTACACAATGGGCCGGCATTGAGTCCACTAGCTTCTCGACGGTGACCTGCGGAATTCGCGCCCATTCTGAAGACAGCTGGTCGAACTTCTGGGCCCTATTCCGGCAGGTTTTCTTCGCACATCGTCTCTCCAGCTCCTCCGATATGTGCTCGATGGGGTTGAGGTTTGGAGATTGGCTTGGCCTGTCTAGAAGTGAGATCAGATCTGTTGCTACTGGAAGGCTGCCTTCGCTACTGTGGAGGTGTGCTTCGGGTCGTTGTCTTGCTGCATGATCCATCCGGGTGGCATGTTCTGGTTTGCCCATGGGAAGACATCGTCGATGAGCATGTTTCTGTAGCTCTGGCTGGTCATTATTCCTTCAATCTTGATGATTGGGCCCATTCCATTGCGAGAGAAGGCGCCGTAAACCATAAGCGATCCTCCTCCGTGCTTGACAATCGGCTGAATGAACTGGGGGTTGAATCTTTGGTCACACGGACGTCGTACGTATCGGATGCCATCACTTCCAAACAAGTTGAACTTGCTCTCGTCGGTGAAAAACACCTTACTCTAGTCCGCCGCGGTCCATTGTCGATGACAGCGCGCGAACGCGACTCTGGCTCGTCGATTCTTGACTCCGATGAGTCGTTTCTTGGCGGGGCGTCTTTCATTCAATCCACCAGCAATGAGACGACGGGAGCTGGTCATTTGGCTGACGTTGAAGTCGTCGCTGTCGCGAAATTCGGTGACGATGTCCACAGTAGTCAAGGTGGGATCAGCACGAGATCGACGTAGGATGCGTCTATCCTGACGCAACGTAGATGAACGAGGCCAACCACATCGCGACCTGTTCTAGACGGTCCCAGTCTTCTTATAACGTTGCAGGATAGCTGAAATGGACTGGTGTCGGATCTTCAGGGCCCTCGCAATGTCGGTGACGCGCATTCCGGATTCCATCAAGTTCACGGCCGCCTGGCGAGCTCCAACAGGGATCTCCGCCTTTTTACCCATTTCTGAAAACCTAAGATTGACTTATTATCACACTACACATCACAAAACCCACAAAAATCGCAAGAAAAACATTAATACATGCATCAAACAAATGGGTAATAATTGGCGACTCTTGAATATGGCTTATTTCGAACGACAATTTCGCTCTGAGCGAAATACAAACTACGCGGCATTGTAACCCACGAATCAGCACATATCATATCCCAAAATAACCCGATTTGGTCCAGCAGAAAAAAATTACGGTAGAAAAAGTGTTTCGTCAAATACTTTTGTTAGCTACTGTAGCTGCGAATGCTTTACATTTTGTGATTTGCTATCATGTAGAAAAATTCTGGGTTTGTTAGGTATCTGAAATCTGCGAGTCATCAAATCAGCTTCACAACTGTCTTCGGAATTAGTCTCATGTTAACTTACGTTACTCTCTGTTACGTTTGTCAGCTGTGAAATTACTGGGAATCGATCTGCTACCTGTATTTTGATTAATTCACGTCTGCTACGGGAAGTTGTTTGCTAGTTCAAGAAGGAAGAGAATAAAAGTCTTGGTCACAGATATAAGCTCTAAGATCTTTGCTCCAGTAATAGTTTTGCAATCTGTCTAATATCTTCCAGCATTTCGCAAGAGGTTGTCTTCGTTCCCCCCCCCCCCCATTTACTTTAAGGTATGTAGTGTTTGATATTTGGAAATGCTTCACGAGTGTGTTGTTTGAGACTAGGAACACGGCATCTGCAGTTTTTGTTTAAGAACTTTATGTTTTTCGGCTGGAATGGGTCATTCCCGATGTGGAGTGACCCAAAGCAAAGTGAATGACATTTGCCATCTCCACTACTCGGTCAGTGTCATCCACCATCGTACCACCAATTCCTAAAATTGTATTTTGCAATTTTGTACCTTGAACGCTTGAAACTCTCCAAAGTTTCAACATTTTATTCCTAATAAATCAGTAAATAATAATATCTGCAGTTGCGAAAAGTTTGGTCCACAACATGATGTTTTTTTCACAAAAACACAATATACCCGTTAGAATAACAGAAATTTAAAAATACCCATTCTGTAGTACTGTTTTCTACACTGTAAAAGCTTTGTTAATGAATTTGTTATTACATGTGACGATTGTGCTGTTTCAAGCATAAAAATCAGTGACTCCGATGACGTGACTTAAAGTTATTTGTGTGTCTCTGTTTTATTTAAGTGTGTTTTTTGAACCCTAGTTCATCATAATGGGAATGCATCATTGTTATTTTTCAGGACTTTTAAACAATGACATACTCGGATGCCCCTGATCGGGATTTTTGCAGTGTATCGTAAACATAAAATCCCAAATCAAGAGGTACTTAGCAATTTGTCTCCAAAGAAATTAAGAATCGATAAAGTTCTTTGCTAGGAGCTTGCATATAAAACCATGACTTTTAGATCTCGAAGAAAGCACACACTAACGAGAATTTGTATACAGATCAACCAACAAACCGTTTGTTTTATTTCTACAGAGCGTACTGCAAAGTTATCAACATAATCAGCGAAGATAAAATTCCCCACTTGTACCGAATTGCATAACAATGAATAATGCACCTCTTTTGCGTTTCAAAGATGGCAGACTTTTCGTATCCATTTAACAGGGCATTCTTTAATTAAAAACCCTAATATTTTCAATATTTCCAGAAAACAACGTGTTAAGATTTATGGCAGCATTCACAAAACATGACCACCTTGTATCTGCAGAAACGAACATTGGTTCCAAACTTTAGCTTACCGAGACACACAGAAGGGCGTTAAGGAAGATAATATGCGAACTACGTGAAAGTTCATCAATAGTAGTGGGGAGAAATAAAATATCTGGAGTAATTTTAAATAAGCAGGTATTCTTTTTGTAAAAGTATGTTTCATGAACATTACAACAATGAAAGGTAGAAGAATAAGAAAAAAAGTACATAGGTTGAGGCAGGGATTCCACAATTAAAACAGGCAAGCGCTCTTTCCACTGCGTGTATCTCTATGACGTATCGCATTATAATTATAAGACGTATGGCATTATTATTATAAGGCGTATGGCATTATTATTATTATTATAGACTGCTTAACGGCTTGTTACAAAACAAGTAAAGCTGTGAAGCGGAGGAAGTGATGCTGTGACATAAGAACTGGGCATCAGATGTCTTGAAAGGGAAACGTGTGATGTGATCTTACGAGCCGTGTATTTTTATACGTATTTTGAAAACGCTAAAATAAGAGGATAACCCGTTGGCTTCGAACTAGTTCCATTGTGTGTTACAAAGCATAGTAGAATTAATACAAGTGCTAACAGCCACCTAATGTATGACGAGGTGCATCCCTTGATTCAGGTATTGTTCCCCGAGCATAATCCCTCTTTCAAGATGAGAATGCCCCTATACATAAAGTCAGATGTGTCAAGTCGTGCTCCACTATTACTAATCGCCTTCATCGCGAGTTGAACTTGAGTTCTGAAACTAGAAGGCTTGGTTTCGCAATATAAAAAAAAGCAACTTCTGCTAAACATGAAACAGGAATAGATTCTACCTGTATTAAGGGATTATGAATTTTAGCCAAGGCATCTAATGGTAATTTACTTGGTTTAAAGTTCTTATTATCATGTGAACAATTTTTTATAATATTAAGACGAAACTAGTCACATGACGCATATATTACTTAATAGATATATTATTTGCAAAAAAAAAAAAAAATGAAGCACCATGACAAAGATATGCAATAGTCAAGAAACTCCGCATGCAAGTACCGCATAGCCAAACAGATAGATGATTAAAAGATACCAATAACAACCAATAGCCAAATATTTTCCCGCCACAGCGCATGGGAACCGCGCATCGCGGAGGACAGTTAATCGAGTTTGAGTGAGAACGTATAATTGGGCTGAGACAGGCCGGTTTGTCATGTAGCAATACCGCCAGGAACTTGGGCCTAATCGGCAATCGACGATGTTGACGCCAATAGGTCGAGGAAGGCACAACCCAGCGGAACGTGGACAGTGAGTGTGCGGCCGAGGGAAACGACAGAACGCGATGATCGAGCGAATGAGACAGCCGCACAAGGTGAACCAAATTCTTCGCTCTTAACATTCTGTGGCCATATTGCGCCGTCTATAGGTACGGAAGTGGCCATATGGACCGTCGCTAGACGACTTGCGGCAAGGGGGATATATTAAAAAAACCACTCCGCTGACTACCACTGACCAGCGAGCATCGCCGGTACCGGTTGCAGTGGTGTCGGGTCCGATCAACATGGAATAGTGTCCAGTGGCATCGGATTGCCTTCAGTTATGAGTCACGGTTGCACCGATGATACCTGTCTGGAGAGGAGCCGGCCAGCGCACGGATCCTGCCTTTACCGTAGAAGGGCACAGTGCTCGCACAATTGGAGTGACTGTCTTGGGAGCCATTTTATAGAGGAAAAACCTTGTGTAGCCCTCCGTACCACCCTCATGGCTCAACGGTACGTCGACGACATTCTACGACCTGCCGTGTTGCCATTCCTGTCGTAGCATCACCGAGCATTTGCTCAACAGGATAATTCCCGGCCACACATGGCACGGCTCTCCCAGGCCTGCCTCCGTAATGTCGGCACCCTTCAAAGGCCAGCCCGATCGTCTGACCTCTAACCAGTCAAACGTGTTTAGACATGATGGGACGCCACCTGCGCCCATCCCGGAATGTCTGGGAACTGGCCAGCAATTTGGAAAGCTTCTGTCATACTATACCTCAGAACAGTATCCGTAAAATGTAAGCGTCTAAGCTACGCCGGGTAACAGCTTGTATCCGGGCCAGACAACGTACTGACTTGTTCCACTTGTGCGGCTGTTTTTTTCAAGTACAACGTACTGACTTGTTCCACTTGTGCGGCTGTTTTTTTCAAATACAACGTACTGACTTGTTCCATTCGTGTGGCTGTTTTTTCCGAATAAATGGCCGAACTGCTCTGGAAGTGTAATTCTTTCCTTTCCTATACATGTACATTCCACATAGCAATTTTCATTTGGAAGGATGATTCCTTCTGTTTAGGCCTAATTAAACAATATTCGCAAATATATTTGCCCGACAGCAGAGAAGTCAGATCGCCGCCCCGGTGGCGCAGTGGTCTAAGGCGCTGGCCTCTGATCATTCGTCCGTAAGGGGTCCGGGTTCGAATCCCGGTCAGGCATGGATGTTGTGTTTGTCTTACGGCACTGGCTCTCTCCCTTCCCTGGAACCAGTGACCCTAAATTAGGGACGGGCGACTGCTTATAGCCCATTGAGTTGCTCACGGTGGTCGTTAAACCTCCAAACAAAAAAAAAAAAAAAAAAAAAAAAAGAGAAGTCAGATCAAGGTTCGGGTAATAATTTATGTAGTAACATGACATGTGTGTGTGTGTTTGCGTGCGCGGACGAGGTTTCCTCTTTCTTCAATCTTTTTTATTATTTACACTTTGTTTTAATACACTGTTAAAAATTCCCGTAAAAAAAGTCTTGTTGCCCGTGTATTTTTACGATCAAGGCTCGTTTCTGCAGTTTCAAGGCGATGCCCGTATTTTAACGGGCATGGATATGTAGGAAAACGGTTCCTATCCGTAATTTTATGGGCGTTGCTAAGAGGCACGGGTTAGCCAATGAACGATAATGACAGAGAAAGGAATGCGGCATGCGTCGCTTTCTGCTATTGGTCAGCGAGTCGTCACGTGATTTTACGGGGATTGCTCGTTTTTTTACCAAGACGAAGGGATGGGCGATATTTTCAAAAGTATGATGATATCTTTTAATATTTCTGAGACCGATATATTGAATCGAAAATATCTGTATTTAAAGATCAATATATCAGATTGATTTTTCGATATTTTTCAATACTTCTGATCTCAATAAGACTGATATTTCGGTTTATTCACTGCGTACTGCATCAGGGTTATCACTGAATCCGATCCAATGTTGTGCTAAGTATTGGCTATTGGGAACTTGGGACTAATTGGCTGTTGGCTTGTTCGCACAAATCTCAGCCATTACTAAATTATCCTGCAGCTTGAAAATATAGCTGCAATCAAGTTTTTGTTAATACCATTAAAATAGTGATATCTCAGAAAAGTACTGTATATTACTAACTTCGTACCTTTTACAAGACAGTCGCTGTACTTGGAAATAAACGTAGTGCGTTTATTTTGCCATTTCAGTCGTTTTGTTGTGTAAATAATTATTTCCGATAGCGGAATTGATATTTAACGTTTTTTTACAAGACCGACGCCATGGGTTAGTGCTTTTATTTTGCCCTTTTACGTTGTTTTGTTACGTAAATAAATATTTTCGACAGCGGAATTAACATTTTACGTTTTTATAATTCATAAAAATTCGCTAAAAATATATCTTGTATGCTGAGCTGGAAAGCCAACATCAGGGTTATTTACATCGTAGCCAAGGTAATGTAAGGGCGTATTTATATTATATATTTTATACATTTATGTAATGTAAGGTGGCATATATTTATGCCCACTTCCCCCCCCCCCCGAAAGTGTTTAAATGTGTTTTATTTATTGTTAAAATGTGCCTTACATTGGAAACAAAAAATGCTTAATTTAATAAAAAAAATTCATTAATTTACATTACAATTTTTTTTTTATTTTTTTCTATTCTCATTGTTTTATTTTGTCCTGGTGGATTTAATTTTTTTCATTTCATTGGCACGCCCTCAGAAAAATCTATATATGCCCCTTGTTGTATTTCTTAATGAAGGGGCAGAGCACAGATGGGATGAAAGTGGCCAAAGGGCAGGAAGTTGTCACATAAATTTACAGAACATAAATGCAGAAACTGTTTTTAACAAAACATGTTATCATGATTCTCTGTACTTAACATTGCTACCTATGCAAGATTGTTGATACAGCGAGACAAAATTAGTCAAAAAAGCAATCATAAAAGTGTTGTGCACTTTTGTGTTTATATAACATCTGCACTCCCTTTCCACTAATGGGGGGGGGGCTGTGGTTGTGGATAGTATCAACTGTCACCAACAATATTTGAAGGTTTTGGTTATCATTTAAAAGTAAACAAATTAGATGTCAACTTTCCTGTTAAGCACACTCAACATCTTTTTAAAGAATATATATGAATAAAAAAACACACTTGAAATGGAATTTGTGGCAGAAATATTTTGCTACATAGAAGACCAGTAAACCACAGGCAATTGGGTAAATAAGTCTCATTGATTTGATTATTCTACACATGTTAAGGTTTTTCCATTATTCGAAATGTTTATTTAAGTACAAAAGTGGAGTAAAATGCCTAAAACAAAATCACTGGGTTACTTCTGTCTGAAACATTACCCCCTTAGCCTGTAATCACAGCATATTATTGCAATTTCTAATGCAGAATGTTCTGCAAAGTCATAATATTGTTGAGAAGTAAATGGCTAGAGCTTTTTAATGCAATTTTGAAGAAGTTTGCACGCATACATGAAAATATATTATTTCAAAGTTAGTGTGCATATACACTGTAGATACATATATAATTTATTTTTTGTAAAAAAATAACAAAAAAAAACTGAAAATACAACAAACCTTGTTAACAGGTTTCAGCCTAATTGCCCAGTGTTATCCATTTTGTCATTATGTCTCTTTCTCTCTTGATAAAAACTGTGAACATATTTTTTTTTTTTTTTTTGTGAAAACTGTTATTCTTAAACGGAATGGCATTAACAAAATTCTGTTGTCCAGAAAAGTTTTAACGTGCAGTGCTCTTCCTCATTTGATTTCTCTAGTGTTTCTTTACAGTATACAAGGTTACTTTTTTCAAAATTCTTTTCCTGCTAAAATCTAATAAATGTGCAATGTAAAAATTGCATTTGTACTCATAAATATGGGTTCTTGGTTTGATTAAAAGGCAATACATTGTGCCAAATGTTTGACACTAGCTGTAGGAAGGGAGTTCTTAGACTACCATTAAAGACTATATTAATATATTAGCTGAAACAATGCTCGGATTATATGAATACCTTGCATTGCGCCCATCAGTTTTACATTTGATCAAGTTTGCAAAAATTGTATGTGATTTTATACCTGCTACAACTGATTCAGCATCAATATCAGGAAAATTCTCATACAAAAAGATTACTTCTTCCTCAGAAACTGCTAGAAAACAGTCAAATTTTCAAAATAAGAAGCACTGTTCATTAAATGTGAAAATCCTCCAAATATGTGGCGTCAGTGAATAAACAAAGATGTCGCTCTTTCCAGGTTTTAGCAATTAAATGTCATGAAATCTATTCAGTCAAGAAATCTATTTATTAAATGTCATGAATAAAATCTATTCAGTCATGAAATGTTCATTAAATGTCATGGAAACTATTCAGTATCTAAATAATCATGGAAAATGTGCCTACCAAGTGGTAAAATACATAAAGAAGTTGTTCCTGTCTTGTCTTTCCTGGAACCACTCGCCCTAAATTAGGGACATGTGTCTGCTTATGGTGAATCAAGCTTCTACACATTCGGGAACAACTTTAGATGCTCATGGAGATCAACACACACACCACTTCACTTCAAGCATTTTTTTCCAGTTCTCAGTCCATTTCTTTGGATTTCTCATCTCCATTAAAAACTTGTACACAATAAATATCTGAAGTATTCTTTATCAAGTCTAAAACACCTGAGGAGCTATCTTCGATATCATATCATTTTTTTTTTTTTTTACATTTTAAATGCTCATTGGTGGAGTCTATCCTTAAAATTAAGGAAGTCAGCAGATTTAAAAAAAAATTTACAGTTTTGAACTCAAATGGGATATAGCATTTAATGTTTCACTTATTAACACCAAAACAACACAAAAATTAGTACTGATTCCTCACCTTTAGTTATATTTAACTTGCTGTAGATGAGGATTTTCTCTTTACATGCATATATATCACTAAGCTGTTCTCTAAGATCATAGGTTAGTTTCTTGATGAGAGCTTATCTGCTGGATTAAAGTTTAAAACTGATGGAAATACATTTTATTTACTCTTGATGTATCAAACATCTGCATTTACAGTGATCTCAGCTCACAACTTGAGCTTCACTGACATCCATCACACACAAGACCATTTGTACTTCCACATTTATTCTCTTTTTCTCATGCAGGAATTCCTGAATCTGGTCCTCCCTTGATCTTCTACATTTTCTTTCTGTCACTTGTGCAGAATAAATTATCCTAGTAATCATCTCACCACTCATTCTCCAAACCACCCAAGAATATTTGTCCCCACCTTACAAACAATATTTTGCTTCACACTACTCATCTACAAAACCTCTTCATTCCTCACATGATCAAAACATATCTTGCCCCCACCCCCATAAGTAACACATCTCTACAGCTCGCAAATCACTCCTATGTTTCGTCTGCAGTACTCCACCTTCACTGCTGCACATCAGAGTAGGAACAATTACTGTACTTTTTCACACACAACTATTAGGGACCTTTTTTGAGAACCTATCATTCATCATTTATTCAAAATCCTCCTGAAGCAGCTGTGACTTTCAAAGATTAATTTACTAGCCTACTAATTTCACCACCTAATTTGTTTTCTCTGTCAAACATGCTTCCTAAATATGTAAATTGATTTACCTGGTCAATCTCTTTGCCATTTAGACTGATCTGTTTGATTTAATACTAACAATTCATCTGTCAAAAACATAACTTTGGGTTTTTCCTTTCATATACTAAGTTTGAAATTCATACAAACTTCATACATGTGGGACAACATACGCTGCAACTCACTTTTGCTCTCTGCCAACAGGATTGTTTCATCAGCATGAGCAAACATAATTGAGTAACTACTCTCCACAGATAGCATTTACATAGTCTAATGACGACTCAACCATATGTGTCTCTTAAGACATAAAAATATTCTTTACCTTAAAAAATTGTTTTGGTAATAAGTAATAACTAATTATAATACACAAGCTTGGCAGTGAATGTGGGGAATAAATATCCTACCAGTTGTCTCAGATAATTTCTTAGAAACATCAGCTGATTTTTTTTTTTTCAAGAGCTGCTTTCTCCTGCTAAAAGGGAGCAATTTTATTTGTCCTTTATTATTACATTTTATAGCTTAAAACTATCTTTATGCAAGATTGCAGCTCTCAAGCTGTATTTTTAGTGATATGAAAAACACATAAAATATTGTTTTTCAGATCCTAAAATAAAAAAAATATATAGAAGAAAGTTTTGATGCAAAAATAAATAAAAAAATCATGCAACAGAAGTGAGCTTGTAATTTGCAGAAATGCTGAATATACTTTCCAAAACCCAAAAGGTGATTTTCTTGTTTCATGTGTGGGCATTGCTCGACGAGCAGGGATATGGTTTCTGCCAAGAAGTTTCCAAAAATCCCAGTTGCAAAGGAATGTTTTCATGAGTTTTTCATCAATGTGAGATTATGAGAAATATGTATTTCCAACATTTCGAGGAAAGGTAAGTTGAAGCTTCAGTATGGCATAAATGACAAAAAAACAAAAGTACTTATTAATCCCAGCAGACTGGAATCTTAACCATCAATTAACTTGGGAATAACTGAATTATAGAAAGAATAACTATTTTTATTGGGATGCAAATGTCAAAGTTAACAACATTATATCAGCTTGCAAGGAAATGTTATGGAAAAAAATCTTTAAAAAAACTTTGTTATTGTAATTTTTAGAGCATTTTGTATACATTTGTATTTTTCAGAAGGTGTGAACAATGTTTGCTATTTTTATCGTTTAAGACAGAACACAATGTTAATGGAGTATACAGATATAATTACTTCTATGGTGTAAGCAAAAATAGTTCCCATGGCATAAGCAAAAAAATTAAAGTGCTTATAATATGTTTACAAGTGACATTTTTGTTAAAAACAGTAATTAGAGTACGAATAATTTGTGATGGCCTTTTCATAGAAAGCAATTATTTTTCCAGAAAGATATTTTAAAAAATGCTAATGATTATTAGTCCTCCATTAAAATATGATTATAAAAATAAAAACATAAAAAATATCGTAATCCAAATTAATCAAGTATATATATTTACTAATTAATTAATGAAAGCCATACTAATTAATATATGAAAACATAAAAAAATATCATAATCCAAATTCATCAAGTATATATTTACTAATTAATGTATGAAAGCCTGTCTCTCCTAGATAACAAAAAAAACGAATGGACAATCAGAGGAAATTACCTGCTGTAAGTGTGGAAAAATCAGCAGATCAAGACGAAAGTTGTTATGCTCATATTTTTACCAGATTATATAATTACTTCAGGAAGTTTCACTATGTATTTACAAGATAATTATCAAAGGATGACAAAAAAAATTACGTCTGATATATACATAGCCTGAATTACAACAAACTTTATACTACATAACTTGTAAGACATCAAGAAAACTCTCGAAAAGCTGTTTTGCATTTCCTTACCCAGCTGTTAAGATCTACATAATTTATCACTAACAAAAAAAAAAAAAAAAAAAATGCTTAACTTCAAATTGTGTGTCATTGGTATGTATTTAATTTTGGTTAAAGTGCCAGTTTACTTCAAACATAATGCTCATAGGCAAAAGAACAATCTGCTATCAACCGTTCCTTAAATTTGTTTCTGGGTGCCTATACTGTCAACTAATAGTTAAAATTTTCAACACAGCAGATATTTTTCCTTGTAAAGTTCTAGAAATCGGAAGGTGACATAATATCATGTGAATCTCGATAATGAGATCGCAGTTTGATAGTCCTCAAGCAACATAATTTTCGTGACATGCCAGAGGAAAGAACACAGATTTCATTCCACAAGTTAAATCACATCAGCCATAAGCTGATATATTGAATATCGCACCGATATAGTGATTTTCTGATATATCGTAACTTGGATATCAATACTATATATCGAAATATCGGACAAAAATATCGATATTTCGAGATATTGATAAATATCGCCCATCCTAACTGACGATGACGAACACGAAGTCACGAACATGTACTGGAAAGACGCCAGCAACCCAGCATGTTGAAGAAACAAAACATGTGAGTAGACACTTTTTAAAATTAAGTTTATTATGATATGTAAAAGTAACGAAATCAATTACACACATTTTTGTTTGATAGTAAGCTCACGAACTGTGTACATATATATATATAATTTTAAAAGTTTCACCACCAAACGAGGGTGGCTGAAGCATTGTCACACAGGAAAATCTATGTAGTAGCTAAGATTTCATTTGACTGGGGTAGGGGCATAAATCTCACATCCATATATGTTTTACTATCTGTGCAAGTCTTTATCGTCAGGTATATACCTAGCGTTGTCTAGGATGTCGAATAAATTCGATCTGTACATGCTGATTTGGGAATTACGTAGGGCAGCATTGTTTTCGTATGTTTGTAGTCTGAAATGAATGCCATTTTGCAATATAACACGCATAAATATTGTCTTACCGTTTTGTGCTTTTTTTTTTTTTTTTTTTACGGCATAGTGTTCAACTCCTGAAGTTAGACAGAATTATTTCTAAAGCACAAACTGGCTGAACAATACTTTGGTTTTTTTTTAAGACTCCTTTTCATTTGCTCATGTACTTAAGAACTTGTGAAGTATTATATTTGCACCAATAAATACAAAGATTAGCTATGGAGTACAGATATGTACAGGCATATTCTTTAATGAAAAATTTATTCCAGTGTGTTTATGTGGGTATAAAATATATAAAAAATACAAATACACACTTATATTTGCTAAAATTACATACACTGATGTCACAGAAATTGCACAAATGGCTAAAAAAAAAAAAAAATCAAATAAAACTGGTCAAGTCATTTGTTTAGTATCAGTAAGATGTATGAGCTCATTTACTCTTGCAAAGTTCATCAATATTTTGAGTTTTCTTGCTTATGTACAAACAAGTTATCTTCAACATCCAACTTATTTCAATATTTAGATTTCTTGGTGGTTAAGGATAAAACACTAGTTTCACATAAATATGTAGTTGTAAAAGGCAACAAATACTTAATTAAGGCAGTGCTCGACAATGTTGGAAATTCTTTTTCCATTGGAATCCAAAAACTAGTCAGTGATTTCAAAGAACAAATGCTTTTCAAACCAACCAGAGTTAAAAGATGTCTCATAAGTTTTTATTTGGCAATAGAAGATTACACATTTCTGCATTGTATGTGAATGAGTAACTAGTTCATTCAGTGGGAATGGGAAATACTGCCTTGTAAATGTTTGGAGAGTGCAGAGATGGACGATTATTAGCTGTTTAACATCAAGTTTCCAATTGTT
Organism: Macrothele yani; assembly: GCA_039090855.1. NCBI lineage: Eukaryota > Metazoa > Arthropoda > Arachnida > Araneae > Macrothelidae > Macrothele > Macrothele yani. The sequence continues at coordinate 11,331,650 of CM077017.1, forward strand.
TGCTCATTTTCTAATGATAATGAATTCAGTTATGAAAATTGGTCAGAGCTGTTCCCTGTAATTTGGTTTTCTCATAAAGTTTTTTGGTCACTGCTTGTGTTTTGTTTTTCAACATAGAACAGATTGTTTTCGCCCTGTAATGAGAAGTTCCACTAGTTCATTTTTCAGAAATTTCAGCTAAATATGCTAAACTTCACCACACATCCTACCATCACTAGCCATAAATTCAGATTAATTTTGTTTTGAAAATTGGTTCACTATGTGACAAATCCGCATATGCCCCCCCCCTATTATTTTAGTGTAACCCACTTTGAGAACTATTGGTCTAGAGGATGTTCAAGCCGTACTGGTATCAGAGTTGGTTGTACATCAAGGTTTTGGCAAGCAGTCACAATTTAACATATGGTTTGAGTCCCATATGAGGCATTAGTTTTGCCACCCTGGTGGTGCAGTGGTCTCTAAGCACCATCTTATGATTGTTTGTCCAAGTGGGTCCGGGTTTGAATCCCGGTATGGCATGGATGTTGTGTTTGTCTTACAGCACTGGTGTTCTCTCTTCCCTGGAACCAGTGACTTTTAAATTAGGGACAGGGACTGCTTATATCCCATTTAGTTCCTCACATTAGCCGTTAAAACCTTTAAAAAAGAAATTTGTTTTTTACATAACATAACAGCTTTGGCTTTCTCCTTCCCTAGAACCAATGGCCTCAATTTAGAGGTGGAAAAAAAGTTTCATGTGATGAAATGTCACATTTTCGTTCAGGAAACACATTTGTGATTCTCCCTGACTGCTACATGGTTTTGATTGCTTTTAGGAATACCATTTCACTCACATTCCTTAGTATATAATTATCAATCATTTTGTGACTATGGTATATTCAGTTAACTCATAGGCACCCCTAGCTTAGTTTTCAGCAGGAAGAAGCAAACAATGGAAATCTGCATATATACAAACCCCATATGCCTCTAATTGAAAACAGCTTTTTACCACTCAACACATAAATTTAATTGGAAACCAGAAGAGCGAAAAAATATATTTTTTTTAATTATATCTATAATCACCTCATTATCACATGTATACAGTAATATTTCACATATATGTCAGCGCAAACCAAAGCACGCATAAATAAGAGCGCAGCATAAGTAAAAATTAGTGTAATTCCAGCCAAAATTAAGTTTAAAATGTAATTAACATGAGAATAACATGCAAAATAAGAAAAATATCAATGATTGAATTTACTTAGTTAAATTTAACACCTTAAAAGCTTAGATTACTCAAAAATGTAAATTACTTGATCTCAAAATTTTAATTACATACCTTGTTTATATTTATGGCTTTTTAAAGTTATGTAAAACTGAAGACTGTTTCTGCTGTTGCCTCTCATTGAAAACAGCTTTTACAAGTTTGTTTAAACAGGAATGTGTGGCAATTAGATGTATCGGTGAGTTGTATGTAGTGACAGTGTTTCCAAAGCTTCTACACTGCTTTCGTGACAGTCTGGGGATCTTTTGTTAATTCTTCGTTATGTCTCTTCATCATCATCCTGAATTTCATTGGCTATTTCTTGAATATCCCTCAATTCCCCGATAATGCATTTTCATTGATTTCTACAAACTCTTTAAAACTACTGAATCCACCTGAAATGGCACTCCAATCTTCATCATTGGCAGATTAGCGTCCTAAATTATTTTGTCGGAAACTGGTAATATTGACTTGTGAGTGCGACGCTGTGGTAGGCCTAACACATCACTACGGCAACGATGTGAAGATTTGCTTTGTTGAAAGGAAGATTCGCTTCGCCGTGCAATTCACGTGCGGATGACTACAAGTCCAAGCAAGTACCTTCTTGCCAAGAGAGCGAACCATTTTATACTCATATGCTACACAATATAGTTTGTTCATGTTTTGTAATTTGTTTTTAAAGCAGACGTGAAAATTTTCATTCTTTCGCATATGATTCCCTGATCCGAAATAGAAAGTTTGGTAAATGTGTACTTTAGCGTCTAAATTATTTCGTCGGAAAAATGTAACTGTGTGGGAAAAGTGTGACATACAATATTTTAAGCATGCAAAATAATGGGAAAAGGTGCAAGAATATAGTATTTTTAGATAAAAGGAAAGTTTTCCGAAGTATTTACCTGAGAGTGCGATGGTTTGGAAGAGTACGTGCGGTAGGCATAGGACGAGAGAGCGGCAACGGCATCAAGGTGAAGTCCGGTGAATGGAAGCTTCGTTGAGAAGGGCATGTAACGGGCGGAAGAATTAAGAAGGAAGCGGTTTAGCAGTACGTAGTCATCGAAAAGTCTTGTAGGCATACGCAGAAAAGAAAGAAAGGTTGAATTTGCGCAGCATTGTAAGTTTTTGTTTTTTGAAGGGTAATTTTGAGAAAGCGGAAGTACAAAATCGTCAGTCATTTCGGATTTCGTCAGGGCTTAAAATTTCATTATCCGCCACAATACAAGAAGCTGTCTCCCTGCCATAGTGCGATATATGAATTGAAGAAAATTGCTTATTTTGAAAAATATCCATGTCACGAGGAAAAAAATGTGAGCTACGATGTACTGAATAACAGCAGAACTGCAAATGAAGTGCTTGAAGAAATCACCTACCTGTGCACATCTTCCAAACCAAAACTAAAACTTTGGGTTCAACTGGAACCAAAACGTCTTCCTCAAAACTTCTGTCGTACATAAATTATTTTACATTCCTTAATTTCTTTCCATTCGGAGACACTGTGAAACCACTAATAACGACATTCTGCACATATCTTTCTCAAAAATGAATAAAACAGGTTTGAACTACTTCTGCGCACGATTACACGACACTCTTCCGAAAAATATACCCTACTGCTGTCGTATTCTTCCACGCATTTGCTACCAACTCGTACTCCGCTCCGTCGCACAGCACCTTCACGTGGTGGCCGTTAGCATCGCTTCAGCCTCCCGCACCACCTGCTACAAACCATCGTACTCGCAGGTTAATACTTCGGAAAAATTATTTCCTTTTTATCTAAAAATAATATAATTTTTCACCTTTTTATATTATTTTGCATGCTTAAAAAATTGTGTGCATCGAACTTTTCACCCACAGTTAAATTTTTCCAACGAAATAGTTTAGGACGCTGAAGTACACATTTACTGAAAGTACTAATATGCTTTTCTATGTTGTACAGAAAACTGGGGAACTATAAATTTCGGTTTTGGTTTGAACACATTTGCTGTGTCTCTGCACTTTTGGTTCTTCTGTTAATAGCTTGTTCGCACGCGAGTTTCTATCTTACTCATATGTATCTTTTGCAAATCGAAGAGGTTTTATCCGGTTTTTCCTGCCAACAACGTACAGGATACAACAAAATAAAGGGTAGCTGCTATGGACCTATTTTCTGTAGCGTATCACTACAACATTTATTGCTCTTCTGCCAATAACGTAAGTCCTCTTTCTCTTGTACCCGTCATTTCCACACAGCTTAACAAACCTTCCTTTTAACGGATCAAAGCTTCACATCTTCACTGGAGCGATGCATTATTCCTATCGCAGCTTCTCTTCACAGTGTCAGACTCACAGGTCCATATTACAATAAAAATCTTTAAAACACGTTTAAAATATGAAATATCTGAAAAAATATGAAATACATTAAAATATGAAGTTTTAACCCTTTGTCAATAAACACAGGAGGCTAGTTCCATCAGAGGCATGCATTCAGTCGCTGACTTTAAACATTTGGAGCAAAATTACATATGCTTCCAATTTATGGACCTAAAGCATAATATAATTAAAGAAGTGATATTCTTCTGTCCTTGGCACTGCGTAACAATAATACAACTTCCAGTGATTAGCAGTGAAAAGCAACATGACATGCGATGACTGTCTTTTTTCTTGTAGTAGAAAATTATATTCTGAACTTCATTTTTAGATTTAATTGCCCAGTCTGGCACCTAGGGCAACTAGATTATTTATTTGCCTGCCCAGGTCAATGATTCACACAACCCAGGCATGGTATTTTTCAAACCCTGATATGTATAAGTAAAAATATATACAGTACATAATTTCATACATACATATTAATTAAAGCTTATATATTTCATTATTACTACTTTAGCAAAAACTTCCCATTACAAAAAAATTACCTTTGCTTGTCTCTGTCTGCACTATTTCACTTTTACAGCATTGCAATCTTATGCGTAATGAAAATTTCTGTAGTGCATACTAACTTTTTAATGAAAAATTTGTAATGTTTTAAGAACAATACGTTGCTACAATTTTTTTTGTCCCCCTTGAATTTCATTATAACGAGTTTCGACTGTTATTCTTTTTTTTACTGAATCTGGTAAATGCTGGCCAAGAAAATGACAGTGAAAATATATCATGAACAGTTTCTTTGCTTTGCAAATGTAGTAATTAAAGTTAAATGTAAAAAAAAATTGATTTCATTCTAAATTTCTGCGAGTGAAATCTTTCACCTGTGTCACTTTAAGCAGAGCTTGGAAAATATCTGAAATGTTACATGCGCAGCTGGGTATATACATAAATTATTTACCTACCCAGGTAGTAAAACCTGGATGCCAAGGAAAATTTATATTTTAAGATAAATCAGAAGCCACTTTTTTTTCAAGTTAAAAAATACGAAATTTTTTTTACACATTTTGTAATTCCTATTTTAAAGGTCTATTCAAAATGTTCAATATGCAAAGCATGTATTTCATGTTTTAAGATGATAGTGCTGAAATTGGTACAAAATGATACGATGAAATTGTTTTTGAGAAATTTAAAGATTCTGCCGTGTTCTTTTCCTTTGTCACTAAACACCTGATTTGTACATCAATAAAAATTGTTTCAGTATCTTCAGGTATTGCCAAGATATTATAAATACAACTATTTAATAGCTTTCCAAAAAAAAAATTTGTGCCCTCAAATGGTTTCCTTGTGGCAACACAACAATGAAAGAACAGGTTTAATCACTGAAGTCATTTCTAAAACATTCCAAACAGGAAAATTTAATATTTTAGAAATATTGATATGCATTAATGTTCTACAATGACTCAGTTAGAATCAGGGTCTAAACAAGTGTTTCTTCTTTGGGTGGGGGTCTGAGATTTGAAATTATGCCCTATCAAGTTCAAAAGCTCTCATTTCCATTCAAGTATTTTTTTTCTTTTCTTTCTGATACCTTAATTATGGGGAAGCAATGTGATCTTTCAAAAGCAGTACTTCCAGTTTTTGACATAATTTTACTAAACATGTGAAAAGTAGGTAAATATCCAAAAATTAGAGATAGGAAACAAGACAGTAAAAGTTCTGGGAACACTGACAACACAGTGCTCAGTAGAATGTAAAATAAACCAGCACACAAGGCAGTGAATGTGAAAACAAAAAAAGCATGATTCAACCCTATGTCAAATGTAATACTAGCCAAAACCTACATGAAAAACCAACTTTGACACCATTGTGGATTGAATACCCTTATAGACGCAATGTACTCGGATGCCAGTTTGTAGTTCTGTTTGTCATTGATATAACATATAAATACAAAAATATGCCTGTACATATCTTTACTACATAACTGCCCTTTGTATTCATTCATACAAATACTACATAAGTACGTATGTGCAAATTAAAATGTCTAAAAGAAACTAAGTATTGTTCAACCAACTGTGCTTTAGAAATAATTCTCCAATTAAAACATGTCTAAAAGAAACGTAAGTATTGTTCAACCAACTGTGTGTACAGAGTTCGTAAAGCCTAATGTTAAACAAATCTGTGTGTAACTGATGTCATTATTTATCATATTGTAATAAACCTGATTTTAAGATATGAAAATATCATTACTCACATTTAGAACTGAATTGATTCAGTTATAATGTAAGTAACAATTTCACACTCACACACTGTTCCACAAAAAACATGCATTTACTTGCACACTCTTCCACAAAAAATGCATTTATGTAAAAGTCGGTGACTACTTGCCGTGAGGCTTAACTGAATATGGTCAAACTTCATATTTACAGGGATTGCCTTTCAAATTACAGCTTAAGTTAATACGGTCAAACTTATTTTTTCGGGTATAGCCCTTCAAATTATGGCATAGCTCAATACGGTCAAACTTATTTTTTTATGGGCAATGCCCTTCAAATTATGGCGTTGCTCAGTACGGTCAAACTTATTTTTTTATGGGCAATGCCCTTCAAATTATGGGGTTGCTCAGTACGGTCAAACTTATTTTTTTTATGGGCGTTGCTCTTCAGATTATGGGCATAGTATTTAGAGTTCAGACCGTAATTTCATGGGCTTTCACAAAAACGGGCCAAGCCATAGTTTTATGGGCAACGGCCGGGCCCCCAGTTGCCGGCCGTTGCCCGTAATCTAACTGTGAAATTTTTAACAGTGTAGCACATGCTGCTGAGGTGAAATATATGAATGAGATGAAGCACTTAAAATACGTATGCAATAAACATGGTCTTCGTTTGTCCAAAAATATTAATTACCTGGATTTGAGTTATTCTCACCTCTGGATATATATTAAATTGATTGAACATGTTTTATTTTTTTAATAATGATATTATTTAGGTAAGAAGCATTTTAATTGTATCTTAGGATGCTGTTCTGGGGAATTCCTTTGTTATAACAATCGCCCACAGAATTCAAGGATATTCATTTTAGCGGGATGTGGTTTAACTTATTGTAGTAATCATTTCACCCTCTGTTAAATGATTTCCAAAATTACTGTCCAACGGTACCAGCAATCTCGACTAGTTCACCATGAGATATTTTCTATTGAGAACTAAACGACCACCGTGAGTCACTCATTGGGTTATAAGCCGTCGTCCTACGTAATATAGGATTGCTGGCTCCAAGGTTGGGAGAAAACCAGTGCCGTAAGGCATGCACACCATCCATCATCCATGCCTCAACTGGAATTCAAACCCAGGCACATCTCGGACGAATGGTCAGAAGCCAGCAACACCAGGGCGGCATGACATCCTACATCTTATTACACTACACCGATGAACTATTACATTACGACCACCTACCTAATAAGCTGTAGGACCCCCTTTAGCCCCGCAAAACAGCGACCACTCGGCGAGGTTGTGATAGGTATCCTGGGGTATCTGGTACCATAATGTCAACAGCAGGTCCTCCTGTACATTTCTCGATGGTGGTGATTTAGCACGAACCCGCTTTTCCAAGTCGAACCACAAGTGTTCGACTGGGTTCATCTCAGTTGAATTTGGAGGCCAAGGCATTAACAGAAAGTCACGAGCATGTGCCTCGAACCACTCCTTGACGATTTTGGCAGTGTGGCATTGCACATTATCCTGTTGGTAATGGCCATCGCCAGCAGGGAATACAGTTGTCATGAATGGGCACCAACGATGTTCGGATACCTGAAAGCTGTCAGAGATTGTGCTATTCGGATAATAGGGCACAAAGTTTCACAGGAAAACACCGCCTACAACATAACGCGGCCTACAGCGTAACACCACCGCCGCTGGCCTGTTTCCAACCAAAAGTGCACCTAGGTGCCATAGTCTCCGTTGGTAATCAGCGTATCTGCGCTCGGCCGTCTGCGTGATGCACCAATAATCTTGAATCGTCAGACCAGGTCCTTTTCTTCCAATCATCCACGGTCCAATCTCGATGATCTTGGGCCCATTTCATGCAACCCGACTGGGTCCTCTTCTACGCAGGCCCATGCGAAGAAGGCTGCGATGAACTGTGTTCTGTGACACATTGTCCCGATTGCCACTGTTGTAGCTGCGGGAGATTTGTCGCAATGTGGCCCTGCGGTCGTTGTCATTAATGCGCTTCAGTCTCCGTTCCCCTCTAGCATCAATGAGCTGCGAATGATACACGGCTGGACGACTGTTCATTGTTTGTCCATCTGTGAATCGTTTTTGATACGTACTCACTGCAGCGGCAAGTGAACAACTCACAAGCCGCGCCGTTTCCGAGAACGTAGTTCCGAGTTACCGTGCCTTCAAAATTTGTCCTTTATCAAAGTCCGATAAATCGGCAGCTTTTCCCATTCTGACTCCGAACACTACTAACCGAAAGCCGGTCCTCGGGTTTTATATATACTGCTTTGTGAAGTTCACCTGCCTCTCCGTTCGGTCTCCAGGCGCGCTGATTTCTCTAGGCTGGGGCTCGTCATAATGTAATGTTTCATCGGTGTATATCTTGTCCCGTAAGATATCCGTCTTGACCATTACCATAATACTTGGTCTTCTAACGGATATTTTTTATTTTTAGGCAACATCCTCAAGGCGCTCCTTCACCTCGACGGTACAGTGGTCCAAGCACTGGCTTCTGATCGTTCCATTTGAGATGGGTCGGATTTCGAGTTCTGGATAAAGCATGGGTGGTACGTTTGTTTTCCCGGACTGGCTCTCTCTCTTTCCTGGAATCAGTGGTCCCTAATTAGGAGCGGACGACTCCTTATAGCCCTTAGACTCCTTATAGCCCTTGTTCACGGTTGTTGTTAAACCCTGTAAAAAGGCTTTGGTTAGAAATGTGTAACAGTTACTTTATTTTTAAGAGTCTTATAAAATAAAACGGTCGAATCAGCATGTGGACAAAAATTATTTGAAATAAAAGATCACTGCTGAAGTTGAGTTATGTAAATATTTGAGGAGCTCTTAAATTTACTGAAGCAAAACGGAGGGAAATAAAACCACTGCTTTCCAGAAGTAATTTGAAATTTCCTCTTCTTTCCGCTGTCGTAGCACATTGAATTGAGAGTCCGCTTGACTATCAGTGCTGTTGCTTCCCCAAACGGCTATTGATCGCTCGAAACTCTGTGTCAATAATCTAACTCTAAATCATGATCCATCCAACGAGCTTGCATTGCCGTTCGAACGGAATCACATAAAGAAGTCATCGACTTCTGAGTGCTCTCAGTATATGGCCTCGTACGATGCGTATAAAGCCGTTGAGCTTGTGGTCCGACCGCGGGAAAAGAAACGGTAAGCTTACGTTGCAAATTCTTTTTCATGGCCATTTATGACAAGACAATAAATCACCACCTTTCCCCCCAAGGGACATATATCCTGAGATGAAGACATAATTCTTGTTTATATTTCATATCCAGGATCATAAGTATTAATATATGTACATACGTATTAACTTACGTTTTTACAATACATATATCTATAAGTGAAAATATTTGCTTAAAAAGCCAATAAACGAAGCAGAGATAACCTAAAATACATAGGCAAATACTTAATTTTTAACTTATTACATGCATTTTAAAATATTTCAGAATGCACAGGAATTTTATTTTCGTAGTTCCGAAGCAACGGACTTGTAAAAGCTGTAGTACAAAAGGCGATTTTAAGTTCACAAACAGAAACACAGTATGTGCAAAAACATTCCTTGCACTTGAATAAATTATTTAACACGCTAACTATAAGCAATTCAAGAGCTGTGCGAGATAGCTGCATATACACTCTTTGAAACAAAAATCAAAAAACAAAAAAAGAAAGAAAGGAAGCATTCCGAGAGTTTTTCGAAACTGATGTAACTCCGCATGCAAGTACCACAGACCATATACACTGTATCATCAAAAATATTCTGACACCAGGATGTTTTGGGGCATATGACTTTATTATTGCAATTGGTAGTTAGTAGGTCAACCTTTTGCTTCCATAGCAGCGGCAACGCGTCGAGGCATACTATCAACCAATTTTCGATATGTCTCAACAGGAATAGCTCGCCGTTCGTCCTGCAAAGCTGCTGCCAGACGGAAGAGCGAAAACAGTCGTTGTAGTCGATTTTGTATCAGTCGCTGTAGTTCATCCGAGAAGTGTTGTATGGGATTAAAGTCAAGATTCTGAGCAGGCCAGTCTAACAACTCTACATCATTTTCGAGAAAACAGTCCAGCATACGCCGTGCAGTGTGGCAGGAAGCTCGATTATGTAGGAAGAGACAACGGTCCTTTCCATAATACTGCCACATTGTTTAACAAACAGAATTATCCAGAACGTCGAGGTGCACTTCAGAATTTATGGTTTGTGGTAAAATATCCAACTCGCCGAGTCCAATTCACAAGAAGCAACTCCATAATTTGATGGAGCCTTCACCGAATTAAAACAGCTGGAAGAACACAGTCCGACGAAAATCGTTTGCCGGGCTGTCCCCAATTCCAAACACGCCCATCAGATTGGAAGGGTCAGGAGCGTGTCTCATCACCTCGAAAAACTGTTCTTGTCACCCACAGTCCAGGAAGGACGGGAGACACACCATTCCAAAGCGGGCTATGTATTCACGGTAGTGATGTGTGGCTTGTATGCTGCTGCTCTAGCATAATAACCCACACTGCGCAGATCTCTACGGATAATTATGCTACTTGTAGAGACATTACAAGCATTAATACAGACATTTGACGTGGACTAGGAACTTCAAACAAAAGTCATCGCTCTTTTCACGTTTATAAGTGATCCGCCGCCACCGGGAATAGAACCTAGGGTCTTCTAGTTACGTGAAGGATATGCTTCCACTGCCCCACAGAGGCCCCGAATTCCTTCAGACTCCCATGCACGTCAAATGTCTGTATTAATTATTCATATCGCTCAGTTGCTGCTTACCATCTTGCTGCTTACCATCTTTGGTGAATCCCCAGTATTGTGCGGGGCTCCGAGAAGCAACCTGCCAAGTGGCTTGGCAGTTAATGTATGTGAGTCTGGAGGAATTTGAGGCCGTTGTGGTGCAGTGGAAGCATGTCCAGCGCGTAACTGGAAGACCCTGGGTTCGATTCCCGGTGGCGACCGATGATACTTTTTCCGTGACTCACTTATAAACGTGGAAAGAGCGATGACTTCTGTTTGATTACAAGCATTTCTTACTTCAGCAGCGATGGAAACGGCAGAGGAAGAAAAACGTATTTTAGCATTTCCTACCATGGCTCTTCTGTCACGTTTCGTCAGTTTGTGCTGCCTTCCCTAACGTTTTTTTTCTTACTGTATTTGAACCGTTCTGCTTCCATCTCTTCACGACATCACTTACAGTTTATTTTGACATGTTTAGTTTAGCTGCAATGCTCCGTACGGAAACGTTACTCAAATGACGTCCTATGACAAGATTACGCTGTAACTCGGAAAGTTGTAACTCGACAGATATGCTGCAATTCGGCAGATATGTCACGTCCACGCGACATATCTGCTTCAAAGTCACTGATAACAGGACATAACACCTCAGTTTTATGCAACTCCACACTTACAGCGCACCTTCCTGCGCAACCGTTTTTTGCAATTATACAAATATTTAGTAGTGTCCTAATATTAGCATCCAATGACTAAACCGTGGCCCACCATAGCGCATGGGAACCACGAATCGAGGAAATACACCAAGAGCAAAAGCTCGCATGCGGATACAATTGAGACAGCTAACTGCGGTTGCATTAACTTCCACGGACTGTGAGGATGCCTCAACGTCTAATCCTTTCACACTACGAGAATTTGAGCGAATTTGAGAGAAGACGTATACTTGGGCTCACAGAGGCCGACTGGTCAAGTAGCCGTATCGCCAGACATTTTAGCCGGAGAGACGCCACAATCGGACGATATTGGCGCCAATGGTTAGAGGGTGGCACAACGCTACCGCAGGCAGGAAGTGGAAGGCCGAGGGAAAAGAAAGAATGCGACGATAGAACGATTGTGAGAGACACACAAACAGTACCGACCTTCCGTCGCTATGTTGCGTCGTCTAAAAATACAGAAGTAGCCTTCCGGACCATTCCAAGACGACTTGCGACAAGGGAACTACATTCGAGGAAGCCTCTCCGCGGTTTACAACTGGCAAACGAGCATCGCCGGCACAAGTTGTAGTGGGGTCGGGCTCGATCAACGTGGGATTGTGTCCAGTGGCGTCGTGTTGCCTTCAGTGAAGAGTCACAGTTTGCACTTAATGCCAATGACCAGCGCATACGTGTCTGGAGACAAGCCGGCCAGGGCTTAGATCTTGCCTTTACGGTAGAACGGAACACGGCTCACACACCGGGAGCGACTCTCTGGGGAATTAATTCCTACGGCAGCCGAACCCTCATGGTCTTCCTCTCTGTACCACCCTCACGACTCAACTGCACGACGACGACATTCAACGACTTGTTGTGTTGCCGATCCTGTCGCAGCATCACTGAGCAATTTCTAAGATAATTCCCAACTGGAAGTTGATGCCATACTCTGCTGTTTGCGGTTTGTTTATGACGGTATTATTTAAAATTCAATGGAAAAAATAATTTTCGTCAATTAGCAGGCTCCCCTATGGGCTCACCTCTTTCGCTTGTTCTGGCGGAGCTCCTACTACAGAACCTTGAAGAAAGTATACTAGAGACGTGCCTCCAGAGATCGTTACTGTTCCTGAGATATGTGGATGACGTACTGGTGTTTTGGCCTAACTCGCATGAAAATATTACTGTATTCGCTCAAATGCTTTCATCTAAACATCATACTATAAAATTTGAAATTGAAGACGAACAAGAGGGTATCATACCTTACCTGGACTTCTCTTTTGTTAGAAGTGAGACGGATAATACACTTGCCTTCTAAGTCTACAGAAAACAGATTGCTGTACCAACCATTATACCATACAACTCTTCCCATCCGCTCTCCTACCGCCTATAAGATTTTAACAATTTAAGCGGCTGGAACGAATTTACTCGGGGTTACAAAAATGATCTGAAATCACCACTAACGAATGTATCGCCTCTACTGAATGTAATCACCTCTAACGAAAACCTGTGTAAGAAGTGTGCCGAATTCTGCCCACGTCTTAGACAGGTTTTCGTTAGAGGTGATTACATTCAGTAGAGGCCTGTCTAAAAAGTGAAACCTGTCTAAGAAGTGGGTGAACCTGCGAATCAGAAACGGGTGCTCAGCCCATTAGCATTTTTATTCAAACTGGTCATTGAGGGGAATGCTGACACTAATCTATTTTAACTGATCACCTGCTGAAAGTACAACAACGGTGACGAACCTCAGGTAGAGATGTCTGAGTCACTCGTTTCTACCCAGTGACATGATGCCCGTGTCAGGTGGACTAGCTCTCCTCCTTCATGCCATGGATAATGGAGCAGAAAATAGAAGTTTAAAAGGGAAAGCTTATTTTCCACTGTTATCACCGGTGACAGGCGTTAGCAGTGCTGATATGTTTCTTTAGTAGTTATCTGTTTTGATTAGTTGCGACAGTTTGTTTCGCCTTTCATCTCAGCACGTACTGCTAAAATGAAAGGAGAAATAAACGGTTGTGCCTTAACTTTCGTAAACCCGGCCACTTTGAAAATATTTCTGTTTGGGGAGAGTTTAAAAGTTTGGGTATCATTCGGTCTATTAACAGATGCCGCTTAACGGGTTAATTCACTGACTAGAAGAGTCTCACGCACTATCGATCGACGAGATATTGAACTGGAATATATAAAAATACTGGCTCATCAATTCGGCCTTCCAGCTTACCTAGTTCATAGGTTTATTAATAAATCTCTTCGAAAACAAGCGTCTACCTAACTTGCATCAAAAGGACTACACAGTTTGTGGGTTCCATCCCTTTCGTCCCTGCAGTGAGAAACCTACTGGGTAATATTTGTAGAAAACACCACTTGGGCTCTGTACTCTCGACACAGAATCTCGTGAGTTTTTTACTGAATGACCGTGATGTGGTCCCAATAGAGGAACGACACGGGGTTTATGCTATTCCCTAACGAGGACTCGAGCCATTAAATGCCGATAGTGTTTATGTGGGCTTCATCCTGAGAAATATAAAAAAAGAGTGTATGAACACAAATATAGCCTAAAAACTGGTTCACAGTCCACTGCACTATCTAGACAATGTTTGAATGGAACATTCACCCCCATGTGGGACCAGACAAAACTTCTCACATCTCACAACACTAAGCCTTCAGTATTCATAGCCGAAAGCTTGCATATATTTAGTTTAAGTGAGTCTTTCTGCAATAATGATTATTCAGTACAGGTTCCCTTGCCATGGAAGATCTGGTTGAACACTGTTAATGAACTCAAGCACCACAACCAGGAATAGGGTTGGCATGAGGGACGGTGGAAGACCGCCTTTAACATAAATTTGAAACAGAAATGCAGAAATAAATATTTTGTACTGTAAAAATTTGATTACAAAACAAATGTCAAATAACAAGTAATGAATGAATTTAAATGTCACTGAATATTTCACTTAACTTTTTTAAATATCTATAAACATGTACACTGAAGGGCCAAAAATCATATGATAGCAGTATGCAAATTTCTAACTGGCTCGTGGTTGTATAAAGGCTAGTTGTTCCGCAACACACCCGAATTCCTGTGCTAACGTTCGTGATGTGACGGTGCGAGCCGTCAATGCCAGCCTCACAACATGCCGGTCCTCTCGTTCGGTGGTGTGCCGCGGCTGCGGCAATCTCCCACGTCGGTTCGTCCGTCCCTCCTGCAACCACGGAACCCATACTCGCCTTACTGTGGCTGTTTGTCGTCCCACACAGGTGCCGATGTCTCGGTACGATAAACCGCTGTCGCTACAAGCCACTATTCGTCCTCTGTCGAACTCCGAAACGTGCTGGAATGACTGCCGTATTCTGCGACGAGGCATCAGGAAGTTTCCCACGCACAGATCCTGCAGCACAACACACTTCCACTACTAATAACCCGCCTTCTGTGCACCCTTCTTATAGTGCTTCTCGGTGGCGTGCCGGGCGCACATGATTTGCATATGCCCTGCAATGCCAATCGTTTGTATGTCCTCTCGCGGGCGACGCATGCTGCGAATTTCAGGCCAATCGGATGCTTCCTTCTTGGTGTTGCATTTTGGGTGGCCAGCAATGTATATACAACCTGAGTACCGGCTTTTGGTTAGTTGAGTTTTCGGAGTCAGAATGGGAAAAACTGCCAATTTATTGGAGTTTGATAAAGGACAAGGTGTGATGGCACGGCACCTCGGAACTACGATCTAGGAAACGGCATGGCTTGTGGGTTGCTCGCATGCTGCTGCAGTGAGTACGTATAAAAAACGACGAACCATCGTCAAGCCGTGTGTCCTCCACAGCTCATTGATGCCAGAGGGGAGCTGAGACTGTCGAGCAATTTTCACAGCAACTGCAGGCCACAGTGCAATAAATCACCCGCTGGTACAACAGTGGTGATCATGGCAATGCGTCACAACACACAGTTCATCTCAGCCTTCTGCTCATGGGCCTGCGTAGCCGAAGACCCATCAGGGTGACCATGCTCACTGCACGTCATCGTAAAGAACGAATGAAATAGGCCTAAGATCATCGAGGTTGGACCATGCATATTTGGAAGAAAGTGGCCTGGTCTGACGAATCAAGATTCCTGGTGCATCACATAGAAGGCTGAGAGCGGATACATCGGTTACCAACGGAGTCTATGACCCCTGGACGCACCATTGGGGAGAAACAGGCCGGTGGCTTCGGTGCCATGCTGTGGGCGAGGTTTTTGTGGGAGACTTAGGCCTCATTATACCAATAGCCCAATCCCTGACAGCTGTCAGCTATCTGAACGTCGTTGCGGACCAAGTTCACCCATTCATGGCAACTGTGTTCCTTGCTGGTGATGGCCATTACAAACACGATAACGCGCCATGTCACACTGCCAGAATCTCCAAGGAGTGGTTCGATGAACATGCTGGGGATTTTCTGTTAATGCTCTGGCCCCCAAATTCACCTGACATGAACCCAATCGAACGTTTGTGGTTCGACTTGGAAAAGCGGGTTCGCGCTAAATCACCACCACTGCCAACTGTACGAGAACTGGAAGACCTGCTGTGAACATTATGGTACCAGATACCCCAGGATACCTACCACCAGCTCATCGGATCGATGCCTCGTTGGGGGGCTGCTGTTTTGCGGGGAAAAAAGGGTTCTACGGATTATTAGGTAAGTGGTCATAATGTATAGGCTCATTGGTGTAAATGTGATTTTATAATATGTAAGCAGTACTTCATAAAAAACAAGTACCAGATGCCAATTTCTGTGTAAAAAGATGTTGACTAGTGCTAACAGAACTCCGTATTAGGTGTTATTTGTACCGTTTCGTGACCCTAACAAATACCGTCCTTTACGTGAAGTTGCTTCGAATTGCAGAAAGATGCGTTGATTCTAACGTTTCGGTGCGTACACCCAGCTGGACATAGAAACTGTCCCACCCAGGACGTGTGCTGCAAACATGTAAATTACAGGGCGGGTGTACCTCCTTGAGATATGCAAATGATGTTAAAAGTGAACCAATGACGTCACACGCTCGCGAGATAAAGGTGCCAGAAGCAACAGGGACGGTAATGGTTGGTCGCAAGTGGAAGTGTGGCGGATGTTTCGGAGATGTTGTTTGTGCTGGGAGACTCTTCGGCGAAGACCAAAAATGCCGGTTACACACCGTTGGCAGGTTTATCTCAATTTGGACGCGTTTTAGAGAGGAAGAATTGTTGGCCTGTGTGAAGCGGGCTGGTTCGCACGTCGTATCGCTGCGCATGTGGCTGGGATGCACAAACTGTTGGCACCAGTGGCTGCAGGAAAGTTCGTACGGGCGTCAGAGCGGCAGTGGTGTAGTCCGACAGATGTCAATACGCCTGAACCGGCGGATTGTTTGACACGTTCGTTGTTCACCAGAAAACACTGCAGCCGTTATTCGGCGTGCTGTGTCATCGGCCAACGATGTCGCCATAACGACACGAACTGTAAACTGAAGCTTACATGTGGCAAACCCGAGCAGTATGCAACCGTTACGTCGACTGCCATTGACTACCAGCCATCGCAGCGCTCGTCTGGCTTGGAGTCGAAGTCATACGAACTGGGTCTTCAGTGATGAATCCGTCGTGATGAATCCACTTACTGAGGCGTACCACTTGTGCTGCGTTATCTCATCTGATAAACACTTATAGCGCTCGTCTGGCTTGGTGTCGAAGTCATACGAACTGTGGTCTTCAGTGATGAATCCGTCGTGATGAATCCACTTACTGAGGCGTACCACTTGTGCTGCGTTATCTCATCTGATAAACACTTATAACGAAGTAAATTTCTCCGTCATTTGGGTCCACGCCGGGAATCGAACCCGAGTCCACTTATTCCGAAACAAATCGTTCTACTAACTGAGCAACGCAGATGTTCGTTCTTGCTGCTATCTGCCTTTATGTCGTGTGCGTCCTGCGGGGCAGGCACGTCACATCCCCCCACCAAAAAGGCCCGGGGGCATGGCCCACGGGTCAGCAGTGACCATGAATCGTTGCAGGCAGCCATCCGCTGTAGAACGTGCACTTGAGAACTCCCAGTCATTCTGGTGTGTGGAATGCAAGGTCACACACATTTATTTTTCGAAGCACTGAAGAAGGGATTCTCTTATTTTTCCTATCACGTGGTGTGGAAAGAACATCACACCATTGCGAGATCTTTAACGGCCGGGTCATCCGGGAAGTTCGGGCGCCATTATAACGAAGTAAATTTTTCAGTCCATTGGGTCCACGCCGGGAATCGAACCCGAGTTCACTTATTCCGGAACAAGTAGCTCTACCAACTGAGATACGCAGACGGTCGTTCTTGCTGCTATCTGCCTTTATGTCGTGTGCGTCCTGCGGGGCAGACACGTCACATACTGTACGTGGCTGAAAATAAAATCAAGGTAAACCCTTATATATTTCTATGTACCTGCTCAAATTCATCCCTCTATCCTCATTCCTTCTAGGTAGGACAATGTTTATGTCGATCAGTGTATAAGGATTACAAAGGCCGGGGTACAAAAATCAGCACTTACCGTCATAACGATTTCTTTGTTTATTTGTTCCCCCCACTGGAAGATCCAATAGGCATCAGTACACACATAAAACTGATTATTCTCATATATTTGTCAACAACGCTTATTAATGTATACTCCATCAACAATTCCCTTACATAAATCTCATCACCTTAATCAGTATACCACGATGGCGTATAAATCTCCCGTCAACTCCACATCAACTCTTAAGAATCAAGTAAACTTGTCAGATTTCTTTTTTATTCAGCGTTGACATTCTTATCTAGCTATGACTCACTGTCAGAGTTGCCAAATTATAAAAACTCTTCCGGAAAGTAATACGTCGTTTGGCGAAATAACATTTAACGAAAAGTAACTGAATTTATATAAGACAACAGAAACTCAAAACGGAGGTTAAATAATTTAAATATACGTCACACAGTGAAAAAGGGAAGTGTCTATGATCTTTCATTGTGGGATCTCTCTGGTTTTCATAACTACCGTTATCTCAATCAGAAGAAACAGCAAATCAAATACACAATGATTTTCTAAGGAACTTTTCAAAAAGAAACTGCATGGGAGAGTACTATAGCAAAAACTGATTTCTTTCATTTCGTGCTTTTATCTTGCGGTTTTACAGCGGTTGGCGAACCCAGTCTTTATCAATTAATCACTTGAGAGAGCTCATTTCCTCCCGCTGCGAAATGCGCAAAGCAGGAGTTTCCGTTCACTTCTAACTTCATTAAAATCTATTAAATTAATTATGTTGCTACGTTACATTGCTTTACAGAAGCAATTAGGTTTCATTGTATCGCTAATAACAGGACTGTCCTGAATTCTGGTGGAAAAAATGTGGTCTCGTTCTGTCAGCGACTACTGATCGAGAACCGATTTGAAGGGCAACAATTGATCTGGAATGTTATTGGCATTAGCTACCGTGGAAACTGCAACGTTCCTTTCCTCTTTCTGAAACGAACGATTTCCTATAACCTTCAAATAGAATTCCAGCCCATTCTCAGAAATCATTTCGACAAGTTTCCTAAAATCGAAAAATAATGAGGCGAGTTTCCTAGCCTACATCTGTTACGCTGGAAACCTGATACTACCACCGGAGAACTTGCCATCGTGACTGCTCCGTTTTTAAATTAAGTGCGTTTTAATTAGATAATCAGAATTTGTTGACCGCTTTGATACGACAAAGTATAGGCATGGGAGAGATTTATAAAAGAACAGGTCATCATATCTGGTGGACGAATGCCGATATATGTATCTCTTTCCTGCAGATCCATAATTTGAGATACTACAGGAGTTACGTACTTTTTATGTCCTATTTCATTAAATATCCTATATCAAAAATCCAAAAAAACCTTTCTTTTCTGATCTAAGATGAGGTTATGACTGAAATGATTTTAACAATAATCAGCTAATTTTTGTTGCTAGTCAGTGACACTTATTAAGATATTTCTCACTCTCAAACTTTTTCATAACTTATTTTTAAAATTACGAATTGAGAACAAAATATAATTGAAGTAATGTTTAGTCCTTTTCTGATCTCATATCTGTCACAATTTAAAAGAGTCTGAGTGAATCAATATTTCGGGAAGAGAAAGTTGTTTCTATTGTACAAGGTAATAAAATTTCGTTCTTTGTAATAACAAACTTATTTTACAATTACAATTCCACTGGTTTTTTCTTCTACTGTTGAATTTACAAATTGTTTTATTATTATAAAAATTAAAGATGATTTTTCCTGTTCCCGAGGTTTTTGCCTTCCTTACGGGATGGGTACGACGCATTAAGTCTGGGAAATGGTACTTCCTTCTCTCAGTTGCCCAAGAACTTCCTCACTATCTTACAAGTGTTCAGGATAGCCGCCTTTTGTAGTTCCATGTAGGTGTTAGGTTGAAGGTCTAGTGTCTGTATAGAGCTGTGAATGGTCTTAGGTACAACTCCTGTGGCTGATATTACTATGGGGACGGTGGTGACGCTCTACATATGCTACATTTCCTTGACTTCGTATCATAGGTCGTTATACTTTGACAGCCTCTCTCCGTGCGTCTTCTGGATGTTGCACGTGTTGAGCACGGCTATGTCAATGAGGTATGTTGACTTCTTCTCCTTGTTGACCAGGACGATGTCGGCCCGATTGTGGGGGATGGTCTTAAATGTTCCGATCGATCTGTCCCACTACATCTTGTGGGTGTAGTGGGACAGATCGATCTAGAAACGCTGTTGGCTCATAGTTGTAGTAGGGTACAGGTTCAGTTGTAATGAAGTAGTGCTTTCTTGCCAATTTCTGATGGATGATCATGGCGACTTGACTGTGCCAGTTCATGTACTCTGTTTGTGTGAGGACTCTGTACCCTGCTGTGATATGTTAGATGATCTCTGGCGCATGATGGCATTGACGACATGTTTCGCGTTTCACTGACGTGTCCTTCAGGATGTGCTTCCGAAAGTTTCTGGTGTTTACAACTTGATCTTGTATAGCCATCAGGAGCCTTTCGGTCTCAGAGAAGAGTGATCTCTTTGTTATTCATTCATTGGAGTTAGTCTTATCCACATGGTCGGATTGCAGATCGTTGTAGTGACTTCCGTGTAGAACTTTCTTGGCCCAAGCTTCTTCTTTTGGCTCCCTCGTTCTAATCTCAATGTTCTGAGTAGAGAGGTCTAGATATGTGTACTATTATTATTATTATCATCATGATCATCATGATCATCATCATCATCATTATCACCACACATTTCCATGCTATAGAAACATTAATGTCATTTAAAAAAAATCATTTGTTACAGGAATGTATGGAAGGTGAATTACATTTCATAAATTTGAACTTCAGATATTCTTAGAACAGAAGGGGAACACGACAAAATAACAGTAATTTGTCCGACTGTAATAAATTTAAGAACGCAGACTTGTACAGGTAATAAATATCTCTTGAAACATTCATGCCGAAATCTGCTCATGTCTCAAACATAAAGTGTAAGGGTCAAGAATAAGTCGTATGTGTCACTGTAAAAGCATACTACTAATAAGAAACTGATTTAAGTTTGGGGGTTTAAAGATCACGGTCGGCAGCTCGAGAGGCAATAAGCAATCCCCATCCCTGACTTAGGGCAACCGGTTCTACTCAAGAGAGGAAGTCAATACCGCCAGATAGCTCGACAACCATGTCTCACCTCAGGATTTGAAACCAGTCCTATTGCGTACGAATGGAAACCAGTCCCATCTCGGACGCCCCACAGGACGCACCTGAGATAAAGGCAGTTAGCAGTGAGAGCATATACCAGTGTTGTATAGTGGATAGCACTCGGAGCTCGAGGGTTGTGGGGCCGAATCCCGCCCCTGGCATAGAAATGGTGGAGACAATTACTTCGTCATAGCCTCAGCCATGATTTGCGTACGATAGACTACATTTTGTTAACTGTAAAAAGTGTCGTTTCTTTTGTGAAACGATATGTAAACTTGATATAACAGCCATATCTCTTTTGAAGACCATTCTTGATTATTTTCCGGAGAGAAAGCCGAGAATAATTACTTTGAACACGTGTGTGGAAATTTGAATGCGGAACCCCCTTCCCCAGTTATGATTTCAATATGTATTATACACTGAAGTTTCGAGTTATAAATGACTGAAGGAATATTTTAAAAATAATAACAATTATACGGTATAATAGTTACATAATTTATGAACTCTACTAATAAACATTAGTAGCAGCCTCGGAGGTGCAGTGGACTAACCGTTGTCTTCTGAGCATTCCTCCGAGGTGTGTCCGTGTTCGAAACCATGTGAGGCATGGATGTTTCGCTTATCTTACAGCATTGGCTCTGCCTCTTCTCTGGAACCAGTGTCTCTAAATTAGGGAAGGGCAACTACTTTATAGCCCATCGAGTTGCTCACGGTGGTCATTATGCCTCCAAACAAAATACATTAATTAATTTAGTTCTTTAAAAAAGCTTCACTTTGCTGTAGAAGCTCAACAGAGTGGAATGTATGACATATTGGTACAAATAGGTTAGTATAAGTCTTTATTATAGGAATTACTGAGTAAATTTATAATTAAGTGTTTCTAATATAAACCTTACATACAATCATTATTTAAAGGTTTCATTGTATACTTGTAGATACCCCACCCTTTATTTTCAGCGTGCGCAAAATTTTGCCTGTATATCCTCACCCTTGAAATGCGTAATAATTAGAATTAACATGTTTCTTCTCGTTCCCAGAAATTACCAAACGTATTTGTGATGGGTTTGGTGTGAAAAATTCATTGCAATTGAATATATGCAGAAGAACTGCGTTTGGACACAAAATCATTTCACTGCTCTTCCTCCCTCATCATGGGGATACCTGAATCATAGTAATCCTCTGTTACTGCCTCTTATAGATTGTTCATGGGCTATACAGTTATGATACAGAAAAATATGTACTTAAAACAAAGACGTTTTCGCTGAATTTCAAGATTTTATGTAATTTTCGGCTAAGTTCTTGATTAACGAGTTTTCTTAGCGGGTTTATCTCCATGTCGTCATAATTAGATTAAAAACACGTCACTCACTTTTTGCTCAAAATGATTTGTCTTTTTGATTTTTAGATCTCTGCTTTTGGCATTGAAAGTAGATATACAAAAATCACCTATGTAACATTACGGGGAACAAAATTGTGAAGTTAAGTACTATCCGAAAAAGAAGGCAAATCAGTAACCTTTGTCATCAGAATGGTATAAAGAACAGCCGCTGAAAAGACAACATTGTCTTCCAGTAAGAAAAAAAAAGGGAAAAAAGTCGTTTAATCAGCTCTTACAATGACTGCTTTAGGAATAAAAATGCGATGTAGTTGTCCTTCATTAAAAGTTTTTATGCCAAAAGCAAAGAAGACGTTAATAAAACGAAATACTTCGTCTGTTCTTCTGTTCGCAAAGGAAGGTGTTTGCTTTTTCGTCTGTGATACAGAACAGAAGCCGGGCTCAATGTCATCACAGATGCTGCCCAACAAAGAAAGGTGAGTCACGTTTCTCCGTTCCATCATTATCAAAGCTCCCTTTGGGGAGTCACATGAAGCACCTCTGGCTCTTATACAAAGACAGAATACAAAATACCTAATGAAGCGCTTTTCCGCTGTCGATATGGCGCTAGGGCATTTAAGAAGATAAGATGACTATTTACTGCACAGAAATATAAAATTTATACATAAATCTGCTAGCAAATAAAAAAAGGCAACTCTACAAAAATCCATATATCCCAGTCAATATGTTTAAAAAGCACTTTTGGACATTACTTAATCGTGAACAGTTACATGCTTTCTTTATACATTGTATAAGAACTGTCAAACCATAAACACTGTATCTCAAAATTAGTTATTCTTTCCAACTAAATTTTGAGCTTACGGCAATGCAGTTATCTTTCTAATTCCTGTGCATGACCGAGATGAGAGAAACCCTGAACGTGCACTTTTACTTCTTCCGCATTTTCAATTTACACTGAGTAATCACTGAATAATGACCACCTACTTAATACTTCGTAGGTCCTGCTTTTGACCTCAATACAGCATCTATCCGACGTGAAATCGATCCAATAAGATGCCGGAAACAGTTGGGAGGTATGGCCAAACCAAGCATTGTGTAATGCGACCTTTTATTGATGTACCTAGACACCTGATATGCCGTTTCATAGTGTTCCACAAGTGCTGTATGCGATTGATATATGATGGGAAGTTCGGATGTCAGTCAACACTTTAAAAATGCTATGGTAGGTTGCACCAAAAAGTGGTGCAACCCAAGCTGCACCACTTTTTTAGAAAAGATAATACACCTTTCTGTGGTCAAAATAAACCAAGAAACATGGTGCGACCTTACTTGCAACCTTGTACCATAACGTGGCGAAACGTTGAGCCACGTTGTTGGGTTTTGTTCGCAAAACACGATGGAGTATCTTTTCTGAGAAAGTGGTGCAACTAGAGTAGTACCACTTTTTGGTGCAACCAGAGTAGTATCAATTTTCGGTGCAACCTGCAACAAAATTTTTAACAGTGTATATGTTGGAACTCTGAACTATGTTACTATACCCATTCTTGCGCAACATTTGACCTGTGCGTCAGGACATTGCCATTTTGGAAGACACTGTGGGGTTTCTGTAAGAAGGACAACATTGCTGAGTGTGAAAATCCTCCAAATACGTTGTGTCAGTAAATAAATAAATACATCGCACTTTCCACGTTCCACAGACACATAGCATCCGAAAAATTGTTTTCCGCCGCCGCCGTGGAATTGTATCACGGAACTCTCGATATCTAGCCGAGCGCGTTAACTTTACTGGGTGTGCAGAGTCAGCAAGCAATTCATGATAGTGGGAACTAGTCGTACTTTGTCCCACATGCACTAGGACACCAAGTTCCTGCCAGGTAAATATTTCCTATACCATACAACCGCTTCCACCGGATTGCATTCAAAAGACAATGCAGAATGGATCGAGTGTCTCATGTTGTTTGCGTCAAAAACGTACACGGACATCCACGGAGCGGAGTAAACACGAGACTCGTCAGAGCAGAACACTGTTTTCCAGTCATCCGACGTCCAATTTGCATGATTTTTGCACCTGGCGGGTCTTTTGAACCGATGAACCGTGGTTAGGAAAGGATGTCGTCGGGGTAGTCTGCTGTTATAGCCCATACGTGCGAGCATGCGATTCATGGTCATGACAGATACTGTTCCAGGTTGACCTCTGTTGTACTGAGGAGTTAACTGTTGAACAGTGAAACGTCGGTTGGCCTGTACGAATCGTTGGACCCGGCGTTTACCTCTCACATCAATCATTCGCCAACCTGTATAGATTTGCATTCTTGGTCGTTGTTTCGTCATTTTCACGCCAGTGCTGTTACACTTTAACTAAGGCGGCTTGTGAACTACCCACCAGTTTACCCTTTTAGGAAATCGAAGAACCCGTTCTCCGAGCTGCCACAATCTGTTCTTTCTCAAAGTCCTTCTGTTTACCCATCACGCTGCGAATTTTACAACCAGATGTCCCACTCATAATTTATCTTTATACATGGTCTAGTCACATTATTGTGACCACCAGCTGATATCCAGAGTAACCGCCGTGTGCAGCGCTGACAGCAGCTATACGGGCTGAGAGTGACTCAATAAGGTACTGGAAGGTGTTCACAAGTATGTGGAGAAATGCTGACTGCAGTCCATCTGACAGCTGCTGGAGGGTGCGTGGTGGAGGATCCATAGAGCGAACAACACGATCAAGGTGGTCCCACAGATGCTCCATTGGGTTTATGTCTGGGGAATTAGGGGGCCAAGGAAGTACTTTGAAGTCTTCATTGTGCTCTTCCAACCACTCTCGGATATTTCAAGCTGTGTGACACGTCGCATTGTCGTTCTGGAAGATCCCATCCGCCCCAGGGAAGACAATCAGCATGTATGGGTGTACGTGGTCTGCAAGGTTGGATTCATAACGAATAGTTATACGTCAATTTGTCGTGCCCAATTCGCCGCCGACTCAGTTCGTCGAGTGCAAATTCATTGCTCGTCAATTCTTCGCAGTTACTAATTTATCGCAAGCGTAATTCGTCGCAGATAAATCTATCGCAAGCAAATTCGTCGACTACTCAATTTGTCGTGGACAAATTCACCGTGTTTTGACACCCCTCAGTGAAATACTTTGGAGTTTGTAAGAAGTCTTTGAGCTCTCCAACCTGAAAAAGTCCTTCAGGAGATGGGGGGGGGCTGCCGTTAAGATTTATTTTGAATGTTATATAACTTGTGGATCTTTCATGTTCCATGTGACATGTCTCAGTCTTTTTGAGGGATATAATGGTTCAGGAGGGTCGTGGCCCTTGTGCCTCGGTTGCTCTTGCAGTATTAAATTTAACTCTTGTACATGCATTGATTTATTCGTAGTGTACTTTACCTTGTTCTGCAGTTCAATGGCACCTCAGGGGACCTCGGTGTCTTCGTGCCGCCCGGAGATCGCAGGACGGAGATTTGTATAATCCTAACAAAAGTGATGTGTCCACATTTTTCGTGTTTACTGTTGTATCGAGTAGCAGACTCTACTTGTGGGTATGCCCTTCCCTCAGAAATTTGATGAAGTCTTTGAGAGGGATCCGAAGTGCTTTGGTTGGAGACGGCTGCCCCCAACTTCCGTAATTTTATATTCTAGACCGCTAGAGTCGGTCAGTGTATCCTGGATGTTTTCACTGAAGCGTCCGCGAGGTTCGCAAGCTTTAGGGGGCGCCCCACAAAACGTTTAAATGAAAGTAGAGCTGTGAACACTAGCACTATGCTTTATATGATGATTCTGTACAGGACAACGAATTTTCAGGAGGGTGTGGTGAATTCGCCGCTCTCACCCCAGGTTTCTAAGAGCGGAGACAGGGTGTTCTAATCTAAGTAAGTTATGCTCGCAATTTCCATGCTTCATGTTTTATTGAGTGGCAGACTGTACTTGTGGGTATGCCCTTCCCTCAGAAATTTGGTGAAGTCTGTAAGAGGGATCCGAGGTGCTTGGGTTGGGGCGCACGGCCCCAACTTCCGTAATTTTATATTATGGTCCACTAAAGTCGGTCAGGGTATCCAGGATGTTTCCACTGAAGCGTCCGTCAGGTTAGCAAGCTTTGGGGGGGGGTCTCCCCCTAAAACGTTTTAATGGCCGTAGAGCTGTAAACATTGGCACCATACTTTATATGATGATTATGTACACAACCGCGAATTTTCGGGAGGGTGGGTTGAATTCACCTCCGCCACAAGGTTTCTAACAGCGGAGACAACGTGTTCAAGGCAAGTTATTTGCTCCCAATTTCCATGGTTCATTTTGTGTTGAGTGGCAGACTCTACTTGTGGGTATGCCCTTCCCTCAGAAATTTGGTGAAGGCTGTAACAGGCATCCGAGCTGATTGGGTTGGGGGACCCTGCCCTCAGCTTCCGTAATTTTATATTCTGGACTGCTAGAGTCCGTCAGGGTATCCGGAATGTTCCCAAATACACTGACTGACTCCAGTGACACTGACCGACGAAAGTTGGGTGCAGGGCTCCGCAACCCAAGCACCTCGGATCTCTGTTACAGACTTCGTTTTTTTTTTTTTTTTTTTTTTTTTTTTTTGATTGGAGGTTTAACGACCACTGTGAGCAACTCAATGGGCTATAAGCAGTCGCCCGTCCCTAATTTAGGGTCACTGGTTCCAGGGAAGGGAGAGAGCCAGTGCCGTAAGACAAACACAACATCCATGCCTGACCGGGATTCGAACCCGGACCCCTTACGGACGAATGATCAGAGGCCAGCGCCTTAGACCACTGCGCCACCGGGGCGGCGTTACAGACTTCACCAAATATCTCAGATAAGTGCATACCCACAAGCACAGTCTGCCACTCAACACAACATGAAGCGTGGAAATAGCGAGCAAATAACTTACCTTGAACACCTTGGCTCCGTTCTTAGAAACTTGGGGGGGGGGTGAATTTACCCCACCCTCCTGAAATTCGTGGTCGTGTACATAATCAACATCTAAAGCATGGAACCAATTTCGACAGCTCTACGACCATTTTAACATTTTGGGGGTGACGTTCCCCCTGAGCTCGCTAACCTCGGGGACGCTTCAGGGGGAACATCCCGGATACACTGACGGACTCTAGCGGTCCAGAATATAAAATAACGGAAGTTGGGGGCAGGGCCCTCTGACCCAAGCACTTCGGATCCCTGTTACAGACTTCACCAAATTTCTGAGGGAAGGGCATACCCAAAAGTAGTGTCTGCCAGTCAACACAACATGAAGCATGGAAATGGCGAGCTCTGACAAAGCTCTGACGTTCCATAACATACATGAAATAATTTTGTTCACCAACATGAACGAACCCCAGCATAGAAAAAGACTGTTAAGAGGGTATAATATGCAATGTGTTTCATTCTTAATGTTCAGGAAATAGAAGCTATACCGCAACGAATCATTTAAGGACAACTGTCTCTCCGGCTGATCCAAATTCGAGGCCTTTCGAGGACTCTCCAGAAGATCTTGATCAATAATGTGCTGCCAATAACGCAAAGGGTAAACCTTTTTGTCAAATTTAGATTCCATGGCTGTGCGCTATACTATTGGCATTAAAGCAAAAGGAGACATAGCTCTTACATATACATTTAACAGTAGCCCCCATTTTCCACTAAGGCTACAGGAAGCCACTCATTCTTAATCCAACAGTCGTGTCTCACAGGTGTCAGAATCCAGACTCTGTGCACCAGAAATGAAGTTGTAGCTGTTTATACGCGTTCGACAGAGCTTAAGGCATTAATTAATAAGGGTTATTCAATACAGATTCTGTTGTTTTAGTACTTTCCAACAAATGTAGCATGATAACTTTTATATATGTGGAACAAGCATTTTTACATACATGTTTACTCCTACATTTGTTTGTTTCATATAAAAAACATATTTCCTTGAAAATTTAGGGACATTTTGAAGAACATCACAATTTAAAAAAAAGCAAAATACTGTATATAGTAAAAGAAAGGAAACCACAGAAAATTTTCAGACTTCACTTAAAATAATATTTGGTGTATTGGTTTGAAAAACAAGTTCAGAAAAGCAAAAGCTTACTTTCTCTAAATGAATCTTCGTTAACTTCGAGAAATAATGTTTTAGATCAACGAATCCTGCAAAGAGAAAAAAAGAAGGAATCTAGTTAAACACACTGCATTTAAATGGCATCATAAATATCAAAGTAGCAAGAATAAATATTTACACTTTCACAGTTTTAAGGTATGTTCTTCCATGACAGAAATTCTAAATATTGATTCCAAAATATAACATCGTTATTAGATTGTGGATTAATCAACATAAATGCAATAAAATAGAAAAAAAAATTGCGAGAAGAAATGGTAGGCATTTCTCTTTTTTTGAAAACGTTTTTTCAAATACTTTTTCTTAAAATCAAGTTTATTAGGTAAGCGTAAAAAAAATCATTCCAGCTGTTTCAGAATATTTTAATTGGTCGTTGACGTAAAAACATGTACCAAAATACCAGGTCGTAAGTCCTATTATTTCTACTTCGAACTTTGCTTTCCCGACACCAATACAAAGCGTTGGAATTTTTGGAATATCTGTTTCTCTAATTTGAAGTTAGCGCTAATCATGGGTTTCAAAGATGAAACTAATCGATCTCTCATTATGAAAGTTTCACTTAGAAACGTGATTCGAAAGATTCGCGATGTTTAAACTCGCAGGCAAAGAGAAACATCTTCGGGAAACTCGTTTCAGTAGATTTACCTTTGATAAATACTCTTTAACGGTAAAATTACGTAAATAGCGTTAATCTAAAATTAGCCCAATTTTGATTTCAGGCAGTGTAGCTTTTTTTTGCATAAACCTTCAATAAAAAATTCGCTCTGCAAAACGGTGCCTCAGAACAACAGAAATGGAGCAGTACTATTGCTAGTTTAAAAAAAGATACAAACTTTGATAAAGGACGAAACTTTAACGACACTTGACTATCCATGTACTGACCACGGGCGCAAACATAAACTTGCAGTTTGTATCGAGAAATAATAGAATCGTCCTGAGCATCTCTTATCCCAGTGACTTTCTCCGTAATTTTTATTTCATCCAAAGAAGTTCGAAGAAGAGAAGCCCTGAAGGGAAAAACTTCCAAACAATCTGCGAACTGTAAGTTTACCTCTGAGAGAAAATCTTTTCCTTAATGACATCCAGGTAAAAAGAAAAAAAAGCTAACAGCCCGGAATCTCAAAATTTCCTTAAAATACACATAATTATTTCTTTCGATCTTCAATAGTTGGCACATATTTAGTTGCACCTCACAAATCATTTCATCGGTTCAGAAAAGTTGTAAATTAGGTGCCGCAGAACAACAGAATGTATACACTGGGATGTATTACGCAAATGTACAAAGACCGTTCCATAAAAACTGCGAGTAATTTTTTTTATGAGTTAGCAACAGTTATTAGCCGTGGCAGACGATTCCGGTTTTGTTATTGAGCAGTTGTTTAAGGTACGTCCGCATTTCGCCATGCAGCTATGGAGGTGAGTGATTCAGAGTTAAAAAGGGAAATGCGTTGTGTGATAAAATTTTGCTTTTGTTTGGGTAAAACGGATTCAGAAACATTTGATTTATGAGAAAAGCTTACAAAGATAAAAGTTTGGGTGAGTCAACGATTTTTAGATGACACCATGATTTCAAAAAATGGCGTTTGTCGGCAGAAATCGCTCCTTGGCCTGGTCGACCCGAAAGTGTTGTTACGGAGCGTATTGCGAACACTGTTTGGGCAATCCTGCAAGATGATCGACGAATGACGTATGAAGACACAGCGGCGTCAACTAATATTTCAAAAACGTCGGCATTCCGCATTCTACGCGACAAATTACTACTGCATCGTGTGTATTCCAGATGGGTTCCTCATAACCGGACGAGAAAACAATTGTTAACCAGAGTTCAGGAGCGTCATGAGTGGAAACAAATGATTGAAAAGGATTAAAACTTTCTAAACACAGTAATAACTGCCGATGTAACATAGATCCACTATTTCGACCTCCTCACGAAGCGAGCAATGAGTGTCTGGAAACATACAGGCTGACTTCCTCCGAGAAATGCCCGCCAAACCAAATCAGCTGGGAAGATGATGATGATAATTTTCTTTGATCGTAAACGTGTAGTCTACTAGCATGCCGGTCCTCCACAAATTACTGCCAATGCTGATTACTGCATTTTAGTCTTGTAGCGTCTGCAATGACATATATCGATTAAGCCACCGGACCTGGTGAGCAAGTGGACTTTACACCATGATAATGCCCGCCCACATGTGGCTGCTTGAGTTCAACAGTGTCTTATGAAATGCAGTATTGAAATCATACCACAGCCTGCTTACAGTCCTGACTTCGCCCCGTGCAATTGCTCGTTGTTTCCAACAATGAAGGAGAAGGTCCGTGGAGCAACATTCAACACGGATGCTGACGTTATTCAAGCTGTACAGGGGTCGCTAAAGCAGGTTCCACAAAATGTCTTCGCCACATGCTTTGAAAAGTGGACTGAAAGACGGGACCGTCGCATATCATCCGAGGGAAGATATTTTGAGAAAGAATAACATATATTTTGCTCTACCTGTATTTCTGCATGTTGTGTAATTTTGCTCTCAATTTTATGGAACGGTCGTTGTATTCTAGAAAAAGAAATAATAATCAGTAATAATAATTTGTACAACCAGCAAAGAAGAAATAGGAGAAAATGACAAACGTTAGACCAAAGGGGAGATAAAATAATATTGCAATTAACTGGAAATTTTCTGTTCTCGTGTATCTTTGGAAAATTGATTTATGCTTTACCGGTGGCAGTGTATACATCTGCGCGCTCTTCTGTTTAATCGTCTCAGCTGGACTCAGATTTGAGTTCTTTGTGAGGTACGGCTGACGTTTTTGACCTATGGTGTCTGTTTTTTCGCTTCTCTAGAACCAGTGGCACTAACTTAGGGACGGGTGTCTATAGTCTTTGACGCCAACAGGGATCGTTAAACTCCGGAACAAACAGCAATAGTATGTCGTAAACATGCGACAGGAAACTTCAGTGAAACCTCGGTAATAGGGATTTCTAGGAGATGATCATCAAAACATATAAACGAAATTTCAAAATTTTGAATACTATTGTATACTTCATGCTTTAAAGACGTATAAGATGTTCCACATTAAAAGCCGAATTTGCAGCGAAAGAAAAAAATGAAGCATTACAAATTATAATTTATTTTATCGCATTGAAAAAATTATAAAGCCTACGAAAATCAAAATCATCTTTTGATTACTCTATCTGTCTATAAAAATCCTGTAGTCCGGGTACACCTAACCTGATAACAGAATATACACTACGGTGACCTATTCACAGCTACTGCACGAGCATTTCTACGCCACTTCAAATGAAATGGCAAGACTCCAGACAGCAGAACCGGTTTACCAGAATTCCACTGAACGCCAGCTGTACTCCCGCGAAGAGAGAGAGTGAGAAGCCGTGGGAGTGGTCAGATCATTGTATGGCGTCATACTCTAGCTAGCTCGCTGGCTGTATTGAATATGCTTTCGTAAATACATTACATACGACGTTTTAATTTTACAAATATCCATACGTTTTATCAGTTCAACCATTATTTTAATGCTTTATGCCTGAAATGTACCTTATCAGCTCTGTTAATAGGCGAAAGTCCGAACTATATTGCCATGGCGGAATCATCCTACTCTAGGCTTTCCACCCTTTATCAGGTTAGGTGTGCCCGGGGTGTAGATTAAGTGAAATACTCACAACTAAGAATCAAAGACCATGCTTTCGTATGGACCTCATGAATTCACAGCTTTTTTCCTGCAAATACAAGTGCGTTCACTTTACACTACAAGCCATATAGCGCCTTGGATTGTTGGCACCGTAGCGTAAAGCGAACGCACTCGGTTAGTTATCGAGAGATCTGGGATTCGATCCCAGCGGTGTCGAAAACCAATTACTCGGTTGCTGTGTGTTATTAAAGAAAAACCTGGAAAGAGCGATGACTTTATCTATTTGCAATATAGTGTACATTGGATTGCTACATAGAGATGTAAAAACTCTGAAACGGAGCAGGATCTCCAACTCCCTGACACTGGATCCCCGAAACTCCTTCTTTGTACGAAACTACTGGGTTGCTTCGTCAATTCAGTTTCATCAGATTGCATGTCGTAATCATAATTTCGTACGAACAGGGAGAGGGATTGCAGTGTCACAATATATCCTATCTAGACCTCCGCTTAGGGTCCTTGTCATCTCTAGACAGCAATCCAAAGATTTTGCACAGCTTAGAAATGCCCTTGGATACTTATGCTTCCTCGCTGTACAGCTTCAATTCGCCCGTTGACTCCCATTCTTTATGACAGATTCGTAGAAAACAGAAGTCGCTCCAGAATTTGGAATTTAATATTTTTGCTCTGTCTATCGCTTTTTCGGAGAACTAGGAGCTACGGTCGGGCGTTACCTTCTTAGGGCACTGATGTCGAGCTGACGGCACTTATAACAGTAGCGTTAACTCCACATTGTGGGCCTCCGTTTACCTGTTAAAGGGCTGGTGCACTACTTTGCTCTCCACAATGTACACTGAAGAGCAATTGAATTAGAGATACCTATCTAGTAAGGTGCAGCACCACCTTTCGTCCTGATGACGGCGGCGATTCGTCTCGGCATGGACTCGACAAGACACCGGAAGCGTTTGGAAGCCATACGGATACACGACCCCTGAACAAGCTCCCACAGTTCACGAAGATTTGATGGAGGGGGTCAGAGACGCGAACATCTCTCTCGATGGCATCCCACATGTGCTCGATGGGAATGAGGTCAGGTGACCTAGCTGGCCAAGGAAGCGAGGTCATGTTGGTGGAGTGTTCATCCAACCATTCGGATACAATTCGGGAGCGATGGCACGGTGCATTGTCTAGTTGCAGGATGAGGTCCCCAGTGGGATGTTCAAGACGCACAAACGGGAGCAAATGGTCGTCCAGGATATCCCGGTAATGTTGACCTGTGAGGGACGATAAACCACGTACTAGGGGTCCCATTTCAGTCCACGTAAATAGTCCCCAGACGAGAAAGCCACCCCCACGAGCTTGAAGAGTACCCTGCTGTCAAGAAGGATCCATCGCTTCATGTGGTTTAGCCGTACTCGTATCCTGCCGTCCGCATGTACCAACGTGAATCTCGACTCATCAGTCTAAGCAACATTTTTCCACATTTCTAAGGTCCAATGGCGATGTTCCCGCGCCCATGCTAATCTTTGCACCCTGTGATGTGCGGTCAGCAGCGGTACCCTAATGGGACGATGGCTTTTGTACCTCATAGCGAGGAGGTGGTTCCGGATGGTGTGGCTGCTTACAAGTTTTTTTGTGCACCAGCGTTAAATTGCCGAGTGATTTCTTGCACTGTGGCCCGTCTATCCGCTGTTACAATGCGAGCTAGCCGACAATGACCCCGCTCATCCACACGCTGTTGTCCACGGCAGTTGGCCCTTGCAGGGATGGTTTTGCCGGATTCGATGTAGTCACGGTGCACCCGTGGCACAGTGGCTCATGAAAATCCCAGTGCTTGCACGACTTCCAAGATACTCCATCTTGGAAGTCGTCGGGCCCCGACAATTTTCCCACGATCAAATGCGCTTTGATCCTTCGTCTTACTCATACTGCATCCGATTCTTACTGATTCCCGTCGCATCACTCCTTATATTGTCGAATCGCTGCATACGCCATGTCGTTTCCGTTTGCAGGGCCGCCCAGAGCTCCACATTTGCATAACGCCAGCTGTCTCTAATTCAATTGCTCTTCAGTGTGTGTCTGTAGGAAAGCATTACTACAGACATACAGGGTGGAGAGTTATTGACTAAGCGCATGATTAACAATTACGGGCACATCAGAAGTGACACCATAAATTTCTTAAGATGCGTAATATATTTTGGGATTTTGCTCCACTTTCCATTTTTGCATTTTATTATGCTGAACCAAAGGGTAATCAAAGTCGATACATGAAAAATAAAGGGTAATCAAAGTCGATACATGAAAAATAAAGGGTAATCAAAGTCGATACATGAAATATAAAGGGTAATCAAACTCGATACATGAAATAAAGGGTAATCAAAGTCGATACATAAAAAATAAAGGGTAATCAAAGTCGGTACATGAAAAATAAAGGGTAATCAAAGTCGATACATGAAATAAAGGGTAATCAAAGTCGATACGTGAAAAATAAACGGTAGTCAAAGTCGATACATAAAATATTGTAATCAAAGTAGATACATGAAGTATTGTAGTCAAAGTCGATGCATGAAATAAAGGGTAATCAAAGTCGAGACGTGAAAAATAAACGGTAGTCAAAGTCGATACATAAAATATTGTAATCAAAGTAGATACATGAAGTATTGTAGTCAAAGTCGATGCATGAAATATTGTAGTCAAAGTCGATACATGAAATATTTTAATCAAAGTCGATACATTAAATATTGTAATCAAAGTCGATGCATGAAATATTGTAATCAAAGTCGATACATGAAAATAAACATGATGAATCTAACACTACTGAAGTTCTCCATTTCTCTTTTTGTTGAACTTTGGGTTATAATATGTATTAGGGTGATTCAAAAGTCATTGCCGTTTTGAATAGTCATCCTGTGCCAGGAAGTAACTCGGTGCGCATGCATTATGCAGATAAGAGCAACGCCCGACCGGAAAACAAATACCGTCTAGCTGGTATAAATAAGAACACACGCTGCCCTGACTTATCGGAAAATTTTCTGCTCTCAAAAGCTATGAATGAGAAATATACGATCCCAGTGGTATTACGGTTGTTTTTTAAAGTTGACCGTTGCAGCTGCAGTGCGGGAAATTTTTGCTGTGGAAAGTGAGGGAGAAATGTCTGAAAGAACGGCGAGATTTTGGTTTCAGCGAAATAAAAATGGGGGCTGCAGCCTTGAAGAAAAAGCACGAGCTGAAAGACCTTCAATGGTAAATCCTGACACTATAAGCAAAGCTGTAGAATCAAATCTGTGCACAAGCACTAGACAACTGTCAAATGAGCAGGAAATACCTCAGCCCTCAAGTGTTCGCGAACTGTACAAGCTCGGCAAGATACACAGAAGCTGTCAATATGTACCCCGTGAACTGACTGCTGCCCAAGCTCAACGACATGTGCATGTGTGTCGCCTATTGCTAAAAAATGCTCAGTACGACCGTTTCTTTAGGCGAATAGGGACTTATGATAAAAAGCGGATATTATTCCGAAATCATGACATGAGAAAACAGTGGTTAGATCCCAAAAAACCACCAGAACCAGAAATGCGACTATTGAGCACGAAGGTATGCTATGTGTATGGTGGAACTTTGAGGGCCCCATTAATTGGAAATTGGTTCCACATTGCAGAGGCATTAATAAGCAGTTGTACTGTAGGTAGATGGAGCGGATGCATACCGCTTTACGCAGAAAGTACGCTGCTCTGATGAACCGCAAACAAGTTAAACTCCAACAGGTAATGCTCCTGCTCTGATGAACCGCAAACAAGTTAACCTCCAACAAGATAATGCTCCTGCTCATCGTGCACGGTCAACAAGGGAAAATTACAGGAAGTGGAAGGTGTTGAGCTAATGCACCACCCTGCTTGTAGTCCGCATCTTGTGTTTCCGGACAACCACATATCCCTGCCATGGCACATTTTCTGCATGGGAAACACTTCCAAATAATCCACGATACTGAACTTTGGGTCCAAGACTTTTTCGCCTTAAAACCAAAGGAATTATTTCGCAGGGAATTCGAGACATGGCATCACGATGGTGTACGCCAATCGAGCACGATGGACTCAATTTCGAAAATTAAACCTTTACGCTTATGCATGTATTCACGTTTTCATCAACTGTC
This sequence comes from Macrothele yani, assembly GCA_039090855.1. NCBI lineage: Eukaryota > Metazoa > Arthropoda > Arachnida > Araneae > Macrothelidae > Macrothele > Macrothele yani. The sequence continues at coordinate 11,367,792 of CM077017.1, forward strand.
AGAAAACGGCAATGACTTTTGGATCACCTTGGTATTTATGTCAGCACTGCCTTTTTTCGACTTTTCTACCTGGAGAGAACAACAGACCGAAATTAAATTCTTCCATGACTTCTGGTTTTAACGAAATCATGAAATCACGCAATTTTGTGAATTATTCACGCGCAAGTGTGTTAGATAATTGCGCGTAGAACACAACATCAACGGTTTCAGTGTATGTATTCTAAGCCTGAAGTTTCTTAGTTTTCAACAAATGCTGTCAGAACACAAACGGGGAAGAACTGTGCTCGTCGTAATTACAGGTAATTACAACTTTATGGAAAAAAGGGCATTAAAATGATGGAGTACATTATCTCATTCTGAGATAATGTGTGTTCTGTTGATGTGATGACTCAAGGAAGAACTGCTTCGTAAGACTTCCATTGTTTTCATGCTGTCATAAGTCTTATTTGCAACCAAAATGAGATCTATAAATTTTCAGTACACGTCCATGGCAAGATGTTAAAATCGAACTCATGAAGAAATAATTACACTCATGTGCAAAAGTTAAGTTACAAAAGGCTTTTTCATCGTAATAAGAGAAGGAATAAAAAGTATGGCCTGAGATTTATACAGGAGTATAATAGACTATGACGGGTATGTAAAATAACGCATGACTGCATGATGACACGCGTATGACGTTCCAGTGGGTGTTGAACATGACTTGAGGAGCCAATAGTCGTGAATTGAGGCAGGAACAAGATTATAAAATATTTTCGCTGTTGTCAAACTGCATGTAAAGGACATGTTATCTTGAAAACGTCACACAGACACCGTTTTGCGATGATATGCGATGGTGGGTGATTCGGAAACTGGAGGACGGGCAATCCCAAACAGAGGTGGCAAGTTGGCTTCATGTGTCTCGAATGGTTCTCAACAGGCTCTGGAGACAGTTCCAAAATACAGAAAGATTTCGTAGACGACCTGTACCAGGTTGTCCAAAATCAATTTCCGCTTCCGATGACTGCTTTCTTGTCTTGACTGTAAGACGCAGCAGAAGCATGCCATTTCGTCAGCAGGCTTCAGAGCTCACAGCAGGAACTGGACGATCAGTATCCCGCTGGATAATGACCAGAAGGCTTCAGGAAAGCAACCTTTAATCTAGACCTGTGGTGTGCGTGGCGCTAACAACTTCCCACAAGAGAGAACGGTTACGTTGGGCTCAGGAACATCTGAACAGGACCCGTGAACGATGGTCTAACGTTCTCTTCACGGATCAGTCGCGTTTCTCATTGCAAACGGCTTCCCGACGTATATTCATCTGGAGAGAACGGGACATGCGTTATCATCCATCAAACACCCGAGAAAAATATACGTATGAAGGCGGTAGTTGTATGGCGTGGAAAGTCATAACGCGTACCGGACGAACAGAGCAGCAACTGTTTTCCAGAGATTCTGTAACGTACCAGGAGATGTGACGTACCTGCCAGAAGGACGCACATGACATAAAGGCAGATAGGAATCAGAATACATGTCCGCGTAGCTTAATTGGTAGAGCAACTTGTTCCGGAATAAGCGGCCTCGGGTTCGAACCCCGGCGCGGATAAAAATGACGGAGAAATTCACTTCGTTATAATGGCGCCCGAACTATCCGGATGACCCGACCGTTCAAAATCTCGCATTGGTGTGATGTTATTTCCACACCGCGAGATAGGAAAAATGTGAGCAGCACTTCGAAAGAAAGAAAAATAAGGGGGAGATGATGTAACGTACCAGGAGATGTGACGTACCTGCCAGAAGGACGCACATGACATAAAGGCAGATAGGAATCAGAATACATGTCCGCGTAGCTTAATTGGTAGAGCAACTTGTTCCGGAATAAGCGGCCTCGGGTTCGAATCCCGGCGTAGACCAAAAATGACGGAGAAATTCACTTCGTTATAATTCCATCAAAGGCATTCACTATCGAGATGAGATTGTAGCTCGTTATGTTCGCAGCTGCTGTCTGCCCAGAATTTGTTTTAACGCAGGACAATGCCAAAATACATACCATCAACTGGTGATGGAATACCTTGAACCTGAAAGTGTTACAGTCATGGTGAGGCAAGCAGGATCTCCGGACCTTAATCCTATACAATACCTGTGAGACACTTTAGGGAGACGGGCGACTGCTTTGAGAACCGCTCCAAAAGAGCGCAGGAGTTGCAAAGTGCACTGGTACAGCATTACCAGAGTCTGCCCTCAGAACTTATTGACTTTCGTTTGGACAGTCTGTCGCAACTCTGTCGTATCCTCTTCCACGATAACGCGTCTCCCTAAAGTGTCTCACAGGTAGGAAATTTATTACGCCCCATACGCCTGTCAGGCCCAGTGTTTTGCGGCTCATTGTTAGGATGTCTGCCCTTGCGGACTTACATGAAGTTCTTATAACACAGTTACTATCACGTTCAATAATTTATTCGAGAAAACTATTAACACGTATTTAGAAACATATATTTACTTTACACTCGTTCACGGGTTATTTGCCAAAGCGCGCCAAACTACGAATTTTCACTTCACTTTAGATACCTCTCTCTCTCTCTCTCTCTTTCTCTCTCTCTTTCCGTATTTCGCTCCCTGTCTCACTGTTGGAATAGTACGGTTCCTCCACTATAGCTTTCTTTTATTAATGTCCTTTCGTACTGCCTCAGTACGGTGAATAGATTTAAAGAAGTGAAAAGCAATGGTGAAGCTCTTTCGTGAGCTTTACTTATGTGCATCGTATGAAGCGTAAATAATAAAAATACATAATATACTCATAATCAGATTTTCTCTGCTGAAGCGAGACGATAGGTGGGGTTGTATTAAAACAATCTAGACAAGAAAGCAACCATCATTGTTCACTAAAAGAACTAATATTTCAACAATATTCCAATCCAGAATCGATAAAACAAATTTATTCCGACATTCTCTACTGCATTTCGTGAATTTTGTTGCTGTCTTAAGTATAAAAAAAGAAAATGCAGGTCAAGATGCGAGAGATCTGACGTTTCGTGATTGGTACTGTCTCGTGAGTGATGTCATATTTCGTGGCTGCCTGATCACAGCAACATCGTTTCGTATGCCGTCCCGAGACGCTGAACAATGAAGCTAAATTTACATTTATATCACATCTGATATCTTGTTCTTTACTCCGTATATTGAATGCATTTTTTCTGAGATAACCGAAATCAGTTCACGATTTTTTTAATCTTTAACCACGGGGCTGTCTCTTAAATAATCGAGACGAGAAACCCAAAATAGCGTCAACAAAATTAACTTTTCAGTTTCTTCAGAATTTAGAGTTATGTGGAGATCTGATCTTTGTTTACGTTAAGAATGTATGTTTTCTTTTCATAAGTTAGGCTTTTATCTTTCTTTTCCCTCATGTTTCTACTCTTATCTGCCGTATTTTATTTTTTCCCCTTCTGCTACTTTTTTCAGTTGTTCTCTTACTTTGTTTCCTTTCAAAAATAGATTTTTTTTTTAAAACAAATAATTAAAATAAAAAGTAATTCGGATATGTAAATAATATATTTATTGATTGAGTCTCAAGCTCAGAAAGACTATCACACAATGTGTTCTTCTTAATCTTAGTCTTCAGCCTCCTCTAAACTAAAATTAAAATCTTCGCTGTACGAGCATCGCTTGTGCACTCAGAGAAACAAAATGCATGTAGAAATGTAAGGAAAATAAATCTCTATATTTTCCAACTGTAAATCACATTTTGAATCTATTTTGCAATTCTGTTTTTTGCTACGTTGCATCTTCAGTTGACACTATTCGGTTTTTGCAAATGAATGTCAGATTGGCAGTTTTAGGAATTAACTCATTGCATCATGAGACTTGTGGGACGCAAATTTTAAAAGTCAAGACTGCTGCCTATAAAGAATTGCTCATTTCGTCATTGGCTTCAGTTTCATGGGATTAGTTGAACAGTGAAGAGGATGATAGATCACTGCAAAATGTTTGTCATTTTCTTATATGAGCGTTAACGTGGATACACCCCACGCACTGGAGGAAGCTCACAACATCAATACAGCATTTGGAGAATGCACCACTAGTGAACGCAAGACAGAACGTTGGCTTGCGAAATCCCGATGAGGATATGTACGATCCTTGAAAATTAACCACGTGGTAGACCGGAGGGAACTATCAATGAAGCCAAGTTCAAGGACTTTACTGAATCCAATCCATGTCAAACTGTAGAAGAATTTGGCAAGGATCTCTCGGTATACTATGTGACCATTTTCCGGCATTTAAACGCCATAAACAAAGCCAAGAAGATAGGTAAGTCGGTCACACATGGCTTGACGGAATAACACAAAACACCACAATTTTACGTCTACTCTTCTGTGCTTATCCTCCTCAACCACACGACCGATATTTTAGAGGCGCCTCGTCACGCGTGATGAGTAATGAATGCTGTATAACAATCAACTCCACCATGGTGAAGCCCTGGAATTCACACCAAATCCTGTACTCTTTTACAGTGAGATGGTGGTCAGTATTAGGTGGTCCGCAGAACGATTGATCCGTCCCTCCTTCTAACAACTAGGTCAAACCATAACGACCCACTGGTATTGTGAAGAACTTAATATTACGCGTGCAAACCTGTCCATTAAACAGCCGCCATTAGTCAGTCGCCATGGGCGAATATTTCTCCATGATAAGGCGAGGCAGTTGCACACGATTCAGATGCTGGACCATCTGAGGTACGAAACCTTACCTCATCCGCCTTATTCACCTGATCTGTTCCCGACGGACGATCACTTCTTCAAGCCCCTGAACTCCTTTCTACAGAGAATACCCGTCCTTCAGCTCGTACGAATTGCGCTGCGAGCGGGTTAGTCGGCAAATCTTGTGGGCTGGTTGAATGTGGCAACTAAGAAAATCTACCATTATTTTCCGAACAACGTGATATCTTTTGCGCAGTTGTATTTCATGCATGGTTGTTTCACTTCGCCAACGATAGCTGCTGGTTTGTTCAACTCGTGTCCGTTAAAATGCCTTTAGATTCAGAGATTCAGATGCAATTTTATTTGCAGATGTCCATGGGCTATTCCACCGCGTGTATTCCATGCCTTTCTTCTCCAGAGGAACATTGTCATACTTTTAAGCAAAGATGAAACTCATCAGGAAATAAATACTCACCAGATAATTGCAAGATTGTAGCTCTTTATCTCTATAAAAAAATGTTAAGAGATTTATTAGTTATTTTGAGTCTGCCAACAGCCGGACGCTCAATCAGACCTGTGTTCAGGAAGTACTGGTATCTACTTAATATATTGCCTCCCTTTGAGGGAGGCAAGAGTTTCACGTAACACTGTCTAAAAAATATTTCTCACCATTTATGATATTTCACGGATTTTTCCACAGCAGAAATCCAGATATTTTAGCTGCTTTGGAATGTGCAACTTTTTACATGCTTTTTGGTCATTCGTGGGAATTTAAGAAACAGACGTTAAAATGAGAAATCATGAGTTTATCAGGGGGAAAAACAGAGAAATAACATCATTTCATGTATATGAGAAATCTCTCTATTCTAAAAGAAAGTTACTGCAGCTGCCGCCACCGCTGTTTTAGACATTTGGCGACACTCGCGCATTCCTAGCTTGCAGCGCAGAAAGTATTGAATACAAAACTATGAAATTTACATCGTTTGTAGAGAATTGTTTGGAAAACACGCTGAAAAAAACCGATTTTCTATTCTGGAGGTACTTCAAGAGCAATTGTATTTCAAAGTTAAAGTAAGCAAAAAAGTGCTATCTGTTAGCGTTTCGGACACACTAACAGCAACAGAACCACGTAACTTTGAAGGCATGTAGGGCCATGGCCGAATTTTAGCACCTCGTCGCCCTTTTTTTTTCTTTTTTTTTTTTTTGAATTTCGATTTAGTTTACGAGAAATTAAATTTTTAAATTTCACAAAATTCTGTATTTCGCGATGGGATCGATTAAAAAACGGATACATGGCAAACTATAAATCATAACGCATTGCAATTTTTACAGCATAAACTCACAACTAGCATCCCTCTTTTAAAAAAAATTGAAAAAAATTAATTTTCTGAATTTTAAGCACTTTTTAAAGACGCAAAGGAAAGGAGCCAACGGCTTTTTCTGTCTTCAGCGGTAACCACACAGAAACGTTCTGGTCCCGTGACTGCTATCGTAACGCAGCTATTTTCAGCGCTCTCTTCTCACTGGATAAAAGGACAGGCTACAATCAAACTGGTAATGAAGCATGCTTAATGACGTAGCTACGCTTTTAAGCCCGTTTCACACAAGCGCAATTTTTCTGTCGGAGCAATAATACTGTCCCGCAGTGCAATTTTTGGCTAGCTTTCACACAAGCTGTTTCATTGCTAGAACGGAGAGAAAAAATGCCTGAAGGATGAGCGGGAACTGTCGGTGGTTCTTTGTTCAACAGCACTTTGTTACCCACCCCCTCTCACAGGAGAGATTGTTTTATTGCACTAGCGGATGATCGGCTGGCCGCCAGTGTGAACAACTTGCCTTACAGCTACGTGTCTCTTCATTTTGACAGTATTTTACGCCGTCCGGTTTGTAGCGAACCCCTCGAAAGCTGAGCGGCTATCGCGTCGGAATTTTTACCGCTTCCGCGTGTGTGAAAGTCTCGGTATAATTCTACAGTCCGCTTTAAAACAAGCGGAAAGACAGCCGGGAGATTTATTGCTTCAGCGGAAAAACTCCGCTTGTGTGAAACGGGCCTTAAAATTGGGCGTGTTCCGCCGGCATACCTGAATACCTATGTAAATATAGGCTTTCGCCTCGCGCTTTCCTAGGTCGCAGCGCAAAAAGTATAGAATGATTGGGAGAATATTTTCATTTCGACAGATGGCATCACCGGAAAGTGACAGCCGAACACATTAGCCGACAATTCTGACGAAATGATGTTTGCAAATCTGTGAAATTTTTGCTGTGTTTGTTTAACCATGGAACTTCGAAGGAAAAGACAATCGGTAAGTAAAAAAAATGAAAAGAATAAAATTTTTAAACGAAACAGGATTTGCAAACGTGAAGAAAGTAAGTTAGAACAGACACGTACTGCTAGTATGACCGAAAATATGTGAGAACATCGATTATTTTATTAATTTACAAAATTACTCTACATATCGTATTTTATCCCGTGATTATTGATGGACTTTCACCTGGTGTATATGTAAAAAAACTAAACCTTGAAATGACAGGGTTTACGCAATAATAACTTGTTCGAATAGAAGTTAAAGCTGAAATACTGTACTCTGCCTAGGAAAACCAACTACCACGTTTGCTTCATTTATTTGCCAAATTATAATATGTAGATATCGAAACTCACGGGACTCTCATTATAAATTACAATTTGGAAAGGTAAACCCATACATTAGAAAATCTAATGCACGCCATATCCCTTTTCTGGCTGAACTGGTGGCCGAATGTTCCTCTGGCCATTCACCAGAATTTAGTTTCTTCTCTATTTACGGATGACGCATGAGTGGTGTACCTGCCAAGTTTAGGGCAAATGGCCACCCGACGAGTGGCCACACTGACAATAGGCCACATACATTTTAGCCGCAAAAAAATTGTACTTTTTCCACTTCATCTCCATAAGAAAAATATTATGTGCGTAAATCTGACCCGCGCAAGAAATATCATTATAACTTTTTGACATTTACTCTAATTTTGACCTTTCTTTTGAGTTTTTGTTTTGTACGTAACTTTGGTTTATCCTCGTTAAATGTTTTTCTAATCTCAACACCTACAGCCCCCTGGTGGTGCAGTGGTCTAAGCGATGGATTCTGATCATTCGTCCGAAAGGGGTCCGGGCTCGAATCATGTTGAGGCATGGATATTGTGCTAGTCTTACGACACTGGCTCTCTTCCTTCCCTGGAACCAGTGGCCCTAAATTTGGGACGGGCGACTGCTTATAGCCCATTCAGTTGCACACGGTGGTCCTTAAACCTTCAATCAAAAAAAAAATCTCAACGCCATAGATTCTGCTCTCTCTGGACGAATTTGGGTTTGGCAACCTTGACAACATGTCAGAAGTGAATGACATATGCTCAAGTTAAAGATAAAAAGTGTTATTTTGAATGTGCTTTCACTATGCTTTCGACGATGTTTTCAAGAAGACTGTCTTTCGAGTTCTAAGTGTTATCACTAATGAGCGGATTTCAGGCAAATAAATATTCTCACATAAAACACCTATTTTCAAAAATTTTGAATATAAATACATATTTTCGAAAATCCCATAATACATACATAAATTTGATAAAACTACCGGTTCCAGTGGCTGAAAAATGGGATATATTATTATAGTCGGTGTGTTTAAAAATGACGGACTCCGTTCCATGCTTTTTTTGCTAGAATGCAAAGATATTTCCACAACAAATCGTGCACAGTTACGTGATTATTTAACGAATCTGTGCACTTGTGACCGAATGGCGTGAAGTACGGTAATGCATTTATTACTGTTATTTATGGATGCAGCTGCATACAAGAAGAAAGCTGCTGACGGTCTTTCTGCGAGTTTTTCGGAAATGATACATGAAACGTATGTCGTTCATGCTTCTCACAGGTTGGGTGAAACTATCCGAACTCTACGTCTTAAAGCGGACAAGTTTGTATGGAATTAGGAAAAGTGTTTGCTAAATCAACAACAAGCATAGATCTTTTCAAAAATTAGAACCTTGATCTCCCACTGCCACTTACAGGTGTAATCACTCGCCGGGGTACCGGGCACAACGTCGTTATTGCACTGTTCGAAGTGGGTCGGTATGGCATACCGGTAGTTAACGAAAATGGAAGTGAGCATACCGACAGTTAGAAAAACATTATTCACCATACCAGTATGTAATAAATTGTAAACCCGTCACAAACTACGTAAAGCAATTAGGATGAAAACACACATTTTAACCCAAAAATCGGCAAATGACATTTTTAACGGATGAAATTGATAAATGATTAGCAGCTGGGACTAAAAGAGACCACAATCCCTTCAAAGAAGGTTTTTTTTTATTACATTAATTTTTTTAAATATTATGTACTTTAATTTATAATACCAAACAACAAACAATTATGTGGAATAGTATGCATTTCTTTCGAAACCTCCTATTTATACTACACTGGCGTGCAAAAATTAAGGACGAGACGGTTTTTCAAACGTAACGTCGTGCAGAAGTGCTCCACATCGACTCAAATCATACCATAAGATCCCCAAGATGTACGAATATGGGACAAGTGAGCAAAACCGTCCAAACAAGGAATCCAAAGGGTGCAAAGGCACTTTATTGAAAAGGTAGCTTCAAGCACAACTGTGCAGAAGACAGAAACGTCCATGTAACAGGCGGCTGCCAAGAAAAATCCAGTCTTTAGTAGGGGATATGATCACCCCTGACTGCGTTGCAGGATTTACAACGTCTGTCCATGCTGAGGACGAGGCTGGCAACGACCTGTTGAGGCATCGCTGCCCATTCCTCTTGTAGCGCCAATCGCAGCTGCGGAATCGTTGCTGACGGCTGGTGACGTGCTGCCAAGAATCTCCCGAGAAGATCCCACACGTGTTCGTTTAGGTTTAGGTCCGGGGACCTTGCGGGCCAATCCATGCGTAGAATATCTTCACTCTCTCACTCTCCAACAGCTCTGCGACAGTCACTGTACGATAAGGTGTAGCGTTGTCGTTCATGAAGAGGAACTCAGGACCCACAGCACCTCTAAACAGACGCACGCGAGGCCGGAGAACCTCGGTACAATAGTGGACACCAGTGACTGAACCTCCTTGGAAGATGTGGAGGTCAGTACGGCTACCAAGCATGATACCGCCCCAAACGAGAACTCCGCCATCTCCAAACCGGTCCCTTTCGATGATATTGGAGGCGTGATTGCATGTTCCCTGCTCTCTACAGATGTGTATACGTCCAGAATCGCTCGTCAGACTAAATCGGCTCTCATCCGTAAAGAGAACCCGACCCAATTGCTGATGTGTCCAGTTCTTGTGTTCCTGGCACCAGAGAAACCGCCGTCTCCGATGAACAGACGTTAATGGCACGCACGGCACTGGTCGTCGTGCAAATAGACCACATTTGTGCAGCCTCCTGGCAACGGTAAAACGCGATAATTTATAACAACCATGTTTCTGATCCCTATGTTGCCACGACTGGAATACTACAAAGCTTCTAAATTAGGACCACTTTTGTTTTCCATATACATTAATGACCTTCATTTTTACATTGATGACCTTTGTCTTTTGTTCGCTGATGATATTAAGCTTTATCGCAACGTACAGACTCTGATGACTGTCTTGCTCTTCAAACTGACGTCAATAAACTGCTTCAGTGGTGTACGTTAAACCATCTCTACCTCAACATCTCCAGGTGTCATGTCGTTTCCTTTTCGCGGAAAAGATACCCAATATTCTTTTTGACAACAAAGCTAGCGACTATTCTGTTAGCCGGACAATGTCCAGGACTTCGGAGTTACATTTGATTCCAACTTGAACTTTTAAAGCAATCAAAAGTCTTCAAAGAGTGGTACGTTCAGCCTATATAAATCTTGGATTCATTATGCGACTCTCTGAGTAGAGTATTTTCGAATCCTCAGACAAATATTCGCATTTTTGCGACTACGGTGAGATCCTCACTTTAGTATGCGCTGATCATTTGGAGCCCTAGCCTCGTAACTCTAGTAAATGGAATCGAGAAAGTTCGAAAAAGATTTGTTTCACACTTTTTTTACAAATCGACTGGTGTCTCCAAACTGGTCCCTTTCGATGATGTTGGAGGTGTGATTGCGTGTTCCCGAGCTCTCTCCAGATGTGTATACGTCCAGAATCGCTCGTCAGACTAAATCGGCTCTCATCCGTAAAGAGAACTCGATCCAATTGTTGATGTGTCCAGTTCTTGTGTTCCTGGCCCCACAGAAACCGCCATCTCCGATGAGCAGGCGTTAATGACTGACACCGTACTGGCCGTCGTGCAAATATACCACTTTTGTGCAGCCTCCTGGCCATGGTAAAACGCGATAACGGACGTCCAGTTGTCTGTTGCATGTGCCTTGCGATTTCTCCCGCTGTCTGCCGTCTGTCTCTTCTCGCCTGTAGGACAATATACCTGTCGTCCGCCGCCGTGGTTGCTCGTGGACGACCACTGCTAAACTCTCGGACAGCTGTTCCTGTCGTTTGAAATGCTCTCCAAGCTCGTGAAACGATGCGGTGAGCGATCCCGAACTCCTCGGCCACACTAGTCACACTTCGACCTTCTTCCAACTTCCCAATGACGCGACTTCGGGCAAAGTCATCCAGATGTCGTCTACTGGATTTCCTGTTAGCCATATCAAACGGTGGCAGCAACTCGACGTCGTTCAAACCGATGTACACCGTGCAATGACGTTCACCGAATTGCTGAGCGTACACCGCCCGTGTGCTTTATACTTTTCCGACACTCCCCTCCCCCTTACGTCATGCTGCATATATGCGCATGCCATACCGTACCGGACCCTAACCTTCTATCTCCTGAGTGGTATTTCGGTCCGTTCTGCCTGCTCGTTCCGCTGTTATGCTAATTTCTCCTCTTCGTCCTTAATTTTTGCACGCCAGTGTATTAACTAATTAATTTGAATTAGAAACTCCATCGAAATAAATAATTTCCCCTTTATACCAATAGGAAACGTGCTTTCTGTAGAATTGCATTAGCAACTCTTTGAAAATTGTGTTTTCTTGGGTAAACAAAATACCGTGACGTAAATTTCTAAAACTATTATGTTCGGTGAAACCCCTGAATATCGCGTAACTGATACTATATTCTCAAAAGGACGATAAGGTGGTATTTATTTTTTATTCGGACGGGAAACTCGTTAGTGCTAAATATTTCTTTTGGGAATCTGCGGTTTTCGGAGCACTCAGAGGTCAGAGTTGACTCAGCTCGGTGGATTAAAATTTGCTAAAATAGACGTGGCCTAAGGTCTTGTAATTACTGTTTTATAATGGAGTAAAAGTGCAACTTTATTGACTTGGTGTGTTACATCTACGTCGTTAATATGAGCTCAGCGGATTAAAAATTTCGAAAAAGGCCCAGGCCTACGACCTTATAATTAATGTTTTGTGCCTGTGTTAAAGTAAACTATTATTTTTAACTTCTATATAAATCTTACTAACATGATTACAGTGGATTAAAAGTAGCTCAAATGACCCAACTTTGGCAGATGGTATTTTTTTTTTTTTTTTGATTGAAGGTTTAACGACCACCGTGAGCAACTCAATGGGCTATAAGCAGTCGCCCGTCCCTAATTTAGGGTCACTGGTTCCAGGGAAGGGAGAGAGCCAGTGCCGTAAGACAAACACAACATCCATGCCTGACCGGGATTCGAACCCGGACCCCTTTCTGACGAATGATCAGAGGCCATCGCTTAGACCACTGCGCCACCGGGGCGGCTCAGATATTATTAAATGCCTGGGTAGAAATGCGATATTACGACAAGCTGTCTTGATAGAAATTATTTATTTTCCTATTTCATTAACGCGCCGCAAGCACGGCATGGTGACCGCAATAAAACTGTAATCTTTAGAGGCGACCTATGAGAAAGTGGCTGCGTGAAAATAAAAGTGTGATTTTAGTACGACTCAATAACGGTTTTGTTTTTACATGGTGCGAAAACAGTTGTTTTTCGGTAACGAGATGCTTCGTTCCGGAGTGAGTTGCTTTAACCGACTAAGCTACACCGACAGAATATATCGCTGTAGATTTGTCGTCTAGACACGTGCTTCATCTGGGTCAGATCATATCTATCTCATTTTTTTTGAAGCGGGGAAGGAACCTTTCATTAATTCCAGACGATGTGTGGAACAAACATCACACATTTTTCGAAGAACCCAACGGAAGGGAGATCCATATTTAAGTTCGGGCGCCAATGTGGAAACACGAATTTGTTGGTGAAAGCGATTTCGCGTCTCCTCGGTCCGAAGTGAGTTATTCTAAACGACTATGCTACATGGACGAAATGCGTCGCTGCAGATTTGACGTGCTGACATTTGCTTCATATCTAAGAAAGTGGCATTGGAAGTAGACGGGAATGACTGAATAGTGATTTTATAAGGCTCTCGAACGTTAAGTTGTTCGTCTTGCCTTTCAGCCGGGAAATCATAAAAATATCTTAATTTCTTAACGATAAAAAGATATCAAGAAAATATATATTTGCCCACACCCATTACTCGAGTAATGGTAAATGCAGGAACTCCTTACTGTTTCATGGCGAGCCATTTCATAGCCTCAAATTGCATGTGTCCGGTTGTTCGTCTTGCTAGTTGTCCGGTTGTTCGTCTTGCTAGTTGTACGGTTGTTCGTCTTGCCAGTTGTCCGGCGGCCTCTTGTACGAACCCCGTTCCTACCTTACAGTGCTGGCTGGCTCACTCATCTTTTTCCAGGTACCAGCATCCACCAATTAACGATTGGCGAGTACCTATACTCCCCGATGCTCAACGTGATCGTTAAAACCCGAAACAAAACAAAAAAATGAACCACTTTCCTCAATTTGTGAGAGTTGGATTCGTAATCTCTGACGCGGAATCAATGAACATTTTCAAGAATACATTTTCTAGTGTTTTGGAGAATAAACGATTTCCAATATGTGCTTTGAATCAGTTTTGTCGAACTCGCTTCATACGATTATATTTCAGGCAACTCTTATAAGTATTAGTGAAGTTGTGTGTGCCTGTTCACAAGCGATAATGCAAGATATTTATCGATTCTTTTGTTATCCATATGGTAAGATGCACTTAATAGTCGTCTAGAAAAGTTGACATACATTATCACTTAATGTTACACTCCATGTTAAATGAAGGGTCATCACATCGAATAACTTTAGTTGATCGAATTTCAGTGCATGAGAAATGGCATGAAATTCCGTGACTGTTAACAATCAACGTCCATTCATCTGCTAAAGTGGCTATGCACCCTGTAATTACTTATATTTATGAAGTTGTATGCCTTGCCGGAAAATCGTTTAGAGGTCTACAACCGCTGTTTATCGGTAATGGAAGTGCGGTTCCTTGGGAAAGAAATCCCGTAAATCTTCTCTGTTCCGAAGCACTCCGTCTTGTATTTTCCAGCTGTGATAGTGAGATGTAACGAAAGTTTTAGACGTTCTCGGAAATCATATAAAGAAAAATAGTTTTTCTTCATTTTTTTATTCAGGCATAATAAAAGAAACGTACACCGTCGAGTCACATTATTGTGACCACCAGCTAATATCCAGAGTAACCGCCGTGTGCAGCGCGGACAGCAGCTAGACGGGCTGGGAGTGACTCAATAAAGTGCTGGAAGGTGTTCACAGCTCTGTAGAGCCATGCTGACTGCAGTGCATCAAACAGCTGCTGGAGGGTGCGTGATGGAGGATCCATAGAGCGAACAACACGATCGAGGTGTGTGTTGTTCACTCTATGGATCCTCCATCAGAATTAGAAGACTCCAAATTACTTCCCTGGTCTCATAATTTCCCAGAGGTAAACTCCATTACGTTTACGTCTGAGGAATTAGGGTGCCAGGAATGTATTTTGAAGTCTTCGTCCTGCTCTTCCAACCACTTTCGAACATTTCTAGCTGTGTGACACGTCGCATTGTCGTGCTGGAAGATCCCATCCGCCCCAGGAAAGACAATCAGCATGTATGGGTGTACGTGGTCTGCAAAGATGTATTCATAACGAATTCGGTCCATAGTGTCTTCCACATGTATGAGTGAACCCAGGGAATGCCACGAAAACATTCCCCAGACCATAACGCTGCCCCCACCGGCTTGTGTTCTGCCAGCATTGGTTGAAGAGTGTTTGTTCTGCGATGTTTCTCGCCTTATACGCCAACGAGCATCCGTTCGATTAAGCAGAAAACGTGACTCATCAGAGAAGGCAATCGTTTGCCAGAGGTCCAATTCCGATACTGCAGTGCAAATGCAAGCCTCTTCTGCCGATGCACCTTCGTTAGCATAGGTGCAGTGACCATCCGTCTGCATCGTAGCCTCATATGAAGCAGGGTTCGCTGAACTGTCGTTTTAGGCACATTTACGGTTGACCCCTGGTTCATTCGGCCAGTGAGTTGTTCCACAGCAGCGTGTTCATCGGCCCACACGCACCTTAGCAGCCGAATTTCACCTCTCAAATCAATGGCACGTGGTGTTCCGCAGTTTCCACGTCTCTTATTCGCGATGGTGCCATTATTCCAATAACGATACACTTTAACCACAGCATCACGCGAACAGTTCACAAACTGTGCTCTTTCAGAAATACTGCCATACTTAGCCCGAAAGCCGATAATTATCGCTTTCTGCAAATCTGATAAATCGCTCCTTTCATACATGACAGGAACGAGTGATAAGCTTTCAGAATGCCTACAGCGCATCTTATACACTGAGTGGCCACTTTATTATGACCACCTGACAGTTTTAAGCAAATGAGCTATGGCTGTACGCTGTTGCCGCCAAAAGGTGAAGCTAGTATAAAAAGGGAAAGCTTAGTGCTTGCGACAGTAGTAGAAGTGATTTTTGTGTGACGAGATGGGTAAAAAATACGATTTGACGGACCTTCAACGTGGGATGATTGAAGGAGCTCGGACCCATGGAGCGAGTATCACTGAAACCAGCGCATTCGTGAAATGTTCCAGAGCAGCTGTTGTTAAAGTGTTCAAAAACTGAACTGTCAGCCAGAAAACTGGGTCTTTACGTTCAACGTGTGCTCGTCATCGACTAGTGACTGCTCGGGCGGAACGGACAGTGTCCAGACTGGTAACAGACAACAGAAGGGCAACAGTGCAGCAAATTACAGACCATTTTTATCAAGGATCTCCTCAAATGATCTCTGCACGCACTGTTCACCGTAACTGCATCGGATGGGATATGGCAGCCGAAAGCCTGTTCTAACACTTTGCTGTCTGTAGTTAACGAGAGAAAACGTCTCCAGTTCGCACAGGAGCACAAGGATTGGACAGTGGATAATTGAAACAAATAATGTGGTCCGATGAATCACATTTTCAGTTCCACCATGCCGATGGCCGAGTGAGAATTTCGCGGAAACAGCACGAAAGCATGGACCCCCAAATGCATTGCTACAAACCTTCAAGCTGGTGGCGGCAACGTTATGGTTTGAGAAATGTTTTTCTGGCATGCTTTGGGCCCTTTATTTCGTGTTGATCAACGTCTGACTGGCACATCATATCTAAACATCGTTGCGGACCAAGTGCATCCTGTCATGTGGATGGTTTATCCTAATGTCGATGGCTACTTTCAACAAGATATTGCGTCCTGCCATAGTGCTCGTATTGTACAGGATTGGTTTCAGGAACATGCCGATGAGTTTACTTTGCTTAGTTGGCCCCCACAATCTCCAGATCTCAACCTCATTGAGAATTTGTGATATGAAGTTGAACGACCCATCAGACAGCTGGATCCACAACCCTGCAATCTCACACTCCCGGAAAGTGCTATTCATCAAGCAGGGTCTCAGATTCCACAAACCACCTATCAACATCTCGTGGAGTCTAGGCCACGAAGAATCGACGCAGTATTAAAGGCAAAAGGTGGCTCAACTAAGTACTGAGGGGTTGGTCATAATAAAGTGGCCACTCAGTGTATACCCTCCTAGCTAGCTCACGACACGTGCCTTCTTTCATTGGCTACGTGATGTTGACGTCAAAAGTAGGAAGTTGTCACAATAATGTGACTGGACTGTGTATATATCAAAAGCTGAAAAAATCTACTCGCATAGAAATGCACGAATATTTACATTTAGATATGACATCTGTAAAAACTGTCGCTCTAAATTTATAAATAAGAGAAACCCCACCCCTTTTAGCAAAATATGGCGTGCCAGTTCTTTTCGCAACAGACTCATTTGTGCCTGATGAGAGTAGTTTGTTCGAAGGCAAATCATTATGAAGTCTCGACAGCAGAACTTTAAATAAATTCCGTTGACCATCAGAGCAAAATAAGTTGACTTACACGTTTATAGGATCATTACACTCTCTCTCTGCATGTAAGGCTACAAAGAATTCTGTTTTCTAAGAAGAGAAACTTGTGTGAAAATTGCTCAAAATAATAAGCGAACTACTCGACAAAACTTTTGCAGATCAGTCAGCTCAAGCTTATATTTTTCAGTCATGTGATAATTTGAGTAATACTGTTTGTAGCAGCCGTTCTTCAACTCAAAACATAACTTTCTAATAAAATGCCGCTTGATACGATAGCCAACTTATTGCATTAACACTATGTGCTTCATTTCTTTTAAATTAAATATTCTGAGACGGAATGTACTTCAACCAAATATTTAGGATGCTTTGATATTACATCTCATTTGTAAAATTCATGACGCTAAATTTACATGATTCTGAAAAAAGTTTTCAAGTTCTATGAACTCATTCGTTGTATCCGTGTTCCCTAAAATTAAAATGCAGTTTCACTTCGCGTGGGTTTCTTAGACAAAAATAAAATAGTCATCATGGAGACCTTAATGCAAGAGAATTCACAAGAATGATATTTTTGCAGACTTTTAGAGCTCGCCATGTTTTGGTCTTAAAACTTCAGAATTCATCACCGTTCTTACATTTTGCGTGCGACGGCCATAATAGATGCCGCCAGCGGAACTGTTGGCAGTGGTCCAGTTTTCCATGCCTTAAAGTATCCTCCTGTCGAAAAACGAGAGCATCTTTTTTCGAAAAGTTTTCGTGTGGCGGTCAACGGTTTGTACAATAGATAAGAAAATAAACTTTCCTTCCAAAATGATCAAAAATTTTATATTTTCGATGGCAGTAGAGACATTCCTTCTACTGCCTTATAAAAATGAAAAAGCATGCTAATTATACAAATGAACCGGGGAAATCTATCATTCAGTGGTACATACACGGAAGTGCCAAAGGTAATGGGATACGTACCTAATATCGTGTAGGACCTGCTCTAGCCCGGAAAAGTGCAGCAACTCGACGTGGCATCGATTCCACAAGTGGGCGGAAGACTTCTCGAGAGATGCTTACCATGCCGTCTCAGCAGCCGCCTACAGTTCCCTGGAATTTGTATGTGCACGGTCTTTGGTGCGAATGGACCACCCTTACATTCTTTAAGTGCTCTATTGGGCTAATGCCGGGCAAACGTGGTGACCACATCATCCATCGGAAATGTGCAGCATGCTCTTGGAACCAATTTTGGACAACTTGGACCCGATGACATGGTGCATTGTCCGCCTGGAAAATCCCATTGTTGTGAGGGTACGTGAAGTACTTGAAGGGATTCAAATGGTCATCTAGTAGAACAACAAAGCAATTATAGGTTAATTACGTGTTAACGGAGATCAGAGGATCCAAACCGTGCCACGTAAAGACGCCCCACACATGTATGGAACCACCACTAGCTTGCACAGTGCCTTGTTGACAGTTTGGGTCCATGGCCTCATGGGGTCTGCGCCACACCCGAACTCTACCATCAGCTCGTAACAACTGGTAGCGTAACTCATCGGACGACATCACGTGTTGCCAGTCTTCCAGGGTCCAATTACCGTGTTCACGAGCTCAGTTAAGGCGCTGTGTTTGATGTCGTAGTCTTCTGTTCCCATACCCCATAGACGCTAAATTACGCTGCACGGCCCTGATGGATATGTCTCTGGTACCTCCTGCATTGAATGCGGATTTTATTTGAGCCAGTGTAGCTTGTCTGCTTGCATGGACATACCTGGTCAGACGCCGCTGGTCACTGTCATTCAGCATCCGTGGTCGGCCACTGCGCTGTCCACGGTGGGTGGTAATGTCTTTCATGAGGTATTCTCGGTGCACACATGACAAAGTGGATCGATGATTGTTGAACGTTCGCACAACTTCGGAAATTGAATGTCCCATCCGTATGGCTCCCACTACCATGCCTGGTTCAAACTCCGGTAAGCCGCCCCGGTGGCGCAGTGGTCTAAGCGATGGCCTCTGATCATTCGTCCGAAAGGGGTCCGGGTTCGAATCCCGGTCAGGCATGGATGTTGTGTTTGTCTTACGGCACTGGCTCTCTCCCTTCCCTGGAACCAGTGACCCTAACTTAGGGACGGGCGACTGCTTATAGCCCATTGAGTTGCTCACGGTGGTCGTTAAACCTCCCTCCAATCAAAAAAAAAAAAAAAAAAAAAACCTCCGGTAATTCATGTCGGCTTGCCATAATCCTGCTGGCATCTGTTCAGCTTCACCCACGAGATTACACATCGCAACTGATAACAATCGTGGCTGCGTCGAAGCCTTTATATGACGGCAGCTCCAGTTTGCATACTGCTATCCCATGGCTTTTTGTACTTTAGCGTACAATCTGTTGTTTGTGATTTGTGTGAAAGGGGGGGGGGGCGTTTGGGATTTAGCAACCACCGCGAGATACTCTTAGGGCTATGTGCAATCTGTTGCCAATTATATGGGGCCTCTGGTTCCAGGAAAGGGACAAACCCAGTGCCAGCAGAACCTGCTTGGGTACATCTCAGACGATTAGTCAGAAGCCAGATCCTCAGACCACTTTTTTTATTTTAGGAGATTAACGACCACCGTGAGTGCCTCAATGGGCTATAAGCAGTGGCCCGTCCCTAATATAAAGCTACTGGCTTCAAGGGAGGAAGAGGACCAGTGTCGTACGACAATCACAATATCCATGCCTCACTGGGATTCGAACCCGGGCTTGACTCGGACGATAGGTCAGTAACCAGCGTTTAGACCAATGTGCTAAAGAGGCGGCTCTCAGACCACTGGGCCACCGAGGCGACAACCCGCATCTGGATGAACATATCGTAAGCGAAACACGCTTATTGTTTGCAACACCTGCACAAAAAATGTAATGTAATGCATTTAGGGTTGTTAAGACGTACATTTAAATAGAAAATACGGATGTATGGCAAAGACTGGAAGAACTGAGTTATTGTCATACAATTTCTCTGCTGAAAGATACCATGATCAATTAAAATAAAATTAAAATGAAAGAAAGATAAAACACTACACCCGTTGCAAACACTTATTTTATTCAGCCACCAAAAATTTAGGTCACATCAAAGTGTAATATCTGACGCATTTACGAATAAAGAAGTAACACCAGGTAGCACATAATGATATGTCAGCACAACGGACTATAAGGAAGTTATTCGTAAATGTTTCCGTGTGTAATATGGTATCATGACAATGCTGGTAGGCATAAGCTCCAATAACGAAGACCTACTAAATGAAACAGCGCTGTTGAAAACTTTGACATTGACAGAGGGTTTCATCGACAAATAATAGACAAAAAAGATACAAATTTGAAGTGTGATTGCGTCTATTGGTGTAAAGTATGACACTTCAAATTTATATTGTAGATTGGTGTAATCACGTATTCATATATACCATTAACATTTCCACAGATACCTTTAACATTTTAAGAGACAAATGTTGCTGTGGCAAAAATTCGAAAATCAGATTGACTGTGAAGCTTGATGCGAATATGAATTCTTCAGACAAAATACAGCTGCTCTTTGTTAGAAAATATAAAAATAAAATCCGCTTCGTTTTAAAAGGGTAAAAATCTACCGATCGATTACACAGCCAATATGAAATCTTGTATGAAATCGGAGATTTTTACAGAATGGATTAAAGCCTATCAGCCATCAAATGAGCAGAATAACGCGATATTCTTCTTATTATAGACAGCTGCACGGCACATACAATTAACGTGGTTTTAAAGTTGACATATGTTGACTGTTTTCCCATAACACTACAGGCAAGCTGCAGCTGATGGATCAAGAAAATACACTGACGGAAAAAAAATCATAACACCACGAAAAAATTGTTGTAGAGTAATGAAATGGCGGCAATACATTTGTATAGGTAACATATGTAATCGATTAAGGTTTCAAGATCACAGCTTATTGTAAGCGTGAGAAGAGCCATTTTAAATGTGAAATGCTGGTACATTAATAACCGGTGTAACCACCAGAATGTTGAATGCAACCACGAAAACGTTCATGCATTGTGTCGTACAGGTGCTAGATGTCAGTTTGTGGGATGGAGTTCCATGCCTGTTGCATTTGGTCGGTCAATACAGGGACGGTTAATGCTGGTTGGGAATGACGCTTGAGTTGTCGTCCAATGATGTCCCATACGTGCTCGATTGGTGAAAGATCTGGTGATCTAGCAGGCCACGGCAACATGTCGACATTCTGTAGAGCATGTTGGGTTACAACAGCGGTATGCGGGCGAGCGTTATCCTGTTGGAGAACATCTCCTGGAATGCTGTTCATGAATGGCAGCACAACAGGCTGAATCACCAGACTGACGTACAACTGTGCCGTCAGGGTGCGTGAGATAACCACGAGAGTGCTCCTGCTGTCATAGGAAATTGATCCCCAGACCATAACTCCAGGTGTAGGTCCAGTGTGTCTCGGCCGCAGACAGGTTGGTTGCAGGCGCTCACCTGGCCTCCTTCTAACCAACACACGGCCATCACTGCCACCCAGTCAGAACCGGCTTTCATCAGAAAACACAACAGATCTCCACTCCGTCCTCCAATGAGCTCTAGCTTGACACCACTGACGTCGCAAACGGCAGTGGTTTGGAGTAAGTGGAATGCACGCTACAGAGCGTCTGGCTCGGAGCTTTCCTTTAAGTAACCGATTTGTAACAGTTCGTTGTGTCACTGTGGTGGCAACTGCAGCTCGAATTGCTGCCGCAGACGCGGTACGATGCGCCACGGCCATACGCCGTACACGGCGGGCTTCCCTCTCAGTAGTACCACGTGGCCGGCCGGAACACGGTCTTCTTGAGGCAGTACCTTCCCTTGACCACCGCTGCCAACAATCATGCACAGTGGCTACATTCCTGCCAAGTCGTTCTGCAATATTGCGGAAAGAAAATCCACCATCTCGTAGCCCTATTACACGACCTCGTTCAAACTCCGTGAGCTGTTGATAACGGCTTCTTCGTCTTCTTAAAGGCATTCTTGACTAACATCAACACACTACGTCGAATCTCAACGATAACTAACGCTCACGAACGTTACAGCGCGTATTTACAGCAAACCTGCTTTGCATGTTCCGAGGGGCGCTACTAGCGCCCCACGTATGCGCCGAGCGCGAAATGTGCATAGACGTCATATTACAGACGTACTCTCACCGCCTACCAACTGTCCTTTATCTAACACAACCCCTTCTTGGTGATGGGATTTTTTTCCGTCAGTGTATAAAAATATGAAAGTCCTTTAGGGAAAACGCGTACTTAGGAAAGATGTGATTAATTTAGAGAAAGATGAACAGTAGTTATTACGTCAGAATGGCAAGCGATATACACTGAAGAGCAATTGAACTAGAGATACTTGTCTGTAACGTGTAGCACCACCTTTCGCCCTGATGACGGCGGCGATTCGTCTCGGCATGGACTCGACAAGACATCCGAAGCGTTAGGAAGCCATACGCATCCACGACCCCTCAACAAGCTCGCACAGTTCACGAAGATTTGATGGAGGAGGTCAGAGCCTCGAACATCTCTCTCGATGGCATCCCAGATGTGCGCGAAGGGATTGAAGTCGGGTCCCCTAGCTGGCCAGGGAAGTGAGGTCACGTCGGTGGAGTGTTCATCCAACCATTCGGATACAATTCGGGAACGATGGCACGGTGCATTGTCTTGGTGCAGGATGAGGTCCCGAGCGGGATGTTCAAGACGCACAAATGGGAGCAAATGGTCGTCCAGTATATCCCGGTAACGTTGACCTGTAAGGGACGATGTCACACATAACAGGAGTCCCATTTCAGTCCACGTAAACAATCCCCAGACGAGAATGCCACCCCACCAGCTTGAAGAGTACCCTGCTGGCAAGAAGGATCCATCGCTTCATGTGGTTTGTGCCGTACTCGTATCCTGCCATCCGCATGTACCAACGTGTATCTCGACTCATCAGTCCAGGCAACATTTTTCCACATTTCTAGGTACCAGTGGCGATGTTCCCGCGCACATGCTAATCTTTGCACCCTGCGATGTGCATTCAGCAGAGGTACCCTCGTGGGCGAATGGCTTCTGTACCCCATAGCGAGGATATGGTTCTGGATGGTGTGGCTTCTTATACGTTTTTGTGCACCAGCGTTGAATTGCCGAGTGATTTCTTGCACTGTGGCCCGTCTATCCGCTGTTACAATGCGAGCTAGCAGACGATGATCCCGCTCATCCATACGCTGTTGTCCACCGCAGTTGACCCTTGCAGGATGGTTTCACCGGATTCGATGTACTCATGGTGCACCCGTGACACAGTGGCTCGTGAAATTCCCAGTGCCTGCACGACTTCCGAGATGGAGGGACTCATTCGTCGGGCCGCGACAATTTTCCCACGATCAAATGCGTTTAGATCCTTCGTCTTACTCATACTGCGTCCGACTCCTACTGATTCCCGTCGCATCACTCCTTATATTGACGGATCGCTGCATACGCCATGTCGTTTCCGTTTACAGGGCCGCCCACAGCGCCACATTTTCATAACGCCAGCTGTCTCTAATTCAATTGCTCTTCAGTGTATTAAGCCGTTTCAAAAGAAACAGTTTAATAAGAGATTAGGAAACATGTGGCTCCGAAAAAACTTTCAGGTGAACGATTAAGACGTATCAGCAAATGACATCCAAAATGGCGGAAATGAAATCTGCAAATAAAGTTGATATTAGAGAAAATGAAATCTGCAAATAAAGTTGATATTAGAGAAAATGAACTCTGCAAATCGCATAGAAAACAGGGGGAAAACATCTGCAAGGGACATCGAAAACAGATGAAATGAAATCTGCAAATCGCATAGAAAACAGAGGGAAAACATCTGCAAGGGACATCGGAAACAGATGAAATGAAATCTGCAAATCGCATAGCAAACAGAGGGAAAACATCTGTAAGGGACATTGAAAACAGATGAAATGAAATCTGCAAATGACATCGTAAATAGAAGAAATGAAATCGACAATAGCGGGAGTTAAATCTGCAAATGACATCGAAAATACAGGAAATGAAATCAGCAAATAAATCTCAAACAGAGAAAATTAAGTCTGTAAATGGAATCGAAAATCAAGCAAAATGAAATCTGAAAATGACACCGAAAAAAGCGGAAATCGAACCTGAAAACGACATCGAAGATAGAACAAATATGATCTGCAAATGACATCGCAAAATAGAGGAAATGAAAATGTTAATAGTGATGAAATTTGGAGTCATCTGAGGGCGAAACGTTTCATTTCTTATTTTTCTTTTCAAGACCTTATGAATATCGATGAAGAACACGCTGTAGAATATAGCATCAAAAGACCGATGTGGACATAGTGGAGCGCATTCAATGCAAGAGTGATGGTCATTCAAGCGATGAACGAAAAATCAGTGTAGAAAAGAAAGCAATTTGAGACACACTTGCTATTTAGAGTTTAGAAAATCTTCGAGTTTATTTTGCATCGAAAAACATCTCAAACACTGCGTTAAAAGAAGTTGAAAAAATTCGACAGCTGCCATCATAAGCCCAAAACAAACAACAATTGACTCATACTCCCGACATAACGTCTAAACAGCAAAACCAAACTTAATGGGTGATATTTCCGAAGTTTTTCAGTTTTCACTGAGTTAACTTTGTATTAGGAACTCTTAAGTAATAAAGAGTTGATCCAACTTTCTCGGCAATCAAAGCTCGCAAACGCCTGGGAACAGATTCTATAAGGTATCGAACATTCTCCATGGGTAACTGGACACATGTACGCAGCAGCAGCTTTGTCATTTGACGCTCATTCCGTTGAGGACGATAAACAGTTTTCACGCCACGTCAGAGCGTATCCCATGCATTTTCAATTGGGTTACAGTCAGGGCAGTTTGGCAACTTAGGCAATGTGGTGAATTTGCTGTCGTGTTCCTCTAAACACTCAATAGTTATATTAGCCCGATAACGCGTTGCGTTGCCTTGTTGAAAGATGGCACTGTGTAATCCTGCAGATATGGATGGAGATGGTTGGCTAACAGGTCCCTGTAGCGTCCACCATTCAGTGTTTGTGGGATCATAACCAACGGACCTAGGGCTTGCCAGGAAAAACTCCCCAGACCAAATTACAACCTCCAACAGCCTCTTGAATATCAACTGTGCAACCAATAGATAGGGCTTCATGCTGGATACTCCATATGCGAACCCGAACATCAGCATGGCGCAGCAGGAAATGAGACTCACCACTCCAGTAGATATTCTCCCATCTGTCGATGATGGATTGAGACATTCCTTGGCCAGTGCAAGGCGTTGGTTGAGATGACTGGGCCTCATCATGGGCACCCTCTTTGGTCTCCGCTGTGGAACCCCAGACGAGGCAAGGTACGACGCACGGTTCATGTGGAAACAGGTCGAACTGCACCGCTGTTGTATGGAGGTGTGTAGGAGATGTGAGCTGGGAGACTGTCGCACGTCGTTGCTGAGATACCAGTCGTGACACCGGACGGTCACAACTACGAACAACCGCCCGTGGATGACCAATGTGAGCCTCTCTGCTGGATGTCTATGCATGGTTAATCCAGTCCTGGTACACCCTTGATACAGTAGTACGGGAGCAGCCAACAAGTGTGGCTGACCAATGTGAGCCCTTCTGCTGGATGTCTGTGCATGGTTAATCCAGTCCTGGTACACCCTTGATACAGAAGTACGGGAAGAGCCAAGTGTGACTTACCAATGTGAGCCATTCTGCTGGATGTCTCTGCATGGTTAATCTAGTCCTGGTACACACTTAATACAGTAGTACGGGAGCACCCAACAAGTGTGGCTGACCAATGTGAGCCCTTCTGCTGGATATCTGTGCATGCTTAATCCAGTCCTGGTACACCCTTGACACAGTAGTACGAGAGCAGCCAAAAAGTGCGGCTGTTTCTGAAATACTGGCACCTGTCCTCCGGCCTCAAATATCTGCTCGCCGTCAAATTGGCTTAGGTCTCCACGTTTTCCTATCACTGGCAAAGGTTTACTGATTACGTACAAACAATAAGAGTGCACAATCTGTAGTAGCTGCACCTGACGTTAATATCACGTGGTACTCCGTTATCGCTCAGAATATGTAAAACGGGTGTATCCCGGATGAAAAGCTAACTCAGTGAATATTAATCATATATTCTGCTTATTAAAAATGTCATTCATGTTTTATTGATAACTATATCTCTTTTAATTAATGAGTATTATTTTTCTTCTGTTAATTGATAAACAGTTTGTGATTGACTAGTTTTAACCTGACATAATGTAATATTCTAAGAATTACCTCTTTTTATCGTTTGGTTAAAAAGAAGTTCGCGTATTTCGAATGTTTCAACTCTCCCTTAAAATTCGTTTTGTACGGTTTCGATTGTATTATCTGTTCAAAAGGTTATTTGCTAAAAAACATCAACTAACTTCGCAACATCAAAACACCATGTGGCGTGATGTATAGCTAATGAATTGCAAATATACACTCATCGTCAAAAACATAGTTGCACCCAGAAGGAAGTGTCGAATTGCAATGCTATTTGAGAGTTAGGTAAAGGTTACCAGGAACAATAAATGATTAAACATTGAGATTGATATGGGCAATATCTATTGAGATACATGCCAATAAGTAGTTCCTCTCAGCATGGCGTCGGGCCGCCATGTCTGTTCACACAGCACGCCTGGCGTCTCGGCATGGAATTGTACAGGTTCCTAATGGAGTCCTGCGCTAAGCCATGACATGCAGCTCGAAACTTCTCGCGCAGTTACTGCAGATTGTGCGGTAGGAGTGGAGTGTGGATAGCGCGTTCAATAGCATCCCACAGATTTTCAGTCGGTGATAGGTCTGGTGATGTGGCTGGCCATGACAGTGTGTCAGTGCTTAGAAGGCAAGCTCTCGAGACAGCAGAAGTATGCGGACGAGCGTTGTCCGTTTGATAAATCACACCCGAGTGAGTGTTCATGAAAGATAATGCCACTGGTTGCAGGATCTCATTAACGTAACGTTGTACTGATAAAATGCCTGTAATAAACACCAAATGTAATCTGGCATCGTAGGTAATTTTCATCCCACACCATGACACCAGGCTTTCTGGACGTGTGACGGTCGACAACAAATCGTTCGTCTTGGCGCTGACCAAGGTGCCTCCATGCACAGATTCGTTGGTCGTATCCTCCAAGGCAAAAGCAGGAGTCGTCACGGAATATCACACGCTGCCATTCTCTGTGGCCCCATGACATTCTGGCACGACACCATTGCAGTCTTTGGCGATGATGTAATGGTGTTAAGGGCAGTGGTCGTAAATGTCTGCGTGCGTGTAGTCCTACGTCGTGCATCCGTCTGCCAATGGTGCTGGAACTAATCGGACAGTGCATGGAGGGCACCACTGCTCTCTGATTATCCGCAATCCTGGCTGTTGGGTCACTCCGCGCATGTCGGACAAACCATCGGTCCTCTCTCTCCGTGATTCGTCTAGACTCCCCAGACCCTTCCTGTTGCTGCTGCGTGCCTTGTTCTATCCACTGCCGCGTGCTATGGTGATATCCGCACGACCGGTATAGCGCGCAATAGCGCCATAAGACCATCCCGCTTGCCGGAGCCCTACGATGAGGCCCATCTGGAACTCCTCCAACTTCTCGAATTGTTTCCGAACTTTTCACCGAGGCATACTTCATTTGCAAAGGATGCAACCAACACAACAGCACGAGACAGAATTGCAAGCACGCGCAACGGGTCGACCTTATATAGCCGGTCAGACCCCCATCCTTACTTGCGACACATACGCGGCCGAACGTGATATTTGAATCATTTGCATGTCTCACGATGTCAAGCCTACCCACCAAATTTCATTTCTGTCGGTTGCTTCCTTCTGGGGGCAGCTATTGTTTCAGCGATGAGTGTATCTGTCATGGATAATAGCTGAGATATTCGAGAACTACATCACTGATATCCTAGGAATTATATCAAAAAATTTACTGAAGAGGACAACAATAATATCAAAATAGTGATCATATTACCTGTGGTTGTTTTATCATAACAGGGCAGCAGACATCAGAGCATATAAAACAAAGGTGGAATTAAAACGATCGTTCCTTACTTGATTTTTAGGTCCAAACTAGTTTTTTTTTTTTTACAGAAAATATCGTACTCACGGTATGGCTACATTGTAAACAATTGTTAAAAATAAGCAAAACCATCAATGTTATTTTTGAGAAAACTTGAAATATGACAGACGGTAAGAAATGAGTGTTCTAGTAAGGTATGGGGATTTATTTTTTTACGCGTATCTTCAAATAAAGGAACATAAGTTATGAAAGTGTTGCTAGTATCAAGTATGCGCTGAAAAAGCAAGAGTAAACGAAGGATGCATACTCCAAGAAAGAAAGTAGTCTCCCACTTGGATAAATTAGACATGTAAGGTATTTAACACATAGGTTTCACTGACAAATGCTAACTAATTACTTGGTTGGTGAGTTTATATAAATGTAAATCAAATAAACGCAACAGTATTTTGCTGGAGCTTAGCCTCATTTAGCGAAACTTTAGGGAATCTGGCGACTAGGAACTTCACATTGAATTCTGCAGGATGAAGTCACAAAGCTTGCGGTTCAGTGGTGCGTCGTTGCACGCATCAGTCAATGTTCGACTGGTGTAGCAGTAGAGCCTAAAGTCGTGGGAGGTTCGCCATGACCCTTAGTGCAAACTGTAAATTCATCATTGTGCTTATCTGACTTTGTTGCTGAGTTCTATCTCCGAAACGGATCAGGCTATCGATTCGACTGAGGTGTAGAAAACTTCCATCCTCCAAGAATTTAATCATCGCCACGGGATTAATCAAAGTTTAAAAGCAGCGTGAGATTAACGACCATAGAAGCGTACAAAAACGGCTGCTGTTATTTGCAGGGAAAACCTCTGAGGCGACCTGTTCTCTACCTGTTTAGTAGGAAGTATCACGTATTTTATTATATTTTGCGCGTAACTTTTCATTAAGAGAAAAATAAAATTATTAGACAAAATTTGAGCTTCAGAAATTATGAAACAGATTTACCTTTCGTACTTCAATGCATACGCAGCAGCCAATTTATAACGATCATCTACCACATTTGTGTCTTGGACAATATATTGCCTTGAGAACAACAGCCGTTTGGCATACCATATCATCCGACTAAGTTCTAGTAACACTTCGGTGCAATATTAACACACTCATGTACAGGGTGATTCACTAAGGACTGAACACTTATTTTTTTAATTAGCTCATGATTGCAAAGGCACATTTGAATCAAATTGATGTAAAACATAACTTGATCCATGACAAAAAGGAATGTCTCATAGAAGAAGCTGGAATTGCTTACCGCCAGCGTCCAAGCACATATTCACTCGACGCTCCATATTGACGAATGTGCCATGTAGCGTAGCGACGTCAATGGCAGCAATTTCACGTGTGATGTTGTGTTTCAGTTCCTCAATCGAGCTTGGGTTGTTGGCATAAAATGTACTTTTTAAAAGTCCCCAAAGAAAGAAATCTGGGGATGTCAGTTCAGAAGACCAAGGCGGCCACAGGTATTTGGAGCTAATCGTGCCCTGGAAAAAGCTGCGAATTTCTGCCATGCTCTTATTGGAGGTGTGGCACGTTGCACCGTCCTGTTGAAAGTAAAAATCTGCAAGTTCGTGATCATACAGCTGGTTTACACACTCGTTAAATATTTTCAAGTATCGGTCGGAGTTCAACAAGCTTCCCGGTCTTTCCAGCTTCTTCGCAAATTTCGAAATGGTGGCACTAGTGTGGTTAACGCCAACCAAATTTCTTAAGAAACTCCTTCTGACATTGCTAGAAAGAACCGGTTACCCAGTACTGACGAACAATGAACACACGCTTTTTAATTGAGTACACCAACGCTCTCCGATTGAGTACACCCTTCATTCGACCTCCTCGCTTAAACTGTCTGCGAAGACACGCTATTCCCCCACCCCTACTATACGGATGGCCCGTCAGTCTGCGCCACCTAGCTGCCGCAGATCAATTTTATTCAGAGGTAATGCATGTCGACTGCTTCGTCAGGGAATAAAGAACTGCTCCGTTTGGGTTTCACGCTCATCGCATAATCCCCATCTCATATACACTATCTACCAACAAGTAATTGGACACCCATGCAACTGACGATATATGCGGTCCTGATACACGTCACAACCGCCGCCGCCAAATATCGTGTGGGAAACAACAACGCAACCACTCGCATGCAAGATGCCACGCAGTTCGGAGCTCTCTGATTTCGAGAAAGGTGTAATCGTCGAGTTTCACAGAAATGGCCGATCCATACGTGACATATCCAGCGAGTTGAAGTACTCAATATCAACAGTGGCCTACCTGATTGGCAAGTGGAAGATGAGACGTGACTGTCGGAATGTGCCCCGACCCGGCAGACCCACAAAACTGGGAGTTAGAGACCGACGCGTGCTGGCCAGAGAAAGTCGGAAGAACCCCACCAAATCGATAAGCCACATCCGCGAGGAGTTTCAACAGGCATCCGGGAGTGTTCTTTCGATGAATACCATCCGTAAGGAAGCCCATCTACTCGGTTATCATGGACATGCTGCCGCCCACAAGCCTTTGATCACCATGTCCAATAGCGCTGCCCAGCTAACGTGGTGCAAAGAACGTCGACAGTGGACCGTTGAACAGTGGAAACAGGTTCTCTGGAGCGACGAATCAAGGTTCACCCTCTACCGTTCGGATGGCAGGGTCTGGGTTTGGCGTCTGCCTGGAGAACGCCTCCTGCTGGAATGTATTGTTCAAACTGTGAAGTTAGGCGACGGTGGAATTATGCTATGAGGGTGTTTCTCCTGGTATGGCACGGGACCCTTGGTCGCAATTCCTGGTAGACTCAACGCCGAGACCAACTGCACCATTTTGGATGACCATGCGCTTCCTACGTTGTGGCAGGTTTACGGGGTGGACCCATGTTACTTTCAGGATGACAATGCCACCTGTCATGTTGCGAGGTCCACCATGGCTTGGTATGGTGACAATGGGGCTAATCGAACGGACTGGCCTGCGCAGAGCCCGCACCTTAACCCAATCAAGATCCTCTGGGACGAGTTGGAGCGTCGACTTAATGGGTGCCCCCACCGTCCGAAATCGGTGAAGGAACTGACCTGTCTTCTCCAAGCCGAGTGGAAGAAAATACCGCTGCCGTCGTACAACGCCTGGTTGAGAGTATGTCCCGGAGGGTCGCAGCTGTAATCGCCGCTCGTGGAGGCTCCACTAACTATTGTAGGTGAATAAACTTCGTTTTCCTTTGCTATCACAGGTGTCCAATTACTTGTTGGTTGATAGTGTATTCCACATAATAAGTGTTCAGTCCCGAGTGAATAACCCTGTTGATTAGCATCTCCCACATCACGCAGACTATATGACAGTAGATCTATATGTCTGATGTCGCTTTCAAATTCACTTCACATATGCTCCATGGAGTCGAGGTCTGAACACTGAGGTGCCGAATGAAGTTGGGACAAATGCCCATCATGTTTCTGAAATCACACCGAGAGAACGTGAGCATTGAAGCACAGTGCTTTGCCATTCTGGGTGCTACAATCACCATGGAGGTGGAGAGTGACCACGGTTGGACGAACTTGATCAAAGAGAACGTTTAAACACCTTGACCATTCAGGAATGGGTCCACTTGAATCAAGATGCCTTAAGGACTAGTATGAACACATACTCAGTCTAATCCATAGTCGGAAGAGACATGATCGTGCAAGAGTAATCCATGCTCATATGCTGTTGTCTGTGATTTAAGATCCACCCCGATCCCAATGTAGACGTGTTGTCAGGGTAAAATAAAATTGAATAAAATTGATGAAGATACGTGTTACAAGTTAAAACCAAAATCATGCTGTCTAAACACATTTAATATAAAACATTATGAACCTCGCACTATAGGAGGACATAAATACATACAGTTAAAAACACACTAGTACTTTCGTGACCGCCATCGGTCACTTCCTCAAGTGTGACTACCAGTTCTAAGTAGCAACGGTCAGCATATATGTACAACATGACGTGGCAGGCCAGACGAGTGCGCAGAGAGACTTAGAAAGAACAGGTGGTCAGGAGCCAGTAATAATTATTACAATATTTAAATCACAGTAAGTCATGTATAAGGTATTTCCAAGCATCATGAATATTGTCAGGGTCTCTCTAGAACCAATGGGCATCCGTTGGCTGGTATAATTCTGGCTATATCACAGTAACCTCGGCCGTCAACTGGGAGTTTCCTATCACCGGTCTTACTCTCGGTATCGGTTTTGTGATACATCAGCTACTCTCTGTATATTTTTACTACTGTTGCTCTTTCACGTTCCACGAGTGTAGCTGTTTTGCTGTGAGTCACATTAATCCTCCGGGTGCCCATTATCACCGCATGCTAAAATTCCTTTAGATAATATTACTTTCCTATTTTACCCTGGGTAGCCTTTCGGATATATTACTGGGAGGGTTTCCATTCACTTTATCATACAGCCATAGTGATATGAAGACAACGGATGACATATAAGTCTGGTTGCATAAGATGGTCTGCTGGTCATAATACGTTGGGAACTTAGTGTATAAAGATCTAGATCAGAATCACTGAGGATGCCACAAAACCCTGTAAGAATGTCGCACTAATTTTTTAAACGTCAAAAATATCCGTCAGGAAAATTGTGTACTGTTGAAATATACGAAGGGAGTCCTGAAAATTTCTAGAACGCTCCTCCCGCGGTAGCTGAGTTGTCAGAGGCGTGGCATTCGAGTCTATCGTCCGAGCTCGGACCAGTTACGAGTCATGGATGACGCATGGATGGTATGCTGGTCCCAGAACGGTAGTTCTGTCCGTCCTCTGGTACCAGTGGCTCCAAAATTTTGGAAGAGTGACTCCTTGTAGCCTTGGATTCTTTTGAAGGTCGTTAAACCCTGACAAAAGAAAAACTAACAAGTTTTTTGTACGAGAAAAAGTAATATCAAACTTAGACAAAAGTGTTCCCGTGAAGCGGATGAGGATTTTGCAAAGTGTGTTTTACTGACAACAGCAAAGTCACAGGCATTTCAGGTAATTAAAACGTGGTATTAAAATAAATTAGCATGGCTTGTTGATATTTTATATTCTAATGAAAATGAATAAGCACAATGGTTTCAAATGACCTTTGATAATACTCGTCCTCATTTAACTGTGATTTGGTGGCTCAGGGAATTTCAAAGATGCTGTAAGTTATTTAGGAACGAGTTCAATTTAGGAAGAACTTACTCAGCAGATACGTCCGGAATCTTAGCTGCTGCGCAGTTAATGTATAAACACATCAGTGTTGCACTTACAAAAATGATACAGAAAACTTTCGGTGTAAGTTCTTCAGCGCTGTCTAATAGTTTGGCAGAAAGCATTCTATACAAATTGGTCTGTGTCCGTTTCCACGAAAGTTGACACATTTAAAAAAATACCGCTCAGTCGAAAATCCTTCAAAATATCTAGTAGCTATGAAAACCATGTTATTTCTAAAATCGTAACAGGTGTCAAATCTCACATATTCTTTTAAAATGCTCCGACTTTTCAGGAGACCAATGGCACATGTTGAATAGCTCACGAAGGTGTGCTAAAGACATCAACAGGAAAAACAAAAAAAAGTATGAGGGGTGGAATATCATGTATGCAGCACCATTCACCAGAAGCAGAGGTATCGTCGAAGCCGTTTATCTTGCAGAACAAAATGCACTTATAATGTCAATAAACATTGCATTGCAAAATATCTTCCAGATGTTCAACAGTTGATCGACATTAGATATTTCGTGCTGCCCTACGATAACGATTCTTCATCTACAGTAAAACGGGGAGCTGAGTTTTTAAAAGCAAATCACGTTGAACACAATGCATTCTTATTTATCCAAGTTGGAATCTTGTGACTTCTTGATTTTCTTTATAAAACCATTCACAAAGGGATAAAAATCAAGTTCCTTAAATTTCCATTCAGCGATCCCTTAAAAATACTTATTACGAATCATTTAGCACTACAGATGGGCTCATACGTGCAAACCTTTATCCAACTATGTATTTATGAATTCGTTTTATAGTCCTGCTGCTTCAACTGAAACAAAAAGTAAAGTAGAAATATCACGAAAATTTCAAAGTGACACCAAACAGGAATATAGATATTTATCACGAAAAAAGAATTTTTGATCAGCATGTTTAAAATACCAGAAACATTGCAGGAGTTATATACATTCGGTCCTATCTGAACATTGGAATTACGAGATTTCGTTTGAATTACATTTGAGAAATTTCCTGGAATCAATAATAACAATATTGAAGAGAGTATATTCGATTATTCCGGAGAAAGAAATCTCAAAAGCACTTTTTCGGCCCCATTCTAATAAACATGATATTACTGACACATGTTGAATAATCCCCAAAATAAGTATATGGAAACACAGATTTGCAGGAAGCGAAATCAAATAAAAGCATGCAGAAGTGTGCTGCTGCCACATATGAAGCTTTAATTGAACGACCACCCCGATGAGATACCCTAATGAGAGTTAATTTGTTTCTGCTTCCTGTCAAATGCAGAGCATTATGTAAACGGAAAACAATTTTTTTGGCCTTGATGTTCAAAGCACATATCGGGGACAATGGCAATGGCACTGCGCAGAAATTATTCCAGCCTTCCGTCAGTTATAGAAATATGTCGAAGCATTGGTCGAATATTGTGGAATAGCTTTCCATTTTTAAGCTTCAAATTTAAGATAATCACTGCACTGGAAGACAGTTGCAAAGGTGATGACGATTTAATAAAGTTAGTTAACTGCATTGCCAACGTTCTGTACTTCGTTCCATTTACAGCAGAGAGAGTGAGAGATCTGGGACGTGTTTTCTACAATCCTCACCTCGTTAAATTTTGCACCTTATAATACAAGAATATTCAATTTTAAGATTTCAGTTAGAGTACAAACTTGATGAAAGACAGAAGTTTGTTTGGTATTTTTAGACAATAGGTGAATAGATTTTTTGAATTGCCTACAACCACGCAATTTAACGACAGAGTTTCTCCGAATACTTTGTTCCAGTTAAGCAAAATTGCACGCTCATTGTAAACTTATTTTGGTTATCGGACTTACACCAATCAATCATCATCAACAGCATGCTAAACCTTACTATGTCTTCCGTTTTGTCCTTATTTTCCTTTGAAGTTAGGTGTTCTTCACCAAGACTCCAATGCCGCTCGCAATGTTGACGAACTTGGAGTTAAGGAGCTTTTAAAGATTTTTTTAAATAATTGTCCTGCTGAAATACAAGATTACTGGCACCGTTTAGGAAAAGGAATGCATTTTAGTCATTATTGGAAATCCACCGATCTTGGATAATTTACCTCATTCACAGAACAGAAAGTACAATTCCTGTGTACAAACACGCCAGATCTCCTGTCCTTCCAGAAGCTAATATGTTGCACAACAGTTGTACATATCAGAACTACTCTTCTGTTCTTTAGAAAGACGCCAATTAGTGTTTAAAGCGCATATTTACATTATGATGCACCATTTCGTCAAAACACCAGATTTAACTTAGACAGAACCAGTCAGGATTACAATTTTTCACAGCTACCACTTTTCTTTAAGCAGATTTTTGTTTTGTTTCGGGGTTTAACGCGCACCATCAGCAAAATCCGACTCGAACTCGAGCCTGGAAGTTTGAACAAGAATTCCAAATTGAAGGGTTCTGATAAAGTTTAGGTAAGGAGGAGTTGAGGGATAAAAGAAAATTTTTGAAAGGCTGCAAACTTTGTGATGAAATATTTAGGTTTAAACCTAGAGTTATGAATTGGTGAAACTTCAAAAAATGGAGAAATGTTGAATTTTTACAAGTGAGAATGGTTAAAACCAGGAAAGTGTTTTATTTTTTGAATCCTACACACAATTATTTCATTTCTGAGCTGTTTTTAGTTTTCATCTCTCATACGTAAACGCTTCCTTAAACAAGACTAAAGCAAAAAAGCATTAACATGGGTTGCTGATACGGTAGATGTTTATATTCAAGAGCATATCTGCAAAATGAAGAGATACGTACATACGTTTTGGGTTGCAATTACTAATTTTAAGCATGTTTTAAATAAGAATGTCATAAAAAGCCTATTAGGCTGGTGTATACGTAGACAGCAAATATTTCAAAAAATATAAAAATATTGGACAGGGTGTTTTACTAGATAGCCCCCCCCCCTTCAAAGAACCAACTATTGTTTTCTTCCCACTTTAACATGACGTTTTTTTTACCAGTGACCTTGATCCTTGAGAAAAGCGGAGGAGTATTTTTCCTGATAAGGCGATGACTCATTATAATGTCACCCCACCAGATGGCCGGGAACGCTAAATCTGTCAGGAGGCAATCTTCGTGTTTTAACTGTGTCGTTGAACGTCGTTCAGGATAGCTGTGTATACCGTTGCGGAGCGGGTGCTCGTTGTGAAAAGTTATTGATTACAAAAGTCTATAAGGGTAATACAGCGGGAATTCCTGGAGACGTTTGAAGGAAGGAAAGCACCAGAGAAACGTTACATTGCTACGTTAGCGATGAAATCTGAAATCACCGGCAGTGTTTTGAACCAATAAAGTGGCGGTCGTCCTCCTTTAGCGGAAGAAAAAAGCGAAGAGGTGAAGCACAGGCTACTGGTATCACCGAAAAGGTAACTACGACGCTTGCAACAAGAAACTGGTTATTCTGTTTCAACCTGCCAAAGAGCCGCGAATGAAGCATTGCTTCATCCGTACCATGTGACAACAGTTCAAGAGTTGCAAGAAATCTTGAAGAGCGTGTGCCTTATTGTCACTAGGTTCTGACCTTTTTACTCGACATTCCGAACGTTTCCGATTTCACATGCTTCACTGACGAAGCATGGTTTCATTTGGACGGGTATGTTAATTCCCAAAACTCCCGCATCTGGGAATTACACAAAACCCCATTACATCCAGCAAAAGTTAGTGTTGTGTGTGCTGTGTCACGGACCAGAATAATTGGACCCACTTTCTTAAGAAGCGTAGTATCCCTCGGCGTCATATGTGAACATTTTCAGATAATGTGTGTACCAATTAACCTACATCGATTTCACAACGGGATACTTTCAACTGGATGGAGCGACATGCCGCACGTCCCGTTTGAGCATGAGTGAAATTTCCTCTTTCTTCGGTGACCGAGTGATTCCCAAAGGACTGTGGTCACCTCATTCACCCGATTTGACTCCTCCCGAATTTTTCTTATGAGGATATTTGAAGTGTCGTGCTTACAACAATAAGCCTCGCTCGTTAGAAGACTTTCAAAGCAAAATCAGTGCGGCAATCAGGACTATTGATGAGGATGTGCTACGGAGAACGTTCAATAATATGCAGCGTCGCATTCGAACGTCTTCGGATGTCGATGGCGGGCATTTCCAGCATTTCTTGTAAATGATGCTACATTTCCATGCACTAAGGTACGTTGTTAACCACATGTCATATTTCTAAGTAAAGTGTGTTGCAAAATATGGCAGATTCTTTGGGGGATTAACTACCTAGTGAAACACCATGTATTAGTGTAGAAGTTATGTTAGAGCTGAGGAATTCATATAAATTCTAACTGCTATTGATAACTGTTTTGTGTAATAATAAAAAGGCCTAATACCTAATAATTAAAGAGTAACAATGAGTTACTAATTAAATCAGTAAGAATGAGTTACTAATTAAATCAATAAGAATGAGTTACTAATTAAATCAGTAAGAATGAGTTACTAATTAAAGAGTGTAGGTAGTATAAGTATAAATCCCTGCTCAGGCCCGTCTCGGACGACTGATATGAAGCTTGTGCCTCGGGCCACTCAGCGATCGGGGCGGATCTTCACCCAGAATGCTTCCATAAGTCAGAATGACTACGTATAAAACGGACTGGTATTCACTTGATAAAGCGTGGTGGTCTGAAAGATGGGACTGACACATTCTGTATTAGTTGCAATGGGAAGTACTCGTCGCTACACTAAAGACACGATATGGGTCCAAAGGATGTTGAACAAATTTCTTCGAAAGAATTCTTTGTCTTAGTAGAGTTTTTTCTTCCCACAAACGAAATCTTGATTTGCAGGAGGTAGTAGGTAATTAGTATGCATCAGATATTAAAAGATACATGCAGTAAATTTCTTGGAGCAGTAAGCTAAATAAATCTTATCAAATAGCGCTGAATATTCATATTTGCTTTAGGGTTTCTACAAACATCTTGCTCTGCCGTTACGAAGAGGAAACCCCTTAACGAGAACACGCGGTTTTTCTTTGTTGGATACAGGAAGCACGATCAATAGCTTTTCCCGTGCTTTCATCCACCTAAGGGCAAACTTACGCTAAAGCTCCTTATTAGTGCGATCAGCAATTCTACGTCAAAACATTTGTCATGAACCAATTAGCGCTTGATAAAACTCCTTCTGCTGGTGCATGTTCACTCGCCTCTTGTAAAGTGTGGTATAATTACGCGAATGGGTTTCGCCTCAGGTGTCGTAAGTCACGAACAGTTTAACAGGAATGATGAATAAGTGAAGCAGATGATTGCAAAAAGGAAATGCTCGACGTGAACAATATAATATAAGCTGCTGATTATACGTTACAAACATCTCGGCAGTTTGATGCTAATTCGATTGCTTTCGTGTGTACCTAATTATACAAAGAAAACATCGCCCTGTATAAACGTTTCTGTTGCCATTTGCATATTATTGTAGCTAAATTTCTGGAGAAAAGCAGATCTATGGAACATAAGTGTTTATTCTTTAAACGGAAAATATCTGCAAAGCCTAAAGAGAAAAGTTAAAAAAATGATCGGTTATCAACAGTACAGTGTGGGATAATAGTTGTTTTATAATATATATATATTTATTTATTTTTCCAACTATTACTCTAACATGAAACTTCACTGTAAAGCGCTACAACGATTACATACAAAACAAAGGCTTAACTTGTCGAAATAAACATCTTTCACCTTAAATGAAATACATTCGAAGTACCAAATGGGATAAATTCGAAATATCAAATGGAATGAATTCAAAATATTAAATGGGAAAAATTCGAGATGCCAAATGGAATAAATTCGAAATAATAAATGGGAGAAATTCAACATGCCAAATGGAATAAATTTGAAATATCAAATGGAATAAATTCGATATATTACATGAAATAAATTCGAAATATTAAATTTAATAAATTCGAAATATTTAATAGAATAAATTCAAAATATTTAATGGATTAAATTCGAAATATCAAATGTAATCAATTCAAAATATCAAATGGAATAAATTCAAAATGCCAAATGGAATAAATTAGAATTATTAAATGAAATAAATTCGAAATATTTAGTGGAATAAATTTGAAATCTTAAATGAAATAAATTCATAGCACCGAATGGGATAAATTAGAATTATTAAATGAAATAAATTCGAAATATTTAGTGGAATAAATTCGAAATCTTAAATGAAATAAGTTCATAGCACCGAATGGGATAAATTCGAAATATCAAATGGAATAAGTTTAAAATACTAAATGCTAGTAGTTTGTCATTTTCATGTAGGACTTCCGTCCACAGGGAGTAGAGTTAGGTCCCAGCCACCTACAGCGAGATCGCCTTTTGGGCAGGACACAGAAACGGAAGGAATGAGAGCAAGTCTAGCGAGTTTTGACAGAACAGTTTGTAGTGAGATTAGAGTACAGTAGATGGCGCCACCGTACAAGTACGATATTGCACATAGATGGGTGAGAGAATTTCAGGGAGGACATAGGAAAGGATACCCATTTAAATGGTGGGTCCAGCCTGGGGGTCGTCACTTTACGTGCTCGTCCGATGCACGGCGGATATTCAGCGATTGTTAGTAAATCACACCATCTCTGAAGGCTAGAACCTGGGGACCCAGCATCGATAATCTGAAACACTAACCACTAAGCCATCCGCGGCTCTAAAATACTAAATGGGAAGAATTCCAACTCTTAAGGGAATAAATTCTAAGTATTTAGTGGCAGAAATTTGAAATATTTAACGGAATAATACAAAACACTAAATGGTATAAATTCAAAATACCGAATGGAATAAATTCGAAATACCAAATGGAATAAATTCAAAATATCAAATGGAATGAATTCAAAATAGTAAATAGAAAAAAATTAAATATTTGGTTAAGACGCACCAGATGTCTAACGGCAGGGTTAGTTGTTTCTTATCAATCACAGTTTTTTAACTTTTGATAAATTTCATTAATTTTAAGCATTCTAGTGCTACCATTTTTTTTATCAAAATAAAATACTACTACATCACTTCAACATTAAAAGTGCCATTCCCTGGGCATTTTTTATTTTGTTTATTGTGGTACAAAATTGCATACCACTCTAACTCAGGGCATTACAACAGCTTTGAGGCTATTAGATCGGACATATTGCATAATGACGAGAAGGACACATGTAACATCCAGCCGTTCGAGATTATCAGCAGATAACTGATGTGAGAGAAAAGTAATTTAGCTATGTGTAAAATCACACCTGGAACAATCGAATTTGCATTAAGTATGCTAGAACGCTAGCAATGTAAGCTATGCAGTATTTTTTTATTTTTTTAGCATGCCCAAATCTTGATCATTTATATAAGAATACCACGTGCTACAGTTTGGTTTTGAAATCTCCAGGAATATTTGAATCCATAATTATTAGTGAAATTTAAAGTACACATTTTACTGGAATTGGTTCGCTGCATTTCCACAATTTAACAGTAATCTTGGTTTTAGATTCTCGGGTACCTAAATCTTCTAGTATGAAGGGTTCCTGAAGATCCTTGGGTAGAGATTTGCAAAATCGGATTCCGATATACACTGAAGAGCAATTGAATTAGAGACAGCTGTCGTTATGTAAATGTGCCGCTTGGGCGGCCCTGTAAACGGAAACGACATGACGTATGCAGCGATCCGACAATATAAGGAGTGATGCGACGGGAATCAGTAAGAGTCGGATGCAGTATGGGTAAGACGAAGGATATAAGCGCATTTGATCGTGGGCAAATTGTCGGGGCCCGATGAATGGGTCACTTCATCTCGGAAGTCGTGCAGGCACTGGGATTTTCATGAGCCACTGTGTCACGGGTGCACCGTTAGTACATCGAATCCGGTAAAACCATCCCTGCAAGGGCCAACAGCCGTGGACAACAGCGTTTGGATGAGCGGGATCATCGTCTGCTAGCTCGCATTGTAACAGCGGATAGACGGGCCACAGTGCAAGAAATCACTCGGCAATTCAACGCTGGTGCACAAAAACGTATAAGAAGCCACACCATCCAGAACCATATCCTCGCTATGGGGTACAGAAGCCATTCGCCCACGAGGGTACCTCTGCTGAATGCACATCGCAGGGTGCAAAGATTAGCATGTGCGCGGGAACATCGCCACTGGTACCTAGAAATGTGGAAAAATGTTGCCTGGACTGATGAGTCGAGATACACGTTGGTACATGCGGATGGCAGGATACGAGTACGGCACAAACCACATGAAGCGATGGATCCTTCTTGCCAGCAGGGTACTCTTCAAGCTGGTGGGGTGGCATTCTCGTCTGGGGATTGTTTACGTGGACTGAAATGGGACTCCTGTTATGTGTGACATCGTCCCTTACAGGTCAACGTTACCGGGATATACTGGACGACCATTTGCTCCCATTTGTGCGTCTTGAACATCCCGCTCGGGACCTCATCCTGCAACAAGACAATGCACCGTTCAATTGCTCCCGAGTTGTATCCATGGTTAGATGAACACTCCACGGAAGTGACCTAGCTTCCTTGGCCAGCAAGGTCACCTGACCGCAATCCCGTCGAGCACATCTGGGATGCCATCGAGAGAGATGTTCGAGGCTCTGACCCCCTCCATCAAATCTTCGTGAACTGTGGAAGCTTTTTGAGGGGTCGTGGGTCCGTATGGCTTCCCAACGCTTCCGGTGTCTTGTCGAGTTCATGCCGAGACAAATCGCCACCGTCATCAGGGCGAAAGGTGGTGCTACACGTTACTAGACAGGTATCTCTAATTCAATTACTCTTCAGTGTACATAGCCGTAGCTGCCAACATCGTAACCCTTTTGGTTTGGAAAATTTTCACTGCAAGTCGGCGCTGTACTGTAAATCAGAAATTTCCAGTGCACTTGAACAATTAATAACTTTTAAAACCAATGTAAATATTAACATTAAAAGCATTCTTTTAATAGTGTAAAATTTTTAAAGCTTTAAATTCTGGAACTTTTGGACGTCACATCCGTCCGCTTTCGGAGTACGGACTGGACCTGAGAATTTAACGTCCAGCGTGTTGTTGGACAGTAGGAATGAAGCCAGACAACGTCAATAGAGTACGTGTTTCAAATTTGGCAAAAACTAATAATCATGAATTATCAACACTTAGGCGTTAAAATTAACTTAACCCCTCAAAAAGAACTGAACAAAATCACATTTAAATACATGCCTCTCAATTAATACCAAATGCCATCAAGTATGTTTATCTTAAAATTTTCCAATTGCTTATTATCTGTGATTCACGCGCATTATTAATTTTTAAAATAATAAATGATTCCATACAAGGTTATTATCGTGTGGACATGAAGTGATAGACAAAAAGATGAAGTAATAAGAAATTTCAATTGTTTAACCCGGTATGATTGTCATTCCGTGTAATAGTGAGAGTACGCTTGAGATTTAGTTACATAAAGTAGTAGTGTCATTGAGCAATTTTAGAGGAATAACGCAAACGAGTAACTTTAAAAAGCTTGTCACAGCTCATTAACTTTGGCAAGTACTTCTACATAGTATCACAAGAAGCATTACAAATCAGAGACTTTAAAACAGTATTACTTAGTAATACTGTTTTAAAGTCTCTGAATGGTCCCATAGCAGAGGGTCCCTGGTCAGTCTGCGACGAATATAGTGATTCCATAAAATAGCCTGCGGGGCGGCCACTGGTCAGCACCACAACTGGGTGCGAAAAGCAAAACATCTGCTTAGGTAAAAATAATAATATAAAAAGAAAAGAGTCCGAGAACCAAAAAAAGGGTTCAAGAATTACTGCCCAACCTTCGTTGTCGGAAATTCTTGCCTCTATTTTCAAGCTGAAACACAAAAATTTATGGAATAAAATGATATTTAACAACAATACAGATCGTAGGGATCACACCGAGAAAATAAAAAAAAATACGACGAGAAATTTTTCCTCCGTCAACTTCCGTTCACGAAACATTTCCCCCTTCATTTTCAATCTTAAATGCAAACATTTATGTAACTAAATGGCATTTAATAATAGTGTAGGACTGAAGGAACACTGGAACACTGTGAAAAAAATTGCGATCACGGAGGAATAAATCTTCGATCCCTTTAGCTTTCCATGTTGGACATTTTTGCCTTTATTTTTAAGTTGAAACACAGACATTTCTGCAACAAAAGGATATTTAACAATAATATTTGTACAGATGGAACATCGCGGGAAAAAATTACGATAACGGGATTAATCTTTGTTCCATCCAGTTTCCGTTTTCGGAAATCTTTCCTTCATTTTTAAGCTTAAATATAAATATTTATGGAATAAAGCATTTAGCAACAATACAGAGGAGAAGGCATCGCGAAAAAATATATATTAATTTCAGATTATTGAGCTCCGCCTATGTTCCGTTTTCGGAAATTTTTCCTTTATTACTAAGATCAAATAAAATATCTATGTAGTAAGACATTTAACAACAATACAAAGCAGAAGGGGCATCGCGAAAAAAAAATAATTTAAGATTACAGCGCTCCGTCTAACTTCCATTTTCGCAAATTGTTGCCTCCGATTTCGTGTTGGAACACAAATATTTATGCAATAAAATGATGTCAAACAAAAACATGAACGAACATAGCGAGAGGAAAAAAACAAAACAAAAACAACAAAAAATACGATTACGGGAGAAATCTTTACTTTGTCTAATTTCCGTTTTCGGGAAGTTTTGAAAGATGGAATTCCGTCCCCAGATGGAAAACTTGCCATCATGATCGCAAGTCTGCAAGAGAGGATTAAAAAGGGTTCTGGGGAAGGTTTTTTTTTCTGCAAGACCAGAATAAAGGTTCTGCGGATATATAGAATAAAGTTTCTGCGGATATCGTTTCTGTCAGCTGGACCAGAATAAAGATTCTGCGGATATCGTTTTGTCAGTTGGACCAAAATAAAATCTGCTACGTACGACGCCCGTCGCCGCGATTCTGCTACAGGGCCTAGTAGTACCTTTTAACAAACAGCGCTAAACATAACTTTAAAGAAGTAATTTAATTTAATATCTATTATTTAGATGCAATAGGGTTGAAATATTTAACGAAATTAATGAAGCTGCTGCTACTCTATTTTCTTAGCCATGCTTAGCAAAGTAGTGCAAGTTTCAAAATGGTAAAATAGTGCATATGAGCATCTTTCAAGCAGACATACCGTTAAAAAATTTAAAAGAGTATACACATGTAAAAGCAATTACGCAACTTTTAAAGTGCGAAGG
Organism: Macrothele yani; assembly: GCA_039090855.1. NCBI lineage: Eukaryota > Metazoa > Arthropoda > Arachnida > Araneae > Macrothelidae > Macrothele > Macrothele yani. The sequence continues at coordinate 11,412,276 of CM077017.1, forward strand.
AGTAACACCAGTCAATGAATTTAGAGATGTTGTACCTTTAAGATACTTGGAAGAATTGGTATCGCTCAATAGTTTCAAAGTAACACCAATCATAATAATCATAGAATGAGCGCCATGCAGTAAATGGGTGTAATACAATGACATAACAATAGATTTTTTCTTACGCTCATCGCGCTGAATAAAGCACATCTACCTACTATATTAGCTACATTTTTGAATCAGTCGTTGTTATACTCATTGGCATCAGTGAAACATTATTGATTTTATGTGCAGTGCTATTTTTGGCATTTTTAATTCCACAGAATAGTGTATTACAGATCTTTAAAATGATTTCGGTAGTATTGGCAATACATCAGATATTATGTCTCAAGCAATTTTCTTATCTAAAATATAAAACTAAATGGAAATCCTATCAAAATGACTCAACACTTTTCGTAAATAACTGCCAGATATGTTCCAGCATCGGCAGAACATTACGAAGAGGCACTTGATGTCTAACATCTATCAACGTGTCCGACAGTAAAATAAATGGAACTCCCACGAAAGTAAAATATCACCATGAATGTTTTGCTTCCGACGCAAGTTTCTTAAAGATCTTTACATAAAAAAAACATAGAAACCTTGCCTTGTGAACTAAAAAAAGTGGATGTCCTGCACACGAAATATTCGTTTTACAGTTCCGTTAAGGAAAACCCATTAAACCTCAAGGCGAGAAGGGTGTTTTGCTGTAGGCCAGCATAACCCAGCAACAGGAAAAAAAATACTGTCCATAAAGATGATTCTGTCCATTCGTAGTCTTCAGTGCTGCATCAATTTTGGCAGTTTCGTATGAAAAGCATTAGCGCATAAAAATACACCACCAGTCGTTGAAGAAAATGCATACGGCGCCTGAAAGTCTAAGAACAGACGTTTATTGCTGCTTTTAGGCATTCCGCCCTAAGAACGTTCTCAGTATGGCAGCAGTTCAAAATCACCAGTAATTGTGGTTTGAGGTTGACGAGAAACTCACGTTGCGTTATAAGTACACCTCTTTCATTTTCTGTTTGTAACAGTTTAAATACCTACGTAACAAACCTAAAACACTCACTCCGGCCTTTACAACCAACTAGTCCATTTTCAATGTTTTTTCTCCAGTGGCTTTCAAATTCAACACAAAAATGATAATATAGATATTAAAAGGTTCAAAATACAAAGATGATTATGGAGGAGCGCCGCAGTATAATTTTTGTAGAACTAACTGAAGCGCAATTAAAAGTTAGGTTGAAATGTATCTTTAACTTTATCTGACTGTCTGATCCGACTTACCCTGTGAGTTGTAAGATTGTAATCTCCACCTCCATCGTCGGGGAAGACTGGGTATTGAGAAATTTCCTGTGTCAGTAGTCCGGACTTAAAAACAAGTTTCTAAACTTTAGGGAACTGGAAATGCCATTTCCTGCCTGGGATATCTGAAAGGGAACATCTGAACATCATTTTTGTATTACTTCCGTGATTCGGACTGCTTGAAAATATGCTTGGCAAAGGGGACTTATTTATGTGGGCAAAGAAAATTGTGAGTGAAAAAAATATATGAGACTTCTTACATTCTTCAAGAAGGTCGAAAGGAATGAAAATCAAAGTTGCAGAACACTCGTGAAATGAAAATGATAGTGCATCGCCGAAGTCTGATACAGAAGAGAGTGACAGTTCAAAGAAATGAAATAATTCAACTTTCAATGAATTTTGAGAACTTTAGCGATGGGGCCGACAGTTTTGAACAAAGTGTAGCTCATCCTAACGATCATGGACATTATGTGGTGGATATTTGTGGAGCCGATTTCAAATAAGGTTATGCTAAAAGGTGGACCATAAACACCATGATTCATTTCCACGAGATGTAAAAAATGGAAGTTTTTCTCTTGACTATTACTGAACTGGTCCCAAAAGTAGTCCAAATAAACCTGGTCAGCCGCTTTGTTATTCCGAAATATTAAACGAAGTTGTTTGTGAGTCCTGTTAGTTTTCCGCAGGTCGATTTACTCATTGTCACATTTCAGCCTGAGCTCGCGGAATAAAGGAGAGTTAAGATCTTTCAAAGGAAATTAAAAAGAACCTGAGCTTACTCAATCTCATTTACAGGCGTGCGTCACAAATGGTGCATGGAAAAATGAAAGACGTGTTGACACACACATTAATGGATCTTGAGTAGGAACATAAAATAAACTTTTGGAAAAATGGGTGTTTTAAAAATAATTATCGATGTTTTCCTCTGATTTTAGCATCTTCTAATTTGCCATTTGGAGGACTTCGGATAACACTTGGTGAGTCGCGTAGTGGACATTTTTTGGCTGCTATCCAGTTCGTCTAGATAGGTTTTATAAGTTTTTGGACAAGAATTTGCCCTTTTATCTCTCCCATATATCACATGACTGTCTGTATAATAGAATGATATTCACAGTCCAAAAGCGTGCGCATACATGCAAATTTGCATGGCAGTATGGCACCTGCTTCTGAGTGGCGCAAATTCAATGTCCAGCATTGTATCTCAGATTAAATTTTCTTGCTTTTGATCCACGCAGGACGTTTACACGGTTACGGAGAACCGTGGACTACATTTTACCTGAGAAGTATGTACAACCTGCTGAATCTGGCTCTCCAAATTAAAGAAATTATGTCTTCGTTTTTCTTTTTACAACATTATTTGATAAAAGTACGTGCTCATAGCGTGAAATTTTTTCCCGCCGTGCTGATTATTTGCGCGTTTGCTTATAGTCACGATAGGTCCATATCTTTGGGTCGAATTCGACAAAGTTTTCAACGTTCCGTAGCTAGGTACATCAGGAGTATAATTCTCGCAGTTTCCTTTTCTTCCTACCGATACCTAATATTTAAGACAAAACTCATGTATTTGTTTTTTATTTAGGTTCTGTAACGCTTGTGAGCTCTTTGTGTCTCACAAAATTATGAAATCCCAAACGTAATAATCTACTGATGTTAAATGCAATCAGCAGACAAAATATTAAAGATAGGGGTGATGGGCAGTTGACATAGGCATTTCCTGCGCAGGGAGGAACAGGCCCAAGCCGATCGCAGGCTATAAATAGTTGAACAGCAGGGCTTCCAAACAGTATATCGCAACCGACGAACGTGCAGATCTGAGAGATTATGATAGTGGGTGCTTTGTTGGCGCAAAAAATATTGGTCAATCTATGGCCCAAGTTTTAAGAACCGTGGGGTTCCCGAGAGCCACTATATCAAGGTTGTACGACGAGTATACCACCGAAGGACTTACCAGCGCCCACAGAGCAAGCTGTGGCCGACCACACGCCATTGGTTATTGAGGTAGACGTATACTATCTAGGATCGTACAGACCGACAACTTGACAACGGCGGCACAAATCACATCCAGGTAAAATGTCGGAGGCCCAAGCAGCGTCAGCGAGTGAACGGTATGGCGCACAATGCATACCATGGGCTACGGGAGCTGACGCCCTGCTCGTGTGCCACTGTTGACTGCTCGTCATCGGATATTGTGCCGAAATTACATCCAGGTTAAATGTCGGAGACCCAAGCAGCGTCAGCGAGTGAACGGTATGGCACACAATGCATATAATGGGCTACGGGAGCCGACGCCCTACTCGTGTGCCACTGTTGACTGCTCGTCATCGGATATTGTGCCGAAATAACATCCAGGTTAAATGTCGGAGACCCAAGCAGCGTCAGAGAGTGAACGGTATGGCGCACAATGCATATAATGGGCTACGGGAGCCGACGCCCTACTCATGTGCCACTGCTGACTGCTCGTCATCGGATATTGTGCCGAAATAACATCCAGGTTAAATGTCGGAGACCCAAGCAGCGTCAGCGAGTGAACGGTATGGCGCACAATCCATACCATGAGCTACGGGAGCCGACGCCCTTCTCGGGTGCCACTGTTGACTGCTCGTCATCGGACATTGTGCCGAAACTACATCCAGGTTAAGTGTCGGAGACCCAAGCAGCGTCAGCGAGTGAACGGTATGGCGCACAATGCATATAATGGGCTACGGGAGCCGACGCCCTACTCGTGTGCCACTGCTGACTGCTCGTCATCGGATATTGTGCCGAAATCACATCCAGGTTAAATGTCGGAGGCCCAAGCAGCGTCAGCGAGTGAACGGTATGGCGCACAATGCATACCCTGGGCTACGGGAGCCGACGCCCTACTCGTGTGCCACTGTTGACTGCTCGTCATTGGACATTGTGCCGGAATTACATCCAGGTTAAATGTCGGAGACCCAAGCAGCGTCAGCGAGTGAACGGTATGGCGCACAATGCATATAATGGGCTACGGGAGTCGACACCCTATTTGTATGCCACTGTTGACTGCTCGTCATCGGACATTGTGCCCAAATCACATCCAGGTTAAATGTCGGAGGCCCAAGCAGCGTCTGCGAGTGAATGGTTTGGCGTACAAAGCACACCATGGGCTGCGGGAGCCGACGCCCTACTCGTGTGCCACTACTGACTGCTAGTCATCTGACATTACGCCTCATCTTGTGCCTGTGACATCAAAACTGGACCTCTGAAAAGTGTCACTGTGTCGTGTGGTCAGATGAATCCCGTTTTCATCTGTACCGTCAACAACATGAGGCAATGGCCCCGTCGTGCTAGGTCAGCTCTGTTCAAGGCGGTGGTTGACCTTTAATGGTTTGGGGAGTCTACTCATGGGACACATTATGTCCCTTAGCGTGTCTGGTGAGGTTCTTAAGCGTTGCGCGCTACTAGAATATGCTGGCTCTGTTCTTCGCGCATCCTGGGGCCGATGATCTGGTTCAGCAGAACAATGTGCCACCCCATCGGGCTCAACCATCCAAGCATGACTCAAAGAACGCTCATCTAAGTTTGGAACCATCCAGTGGCCCTATGCTTCCCGGATTTAAACCCTGTGAAAGTTCCCTGAGATTCCGTGTAGCGGAACATCAGATCCATGGATCCTGGACAGACGTCTCAGGCGGAGTTGTGGTGTAATCCTGCAACAGGAATGGTTGGCATTACTTCCGGAAGCACTCCGGCAGCTAGTGGAGTCGATGCTTCGGCGTGTGCAGACTGTTATCGCACTAGAGGAGGACCAACACGTGGTTAGGTAGGAATCTGTAATGTTTTGCCCATTTAATGTAAATGCTTGCTAGATGTGATAGATGAAGAATTCCTTATGCTCAGTTAAATGTTAAATGAATGAACTAGTAAGGCACACCGGTAAGAAATTTACGTTTTCTGATTTTTTCTACAATTATTTTGAGTTGGCGTGATATGAGCAAGCAGGTTAGAAGTAGGACGAGATGGCAACAGCCCCTCTCCCTGTGCTTCTGGTGTGACGCCACTTTTTTCACCTGATTACGCCAATGTGCCCAACCTGAGAATCTCCTGTATATCTCAATGGGGATATCGCGATTTTGAACGGGTTTTTCGGACCATTACTCTACCCATATAGGCATGAAAAAATTGAGGCTGAAATATTCATTCCCATAACAAACCATTTCCAGAAAAAACAGGAAAATATGTGTTGGTGTTTCTTTAACAAGAAAGATGACACCGAATTTTCGGGTGTATTAAGCACGTCTTTTGAATCCGTTCTGACGCAAATTAAATTTATCAAAGCTATTTATTCAAAGGCAGTGGAACCGGTATGGAAAACAATAGCATCTGACGGAAGAAAGAAGTTTTTCAATCGGGTCTTTAATCCCTCAGATATTAGTGTAAACGGAATCTTGAGCTTACGAACTCTTAGAAACAGAGTTACCGACAAAAAGAAGATGTGACTTTACGTTCCCTGTTGGGAAAACCATGCATTATTTTAGGAATAAAGTATTCTCAAAAGGTTTATCCACATCAGCGGTATCGGTCCAAGAAAAAAATTAGTTGAGTTTTCAGGAGCCCAGATTTTGCTACAAATACATCAAAAGCAGAAATTAACACTTATGACCCCTGGTGGCCAAACCATTCTTTACAAAACATTAGAAATTATGTGAAAAATATTTTCCATCAGGTAATGCATGCGATACAGGAAGAATTTTTCAAATCGGAGTTTTAGGAGCAGACAACGCAATTTACCTTTATGCGCCCTAGCGGAAACTTTTAAATGATTTACGTGAATTTTTTGAATTTATAAGAAAAACATTTCGCATCGGAAACACTATCCAACAACGAAGGAATATTTCAAATTGGACTTTTAGAAGTAGAGATATTGACAAAAATAAGATATACATCTACGCCCCCTGGCGTAGAAACCATGCATTATTTCAAGAAGAAAGTGTTCCTAAAAGGTTTGTCGACATGAGTAGCATCGGTCAACAAAAGACTTTTTCTTCAATCGAGATTTTAGAAGCTCATATTTTGCTGCAAATACATCAGAAATGGAAATTAAGATTTACGCCACCTGGTGGCCAAACCATTTTTTACAAAAATTAGAAATTCTGTGCAAACGATTTACCATCATGAGCTGTATCCAGTGCAGAAAGAATTTTTCAAATCGGAGATTTAGAAGCAGAGATATAGGGAGAAACGAAATTTAGCTTTACGTCCCCTAGCGAAAAGTCTATGAATTACTTGAAAATTTTCAAATTATATGAAAAACATGTCATGCAGGAAACACTATCCAACAAAAAAGAATTTTTCAAATCAAACCCATAGAAGTAGAGATATTGACAAAAATAAGATATACATCTACGCCCGTGGCATAGAAACCATGCACTATTTTAAGAAGAAAATGTTCCTAAAAGGTTTGTCGACATGAGTAGTATCGGTCTAAAAACGACGTTTTTTTAATCAAGAATTTAGAAGCTCATATTTTGCTGCAAATACATCAAAAGCGGAAATTAAGATTTACGCCCCCTAGTGGCCAAACCATTTTTTTACAAAAATTAGAAATTATGTGCAAACGATTTCCCAGTAGGAGCTGTATACGGTGCAGAAAGAGTTTTTCAAATCGGAAATTTAGAAGCAGAGATATAGGGCATAACGCAATTTACCTTTACGCCCCCTAGGGAAAAGTCTATGAATGGCTTGAAATTTTTGAAATTATATGAAAACATGTCACACAGAAAACACTATCCAACAAAGAAGGAATTTTTCAAATCGGACTCCTAGAAGTAGAGATATTGATAAAAATAAGATATGCATCTACGCCCTCTGGTGGAGAAACTGTGGGATATTTTAGGAAGAAACTATTCCGAAAATGTTTATTGATGTGAGTGACATCAGTCCACGATAGAATGTTTTCAATCGATATTTTAGAAGCTCAGATTTTATGGCAAATACATTAGAAGCAAAAATTAACACTTACGCCCCCTGGTGGCCAAAGTATTCTTTACCAAAAATTCGAAAATATATACAAACGATTTTCCATCAAGAGATGTATCCGCTGAAAAAAAGATTTTTCAAATCGGAGTTTTTGGAGAAGAGTTATTGGAAAAAAAGATACTAGGGGGCGTGGCCGGTAGGGAGCTCATTTGGGCCTGCTCCTGACGTGCAAGAATAAGAAAGTTTGATGTCTAGTTTTTTTTCAGTTATATCCCTCTTCCAAGGGAACTGAAATTAAAACATGCCCTAATAAATGTGAAAAAAAAATGATCAAAAGTGCTTTCTTTGGTCTGTGTTAGCTGCAGCTCATCCAGTTTCATGGACACAACATCCTAATCGTGTTGCAAAATATATGAAATATGAAAATGACTTAAATGTTGAAGGTATTAATTTTCCTATGCAAATTGCCCAAGTTGGTAAATTTGAAAAGCTTAATTCAATTTCTATCAATGTCTTCGGGTATGAAAATGAAATTTTCCCTTTATATATTACAAAAGAGAAATTTCCAACACATGTTGATCTTCTGTATATAGCAGATGGTAACAAAATACACTTTTGTTTGATAAAAGATCTGAATAGAGTTCTAGGCTCCTTGACAAAGCATGAGAAGCGCCGATATTTTTGTCCTTACTGTCTTCATGGGTACAGTGGAGAGTCTTTGTGCGAAGAACACAAGACTTTATGTAGTATCCACGGTGCACAAAAAGTCAGACTTCCAAGCGAAGAGGGTTACCAGTTGAAATTTAAAAATTTCTTCATGCAACTGAGAGTTCCGTATGTGATTTATGCAGATTTTGAATGTTTTGTTCAAAAACTTGCTGAAAATGATGAACATAAAGGAACTGTTAAACTTGCTCAACGTATCCCTTCTGGGTATTGTTATACTGTTATTGGCTATGACGGGAAGTGTGCTAATAAGCCTGTAATTTATCGAGGAGCTAATGTTGTGGAGCATTTCTTAAACTCGCTGTTAGAGGAAGAAAAGAAGATAAAAGTGCTTTTAAAAACTAATAAGCCTTTGAAAATGACAGTAGCTGATGAAATTGCATTTAGTGAGCGGTCACCTGTCATATTTGTGATAAAACTTTAAATGGAGATAAAGTACGTGATCACTGTCACTTGAGTTCAGTTTATCGTGGGGCTGCACATAATAGTTGTAACTTAAATTATCGTCACACAGCTAAAATCCCTGTAGTTTTTCATAATCTACAGGGTTATGATTCACATTTAATTATGCAGGAAATAGGAAAAATTAAGGATAGAGCTATTGGATGTATTCCGTCTAATACTAAAAAGTATATTTCTTTCTCATTAGGTCACTTGCATTTTATAGATTCTTTTAAGTTTTTAAACACTTCTTTAGAAAAACTTGTGAATAATTTGGCATAGGAAGGAAGGGATTAGTTTAGAATATTAAGCCAAAATTTTTCTGATGATAAGATTGGGCTTCTTTTATGAAAAGGTGTTTATCCCTATGATTATGTTTATAATGAAGTAAATATCTCCGTCATTTTTCTGTCCACGCCAGGATTCGAACCCGGATCCCCTCATTCCGGAATAAGTCACTCTACCAATTGAGCTACGCGGACGTTTTATTCTGATTCCTATCTGCCTTTATGTCATGTGCGTCCTTCGGGCAGGTACGTCACATCTCCTGGTACGTTACATCATCTCCCCCTTATTTTTTTTTCTTTCGAAGTGCTGGAGAAGGGATTCTCTTATCTTTCCTATCTCGCGGTGTAGAAATAACATCACACCAATGCGAGATTTTGAACGGTCGGGTCATCCGGATAGTTCGGGCGCCATTATAACGAAGTAAATTTCTCCGTCATTTTTATCCGCGCCAGGATTCGAACCCGGGTCCCCTCATTCCGGAAAACGTTGCTCTACCAATTGAGCTACGCGGACGTTTTTTTTATTCTGATTCCTATCTGCCTTTATGTCGTGTGCGTCCTTCGGGCAGGTACGTCACATCTCCTGGTACGTTACATGTTGATTGTGAAAAGAAATTCGAAGACACACAACTTCCTGAAGAACGATATTTTTACAACAGCCTTACGGAGGAAAACGTAAGTTCCGAAGATTATGCCCATACGCAAAATGTATGGGGTTGTTTTGAAATATGCAATCTTGGTGAATACCATGATTTGTATATGTTAACTAATGTTCTACTCTTAGCAGATGTTTTTGAAAATTTTCGTGATTTGGCTTTAAAGTTCTGGCGTCTCGATTGTCTGCACATGTATACAGCACCTGGATTAGCTTTTCAAGCTTGTTTAAAAATGACAGGTGTTGAACTTGAACTTCTAACTGATATTGATATGTATCTTTTTATCGAAAAAGGTATAAGGGGAGGAATGTCGATGATTAGTAGCAGATACAGTAAAGCAAATAATAAATATCTTGAAGCACATATTCCTTCAGAACCCTCGAAGTATATAATGTACTTTGATACTAATAACCTTTATGGATATGGAATGAGCCAATATTTAGGTGTTAAAAATTTTAGATGGTTAAGTGATGATGAGGTTAGAAAATTGGACGTTGCACATGTCCCTGAGGAAAATGATCTGGGGTATATTTTAGAAGCTGACCTTCATTACCCTAAAGAACTTCATGATTATCATAATGACTACCCCTAGCTTCTGAAAAAATGAATATTAGTTATGATATGTTATCTGACCATTCAAAAGAAATAATGGGGGACCTAAATCTCGTTAATAACTCTCAAAATGTGAAACTTGTGAACAGCTTAAATGATAAAAAGAAATATGTCTTACATTATAGAAATTTGCAACTATATTTAGAGCTTGGGATGAAATTAGGGAATATACATAGAGTTATTGAATTTGTTCAAAGTCTCTGGTTGAGGGAATACATAAATTTCAATACGGAAAAAAGAGCACAGGCGAAAAATGGTTTTGAACGGGATTTTTTTAAGTTGTTAAACAACGCTGTTTTTGGCAAAACCATAGAGAATTTGAGGAATCGTGTTAATGTAAAATTAGTGCAAACAGAAAAGCAATTACTTAAGTTAATAGCATCACCATCGTTTCATTTATTCACAAGATTTAGTGAAGACTTAGTTGCTGTTCATATGAAACATGTAAACCTACATTTGGTGCGCAGAATTTATGTTGGGTTTACAATTTTAGACATAAGCAAAACACTGATGTATGACTTTCATTATAACTACATCAGGAGAAAATATGGGGATCGTGTTAAACTTCTGTTTACTGATACCGATTCGTTGACATATGAAATACATACAGATGATGTTTATAAAGACATGTTGCATGAACTAAACAAATTTGACACATCTGATTATCCCACCAACCACTTTCTGTATAACCAAACTAATAAGAAAGTGATTGGAAAGATGAAGGATGAGATGAATGGGAAGCAAATAATGGAATTTGTAGGTTTAAGATCAAAGATGTATAGCTTAAAAAGCGAGTGCGGTGAAAAAGTAACCGCTAAAGGTGTTGTAAAAGCTGCTGTTAAGAAAAATCTCAGGCATGAAACATATAAAACTTCTTTATTTCAGAATAAGTTGTTCTTCACCAACATGCAGCAGATTCAGAGTAAGGGTCATAAACTGTATAGTATGAGGACAAAAAGGCAAAGTTTATGTCCCGCTGATGATAAAAGATATATTCTTTCAAACGGATGTGACACATTGGCCCATGGTCACTTTAAAATTGCTAAAAAGTCTGAAGATAATTAGAGAAAAAGAAAGGAAGTATGAGGTAAGTATAAAGGATGTTAAGTAAAATATTCTGATTGACACATAAAGAAAAGTGGAAAATATTTAAAACTAACCAGAAAATATAAATCTCGGAATTCTTGGAGTCCTATGAAGTTTTTTTGTAGTTTGCCATTATATGTAATACGGTGAATTTATAATACGATATGATTGTTTGCTTGCATGTTCAAATTTCTATGTGAACATGTATGTGTTTCAATATAACATTATGACTTAATTATTTGTGAATCTAGATAGTGAATGTGTGTGTATGTGTGTATTGCATCGAGGTCACTGGTGTGGGCTTAATTGCTCCGTAAACCTCAATAAAGGTCACTGGCGTGAGCTTAATTGCTCCGTAAACCTCAATAAGGGTCACTGGCGTGGGCTTATTTGCTCCGTAAACCTTAAAGTATATAAGTGGATCACAAGTATGTGACATATCTGTGAATATGTTGAAACCTCAAATGGTGTGAGTGTACTGAAAACGGAATAGCATAATCATTCTTATTATAATCAATTCATTGTCTGGTGTATGGTGGTCAAATCTCTCAAAAACTTTTTATACACTCCTATTAAAATAAAAAAAAAAAATAGCGATAAAAATACTTATATCCTTTCAGGATAAGAGGCCGAAAAGGAAAATATGGGCGACTACGTAAGGGCACTCTCCAATGGGTGGGCCTCGGCTGTAAATAATACGGTTTCCTGCTGATAACCCGAAGTAGTCAATTGCCCGATAAAACCAATGCTGTACATCTTGTTGTAGCAGTGAGAGTAACACACACACAATTTGTGAAAAGAACCCGTACTATTTAAGAAAAATAAATCAGTAAAATTCCTTAGTAGAAGATGGAGACATAAAAGAAATATATGAATCACCAGCTAAAACTACATTAAAAAGTAAATTTTAGGCTAAGAACTAATAACCGATCGAATATTCCTTCAGCTCCGAATATTCCTTTGCTAACATGCATTAAACACCAGAACATTCATATCTATTTTACGGAGAACTTTAAAGAATCTTTAAAATGCATGAAGAAAAACAAACTGTTTGGGAAAAAAAAAACATTCAAAATTTAAAAATCATCTGAAGGAAATAAACAAAAAATTCACAAGATGAGAGATTGAAAGAAAAGTTTCCACAAACACATGTCAGATAAAAACAACAACAACAACAACAACGTTTGTACCGTCATCCAGCCTCCGTACCGAGATAATATTGCGAAATATTAATTAACGCCAACTCCCCATCCCTATGATGTCATGTTAAGACAGTCCCGTCTTATCTCCGAGCACCCTGCGGCATCCCAATGACGTTATCAGCCCCCGAGCAATCACCCAAGATGGCGTAAGATGTAATCCACCACAACCCCATGATCCACCACCTGCCAAAGTGGTGGATCCCATAGGTTAACATTGATCCACCACTGGCGTAGAACCGGCCTTTTATACGCTACTAAGAATCATCATTCGCATATTTCAAGCTTGCGAATGGAAAAAGAATTTTTCAAATCGGACTAATACTGTAGTTGCAGAGATACCGTGGGTACAGTCGGACGGACGGACGGACGGACGGACAAACCGATAACAGAAGCACCATCTTTTTTTACAAAAGACGTGCTAAAAAATTGAACAAAATAATGATTTTTTGAGCGGAAGTGCATAGTGCGCATGGTTACTTGCATGCTGCCCATCTGCAAGTAACCATGTTTAAAATATAACCAAAAGCCAAATGTTAAGAAATAAGAAGTCCGAAATATTCCTTCTTTCCATCATTGGTTTGCATGCGCTAAGCAAAACTGCTTAAGCAACAGGAAGTGACGTCATCTGTTTTGGCTTCACTCAAAACGGGTCACTTCGCCTCCTCTTCTTATAACCTCCTTGGATACGAGCCGGTGCAGACGTGTGCAGATGGTTAAGTAACTACCATACAAATTTTGAGTGAATGTTTCTCTCTCTTTTTTTCGTTCCTTAATTATTTCCTTTTGTATCAACATTGAAAGGAACCCATTTTGGCGGATGATATTGCTGTCCATTAAAACACCGTCGAGAGTGCTTGAATGAACGTCCAAATTAATGATCTGTGCATCAATCGTGAAAATGCTCCCAATTCACGCCGATGAGCTTTCATTTACATATTACTGTAAATAAATGCAAATTCAACAGGCTCGCCCCTTTTGGATGATGATATATTTACGTGGAGTTGCTTTTATTAGCAGATGATTTCTTCATTCGCAGTTATTGTGATAATACTTTATGAGCAGTAATGAAAGATATGCAAATCACCTTTTAAGCGAAGATAGCTTCGATCGTTTCAAATCATGAGTACTTCCTCTGCTCACGCTTAAAATCGTGTTACGTAAATTGGCTTTTAGAGACCAGTGCTTTTGTTGTCAAAGCACCAAACGTCAGCTGAACTTCGAAAACTGTGCTAAGGCCTTCTCAAAGTAAATTAGAAATACAACATCGAATGATGCAGAGAAAACAAATTTTCGAAGCAACTTATTCAAACTTTTGTACCCACTGATTTTCTACCAACAAATCAGTATTATGGACTTTAGGCTTTAGTGGAAATATCTTTAACATACTGTAACCTTCCAGTGAAAAAAAATGTTTTATGGTAATTAACAAAGCAATCAGACATCTCTGAATTGACTTCACTTTTACTGTTCTCACGTAATATCAATCACTCAGAAAGCTTTAAAATGTCATCGCCCTGGAGCGGCAAATGAACCCGCATCTCCTGATTACCGTTCAAACATGCTAACTGTTTGACAATATTACGGTTAGCAGAAACTATTGTGTTTGTAGATTATGTGTGAAGTATTGGATGATTTCTGCCGATTTCATAAATCTTAATATGAAAATTAAGTGATAGCCAAAGCGACCCAGATCACCTCTCTAGAACCTCAGGTAAACAACGAAGAAAACGAGGGAATATAATACATGAAAATACAGTATGTCCAAAGAATATCAGTCCTGGGATACTGATTGAAGCTGCAAGTGTTAATAAACACTTTAGCGTTCTTTACTATTCGAAACGTGCACATGTGGTTTACAAACACTACGTAACGTTTGTCCTTCTTATTCACTCACATTAAGTGAAACAGAGTCACTCAAATAAAATCCAAGAAATATTTATCTACAGTTCGCCTTTTATTCAGCCGCATTTCACTAATGAAGAAACTTTTAAATCCTAGCTCCAGTAGCAACGATAGGCACATAATCGAATTAATGTGAATTTGTAAGCACAATCGTAGTTTGAAATGCCTAGCACAAAATGTACACTATGTTGACAAAAGTCACCGAACACCTAGAGAAAAACACAAAATAGCATTTATTGACATACACTGAAGAGCAATTGAATTAGAGACAGCTGGCGTTATGCAAATGTGCCGCTTGGGCGGCCCTGTAAACGAAAACGACATGACGTATGCAGCGATCCGACAATATAAGGAGTGATGCGACGGGAATCAGTAAGAGTCGGATGCAGTATGGGTAAGACGAAGGATCTAAGCGCATTTGATCGTGGGTAAATTGTCGGGGCCCGATGAATGGGTCACTCCATCTCGGAAGTCGTGCAGGCACTGGGATTTTCACGAGCCACTGTGTCACGGGTGCACCGTGAGTACATCGAATCCGGTGAAACCATCCCTGCAAGGTCCAACTGCCGTGGACAACAGCGTGTGGATGAGCGGGGTCATCGTCGCTTAGCTCGCATTGTAACAGCGGATAGACGGGCCACAGTGCAAGAAATCACTCGGCAATTTAACGCTGGTGCACAAAAACGTGTAAGCAGCCACACCATCGAGAACCATCTCCTCGCTATGGGGTACAGAAGCCATCGTCCCACGAGGGTACCGCTACTGACAGCACACCACAGGGTGCAAAGATTAGCATGGGCTTGGGAACATCGCCACTGGACACTAGGCATGTGGAAAAATGTTGCCTGGACTCATGAGTCGAGATTCACGTTGGTACATGCGGATGGCAGGATACCAGTACGGCGCAAATCACACGAAGCGATGTATCCTTTTTGCCAGCAGGGTACTCTTCAAGCTGGTGGAGGTGGTATTCTCGTCTGGGGACTGTTTACGTGGACCGAAATGGGACGCCTGGTACGTGTGACATCGTCCCTCACAGGTCAACGTTACCGTGATATCCTGGACGACCATTTGCTCCTGTTTGTGCGTCTTCAACATCCCACTGGGGTTCACATCCTGCAACAAGACAATGCACCGTGCCATCGCTCCCGAATTGTATTCGAATGGTTGGATGAACACTCCACCGACGTGACTTCGCTTCCTTGGCCAGCTAGGTCACCTGACCTCAATCCCATCGAGCACATCCAGAGAGATGTTCGAGGCTCTGACCCCCCTCAATCAATTCTTCGCGAACTGTGGGAGCTTGTTCAGGGGTCGTGGATCTGTATGGCTTCCCAACAATTCCGGTGTCTTGTCGACGAATCGCCTCCGTCATCAGGCAGAAAGGTGGTGCTACACGTTACTAGACAGGTACCTCTAATTCAATTCCTCTTCAGTGTACATTAGTACGGTGTTGGTCCACCTTTGGTCTTAATGCATGCACTGACGCCTCGAGACATGTTTTCGATGAGGTTTTGAATCACAGCTATTCCAACCATCCTATGCGACGCTCTAATTCATCCCATAGGTGCTCTATGGGATTAAGATCACTGCTCTGTGCTGTCCAGTCCACACACGATACGGAATTATCATCAAACCACGCCGTAACAGTCCTTGCTTTATTGCTCGGTGCATTATCCTGCTGGTACCAACAAGACTCGTTTCCATAGTATTGCCACAGGGTAGGTAGGGCATAATCCTCCAGACTATCGTGGTAGACGTGCTGGTTAACATGTTTGTCCACGGTAACTAATAGGCTGCGACCATACCACGAAAAACACCCCCACACGAGTACACTGAGAGCTCCAAACGTGACCGTAGGAGCAGTACACTGTGTAAATAGCGTTCCCCCGCCTGCCGCTATACACACATACTGCCATCAGACTGATGGATCGTGGATCTGAATTCATCAGTCCATAGGACCCGTTTCCATGGATCTACGGTCCACGATAAATGTTCTTTACACCATGCTAAACGACGAGTAGCATTCCGAGTGGAGATGAAAAACTTATGAGCAGCCGCATGAATTCGCTAACCCATGTAATGAAGTTATCTGCGAATTGTACGTGTACATACCGATGTTCCAGCATTTTTGCTCACCTGTACATTGAGGTCTTGTGCATTGCTCCGTCGATTAGTTTTAACGACTCTCCTGAGGCTTCGACGTCCTCTATCACTGATTTTCTCTGGTCTGTTGCTTCCGGCGTTTCTGTCACTGATATTCTCTGGTTTTGTTGCTTCAGACAAGCCATGCGTCTTCTACTTATTCAATACATCCAAAACAGTGCACTTGGGTATTTTTAAACACCTCTCGATTTCTCTTATGGACAACCAATTAATATAACCCCCAACAATCTTTCCTTTCTCGAAGTCAGTTCTCTCCCGCCGCGACATTTACACTCAACCTCACAGTGTGATATTATTTCGGTCAGCTGCACGCTTGTTTTAATACAGTTTGCAGCTGAACCGCTCATCTTAACAACGCAGCGGATTCGTTCAATTGCTTTTAAAGCGGTGTTAGGTGACTTTTGTCAATATAGTGTATACATATATGTACACCACAGAGTAACACTCACTATCGCTTACAGATTAGGACAGCTTCCACGACTGCCACTTACGCACACACTTATCACCTAGCTCTAAACATTATATCTCCTTATTTACTTGTACACGTCATTTACTCTCGAACTCAAGACTGCTGCCAACATAACATTTAATGAGTGAGAAAATATAACCCGAAGGGTGAAACGCTGAAAGGCCGCCCGGGTGGCACAGTGGTCTTAGCGCTGGCTAATGATCATTCGTCCGAAATGGATCTGAGTTCCAATACCGGTGAGGCATGGATGTTGTGTTTGCCAAACGGTACTGGCTCTCTCCTTTCCCTAGAACCAGTGGCCCTAAATTAGGCACGGACGACTGCTCATAGCCCATTGAATTTCTCACGGTGGTCGCTAAACCCCTAATCAAAAAAGAAAAAAACGGGAAAAGAAGGCGAACTCAAAATTTACATACAGAAAGACAACTAAAAATGAATGTTAAATTAGATTATACGTCATAACACAATTAGGCGATAAGCTGTGGATTATGGAAATACAAAATTTCAAAATGATAATGAGTTTTGTGAAACATGAAATTTCAAAAGATGGGCAGCATTATTTCAATAAAAGTATTCATTTACCTACAAAGTGATTAAAGTATGTATGCATCTTTTAAGAACAGCTCCAATTTTTGTTTCATGAGGGTTGATAGTTGCTCATCGAAGAACACCAAGAAGAGCGTCACGAATGTGGTTCCCTCTCTCTCTATATATATATATCTTTTTAGTGGGGTTTGACGACCATCGTAAGCAACTCAATGAACTATAAGAAGTCGCCCATCCCTAATTTAGGGCAACTGGTTCCAAAGAAGGAGGGACCCAGGGCCGTAATACAAACACACCACTCATGCTTCACCGGGGGATTCGAATCCACACTCAGCTGGGACGAATGTTCAGAAGCCAGCGCTTAGACCATTGCGTCACAGGGGCGGCAATTTGCTTCAGTAGGCAGTTACAAGATGTAAGTTTTGCTCTACTGGTTGAATGGTAATATTTAAAATGATACATTTCCGTATGAGCTAACGCAAGAACACTAGGTGAATTTGGTAGAGGAGTATTCAGCGAGTTATGGAGCCAAAGAGCTTTTTTTTTTTGTTTTGGAGTATAATGACTACCATGAACAACATCATTCGCCCATCTCTGATTTGGAGCCACTGATTCTAGGAAGGGGAGAGAGACAATTCCGTGGGATAAACTCACCAGCTGTGTTCCACCCGGGAATCGTGCCCGGTCCAATATCGTACGAATGGTCAGAAGCCAGCGCTTAGACCACAGAGCCACCGGGACGTCAAAGGGTATTTTGAGGAGAATCAAGTTGAATTCGAGAAATGTTTAAAATTGGAACGAAAAGCAATGTGACAGCATCTTCTTTGAGAAAACGAATAAAACGCAAATTTACGAATAATCAGTGGCTTCTATTAGGCTGTTGCAGATGAAGTATTGGAAAATCGACGAAAACTTCAAATACCTAAATACGCTGCTAAATAAACTTTATTAATCAAAGGAATTACCGGCAGCAGCAACACCCATTCGCTAACGCGATACAAGCATCTGTGTGTCGTGGTGAAAAAAATGCGGTGATTCGGGATGCGCGACAAACTCATGGAGTGTGATTCAACATGTGATTGATTGGGAAACGATTTAGCCCGTAGAAATGTGACCAGGTGCTTCAAGAAGTAATAGTCCGTAAGGGACTTATTTTTTTATTGGAGATTTAACGACCACCGTGAGCAACTCAGTGGGCCATAAGCAGTCACCCGTCCCTAATTTAAGGCCACTGACTTCAGGGAAAGGAAAGAGCCAGTACCGTAAGAAAAACACAACATCCATGCCTTACTGGGATTCGAAGCCGGACCCATCTCGGACGAATTGCCATAAGCCGTCGCTTAGAACACTGCGTCACAGGGTCGGCCGTAAGGAATTCATATGGTGAATAAGGATGAGGCAATGTTTCATACCTCAAACGATGGTGCTTCTGGCTTGTCTGGCGTGCAACGTGAACGTGGAGATGTATGGACATATGGTGATTCACTAGTGCTGGATGTTTGGTGGACAGTGTTCCATGCATAATGCCAAGTTCTTGACAATACCTTTCTGCCGTGATGGTTCAACCCGTTTGCAAGAAGGCGGGGTAGGTTATCCAAGTTGTGGACCATCAAATTACGACTATCGTCTTCCTGAGATGGAGTATCTGTTTCAGGGTGTGTTTAGAGACTTCACCGCGGTCGAGCAAACGTCCATGAGTTTTAAACAGCTTTGATTTTTCATCACCGTGACAAGGAGTCTCAAAATGTCTTTCGTTTTGTAGTGAAAAAGCAAAATAGAGCAGCCATGAAAGTCGTCTTGTTTTGTGCTCTTCCATCAACTCATGTGGAGCCCATTTATCCATCTTTACTTTGCCGATGTCCGTCAAATGTCGGAAAATCATTGCATTGAGTATTCTGGGTTTCTTGACAAGTTCTCGAACCGTTTGACGAGCAGCGGATTCAATCAAGATCTCCAATTCGGCATCATCGATAGCTCCTTTTGGTCTACCGCATGGTTCATTTTCGATGCTCATATCTCTGGACCGGAATTTAGAAAATCAACATCGTAGCTCGGGTTCATTAGTGGTGTCTTTCTCAAATGATGTCTTGATGCTGTGATCCGTCTCCGACGCACGGTGTCTAAGTTTGAACACGTGTGAGGAGAATTGTCACGAATTTGGCTCTGATCTATCGTCCGCTTTACTACAGTGCAATCCCCTTGGAACTGATACCACTGATGAAATGTGCCCAGTGCACTATAGGAAGCAGCCTTGATGCTTCAAATTTACATACCGCAAGTCACATCCCGTGAAGTTTTAATTTCTTATTTCGTACCAGCTGAACGAGTTTGAAAAATCCCCCATTTCATCTGCAACAACCTAATATTTGTACAGTTGTAGTAGGAAATCCACTCAATTTTTTCACAGAATAACTGCGATACTGAATAATCACAGATGAATTTCATGAGAGTACAAAAATAAATTATTAGATGAATAAATTTTCTTCTATTGTTTCTGCTACAATTTCTCATCGAAGGTAGCAATTCATTTGCTGAATCGGTGGTGCAGTAGATTCACGAGAAGTTGTTAGCAGACTTCAATATGACGGTTGACCTTTGAAACAGTCAGTGGATGTGGACCACTCCGGTAACTCCTGGATACCTTGCCTATTCTTTGCAGTAGCCGAACTATAGTTTCTTGTAATCAGCAAAGCTTAGACGCTATTCTTCGCGTAATCGCTGATGGATGAGCTCCACGAGCACACCGAATTTTTAAATCCACCCATACTGAGCATCCTGATAGCACCTTACTTTCGGGGTTCGTGTCATTACATACGAGCATCTTCAAGCAGTCTTGAGCAGAACGAATGGCTTCCCCTAACTTTAAACTTCGCATATTTCTAAGGCTCTTTCAGTGGCTTTCAATCTTTCTTTTTAAGTAATAACGGGAAATAAGACGCATTTCAGTGCTTAACTCACTCCCTGTAAAACGTTTCGAACACTGGACACCTCGACGCTGACACTTGCAATGGGCATAAAAGGAGTGAATTGACTTTATATTTTTCCTTGCGATGACGCTCAAATTTACACTAATTTGCATAGAAAAAAACGCCCAGACTTATAAATCACAGTGACATTAATTTTTAATAGAATCAAGAAAAGGTAAATATGAAATTTGGTGGAGAGGATGTGTAAAAAATAACGCAAATTTCAAGAGAAGCTCGCCATTCTATCTTCAAAAAGAAGCTCGTTTGTATGTTGTTTCATACTCGTAATTACGGATCAAAGAAAATAACCCAAATTAAATAATATGTGTAGAAGCAGCTCCGATGACCAAATGGTTAGAAGCGTAGGTTACTCTCCAGTTGTTCGAGATGGATCCCGGCTCGAGGCTCAGATGAGGCATCGTAAGTTAGTTATGGCGCTGGCTTTTCTTCCTGTCGTGAAACCAGTGGCCCTAAATTAGACACAGGTTACTGTTAATAGTCATTAGAGCTGCTCATGGTGGTCATTAAACCCCGAAACTAAAACACAAAGGATGTGCAGATAGAAAATGTAAATTAGAGAAGGTTGAAGATATTCACTGAAGAGCAACTGAATTAGAGACAGCTGGCGTTATGCAAATGTGGCGCTGTGAGAGGCCCTGTAAACGGAAACGACATGACGTATGCAGCGATCCGACAATATAAGGAGTGATGCGACGGGAATCAGCAAGAGTCGGACGCAGTATGGGTAAGACGAAGGATCTAAGCGCATTTGATCGTGGACAAATTGTCGGGGCCCGACGAATGGGTCACTCCATCTCGGAAGTTGTGCAGGCACTGGGATTTTCACGAGCCACTGTGTCACGGGTGCACCGGGAGTACATCGAATCCGGTAAAACCATCCCTGCAAGGGCCAACTGATGTGGACAACAGCGTGTGGATGAGCGGGGTCATCGTCGGCTAGCTCGCATTGTAACAGCGGATAGACGGACCACATTGCAAGAAATCACTCGGCAATTTAACGCTGGTGCATGAAAACGTGTAAGCAGCCACACCATCCAGAACCATCTCCTCGCTATGGGGTACAGAAGTCATCGTCCCACGAGGGTCCCGCTGCTGACCACACATCACAATGTGCAATGATTAGCATGGCCGCGGGAACATCGCCACTGGACCCTAGACATGTGGAAAAAAGTTACCTGGACTGATGAGTCGAGATTCACGTTGGTACATGCGTATCGCAGGATACGAGTACCGCGCAAACCACATAAAACGATGGATCCTTCTTACCAGCAGGGTACTCTTCAAGCTGGTGAGGGTTGCATTCTCATCTGGGGACTGTTTACGTGAACTGAAATAGGAACCCCGGTACGTGTGACATCGTCCCTCACAGGTCAACGTTACCGGGATATCCTGGACGACCATTTGCTCCCATTTGTGCGTCTTCAACATCCCACTGGGGACCTCATCCTGCAACAAGACAATGCACCGTGCCATCACTCCCGAATTGTATCCAAATGGTTGGATGAACACTCCACCGACGGGACGTCGCTTCCTTGGTTAGCTAGGTGAACTGACCTCTTTCCCATCGAGCACATCTGGGATGCCATCGAGAGAGATGTTCGAGGCTCTGACCCCTCCATCAAATCTTCGTGAACTGTGGGACCTTGTTTAGGGGTCGTGGATCCGTATGGCTTCCCAACGCTTCCGGTGTTTTGTCGACTCCATGCCGAGACGAATCGTCGCCCTCATCAGGGCGAAAGGTGGTGCTACACGTTACTATCTCTAATTCAATTGCTCTTCAGTGTACATGCTTTCAGTAAATAAAACAAGATCGACATTGAGGGAGGAGACATGATGACCCTAGATGTAATTTCTGCCTAAAGATTTTCGAGAGACTACTGGACGAACATAGTACTACATGAACAGCCCTAAACTGGATAACAAAACACCTGCCTCCCGAGGGGCCTGAAGCTCTGGCAACGAAGTATTTTTCCGAGATCGGTCCAGGTTCTCGTCGTCCCTGATGAGGCAGGAATGGTGTGCTCGTGTATCGGCACTGACCCTCTGCCTTCCCTGAAGTCAGTGGCTACAAAATAAATACTGGTGGCTGCTCGTAGATGTACCAGTTGCGCACGGCGGTCATTAAGCAAACAAACGAAAATAATCTTGGATACTATAAATATCAACTACGGAAGAATCATTGAGAACATAACCATAACCTCTGAGGAAATCCAAACGGCTGATGACAGCAAACAGAAATCATCGCTCTTTCCACATTAAGAAGTGAGTCTCGGAACAATTCTCATCAGCCGCCACCGGGAATCGAACCCAGGGCCTTCCAGTTACGCACCTGACATGCTACCACTGCTGCCTCGAATTCTCCAGACTCGCATGTGATTACCTGCCAACACACATGCGAGTCCGGAGAATTCGAGGCAGCAGTGGTAGCATGTCCTGTGCGTAACTGGAAGACCATGGGTTCGATTCCCGGTGGCGGCTGATGATAATTTTCCGAAGCTCACTTATTAATGTAGAAGGAGCGATGATTTGGTATTCCTGATCCACGTCGAGTGTTTGAATTAATTGGCTTATGACAGGGATGTAGAAAAGAATAGGGAGATATCCAATCATCAGCGAAACGGGAATTATCGTTGGTAATGACGATGATAGAACTCACAAGAATGAAATTGGTTTTAACTCCTTAAGAGTTGACTCATTCGTAGAATAGGAACTGATATTTGATTTTATGTATGAACCGAAGTTTTATCATTGTTAAGAGTAGAAATAATAAAAAAAAAAGGTATTTAACTCTTGTCAACGATTTCCCAGATTACGGTGTTTGTAATCGGCTGGTGTGCGAATCCTTCTTTCTTCTGAATGAATGCCCGAATGACTGGAAATATTGCAGGACCCTCAAAAAAAAAACGCACATTGAAATTTAATAACACGTAACCCCTTTGCTTTAATTTGAATAAACGAGATACTGAATGGTAACTAAGCTTCCAATAAGAATAATAATGGTTTAAAGACAGTCAACTTGCTCTAGTATCAGATCATTCATTGCGTGTTCTAATTATATGGACTTCGCACCAGTGAACGTTATAAAGAAGATAAATAATACATTAAAACAATGTACTTGAGGCTGAGGGACATATCTGCAATTACATCCCGAAGAAGAAAACAGTCGTGCTTACATCAGCTGAGACTTCTTTTCCCCGAGTAGGTTATGTTATGTTTGTCGGAAATCTTTTTCTTTTCCTTCCGCTAAAAGCCTGTTACGGTTTTTATTTTGTCCTTTTGACGCGAAACACGAATGAAAGGTTTCATTTCCAGATGATTGTGTTACCAGTGGTAAATCCTGACATGCATCTTTTTCCCTTGAGGTTGTTCCTCAGATTGAATTCCCTGGGTGACCAAGAAAGAATATCAAACAAGAAAAAGTTGCGAACCAAAGCTCTCGAAAAAAAAATAGGAACCAGTAGAGTTATGTATTATCGAAAAAAAAAATAGGAACCAGTAGAGTTATGTATTATCAAAGACCAATGTAGGGATCTTAGCTATTTTTTAGGATACATTATTTTTTTATATATTTTCTTAGGTGACACCGAATTTTTTTGAATTCTCAGTTACATAAGAACGCCTGGGAAACATATAGCAAAACCATATACAACATTTAGCAAGTCAAATAGTGTGCCAGATTTTCCACTAATTGGCAATGTGACAGATTCAGGGTGGCAGTGTGAAATGTTGATAAAAGCAAGTGAAATAAAGTTATTCTTAAAAATGACTAAAGAGAAACTACTTTACTGGTACAAAGACCACAGCACTTTGCGTTACGGTAAAGATAAAATTAAAGAGAAAAAAGATGACACCGAATTTTTGGTTGGAATGAGCATGTACTTTGAATCCTTTCTGTCACTAAAAATATATTTCGAAGCAGATTTTTAGAAAATGTAATAATTCTGCAAAACAGAAAGTCCACTTTCACCACCTAGGAAATCACTGCATAATTTAAAATAAGTAAGGAAAGCAGGGTTATTCATAACAAGTGGAACCTAGTAAAAATTGTTCAACAGGATTCCTGCAATCGATAAAATATTCAGAAGTAGCTACTTGCGCACACTATCTGCTGAAAATTATGTTATGAAAATTAACAAATTGTGCACCAAAGGTTTCACATACCTGATGGAAGACATCAGAGACAATGGGGTTTTCAAAATCGAAGAGCTAGAAGGAAAAGAATATAAGACGGTTGTACCGGACGTAATGCAAAAGTGGACATAACGATTTTATTAACTGACAGAGATCATTCAAATTACATATGTTGTTAGAGTAACCCTCTCTCTATACAAAGGTACTACTAAACATAGTCTCCATCACAAGCGATGCATTTGTGCCAACGTTGAACCAAACTTTCGAATCCTCTTCAAAAAATTGCAGGTGTGGACTGTTGTACCCAGTTCTTCACAGCCACTTTCACCTCATCTGTGTCGTCAAATCGTTGTTCCCGGAGACTCTTTCATTGGACAAAACAGGTGGAAGTCGAAGAGCGCCCGATCTGGGCTGTGCGGTGGATGTGGTACCACCGACCAGCCTAATTGTTTGATCGCCTGATTTGTTGCCAAAGATGTGTGTGGTCTCGCATAGTCATGGTGAATGTGGATCCTTTTCGGTCTCTTCCTCCTTATGGCGTCTCTAAGCTTCTTGAGTGTCTCAATGTACGGCTCGCTGGTCACGGTACGGCCACGTTCCAGAAAATCAAGGACAATAACACCCCTGTCATCCCAAAAAAAACAGCCACCATGACTTTCTGTGCTGACCTCTGGCACTTCTAAGGCCTTTGTAAAGAGGTGTGACGCCATTCCATGGATTGATTCTTCATTCACGGATCATAAATATACGCCCACGTTTCATCCCCTGTCACCAGATCGAAAACAAAACGTGTCTTCCTTGGCTTCAAACGCTTCCAGCAGATCAGAGAAGACTTCCACCCTTCTCTCTTTCAAACCTGCAATGGCTGCCCCGGTGGCGCAGTGGTCTAAGCGCTGGCTTATGATCATCCGTCCAAGAAGGGTCCGGGTTCGAATCCCGGTGAGGCTAGGATGTTGTGTTTGTCTTACGGCACTGGCTCTCTCCCTTCCCTGGAACTAGTGACCGTAAAGTAGTGACGGGCGACTGCTTATAGCCCATTGAGCTGCTCACGGTGGTCGTTAAACTTCCAATAAAAGAAATCTGCAATGAACAAGGGTTACTATAGAGGAAGAAATACTATACCAGCATGTGCAATTGAACAACTTCAATCAGCTAATAAAAAATTTATGCACACTTTTGCATTACTTTCGGTACTACCCTCGTATATAGGACAGCATGATGTAACTTTATGCCCCTAGCGGAAACATTTGTCTTATACTTAAAGAAGGAAAAGGGTTGGAAATAGTCTACATAATGAAGAATGAGGAGTACCGTACCAGAAACGTTTTTTCCTACGCGATTTGTACATATAGAATTAACTCTTTCAAATACACACATGTACCATAAACGTCTTCATCTAAGTGGTTCTTAGAATCGAACTATTTCTTTCAAAAAGAAATATTTAGATTAAATAGAAATATTATATGGACGCTTCCTGGCGGAAGAAATTTGAAAAACGGAAAGGTAGAAATTATGCTAAAAGTATTCTTCATATCAAATGCTATGTTCAGGGAGAAGAACTTTTCAAATGCGTCTCTTGGAAGTAGAAATAGCGAGAAAAACGAAAAAACGTTTCAACATTTTCGCCACCTAGCAAAAAAAGTTCATTATTTAAAGGCGATAATGTTTCCCGATTAAAATTTTTTAATGCCGGACACAGCACAAAAAGGAATTTTTCAATAGAATTTTTAGAACCGGATATTCTGTTGTAATTATAAATATACATTAACACCACCTATCTCCTGAACTTTGAATTGGAAACCCACGAGTACATGCAAAGTGTTCCGAATGATATCCTGCATTAGAATAATTTTTTTAATCGGTTTTAGAATCGAAGATATATCGAGAAGAATAGATTGAAAATTCGTGCTCCGTGGCGGGAGCATTTTACGTTATTTTGGGCAGAAAATGCACATAAAATATTTTCGTAGTTAGTAGCATCTGACGGTAAAATAAATTTTTCCATACATTCCTCTAAGTATGCTGTAAACCGAAACGTAAAGTTATGTTCTCTAGGGGCAAACCTGTCCATTAAAAAAAGTTTGAAATTATATGGAAAACATTACGCACCAGAAACGATCTCCGAAAAAAAGAAGAATTTTTCAAATTCGACAATTCGAAGTACATACACTATATTGACAAAAGTCACCGGACACCTAGAAGAAAAACACAACATGTAGCATGTAATGACATACATAAGTACGGTGTCGGTCCACCTTTGGCCTAAGTCACGTTTTTTCTGAGCTCCGTGTTGTGTGCCTATTTAGTGTGTTTTATCGTGTGGTTCGTCATTTTCCTTTCGTGTTCCTTCAAGCTGAAGGTTCGTGCTTTGTTTTGATACATCTCCCAAGTTGGTGAGTAGTTTATTTTTTCTGTTATCATCATTTGAATTGTCGACCTAGCTGGTCGATTTCTCAGGCAGCCCTCGTCATTAACAATGGCGGCGGCTGCTGCTGATAAGAGCGATGTCCACGCCCATATCAGCGAGGCATTTCCTGCCGCCTCCTCCTCCTCCTCGACACGAGACCAATCTCCTCCAATGCTTGTAGGTGACGTCACCCAACCACTAGAAGTGGAAAGTGACTCCTCAACTACAGCTCAAGCTTCTTGCCCTGCTTCGACCAGTGACGTCAGTGCAGCGCAACTCTCTGTTGCTTTAAGTGAAGACATGGATGTGTCTGACAGCGCTGCTAATTTACCCTCTACTTCAACTCAGTTCAAACAGCCGGTTACGTTGCAGCCCTCACGCTCGAGTCCTGCTCCTAGGGCATACTCTGCCGCTCTTACTGGAACAAAAGCTCCTTCCAAGTTTGTTGCAGAAGTCTTACCAGACTCGTACGTCATTGTTGATGGCCTTACTGCCACCATAGATATTCCCGAAGATTCCCCAGCGGGAAAACAATTCTATTCTAGAATGGACTTCGGAGTGTGTTTTGATGCGCTCCCAGACACAAAGTTGAAAGAATATAGTATGGCTCTCAAGCAGATACTTCCAGCTGGAGCCAGTATTACTCACATGGCTCGAAAACCTCGAGCTGTGTTGGTGTACTTTGCTCTTAAAGAGCATGCGGATCTTGTCTTGACAGAAGGTTTGTCCCTCAAAGACGTCCATCTTCTACCAGAACCTGTCTCTCAGCGTCCAATCCAGGTTACATTTTATCCGGTTCCACCTGAGGTGTCAGACGTTGCGCTGTGCACTGTACTCAGTAAGTTCGGCCGAGTTGTTGGGCCAGTTACTACTCTTTCAGCCGCGCCAAGAGATCCAGACGATAAATCCATAGGAGGATTTCGCCGAAGTGCAAGAGTGATCTTTCCATCTGATGAACATTTGCTCGCCTGCCCAAAGGTGCTCAACGTTCGTTGTGGACAGCAACGTAGGAGAATTGAAGTGACTACCTTCCTCCACTGCACTTTTTGCCACGGAGAGAATCATTTACGTGTGCATTGCCCACATCTAGCATCACAGGCTCCTGATAATTCTCCTACAACTTCTGGCCCTCTTCTGAGCCGAGCAACACCTTCTTCCACTGCACAGAAAGCTTCAGAATCGAAACTTTGACAAAAGTCGACTGCAGGAGTTGGTCAACGCGTGTCTACGGACCCTTTATCCTTCGACCAGCAACTGGATTTTCCCTCACTTAATTGTTCGCTTCCCATGAGTCGTCATTCTGTAGCGGAGTCCCCTTCAGGGGGTTTCTCCACTGCCCTTATCATTGATACTTCTAAATCTGCTGATGACGGATTTTCTGGCCACGAATCTCGAGTTAATGAGAGCTCAACTGAGCCTTCGCTGAAACGTCGTGGTTCTTCTCGAAGACGCCCACCGAAGAAGCCGACTGCCGCATCACCCCGCACCTCTCCCCGTACTGGTAGTACCTCTCGAAAGAATTCACCATCAAAGGCTGCTACCTCTTCTGTCCAGGCCGACGAAGAGCCTCCTCTTAAATTTGAGGATCTTGTCGAACACCTTAAGGATGGCTAGGTTCCTACTGGGCCGATTTCATTTGAAGATTTACATCAATACCTGTCACATAAGACAGACCACTCCACAACGCATGCTTTACTCTCAAAGTATGCATCGTTTCTCCCTCTAGTGCATGATCAGATCCAAGTCCTTAATCAATGCATCTCCCACCTTCGCAAGGAACATCCGTGGGCTAAAACCTATTTTAATCGACTCAAATCATTTCCTCCTGTTGTGAAGGCTCTTCAGCAAGCATTAATGGAAAAAAGTCTTCAAGATTGTATCTCTTAATTGCAGGGGATTTGCATCCCCATTTTCTAATGCCTTGGTACATGAAGACCTCACTCCGTTAGGAGCTGATCTTCTCTTACTACAAGAGACGAATTGCCAATCCACTACGATATTCTCACGATGGCGCCAGTGGAACTACACATTTCACCACGCCTACCAACTATCATCCCATAGTGGTCTAGCTATAGGTATCCGCCATACTTTCAACTCCATAATCACCTCTTTTTCGGTTCGAAACTTATGTCGAGACCTATTACAGTGTGCATCATTCACCATAGCTTCCACATCTTATCATATATTTAATATTTATATTCCAAGCTCTTCAACCCACTTGACAATACTTTTTACTCACCTTCGTCGTGCCTTGTCTCGCATTCCTCCCATAGATCATGTTTTAATTGGAGGGGATTTCAATTGCACTCTGAATCCTACGCTGGACCGATCTCCTTCCACCAGAGAACGCCGTGTTAACTTGGTGAATCTTCTTCAGTCAGTGGTCTCCGACAACTCATTCATTGATGTTCACCGTCACTTCCATCCTTCATCGACTGTACATACTTGGCGCTCGCAACATAATCAAAATCCGTACACAGCTCGCCTTGACAGATACTACGCCTCATCTACTCTGCTTACAGCTGTGACAGAATCTATTATCACTCCTACAGCTTCTTCTGACCATTGTGCCATCGTTCTTATTATTCAAGCAGTTCCAGCACAACCCCGTACAATTCGTCCATGGACTCTTGACGACACTCTTCTTACAGATCCAGACTTCTGTACTTCAGTACGCTCCTTCCTTGAGGACAAACGACCTCAACTTCAATCAGCTCCTTGTGGTCTGACTTTTTGGTTGGACATTAAACAGCAACTCGTTCTCCACGTTCGCAATCTTTCTTTTAAAGCAAAAACGCTTCAAAACATGCGTTTCAACCATGTCCGTTCCATGCTCTCCATCCTAAGCCTAAGTGATCCTCTCTTCTGCCACTATCAAGAAGAACTGCGATCAATCCTCCTTCCTCTGGCTCAACAAGCTCTACGACGTCTCCGGCTACAACATCTATCGCCAGACGCATCCAATTACGATTTCCTTACATCCATGGAAAAAACACGAACAGCATCGAATTCACTTCGGCACCTTCGCCTCGCATCTGGAGAGGTGTCTGATGATCCACTCACTCTATGTTCCCAGGTCCGAAAGTTCTATACAGAGAAGTTCTGTGAATCTCCTCCGCCATCCTCTTCAGCTTTGGCATCACTTCTTTCTAACCTACCACAAGTTCCTCCCCATCTTGCCTCTTCTCTCCTCCTTCCTCCCACGTTCTCTGAACTATCCTCTACGATTTCTTCTTTAAACTCTAGGGCCGCACCGGGTCCGGACGGCCTCACTTTCCTCTTCTATAAAACCTTTCTACCTCTCTTTCTACCATTTCTCTTTTCTGCACTTTCTGCTGCTTTCAATCACTCCCCTCTACCGAGGCGATTCACAGTAGCATATGTTGTACTATTCCCTAAGAAAGGTGATCTCCTTGACCTGGGGAATTGGCGCCCTATCTCCCTCTTAAATCTAGATTATAAACTTTATACTAAACTTCTTTCCCAACGCCTTAACCCCATTCTCACTCACATTCTCTCCCTAAATCAAACTTACACAGTTCCCGGCCGTTCACTTTCTCATAACATCCATCTACTAAATGATCTAATCCATCTTGCCCGATCTCGCTCTGAACCCCTCGCCCTTCTCTCTCTTGACCAACAATCCGCTTTTGATAATATCTCACATTCCTATCTATCGGCTACACTCCTTCACTTCGGTTTTCCTCCTTCCTTCGTCTCTCTTCTTTTCTCACTCTATCAAGACGCCGTTCTCCAGGTCAAGCTGCCCACCTTTCTCACAGCGCCTATTCCCTTCCGCCGGGGAGTGCGGCAGGGTTGCCCACTCTCCGGACAACTCTTTGCAATCGCAATTGAACCCTTCCTCCGCTCTGTACACCAATCTTTTAAAGCAGTTCTGCCACCACTCTCTGCCTGCACAAGACATCATGCCACTACCTCTGTTGCATACGCAGATGATGTCACCATCTGCATCCGTCATGACTCACAGTTTCCGTGTCTCCAACGTCTATTCGCAGCTTATGCCTCATGCTCCGGTGCAGCGCTCAACTCATCTAAAAGCACTGGTTTATGGTGCGGCTCATGGGCACATCGTGTAGACACCCCTTGGGGAGCAAGCTGGTCGTCCATCTCACAGCGCTTCCTTGGAGTTCATCTTGGTTCCTTGCAAGCTGCCCCCCTCTACACGTGGAATGCTATTCACCCACGCTTGCTCAGGTCAACTGCCTCCTGGAGGAGAGCCCAGTTCTGCTCATCATTCTTCCAGAGAGCTCGCCTCTCTCGAACTTACCTGATTTCCTTGTGCACACACTCTTGGCTTGGTGTCAAGTCTCTACAACTCCGCCTTCATGAAATTACCCGATGTCTTACTTCTCTGATTTGGACCTGCCACCACTGGGTCAGTGTCACAAAGCTTTGCCTCCCTCCGGATCACGGCGGCATCGGACTCCTTGATACACAGGAGTACTACAAGGCCGTCAGAATTACTACTTTTCTCCGTCTCTTCACGTCGCCAGTACCAGATGCCGTTTTAGCTAGGGACGTCATCGCCTCCCCGAGCAACCCTAACTTTTCTTTTCTCTTCTTACTACTCATGGACCACCGACCCCTCACCCTCATTCGACTTCCCCCTGTTTACCGTGAAGCTCTAACTTTCCTTCGTTCCCTCCCTCTCTCTCTCGTTCTCCACCTGATTCCACAAATGAGCTCCTTGCTGAACCCCTCTTTTATTCTTCGATTATTCACCCCTCTCATCTTCCGTACTTTGCCTATCCTACCTGGCTCCGAGCAGGTGTGGTAACAGTTAAAGATCTCACTAACCCTGACCTTTCTTGGCGACCCTTCGCCAGCCTCCCTCCCTCTCTTCTCCTCTCCTCCTCCTCTCGTGACATCTACGACTCTATTCTTTCATCTATCATTTCTCAATTTCCTCATCTTGCTTCCCACTCAGGTCTTTCCTTTGTTCCTTCTGCTTCTCTCCCATTTCCTCTTTTCTTGCTTACTTCTGGCTCAGCTCATCCCATTTCTTCTCTCTCGGTGTCAGCTCTTTATCGGTTCCTCTCTATGTCCCATTCTTCTCCTCCTCTCCCCATTCCTGATGTTCCCCCTGCTGCCACTGCTACGGTGTGGTCAGCCGCCCTGTCTCCTCTTTCTGCTCCTCTAGAAATTAATACCCATTGGCTTTTCCTTCATCGCCGCCTTCCTGTTCCCTCCGTTCTTTTCCGAATGTCTCTTCTCGATTCCCCTCTTTGCCCTTTCTGTGCTCGGGAGGCTGATGTATCCCATGTCTATCAACACTGTGTTATATTACTCCCAATGCTGAACTTGGCATTTACTATCGCCCAATGTTCCATTACAGCAGATCTTACATTTGATGCATATCGGACTCTTCTGCTACAGAACTCTCCCCCAGTCAAGCTCCCATCAGTCTGTGCCTATATTTTTATTTTAGCGAAGCATGTAATCTACGTGTTTCATCAACGCTGCAGATATTTGACTACTCCTCTGACTGTGCATGAAGCTTCTACGGCATTATTATGCCATTTCCGCGACCGTCTGACATCTCGACTTCGACTAGAGTATTCTGTTGCAGTTACTCAGCGTCGGGAGAGCCAGTTCCTTGCCACCTGGTCACCGGCTGCCTCATGGTTTACCAGCTCGCCAGCGTCATTGTACCTGACGGTCGGCAGATTTGGTATTTGACCTTTTTGAATCAGAAATGCATATGTAAATATCAACAATCTGTTTTCAAGATCTTTGCACAGCTTGGAAATTTACCGCATGGGTTTTTTTTATAAAGGGCTGTACGTGTTTACACAGCAAATTGTTTTTTGTGACACTCATCTTGTATTTTTTTTCCTACATTGACGTTCAAGTTAGTTCGTCTTTAGTTTACATTTTGAGTATAAATATTGCAGTTAGTCATTAGCATAGTGCTGTATAAACATAGATATTGTTTCTGCAGTGTAGTTTTTTGTAATTTTGTTCTATTTTGTTTCCCGAACATGTTTGCACTGTGCTGTATAATTGTACATAGTTTTCAAAATATTGCGGAACAAGTAATCCATCTTATTTGCATCAGAATGTCCAAGTTTAGTTATTTCCTGTTATTAAACATTCCAATGATTTGTCTGATAATCAGTTTTTTAAATTGCATAGTACTGTACATCCTTGTAAATATGTTGTGTTAAAACTCACTGTCATATCGTACCTTCTTTCAAGAGACATGTTGACTAATGATTCTTACTGTATTTATTTTTGCACAAGTTAGTCAATTGCATGGTGTTGTACTCATGAGTAATATATTTTGAAAAACATTTTACCTATTTTGTTCTTTTGTGTGAGGTGATGCTTGGTACTATCATTCTTCTATCACTACATATGGATAGTGAGAATATGTTAAAGCTTTATGCATCGTGTGTTTTCTTATTATACTTACATTTTCTATCTGGTCAACAGAATAGTGTTACATTTCTGTATATGGTCCGATTTTGATTTGTAACATGTTGACACTGTGCTGTATATCTGTACATTGTTTTTGAATATTGCCGAACAGGTAATATATTATATTTACTCCAGGAAGTCCAAGTTTGTTCTTCTCCTGATATTCATCATTTCATTGATTTGTCTTATGATCAGTTTGTCAATTGCTTTGTACTGTACATTCTTGTAACTATGATGTGTTACACCTTACTGTCTTATTGTATTTTTTTTTTTTTTTTTTTTGCAAGAGAAATGTTGTCTCCTGAAGCTCTCAATTTTCTTGAACAAGTTTGTTAATCGCACAGCAATGCACTTATGAGCAATAAGTTTTTTGTTAAAATCCTTCCTCAATGCCCAGACATGCTTGTCGCTGTTCATTTATCACGAGCTGTAATTTTGCTCCATTTTTCAACTTGTGCACTATGCTGTATATTTTTATATAGGTTTTAGTAGTTTAACGATCTTTGATCGTATTTTATTTGTATTTAGACGTCCTTATTAGTTCGTCTCCTGATTTCTATCTTGAATAAAGATATTTTGAAACCACCTGTGGCCTTAATGCATGCACTGACACTTCGAGGCAGACTTTCGACAAGGTTTTGGAACGCAGCGATAGGTATGCGCTTCCATTTAGTACATAATGCTGCCGCTAACTGTTGCTTAGTAGTAGGCCTTGGTCCCAGACTTCTTATACGGCGCTCTAATTCATCCCATAGGCGCTCTATGGGATTAAGATTAGGGCTCTGTGTTAGCCAGTCCACACACAATACGGAATTATCGTCAAACCACGCCGTAACAGCCCTTATTTTATGGCTCGGTGTATTATCTTGATGGTACCAACAAGGTTCGGTTCCATAGTATTGCCACAGAGTTGGTAGGGCATAATTGTCCAGAATATCAAGGTAGACGTGCTGGTTAACAGGTTTTTCCACGATAATCAGTTGGCTGGGACCATACCATGAAAAACACCCCCACACGAGTACACTGAGAGCTCCAAACTTGACCGAAGGAACAATACACTGTGGAAAATAGCGTTCCACCGGGGGCCGCCATACCCACACACGGCCATCAGACTGATGGATCGTATATGTGGATTCATTAGTCCATAGGACCCGTTTCCATTGATCTACGGTTCACGATAAATGTTCTTTACACCATGCTAAACGACGAGTAGCATTCCGAGTGGAGATGAAAGGCTTACGAGCAGCTGCACGACCACGGTAACCCATGGAATGAATTTCTCTGCAAATGGTATGTGTACATACCATGGTTCCAGCATTTTTATTCACTTGTACACTGAGGTCTTGTGCAGTACTCCGTCTATTAGCTGTAACGACTCTCCTGAGGCTTCAACGTCCTCTATTACTGATATTCTTTGGTCTTCTGGTACGGTTTGCTGCTTCAGGCACGCCATGTGTCTTCTACTTGTTCAGTACATCCCAAACAGTTGACTTGGGTATGTTCAAACGTCTCTCGGTTTCTGTTATGGACAACCCACTAATATAACACCCAACAATCTTTTCTTTCTCAAAGTCAGTTCTCTACCGCCGCGACTTTTTCACTCAACGTCACAGTGCGATATGACCGCGGTCAGCTGCATGCTTGTTTTTATACCGTTTGCAGCTGTACCGCGCATCTTAACAACACAGATGATCCGTTCATTTGCTTTTGAAGGGGTGTCCGGTGACTTTTGGTAATATAGTGTATGTGTGTGTGTGTATACGCACATAGTGTGCGTGTGTGATGTAACCAGGAAATATAAGAAGAGGAACTTGTGGATAAGGAAAATGACAGGAGTGGACCTCATCATGATCAGATTAAAATTGCTGAAAAGGCAATGGGTCGGACATGTTGCCAAAAGAACGGACCATCGATGGAAAACGAAATTTTAGACTGTATTCGGAGGGACAGAAAAAGACTCAGAAGAAGACCCCATGGGAGATGGATGGATGAAATTCGAAAGCATTCCAGAGTGACATGGAGGAGACAGGCTCAAGACAGACAATTGTGGAAGAAACGTGGGGAGACCTGCATCCAGCAGCGAATTGACCATGATGATGATGATGATATATATATAGTGTATACATTAGATAGAGAGATATATAAAAGAGGTGACGTACGTCGTTCTTAATCTCTTTGGAGCTTTTATTATTTTTATTTTTACATATATTCGTATTAAGCAATAGAGTAGCAAGATCATATTTTGAATCAATGAGGCAGTACTGAATTAATTTCTACCTGATAGAGTAAATCATGTTAAGTTAAACACTCTCATTTTTGAAAAAAAAAAACAGTTTTTAATCTTTACACCTTTACATCCTAAAGATTCGTTTTGCCATATCTATCGGCTGTTGCATAAAATGTTTGCTTTCAAAGATTCTAAGAATAAGAATTTTATGGATATATAACCCTTATCATTAGGCAAAAACAGTCTAATATCTGAGCCATTTGAGCGATAATACAAAGCATATCTTAATTATGGTAATTATAAAGCATACCTTAATTATCGTAATTATAAAGCATACCTTAATTATCATGTACCTAATATTTTGCGCTAACTTAAGGGGAAGTATTTATTTAAAGGTAAAGATACATTTCAAAAATTTGAGATTTTTTTCTTGTATTTTGCACGTTTTTTAGTTTCAAAATGAAACAGTCTAGTCGAATCATTTCAATTTGTTCGATGGAAATGTTTTGCTCATTCATATGGAACTAATGTTTTTGTGCAAACAGCGGAAGTTCTGTTCATACAATGTTTACAGAAAAGCGGTTTAGTCCGTGAGCCGTGAGAAAATATGTTTGATTTAAACTTATTTTTGCTCACGTATATTGCCACTTAAAATAATGACTCATTTTTCTCGGTAGGCCGAAATTCTGAATATGCTAATCCGTCATTTGGAAAAACGGAAATATGTATCGCTGTGTTTAGATAGCACTCTCATTATTCTTAAAATATTGTTCAATGTGTTCCGCTGCACCGAATCTGATGGTACCGAACATCTTCCAAGGACAAGTTTTAGTCT
Organism: Macrothele yani; assembly: GCA_039090855.1. Taxonomy (NCBI): domain Eukaryota; kingdom Metazoa; phylum Arthropoda; class Arachnida; order Araneae; family Macrothelidae; genus Macrothele; species Macrothele yani. The sequence goes on from CM077017.1 coordinate 11,448,657, forward strand.
TCAGATTTAAACACGTGTATGAAAGTAAGTGGAATGTAATCTAGTCAAAGAGGGACGCAGTGTGAATTTACTGTTTCTGTAAGTTTTTCTACAAATGGTTGCACTTCAGGATTTTAGAGAAATTTCTGGAATGAAATGACTATCAAAAATATTCCATCTAGAAAGCTTATGCGCATTTATTTGAACACATTCACAAGTTCTGTCCAGTTATTTAAGCAGTCCGTTCCATTACATTTTCTGACTTTTGCGTATAAATCTGTCTGAAATTACACGGTCGAGACACGATCAAGGTATTCCCACATATGCTCAATTGGATTTAGGTCTGGGGACTTAGGGGTCAGGGAAGTACTTTGAGTCTTTATCGTGCTCTTCTAACCACTCTCGGACATTTCTAGCTGTGTGACACGTCGCAGTGTCGTTCTGGAAGATCCCATCCGCTCCGCCACAGGGAAGACAATCAGCATGTATGGGTGTACGTGGTGTGCAAGGATGGATTCATAATGAATTCGGTCCATAGTGACTTCCGCACGTATGAGTGGACCCAGAGAATGCCATGAAAACTTTCCCCTGACCATGACTCTGCCCCCAACAGCTTGTGTTCTCCCAGCAATAGTTGAAGAGTGTTTGTTCTCCGATGTTTCTCGCCCTAACCGCCAACGTCCATCTGGTCGATGACGCACAAAACGTGACTCATCAGAGAAGGCAATCCTTTGCGAATCAGCGGAGCTCTAATTCCGATACTGCCGTGCAAATGTAAGCCTTTTCTGCTGATGCTCTTTCGTTAGAATAGGTGCAGTGACCATCCATTTGCATCGGAGCCCCACATGAAGCAGGGTTTGCTGAACTGTCGTTTTAGAAACACTTCCGGTTGCCCCTTGGTTCATTCGGCCAGTGAGTTGCTCCACAGTAGCGTGTCGATCCACCCTCACGCACGTTCGAAGCCGACGTTCACCTCTCACAGCAATGGCACGTGGTTCTCCGCAGTTTCCACGTCATTTATTCGCAGTGGTACCATTTCTGCAATCACGATACACTTTAACCACAGCAGCACGCGAACGGTTCACAAACTGCGCTGTTTCAGAAATACTGCCATCCTTGGCCCGAAAGTCCATAATCATCCCTTTTTTGCAAATCTGATAAATCGCTCCTTTTAAACATGACAGCTACGAGTAATATGTTTTGAGAATGCCTACAGCACAGGTTATATACCCTCCAAGCCAGCTGTCGCCACGTGCCTTCTTTGATTGGCTACGAGCTGTTAACGTCAAAAGTAGGAGGTGGTCACAATAATGTTACTCGACTGTGTAGTTCTTTCAATTCTTCTGTATTACGGCTCTGAAATGCTAAACCATTCTGTAGTGCAAAGTTTCGCCCCCCAAGTCTCTCTGCCAAACCAGTATGCAGGAGTTTTCACATTTATTGGTTGTTTTTCACTTCATATACTTTAAAATAAAGAAAATGAAAATCTTTCTGGGTGATTTATTGTGATACAAGTTTTTTTTGTCTTTAACTAGTAGGATTGAAATTAGGAGCAACCTCTCAATTGGGCATTTCCTTTTCTTGAGGTGAAATAATGGTAGGCAGAAATGCCGTGATGATCGCAAAACAAGTAGTGCCACATTTCCGCATCGATGTGTCGCATCTGTTGTCGGATGTCCGCTATTCCATCACGTAGAAAATGTTTGACTGTTCATACATAAACTGATCGTTCAGACGCTGTCACCGCTTTTTCGGCTCACTGGACCTGCACTAATGTAGTCAGAGACTATGACAATGGCCATTTATCACTTTACTAGATTAACTTCCAGCAAAGATCAAGAAACAGACTGAAACTGTGAAAGAAATCTATGGGTGGTACACAAGACAAGGTTCTTTTATTTTAGTGAATTAAATGATCACTTCATTTCAGTGTTATTGTCAATTAACAGTTCCGACACATGATTACCGAAAGTGCACAGACTGGTTTGTTTCTCCGAAATGCTGGGCCTCAAATCGAAACGCCGACTAAAAATGGGTACTTGTGTTCGTTCTTTTAGAACTGGTTCTTTCCCTTCCTTGGAACTAGTGTCCCTAAATGAGAGAGAGGATGGTCCTAACGTTAGATTCTCCCTTACAAAGGGAAGACATTAAATAACAAAAACATATTAGTAATTATCGAATTAAATAACTTTCCGTTCTGAGAAGTGTGGCACTGAGTTACCATTAGTATATACGTACACCGGACAAAAAATTAGTCATACCTGTGAGAATATACCTAATAACGAGTTACGGCGCCTCTTGACTTGATTACAGCATGAATACGGTGTGGTAGAGACTCCACGGCGCTGTGGATCTATTGAACATCGATTTGAAGCCACTCGTGCGTCAATTGGTCCCGACGTTCCGCCAGAGTACGTGGGTGTCTATTCAGGCGCTTCACCTTCTGTTCCAAACGATCCCACAGATTTTCAATGAAATTTAATTCTGGGGATTTGGTGAGCCAGTCGAAGTGAGACAGTTCTGCAAATTGTTCGTCGTGCCACTCAGACACAGTTTTAACCGTGTCCACAAGGTAATTGTCGTCTTGGAAGACACTCGTGGCAATGTGGTGCTGCTCCTTTAGATGTAGGGCAAAAGGGCAACAGTTCGTCATTCAGAATGCGCAGGTACGCATGCTGGTTCAAATTCATCGTCACTGCAACAAGAGGGCCCATTTCGTGGTACGAAAAACATCTCCAAAACATGAATGACTGAACACCCTCCAGCTTGAACAACACATTCGACACAATCAGGATTAAAGGCTTCATTGGGCCTGCCATGCACTCGTTGCCTCCCACCATTGAAGTACAAGCAAACACGAGACTCAGCAGACCAAATTACTCGTTTCCAATCCTTCACGGTAAAAGTTTGGTGTCTCTGAGCCCATTGATAACGTGCGACATTTTGACTTGCTGTTAAAAAAGGCCTCTTCCGTGGTACTCTGCTACAGACGTCCACAGTATGCAGTTCTCGTCGCAATGCCCTTTCGGAAATGAGTTGGAGTGGACTTTCATTGACTGTTTGGAGCAATTGTTGCCTGGTTTGAAACCGATTTGCAGTTACAAGGCGTGAAATATGATGGCAGTCCCTGTTGGTGAGAATCGTTTTCCGCCCACAGGTACGTCGCCCATTTTCAGTTGACTGCGAACTACACCACTGTTTTGTAGACCCGCTGGATAGTACTCTTCGACACACCAACGAATTGGGCGACTTCATTCACTTCCGGCAAAAAGGAGCAATCGTGTTTGTTCGTGGGCACGGACAAACACGATTGCTACTTTTTAGCCACCCAGTAACATCTGTCTTACGACCCATATTACAGCTTAACAACACACACTTTGCTCTTCACCACTGCACGAGACAGAAATGATCCTGTAGACCACGTCAGTGCTATTTATCTCCCAACAATGCTATCACTGCGCCCTCTAAGCAATCGGTAACTTCCTACTGTCATTTCTGTTAGGGGTGACTAATTTTTTGTCCAGTGTGCTTACAAGTATTGCCTACATTTTCCGCATGCTTATATTGGGCAAGACATTCTTACTTTTAGGATATTACCTCAAGGGAAATCAGGAAGTTTCATTTCTTAGGTAAACCCTAAAAATGCACCGTGTTCTTTATCCGATCATGAAATTTCCGTTTTAAAAATCTGGTAAGGCCGATCTCAGTGAAACATTGGATATACGATCTGGTTTCCTGGATTCATGGATAGTATGTAGACAAATGTATCCGGGCACGTAGGTCGAACGGGAACAAAAACAATTTCTTAGCCGAAATTAGTACATTTTCGGCCCGCCTTAGGGTACTACGACTGCAGCGACACGTCCAGGCATGCCTTTCAGAGATGCCGTCAGGCCTTAACGGAAGTTTCCTTTATCATTTTTACAAAGTTTCCGCCAGAGCTGCCGTAGAAGAACGTCTTACAGGCGGATATCGAATTCGGCTTCCAACTCCTCCCACAGATGTTCTATTGGACTGGAGCTTTGTGGAGGACAATCCAAAACTTGGAATTTTCTTCCTCAAACCAGGACTGGACAGACCTTTTACTGTGGCAAGATACTCTATCTTACTCAAACAGGAAGGCATCAATGCCGAAGTACTGCCACAGCACGGTAGTGCTGAACTGTTCCTGTCTGTCGTTAGGTTGCAGGGTAGCACAATGCAAGTGCTGAGTCTGTCCCAGAAGAAACAACCGCCTAAACTATTACAGATCCCCTTCCAAATTTGAAAATAGGGAGTATGCATTCCGTCTGTCTGCGTTCCCAGGGTAAACGTTACATGCAAATACGTCCGCCCGAAAGAAAATTTAAGTAGCTAGATTTGTTACTGTACATGACCGAATTCCACTCTTCTGTTGTCCGTGAACGGCGAACGAGGCACAACTGCAGTCACCATATAGTATTGCTTGGAGAGATGTAGTGCTTGAGCGCAGCTACACGGCGGGATAACCGTGGGTATGCCGATCTTCACTGACTCTTCTTGTGCAAATAGCTTGTAGGGCGTCGCTGGCCAGGTATGTGACAGAGAAAGTGCTTGCCTTCTTCACATTCCGCAGTAAGCTTCATTTGGTAGATCACTCAGATTGTGCTGACTCACAGAGCGTGTCTTCGCTGTAAGGGCACAATATGTGTTCCGTCAATGAAGAACATCGGTAGCAGTGGATTTTCACTGCAACGAGAGGGCCCATTTCGTGGTGCGGGGAAGGCACGTCACACCCACCCCCCACCCCCAGAAAGAGGGCCGGGGGCATGGTCCACGGGTAAGCCGGGTCCATGTATCGCTGTCATGCGCTGAAGAACGGACATTGGAGAAATCCCAGTTAATTTTGTGTGTGTAACACAACATCACACACATTTATTTTTCGAAGTGCTGAAGAAGGGTTTATCTTATTTTTCCTGTCTCGCGGTGTGGAAAGAACATCACACCATTGCGAGAACTTTAACGGCCAAGTCATTCTTGAAGTTCGGTCGCCAATATAACGAAGAAAATTTCCCCGTCATTTTTGTCCACGCCAGGCATCGAACCCAGCTCCCCTTATTCCGGAATAAGTCGCTCTACCAACTGAGCTACGCAAACGTATCTTCTCGCTGCTATCTGATTTTATCTCATGTTCATTCTGCGGGGTAAGCACGTCGCACATCACATACACCATGGACAGTGAATAAGATGCGCAGGGTCAGTGCTTGGTATTACTCCTTGCTATTTTTACTCATAGCTTTCTGTATAAGGTCTTATTTTGTTATGGTAAGTTCTGTTTCACTTATGATTGAAAGGATTTTCTCAAGACAGTATTTGACACTTTTCCGTGAAAGCTACAGCGCATTGCTTGCGTGAGATGAAAATGGAATGTCAAGCGTTATGTCTTCTCGTATGATGTATTATCTATTTTAACCTTTTAAACTGCCGATGTACATGTATATATATATATACATGAAGTAATTGATGTCCAAAATGTTCTCCGTTCCCCAAACAGAAATGTCTACATTGCTGTTGGGTTTTACCAAAGCTACGATAAAATATTCCCTCTCCTCTCCCATCTCAGCGGTACCGACCATAAACTCTACACAGCTCATAAGTGCCCCCATGCAGTTCATTTTAACTCTGCTCCATGATACAAGGCACCATGGTAAAGGTATGCTGCATTTTAACTCTGCTACATGATACAAGGCACCCCTGACAACATCATGCCACTCGCTGGGTAAAAACAAGTAATATAAACATCTTCTTTCTCAAAATAGTATAACTATACAAGTAGTCCGAATTTCTTGGTGTAGACTAGAAATCTAAGTCTTCAAGCTTTAGTACATCAGCTGGATGGCATTTTCAAGAAAAGTAGACAGCTAACTGTTACCAGATGGCTTTTTCAAGGAAGGCAGACATTAGCTGTCTACCATTCTTGAAATCAGAATCTGGTTGATGTGCAAAAAATTGGGAATTTAGATTTCTATTCTATGCCGAGAAATTCGAATTACTAGTATAGTTAAAGTATTTTAAGCATAATTGGTATAATTCCTTGTTATTAATTATCTTATTTCCTTTCTTAGGTTCGTCGCTATTGTTATATATCTTTTATCAGGTAATCAGCCCGAAAGGATTAGAGTCAATCATCTAGTTAAATGATTGCATTGAATAACAAAGCTAAGGAGGAACAACGGTTTCCGTTGACCAGGTTCACTCTTTCCAGCCGGGTTCAGTCCACTTCTTAGACAACGAATACATTCGTTCGAGCTGATTTCACCACATTTTGTTATTCCTGAGTTAATTCGTTCTATTCGGTTAAAGTCCTTAAAGGATTTTATTTCGTATGATACAAACTGATAAAAACAAAGTATAACTCGAAACGATGTGCAGCCAGTCCTGACAATCAACACATTGGCAATATTTAAATCAGTCAAATTGTAGGATAAAAACTCCTAAAAGTGGGTAAGAATCTTGATTACTTCGTGCAGAATATGACAATATCAGTCGGAGACACTATTTAATGCACGATGTAGTAACATGTGATGCAAACTTTCATCAGGTTTTAAAAAGAGGTTTATTAAAATATAGATTAAAATATTACACAAGTTAAAAAACACACACATAAATGAAATATTTCGACCTAACATTCAGGTCATCATCAGGTTTTGCTGAAAAACACTGTGGTTATAGATGGTCACCCTAAATTATATATACCAAGGCAAGAATGACATATCGCGACACTGCACATGCGCACAAATGATACAAAATACATCACCAAGAGGAAAATAATGCATGGTCTATATTAAAATATTATTTACAATGTAAGATACTTAGAGTTTTGTTTATGTTCTATGTCTGCGGTTCATTTAATGTTTATTAATACACGATTTTCATGCGGTAGATATCACATATGGCATATCATCATTACACTATTTCTTGCATGAGATGGATACAAATGCTTTCGGCAAATAAAGTCATGATTTTATTGTCCGCTGTTGTTATTACTTTAACTGCATCCCAGTTTGGATCATATGTTCCAGTTTCGACAAGACGTGCTAAAGCCGTGGTTCTCAACCTTGAACGAATATCGTGCATGTGCTCCAACATGCGAATTTTGACACTACGCTGCGTGGAGCCTATATATACTTTGTCGACCAGATTTGGGTCCCGGAATGTGAGGGGTATGGCATTGTACTCCATGGTTTTGCTCCAATGTTATAAAATGACGATCTTGCCTAATAATGGAAAATAGATATTTAATTCGTACAGAATTCACTCATTCATCTGGTTTACGACAACGACGGTCGGAACTAAAACACATTTTTAATATAGCTATTACACACGGATAGACACGCGAAAGTGTGAGACGCCTTTTAGCGAAACACCAAAGTTTACTTTTTACTTCATTACAACAAGAAACTAGAACTGCAAGATTCGTTGGTGCAATGGACTATATACTTGAATGTGTCATCGCGATTAAAAATACAAGTACATGTAAGAGGTTTGCTTTGGACTTTGGGGCGAGAACAAAAAAACCTATTTTAAATTATTAGGCAAGATCGTGATTCTATAACATTGGAGCAAAACCATGGAGTATAACTCCATACCCCTCACACCCCAACCTGGTCGACAAATTATATATAGGCTCCACTCAGCGTACGGTCAAAATTCGCATGTTGGAGCATATGTGCGATATTCGTTCAGGGTTGAGAACTACGGATTTAGCACGTCTTGTCGAAACTGGAAAATATGATACAAACTAGGATGCAGTTAAAGTAATAACAACAGCGGACAATAAAAACATGACATTATTTGTTGAAAGCATTTGTGTCCATCTCATGCAAGAAAAATGTTGTAATGATGATGTGCCATATGTGATACCAACCGCATGGAGATCGTGTATTAATAAACATACAATGAGCAGCAGACTTAGAACTTAAACAAAACTCTATCTTACATTGTAAATATTGTTTTAATGTGTACCATGTACTATTTTGCTATGTATAATGTAGGGTGGCCATCTATAACCACAGTGTTTTTCAGCAAAACCAGATGATGACCAGAATGTCATGTCGAAAGATATCGTTTATCTGTGTGTGTTTTAACTTGTGTTATATTTTAGCCTATATTTTAGTAAATCTCTTTTTAAAAGCTGATAAAGTTTTGCATCGCAAGTTACTACATCGTGCATTAAATAGTTTCACCAAATGATATTGTAAAAGTTGGTAAGTGCGTGTCATTGGCAGATAGATATAATATGAAACTCTCGGTACGACTTTACGACTTCCGTCGTTGTTAGAAGTTACGAAAAGGAAAACAGGGAAAATTGACTTTACGCATGACAATTTTTATACGCTTCTGCGGTGTCATTTTTGCCGTCAAATCAGCGAAATAAATTCGACAGCGCGTGGCATTTGTTCAGGCTGATAAATCGAATTCTGCATGGCTGATGGTTACTGGAAGCATGGTTGGCTAATTTCAGTTTTGCAGATATTTCAAATGTATCTCCTTCCTCCTGGAATAGATTTGTCTCTTTGTTATCAACCGAATAAAGCACTAAAGAAAAGGACATTCGTTTTCATACGGTCACTTCTTTTGGCTCTGCAACGATCTTGTGAGGTAGTTGCCATGTCTCAGATAGCCTCAGATAGCAGTGCGATGGGAGGTTTTCTTTAACGCTCTGAATGTTTTACGATCATTCCGATTAATTACTTTTCAACAAACGTTTTTTTCAAGGTCACGTGATTTTTCAACTTTTTTAAAAAATCCTGCCGTTTCTTTTCATTTTTTCTCAGTAGCCTTCATACCTCAAATTTAATTACCATGGACATAATAATTGTGGTTTTCTCGTTGTAAAAATATGATGTTTCCTCACTGTGGAAGTATGAAGATTTAAGGGATTTTTTCAAACTTCGGTATTTAGCTTAACTCTTGCTCGAGAAATTGCAAGCTGTAAGATTCTAAGCATAACTATGCCCTTGTAGTAGTCATTAACTAAGCAATCTTTGTTATAGAACATTACTAAATGGTTTGGATGCATATCAGGTATCTACAGTGGTGTGCAAAGGTATTGTATCACCTGCAAAAATCATGAATTTTTAAGCTTAACTCTTTGTTTAACTAACTAATTTTCATATTTATTTCATCATGTCATCATCATCATTGTCAACCATTATTAATCCACTGCTGGACGAAGGTCTCTCCAAGTTTCCTCCACAACGGTCTATCTTGGGCCAGTCTCCTCCATGTCACTCCCGCATACTTTCGAATTTCATCCACCCATTTTCCATGTGGTCTTCTTCTGGGTCTTTTCCTGTCCCTTGGAATCCAATCTAAAATTTCGGCTGTCCATCGATGGTCTGTCCCTCTGGCAGTATGTCCAGCCCATTGCCATTTCAGGGATTTAACTGTAATCATGATGTCTTCCACTCTTGTCATTTTTCGGATCCACGAAATCCTCTTCTTATCTCTCCTGGTTACACCAAGCATGTACCTCACCATGCTTCTTGGAGTTGTCTGCAGCCTTTGTATGTCTCTTTTAGTTAAGGTCCACGTCTCTGCACCATACGTAAGCACTGAAAGGATGCATTGATCAAACACTTTTCTTTTAAGACATAATGGCATATTGCTCTTGAAAATTATGCTGTTTCTTCCAAAAGCTCTCCAGGCAAGTTTTGTACGCCGATTAATGTCTTCATCAATGTGACCCCCACTTGATATCTGCTGTCCAAGATAAACGTACGTGTCTGTTATCTCCAGAATTTCTCCATCAATCGATAAATCTTCATATCTTGTAAAAGCATTAAACATCACTTTTGTCTTCTGAAAGTTCATTTTTAATCCCACTTCTTTACTCTTGTCAGCATGTTCCTGGATCATACTCTGTAGCTCTGATGGGTTAGTTGCAAAAAGACTACGTCATCAGTAAAACGAAGGGGGTTAGATAATCTCCATTAATCTTTATCCCTTTGTTTTCCCAGTTCAGTGATTGAAAGACATTTTCCAATGTGGCATTAAAGAGCTTCGGAGATATGGTGTCTCCTTGTATCACTCCTTTTCCAATTTTTGTGTGTGTTGTATTTTCAAATAGCCGAATCTTTGCACTTGCATTTTCATAGATGTTATTAATAATATTAATGTACGCATCTTCAATACCGCAGGATTTCAGATCCATTGTAACTGCTGATGGTTTCACCGAATCAAAGGCTTTTTCATAATCGATAAAAGTCATGCACAATGGAAGTACATATTTCCTCGCTCTTTGAATTAGTTCTCTCAGTACGTGGATATGATCTATTGTGCTGTAGCCACTCCAGAATCCAGCTTGTTCTCTCGGTTGAGCCATGTCCAGTGTCACCTTCAAGCGGTGTGAAAGAACTTTAGTGAAGATTTTATAAACCACTGATAGGTCTGTAGTTCCTGAGATCCTCAATGTCACCTTTTTTATGTAGCAAGATCATTGTAGCGTTGTTCCAATCCTCAGAAATCCTCCTTTCATTAAGGCATTGAGTGAAAATATGGGCGAATACTGTTTCGATTTCTCCACTTGCTTCTTGTATGATGTCTACAGTAATTCCATCTTCTCCTGAAGCTTTTCCCCGCTTCATGTTCTTGATTGCATGTGCAACTTCTGCTGGGAGGACTGGAAGAACTCTGGTACTGGTACCTTTCATGATGTCTGGAGTACATGTATCATCCCTTTCATATAATTTGGAGTACAAATCTTTCACTCTTGTCAAAATTTCGCCTCTATTTCTTGTTACAGAACCATCTTCTTTTCTCAGTGCCATAATCTGTTTTCTTCCCTTACTGAGATGTCCCTTTGCTATCTTTAGGCTTTGGTTGTTTTCAATTGCTTTCCTCACTAGTTCACAGTTGAATTTCCTTACGTCTTCAGTGATACTTTTTCGTACTGTCTTGCATAGCTCTATGTATTCCACTTTGGAAGTCACATCATCTTTAGTTGTCCTCATTTTTCCTGATAATTTGTTCACATGCAACTTGTTCTTAGACCCAGCTAATTTTGTTGCTGTTTCCATAAGAACTTTGGTTACTTTTTTGTTAACTTCAGAAATATCCACTTCTTCCGATGCTAGGCCTTCTAAAGCAGAGAATCTGTTCTTCAGTTCCAACTTGAAGGCATTATGGTGTTTTTTAAGGTTGCTTATGTCAATACATTTTGTGTGTCTTATGAGCTTGCCACGTTCGAATTTAGTGTTGAGGTGCATCTTACATCTCACCAATATATGGTCACTGCCTGTGTTGAACTTGTTTAGCACACTGCAGTCTTCTATGGCGAATTTTTTGTCACACATAATAAAATCAATTTCACTTGTCGTCCCATTTGGATGTCTCCATGTCCATTTTCTGTGTGGCTTTTTCTTGAAGAAGGAGTTCAAGATGAAAAACCCTTCTGCCTCTGCAAACTCAACGAGAGTATTTCCACGCTGGTTTCTGTTGCCGTGACCGAATTTACCTACTGAAAGTTCATTCTGTTGCTGTTTCCCTATTTTTGCATTGAAATCTCCCATCATTATCTTTAAGAGCTGCTTACCTGTATTATTTAGATGACGAATTTCCTCATAAAATTCTTCAATTTCTTCTTCAGGATGACTTGTGGTGGGTGCATAAGTTTGAATAATCTGAGCTTGGTATCTTCTCGAGAGTTAGATAACGAGTTTTGCAGCTCTGTCAGAGGAACTTTCAACTTCTACAACTTTATCCTTCAGTTTCTTGTTTATTATAAATCCAACACCACTAGTTCTGCCAGTATCAGTCCCACGATAGTAGAAGAGATGTCCACTTTTCAGTTCAATGAGATCTTCTCCTTTTCTCCTTACCTCACTTAGCCCGACGATGTCCCACTTGATCCTTTGTAGTTCCTCTTCCAATTCAAGAAGCCTTGAATCAGAAGATAGGGAGCGTCCATTATACGTAGCCAAGGTCAGCATCAGATGGCAGCCTAGTCCGGTCCTCCGGGGATTCTTAGCACCCTCTGCCTTCGTGTCGCACTGGCCGCTGCCTTGGCCAGGTACATTCCAGCTGCCGGGGACTGAGGGCCAAGATTTAAGTTGTGGAGTCATTTTGGAGGGGTTTGGCCATAACTCACCACGCGAGTTGGTGAGTGTGGGATAACATTTCCTCTAATCCCGATGGTATAGTTATACCGCTATTGGCGGTCGTCAGAGCCCCTTTAGTGCCTTTAGTGGGAACAGGATGTACCACGAGAAGGCGGGGTTGACATTTGTCAAGGAGAGGCTGTGATGTTACGCATCACCTGACCTTACATCCCTTTCATCATGTATATGTCATTAAATGCAACATTTAATGCAGATTTCAAACATGTCTTAGTTTTTCCTGTAGTTACATCTGTTCTTAAGATACATTACAAAATTCATGACCAAGTAGAAATTCCTATGAAATGGACCATTTATCCAATACCTGGAATAAATCGTTTTTGTAATTCATAAGGAATGAAATAACATACACAGCAATAAATCGTTTTTGTAATTCGTAATGAAGGAAATAACAATTAAATACAAAACTATTAGAAGTATACAAAAGTTTCCGCCGTTTTAAGGTGAAAGGAGACAGGATCAATCAGGAAACCAGTATATATTTATTCAACGAAATATTGGCCGTTAGCATCAATGAACCTTTGCCATTTTTCAGGGAATAAATGAATGCCCCTGTGATAGAAGGGCTCGGGTTTTGATCTGAAGAACCCAGTGACGAAATTTTCCACCTCTGGAACTGTGGTGAACCGCTGTTGGGATAGGACATATTGCATAGAGCGAAACAGATGAAAATCTGAGGGTGCAATATTCGGGTAGTAAGCCGGGTGCGGTAACATCTCCCAGTGTAAATGTTCAAGTGGTCGGGCATTATAGTGTAACAGGATGACTGGGAGACGTCTTTTACCTGTCCATGTGCGTTTTTGCTCAATTGCGGCTTTCAGTTTCATAAACTGATCGCTATACCGTTGTGCAGCGACTGTTTCGCCAGGTTTCAACAGTTCGAAGTACAGCACTCCATGCATATTCCACCACACACACACACAACAGCACCTTTTTCCCGTGGATATTCTGTTTACCAGTGGGTGTTGATGGTTGACCTGGGTCGACCCAGGATCACTTGCCGACAGGGTTGTCGCAACAAACCCATTTTTCATTCCCGGTGACAACCTACCACACGAAATTCTTCTCTTGATACCTCTTCAGCAACGACATGCTGATGCCCAATTGTTGACCAATATTACACTCCGTTAAAGTATGCGGAACCCACTTACCAATCTTCTGGATCCTCCCCAAGGCAGGTATACGCAGTATCACCGTCGATTGAGCCACTTTCAAACGTTTCGCAAGTTGCGTGGTCGATTTCCTGGCATCATCTTGCAACAGCGCTTCCAGCTCCTCGTTTGCGAGTTCCTGCGGTCTACCTGCACATGGCTTGTCTTACAAGCTTAGATCATTTTTCTTAAATCTGACAGACCATTCTCGACACGTCCGCTCACCCAAAACCGTTTCACCATACGCCTGACATATTAAACCCTATGCTTCACTCGCGATTTTCCCTAAATTAAATATGAATAACAAACAGTGCCGCAAATGAACATTATCGACCGCCATGTTCGGCTTGATGTACGAAACGACAGCAAGGGTCGCCGGCCGGTTAGACCCATACGGCGCCCGCAAGATGGGGCGGCTGAAACTTTTGCATAACCCTAATATAATGAAGCAAAATTATAAAATGTACCTAACATTTTGTTGCCCAGCTTTTTAGTTTTAATCACAGCTTTGCATCTGGCTGGCTTACTGTGAATAGCGTTTTGTAAAAAATTGGGCTGAGCAATACGATTCCAAATTTGAATTACATCTTCAATGAGTTAAATTTTGGCTGTTGGCTTCCTTTTTGATAGTTCATAGAACACTTTGAACTACAAATTTTCGATCGGGTTTAAGTCCGGTGACTGGGGTGGCCAATCAAGATGCTGAACATTATTCCTGAAACCACTTTTTCACTACTTTATCACGATGACAGGGAACATTGTCATTTTGAAAAATAAAATTGACGTCACAAAGTCTTCTAGATGATGGTAGCATCTTATTTTCTAATATCCAGTGTATTTCTGGGCATTTACCGTACCATTGACAATATGGATGTTACCAACGCCATGTGCACACATGCAGCTCCAAACCATCACATTCACCGGATGCTTAACAATAGTCACTAAGCAACTTGGATAGAATTCTTCATGCCTAAATCTCCTTACATAGGCACTATTCTTATTCCCTCTAAGGCAAAATTCTGATTTATCACTGAAAAGAGCATTTTACCATTGCTTGGTTGTCCGTGAGACATGCTGTTTTGCCTACTGAAGTCTACGCTGTCTTTGATTTGCAGTTAACAGTGGTTTACGCCTGCCTTTGCAGCCACATAAGTCATAGTCAAGCACCCTCTTCCTAACAGTAGATGTACTAACAGTAACATCAGTCATTCCAGACCATCTTTAAAGCAATTCAGGTGAACTGAGCCTTCTGTCTGCCAAACTTAGCTTTCTGAGCACTCTGTCCTGCTTGGTCGTAGTAGATCTGGAACTTCCATCGGGAAGCATATTTTTAATATCACCAGTGTGTTTTACTTTCTTCAGTAGCCTAATAATTGTAGATTGCTTACAGCCCACTGTTTCAGCGATTTGCCTTGAAGAATATCTCTCTTCATGCAGAACAACTATTTTTACTCTGTCCGCTGTGGGCAATTCCGCAGTTTTAAACGTTATTGAGAATGTACACAAATTATACCCTAATAACAGCAAGAAGTCACCACTACAATGCTCTAGTAGCTCTGCTTCAACCCTTACAAAGGGTGGAGTAGGATTAGGATATCATTAGGAAGTAGCCAATCAGGTGAAAGAATGTCTATGACTGATACGCCGTTACCGTGAATTTCAATGTGTTTGTCAAACCCCGTATTTTACAGTATGTCATATCTTAAGAACAGAAGTAGCTACAAGAAAAACTAAAACATGTTTATATCTCCATTAAATTTCGAATCTAATGACATATAAACATATAAACAATGAAATAAATATAACTATGCAACTTAGTTAAAAAAAGAGTTAAATTTCAAAATTCACGGTTTTTGCAGTTGATGCAATATTTTTGCACACTACTGTACATCAGGAGCTAAGTATTACTACAGTATGTCAAGTGATCAGTGAAAGATACCGTCATGGACGACGTGTATCCATCTTGAAGCAGTATGTCGTTGAGAAATGGTTTGATCTGTTATAAGGGTGAATCCAGCCTTCTGCAGCAAATGTGGTGGTGGTTAACTAACCCCTGTTGGTGCCATATCACAATATTATTCTGTTCTTCCTTAACGTTAGTCGTCCGGAGAAAACCATATTCTTACTAAACACTAAGTATAGCTTCTTGCGACAACTAATGCAACCATTTAATGGGTTGTCTTATGTTTGCGGCCAACATTCCCCGTTCTAAACTGCATTGACCACTCAGATAGAAGAGTCCAATAACCCTTTCTCTTGCAAACGACAAAATTTAAGATGTGGTGACACATGGCCTGTTGTGGCATTTCTTACAGGCTTCTTTTCGCGCATTATCTAAGGGTTCTACTTGTGGCAAAGCCACGGTCCGTATAGCTGAGGTAGGCACATGTTCTAGACTTTGACATCAACCCTGTCTGCCAGCTTGAAAATTTTTCAAAGGTTCCCTGCGTTCACCAGTAAATTTGCATAAAAATCTAATCACCTCTGTGTTGCAATTTCACCATCAGAGGAGATGTGTTCCGAGGTATTTCTGTTTGGGATTTTAGCGACCACCGTGAGCAACTTGTGGCGTAAAGGAAGTCTTGACCTTTACGCTAATTTAAAATATCAACATACTAATAAATTGTTCCTAAATGAAACAAACCTTAACGGCCAGACAAAACATATTACCAGAAGTCAACTTACGGAAACAGTCCTTTATTCGGAATGGAATCACAACACTCTTCACACATTTATCTCAACACTCTTCAATTCTCTCGTACAGCACTTTCTTAACAACGCTCATCATAATCGCTCACAATAATAGCTCTCAATAATCGCTCTTATCAACACACCTCAATAATCGCTCTCAATAATATCAACACCTCTCTCATACAACAGATCAGTCGTCGCTTTTTATCTCTTGTTCATATTTTATTACATGCATACGTCACGTGCATTCAACCTCAATTGTGTTGCCAAACGTATTTGTTTGAAGGAAAAGATATTTCGTTAAGCGTGAAGAATACTGAGAATAAACTCAAGATTTACATAGGGAAAGAAACTAAAAAAGGAAAGTTAATCTAGAATATACGTCACAAACTCGATGTGCTATAAGCAGTTGCTCGTCCCTAATTTAGGGACACTGGTTCCAGGAAAGGGAGAAACCCAGTGCTGTAAGACAAACACAAACGTCCATGATTTTTTTTTTTTTTTTGATTGGAGGTTTAACGACCACCGTGAGCAACTCAATGGGCTATAAGCAGTCGCCCGTCCCTAATTTAGGGTCACTGGTTCCAGGGAAGGGAGAGAGCCAGTGACGTAAGACAAACACAACATCCATGCCTGACCGGGATTCGAACCCGGACCCCTTACCGACGAATGATCAGAGGCCAGCGCCTTAGACCACTGCGCCACCGGGGCGGCACAAACGTCCATGCCTCACCGGGATTCAAACCTAGGCCCATCTAGGAAAAATTGTAACATCGGTGATTTCCCATCAGGAGCTGCATCCGGTGCAGAAAGAATTTTTCAAATAGGAGATTTAGAAGCAGAGATGTAGGGGAAAAGCAATTTACCTTTACGCCCCCTAGCGGAAAGTCTATGAATTACTTGAAAATTTTATATGAAAAACGTGTCACCCTGAAAACACTATCCAACAAAGAAGGAAATTTTTTAAATCGGACTCCTAGAAGTAGAGATATTGACAAAAATAAAATATACATCTACGTCTCCTGGCGGAGAAAATGTGGAATATTTTAAGAAGAAAATATTCCGAAAAGGTTTGTCGATTTGAGTGGAATCAGTCCACGAAAGAATTTCTCCAATAGATATTTTAGAAGCTCAGATTTTATGGCAAATACTTCAGAAGCAAAAATTAACATTTACGCTCCCTGATGGCCAAAGTATTCTTCACCAAAAATTTGAAATTATATGCAAAATATTTTCCATCACGAGGTGCATCCGCTGAAGCAAAACGTTTTCGAATGGGAGATTTAGAAGAAGAGTTATCGGAAAAAAGGTAATTTATTTTTACGCTCCCTAGCGGAAAATCTATGCGTAATTTGAAAAAGTAGCTATTTCTAAAATACTCTTCGACATAAATGGAATTGAAAGATAAAAAAAATGTTTTCAATCGGATGTTTAGAAGCAAATATGTGGAATAAAACGTATTTTTGAATTCAACATCATCTGCATTTACGCCCTCTAGCGGCGAAATTGTACATCGTAAAAAAAAACGAAATAAAGGATCATCATTCGCATATTTCAAGCTTCCCAATGCAAAAATAACTTTTCAAATCGGATCAATACTTGCAGAGATAGCGTGGGTACAGACGGACGGACGGACGGACAAACCGATAACATAAGCACGATCTTTTTTAGAAAAGACGTGCTAAAAAATGTCGTATTTTAAGCTTTGGTGAAAAAAAATGCATCTGCTGGTGCCTAAAGTCTTAGCCGTGGCTACAGAAATCGGTTGGAAAAAATATGACGAGTTATCTGAATGTATCGAAAGTGGTTATATTAAACGTTTTCATATTAAAAAGTAATTTTTAGGCAGACATCGAGAATAACGGGCATTATTTGAAATGGGGAAATACATTTACATCTTCTATTTGAAATGAATTCATCATGAAGAGCAGATAACGCACGTAAATTATTCGCCGTACTAAAACCTGTCGAATTGATCGTTCAAGTACAGACGGAAAAAGTCATAAAAATATGAATATGTTCCTTCTCACCTCCATGGAGAACTTTCATGGTGTAAAGAAACAAAAAGTATGCATCATGTTCCTCACGATAGGGGTTATCCCCAAGAACAACTATCTTTCTAAATAGGTGGAAGAGAGAAACATGAGACATAAACTTACGACCCCTCGAAAAAAAAAATCTGCATTGTTAACACTACAAGATGTTTGAAAAATCTTTGTCGTAGAAAATGGTCTTCAACGCAAAAAGAACTAGTCTTTTAGAAGCGGAGATATGGTCGCAAACAGAAGTAAATATTTTTACTCCCAAGTGGAGCTTTAGATTATTACAGGTAGTAAATGCAGGGTAATATTTGTGGCCAATAGTTGGTGCCACATTCATCTTCGCATTAGGCTTTTCATAAGCAAAATGTATCTTTAAATGGAAATGTGTATTTACTCCCCTTAGTTGCATATTTCTTTGCGTCATTAAAAAGTAGAACTCATGCATTATGTTCCTAATCGTGGAAGCTATCTGCGTCGAAACAAAATTTTAATCGAATTTCTGGTAGTGTATAGAATAAGTGTTCACTGAAATACGACCACCCCTGGGTAAAGCGAGTTACGCCCGATAGTGGCGTAACAGGAGAAGGACGTGCCTTGTAGGCAAAAGTGGTATATATAAGATGTTGGTGGTTCAGTTGAGAGCAAAGTTACGGACGTGATGGGTGAAATTAAGGATTAACTGGATTTTGCGAAAGGACAAATTGTAGAAGCGCTACGAATCCACGGTTCGCGGCCTACCTAACCTTGGCTGATCGTCGAGGTTTCTGTCACGTGAGCTAAATTTCTTGAACAATCTGGTTGCGGTGTTGTGATCCACGGAAACTTTCCCTTTCGCATGACAAATGTTTCGTGTTGCTAGAGTAGCGTTATGGCCGTATTAAAATTCCTAAAACAAAAGTTCCCTAATTAGCCGGTTGTGGTGCTCATCTTTTAGGCTTCCCAACCACTGACAGAACGACGATATTCAACCCTGTTCACAGCAACGACTACCACTTTAAATCCCTTTCGACTGACTGCTGTGCGCGGCTTGAACTAGTTTGAACACGTGACATACCAGCCGCAGCACATGCGTTTATGCAAACATTGCAGAAATTTCGACTCACCCTCTGTAATATTATAATAAGCCCATTGGTTGCCTTTTGAACGTAGCACACTCCGGCATATCGAAAAGCCGAAAAAAACCTCATAAGACCAAAGTTCACAACAGTGCTGAGACGAGCTGAGCCCGTGCCCGGACAGGGCTCGGGCTGCACAATACTTACTGGAGTTCGGGTTCGGACGGGCTCGGGCTCTGAGAGAAAGATAATTTTCTTCCTTTTTTCTTTAATGTGATTTTGTATGATTTAGCATACGATACTTTTTTACACTTACTAGTTGTTAAAGAGAGTTCTTCGGCAACTGGGTCTAGAGTTATTCATCCCGGGCTTGGGTAACAAATACCATAGGCCATAAATTGCTGGATTTCTGCGAAGGAAACGTTTTATTTTAATATCTATACATAGTAAGTAACACGTTGACGAAAATTTGCTACCTACCTCAACTAGGCAGCTCCCTGCTGATTCTATTGAGCAACGTACGACGTAGATTCTTGTGCCTTCCGATTTTTTCTCATGCCCTGCCCCCAAAAGATTTCAGGAAGAAATGAATGGTCAAAGAAACTATAGAAATAGATAGACATCCCTTCGCCACTCCGCAGTTGAGAAAGACATCGGCTAATTGCACGGAGGAGGAAAGAGCGGAAGTCTGTAAGAGGAGGTTTTTTTTTAATGCCTAAACGGTTAATCGTAGTTTTCAGGCTCGTTCGGGCCCGGCCTCTATCTTGTAATATGAAATTCGGGCTCGGACGGGCTCGAGCTAACATACTTCGCGCTCGGGCGGCCTCGAGCTAACGCACTTCGGGCTCAGACGGGCTCGGGCTCTTTAAATTGAGCCCGAACTCAGCTCTGGTTCAGAATAGTTACGTGGTCATTACAGAGAAGAATATGGCTAACGCATCCTATGAAATTTTGAAAGGAAGCGGTTACTGTATTGAAGTGGTCATTTGATCAGCTGCATGTTATGAGAGACTATAGCTCCAGAACAAAACACACTAGTTTCCAAGTTCTTCTATGCAAGGTGCTGACTGTAGACTGTCCAGATAATCAGTATCTCTAGATTAGGTAAGAGTAGTTTCAATAATGCTCAACATATAGTTATGTGGCTTGGAAAGTAAAAATCGCAACTCATCGTGCAACAGGAAATATGGTGATAGAGCATATCGTAACAAGAACTTGAGTGGAAACATAACCCAGACACTTCTTGGAAAAACAGAAACGTTTCTCAGATACAACAGCCGAGGTTAGGTGACACTAAGAAAACACTAGAAAAAATACTCCGGAATAAAATTCCAGTATACCCAGTAGTTTAACCAAAATTCAGTTTTTATGTAACACGAATTCCTTATACACTATCTACCAACAAGTAATTGGACACCCATGCAATCGACGACATCTGCGGTCCTAATACACGTCACGGCCGCCGCCGTTAAATATCGTGTGGGAAACAACAACGCAACCAGTCGCATGCAAGACGCCACGCAGTTCGGAGCTCTCTGATTTCCAGAAAGGTGTAATCGTCGGGTATCACAGAAATGGCCTATCCATGTGTGACATATCTAGTAAGTTGAAGTACCCAAAATCGATAGTGACCTACGTGATTAGCAAGTGGAAGATTAGAGGTTACTGTTGGAATGTGCCCCGACCAGGCAGACCCACAAAACTGGGAGTTAGAGACCGACGGGTGCTGGCCAGAGAAATTCGGAAGAACCGCACCAAATCGATGAGCCACATCAACGAGAAGTTTCAACAAGCATCCGGGAGTGTTCATTCGATGCATACCATGCATAAGGAAGCCCATCTGCTTGGTTATCATGGACGTGCTGCCGCCCACGAGCCTTTTATCACCAAGTCCAATAGCGCTGCTCGGCTAACGTGTAGCAATGAACGTCGACAGTGGACCGTTGAACAGTGGAAACAGGTTCTCTTTAGCTACGAATAAAGGTTCACCCTCTAACGTTCGGATGGCAGGGTCAGGGTTTGGCGTCTGCTTGGAGAACACCTCCTGCCGGAATGTATTGTGCCAACTGTGCAGTTCGGTGGCGGTGGAATTATGCTATGGGGGTGTTTCTCCTGGTATGGCACGGGACCCTTGGTCGCAATTCCTGGTAGACTCAACGCCGAGACCTACTGCACCATTTTCGATGACCATACGCTTCCTACGTTGTGACAGTTTTACGGGGTGAACCCATGTTACTTTCAGGATGACAATGCCACCTGTCATGTTGCGAGGTCCACCATGGCTTGGTATGGTGACAATGGAGTTAATCGAATGGACTGGCCTGCGCAGAGCCCGGACCTTAACCCTATCGAGCACCTCTGGGACGAGTTGGAGCGTCGACTTAAGGGGTGCCCCCACCGTCCGAAATCGGTGAAAGAACTGACCTGTCTTCTCCAAGCCGAGTGGAAGAAAATACCGCTAGCCGTCGTATAACGCCTGGTTGAGATTATGCCCCGGAGGGTCGCAGCTGTAATCGCCGCTCGTGGAGGCTCCTCCAACTACTGAAAGTGAATAAACTTCGTTTTCCTTTGCTATCACAGATGCCCAATTACTTGTTGGTAAATAGTGTAACTTATATTTCTGAGAACAGGTTTCGTTGTAAACATGACAAAAAAAATCTCTCTGAATAAATAGCAAATAATGTTTGAATACCAGAAAGTTTTTTTTTTATTTAAATTAAAGCTCAATTGTGTTTCTTTTAGTCTAGTTAAATGCGTATTGTAAAGAAAAATCATAATAGGAGGTACTAAAACAAAATATGGTAGTTAAAACACTTCCTCGAAGTCAAGTACATGCTGTAATCATTTCATTTCACGAGTTTGGAAAAATATCTATATGTAAATTAGGGATTCTTCGTTTTACACAAGAAGAGGTATTCTGCTTAGAAATACTTTGTTTTTATTGATAAAAAAGCATCGTTTGGAAATGCGTTTCTTCTTTCATAAAAATTCCTTTCCTGAAAGAAACGATTTGTTAAGTACAATAAAAATTAACTATGTATAATTGAAATTGTGATGAAATGAGTTTTGGCTTATTTCTCTCGTTTAGCGTATTAAAATGATTAATGACAAATGTAGCAATTAAAATATTCTTTTTTTCACTGCAGCAAGTTTCAAAAGAGAACAAAACGGAAGATTCTTTTAATTGCTGCAAAACGTTGTAAGAGTCGCAACAAGACCGTGATTTCAACATTTGAGACTAATTTTGGGAAGAGATTGCATGCCAATACCACCGCTAAAGACGAAGAAATGGACTTTTTCGATATTTTTCACTGGGAAACGGTTTGTCCTTTTTTGAGTTATACAAAAAAAGGGCTTAATCATCTCCCAACCTCTTAAATATTTTTCTCACAGGATTTTTAAATCGCTGATGTTATTATTGAGCACAATAATGAATTTTGCTTTTTGACGAGGGAAAAGATAATCTTCTCTTGTAATAGGAAAGAACATATTTCAGATTTTTTTTTTGCAAAGAGAACTCGGATTCATTTTCCAGTTGGTCATCAGCAGCATTTTTCAGATGAAATGAAAAGTATTGTAGGTAGAATTTCAGGCATCTGATGTTAGCTTCTCCGACAGAATTGTGTTAATTAATTTTTACATATCAGTTCTGTTGAGAGCCTTCTAAGCGTTACATGCGGTGTGTTGAAACATGAATAACTTAAATTTTTCGAATCACTTTTGCATTTCATTCGTTGATTTCCAAGGAAGGTTTCATATACACTGTTTGACACAGAAAATGGTTCACTACGATGGAATGAATGAAATGAAACAAACTTGCTGAACGTGTAGAGAAATAGGTACGAAAGAATGGATTTAATTTCTGAGGGACTACATGAAGGCATTGGGCGAGAACGTATTATAAGGTGTCCTGAGTCAGGTGATCCCCATGCTTGATTATACATTCGGGAAGAGAAAAGTCGCCAGATGGTGCCCTCAGGAATCTCTGACCAAGTGTCGTTGACTTCTGCCCACAATTCTTCCACTTTGCAAGGGGGATAAGTCACCTACCAAATGACGTACCACACGTTCTTATTGGGGAGAAATCTAAGGCTTTCTGTGGATAGGGCAGCACCAGACACCTTATCGGCACAGTCTGCTGATGATAGCATTGTTTCGGGGGATTATCTTGTCAGAACTGGACGTCAGGGATACTACGGAGATACGGTAACAAAAAAGACTGCTGAAGCATATGCATAGCTGCCTGTACATCTCATCGAGTGTCACCCGATGTATATTATCGGGCTAGAACGGCTTGCGATCTAACCCGCTGTTCAAGGTGTTCGGACGTACGAATACGTTCACCAGTACAACTACGGCGACGCACGTTACCTTGCTCGCCACATTCGACAGACAGTTGCTGCATCCCGAAGCCTTTCCGCGGTGACGCCACGCAGTGACCAGTATGATAGAAGGATTATCGATGACCTTCCGCACATTCTCACTCCTTACTCGTGCTTTCGCCACCGAGATTCCTCCGTTGCAGTGGTTCACATGCCCAGGTGAGAGCCATCAAACTTAGCTACTCTGTGCCTTTTTCACCCTTTTACATCCCTCTGCTCAAAAGTGACTGGTCGCAACCACAATCATTTATACAGTATAACCTAACTGTTGACACACACCCACCAATTTGTACGGCGCTCCGACGAGTCCTTCGTGGTGTGATGTCTTCTATGTTCAACCTTGCACATATTTGTATAATGAAAATGCTCACCAGATCTGGGTATCACGACAGTCTCTACATGGTTTTTCATGATCTAATTAGTGTTAATAGTTGTCTCCTTTTCATGAAAGGAAAAGGAAAGTCTCCAATTTTTCGTGGTTTGCCAATATAGTTTTTCGATACGATGTTCAGATAGGCCCCTGTAATTCTTCCTACAGCGCTCTATGGCGTGCACTGTAAATGCTATATGAATAGTATCTTTTAAAGCATTTGGCTACATTGCCGTCTTCATCACAAGCTGCAGGCATAGTACCAACTTTGGACACAGCCCTCGGGAAAAAAGCGCATGGAGTGGTTGTCACACTTCTCCGTTCCGGTTGTTGGAGTCCTATCTTTTTGTGTCACAGAAGGCTGAATGGAACACGCTTTTTACATAATACTAATAACTGGCTGCATATAAGGAAATGTGTAAGCTACAGTGTCGATCGAGCTATTGAAACTGAAAGTCACGTTTCAAAAAATTAAAGAAAGATGGTTGTACTTTCACGTGGGCTAATCATTTGAACTTGCGCAAGGAAGGACATTTTAAGAATCGGAAAACTAAGGAAAATGCCAACTGGCATTTGATGTTTGTTTAAAAAACCTAATAACATGAACGGATTGATTAACTTGGTAAACTTAGTTCTAGCTTTTTTTTCGTCTTGTCTCGAAGAACTTTCTATTGGAGAAATTAAAACACAGAGATATGAGTTAGGGCACTCTTTCATAGTACAAGAACGAAAGTTTGAAGGACAGCATGTAGATTTATTAAAACGTGATTCTTCCACCCAGGAATCTGTGGTTGAGACGCAGTCTCTGACGATAAGGCCGCCTCCATCGTCTGATTGAAGAAAAGCTAAACAAAGGAACATAAGACTCGAGAAAATGTAAAACAAATTGGTAGTAGACTGAAGCCCACCCGTAGCGGCTCGCCTTTTGCTGTACCATGTAGAGAAAAGTTTCTTTGAACGGACAAAAACAAACAAACAAAAAAACAAACATTGCGAGTGTGTTAATATCTACGTACCATTATACATTCCGAGGAGCGCTCTACGGGGGTAAGCAAATATTTTTCTTTGGTGATAAGATTCAAACCACTGGCAGTGTGCAATTGGTTACGTCCTTTGTGGGAGGTGGACGCTTCTGACTGGTGTTCGAATCCCTGTCCTGCCAGCCATCTAGTCTGCGGTTTCTCCACAGACTCCCTGTGTTTGGGGACGCGAATGCACAAGCAGTTCCCCATGAAGTCGGCCCCGGACACCCTTTGTGCCTTACTCGTATACAGCAGAGGAATGGCCAGCCGGCTGCATTAATTTGCCCGTAATTCTCAAAGGGCGCATTGTCGTCTTTTCGGAACTCAACCCCATTTTGGCGGACGAGATAGAGGGAGAGAGAGAGAGAAATAAGATTCAATGCCTCTATCAATTGATTTTAGCGTACTATACTTTCTTCAGTGGCAGAAGGCTTGCAAATACGAATGGAAAAAAGTTCAATGGAATTTAAATTTTCAGTGAAGTTTTGAAGTTAATTGTCACCATTAGAACTTTTTTCCAGATCAACGAAATCACTGCGTTGTTTTGATTCCACAAATTTCTGGGAGGGATTTTTAAAGGATCAAGTGGACGCTAATGATTATTCAAATTATACCTATGATTTATTGATATATATTATGATAAAGAGGTATTATTTTTATCGTTTCCTAAGATATTCATATTGAGAAAAATATATTCTCAGCCTTAATGAAAGTACTACAACAATGTTTGCCAAAACACTTTCATTTCCCTGCATTTAGTTTCGGTAAAAAGATCTTTTTGGCGGGAAAAAAAGTCAGAAAAGTTCCGGAATGCTTTTGTCTAGAACAATATATAATGCAATTCGTTTTGAGAATATTTACCGTTTAGTGTATTTGGGAAGAAATCACATTTCCAACTACTGAGACTTTGCCAGCCCGTCGACATATTCACGCTTTCTCTGAAAGATCGGCATCGCTCTATAGGAGAAAGTATATACCTTTCTTTGCTGAAATCATTCATCGTTGGGCAAGTGACAGGCGATGAGGTAATTCTCAATAAAAGTCTTGGTAACTCGAGAGAGCCACAGTCATAATAAAATATTGAAATAAAGTGACTTCATTCTGAAATCACATTCAAAATGGTGTTCCATGCACGAGAGCAATTTGATTTTTCCAAACTCGTCGTATTTTATATTTAAGTGATATCCGTGTCCAAAATAAATTCTATTTACCGGATGTGCAGAAATAAATTGGATGCAGAAGTGGAAGGTCATTACAAAATTCAAAATCCTTCTTACGTTGGGTTGGTGCGTTTGTCATTTGAATCTACTAGATATTCCCTGACTTAAAAAAAGATACGAATGAAAATAACCGCGAAGATGAACTAAGCAAAGTTACTCTTTACTTTTGAGAAAAACATCGCCGTCATAGCCTTTTATGCACCAGGGCGTACAACAAAAAGTAGAAATATCCCTGCATGTTTTATTCTGTATGATTTTTCCTGAATCTTTACTTGTGCCCTCGTAAAGATAACGATGTGTCTTTTATATTAAAAAGCTTCCTGTTTCCTTGGAAGATCTGTTGAGACCTAATGAGAAGGGATCATTTTATAAAATTCAGGCTCGTATGAGAAAGAATGTATCTCTGAGTAAATATAATTCGGAATACATTTTGTATCACTGCCATAGTGCATCACGAGCAGTAGGATTTTGACGAATGATGTTAGATGGCACTATTTCAGGCAAAATCACTTTTCTGGAAAACGATATCATCGCACACGACATACTTAACATCTTGTCGGTTATTATGCGTTATGACGTTTAAATCTGATACGTCAAGAAACAGAGACTACGATGCTTCAGGACCTATCGAAGCCGCGCTAAATCACATGGCATTTTTCTCCAGTTTTCAAGATGCAAACCGAAGGTAACAGAGACCAAGCCGTGGTGACAATTTTGGTCTTGGCAAGGAATAATTTAAACCTAAATTAGTTCTTCTACAAAGCATTTGGATCTGCTCCGGATCCAAACGCTTCCCCAATTAAGCTAGACCAACAAGTGCTTATGTCTGCCACTTGCCGTCTTGACATGTGCACCGTCTGTGTGATACATGAAAATAAGCATTAGTTCAATACCGTTAGGAAATATTTCAAACTATCGAAAAGTTGGATAAATACTTAGGTCTCGTTGCAAAAGAAAAAACAATAATGGCTTCTTTAAATTTACTTCTTTGACGCAGTATGACGATTTCTAACCTATTCCAGTTACACTTGAAGTCGTGCATTTACTACTGATTGACACAGGTTACCCAGCTTTACAAACTTCACGCGGTAATGATCACTCATATTTCCGTCAATAATTTTCATAGAGTGAAATAATTTAATCAAGATAAATCTTCAATAATTTGACGAGTTTGAGACATAATGCAGAAACGGGAAATACTGAAAGCGGTGAGCATCATGAAGTGAGTCCACTAAGTTCAAAAATTAAATGTGATGAACGAATGCCTGGGTTTGATAGAACAAAACAGCTCTGACAGTACAGAAACGACGAGGCAAGTATATATATATATATATATATATATATATATGGAATGTAAGGTCAGATGATGAGCAACATACCACAGCTTCTCCTTGACAAATGTCAACCCCGCCTTCTCCTGGTGCATCCTGTTCCTTGTAACTATACCATCAGGATTACAGAAAATGCTATCCCACACTCACCAACCCGCTTGACCAGCGTGGTGAGTTATGGCCAAACTCCTCCAAAATGATTTCACTACTTAAATCTTGGCATTCAGTCTCCGGCAGCAGTAATGTACCTGGCCAAGGCAGTAATCAGTGCGACATGAAAGCAGAGGGTGCTAAGAATCACCGGAGGACCGGACTATGCTGCCATCTGATGCTGCCCTTGGCTACTTTCTATGGTCGCTCCGTATCTTCTGATTGAAGGCTGATTGAATCGGAAGAGGAACTACAGAGGATCAAGGGGGATATCGTCAAGCTAAGTGAGGTAAGGAGAAAAGGAGATCTCGTTGAACTGAAAAGTGCAAATCTCTTCTACTATCGTGGGATAGATACCAGCAGAGCTAGTGGTGTTGGTTTTATAATAAACAAGAAACTGGAGGATGAAGTTGTAGAAGTTGAAGGTACCTCTGACAGAGCTGCACGACTCGTTACCCAATTCTCAAGAAGATACCAGGCTCAGATTATTCAAGCTTATGCACCCACTACAAGCCATCCTGAAAAATAAATTGAAGAATATAATGAGGAAATTCGTCACTTAAATAATAAAGGCAAGCAGTACTTGAAGATCACTTTGGGAGATTTCAATGCAAAAATAGGTCAGCGGCAACAGAATGAAATTTCAGTAGGTAGTACATTCGGTCACGGCAACAGAAACCAGCGTGGAAATATTCTCGTAGAGTTTGCAGAGGCAGAAGGGTTTTTCATCATGAACTCCTTTTTCAAGAAAATGTCACAAAGGAAATGGACATGGCAGCATCCCAATGGATTGACAAGTGAAATTGATTTTATTATATGTAGAAAGAATTTTGTCATTGAAGACTGCAGTGTGTTGAACAAGTTCAACACAGGTTGTGACCATATAATGGAAAAATGTAAGATGCACCTCAATGCTAAACTCGAGCGTGGCAAGCTCTTAAAACAAACAAAGTGTATTGACATGACCAACCTTAAAAAATATCGTACCTTCAAATTGAAACAAAGGAACAGATTCTCTTCTCTAAAAGGTCTAACGTCAGAAGCAGTGGACATCTCTGAATTTAACAGAAAACTAACCAAAGCACTTATGGAAACAGCAACAGAATTAGCTAGTACTAGGAATACGTTGCATATAAACATATTATCAGGAAAAAACAAAATTCTGATGCAAAAAAGAAGAGAGATGAGAACCACTAAAGGAGATGTGACTTCCAAAGTGGAATATATCGAGCTATGCAAGACAGTACGAAACAGTATAACTCAAGACGTAACGAAATTGAACTGTGAACTAGTGAGGAGAGCAATTGAAAACAACCAAAGCCTGAACAGAGCAAAAGGACATCTCAGTAAGGGAAGCAAACAGATCATGGCACTGAGAAAAGAAGATGGTTCTGTAACAAGAAATAGAGGCGAAATTTTGACAAGAGTGAAGTATTTCTACTCAAAACTATATGAAAGCGATAATACATGTACTCCAGACATTACGAAAGGTACCAGGACCAGAGTTCTTCCCTTCCTCCCAGCAGAAGTTGCACATGCAATCAAGAACATGAAACGTGGAAAAGCTTCAGGAGAAGATGGAATTGCTATAGACATCATACAAGTAGCAAGTGGAAAAACTGAAACAGTACTCACCCAAGTTCTCACTCCATGCTTTAATGAAGGGAAGATTCCTGAGGAGTGTAGCAAGTGGAAAAACTGAAACAGTACTCGCCCAAGTTCTCACTCCATGCTTTAATGAAGGGAAGATTCCTGAGGAGTGCAACAATGCTACAATGATCCTTCTACATCAAAAAAGTGACATTAAGGATCTCAGAAACTACAGACCTTTCAGCGGTTTATAAAACCTTCACTACAGTTCTTTTACACCGCTTGAAGGTAACACTGGACATGGCTCAACCAAGAGAACAAGCTGGATTTATGAGTGGCTACAGCACTATAGATCAAATTCACGTACTGAGAGAACTAATTGAATGAGAGAGGGAATATAAACTCCATTATGTATGGCTTTTATCGATTATGAAAAGGCCTTTGATTCGGTGAAACCATCAGCAGTTACAATGGCTTTGAAATCCTGCGGTATTGAAGATGCATACATTAATATTATTAATAACATCTATGAAAATGCAAGTGCAAAGATTCGGCTATTTGAGAATACAAAACCCATAAAAATTGGAAAGGGAGTGAGACAAGAGGACACTATATCTCCAAAACTCTTTAATGCCACATTGGAAAATGTCTTTCAATCACTGAACTGGGAAAACAAAGGGTTAAAGATTGATGGAGATTATCTAACTCACCGTTTTGCTGAGGACGTAGTCATTTTTGCAACTACCCACCAGAACTGCAGAGTATGATCCAGGAACTTGCTTACAAGAGTAAAGAAGTGGGATTAAAATGAACTTCATAACGCACAAGTTTTTCCGCTCCGGGCATCGAGCCCGGGACCCCTCACTCCGGAGTAAGTCGCTGTCCCAAATGAGCTACACGGACATGTGGCCCTAAGACTTTATCACGTGTGCGTCCTGTGGGGCAGGCACGTCCTACGGGTCAGCCGGGACCATGTGTTGCTGTAGGCAGTCATCCGATGACGAACGTGCATTTGAGAAATCCTAGACAATTTAGGGTGTGGAATGTAACATCACCCTAATTTATTTTTTTCGAAACACTGAAGAAGGGATTCTCTTTTTTCCTTTCTCGCCGTGTGGAAAGAACATCACAGCATTGCGAGAAACTAAACAGCAGGGTCATCCTGGAAGTTAGGGCGACGAAACGTACAAGTTTGTCCGCGCCTGGCATCGAGTCCGGGTTCCCTCACACAGGAGTAAGTCGCTCTCCTAACTAAGCTACACGGACATGTGCTCTCAGCCTTTACCTCGTGTGCCTGCCGCGGGGCTGGCACGTCACAACTTTCAGAAGACAAAAGTGATGTACAGTGATTTTACAACCAATGAAGATTTATCGATTGATGTGGAAAAGCTGGATATAACCCATACCTACATTTATCTTGTACAGCAGATATCAAGTGAGGGTCACATTGATGAAGAAATTAATCGGCGTATAAAACTTGCCTGGAGAGCTTTTGGAAAAAGCAGTACGATATTCACGAGCAATGCGTAATTATATCTTAAAAGAAAAGTGTTTGATCAATGCATCCTTCCAGTGCTTACGTATGGAGCAGAGACGTGGACCTTAACTAAAAGAGACATACAAAGACTGCAGACAACTCAAAGAAGCATGGAGAGGTGCATGCTTGGTGTAACCAGGAGAGATAAGAAGAGGATCTTGTGGATCAGAAAAATGACAAGAGTGGAAGACATCATGATCAGAGTTAAATCCCTGAAATGGCAATGGGCTGGACATATTGCCAGAAGGACAGACCATCGATGGATGGGTGGATGAGGTTCGAAAGTATGCGGAAGTAACCTGGAGGAGACTGGCACAAGACAGACCGCTGTCGAAGAAACTTGGGGAGACCTTCGTCCAGCAGTGGACTGATAATGGTTGACAATGATGATGATGATGATATATATACATATATATGTGGGGTTGTCCAAAAGAGAAACCAAGAGGCGTTTAAATGTACCCAAGTCAACTGTTTTGGATGTACTGAATAAGGGGAAGACACATGTCGCCCAAAGCATCCCACACATGCTCTATTGGGTTTAGGTCTAGGGAAGCATTGATTACGACGTACGGAAGTTATCTTCACTTTCCAGATAATCATCGAGAATAGTAGCTCTATGAGGTCTCGCGTTATAGTCCACGAACAAGACATTTGGGCCAACAGCACTTCGAAAAATCCTCACGTAAGGATTACAGATTTCGTCATTATATCTCTGACCTGTTAAAGTTCCACCAGAATCGACACGGAGTTGTGTGCGCACGAATAAATAAAAAAGACATAGCTCTTTCCACGTTTATCAACACATAGCAACCGAAAAATTGTTATCCGGCCACTGCTGGGATCGTACCCCAGATCTCTCGATATCTTGCCGAGTGCGTTCGCCTTACACCACAATGGCTCACAATCAACGGCGCTATGTGCGTTTATCTCTCAGCTTCGGACATCACATATCCGTAGGATGGCCTCAGCAACTTAGACGTCTCCATGTGGTGGGCATTAACGGCACAAGCTGTATATTAATTATAGCAAATAAATCCAAAGTATAATGAATAAGCTTTTACTACTAAGCTAATTGTAGTGAATATAGCTATCACTAATATTATAATGAATTCAATGCTTGTACTAAGCTTCTAATAGTGAATTCAAATGGTTGTTGTTACTAGTTAATTAAGATCCTGAATAAAGTTTCCTGCTAGTAGTGTAGTAATAGTAATGAACAAACTTATAACTGGTAGTAATGTTGTAGTAGTAATTAAGATGAATAAAGTCTTATGCTGGTTGTTACTAATAACACTAAATGAAATAAACCTAACAGCCAGACAGAGGTCTGACAGTACTATGAACTGAGAAAGACGTACTTACGTAAAACCTTTTATTATGAACTTCTACTGGTATCTTCACACACAGCTACTCAAATAACACGTAGCTCCTTGCACATGAACAAACGCTCTCCGTATACAACAACCGCTCTCCCTATACAACAACAACAAACGCTCTCCGTACAACAACAAACGCTCTCCTCAGGTATCGTTGAACGCGCCTATTTATACTAGCTACCACCACGTCATGACTTACACTCATTGCCAGATCTCATTCAGCGGGAGAAATAACATCTCGTTCAGTAAGAAGATAATTTACATAGAAAAATAAAATAACCAGAGATAGTAAAATCAAAAGGAAAGTAAATCGAGAGTATACGTTACAAAAGGGCGAGAACAATAGTGAAAATCCTCTAAATACGTGGCTTCAGTGTATAAACAAAGACATCGCTCTTTCCACATTTATCAACACATAGCAACCGAAAAATAATGCCCACCAGATGAAGACGTCTCAGTTACTTAGCCCATCCTACGGATATGTGATGTCAAAATCTGACAGATAAACGTACATAGCGCAGTTGATTGTTTTTTTTTTTTTTTATTGGAGGTTTAACGACCACCGTGAGCAACTCAATGGGCTATAAGCAGTCGCCCGTCCCTAATTTAGGGTCACTGGTTCCAGGGAAGGGAGAGAGCCAGTGCCGTAAGACAAACACAACATCCATGCTTGACCGGGATTCGAACCCGGACCCCTTACGGACGAATGATCAGAGGCCAACGCCTTAGACCACTGCGCCACCGGGGCGGCCAGTTGATTGTTGGCCATTGTAGCGTAAGGTGAACGCACTCGGCTAGATATCGAGAGATCTGGGGTACGAACCCAGCAGCGGCCGGACAACATATTTTCGGTTGCTATGTCCTGATAAACGTGGAAAGCGCGATGTGTTTGTTTATTCTCTGACGCCACGTATTTAGAAAATTTTCGCTATTATGTGTACACGTTGGATATAATGCCGCCCCAGAAATGTACACCACCACCTCTGTAATAGATCATATATTTGAGAAACGAATTTCTCCGAAGAAATAGTTCTTCATTTATACGTGGTAGGCATTAATGCTGGTTTTATGCCTCCGCACACATCCACAATCACTCAATCATTCTAGAGGAACGCCCACGAAGTATTAGCATATTTTCACTGTATTCCATGTATTTACTTCTTTCAGAAAACTTGAAAAATCTTGCTGTCCTGGAGTGGGTTCAATACCCACACCTCTCGATTTCCGATCGAGCACGCTAGTCATTACACTACCCAGGACAAGGAAATTCCAAGCTACTGAACACCTCCCGATTTCCAGTCGAGCATGCTAGTCATTACACTACCTAGGACAAGGAAATTCCAAGCTTCCTTTTCCTCGGTAGTGTAAAGACTAGCATGCTCAACCGGAAATCGGGAGGTGTGGGTTCGATTGCCATTCAAGGACAACGATGTTTTTCCAAGTTTTCTAAATGAGATAAATGCGTGGAATGCAGTGAAAATATGCCAATAATCCGTGGAATATTCCTCAAGCCATGATTGGGTGATTGTGGATGTGTGCGGAGGCAAAACCAGCATTAACACCTCTGCAATGGTGCATTTCTCGGATTCTCTCGATGGTGCATTTCTCGGATTCAACGTGCTCTAGATTCTCTCGAGATGAGAACACGACGGCTGTCACTTTCGAGACTGACCCTAGTTTCATTGGTTCATTGATTTTCGTCCCTGCCTCGATGTTGTCTGAACCAAAGTACCCTGGTATTTCTTGCTGCCGGAGTAAGTGGGATGCCAGCTTCAGGCCTTCTCGTGTATAGTCCTTCTTCGTTGAGACGTATACATACTGTTTGCCTTGAAACAGATGGTCCACAAGCCGCAGACAGCTCTAAAGCAAGCGCTCTTCCTGACATCGGCCTGCTACGTCTCGCTATTAGTGCCACATACCTATCATCCTGAACCTTTGTAATGCGCGAACGACCTGCGACAGGTTGACGATTAACATCTCCGTTGTCTTGATACCTTCTCCAAAGGCTGGATACAATGGATTGATTCACGCCAGTTACTTGGCAACAGTATTCTTCGTCTGGTCTGACTCCAACATTCCGATAACCTGACCAAGCGTAAATGTCTTCATTTGACGTCTTTCTGGCACACTGGTTTAATAAAAAAAATTGATTGTACAGTCATTTGCAAAAGTTGAAGGCCACATGTCAATTTGGTGAAAATTTAAATTTTCAAAGAAATACCTAATTACTGGTTAGATATATTTGAAAACAAGACAACACAAATGAATACTTACATTCTTTAGAACACAAAAAGACCGAAATGAGTACTTTATGTGGCCACCTTTGTGTTTTATACTGGACATAATACGATGTGGCATACAGGCAATGAAAGACTTACAGTAGTCATTTGAAATGTCTTTGCACCACACATACTTTATCGCGGTAATCAAAGCTTGAGAATTCGATGGCTGTTTTTCTGCTACCTTGTCCCTTAAAATGGTCCATAAATTTTCAATGGAGTTTAGGTCAAGCACAGTTATGGTTTTCCTCTGCAGGTAGTCCTTTACTGTTTTTGATCTGTGGTGGGGAGCACCGTCATGCATAAAGATTGTGCATCTGTGCACTTGCATATGAGTTAACAGCTTCTAACCTTACATTTTCACATAAAAAGGACCATTCATGGTAGTGCCTGTCTGCAAAAAGGATAATGAAGCACTACGGGATGTTAACATAGAGCCCCATATCATTAGACTAGGCGGATGTCTCACGTTGCTAACGGAGTATTTTTCATCAAAGCTTTTGCCTTTTGGTCGTCGAACATGTGCTTTACGTGATTCAAATTGACGCACAGTTGATTTATTGAAAAAAAGAACTATGCTCCAATATTCAGCAGTCGATGACGCTTCTCAAACTGGAATTGAATTCTTTTTCATGACGGAAGTTGATCTAGGTTTATGTGCAGGTTTATAAGACTTTAATCCAAAATCTTTGCTAAGACATCGGGGAAACAGTGCTGATGCTAATATCAGACCTTTTTGAATAAAGAACGGCTTTGATTTTCTTGCACGAACTCCTCGGAGAACGCACTATTCACCTTATGGTACTGTTATCACGTGCGGTTGTTTTCCTTGGACGTCCACTTCCCTTTCGGTCGCTAAATTAACCGGTATGTCGATGTTTCCTGATCGTATTATGAACAACAGTCTTGCTCACTTTCACCTTTTGGCTTATATACGGGATACCCTTCGTGATATAAAGTGTTTTTTCGCTACATAGGAAATACGCTCAAAACCTCTCAGCATGAAAACCAGAAGCAAACTGACGCTCGCACGCTTCCCCCAACTCTATCAGCAGCTGCCGCTTTAGGATGATGCAACACTGATAGAAAATTGAGTAAAACAGACAGTAGTTGACGCAATCGGAAGAAATCTTCTAATATCAACAGGTGGTCTTAAACCTTTGCAAATGACAAGCAGAGCGCGATGATGGCAAAAAAGTCACTTTTCGCATTTTGGCTGCTCTTTCTCAACTCAAGAAATTTGCTGCTTAGCTTTTATGCTAATTGCCATTCGTTACATGGTATTGCGTCATGATTTTCTCATTTACATATCCCCACGTGCTCTATATCTTCTTTTATTACTATCCTGCCCCATTTCGTTTGTTCTAAATAGTCTTTTTTTACTATGTTTAAGTTTTGGGCACATGGTAATGAACTGGGGATTGCGAAATAAAACCTTTAAAGGAGGAAAACATTTGTGCCTCTCGATGGTACCTTTCGATGAATGCTGTCTAGCAGAACAACGACAAAGAGGAATCTTAAAAAGTACTATCTGATGATACAGCAGAGTTTGGGCTCGAGTTGATAAATTTCACTTGACACTAGAAGTGCAAATTAATACACAACGGAAATAGTCGAATCACGTCGACGATTATTTATACTGATCAAGTAAAAAATTCCGCATTTGTTGGATCAAATTTCAGCCCTTCATGCTTCTGCTAAAAAACAAAAAAACAACGGTGACGCAGGTAATCCGGCTATTTATTGCTCTCTCTCTCTCTCTCTCTTCTGCTTAATACGTTGCGCAGAAGTTTTGCTTTTCTTAGTCTTTTAAGGAAGTTGCTGCAAAACTGGCAGAACATTTATCACGAACCTCGTGAATCACAAGAGACGCTCAGAAAAGACAAATGATTTTAAACCCATATTTTATTTCAAAGGAAGCGTCCATTCTTACCTACCGCATAAAAAAAACTAAAGCATTTAGTTCTTTGTGCTCAATCATTTACGACAAAACAGCACACTCAGCAAGTTTGAGACAAATTCATTGCTGTCAGTGGTGACATATGCTGTACGAGGAAATTTGTAATTATATCGTATACGGCGCGAAACCTTTATACCAAACTAAAACCTTTTTTTCACTACAGCGTTAAAACTTTAGTCTTCAAAATTTCCTTCCCAGTGTTTTAAATCAACATGTCATTTGTTACAGCACACAGATCGTTAATCACATCAGAAATGGCATGCTACTCCTCGATGAAAACCATCTTAATGTGGGCAGTAATTTCCTAACACTCAAAATTACCAATCTTCTTCTTACGAAATATTTTTTTCCATTCAGACATATGAATTATATTATGCGGAACAGAAGATTTTATTCACTTTTTTATTGCTTGAGAAAATGAAAATTACCTTGCAGTGACATAAAGATAACTAAAGAACTGGGCATGTCGCCACACCGAGACATAGACGAAACTCAAAAGAATTGATAACGATGTTCTGCAGCAGTAAAAAACGTTTTATTTCAGAAAAAGAGAAAATGTTTGATTGTGTGAGGAAGAAACCGTGCAACTCCGAGCCATGTTGCCAAAAACAGATTTATTGAAAGCGCTAAAAATAATTTCTTAAAGAAAATGGTATCTTTTAAACGAAAGCTAGCACTAACGTTAGAGGAAAGGTGGCGAATAAGTGAAATGTTATCTTAATAGAATTTTTAGGTGGCTAAAATTAACATAAACTCTTTTTTTAGCAATCCAGGGTGTCCATAAATGAAGTATACAAATTCAGTATGCTATTGAAAAAACTGCAATAAATAACAACTTACTTTTAATGTCAAAACACATGGTAACAGTGAAAGTTTGTTTTAAAAATGTCAGTAAGTCTCCATGTGTACTCTGTTGGTTGCTCGCAGGATGTCTAAACGATAGTCCAGTTCCACCCATGTACGCTGCAGAATGTCAGGTGTAACAAGTAGGAAGCCTGCAGTAATGCGTTCTTTGAGCTCGGTGATAGATGTAACCTTTTCCTTGTACACAATATCCTTGATAAAGCCCCAAAGAAAAAAACCGCATTGGATAATATCAGGAGATCGGGGTGGCCATGCCGTCGGAACCCCACGTCCAATCCAACGCCCTGGAAAATGGTCGTCTAAAGATCTGCGTACATCCACAGACCAGTCTGGAGCATCTCCAGGCTGGTCTTTGGATGTACGCAGACGAGGTGAAAGTGGCTGTGAAGAAGTAGTTACAACAGTCCACACCTGAATTTTTCAAAGAGGATTCGAGCGTTGGGCTCAACAATGGCGCAAATGCATCGCTTGTAATGGAGAGGTAGTACTTTGGTTTGAGAAAGAGTTACTCTACCAGCATGTGCAATTTGAACAAGCTCTGTCGGTTAATAAAAAAGTTATGCCCACTTTTGCATTACTTTCGGGACAACTCTCGTAATTGTGTCACACGAGACTGCAAAATCTATTCTGCCACTGAAATTGTGATTTAGAATTATTCGTTCTTCTGTTGGTTTACAATGTTTTTATACACGTTTGACTGAAACGTCTTGTCACACTTTAGCTGGGTACTGGCCAGATCCGTACACAGGGACCCAGCCTAATCCTAGAATACTACACTATAAATATGGTGTTCACATTTGTGGTAAAGTTGTGTCTCTGTTACATCTCTGACAGTCTTCAAGTCATAAACATTGGGATTTATCTATGTTTCCCATCTAAATTGTGCTGTGGAATTTGGTTTTCAGAAACACTAAATTAGTGTTCCTGAAAATCAAATGCCCCGGTTATTCACGTTTCACTCTATGATCCCTCTGCATTTATAAGCAAGAAACAGAAATAGAAAAATTACATGGTTTTAGTCAACACGCAACTCATCCACCGCTTGGTTTTCCTTTTCTTTCTGTCATTTTCAGAAGCGTCCTGTTATTGTCCATCAATCACTCTTATCAGAATCGTGTAGAATGTAGTTAAAGAAAGTGAATATCTTCATCGTAGCTCTCTATAAAAGCTAGCTCTCTATAAAAGCCGATAACTCTTTCATACACATATCTTATGGAAGTGCAACAAAATATCCTCTTCAGATTAATTCGCGGGTAGATATTTGACATTTAATGTCGCATTCGACCACATAGATAAAAATATATATTAGTTGGATATCTAATGGAAATTGTGCTTTGATCTGCGCGTGGAAGACTATTTCTCCCAGATGAATCATTTGTTGGAATGGCTCATAAACAGCGGATTACTATAGCAAATCGTCGAAAAGGGATGTAACATCTTTGATTTACGATCAGCGAGACAGTTGTATGGTATGTATTCAAGAAAAAATGTGGATCAACCTTCAGAACTACTAGCGGTATTGCTGTTTCGCTGCATATTTCGCTGTTCTCGGGAATAGGCAACTGCGGTAGTTTAGGTTGAGACATGCAAATGTTATTTTTCATTTATTCATGTTTCTGTAAACACTCATTTATGGTAATCCCGTGTGGAATCATTTGGCTCGATGCTTGATCGAGGATTAGTGTTCGTATGACTCCAGCAGCCAAATTTCTATAATTCGTCATGTTCTTGGCGCTTTATTGCAAACGGTTGTGCAGTTAATTCGCAAAGTATATTAGTTTAAAATCTCCGTGAGCATTGTAAAACTTAAAAAGGGTAAATAAAAGTTTTTTTAACAGCTTTACTTTCAACATAATAATTGTTAAATGTATTTCAGAAAACATAAAACCTACAATATTTATTACATACTAGCCACTATAGCCCGTCCTAGGACGGTTGTTTTTAAGCTTTAAATAAATATTAATATATAGGAGATGTTGCCCGTCATATGACGGAGTGAAATTTTAATTGAAGCAGATTGGAAACAAATCAAATAGACGCCGGATTTCTGTAAGATAATATAGGGAAAATTTACAGGGGATGGACAAAAATATGAAAACACCTGGTAAAAGAAGGAATTCCATACTTAATATGCTGTAGGGCCGCCTTTTGCATTCAAGATGGCCTGGATTATCCTGGGAATGGACAAATATAAGTCATGGATGGTGGATGTTATACCATTCTTCCTGCGACACGCGTTAAAGTTCCAGTAAATATGCTGGAGGCGGATAGTGAGCTCGAACCTTGTTCTCCAAAACGGCCCATACGGGCTCTATTATATTTAGGTCTGGCAATCGAGAGGGCCAGGGAAGATTGGAAACCTCATCAGCATGCTCTGCAAACCATGACTGAACGATATGAGCTGTATGAATCGGGGCTTTATCGTCTTGATAAATAGAATCGCCTGCTGGAAACACTGTTTGTACCATGGGACGGACTTGGTCGCTCAAAATGCTTAAAGAGTAGTCCTTGGCGGTGACACGACCTCGCAAGGTAATAATGGGGCCGGCAGAATACCATAATATGAATGCTCAAACCATGACAGACTCGCCGCCACGCTTCACTGTCGGCAAATGGCACGCCGGATCGTAAGTTTGGGCGGGTGTTCTCCACACGTAAACTCGCTCACAATTTGGAAACAGTGTAAAGGTCGATTCATCGGACCAGATGACAGTCTCCCATTGCTCAGCAGTCCACGTTTTATAAGTGTTGCACCAATCTCTTCTGCGTGCTGCATTCACGTTATTAAGCAATGGTTTAGCGATTGCAGCTCGACCATAAGTCCCCTACCTATGGAGTTCTTTTCGCACTGTTTTTGTACAGATTGGGTTTAAAATCACGTTATTCAGCTCAGAAGAGACTTTCGCAGCTATTGTCTTCTTATTTGTGGTCACAAACCTCCGCAATGTCCTTCTCTCTCTGTCATTCAACACACATTTTCGTCCACACTGCTGTTTATCGAATGATGTTTTTCCAGAAGCACAATATTTACCTCGCGATACACCAAATAAACTTGCTACTTT
Source organism: Macrothele yani (assembly GCA_039090855.1). Lineage (NCBI taxonomy): Eukaryota > Metazoa > Arthropoda > Arachnida > Araneae > Macrothelidae > Macrothele > Macrothele yani. The sequence goes on from CM077017.1 coordinate 11,488,855, forward strand.
GGTCACGGAAGCATCCACCATACGGAGCACAACAATTTGCCCTATTTTAAACTCTGTAAGCTCCGACATAATTCACTTGCAAAGCACAGATCAGAGTCTAGACAGCAACTGTGGCTACCTGCTGGTTTGCTACGTTTCGTAGCACAAATTCACTATGAAGTTCTCCGGCGCCATCTACGTTTTCACGTGGATAACGTTGTTCGTTTTACCCATACTTTTTACCAGGTGTTTCCATGTTTTGTTTCACTGGCTTGTTTTAGACTGTCCTGTTCGATGGTTTGTTTAAAATTTCATACCGAAGCTTTTTCTACAAAATAATGCGCCATCTGGTATTGCAAATCGGAACTATCTAAGTTCTCGACATTGTGCTATTGGGGCGACATCTGCTTTTAGATGCAATTTTGCTCACTTTGACATCTCAAGATTTCAGCTTTTGTTGTAGGTTAGAGCGTTTAGATAGATCGATATTTTGCAAAATGTACAATATAATCAGCACTAAACTTGAAAAGTTGGTTGAGTTGAAAAAGTAAAAAATAATTAAAGCATACAAATTAATATTCAAATTGTGCTAAATTAAATTGATATACAAACGCAACTTGCCGTGATATTAAGAATTCAATTCAAATTTTGTAGATCGGATAAATAGAACTCGAATCATTGGTAATCCAATGTTTTTAAATTAGCGCGCGATCACCTTGACATCTCAGGGTGATCGCTTGTTATTATATAGCAGGCCATCACTTTGACATCTCGAGAGAACACGTGAATTGATCGATACGTGATGGCGCAAAAAGTCAGACGTTGTTGTGAGGTCAAGCGTTCCAGAGAGACAGACAGAGAGAGAGAGAGAGAGAGAGAGAGAGAGAGAGAGATCTGTGTATTTATATGTATAATTCTTTCCCAAAGTTGACATTGCAGTACTCGCAGTTACTACATTTCAAACGTGGCATCTATTCGACTGGGTCCTCTTGGGCAGAAGAACAACAAAGTGCGATATTTCTTCAGAACCTAAAATGACACACAGTATATTACTAACGGGAGCACCACCCCAATAAACGCTGTTTTGAAAAGTGCTGGAAAGTATAACATTTAATAATAAAACTATCCGTCGCAAAATGTCATTGAAACGCATGTAACAATTACAAAAAATACGTTAAAAATCTTAATATATATCAAATATGTGGATATAATGAAAATGGACGATGTCATCACTCTTTCCACGTTATTTTTTAAACAACGCATAGCGACTGAAAAATTGTATTCCGGCACTGCTGGGATTGAACCTCAGAACTCTCGATAACTAGTCGAGTGCGTTTTCGAATTTACGCTACAGCGCCAATAATTCTTAGCGCCATGCGTGGCTTATCAGTCAGCATCTGACTACACGAATACGTATTGATGGTCTCAGCAACTGAGATGTCGTCATCTGGTGGCATTTAACGCAACAGCTATTTTAATTGTAGCTGATAAATTCAAAGGGCGATAGAAATGTTTAATATATATCAAATACGTGGAGATAATGTAAATGGACGATGTCATCACTCTTTCCACGTTATTTTTTAAACAACGCATAGCGACTGAAAAATTGTATTCCGGCACTGCTGGTATCGAACCCCAGAACTCTCGATAACTAGTCGAGTGCGTTCGAATTTACGCTACAGCGCCAATAATTCTTAGCGCAATGCGTGGTTTATCAGTCAGCATCTGACTACACGAATGCGTATTGATGGTCTCAGCAACTGAGATGTCGTCATCTGGTGGCATTTAACGCAACAGCTACTTTAATTGTAGCTGATAAATTCAAAGGGCGATAGAAATGGTTAATATATATCAAATACGTGGAGATAATGTAAATGGACGATGTCATCACTCTTTCCACGTTATTTTTTAAACAACGCATAGCGACTGAAAAATTGTATTCCGGCACTGCTGGGATTGAACCCCAGAACTCTCAATATGCGTTGTTTAAAAAATAATGAACCCCAGAACATCGCTATGCGTTGTTTAAAAAATAACGTGGAAAGAGTGATGACATCGTCCATTTACGTTAAAAATCTGCTTTTTTAAACGGCCACAAATTTGATATATCTAGGATATAAACGATATAAGAACAATTTTCTCAATTCATTTCATTCACCTTCGTACAAGAACGAAATATAACCTGAAACCTGCGAAAACTTCTTGAATTGATATCGAAATCGGCAAGATCTTACATTGCACAGTTAATTTAGTTATACGGCTTTATGGAAAAATTATTTTGATTTCCAAAGTTTTCCCGTAAGACTAGAGAAATATTCTCATGAAAACAAGCATTTCAACAATTAACTCGCTGTTTCGACAAAATACAGTTTTCACGACATCAGCTCGCTTTTACTTAAGAAATCCTGATCACTATACATCGAGGAACCATTACATTATTACCACCTATATCGTAATAAGCTGTAGGACCTCCTTTAGCCCAAAAAACAGCGCCCACTCGGCGAGGCATCGATTCGATCAGGTGGCGATAGGTATCCTGGGGTATCTGGTACCATAATGTAAATCGCAGACGCCCAGTTCCAGTACATTTTGGGGTGGTGGTGATTTAGCATGAACCCGCCTTTCCAGGTCAAACCACAAATGTTCGATTGGATTCATGTCAGATGAATTTGGAGGCCAGGACATTAATAGAAAGTCACCAGCATGTTTCTCGAACAACTCCTTGACGATTCTGGCAGTGTGATATAGCGCATTATCCTGTTGGTAATGGCCATCACCAGTAGGGAACACAGTTGCCATGAATGGGTGAACTTGGTCCGCAACGATGTTCAGATACCTGACAGCTGTCAGGGATTGTGCTATTGGGATAATGGGGACTAAAGTGTTCCAGGAAAACATCGCCCACAGCATAACACCGCCGCGGCAGGCCTGGTTCCGCTCAACAGTGTTTCCAGGTGCCATAGCTTCCGTTGGTGACCGGCGTATGCGCGCTCCGCCGTCTACGTGATGCACCAGTAATCTTGATTCGTGAGACCAAGCCACTTTCTTCCAATCATCTACGGTCCGATCTCGATGATTGTGGGCCCATTTTCATGCGTTGTTGGCGATGACGTGCAGTGAGCATGGGGACCCGGCTGCGTCTTCGGCTACGCAGGCCCATGCGCAGAAGGCTGCGATGAACTGTGTGCTGCGACACATTGCCCTGATCATCACTGTTGTAGCTACAGGCGATTTGTCGCAGTGTGGTCCTGCGGTCGTTGTGAACAATGCGCGACAATCTCTGCCACCCTCTGGCATCAATGAGCTGCGGACGATACACGGCTGGACGACGGTCTGTACTTTGGCCCTATGTGCACCACTTTTGATACGTACTCACTGCAGAGGCACGAGTACAACCCACAAGCCTAGCCGTTTCCGACATCGTAGTTTCGAGGCGTCGTGCCATCACAATTTGTCCTTTTTAAAGTCCAATAAATCGGCAGCTTTTCCCATTCTCACTCCGAACACTCTACTAACCGAAAGCCGGTCCTCAGGTTGTATATATACTGCTCTGTGAATTTCACCTGCGCCACGGTTTGGCCTCCAGACGCAATGAATTCACTAGGCTAGGGGTGGTCATAATGTACTGGCTCATCAGTGTATATCTGCTCGTAACATTTTTACTGTTGTTAACAATCATTCTGCACGTGAATCTGCTTTTACAATCTGCACATTACCGCCCGCTCTTAGCTCGCTCACACCTTTCGCTACTGGGCCACGAGGCCGATCAGGAAGAGTAGCCTGTTTCTAGCAAACACGTCAGTGTATAACATGTAACCTTTCGCGAGATTCGAACCCACTTCTTTCTACTTTGTCTCGATTCGACTCGAGACAATCCTCGATTCAAATCGAGACACTTCTCATTGTCCCGTTTCGACTCAGTACGTTATCTATGTCACGTTATGTCAGCACGTTACATCTCCGCCTCTCCTTAAGAAAGGCGGGGGAACAGAATCTCGGGTTTCGGGTCAGCCAACAACCATGCTCGACAGACCAACTCACTGAAAACGAATTACGCTTACTTAAGGTGGACGTCAAGTAATTTTGCTTCCTATACTTCCAATGGAAAAACTTTGTACACATTTCCTTCACAATTAGTGTGTTTCCAAGGATGAAAATTTAAACATCGATTAAAATAACTTCATATTATAACTTGGAATACTTAACATTTTCTAAAACATAACCTTAATTATATTAAAAAACAATAACGTTTCCTTTGGTGGTGTTGAAACCAGAAAAAAGATGGCGCGACCTGTACTTTGATGACGTCAGTAGACAAATAAATGTTGGATTGCATAATTATGATTATGTTTTAGAAAATATTAAGTATTCCAAGTTATAAAATGAAGCTATTTTAATCGATGTTCAAATTTTTATCCTTGGGAACGCATTAATTGTGAAGAAAATGTGTACAAAAGTTTTTCCATTGGAAGTACAGGAAGCAAAATTACTTGACGTCCACCTTAATTACGTGCGTTATGTGGAAGACTCATCACACATACAGGAGTTGGGCAGCATAATGTGAACACCTAGGAAAAGAAGGTTTTACGGACCTAATAGGGTATGGCATTAAAATGCCATACCCTATTAGGTCCCTATTAGGTCTTTGGCATTAAAATCCGCCTGAACCCTCCTTGGAATGGCCGCATACAAATCCTGGATTGTGGAAACAAATCCTGGGTTCTGCAAACGGAAGTGTTACACCATTCTTCATGCAGGAACTGCTCCAGGTCCTTGAGACATGCAGGAGGACGGTAACGGAATTTTATTTTGTTTTCCAACACAGACCACAGTGGCTCGCTGATGTTTAAGTCTGGTAGTTAGGGAGGCCAAGGAAGATGTAATGTTCGTCCTCATGTTCGTCAAACAATGATTGGACATTCCGAGCTTTGTGAATTGGGGCGTTATCATCTTGATAGATGGCATCCCCTGTAGGAAACAATGCCTGAGCCATTGGATGGACTTGGCTAGCCGAAATAGTTTCATACGCCCTGCCAGTCCTCTGTCCTTTCAAGACGATCATGTGACATGCTGAAGACCATGATATCTCCGCCCAGAATATGACAGACCTACCACCATGCTGCACTGATGGAAGCAGACAGTCTGGGTTAAAGCTTCTGTGTTCTCCACACGTAAACACGTCCTGCGGTGGGGAATAGTATGAATGTGGATTCATTCGATTACATTACACGCTTCCATACATCGGCAGTTCACGTTCTAAGCTCCTGGCATCACTGACGTCCCTGTTGTGAATTTACCCGGGTCACCAGAGTTTTTGCAATAGCAGCTCTGCCTTGAATATATTGTTTATGCAGTTCCCTGCGCACTGTTTTTTGTTGGTACTGGAGTATGGAGATGCAGATTGAGCTCCACACTAATTTTCACCACCGTGGTCTTCTTATTACGGGAATAACTCTCGTTTTCCGGTCGCTATTGTGTTTCGCAGACGAGGTTTTGCCACGAACACGGTATGCTCTCATGACGCTAGACACGGTGGCTCTCGATACCCTCACTACCCTGGCGACTGTTGTCACGGAGGCACCAACTAATCGGCCACAAAAAATTAGCCCTCTTTCGAAGTCCATTAGGTTGGTCATTTCGTCGTCAAATTTTGCCACAACACATTTTGAATGCACTTAAACAATACTTTAAGGTTCTAAACAAAGCTATTACAACCAAAATGCGGTGGTGGATATCTTTGGTTTTTACTGCATTAAAAGCCACTTCTCTAAGCGTGGCTTTTAATGCAGTAAAAACCAACCCAACCCCTGTGTTTATCAAACCTGAAGTCGAGGGGATTCATTTTCTTTCGGCATGCAATATAACATACAACTTTTTGCTGGTGTTGATTGCAAACTTGCTTCTTCATTTTCCGGCCGGCTGTTCTCCCAGCTAAACTACACCGGCAGACTTATCGATGCTTCATGATCGATCTGACTCATGCATCACCTCAGATGCACGTCATGGGATGTAGTACGTCACAAGTGTCTGAGTGTAGTCCACTAAAATAAATAAATTATTTGAGAAGACACCATGGAGAATGTTATGAAAGCAAAAGCCTTGTTTCATAAGTAGCATTTCATAGGTGCTTTATTGCAATTAACATTAAGTGCTATGTCATGCATGGTCGGTTAAATAGTAAATAATCAATATCTAGTTATGCAGAACACGATGACATTCATCAATCATCAGTGCATCTTTGTTTTCCATTTTCTCTATATTAAAATGAGTAACAGATAATAAAATATCCGATCTGAACAATAATTATTCATGATTCGAGGGGAGCATTTCTTCGGGAATCAGGGTGTTCAAATTCCTCTTGTAACCGCTCCTGCCTTGCACCATTCGTTTGGAAATGAGTTTGCTTCATACTATTGTATTGTTTATCTGTTTAAATCAACAGAAAGGACACTGCTTTTCTGAATCGCGTGCGCCAAGTACACGATGGGTAATTTTTCCCATTTGGTTCAAATACAACACGTCAGCCCTCGTCTTCAATAGAAAAAATGCATCACGCAAATATTAAAATTAGGGGTTGTTTCCTACCCGAAACATGGAAAAGCAGTTTTGATCCTGTTGAGTCGACTTAATTCCTCGCTTAAAGTACGTGCGAAAGCTTGATAATTCAAAATTGCGTCTTTAGCACGAAAAAGACATTCGCCTCAGAGATTCTATAGCAACAGACAAACAATTTTCCCCCTTTCATTCGTTCTCCTAAGTATGTAATTCGTTGCTTATCAATTTCTGCGGCTCGGTTGGTTATCACGAGAACTGCTCCTACGGCAGGGATGTCTTGCCTTTTCATTCCATTCTCGATTGCAACGTCCTATTTCTCAGGGCGATTTTCCGCAAAAGTTTGCATGAATGCAAAGGGCCACGGCTCATAGACCGATAGTACTAACTGAACTACTTTTTAACAGCATCCTCAATGCCGCTGGCTTTCTTCATTTCTACTTAGTTTGGGATAAAAAGAAACTGCCGAAATGAATTTTTCAGACAGAAGGTATCGACCAGGTTAGGGTTCAGACCGAATGTTATATTAAGCACAGCTCTGACTGTTGCAGCTTTGTTTCGATGCCTTGGGTTCATAGTTCGAACTACAGATTAGTGCTGTTTTAATCTTCGGTTCTGATCCTTATCATTACTTTCAAGCAGCAGAAAAATACCAAAAATGAATAATTTCTATATTTTGTTTCTTACGAATTCCTGAAGCAAGTGTACATAAAAGCAATGTCCTCAATGGATTTTAAATGCAGCATGTTGGCATGAGGATATCAAAGAACACTTTGTAACTAGCTCTTGGATGTTCTAAATAAGACTAGCTGAGAAGATCAACGATTTCCATATTTTAAGATTGCGTTCATCTCTGCTGAAATACTAAAACCAGCAGAAATAGCAGTACCTATAAGAAAACGTATGCAACAAGGAAAGAATGAGAAAAGTGGTTCTCTTATATTCATAATCTAACAAAGCAGGAACTTTGTATAGCATCAAATGATTTCTATTCTAAAAAACAGTTCGAAAAAATAGTAAACACAAAAGAAAATCCCTTACGTGAAATTTGAGTAAATAAATGAAGCAGAACGGAATGAAATGACTGAACGGAAACCATAGTACTCTGATTCTGAAATTTCTTTAAAAAGTAAGCTCAAACAAATCATCAATATGTTTTACATCCAGCTAATAAAGAAAACGAACTGTCCATCAAACTCTCACAATAGAATAATTGTTTTCATATTGATAACTGCATATAAGAATATTTAAATATTGTTCATCATTCGCGAAAAAGAATGAATCTCTTGTTCTAGGTACTAGTTTTACAACCCATAAACAATCTGGAAATTAAAATGGCATTCCGGGACGGAGACAGAACCTGTAAAGATCAACCTCGTCCTAGACTTTTATCCGAGGTTTTTGACGAGGATGTGGGCCAAGCCATAACAAATGACCCACATCAAACCACTCAGGAATTAGCAGAGATGTTGTCGGTAGACAGAACAATAATTGAAAGACGGATGCATGCGCTTGGGTTCATCACCAAGTTCGAAAACATTTTGGCAACTGCATTTTTGAAATGGCATTTTAGCATGTTTTTTTTTTTTTTTGACACACGAAGTATATAAAATTTCGTTTTATGGGTACTAGTATGTCCGTATTCCCCTCCGTCCGCGGACATTACATCTCTGCATCTGTCGTTAATAGTGGGTGTGTGCATAAGTTCTACCCGTTTTTGTAGGCTACAAAGAAAGGAGGAGAACACAACAAATAACGTACCTAGGATTTCATATAATTGCCATCATTCTGTATTACTTCTTGCCATCTGTCTGAGAGTAGGTGAATTCCACGCCGGAAAAAATCCTGTGTTTTGGAGTCAACAAAGTTATGTAATGCTGTTTTCACATCGTCAACATCATCGGAGATTTGGAGAGCGAAAGTGTTTTGTAACTATCGAAAAAGGTAGTAGGCCGTAGGTGCCAGGTCAGGGAAACACGCCGGGTGAGGTAAAACTTCCCAACCAAAGTCCAGTAATTTTGGGCGAGAGATTAAAGCAGCATGAGGTCTGGCGTTATCGTGATGAAGGATCACGCCTTTACGATTGACCAGTGCTGGCCGCTTCGATGTCAGTTCTTCTCGCAATCTGTTCAAATGTTGGCAGTAGAGGTCAGCATTTATCGTTCGGTTAGGTGCCAACACCTCCCAGTGGATGATTCCCTGCACATCCCAGCAAACACTCAACAAAACCTCTTTGGGATGCAGTCTTCCTTTTGAGGTCGATGGAGCAGGCTCCGCACCTTAGCACACAGTCCGTCGACGCTTTACATTACGTTGCAGTACCCAGTTCTCATCACCCGTTAAAATTCGTCCCGAGAACAGTTCATTCCTGTGACGAGAAAGCAAAGAAACACAGGTACCGATTCTCTCCTCTCGTTGCTTTGCAGAAAGCTGGTGCGGAACGCAGTTTTCGAACTTGGTGATGAACCCAAGCGCATGCATCCGTCTTTCAATTATTGTTCTGTCTACCGACAACGTTTCTGCTAATTCCTGAGTGGTTTGATGTGGGTCATTTGTTATGGCTTGGTCCACATCCTCGTCAAAACCCCCGGATAGAAGTCTAGGACGCGGTTGACCTTTACAGCTTCTGTCTCCGTCCCGGAATTTCCGAAACCAACGGCGACATGTGCTATCATCTACTGCATCCTCCGCATACACTTGACAGATGTTGCAGCAAGCCGTGGCTGCAGTACTGCCTTTATCGAACTCGTACAGAAAACAATGTCTAATGTGCTCCTTATCGCATGCCATGTTACACCGTCCGTGATTTTCGTAACGAATGACTTACTCGGACAAACCTAGTGCCTCTATATGCTCTACTGTTCCACGCTTTATTGGCCGAAATTTCGGCATCGCCGCGTCATCTGTGACGTAACTACTCCGATCGCATGAACAATGAGAAACATGATCCGCATCTGTTGTTAGGTTTGCGATGTAAGATTTTGCCGCTATGTCTCATAAACACACAGTAGCCGTGATATCTTTATTATTCCATATCGCTACTTGAAAACATCAATTAAAAAACTTATTTTTACATAGGATATCTTTATCACGACAAAAATATCGTGCAATATTTTTGCTTTAATTGATACTTAGCTTTCGCGCTAGGGGACTTAAGGGCACGATACATTTCTCTTATTATCTCCTGTTCTAAAAAAACGAGAGAAATGGAAAGCGCTGTTGTACCGGATTGTATTTGCTGTGAGATATGTTCTACATACCAAAAATAGTTCCAGTTCTGCAACTATGAAGCATTTGCCTTTACGTGTTTCCCTTTAGAATCATATTTTATCTTCGATTTAAAAAAACACTTTTTGCGTAAGATTATTGTCACAATTCTCATAGCATGACATTTCCGATGTCAGCCTGTTTCTATCGGACAATTAAATGTGGTTGCAGCTGCATTCCCGCGCGGCATTGGACACTGACCAGTCCGTCGGCATTTCGTAGTTGGAATCTGGACATATCGGTCCAGGAGATTCTTTCTCAGTAATCTAATGCAAGATATGGTACAAGTGTGGTCCCGGCAGACGGATCTCTCGAGAACAGATAGTCAACATGGGTACATGACAGGGCCATGCGGCGTCAGTTCTTTTACGAGCACAGATTGTGGCGGCGCGGAGCGTTCCCTAGATTGGGTCCAGAAACGTTTTTCTGTGCATTCTGGTTGTAGTTTGTCCCTATCTGTGGGATAATGAGTGCTTGTGGTATCCTGGGCATCATGTTCCAACCAGAGTTCACCTCATTTGTGGAAGAGTAAAGGGCCCCCTTTCCAGCACGTTGGGTGGGTGTGTCTCTCATAGGACCATTCCAGCTAGACTTCCACTACGAAGTACTTCGAACAGCCAAATATACCTATAGTTTCTAAGAATATGTCCTTTTCTTCCTGTATCAGTAATCATTCGCTTTTCAAAATCCGACAAGTGATTCCCTTTGCGAGGTGCATGGAATTCGCACTGGCGAAATAAGAATTCCTGAGCTGCAGTCAACAGACACTGAAGAGCAATTGAACTAGACACATCTGGCGTTGGGCAAATGTGGCGCTGTGGGCGGCCCTATAAACCGAAACGACATGACGTATGCAGCGATCCGACAATATAAGAAAAGATGCGACTGGAATCAGTAAGATTCGGACGCAGTATGGGTAAGACGAAGGATCAAAGCGCATTTGATCGGGGCAAATTGTCGGGGCCCGAAGAATGGGTCACTGCATCTCGGAAGTCGTGCAGGCACTGGGATTTTCACGACCCACTGTGTCACGGGTGCACCGTGAGTACATCGAATCCGGTAAAACCATCCCTGCAAGGGCCAACTGCCGTGGACAACAGCGTGTGGATGAGCGGGGTCATCGTCGGCTAGCTCGCATTGTAACAGAGCATAGACTCGCTATGGGGTACAGAAGCCATCGTCCCACGAGGGTACCGCTGCTGACCGCACATCACAGGGTGCAAAGATTAGCATGGGGGCGGGAACTTCGCCACTGGACCCTAGACATATGGAAAAATGTTGCCTGGACTGATGAGTCGAGATTCACGTTGGTACACGCGGATGGCAGGATACGGGTGCGGCGCAAACCTCATGAAGCGATGGATCCTTCTTGCCAGCAGGGTACTCTTCAAGACGGTGGGGATGGCATTCTTGTCTGGGGATTGTCTACGTGGATTGAAATGGGACCCCTGGTACGTGTGCCATCGTCCGTCACAGGTCAACGTTACCGGGATATCCTGGATGACAATTTGCGCCCATTTGTGCGTCTTCAACATCCCACTGGGGACCTCATCCTGCAACAAGACAATGCACCGTGCCATCGCTCCCGAATTGTATCCGAATGGTTGAATGATCCCTCCACCGACGTGACTTCGCTTCCTTGGCCAGCTAGGTCATCTGACCTGAATCCCATCGAGCACATCTGGGATGCCATCGAGAGAGATGTTCGAGGCTCTGACCCCCTCTATAAATTCTTAGTGAACTGTGGGAGCTTGTTTAGGGGTCGTGGATCCGTATGGCTTCCCAACGCTTCCGGTATCTTGTCGAGTCCATCCCGAGACGAATCGCCGCCGTCATCAGAGCGAAAGGTGGTGCTACACATTACTAGACATGTATCTCAAATCAATTGCTCTTCAGTGTATAACTTATTCCGCACGTGTCGGTGCCATCACTACTCCTTGCTGTTAATGCTTCCACTCTTGGAGGCAGTTGTGGTAATAGTGATCAGACCAACAAGTGTAAATTATGAACGCAAATTTGGAGCGGTTCCGAAATTTTGAAGTAAAAAAACAAACAAACTAATATATGTGCAATGTTTGTAATATCGAATTTAAACTCCTACAGCATAATTTTGCAACTGGAAAATTTGGAGCTACAAAATAATTTGTTTATAAGGTTATAAGGGAAATATTCAGAATTCTTCAGAATATTTTAACTACACTGCTGGCCACCCCAAATGCAACACCAAGGACACGAGATAGCAAAGCCAGATTTACTGGACACATAACAACAGATACAAAGATGAAACGATTGAGCTTACACGCCCGTGCGACTTGCGAAACACGCAGACACCAATAGTTCGTGTGGCCCCCATGGCTGGCAATAACGGCCGCTACACGCCGCTTCATCGAACGAAAGAGGCTTTGGATGTGCGTTTGGGGTATGTCGGTCCAGGCTGCTTCAACGCGTTGCCACAGTTCATCAGGCGTAGCCGCGGGTGGTGCTTGCTGGGCCACTCGGTTTCCGATCACAACCAGACTTGTTCGATGGGCGACATAACGGGAGAACAGGCTGGCCACGGCAGCAGTGACACCTGGTGGGCCGTGAAGAATTGTTGCACGATGCGTGCCACGTGCGGGCGCGCATTGTCCTGTTGAAACGTGGCCGCTGGCAGGTCCTGCAGGAAAGGGAGGACTACATGATCCAAAACGTCGGAGATGTAGCGGTGGCTGTTGAGTGTACCGGAGATGCGTACCAAAGGGATGCGCGTGTCATATCCAATTGCGCCCCAAACCATTACGCTAGGCGACGGACCGGTATGTATGGCGTTGCATGAGGCAGGCGTCATACAGTCTCTCGCCGCGGTGCAACCACATGCTGATCCGACCATCTAGGTGTTGCAGGAAAAATCGGGATTCGTCAGAGAAGACAATGTCGTGCCGTTCCGTAGTCCAGGTGCGGCGTTCAAAGGCCCACTTCCGCTGCACTCGCCGGTGGTGTAACGTCAATGGTAATCGGAGCAATGGGCGCCGGGCGACAAGTCCCCGCTCCTGCAGACCATCTCGAACATTACGTGCTGACACAGATTGTTGCGCAGCACACCCTAATTTCTGCGCTAACGTTCGTGATGTGGCGGTGCGAGCCGTCAATGCCCGCGGCACAACATACCAGTCCTCTCGTTTGGTGGTCTGGCGCGGCTGCGACAATCGCTGAAGTCTGTGCGACCGTCCCTCCTGCACCCACCGAAAACATACTCCCCGCACTGTGGCTGGATGTCGTCCCGCATGGGCGCCGATGTCTCGGTATGATAAACCGCTCTCGCGATAAGCCACTATTCGTCCTGTGTCGAACTCCGAAACGTGCTGGAATGACTGCCGTGTTCTGCGACGAGGCATCAGGAAGCTTCCCACGCACAGGTCCGGCAGCACAACACACTTCCACTACTTACACCCTGCCTTCTGTGCACCCTTCTTATAGTGCTTCTCGGTGGCGTGCCGGACGCCCATGATTTGCACATGCCCTGCAATGTTAATCGTTTGCATGTCCTCTCACGGGCGACGCATGCTGCGAATTTCAGGCGAATCGGATGCTTCCTTCTTGGTGTTGCATTTTGGGTGGCCAGCAGTGTATGTAAAAAATTAATGTTAGAAATACTAGATATTGTTTTGTGGTCACATTGTTTTCAGAAGGAAAGCAAATATTCAAACAGTGTAAAGATTTCCTTTTTTTCTGGTATGATATGTCAACAACAATTGATCAAAACTGAGTTAACTGGCATTACGTCTAATCACAGGTTTGGGTTCAACGTATGCATACGATAAATTATTAACAACTGTACGACCTAATTGTATCGAATTTTTCTCGTAGGAAACCACCTTAAAATTATCCTCCTCTTAGCAACTATAACAGATCCGAAGTTTAATCTGAGTATGGATCAAAAGCAGAGTAATCCTTCTCATTTAAGTAAAGACCACAGAAATGAATAAAAATCTGATCTTCGACAATAGTCTTCACACAGTGTTACATAGGTACATACCACTAAGATGCTCTCCGAGATTCAGAGGTTAGCTCCAAAAAGAAATGCAAACTACCAGATATTATTACTTGCTGTTGTCGTATCAAACTTCTCCATTTACAGCGATCTTGACATACAACTCGAGCTTCACTGATATCCATTACACGCTGTACACAAGATCTTTTATACTTCATACTCATAATCTTTTTCTCATGCAGACACTCCTGAATCTGATCCACCCATGTCTTCCTTGGCCTTCCTCTGCCTTTACTTCCTACCACTTGGGCTAAAAAGTTTTTCTTAGTAAGCATCACATCACTCATTCTTTCAACATGGCCAAACCACTGAAGCATATTGGTCTCCACCTTGCTAACAATATTTTGCTTCACATCACACAACTGCAACACATCTTCATTCCTCACACAAACAGACCGTGTCTTGCCACAAATCACAAATCCCCCGTAAATAACGCAATTCTCCAGCACACAAACGGCTCCTATGTCTCTTCTGCATTACCCAGGTTTCACTGCCATACATCAGAGTAGGAAAAATTACACTTTCATACACAGCCATGCGGGACTCTCTAGAGAACCCATCATTCCTGTGAAAACCTCCTAGAGCACCTATGACTTTCAATGAAGAATTCAGTCGCCTCCTAATTTCGCCATCCACTTTGTTCTCTCTATCAAACATGCTTGCTAAATACACAAACTCACTCACCTGGTCAATCACAGTGCCGTTTATACTTACATTACATTCAGTGCTACCAGTTGCTCTCTCAAACACAATAACTTTGGTTTTTCCCTTATTTATACTCAGTTTGAATTACCTGCAAACTTCGTACATCCGAGACAACATACTCTGCAAATCACTGTTGCTCTCTGCCAACAGGACAGTGTCATCAGCATACAGCAATCTGCACACACGGATATCACCAAGACATAAACCACTATCATCTATTTTGGCATTACGTATGCACACGTCCATAAATATATTAAACAGCCATGGTGACATTACACAAAATTGTCTAACTCCGGCACCAGTAGAAAACTATTTTGACAAAACACCATTCACTCGTACACAAGCTCTACTACCAGCATACATGACTTTTACACTATTAAGTAAATTCCTAGTAACACCATATTCATCCAATACCTTCCACAAAAGTGTCCTATTTTCTCGGTCATAATCTTTCTCGAAATCTATGAAGGCAGCAAAAACTTTCTTACCAACAGCCATATACTTTTCAAGCATCGTGCGTAATGCAATAATCTGGTTAGTGCAGCCTTTACCAGGCATAAAACCATTCTGAACATCCACACTTTCTCTGATGAAAGACCCCGTACTTTTTCAATAACAACCTTACCAAACACTTTCCCTGGCACACTTAGTAGGCTAATACCAGGATAGTTCTTGCATTTAGTCTTGTCACCTTTTCCCTTATACAAGGGAACAATAATAGCATCCTTCCAATCCCGAGGGACCATTCTCCCAGCACAACTGGCAAATTTCAGTTAACCAGTCAGTTACAGAGTCACCACGATATTTCAACATCTCAGCAGTTATGCCCTCAACTCTCGGAGCCTTACTATTCTGAATATATTTTAGAGCTTTACACACTTCTTTTCTTGAGATCCCTCCTGTGCTTCCATCCCTCACTGTGACATCATCTGCGTCTGCCTCAGAATCATCTTTGCTTTCCTGATCTAATAACTCACAGAAATAATCACCCCATGTTTCACTTCACTCATTGCGCTCCCATATCATTTCCCCGATCTCATTATTCACACAACTTACAACTTTGTTTCCCCTATTTCTCCTGAGTCTCATATACTTCCAGAAAGACTTCCTATCTTTACAAAAAGCCAGTTCATGCCTTTCCACCTTCGCCTTCCTATCTATTGCCTTACTCTGGCGAACCAGCTTAACAGCTACACGCTTCTTACAGCGATATTCATCCACTGAGACTCTACTTTGCAACATCCCCAAATAAGCTTCCTTCTTTCTCTTTACTGCCTCTTCAATCTCACTATTCCACCAAGCATAACATCAAATGTTACCCACTATTGTGGTGCCACAGACCTCTTTAGCAGCAGTAACAACACAGTTCTTAAAACATTCCCACTTTTTTTGTACATCCCTCTCACCAGACTTCAGCTCCTTCAGTCGTTCCCTGAGTAAGTCAGAATAACGCTGATGATCTTCAAGGAGCCTATCAACCTTTATTCTTTCTATCCTGGGTCGCTTCCTATTCCTCTTCCTCCAACCAACATTCAGTTTCACTCGTGACACTACCAAGTAATGATCAGAACCAACATCCGGACCTCTCATCACACGGGAGTCAACAACTAAGTGTTTCAGTCGCTCATCGCAGACAGAAAAATCTATCACACTCTTTTGACCAAGAGTACGATTTTCCCAAGTATATGTGTGGATATACTTGTGGTTGAAAAATGTATTAGATACACACAAACCATTCTCAATGCAGAGTTCAATTAATCTGTCACCATTATCATTCACTCCAGGATCATTAAACTTACCCAGAACATTGTCAGAAATTGCGTTCTGCACACCTACCCTAGCATTAAAATCCCTGCTATTATAACTTTTTCTTTAGCACCAAACTGGCTCAAAACAGCTTTTAGCTCATTCCAGAAACCTTCCTGCTTATCAGAAGGTTCGGAGCCACAAGGAGCATACACTACAACAATTATGATTCTCTGAAGTTTCACTTTCAAACGAATCCAGAGAATTATCTCACTTACGCAACTATATTGAATCAAGTTGTTCTTCATCTTTTCACTTAAACTCACACCTACACCAGCCTGTCCTCTCACATTATCCAATACTCCAGACCACACACTCACTGTGCCATTCACTTCTTCTACCTCAATTTCCTTCTTTTTGATTTCACTTACACCAGCACATCCAGTCTACACTTATTCATCTCCTCAATCACCTCATTTATCTTGCCATTTATACCTCTAGTATTCCATACACCAGTCTTACATTACTCAGCCGAGATCTCTTTCTTATGCGCCGTTTAGAAAGTCCAGGTCGATTCCGTTGTAGACAGCCCTTCTCAAGTGTGGTAGGTCCACCATATCCCACACTTGATCCCGGATATTGATTTCTTTTTGTCTTTTTAATCAGGTAAGTACATCAGTGTGGGGGATTAGCCCCCAGCTGAGGGTTTCATTTAATCATTCAAGCTAAGGATTCTGAAACAAAACAGTGTAATAATGCAAATTTCATAATTGGCACATACATTTGTTGGATTTACCCTCCTTATCCATTTTTGTAGCTTTCCTTGAAGAACTATTCAACATGACATTATATTTGCATTGTAGTGATTAGTATCTGTGAATAGCCTTAATACGTACCCCCAGCACACAATAAGTATGGTACCGCTATATTCCCTAGTTCCTTACATGACCCCGAGGAGAATTTGTTCGGCAGCCTTGCTTAATAGAAAGTAAAGGGTTTGAACCATATAAGAGATTCCACTATAAAATGCAGTGAACCGGGTGATATATAATCCTATCAGCATCAAACCTTTTAGATTTCTGCATTAATTGCAGTCCCTTTTAATGCATAAGAGAATAAATGTTAAAATAAACAGAATATACCCTAATAAAATATAATTTCGAATTTCTACTCGATTCCATTTTATCACTTGGGTTTCACTCGAGTTAAAATGTATCGAATCTTTTCAAACAACCTTTTAAAAGGTTCATTACTCAGAAAGCATGGAGTAATTTGTGTTTTATTCGCTCCGAAAGAACAAAAGAAGTCCCTTGAAGTTTTATATTACCCTTTATGTTAAAGAACATGAGCGCTGGGTGTTTCGGAATACGGTTCAATCCATTTTCTAGCTGAAGATACCGTACTAAGAGAAAAATATCTAATTTCTTAACTTTAATGGTCTTTTCTCTAACCAAATGGCCTCTTTTTTAATCTTTTTCCGCTTTATCTGCCAAGCATTCGGAAGGAAAGCTATTTATAACGTCCGATGAATTTCTTTCCTTCCGAACGAATGTCGGCTTTAAAAGAATTAGGCTTCCTTTCACTCTCGTATGTAAGAGGATGATTTTGCCTTTCACATATTTTGCTGTAGCGCTTGGATTTCACTTTGGAATTTTCTTTTAAGTGAAAAATGTTTATTCTGATGCCCGTTGAGAAATAATATGTGCTTACTTCATTACTTTGTTTATCCGTTTGTCGTACTAAAGTCATGGCATTTTAGCATTCGCTATTTGTAAGCACAGCCCCATTTTCTCCAAAGGTTTCTCACCTTTTTTGTGTAAAATATATTCGATGATTTCCAAAATTTTCGACTTTTATTTCCACATCTCAGGTTCTGCATCTAACACTGAAAATAATCTATTACACTCCAGGAACGCTAAACACGATTTCTGATTTTCTAGTGACAGTCTTTTCACACTAGACTACCTAAGGACATATTCCCATTTAGCATGATCTTCTAAATTCTCAGTTTGGAAACGTTGTCCTCCATTGGACAGGTGTGACCATCTAAACAATTCTACGCGCATTTAACACTTCTTCTGATCAAATATGCTTATGTTGTAAGTTTTAATTTTTTGTTTGTTGACAACTCGACTCTTGAGGTAGGATTACAAATATTTTTTAAACATCGATTAGTATGATTCTTAATACTTGCTATGCTTTTTCTGATTTTACGGAAGCACGATTTTGGTAACAGTATTTGCACCAGATAGATAGATGGTCACACCTGTTTAATGACTTCTTCTTAAAACGCCATGACTTCAGTAGGACAGCCGGGTACACTTCTTAAAACGCCAATTGAAACATTGCTTTTCGTATAATCACGGCAACGGCGACACAAATTATCCACGATTTTTATAACATTTCTGCTATAAGATGGCCACCTTACTGATTTAACTGTAATTTGGTCAATTTTTCTCCTATAAATGATTTTCCAGGTGCGCTGTTTGCCCTCTTGCTTGCGTAACAGCGTATTTGTAATTCGCACTAGATAGTTGCTTCCGAAAATAAATCTCATCTGCAACATATTCAATGTAGATAGTTTCTAAAGAGGCCATAATCGTCCAAAATTTGAGAGGGGGTTTTTCTCTCAATTTCCTTCGGCTTTTTTTTTTATTTACTACAACTTACACTAAAGAGCAATTGAATTAAAGATACCTGTCTAGTAACGTGTAGCACCACCTTTCGCCCTGATGACGGCGGCGATTCGTCTCGGCTTGGACTCAACAAGACACTGGAAGCGTTGGGAAGCCATACGGATCCACGACCCCTGAACAAGCTCCCTTATTTCACGAAAATTTGATGGAGGGGGTCAGAGCCTCGAACATCTCTCTCGATGGGAATGAGGTCAGGTGACCTAGCTGGCCAAGGAAGCAAGGTCACGTCGGTGGAGTGTTCATCCAACCATTCGGATACAATTCGGGAGCGATGGCACTGTGCATTGTCTTGTTGCAGGATGAGGTCCCCAGTGGAATGTTGAAGACGCACAAACGGGAGCAATTGGTCGTCCAGGATATCCCGGTAACGTTGACCTGTGACGGACGATGACACACGTACCAGGGGTCCCATTTCAATCCACGTAGACAATCCCCAAACGAGAATGACACCCCCACCAGCTTGAAGAGTACTCTTCTGGCAGGAAGGATCCATCGCTTCATGTGGTTTGCGCTGTACTCATATCTTGCCATCCGCATGTACCAACGGGAATCTCGACTCATCAGTCCAGGCAACATTTTTTCATATGTCTAGGGTCCAGTGGCGATGTTCCCGCGCCCATGCTAATCTTTGCACCCTGTGATGTGCGGTCAGCAACGGTACCCTCTTGGGACGATGGCTTCTGTACCCCATAGCGAGGAGATGGTTCTGGATGGTGTGGCTGCTTACACGTTTTTGTGCACCAGCGTTAAATTGCCGAGCGATTTCTTGCACTGTGGTCCGTCTTTCCGCTGTTACAATGCGAGCTAGCCGACGATGACCCCGCTCGTCCATACGCTGTTGTTCACGGCAGTTGACCCATGCAGGGATGGTTTTACCGGATTCGATATAATCACGGTGCACCCGTGACACAGTGGCTCGTGAAAATCCCAGTGCTTGCACGATTTCCGAGATGGAGTGAGCCATACGTCGGGCCCCGACAATTTGCTCACGATCGAATGCGCTCAGATTCTTCGTCTTACCCACACTGCGTCCGACCCTTACTGATTCCCGTCGCATCACTCCTTATATTGTCGGATCGCTGCATACGTCATGTCGTTTTCCGTTTACAGGGCCGCCTACAGCGCCACATTTTCATAACGCCAACTGTCTCTAATTCAATTGCTCTTCAGTGTAGGTATTGAAAGAGAGATAACCTTAACAAATCATGAAGTTTTAAATACTCTTTATTACATAACAAAATGTGGAACTTTTTATGTTCTTAAAGTGACATATGGTGCACATACAGACTAAAGTAGAGAAGAGTACAACATTTTCCGTATGTCCACCTGACAGATTTATGAAGAAAGAATATTTGGTTTACGAGATAAATTATTTCGACAGTATTGCTGAACGAGCTCACTGGGGGTCGTTGATAGTTTACAGATGTTTCTACATAGTAAGAAGAGGAAAGCACATGTTCGATTGCCAGACACAGGTCCTTGAAGCATAATAGCAAGGACGAAAGATGGGACCGCCGTATCCTACTAATGGTTTATTCAATAAGTTATTCGCTTGCGCACAGATCGGGCACATTGTTGAGCGAGATAAAAGACCTCGCACTGAGTTCCCAATTGTTTGCTATAAGCAGGGCTAAGATCAATATACATTCCTATTTATCGCTATGAACGTCTTTGGGTTGGATTGGGGATCAGCAATGTGTACTGATGAGAGTCGCTTCAGTAGAAATGACTAGGCTAAGTGACTTACAAATGGACTTACTTAGGGTAAGTGACTTACAAATGAGAAACAGATCCTCGTCAACGAGAGTTTAAAACGACATGTTTCGCCAAGAGCGCTCCGAAGATGAGATCGATTTAACATACTCAAATATGTTGGGAACAAGACGTTACACAGGGTGTTTCGAAGGGTTTTTCATTTCTTATTGTTCGTGCCCTTTCTTTGAAGGATTTCCTCTTCAAGTTTAGATTTTGACTAACCACCTCCTTCTGATATAAATGTTTGGGTCGGTACAGGACGGTAAAACGATGTTAGAGCACTCTGATAAAATGAACGTGAGGCAGGGAGCGAGGGTATTGAAGGGAACAGGTGATGACCCTGTTTGAAACGAATTTGGGGAATCATAACTAGGGATGTCAGCTTTCTGAAGTGCTACAAGTCGGTAGGAATCGGTGTCAGCAGTGATGATATTCAGCCATGCAAAACCAAATTGTGAGTGTGCTTCTCTTATCACTGGCCAACTCGGACCTAATAATTCTGAAGCATTTTGAACCCTATTCTGAGCACAATTTGGTTGCATTTTAGTCACAATGTTCCTTGGCTGAAATTATATAATAAAACAAATTATATCTACGAAAGAAAAATTATTCTGGACTGCTGATAACAGCGCTGGAACCTAAATAAAAAAGACATTACAAACAATGGCTAATATGGGCATTTGAAAAATATTAATGCTCTGTTTTCGTAAAATGAACAGAACATGAAGCGCAGTGAGATCTGTAGCCACAGAGGCATGATGACTACAGAAAAAAGTGTTAAAGGATCAGGAGAACAGATTCTAGCAAACCAAAAACAGGAACAAAAAAAGGCAAGGTGCAGTTTTGCGTAAAACACTTATAGTTCTGTTTCAGTATTTTGTCACATTAACGAAAATAATAGATTCTCCTGCAAAGGAGACATCTTAGAGACGTAACGACGTAATGTAAGAGGTGTAAAAATGTTTTTGTACTATCGTCAGAATCACGATTTTCAAATACAGGGGTTCTTCAGAAAATAATGCCTCTATATTTAGTGCAACACCACGAAAGACAAGAGATATCAAAGCCATATTTATTGTACAAAAAGTAGATGATGCAAGGGGGAATCGATTACAAATAAAGCACGGTAAGACAAGGAGAACACATAACAATCAGTATCTGGTGTAGCCACCAAGTCCGGCAATTACAGATACTACATGGCTCGCCATCGTGAGGAGGAAATGTTGGATGTGTGTTTAGGGAATGTCCGTCCAAGCAGCTTCAATGCGATGCCACAGTTCCTCCGTTATAGCCGGGGGTGGTCGCTGGCGTGCCAGTCGTCCGGCGAAAATGGACCACACGTGCTCAATAGGCGACATATCCGGGAACCGCACAGGCCAGCGAACACGTGGCACATGGTGGCGATCCAAGAGGTCTTGGACGTCGCGTGTCACATGCGGTTGCGCATTATCCTGTGGGTAAATGTCACCAGATCATTTACCAATAGGTTAATGGTTTACCAACCCTGAAGATATGGAACAGCAACAGGCTCCAACACCTCAGTGATGTAATGTTCAGTATTCAACGTAGCGGACGAGGCGCGTGCGGTAGTGGAATCCAGTGGCACCTCATACTGTAACGCCGGGTGCCGGGACGGTATGGCGCAGCATACTCACTCAGTCGGTTGCCGCGGTACCACCAGACACGGATTCGTCTATCGTGGTGCCTCAAACTGAAACGGGATTCGTCGAAAAACACGATGCCTAGTCATTCCCTCCTTCATGCGCGGCGTTCTTGCCACCATTGCAGTCGCAGACGCCGGTGTTGTACAGTTAAAGGTAGCCTAAACAACGGGCGCCGTGCAAATATGCCTCGCTGCTGCAGACGACGTAGAACCGTCCGTGCGGAGAATGGGTGTTGTGCCACAAACTCGAACTGTTTAGCTACTGTGGTCGTTGTGGCTGTGCGATACGTCAAATTCATGCGCACCAGATGTCGGTCCTCCCGTTCGGTGGTGTGACGGGGTCGGTGGGATCTCGCACCTCGGCGTGTTCTTTCCTCCGCCACCCACTGACGCCATATTCTCCCCACCGTGGCCATATATCGTCCCACATGAGCACCGATATCTCGGAGTGATAATCCGCAATCTCGATAAGCCAAAATTCTCCTGCGACCGAAATCGGAAACCTGCTGGCAGGGTTGCTGTTGTCTTCGACGGGGCATGCTACAGCTAGCTGTGCGCGGCCCGGAACGGCGAGCAGACACGCTTTGAGTGCTTAACACCCTCTTGTATGACTTCCAGTAGGCGTTACTGTCCCACATGATTTCCATATGTGCTTCCCGGTTAATCATTTTCATGTACGCCCGTGATCTGCCCTTCTGCCAACTTTCGTACCCCTGGGATACGATCTTCTTGGTGCTGCATTTTTAACGGCCAGCAGTGTATAAGTATAGAAACCCAGTGGCAAGGTATCAAATTGAAACAAAACAAAAACAAAGCTCAGAATTTCTACTTTAATTCACATTTTTATTTTTCTACATAGTCCCCCTCACGCTTGATACTGATATGCCAACGTTTAACAAGTTTTTTTAACCCGTCTCTGTAATAATCTTCAGGCTTTTCTTGGAATTATTTCCTCGTAGCAGCTTGAACATCTTCGTCACAGGTGAACTGAATTCATCTCAGATGTATCTTGAGCGCCGACAGCGATCAGAAATCGGACCGCGCCGAACTTGGGCTGTAAGCAGGGTGTTCAAGAACTTCAAACCAGATTTTCTGCATGGCCTCTGAAACGACAGCACCGTCGTGGCGTTTGGCGTTGTCGTGTTGCAGAATCATTGCTTTTTTCACCCCGCGAACGCGATTTATTCTTTGCTTTAACTTTTTTAAAGTATGCACGTAGCTCGCTCTCAGAGCTGGTAGTGTTACCTTTGACCATGTAGTCCTGATAAATATTGCCTCTGTAGTCCCAGAACACAGTGATCATGCACTTATTGGCAGTAATTAGAGTTTCGATTTTTTTCGCTCGAGGAGAAGATGTCATTGGTACTACCTAAACAAATGTTTAGCTTACCTGCTATGGGTTTCTGAGTGATTCTACGATTTTCTCCGACACCCTCATTGACATTTTGCCTGTTCAAATCGCAAGTTGCGATTACGGACCTCCCACTCCGCCGATGATCTTTTACGGCCAACATTCCTCCCCTGTCCTTTGATTTTCTTACCCAGTGACGAACAGTGCTTGTATACAAAGTTAAAGAAACATAAATTGCCACAAATCTAGCGTGAAGTTCTTTGAGAGGTACATTTTCATGAGTTAAAAACTGTATAACTGATCATTTTTTGCCACCCGTCCACACAGCTGAAAAAAAAAGCATCCATTTTAAACACAATTAAATACGAACAAATAGATGCGCGGAGTTCTATTACGCAGTAAAATAAAGCTAAATACAATACACAAAGAAATGCTTACCGTCTGACTGGTTGCTAGGCAACAAGCCATGAGCGGGACACTTGCGCGGAGGTATTCCTTATTGAATACGCCTCGAATCAATATTATTTACCAAAATAAGGAAATTTGGTACCATACGTTTTATTTTATTTTTCTACGGAATTAGAAGTAGCGTTCCGAAAGACACAAATATGCAAAAGGATCTTTTGTCATCCTTGCGGTTTATTGTTGTGAGAAGTCTGATTCTACCTTTGTCATTCAAGCGAGAATCACAACTTTTCTAAAGAATTCTTATTATTTAATGATAATAACATCTGTTGTGCAGGAGTCTTTCTTTTCTTTTGAATTCCGCTCAAATAATGAATATTCTATCTTATGCTCGTATTGCTGATTATGTTGTGTACGAGCGAATTCTCCCTATCTCGAATGTCAGGTTCTCCCCTGAATCCGATATTACTTCCAAACAATATTTCAAAAACTACATGTTTTCTTTGAAAGTCACACAAAATATTGGAACAGCGAATTTCCATATCATATTTTCAAAACATATTTCCTTTCCCCCAAAACGTGTGGTTTAACCTAGTACTGTTTAAAAGACAATTCCTGCATTCATCTTAAATCGAATATGCAAAGAATAGAATAACAAATCGCGATACTCTATTCGTAAAATATAAATATGGATTGTTAATACCGAATTATGAAGATAACTATGGAGATAACATCATCTGTCTCCTTTCATTTTTTTCCTCCGATGCCTGAAATTCACGTACAGGCACCATTTTTCATCTCCAGTAAAAATACATGATAGAAAGGGTTTGTGTTGCTACAGTAAGAACATTCGCGATAACGGTCGAGCAAGGAACCACATATGGCAACACGCCGATTCTTTTCCTAGGTGAGAGTGTGAGGCACCCAAGACCCCAATTTCTGGACCTTTCCCATACGTTCCAGGTGTCGCGCCACTGTGGCCTTATCACAGTTCATCTCAGTAGCCAATTCCCGTGTGGTTTGACGCGGATCCAAGTGGATGGTGGATGAGATGGTTCAAACGTTTCTCATGAAAGTGAGATGGGCGACCTGAGCGTGCAGAATCGTTGAGGTCAAAATTGCCACCTCGGAACCACTCAAACCATTTGCGGGATGTTCTCGGAGCAATAGTATCCTCCCCATACACACACACGCACATTTGCCGGGTAGCCTCGGCGGCTGAGGATCCCTTATTAAACTCGTAGAGGAGCAGATGTCGGAATTGTTCATTCCTCTCTACTTGACACTCCATACTTCCGTACCTGAAAACTAAAAAAACCATTAGTCACAATCACACAACACAATATGATTTAGATACACGATACCACTGGCTACATTTTGATATGCAACTGGCCATCTGCACCTTCACTACTGACCTGGGAAACACTCGTGAAATAAAACGGCATGAACTTATGCATCAACCCAATGCATCTGCAAAATTGTCACATCATGATTTATATCTTAAAAAGATTTTGACTTAAAAAGACGTGAAAACACCACATAATTTCGAATGTAGACATGCTGTATGTTAATTCCCAAAACTTAAAATGTCGTATAAATATGCCGGGAATTACTTCTGTAAAACCATAATAGGTAGAGACGATTTTAGGTCTTTATTGCTACATAGCGGAAGGGTTTTGGAGTCCCTTACACGATCTAAAGATATCCGGTCGATTTGCCCAAAAGAAGAAGAATCCAAGTAATTTGTAAGACATAATGGTTTTTAACGTACTACAAAAGGAAAGCACTTGCCAAAACGACAAATCTGCAGCGATACATTCCGTCGGTGTAATTTAGTCGGTTAGAACAACTGGCTTCGGAGCGAGGAGGCGCGACTCCGATCCACGTCAGTCACCGACAAATTTGCGTTTTGACATGTTTCGTACGCATATATATACGTAAATTTATATGCTCATTATATAAATGTTGTATCGAACAGTTCAACAGAATGTGATAAATTACATGAATTCATGACTTCAGCTAATTCTCCTTTGATATGACAGTACAGATGGTGGCCATATCATAAGCCATTGCAATACTGTTAAAGTATTTTCCGAAGGATACGCAACGCTACTTGCAGTACATGAAGAAACATGAACATGTCATTTTCCAGCGTTTTGCAGCAAGTGTCCGTGCTGCTTGTGGGCACAACAAGCGAATGTATCTGTCTGTGACATACGATCTAAGCTTCGTGTGGTAATATCGACGTGAAAAACAAGAATCTTTACAATACACATCACAAGGGTAAAATCTGAGTGTCCATGAGTCACCATTTGCATTTCCTCAGAATGGTCCTCGTTATGATACACAACACGCTGCTAGGGATCAGGGAATTTGAAAATACCCTTAAGGGTGTCACGCTTTACTAATTGCTTGTACTTTCTGCCTCCATGCTATGACAAAGCCTTCAACAAACAGGAACGGGATTTCTGGTAGCGGTTTATTGAACTCAAAAATAAAAAAAAGATTATAGTGAATGGAATTCATGCCGGGATAACAGCGTGATGAGAAATTGCCTGCTTCCGCCTTCTAAACTGTTGAAACACACTCTGTGGCACGAGGAATGTTTAGACCTTTCTGCAAATGTTCCATCTTGTTTCTAACGTAAACTCCATCCAGATGCAAATGAAGGAAGTGTCTGTATTTTAATGGATGCTTTATTGCTCGTCCTTTCTTATTAGATAGATCTTAATGTGTCATCTAGCTGACATTTTTTAAATTGAGGAGGTGAAAGTTTAGACAGATGTGTCTTCATTCCCGAAAGAGATTCTTGTGCCTAGTTAGATAAATTTAGATCCATGTTAGAGCACCCTAATTAGAAAATGTAACAAAATAAATGAAAGCTTTCGTTCTTTTCTTGTATGTCCAATATCAAAATATCGCTATGTGGCTTTGCGACTGTTTTATGGGAGAACTACAGTCATGTCATATGACTGCGCCTTACTGTAGTTGATCTGAAATTGATTTGTCATTTCTTTTTTGCATGTTGTTACAGGACGACAGAGATCATTTTTGATGTCCTCACATCAGATTAGTTCAGATAGCTAAGAATCCGAAATGCGAATCTCACCTGTACTCAGAAACACCAATGTCTCAGACGTTCAGAATTTGCCTGCTCTTCTAAATTTCCGAGATAGGTTTTTAGTACTTTCTGAAATCCTGTTTTATTCCAACTCAATAATTTATTAATCCGCCAGTGCATTGGTTAGTTCATGCAGAAAGGCAAGGAGCTGTAGGCCAACGAATATGTACATTTACATGCATACCTAGGTTTCTTTTCATTGAATCAAAATTAAAATAGCACACTTAACTCATTTCTTTCTGCCCTTTACTATGTTCATGATGGAAAGAATGACTTTCGGATAATTTAAAATAAACCATCTCTTATATTATGAAGGTTCAGCATCTTGAATTAAAAATTAAGCGTTGTACACTTAATATCATGTACTTTTGCATTAGATTTAACATTTTCGTTTGTATTTATAAACGCAGAACTCTAGGAAAAGAAACATTTTCCTCAGTCATACCAAGAGGAAGAGGAAAACGCTTCGGTGTAACAGATTGCTCGACGTAGAAAATGCCACAACATGAAGGATTACATGCAATAAGACGAAGCTTACCACACATGCAGACAAGTAGGCGGGAAAAAGTGATTTTATTTCTGAGGGATTGCATGAATGTGATGGGCGAAGCGACAGTATAATCTGGCCTGAGTTAGTAGGTCGTATGTCCGCCTCCTGGACCATACATTAGCCAACACGTCGTGGCATCGAGTGAAACAGTGCTCGGATATTTTTCTGAGTAAGGGCCAAAAAATTAGCGGCATGTTATATTTTAATGATGAGTGAGCTACTAAAAGTTAACTATCACTGTGTACGGTTGGGTAGAATCGTTTAACATTAAATTTAAATGTGGTCATTTTAATCAAACGAAAGCTGCCACTTCGGCAGTGGCCAATCGGTGGGCGGCGTTGACTTTGGATCATTCGCCGAATTGGGATCATTTTCGAGTCCCGAATAAGACATGGACTATGTGTTTTTCTCATGGCTTTGGGTATTTCCTTTTCCTGAAACCAGTAGCCGAAAATTAGGATGGACGGCTCCTTATAGCCCAGCGTCTTTTTCATAGTGGTTGCTAAATCTCAAAGAAAAAGATTCAAAGTTTTACGTAGGTGAAGAAACGGCGCAATGTCAGTGGATGTATTTTAAAAACCTTCGTAACGACGCCCTCAACCGATTGTTGTCGCATACCTTTCTGCGGAACATTTGAGCGTTTTTTAAACAATACGCTAAAAGCTCTCTAATAAGGATTTTGCAACGAAAAGGAGCTTTTAGCACGCACATTGCAACGCTTTAATTTTTCGCAGAAGCTATTTTCATATGGCTTTATATTCATTCTCTTTGATGAACCTAACTGCAGTTTTCCACGCTTGAGTTGCAATACAACTTTCTTTACATGGCTGTTACACTCATCGTCAAAAAAATAGTTGTACCCAGAAGGACGTGTCGGATTGCAATTCTATTCGGGAGGAAGGTAAAGGTTACCAGAAACAATAAATGATTAAACAATGAGACTGATATGGGCAATATTTATTGAGCTACACGCCAATAAGTAGGGTCTCTCAGTATGGCGTGAGGCCGCCATGTTTGCTCAGACAGCATGCCAGACGTCTCGGCATGAAATTGTACAGGTTCCTAGTAGTGTCCTGCGATAAGCCATCTCATGCAGCTTGAAACGTCTCATGCAGTTCCTGCAGATTGTGTGGTAGGGGTGGAGTCTGGATAGCGCGTCCAATAGCGTCCCGCACATTTTCAATCGGTGATAGGACTGGCGATGCGGCTGGCCATGGCAGAGTGTCAATTGCTTGAAAGCAAGCTCTCGAGACAGCAGCAGTATGCGAACCATCGTTGTCCTGTTGGAAAATATCACCGGAGTGAGCGTTCAGGAAAGGTAGGGCCACTGGCTGAAGGACACCATTAACGTAACCCTGGGCTGTCAAAGTGCCTGTAATGATCACCAAAGGTGATCTGGCATAGTAAGCAATTTTACCCTACTCAATGACAACAGGCTTTCTAGACGTGTGACGCTCTACAGCAAACCGTTTATTTTGGCGCTGACCACGGTGCCTCTACACACGGATTCGTTGGTCGTCTCCTTCAAGACAAAAGCGGGCGTCGTCACTGAAGATCACCCGATGCCATTCTGAGTGGCTCCTTGACAGTCTGGTGCGACACCATTGCTGTCTTTGGAGACGATGCAGTGGTATTAAGAGCAGTCGTCGTAACTGTCAGTGTGCGTGTAGACCTACGTCGTGCAGCCGTCAGCCAATGGTGCTGGCACTAATCGAACGATGAGTGGAGGGCACCACTGCTCAATGAATATCCGCAATCGTGGCTGTTGGGTCACTCAGCGCTTGTCGGACAACCTGTCGGTCATCTCTTTCCGTGGTTTGTCTAGGTCTCCCAGACCCTTTCTCTCGCTGCTGCGAGCTTTCTGCTATGCACTGCAACCAACAGTGTGTTATGATGATATCCGCATGACCGGTATGGCGCGCAATACGGCGATAAGACCTTCTCCCTTCCCGGAGCCCGACGACGCGGTCCCTCTCAAACTCCTCCAACTTCTCGAATTGCTTCCGAAGTTTCCTCTGAGGCATACCTCACTTCGAAAAGATGCAAACAACACAATAGCAGGAGTCATAATGGCAAACTCGAGCATCGCGACGACCTTATATAGCCGGTCAGGCACAGCGCTACGACCCCTCCCTGCTTGCGTCACATGCGTGGCCGGTCGTGATACTTTAATCGTTTGCATGTCTCACGATGTCAAACCTACCCAACAAGTTTCATTCCTGTCGGTCGCTTTCTTCTGGATGCAATTATTCTTTTGATGAAGAGTGTAGATATAAGAAGAGTTTTAGATTTACACCAGCCTATAGAATATTGATATCACTTATGTCAGATCGTGTTCTAATTTTCTTGAATTATCCTTCCCTTAAATGCAATTAAATCTTCAGGCAATTCTATCCACCTTTGAACTCCTACGATTGCTCAAAAAGTTACACCGTAGCTTGGAGAGATGGATCAACTTTTCTGAAACTGCCAATGAATTCCATCTTAGTTTTTAAAACTGACATATTTTCTGTTGAACGAAATGAAAAAGACATTGTTTTGCAAATACATGTGCTCTAACACGATACCTTGTTGTATTGAGGTCAGTGTGCGGCAATGTAGATTTTTAAGTGGCAATGAGATGTGCCTTTTTGTGTATTGTCTGAAGCATTTCAAGAACACTTCGCAGTAGCTGCGTTATAAATTGTGTAGAATTCTCCACAATTTCTGCGAACCTCTTTTTGATGAAGAACTTCCTGAAAGATAATCTGCATTTTAGCAACTATTTCGCGCTTTGAATTCATTTCCTGAAATTATAGACACATGTGTTTCTTTTCTAAGAACTGTAGCACATAAACAACCTCTGCGTTATTTCAGCATTTTGAACAAATCACCTTCCCACTTTTTAGGAAAAGTATTTGCATTCTCTTTGATTTGAAGATCAGTTCCACCACAAAAATGAGATTTTCAGTTTTCCAAAGGCTATTTCCGTGTTTGTTTACAGGAAATGGAAACAAAAGATTCGGAATATTCTGAAACAAAATTAGTTCAATGCTACAGAAATCTTGAACAATAAATAGTCGCACATACTTTTAGTTTTGTCCCTAAATATTAAATTTAAAGAGAAAACTAAAAGTAACTTTTTTCACAACTCTGTGAAATGATGAAGTTCATGTTAGACACGTGACCACCTTAATCTGCGTTGCTTTTTCCGAAAAGACCCTAGTTACAAAGCATGCTTCGGCACAAGTAAATAATTGCCTAACACTAAATACACTGATGGCCACCCGAAATGCAACACCAAGAAGGACACGAGATAACAAAGGCAGATTTACTGGACACATAACAACAGATACAAAGATGAAACGATTGAGCTTACAGGCCCGTGGGACTTGCGGAACACGCAGACATCAATAGTTCGTGTGGCCCCCATGGCTGGCAATAACGGCCGCTACACGCCGCGGCATCGAACGAAAGAGGCTTTGGATGAGGGCTTGGGGTATGTCGGTCCAGGCTGCTTGCACACGTTGGCACAGTTCATCAGGCGTAGCCGCGGGTGGTGCTTGCCGGGCCACTCGGTTTCCGATCAGCGACCAGACGTGTTCGATGGGCGACATATCGGGAGAACAGACGGGCCACGGCAGTAGTGACACTTGGTGAGCCGTGAAGAATTGTTGCACGATGCGTGCCACGTGCGGGCGCGCATTGTCCTGTTGAAACGTGGCAGCTGGCAGGTCCTGCAGGAAAGGGAGGACTACAGGCTCCAAAACGCCGGAGATGTAGCGGTGGCTGTTAAGTGTACCGGCGAAGCGCACCAGAGAGGTACGGGTGTCATATCCAATTGCGCCCCAAACCAAACGCCGGGCGACGGATCGGTATGGCGATGCATAATGCAGACGTCATACAGTCTCTCGCCGCGGTGCCGTCACACGCGGATCTGACCATCGTCGTGTTGCAGGCAGAAGCGGGATTCATTGAAGAAGACAATGTCGAGTCATTCCGTAGTCCAGGTGCGGTGTTCAATGGCCCACTGCCGCCGCACTCGCCGGTGGTGTAACGTCAATGGTAATCGGAGCAAAGGGCGCGGTGCGACAAGTCCCCGCTCCTGCAAACGACGTCGAACATTACGTGCCGACACAGGTTGTTGTGTGACACACCCTAATTTCTGCGCTAACGATCGTGATGTGGCGGTGCGAGCCGTCAATGCCCGCCGCACAACATGCCGGTCCTCCCGTTCGGTGGTGTGTCGCGGCTGCGGCAATAGCTCACGTCGGTCCGTCCGTCTTTCCAACACCCACCGAGTCCATACTCGCCTCACTGTGACTGGATGTCGTCCCACACGGGCGCCGATGTCTCGGTACGATTAACCGCTGTCGCGATAAGCCACTATTCGTCCTCTGTCGAAGCACGGATACGCCTATTACCAACGGAGGCTATGGTACTTGGATGCACATTTGGGCGGAAATAGGCCGGCGGGGGAGGTGTTATGCTGTTTGCGATGTTTTATTGGAACACTTTATGCCCCATGATCCCAATAGCATAATTCCTGACAGCTGTCAGGTATCTAATTATCGTCGCTGACAAGTTCACCCATTCTTAGCAACTTTGTTCCGTGCTGGCGATGGCTATTACCAACAGAATAACGCGCCATGCTACATGCCAGAATAGCTAAGGTGTTGTTCCCCCTGAATACCCTGGCCTCCTAATTCACCTGACATGTACCTAATAGAACATTTGCGGTTCAACTTGAAAAACGGGTTCGCGCTAAATCACCACCACCCAGAAACGTACGGGAACTGGAGGAACTTCTGTTGGCATTATGGTACCAGATACCACAGGACACCTTTCGCCACCTCATCGAATCGATGCCTGGCTAAGTGGCTGCTGTTGTGCGGGCAAAAGGGGGTCCTACATCTTATTATGTAGGTGGTCATAATATAATGGCTCATCGGGGTATATAAACACACTATATTGACAAACGTCGCCTGACACCTCTTTAAAAGGCAATTTACGGATCCGCTGTCTTGTTAAGATGCGCGGTACTGCTGCAAATGCTATAGAAACAAACCTGCAGCTGACCGCGGTCAAATCACTGTGAGGTTGAGTGAAAATGTCGAGGCGGGAGAGAACTAACTGACTTTGAGAAAGGAAAGATTGTTGGGTTGTCCATACGAAAACCGAGAAGCGTTTAAACATACCAAAGTCAACTGTTTTGGATGTACTGATTAAGTGGAAGACACAGCGCGTGCCTGAAGGAGCAAAACGTACCAGCAGACCAAAAAAATCAGTGATAGAGAACGTCGAAGCCTCAGGAGAATCGTTACAGCTAATCGACAGAGTACAGCACAAGAACTCAGTGTACAGGTGAGTAAAAATGCTGGAACCATGGTATGTACACGTACAATTCGCAGATAACTTCATTACATGTGTTACCGTGGTCGTGCGGCTGCTCATAATCCTTTCATCTCCACTCGAAATGCTACTCGTTGTTTTGCATGGTGTAAAGAACATTTATCGTATACCGTAGATAAATGGAAACGGATCCTGTGGACTGGTGAATCCAGATACACGATCCATCAATCCGATGGCGGTGTGTGGGTTAGGTGGCAGTCGGGGGAACGCTATTTACCACAGTTTACTGTTCCTAAGGTAACGTTTGGAGCTGGCAGCGTACTCGTGTTGGGGTTTTTTGCGTGGTATGGCCCCGTCCCATTGGTTATCTTGGACAATCCTGCTAACCAGCACGTCTACCTGGATATTCTGGACAATTATTCCTTACCAACTCTGTGGCAATTCTATGGAACCGAGTCTTGTTGGTACCAGCAGGATAATGCACCGAGCCATAAAGCAAGGACTGTTGCGGCGTGGTTTAACGATAATGTCGTATCGTGTGTGGACTGGCCAGCACAGAGCCCTGATCATAATCCCATGGAGCACCTATGAGATGAATTAGAGCGCCGCATAAGAAGTTTGGAACCAAGGCCTAGTACTAAACAACAGTTAGCGGCAGCATTATGTACTGAACGGAAGTGCATAGCTATCGCTGTGTTCCAAAAACCTTGTCGAAAGCATGTCTCGAAAGGTCAGTGCATGCATTGAGGCCAAAAGTGGAACAACATCGTACTAATGTATGTCAATAAATGCTATGCTGTATTTCTCTTCTACGTGTCCAGTGACCTTTGTCAATATATATATATTTATATAGCGTATATATGATATGCAAGCTGTTATGCTTTAAATTTTATCATTTCCTTTCTTATTATTTTTTATTTCCATTTGGAGGACATTTTTCAAGTGCTGCAGTGGCAAAAAAGCACGGCTTTATTTAACAATTTTCCTAAAGATAAAGTGTGATAGTGAAACTATATTACCTTCTAGTTATTACCTTAATTAAGTGCGCGCAGTTATAGGATTTATGATTCGCTAGAAAAATTCGAAGCATTTCGAAAATCTCTTTGTTTTAGAACTGATATTCGAGAAAGCTTTGTGGATTGTACTTATTAGAGGTGAATAATGAATCCTCATTAGCCAAGCATGATAGCCAAAGATCCAGTTACTTCGCGAACTGGAAACAAGGGGATATAATATGCCCAAGTTTAAAAAGTAATATTAGGTTTTTAATTGGAGTCACTAAACTTCAGATGCGTTAAATAAGTACGACGCATTTTTTAAGAAAATGTATAAACAGTAAATTTTAGAAAGTATATTCCATCTTGTGTTGCTGTTCCTTCATTTACTTGATTAAGAATTTAAACTCCCTAAATAATTAATTTTCTTGGAGGAAGATATTCAAAATGTGGTTTTTAATCTCTGTTAATGATGAACATTTTTCTTTCTTGTGGTGATATATTTAGTGCTGGGTCACTGAGGTGTTTACACGTTTATAGTTTATTCATCACAGCGAAACAAATGAGAAATAACTCGTGATTATCCTTAGAAATTTAATCAAAACCTTTTTCTTACAATGTATGGGGCGGGGGTTGCAACAGAAAGATACATATCTTTCAAATAACTGGTTAATCAACATTATTTTTTATTTGGTGCTTTAACAGAATTTTTTCGCAAAATCTTTTGGGAGGGGAAAAATATATTTAATTAAGAATGAAGTGCAGTACCGTATGATTTTTAGGAATATTTGAAAACGACATGACAGCTGTATATTTAACATTGCCATTGATATTATGTAATCCAATTTGTTATCAAAACATCATTTTTATTTTTTGTTATAGATTTAGGAAAGTATCGTGTAGTACGTTTCTAAAAAATGACAGATTATCTTGCTAAAAGAACTTGGGTTGCATTTGATAAGAGAGTGACACTTAGGAAAACTATTTTTGCATGTTCCAAGGTGGAAGAGGAAAATGTTAGAAATGGAAAAAAATGAAAATGTAAATGTAAATCAGGTAAGCAAGGTTTTTATGGTTTAAAAGCGTTTCTTTTGAAAATATTTTACAAAGACTCTTTGTGTGACGTTATTGGTTCGGGTTTTTACGCTTTCCAACCGTAGGTTGAAGAAGCGTATATGCTCCAGCTTTGTCCGTCTGTCTGACCGCACGATAACTCGCGTAAAAATGGTTCGTTTTCGATGAACTTTTAGTACGTGGTAGGGCACCACCTGGAGACCAACCCTGTTGAAAATGGGCGAAATGGGTTCAAAGGTCAGGACATGGTAGCGGGATCCATTCCATCACCCTTATGCGTCATAACTTACGTAAATATGCTTTGATTGAGACAAAACTTTATCATGTTGTTCCGGAAGTATACTTAACCGGTTCTGTTGAATATCATAGAAATGGGGTTAAAGTTCAGAGCATAGGAGCAAGATTTATTCCACAGCCTTTATCCTCATAACTTGAGTAATAACTGGAGTAATGATTTCTGGTATGTTGGAAAGCGTATCAGAATCAAAGCATTGCATGATTTCACTAACTTGTTTATATGATGCGTAATTGAGCAGCATTGTTTGGGTCAACACTGCATTTTTTTGTTTGTTGCTATTAATAAACCCATGCATAGCTATAAATTTGACCCTGATTTCACTTGAGAATGGAACATTTTTATTTTTTGAAACAAGTGGACAAGTCTATCTTGATATACTGGACTGACCTAAGAAAATGAAGCAGCAAACAGAGGATTCTCGTCTGATTTAGTAAAAGTTATAATGCTCACAATAAAGCGTTTGGATTATTTTAGTAAAAATTGTATTGCTCAAAATAAGGCGTTTGGATTATTTTAGTAAAAATTGTAATGCTCACAATAAAGCGTTTGGACTATTTTAATAAAAATTGTAATGCTCACAATAAAGCGTTTGAATTATTTTAGTAAAAGTTGTAATGCTCACAATAAAGCGTTTGAATTATTTCCCTGCGGCTTCGCTAGAAATGAAATGGTAAGCTGTCAACCTATTTCCCGGTATCAGAATACAGAAGAACATAGCAAACACATTACATTACTTCTAAAGACATGACATGAAACACAACAGAGGAATATAACGAACGCAGTGCATTACTTCTAAAGATGTAGCATGAAATACAAAAAATTAACATTATCATCTAAAAGACCAAATGGGACAGTTGCAAAACATCACTTCATATAAATCTTCGAGAGTCATCAAAAACTCATTTAGCGAGTTCATAATGACACAGATGGAGCCTAAAAATGATAAATCTCATTTGCGCCGCAGTAAAACTAAAACACCAGTAAAAGTGGTTTTATCAGTATTTCAAGTAAAGGTGTCGGGCATTATAAAACGAGTGCAAAGTGCACCCTGCTACATGACTGTCGACTGAAACATGCGTAACAGTTCAAAGGAAATGGCCGTAATTCTTCCTAAATGGTATGAAGCATCCGGATTAGCATTTTCTTCGAGAACACTTGGGTTTCAAATATTCTCGAGTAAAGTCATAGTATGCCAATCCGTTCATGCATCAGAAGTCATAACTAGAACCTATGAATTAATTTCTATATGATTATTAAATCCATAGGATAATTTAAAATTCGTTTTGAAGAAACAAATTAAAAACATAAATTAAAAAAATTCTGTATGATTTCAACTGTGCTCCAGAATTTCTCAAACTAGGAAAAGCAGTTGTTCCTCGGTAGATATGTCTACCATATTTTCAAGTTTCTACAGTTGCTAATTTAACCACAACGTGTCAGGATTCCTATTACCGTTATTTTTGGCTTGTAAGTCGATATGGAGTGTAAGCAAGAATGGGTTACATTTCTTAATTCCCTTATCTTCATTCATAGATCAGTCGATGCTGATTATAAGACGATGCTAGAACAAATACAGTTAGTATTCCGAAATTGACTAAATGTGTTTTTAATGTTTCAGTAAACATTAAAAAGAAGAGAAAATGCGGTACTCCACACTTTCCATCTCTGCGAAACAATTAATTTTTGTGAGCTTTTTTCTCTTTGGAACTAAAAATCACTCCGACCGACCACTTGGAGATTCCGCCTCGCAAATTTGAAAGCAAAACAAAACGAAACTTGTAACAATATTTTTTTTAGTTCAGTCAATATTAAAAGGAAGATAAAATGAGGAATTTTTTTCTGCATTTTTTTTTTCGGCAAACATTGAGTTCCCTAAGTTAATTTTTTCTTACGATGTTGCGCTACTAGTATTTCCTCCCCTCCCACCGAGCAAAATGTGATAGAGAAAGCGTCCCACAAGTGTGCTAAATGAGACAGAGTGATGCCAGTCGCGTGAGTTCCAGTTTCCTTCTTTCTCTCACAGAGTCCCATTCAAATCAGAAAACAAAAGATCTTTTAATTTCAATCGGAAAGATGAAGTAAATTAAGATAACGTAAAAATTGGCAGCAAAAGGTGATTCTAATTCAGTTGAGCTGTACAGCTTGGAGATTGCCAGAGCGGGAAAAAATGCCTTCGCTAGCCGCCGGTCATTGCTACTCTTAAAACAAAAGCGCTATCGGCTGTCAACACGATTGTCGTCAGCCAATCAAATTCTTACCAGCGACGTGTTTCAGAGGTTTAATCATCGTGAGATAAATTCGGTTCAGCCATTGCACTTCTGGCTACTTTACAAATCCGGGAATGAATGACACTCACAGGACTTTCGAGGAATCGCGAGGAGGATGCTGTTAACCAAATTTGGCACAGCGATTTTAATGATGTTTCTGTCGAACGGCTATATCCGTTACACCAGCTTTTAAATAAACTGAATAGTCAAAATTCATGGTATACTAGTATGCAAAGTTTAACTGCGCTGCCGTTGTATAAAGGCTTCGACGCACGCCACGACTGTTATTAGTTGCGAGGTGTAATCTCGTGAGTCAGACTGAACACCCGCCAGTAGGATCATGGCAAGCCGACTTGAATTATCGGAGTTTGAACAAGGCCTTGCAATGGTAGCCAGAAAGATGGGACATTCAATTTCTTTAGTCGTGCGTACATTCAACATTCCTCGATGCACGGTGTCACGTGTTTACCGAGAAAACCTCACGGAAGGCATTACCACACACCGTGGACTGAGCAGTGGCCGAACACGGATGCTGAATGACAGTGACCAGCGGCGTCTGACCAGGATTGTCCATGAAAACAGACAACAGACACTGGCTCAAATAACATCCACATTCAATGCAGGACATATCAGAGACATTTTCATCAGGTCAGTGCACGTAATGTAGCGTCAGTGGGGTATGGGATCAGAAGAACTGTGCAAGCTGGTGGTGGCTCCATACATGTATAGGGTGTCTCCACGGGGTACGGTTTGGGTCCACTGGTCCTCGTAAACCCGTCATTAACCAGTCATCGCTTTGTTGCTATGCTGGGTGACCATTTGCAGCCCTTCATGGACTTCATGTACCCTAAGAACGATACGATTTTCCAGGCGGACAATGCACCATGTTATCGGGCCCAAGTTGTCCAAACATAGTTCGAGGAGCATTCTGGAAAGTTCCTACGGATGATGTGGCCCCCATGTTTGCCCGATATGAACCCAAAGGAGCACTTATGGGACGTGATAGAAAGGTACATTCGCACCCAACATCCTGCACCTGCAAAATACCAGGGAACTGTGAGCGGCTGTTCAGACTGAATGGCTCAACATCTCTCCATAAGGCTTCCGGCCACTTGTGGAATTGATGCCACGTCGAGTTGCTGCACTTCGCTGGGTTAGAGGAGGTGCTACAGTAGGTATGTATCCCATGACATTTGGCACTTCAGTGTAAGTTCTTAGTAACTCAATGTTACATACGTTTCGTACACTTTCGGTATATGGACACTGGTCACAAAAATTTGGCGATATTGCGGTTTCGAAAAGAAAATGTGGTGATACCCAAATTTAGCGACTACTAGAGATCGTTTATCAGAGTGGGTTGCTACGTCATATGTAAATTAGTATCATGACAACATAGCAAGGAACGTGCAAGTGCCGATACAAAGACCCTGCGATAAGTTGAAAACCGGTCGTTTCATCGCTTGGTCTAGAAGTTTGCAGAATGCATTGCCTTCAGTGTGGGATTAACCCGAAATGACTTCCAGACGAGGTTAAAGTATTGACAACAGAAAAAGAGCTGTTGTCAAGTTAAAGGCGGGTGTACGGCCGCTCCACGTGGCTGCATCTTTAAGAGTTTCCCGAAGTATAGTAAGTCGGCTGCACACAAGATTTCTACGGCATGGAAATGTTGCAGATAGACCGAGGAATGATCGTCAGAGGATAACCACCAGGAGGCAAAATCGCTGCCTTGACAGTCAGTGCTCGTAGAAGGCCTGGTATCCCCAGTAGCCAACTCTGGGAATCACTTTTCACAGACGAATCCCGTTTCGCCCTTTATCCTTGTACTCGAAGATGGCACGTCTTAAGGAGATCCTGCACTCGAATGCAACCATACTATATGCAGTCAGTCCACCCTTACCAGCGGCAGTCAATTCTTCTGTGTGCAAAAGTGTACCGAAACGAGATCATTGTGCCAGTTGCAACACCATTTCAAACTGCTAACTGCTATTGGACATGCATTCTGTTTCTTCGATGACGAATCAACCAATTCTCATGCCTGGATCGTGCTTTAGGAGTTGGCAAATCATGGAATTGAATCATTACAGCTGCATCCGAGGTCTCTTGATCTTAATGCTATTGAGAACATTTGGGACGCTATACAGCTACGTCTGGATAACCACGTTCCATAGCGCAGTACCCTCACATACCTATGTAAGGTGTTGCCTGTAATATGGGTCGCGCTTCTCCAGACACTAATTAAAAATGTCATTGCAAGCATGCCTCGTAGATGTCAAGACGTTCTTCGACAAAAGGTGGTGTTATGTGATACTGAAATCCACAGGTATGGACATTCTCTGAATTTACTATTTTGTCTACACTGAAGAGCAGTTGAATTAGAGATACCTGTCTAGTAACGTGTAGCACCACCTTTCGCCCTGATGACGGCGGCGATTTGTTTCAGCATGGAATCGACAAGACACCGGAACCGTTGGGAAGCCATACTTATCCACGACCCCTGAACAAGCCTCCACAGTTCACGAAGACTTGATGAAGGGGTCAGAGCCTCGAACATCTCTCACGATGGCATCCCAGATGTGCTCGATGGGATTGAGGTCAGGTAACCTAGCTGGCCAAGGAAGCGATGTGACGTCGGTGGAGTGTTCATCCAACCATTCGGATACAATTCGGGAGCGATCACGCAATAGCATGGTCTTGTTGCAGGAGGAGGTCCCTAGTAGGATGATTTAGACGCACAAACGAGAGCAAATGGTCGTGCAGGATATACCGATAACGTTGAGCTGTGAGGGACGATGTCACGCGTACCAGGGGTCCCATTTCAGTCCACGTAAACAGTCACCAGACGAGAATGCTACCCCAACCAGCTTGAAGAGTACCCTACTGGAAAGTTTGCGCCATACTCGTATGCTGCCATCCGCATGTACCAACGTTAATCTCGACTCATCAGTCCAGGCAACATTTTTCCACAGGTCTAGGGTCCAGTGGCGATGTTCCCGCGCCCATGCTAATCTTTGCACCCTGTGATGTGCGGTCAGCAGCGGTACTCTCGTGGGACGGTGGCTTCTGAACCCCATAGCGAGGAGATGGTTTTGGATGGTGTGGCTGCTTACACGTTGTTGTGCAGCGTTAAATTGCCGAGTGATTTCTTGCAGTGTGACCCGTCTATCCGCTGTTACAATGCGAGATAACCGACGATGACCCCGCTCTTCTTCACGCTGTTGTCCACGGCAGTTGGCCCTTGCAGGGATGGTTTTACAGGACTCGATGTACTCACGGTGCACCCGTTACACAGTGGCTCGTGAAAATCCCAATGCCTGCACGACTTCCGAGATGGAGTGACCCATTCGTGGGCCCCAACAATTTGGCCACGATCAAATGCGCTTAGATTCTTCGTCTTACCCATACTGCGTCCGACTCTTGTTGATTCCCGTCGAATCACTCCTTATATTGTCGGATCGCTGCATACGGCATGTCGTTTCCGTTTACAGGGCCGCCCACCGCGCACATTTGCATAACGCCAGCTGTCTGTAATTCAACTACTGTTCAGTGTATATTGCAGAACCACTTTGTTGTATGCAGAAATTGCACAATAAGTTGTTTTTGTAAATGCTTTCTTTACCGTTTGTGCTATGTAGCCTTAGTGATGTTATTTCAATGAGTGTTACTTGACTCAGATACATGCATTTTTCATTGCATGCAATATCTACAGTGCATTTCTCATTGAGAAATTTCAATGATCTGTCAATAGATAAGTCGAAGCCTGAACTTCTAAATAAGATGTCTTATACGCAGAAAAATACGGGAATCTTTATTTCCATCTTGTAAAGAAATAATGCCTTTCGTATGGGACAGTTAACATTCTTCTGAACTAGAATTAACATGAAAATAATTTGCTTTCTTAGACGAATGCTGCATTTTTGCAGTGGATACATGAAAAATACAGAAGATAAACTTATTGACACGCATTCGAATTCCTCTGAACTGAAAAAACGCATAACAGTTCACTTTTTAACAGTTTCGAGATTTATCGATCACCATGAGCAACTATAACAACTCTAAGTAGCATCCCGTCCCTAATTTAGGGTGATTGGCTTTGGGCAGGTGACAGAACAAGAACCATCCAACAAGAGCACTCTACCCATGCTCTATCTGAGACACGAGCTTGGGACTGTTCCAAAGCCCACACCTCATACCTCTCGTTCACCGGGTCGGCGCAATTAAATTCATTCAACCGACAAGGAAAATTAAATGAAGTGTGAGGTGCGCAAATGAATATCCGTTTTAATTTATCATACGGGCACTATTCTGATATGATGCAAATGAACTGTATAAGGTCTTTAACACAGAGCAATAAGGTTTTATAGTAACGTTTGCTACTTTTGCCTAACATTTCGGTCTGTGAACAGCGTATAGCAGTCTTACAGCCGAGATGTACCTCGGTTGCCGATGATACGGCTAAAGATGACAGGTCCAATCATTTATTCGTCCGTTATTGCAATTCGTCCTCTGCGGATTTGTCCAGTGGTACGATTGGTCGAATGCCCATTCGTCCAACCGCACGTTTTACCCCCACTGTTCCAATGGTAGGATCCGTTCGACGACCCTACCTTCTACCTTTAGGAAATTAATGATACGCAAATTAATTCTTCTCTTTCCAGTGTTCCCAAAGTGATTTTAATACCGATAATTTATGTTTTCACTAGGTTTCACTGTGTGCTGGGGAAAATTTATTTAGTAAATATTCAAGCCTTGAGTTTAACAAATTTTGTTATTAAGCTAATTTTTTATTAGTTTCTATGAGTAATACGTTTCGTAACAACAAGGCCTTTCGCATCAAATGTCCAAACCAAAGGTGTAAAGGTGATGAAAACGGGAGTTAAATCTATATCGATTTAAGCATTTTTAGGAATCGATTACTATGTTTTTCTAATAATATTGTGAAATACATAAAGGACATTGGTCAGAATGAAAGTATCGAAGCTAAAAACAAAGTTATCCATATGAAAACTGCAATGTCCAATGTCAAATGTGAGCTTCTATTCCTTTTGTCTCACAAATCTATTACGAGAACGTTCTATGCCATTAACACTTCATTTGAGCAAGAGAAGGAGTAGTAACTTGAAACGCGGTAATAATCTAATACTTATTACCAATGGAGATTCTCTTATTCAGCGATATCTATCGAAACGTTCGTATAAAAAGATGTCCGATGTAGTGCAAAATCTATGCAAATTTAGAGATGCCATGTCAGAAAACGACTTGCATGCTGATATATGATGAAAATCGGGCCGGATACGCATTGGCTGTCTTGGATAGGAGATGTAGTAACTGGCTCGGCCTCAGCTGAATTTGGAACAGGAGCACTGGTTTCGAAGGATAGCAGAAACATGGTATGTTTTTAGCAAACCTCGTGACAACCTGCGGTTAGAAGGGATTGATTGCTCTCTTTTTCCTGTTTAGTGCAGCTTTCCTTAGGCTGGACGATGTCGAGGGATATCTTACAGCCTAAGGAAGAGATAGAGAAATAAAAACACCAGAGTCAATAAGTACATATGCAGCATCCTTGTTTTCTCCTGTATTTGAACCCATGATTTCCAGTTAATCGATCAAGGACATGAGTTCAAGACCACTCGACCATGGAGAAGCAAGAGTAGCAGAGATGTGTGCGCTGTCGAAGCTGGGTTTATGCAGTCGCTGAAGTCCGTTGTACCTTTCTCTTTCCCAAAGATTTGTAGGTTTGAGGAATCTTATCGTAACAATGAAAGGGAAATATGCCATAAATGTAGATTATGCATCTTGTTATGTTTCCACGAATCCAAGAGTGAATAAGCGGAAGTTCAGTTTCCTTGTGTTACCAGTCAG
Source organism: Macrothele yani (assembly GCA_039090855.1). Lineage (NCBI taxonomy): Eukaryota > Metazoa > Arthropoda > Arachnida > Araneae > Macrothelidae > Macrothele > Macrothele yani. The sequence goes on from CM077017.1 coordinate 11,532,499, forward strand.
CGCCTTTAAATAATGAAAACAAAAGGCTTACCAGATCACTGATATCCCGTTTCATATTTGGGAATACACAAATTGAAGTTCTTTTTCTTGGGGAGGTTGAAGGTTCTCATGAGCATCTAAGGCTGTAAATAGACTTCCGACCCTAATTTTGGGTCAGGATCTTAGCCAGAGCCGTAAGACATACTTACCGCCCAAGGTTTATTCGGGATTCGAACCAGACTTAGCTAGAACGAGCAGTCCGAAACTTAGAACCCTCACTACTCGGGCTGTATAACAGTGGTGCAAAAGCATATTCTTGATGTTTAGAGGTTGATGTTATTGTTTAGCGCTTCCGCCTTGATTACCACGCTTGTTTGATCATCGAAGGCTTAAGTTATATTCAAGCTAATGCGACTTGGAAATTATCTGATATTACGAGCATGATGTTTTTAATCTATCGAAGTGTTTTGCTATTGAAGTGTTTTCGATGTAGTGTTAACATATATGGTTGATATGGAATAGAAGGTTAAATTTTTAAGTAAACTTGTTTTAATTGAATTTCAGACGTATTCTGTAAGTAAGATTTCTGTGCTTACTTAAGGACTTTTGTAACTACTGAGTTAGTTAAAGCTGTCTGGAGCATGACGTAAACGCTACTGAACGCTTCAGTCAAAGTCCAATTCTTATTCACATACTGTTAATGTTCGGGAGAAGCATGGACAATTAGCTAAATTATTGAACCAAGCACTTCAGGACTACAAACGCGAATAGAGTGACTTACGAATTTTCTTTGATTAATACTCTTTTCTCCCTGAACGGAATTTCAGAAGAACGTATATTCTTCGTGTTGCATTCAGAGCCGTATTATGTAAATTACAGGCATTTGATTTGACCTTCTCGCAGAGATGTCTTTGTGAATAAATGAATATATAACAAGATGTAGTGTACACGCCGAAGCATCGACTCCAACAGATGACGGAGGGTTTCAAGAGGTAACGTCAGAAATGCCTATCCTGTTGCAACACTGTCCACAACTCACCCCGAGACTTCGGTTCAGGAACCATACATTTGATGTTCAGCTCCACGAAATCCCAGATAGCTAGCTTCTACGGGGTTTAAATCCTGGACCATGAAGGCCACTGGTGGTTCCAAACTCAGATAAATGCTCATTGAGCCATGCATGGGTGGTTGCGGCCTGGTGGGAAGGCGCATTGTCCTGTTGATACAAATATCGGTCTTAGGATGATGCCCGCTGGACATGAACGGGTGCAGGTGATCAGGCAACACACGCGTCTGGCGCGCAGCGGTTAAGGACCTCTCCAGAAACACTAAGGAACTTAATCGTCAGCTGAGTACAGCTGAAAACTGGATTCATCTGACCACACGACGCGGCGCCAATCTGAAGAGATCCAGTTTGGATGTTCCCGGCACAAGGCAAGGCGTAATATCCGATGACGAGCAGTCAACAGTGGCACACGAGTAGGGCGTCACCTCTCGTAGCCCACGGTATGGAGCGTGTGCCATACCGTTCGCTCTCTGCCGCTGCTTCGGACTCACATTTAACCTGGATGTGATTTGCGCTGCCGTTGCCAAGCCGTCGGTCTGTACGAGCCTGGAGGGTCTACCGTCGATCTCGGTCATCAGTGGAGTGTTATCAGCCACCGCTTGCTCTCTGGGTGCTCGCATGTTGGTCATTGGTATGCTCGCGGTGCATTTTTGATACGGTTGTCCTCGGGAACTCTAGGATTCTTACCACTTGGCGATAGAATGACACATCTGTCATGCGAGACAATGCGTCTTCGATCAACGGCGCTGAGATCACCATGTATATCCATGTTCGTCCATTATGATATACTCCTGGGAAATAGAGATGAGTTCGGGCTCAATTTTATTACATGTGTTTGCTGAGCACGGGCCTGCCCGGGCCCGGACTCTTGGAAAATTTTGCTTCTCAAGGCTTGCATTTATGCATTATACACAGGCCAAAGATATGGCCCAAGCAAGGATTAGTTTAAAAATCATTAGTTTAAAAAGTTCAGTTCAGTCAATCCACTTCACAATATTATATATGCTTTTAGAAATACTGCGCATAAAGCCAAATGTTCTAAAATGCGGATTTGAAAATAAATAAATAATCAACGTGCCCTTCGACCGTATCAGGAGAATCAATAATTTTGGTAAAAGGTGAAGAAAAGAAAATCGTTTGGAAAGAAAAAATTCCATTCGTTATTTCTTTTTTATTTCTAATTTTTCTTTTATTTTGAATAAATTGCATTATAAAACGTACAACGCCATACAGACAATTGCAAGTGTGTGAAATTTTGACTCTAGAAAACTAATCTTTGCAATATAATTTACATATGTGCTAATTGGTAAAGGTAGTTTAGAGTGATGTAGTAGAATATAAAAAAAAGCATGTAGGGAAACTTCCAAAATTAAAAAAAGAAAGAACGTAAAAGCATTCAAGACCAGAATATTCTGCATTTTGTAACATTAACAAAGCTTTGCGCTTAATAATATAATAATCATAATATCATCACATGTGTGTGCAGTTTGCAGATCAAGTTCATCATGAAAAAAAGAGAGAGAATTGCATCTAATGCCTCAGCGCTACAACTTGATCTTCTTTTCTCTAAAACTCGAACTGCTTCACTAAACACCAACGTCACCCCAAAAATCGCGGGAGTGAGGAAATAAAAAATAAATAAATAACAATACTTCTAACTACACAATTTTGGAAATGAATACATCATTTTAAAGATTAGATTCTTGATTTTTAATAAAATGCAAAAATAGGAATGTGATTTTTCCCCAGATTTTCGATACCAGACCTCCTTAAGCTAATCCTTGCTTAGGCCTTAGCCTTAGACAATGCATAATGCAAGTCTTGCTAAGCAAAAAGCAAAATTTGTCTTGCAATGGCAGCTAGCTTAGGAAATTGAAACAAATCTACAATGAAATTCTACACGTGTAATTCAACCGGGCTCGGAATTACACGTGCTGAATTAATTACAGTAATGAAGTACAAGACGTGTAATTCCGAGCCCGGGTCCAGGTTTTTCGGTAGTTAATGAATACTGAGCCCGTCCGAACCCGGGGCGGGCCCGGGCCCGAGCTCATCTCTATTGAGAAGCTCTGCTGTCCGCCTATTTAGCGCCTTCGTTCGATTTGGGTCTATTCCATTCTGCGCTGGGGATGCCCATGTCCACTTCCCATCACCCCTGATTCTAATGTTTCGTCTACTGAGTGTATGTACATCGATCAGACAAAGTATTAAAACTACCTGTGCGTTATGGAAATAAGGGCGCGTTCAGTCATTCAGCGCCACGTGCCAAGGTCGGGAATGATATACGTATATACTGGTGTATACTGTAATATCTGAGTTGGAGCTCTCGCAGTCAGTATTTCGTTTCGTCTCAACATAGGAAAAGCAAAGGTTTTGTATGATTTCGACAAAAGGCCAGATCATTACGGCAAGACGCCTTGGAAAGAGCATCTCCGAAACAGCGGCACTAGTAAGCTGCTCATGCTATGCAGTAGTTAGTACCTATCAAAGAAGGTCCGAAAGAGCTGACACTTCAAGTCGTTGACAAGGCGTGGGAAGACCACGCCTGACTGATGTCAGAGGTCAGCGCAGGCTATCTCGTCTTGTCCAGAGCAACAGGAGGGCTACTGTGGCTGACATTACCCGTAATTTTAATTGTGGTGAAGAGCCCAACGTGACCGAACACACAGTTCATCGTACGCTCTTGGATATGAGTCTCCTCAGCCGCAGACCCATTCGTGTGCCTCTGATCACAGCCGTTCACCGTCTTCAACGCTCGCAGTGGGAACGTGATCATCAACATTGGGCCATAGAAGAATGGAAAAGGGTCTCATTGCCAGGCGAGTCCTGTTTTGTGTTACGCCATGTCGACGGATGAGGTCATGTGCGACAAAACCTTCTGACCTGGATGCACTGTGGGATGCATCCAGGCGACCGGAGGAAGTGTGATGGTCTGTACAATATTTTATTGGGGAACACTTGGACCCATTGTCCCTATGACGTACCCTCTGACAGCTGTCACATACCTGAACATCGTGGCTGACCAAGTACACCCCTTTGTGGCGATTGTATTCTTTGGCGGCAAACTTTCACAAGACAATGCTCCATGCCACACAGAGAATCAAGTTTAGGAAAGGTTCCAAGTACATAAAGAGGAATTCCATTTGTTGACATGGGTCCCAAACCCGCCAGACATGAATCCTATCGAGCATTTATGGTTTGAATTGGAGAAACGGGTACGAGCAGCATCCCCCCAACAAGGTACTTTATGGGAACTACGGGATCTTCTGTTGCAGCCATGGTATCAACTATCAGGAGACACCTACCAATATGTCGTTGAATCTATGCCCGCCTCATTGGGTGCGAGCTCCTTCGGTGGCGAGAGGGCGACCTACATCATATTAAGTAGGTGGTTTTAATGTTTTGGCTGATCGGTGTATATAATATATGTTATTTTGGTTTGAAGTGTTTATAACTTAAATTTGAATAGGAATGCTTTAGATTCTAACCTAAATCAATAAGGGTAGCTGGAATATGTATTTTTTATTCAGTTTTCTAAGGACGTAGTTCATCTTCACATTGTAGCTTAAATTCATGTTGACAGTTTGATCGCCGTTTTTGTAGGAATGGTGACAGGTGACCAAATGATTTACGGTCTACACGCGATTGCTGGAAGGTATGTTTGGAATACTACGGCTGGCAACAAGGTATTCATACCTAACTCATGGTCTGCGTGACGTCTAGTAGCACACGAACAACGCGAAAGTATCACCTGTTACATATGCGAGTGCTTCTATTGTTCTTTGAGTGAACGTTTTCCAAGCGACTGTGGTTTGTGCAGTAGAACTCTGAGTGAATTTTTTCTGGGTGACTATTTTGTGTTCAGGTTTCTTTTTGGTAAACTGCTTCTGAGAGTCTACATTCAAATTTAATTTCATCCTGATTTCTCAAACCCTTTAATTTCGCTCTATCATTTCTTAGAAATGAACCTTTGGCGCCACACGTACGCCGTTCTTATTTCAAAAATCCTAAATCTGTTTGTAAAAGTTCCGAGAAAAATTGTTGAGAAGAAATGGAAACTACGAAATATTCTTCATCAATAAAGAACATTCATCTCATTAGCGCACCAAGCGTTAACTTCATCACCTTTTATAGATTACACTAGATCAGCAACGGCAAGTCCACATATGCAATATAAACGGACGAGAAACATTATTGGGACCACTAGTCATTATCCAGAGTAACCGCCGTGTGCAGCGCGGACAGCAGCTAGACATGCTGTGAGTGACTCAATAAGGTGCTGGAAGGTGTTCCCAGGTATGCGGAGTCATGCAGACTGTTGTACATCGGACATCTGCTGGAGGGTGCGTGATAGAAGATCCGTAAAGCGAACAACACGATCAAGATGGTCCCACAGATGCTCACTTGGGTTTATGTCTGGGGAATTAGGGGAACAGGGAAGTCCTTTGAAATCTTCATCGTCCTCTTCCAACCACTCTCCGACATTTCTAGCTGTGTGACACGTCGCATTGTCGTTCTGGAAGATCCCATCCGGCCCAGGGAAGACAACCAGCATGTATAGGTGTACGTAGTCTGCAAGGATGGATTCATAACGGATTCTGTCTAGAACGCTTTCCACAGGCGTCGGTGGAACCAGAGAATGCCACAAAAACATTCCCCAGACCATAACGCTGCCCCCACCAGCTTGTGTTCTTCCAGCATTGGTTGAAGAGTGTATGTTCTCCGATGTTTCTCGCCTTATACGCCAACGACCATCCGTTTGATGAAGCAGACAACGTGAATCATGAGAGAAGGCAATCTTTTGCCAATCAGGGAAGGTCCAGTTCCTATACTGCCGCGCAAATGTAAGTATTTTCTGCCGATGCACCTTCGTTAGCATAGGTGCAGTGACCATCCGTCTGCATCGGGCCCCCATATGCAGCAGGGTTCACTCAACTGTCGTTTTAGACACACTTCCGGTTGACCCTGGTTCATTCGGCAAGTGAGTTGCTCCACTGTAGAGTTTCGATCGGCCCTCACTCACCTTCGAAGCCGACGTTCACTTCTCATATCAATGGCACGTGGTGCTCCGCAGTTTCTACGTCGCTCATTCGCAATGGTGCCATTTCTCCAATCACGATACACTTTAACCACAGCAGCACGTGAATAGTTCACAAATTGCGCTATTTCAGAAATACTGCCACCCTTGGCCCAAAAGCTGATAACCATCCTTTTTTGCAAATCTGGTAAATCGCTCCTTTCATCCATGACAGAAACTTGTGCTATGTTTTCAGAATGCTTACAGTACACCTTATAAACCCTCCAGGTCAGCTCACGACACGTGCCCTCTTTTATTGGCTACGCGCTGTTGACGTCAAGGGTAGGAGGTTGTCACAATAATGTGACTCGACTGTGTATTTGTACATACAATCATTGTCATAAAATTCCGCGCACCAAGAAGGAGGCGTCGGATTAAAATGAGATTTTAGCAGTGAGATGGTGATACCAAGGACAGAAGTGATTACAATATCACAGCAGCAGGACGATTTCCCGCAGACATGCGGTACACATTCCGGTCAGCGTTAGTACCGCGTCGGACCGGCTCGTGCTCAGTTACATACGGTGATACGGTCCGGCATGGAGTCAACGAGACGCCGCATGTTATGCTAGGACAAATTGGCCTACACGTCTTGCAACTGACCTTCTAAATCTCGAAATCTGTGACATGGGGAAAGCTGGCGTCCCATCTGGTCCCACACGTGCTCGATGGGTGAGAAATCAGGAGATCTGGCAGGTCATGGAAGCGCCGAAGCATAATGCAGACAGTCCTGGGATACCCGAGCCGTGTGCGGACGGGTGTTATCTTGTTCGAAAATGGCTATGGGAAGCCCCGCCAGGAAGAGCAGCACATGGGGCTGCAATATCTCCGGTACGTAGCGCTGGGCTGCCAACATCCTTCTACCTCGGATCACTGCGAGGGAAATACGCCTGTCATACGCGATGGCTTCCCAGACCATCACGTTTGCAGTTCGGGACGTATGCTTCTGTACAGTGAGCTTGAGACTGTAGCGCTCATCTGTGGTCCTCCACACTCGGACACGGTGATCGCCCGTTCCCATACAGAAACGGGATTTGTCGTTGAACACTATACGTCGCCAGTCAGTATCATTCTACGTTGTTCGCTACTGACACCACTGCAATTGATGCCGACGATGGTCGGTGTTAATGGCGGAAAATGTAACGGCCAACGAGAGTGCAGATTCGCCTCTGCCAGGTTTCTGCAAATGGTTCTGGCGGACACAAGAATCACTTGTACAGCAGCTACATGGCTCTGGATATTGGACAAGGACGTCGTTGCATTTGTGCGTTCAGCTCTCACGATCCCACATCCTCGCTGTTGGTGGTGTGTCTGGGTCGTCTAGAGCCAGTCCGCCGTGTCTGGGTGCCTTTCCGTGTCCATTGCTCCCAAATCCATCGCACCGTACTGTCCGACCGGCCCAAACGGCGGCCGATTCGCTGCGCCGGCCACCCTGCTTCTCTCATACCGCCGATACGGCCTCGTTCAAACTTCCTCAGTTGCCCGTACACACATCTGCGGCGGCTCGTCGGCATGTCTGTCGGCTCAGCGATCACACCTGACTCTTACCGTTCACTTCGGCACGAATGTGGAGTCTCCTGCGTGGCAACTTATAAGCCCCAAGGATTGCAGCGCCGTTCTCGGACTCGCTGGTTTCCGGAATCGCACGAAAATGTTATCATTTGCATGTCTGCCCTCTCCGTAGCTTTTCGTCGAGTTTCGCGTTAATCTGATGTTTTTTTCGTGGTGCGCGGATTTTTATGTCTATAAGTGTACAACTTCAAAATCTGGCATCAGTGGAAATCCTTCAAACGCTTTGCAAAAATGATATTAATATTTTTCTTCGTACATCAAACTCAATAAAACTCCTTTCAGTATTTTCGAATTTTTTTTTTATTTTATTTAAGTTTCAGCCAAAGAAATTCTGCACGACTATCAAAATTTGGAGTTTGGCGATTCTGTTTATCTAAAAAAAAAATGATTCTTAAATTTCCAAAATATTTGGTGACAAAATAGAAAACGTAATATCGGCATTAAGAGTTGCAGTTATTTATGACTTGCCATATTATTCGTTTTTTGTGCGCATTGGTATTAGTTTACCTTTAACATATTAGTGAGGATTGAAAACACCGTAACATGTTAAGTATAAATTTTCTGCTTGATTTCAATTGATAAATGTTCGTAGAACTGAAAAATCTATTATAACGCTAAAATTAAACGAACCAACTTCAATATTCCGGAATTTCAAGTTCTTGGAAGCGGGATGACAGAGAAAATGTTTGTAGTTCTAAGAATGGAGCACACATAGTTGATAAAAATATGTGTTTGTTTATACACGCCTTTCATGTCGACCATCAGCATCAGGGGATAGAAGGATTCACTTACCTAATTTAGGTAGAATGAAACAAAAAATGGACCACAATTAGTTTACTTTATCATTGAGTTTCCCGAATGTTTATGCGAATATTTCAAACAAATTTTTGAGTAATGTTATCGCTAAATTTAAAATACAAAGCATTATTCTGGAGGAATATTTTGATATGGATAGGTTTCAAGTCTTACGTAACGCTTTATTAAATTACTAGGCTTCATTTAGTGCACTTTTGTCATGTGGCTCGCTAAGTAACATTAATCGCAGGAATATTTCATTATCTTCTTCTCGATTAATTCTACTAAATTTAGAGCTCATCTACTTAACACTGTTTCCATTGTATTAACATGAAATCCGAAAAACTCAGAAAAAAAGGCTTCTACTTACTCAGAAGGAAAATAACCCTATTCTTGAAGTTTCCACGCATTGTGAATGCGCTAAAAAGTTTATTAAATATGCGACCTTTCAACAAATTTCTTCGACCCCCAGAGCATATCTCGAGCACAAGTCCTACAGAAAATCGTTGAAAGCTATTTCCTTCAATTAATAATGTGACTGTGTATATGTGCACTGTATGAAGCTTGAATTAAAATGACAGGGCTCAAGGTCGTATTGACCGAAAGAGGACATCTGTAAATTATGGTAACATGTATCTTCATCTTTAAAGCTTCTTTTCAGGTTTTTGCTGAACAGGAATCATTTATCTTACCTAGTGGCGTAAGACCCTGGAAAAATACATAATCCCCCAAAGGAATTATATCTATTTAATGCTCTTGAATGAACAGCTTTTCGGAAAAATAAATTTGTGAGAGAGAACTAGTGATCCTCTCATTAAATTTGTAGAGAATGTACCCAAACCTAAATGCCATCAACGGTAGAAATATTAAAGTACGATAGCACTTGAGATATCAATAGTTCGTCGTGTTGCGTGAATGTCAAATATAAGAACACTGTATAAAGCCGCTGTCGTTATTTCGCTGTCACTAATGAGTTTACACATAATTTTATTTCATCCAAATTAATATATTTAAAACTCAAAACGTTTCTGATACAGTTGATGCAAAACTTTATGTCATACATATCTGAATAATGTATAAAACTACATGTCATATGTGGTAGAAACTTGAAAATTTTATGAAAATCGGGTACTGTTCAATGTTTAGTAATGGTAATCATATAAAAATCAGCAAAAGCAGCGACTGGGAAAACACAGAACTCGCCAAATTAAGAACAACGTTCATTCGGTTCTGAATGTAATAATTTAAGCACATCAGCGATTTGAATACCACACGAATCGACTGAATCGATGGAAGAGGTTCATGAATTTTTAAGATCTTCAGAAAATAATTAACGTGAATTGTAGTATAGAACATCTTTAGGAAAGACGCATACATAGCCGAACTAAACCCCACACAAAAGCTTTCAGGTGTCATACGCAATAATGTTTTCTTGCGCTAAAAAGAAAATTGAAAACAAAAATTGTTAGATATATAGTACCCACACCTGCCGAACGGCACACAAATTTAAACACAGTCCAACTATTATATAAACGGTTGATAGTGAATTTCGATCTACTAAAGCACATCTGAGTGCGAAACAAAAAGTAGGCTCAACTGAAATATACAATGTAAAGATATAATTTCTTTTTCATGTGATTAATGGGCGGACACTGAAATTTTATTTTACAAAAACAGAAAAATGAACAAAGATAATTTTTATGTCTTTTATAACCGAAGAAATGGTCGTAAAGAGAAATATCCATCGGTAACAGTACAACAAAGTTGATTTCAAGAAAAATGAAAACTCAATCAAAATGGTACATGCTGAGGTGCATCTGTCTAAAATGAACATTTTTATGTTGGGACCATTAAAACGAAAGTACGATCACAAAACACAAAATAAAATAACACTCTCTCCTAGTAGAAAAGCTGTGAACCAATTATAACTAGGAAATCTACACATATCGTTGTCATAGAGATTGGTATTCTATGTTGAAGAAATTTTATCAGTCGGTATTTTAGAAGTGAAGCTATGACTTTGTATGCAAATGTGGGTTACGAACCCTTAGCAGCAGAACTGCATATCATGGAAAAATAGAAAATGTACACAAAATGTTTCCCATAATAGAAGATTTCCGGTGCAAAGAACATTTTTGGAACAAGGTTTTAGACAAGGAGAAAATCAGGGAAAATATGCATTAACGTGGGGAGAATATTGGGCATTATTTAGAATAGAATGTGTACCATGTTCTTCATAGTGAATGGTAATTTTTATTATCAGTAAAACATTTTCAAAAAGAAATATGCACTTATACACCACACCAATAAAGCTATGTAATAAAAAATCAGAAAATGCCTGCAAAATATTTCTCATAGTGGAAGATATCCGATGCAAAAAGTATTTTAACCATCACATTTTCAGAATCAGAGATGTTGAGGAAAACATAACATAACTTTATGCCCTCTAGCAAGCATACTGTGCATAATTTGAAGTGAAAAATAAGCGTAAGTTATTCACAGTCATGCATATATGACTAAGAAGTCATTATTTCATTTTTTGTTATTCCAATAGCTTTTGATGCATCCCAGCGGCAGAATCGAACATTTTGAAGAAGTAAAAACTGCACGCAAAATGTTCTTCATAGTAGGAATTATGCGATGAAAGAAAATTTTAAGCCCCATTTTCATAAGCACAAATATCAAGAAAACGGCTTATACGTGTATCCCCTATGCATTACTTGAAGTAATCATGATCGCAGTCTTCACAATAGTGAATATGATACAAAGCAAATTGAATATCTTCAATCCGGATTTGCGAAGACGTAACAGTGACAGACAGAAGTACAAACTCACACGGTGCGTTACGAAGAAACAAAATGTAGAAAATGTAGTAATGGTGTCAGGCGTATTTATACTTCACAACTTGGAATAATATTCCCTTTCGGGAAGCCCTAAGGTAAAAATATGTGCATTGTTTTGGGTAGAAAATATACATAAAATGTTTCCCGTGGTGAGCGTTAACTGAGTATATGGATTTTTTCAATTCGTCTTTTTGAAGCTTATGTTTTGAAAACAAAAACATGACTTTCGTTTCTTACTGAGAAAACTGTGCTTAATGAAAACTCAAAACTGTATGCAAAGTATTCTTTAACATGAACGTCATCCAACGAAAACAGAATTTTTCGTGTGAGCTATTGAGAAAAATACAAAATAGTTCTCTCCCCTAGAGGGAAATTATCATTATTTAAAATAAAAACGGCTTAAGAAAAGTTATTCATGGTAAAATGTATCCGAAGAAGAAAATAATTCTCTGAACCAAGTATTTAGAAGCAATGATGTGGAATAAAATGTATTTGAATTCAATAGCACCTTCACTTTCTCCCCATAGCGGTGAGGTTATACATCATAGAAAAAATAGCTTGAAGTATCGTTTCAGAAAATAAAGTTTTCCAATGAAATAAAGATTTTCAAAGTCAGCCTAATCTGTGAAGAGATATGGTATCCATAGGGCACGCGGACGAAATGATACCATAAGTACTTACTTTATTTTTCAAAAGAACTGCGAAAATCGTTTTTTGAACATAAGCACGAGACAACGTGTTCACAGTTCTACGTAAAAAGTTGGGCAATGAAACATAGCTTCGGGTGGGGTAAAAACTGTCCATCGGAATAATTTGGACAGCCGAAAGTATGGTTGATATATCTTTGAAAGAAAGAAATTGACATTCTCCGAGGATCAACAAGGGAATGTCATTATGGCAATTTAATGAAAATGGAAGAAAATGCTTCGTGTCTGAATCCAACTCTTTGTGTTTTGAGATTTTCAGACTGGCGTCGTATAAGTATGTATTCTGATGCAACAACTTCGATTGACCAATTTAAAAGTGATGTGGAACAAAATTTTAAGATGAGTTATTGCACAAATAAGTGAAGAAAATGTGTTATTTTTTAAAACTAAGTGCAATTAAAGTTAGATTTATTCTAAGGTCAAAATGCAACTAAGGATTTCACTTAATGATATTTAGAAAGTACGAACACTAAATTCTTGCAAAATTTAGATAAACGAACAGGAAATTGATAGAGGTTTCGATTTTGGAGTAGTAAATAGGCATTTTTTATTTGATATAAATGGAGAGAAATCATGTCCATTGAACATTCGATAATTTAGCTAAAATGTCAAAAGCTAGTTTTTTACACAAGAATACAAAACCAAAAGTTACCAGTTCCGTTATTGCTCACAGGGATGCTAAGAAGGCGATGATACTATAATAGATATTAATGATAGGACGTACGCTGTTGTAGGGAAGATTAGTTGCACGTGGCGACGATACAATAGCGATATCGAAGGAAGGTGTTCGTGCAATATTGCTCTACGAATATTTGAATGGCGTGAATGTTTGGGAAGCACTTGGAAAATTGCGAAACGCTTTTGGTGACGATATTACCGGACAAAGTGCTTGATATGACTGGTACAGGAAATTCGACACTGGTGTACCAGTTCTGTCTGATGCGCCCAGAAGTGGCAGACATAGTAATGTTGAAGATGATACACTGCAACACGTGCTATCGACCAAGCCTGATGTAGCACTACGGTTACTGGCTGAAAACACCCGACTTCGGAAGTTGGGATATTCATGTAAACTGTGCAAATGGGTACCCAGGCTTTGTCTGACCAGAATTGGATGCAATGCTACTCCATTGCTGTTACTCCGCGTGAAAGAAAAAAACAGCACGGCTTTTTGCATTGGTTGGTCACATGTGACCAAATATTGGTCCCACGCGTGAATGTTACGCGACAAAGAGCATGGACAAAGTAGGGACAACCCCCACAGAAGGTCGTTAAGCCACCCCTTCATGGACGGATGGGAATGCTGAGATGCTGGTGGGAATGTCAGGGTGTTATTCACTGTGAACTCTTACGGCGGAACAATACCAACACAGCGGATAATTATATCCAACAGTTGGACCGTCTCCATGTTGCACTGCAAGAAAAACACCCAAAGTTGATTAATCGCAATGAAGTTGTTTTTCTCTAGGAAAATGCTGCACATGTCGCTTTACGAACCCAGCAAAAATTTCACGAGCTAGAATGGGAAATATTGTCGCACCCCCTTTATTACACGGAACTTGCCCCGTCCGACTTTCATCTTTTCTGGTCTTTGTCAAATTTTCTCACTGACAAAATCTTTGCTAATGCCGGTCGCCAGACTTCGCAATGGGATATTTGAACTCATAGATCGGTGGAACAAAGTCATTAGTTCCAATGGGTCTATCTGCACAATTAGGTAAAGAGTTTTGTACGTTTTTTTAATCTTGAAATACACGCTTCTTGATTTTCTGGGTTTCTTTACAACCTGATATTTTGCAAAAGATCAAAAAATGTCATTAACAAACTAACAAATTTATGAGAAACGTGGCATGTTACATTGATGTATAAGACATTTATGGCAAAGTGCATATATCATCTGTAGTACTTTCTATTGTCATTAACTCGCACAGTTCCATTTTCTTTGCTAGATGGAACTCCCAGCTCTCTTACATAAATTTACGCAGAGTGCAATCGTTTTCAAAATCTCTTGAGCTTACATTTTAGTGTCATTTGGGTACTTTCGTACTCACATCGTGGTTCCCAGGTATTTAGGGTCAAGAATAGACATTTGAACAAAACGCTTTTTTCTGCTATTTTCCAACAAAGTTTCGTTCAACCAGAAATCTCTTCAAGAGAAGTGAGAGTAATGCGAAGCATGATCTGTTATAAGAATATTTTAAAATAATTTATTGCAAATACTATGTTATAAGAATATTTAAAATAATTTATCGCAACTCGGGTGAATGGAACTAACATACAGCTTCGCCACTATAAAGCAACTCGGAGATTGTAGATGTGTTAGCCACTCATAACACGCATCACTAATGCAACCACAGGACCAACTGAGTGCATGAATAAAAATTCCTGGTATTTAAGGAGACTTCGTTACAAGAAAGAAATGTTCAAAAGACATGCACAGATCCGCACATGAGCTCTTCACTCATTGAAAGAGATATAATAGAAAGACTTGTGGAGTTGCTTCTGCGAATGGGAATGAATGTGAAAAACACACTGACCACAGTTATATTCTGCTTACAGAAATCGTTCGATTAGATGTCAAAACGTTTGAGCTCTCTCATCCTATAACATCTATGACATATCAATGACCAATATGAAGTCTTTTTTTATTATCTTAATACCTTCAGGGAAGTCGAACCACGAATCAATGCAACAAGGACATTTATTTCCAAAGCTATGATTGAACGTCTGATTATCCACCGCTGAATGCTTTTGCTATCATAGGTCTGAAGAGGATAATGCTTTTTAATAAAGACCATTGCTGCGCACATTCAATGTGTTATTGCTCGTGATGTCGCCCACATATGCACCTCATGTCATGCGTTGTTTTATATCATTTTCGTAATGTTGTAATTTCTTTATTGAGTAGAGTACTAAAAAGTTTGAAGAGAATATTCCGGAAATAATAATTTAAGATCCTTAATACCAGAGAAACAAGCACAAGTCAATCATTATCAGCAAGAAAGGGAATACAACATATAATTCTATATCACAAAATAAGATTTTTTGTTTCCGACTCTAAAAGAAATATTTAAATTGACTAAAATACCATAAACGAATAAACAGAGGATTTCTGAATTTTCGATTTTTTCTTCGTTAACTTTCTCGAGGATGGCACCTTGCTCTAACTTGCAAAACTGTCTGACCGTCTTTGTTTCTCTTAAATTTATCATTTTCCTTTGAAACTCTCGAGGTACTGAAATAGAACCACTTTGAGAGCACGCAAATATGTCGTCTTAGGCAGCACAGGGAATCCAATATTCACCGCATATTCCCTCTTACGCCATGCAATGCTTCTCTATGCACATTATGCACTGAATAGCCAATTTATTATGACCACCAGACCATTTTATGCAAAATAGCTATCTCGCAGATGCTGCTGACGCAAGATGGCTGAATTCGTATAGAAAAAGAATGCTGAAGGCATACAGAAACTAATGAAGTGCATTGCGTAAGAAATAATGAATAAAAGAGGCAATCTGACGGACTCTGAGCGTGGAATGATCGTGGGTGACAAGGAGAATTTTTGTGGGTCGATACGTACCTCAAGTGAACACGTAACATGCAATAACTTGAAAACTAATAAAACGATACGTAAAAAACAATGGTACAACTGTTTTTCTGAGAAAACTTACATAAATCACAGGACCCTACTGTAATTTGAAAAATTGAAGTTGAATCCAATATGGCGGATTCCAAGATGGCGGATGGGTGGGTAATATGTGTCAGAGGTGCAATACTTGGTCCAATGTATTATACAGGGTCCAAAGGAAAGTCGATATCCACCCCTGTCGTGGCTGAAGGAACGGTCCCCTACTATAAACGTTAGGTCTGTCTCTAATAAAGTGGACATGTCAGTTCAATTAAAAACAATTGCAGCGCCCCTAGTGGCGAAGTGTGGAAGGTAGCAAATCTAACTCAGTAACGAAGCAAGATAGACGCAAAAGGTCAATTACGAAGTTGCAGAGCATTGTCGAATTACAAAGCATCGATACAAAGAAACGGAAGAACGAGCAGTAATAACCAGTTAGACGTCAGCGAAAGCTAGAGGCCCAGCTATGCCCCATCCAGTGTAACGGCGGTGAACGACGCACGAGAGTATGCAAATGCGATAGGGACGTACAATCTCGCTGGGGATAAAAGGCAGCCTGTGCCGAAGGGGATAAGCGCTCCGTCGCAGAGCTTCTGATGGCGTGCTACACATCCGAGCAGTACTGCGAGATGGTCATTATGTATGGCGAGTGTCATCGGAATGCATACGGGTCACCGGACTTGACCCTTACGGACTTCTTCCTCTGAGGATACTTAAAGGACCAGGTGTATATTACAGAGTCTACAATTTTGGAATATTTGGAATAGGGTATTATCAGTGCTTGTAACACTGTGATACCAGCAATGCTCGTTACAGTACGCAGTAATGTACTGTCTTGAATTCAGATGTGCATCGCCGTCAATGGCGGAAATTTTGAACAATATCTCCAATAGCTTCCGGAGCTTCAACGTCTTGTTTTACGTCGTATGTATGTCAGCTACGCGCCTGTAACCATTTTTGCGTCGATTAAATGCATCTGTAACCATTCATATCCTATGAGATCTGGTTATTCTTGCGCGTCCATCCTTTTATTTGTGTAATTCTTCGTAATTCGACGATGATCTACAACTTTGCAATTGACTTTTTGCGTCTATCTTGCTTTGTTGCCGAGTTAGATTTGCTCACTTCCACACTTCGCCACTAAGGGCGCTGCAATCGCTTTTAATCAATTGGGCATGTCCAGTTTACTAGAGACAGACCTAACGTTTATAGTAGGGGACCGTTCCTTCAGCCATGACAGGGCTGGATATCGACTTTCCTTTGGACCCTGTATATTGCACATGATCACTTTCATGTGCTGTTAAATGTCTAGAAAATATGTGGGTGGCTCCAGACTTATGAATCACCCTGTATTGCAAGTCACATTCGAAATTTGCTCAATGTATTAAAAGAATATCAAAACACAGTTTCAGGTTTTGTTGGACATTAAATAGGATTTTATTCCTCTAAATAATAAATAGCGAACGCAATGTGGATTGCAAACATCGCAGGATAAGATCCTAATCGCCTTGTTATTTAATCCTTTAACGACCATAACGCCCGAAACGCCCGTACGTAAACACGGCCGTAGCCGCCCGAAACGCCTGTCTAGAGTGAGACAGATTTCCTACACTTACTTGTTCTTCGAATTTTCTCGACCTATGAGGGATCAGCAGAAGTCATCCTCAGTCACTATTGTTGTCTGTTAAACAAAGATGTGAAACAGCAGACAGTTTCTGGTGTTATGCTATTTAGAGTGATACCAGATTTTTGGGTCATGGTCGTTAAAGAGTTAAAGTACAAGATATGTGTACAGTAATAAACGCTTTGGAATACGTGCGTGAAAAGAAAAGACGAGTTTCAGCTAAAAATGTTTCTTAAAAGCATTTCTCATAAATATTGACGTGGTGACATGTAAACGACATTTATTCTACTAAATTAAATTTTGTGTATCGAAAAAGAATGTAAAACAGGAAAAAAAGGCTGAGACTTTTGATAAAATAACTGAGACACATCTGGAAAATGAAAGAACGTGGTATTTTTCTTCACATATAAAAGTAAGGTTGCTTCTTGACAAAATCTCAATGACCTTCAAGATGTGTAAAAGGAAGAAGGAAAATATTTTCGTGTCCTAGACAAGAAATAAATGGAAGAACCAAACTACGGCAAACTTTCGAACATTTTCTCAATGTTGTGTATTCTTGGCGATTGCTATTTCTGTTTTTTTTTTTTTTTTACAGAGATTCATCTCAATGACTTACGAAGCAAATTTCTCCGTTCCTGCCAAAGATTTATCACAGTATTTATTAAGGTGAACTTAGCATTAGGGATTTTTTTTTTAATCTGAGTTGCATATAACTAGGAAAGGAGCTTGGTAGTCTACGGCTTATTAATTTTTAAACCTTTCATGATTCAATAAGTATTTCTTCCTTTGCGTATTTCTTAGGACAACAGTTCTTTAAACGAACGCATACATATATATTCATGCTTCATCATGTGGTTTTAGAGTATAGAATCACATTTTAAAATGCGTACTTAAAATATTTCCGGCAAGATAGAGCAGAGTTTCCTTTGTTTCTTTTTCGGGTAATATTTTATAAGAACTGTGTTGTTTGAGCATCTAAAAATGTGTTTGGCTTTTCAATTTTTTCCAGAAGAACCATAAAATTGATCTTTCGATAAAACAGCACTAAACTGAGATACACTTATACAGAGGGTGAATCGAAAGTTTTGCAATATTTGGATCACTTTAAGACTTCATACGTATCTTTATGACGAAAGCAGACTAGCATTCAAAGTATAAGCCATCGAGTTGAACCGTCGTTAGCCATCTCTCGGCCAGATGTTCGATTCCGCGGCGTGACCAGTTCTTGGCCTTCGAGACGAAGAACTCCTTCACCCCAGTTGCCCCCTCCTCTTGCTTGTTGAAATGCCGCCTGCGAAGGAAATGGGTCATGGACCGTAAGAAGTAATAATCCGACGGGGCGAGGTCGGAACTATATGCTGGGTGTAGTATCAGTTTGATGCCCTCAAGTTCCTGGAGTTTTGACCGGATCGTTTACTCGGTATGAGGCCAAGCGTTGTCCTGCTGTAGGACAGCGCACTTTCTGTTCACCAGTGACGGGTACGTCTCTTCCAAAACGGCATACATCCGCTCCAGCTTTTCAGAGTAGAGGTTGACGTTGATGGTCAGACTGTCTGGAACAAATTCGTTATGGAATATCCCCTCGAAATTCCACTAGTCGCAGAGCATCACCTTGTGATCGAGGCGCCCACGTTTGGCAACAGGTTCAGGAAGCTGGCGGGGCTCAACCACTGCCGTTGTATGTTAGGATAATGGAAACAGACTCACTTTTCATCGCAGGTAACAATTCTCATGATGAAACGTACACTGCGCTAGTTTCTTAGGAGTTTCGTGCACGCGTCTACTCGTCGGTTTGTCTCAGCTGGCGTCAGATCGTGAGGGACAATTGGCAGCTCCTGTAGTCCTTGCCGAGGTCCTGAAGGTGACGAACCACAGTGGTCTGTGATATGCCCAGCTCGGCTGATGATCTCCGAGTGCTGGTTGTCGGATTTGCCTCTGATAATCCTTGAGTGCTGGTTGTCGGATTTGCCTCTGATAATCCTTGAGTGCTGGTTGTCGTATTTGCCTCTGATAATCCTTGAGTGCTGGTTGTCGGATTTGCCTCTGATAATCCTTGAGTGCTGGTTGTCGGATTTGCCTCTGATAATCCTTGAGTGCTGGTTGTCGGATTTGCCTCTGATGATCCTTGAGTGCTGGTTGTCGGATTTGCCTCTGATAATCCTTGAGTGCTGGTTGTCGGATTTGCCTCTGATAATCCTTGAGTGCTGGTTGTCGTATTTGCCTCTGATAATCCTTGAGTGCTGGTTTTCGGATTTGCCTCTACGGCCTAAGCTCCGAATCCATGGTTCGTGGCCTACGTGACCTTGGCTGAAAGTCGAGATTTCTGTCACTTGAGCGAAATTTCTTCAACCATCTGTTTGCGGTGTTGTGGTCCACGGAACCTTTTCCTATCGCGTGACAAAAGTTTCGTGTTGCTTGAGCAGCGTTATGGCCGAGTTCAAACTCGTAAAGCAAGAGTTCGCTAATTAGCCGGTTGTGGCTGTTCACTTGTTGGGCGTAGCAACCGCAGACAGAACGACGACATGCAATGCTGTTCACAGCAACGACAACCACTTTATATCACTTTCGACTGACCGCAGTGAGCGACTTGGGCTAGTTTAAACATGTGACATACCCGCCGCAACATCCACTCCCCCATGTACCACAGCAAGCGACATCTCAATCTAGAGAATTCTGGTTTAACGACGCTGTCAATACCCAGATTTAAAAAAACAGATATAACGCGTTTACATTAAAGTATTCATAGGTATTACCTCAGTGACAAAAGAATCAATCAGGTCTAGGTACATGTTCTAGCATTTAATGGTCGAACAAATGTTGTACTTACCCAAGTAGGTTGAATTATGTAATCATCGAAATACACTGACGGAAAAAAATCCCAACACCACGAAAAAATAGTTGTAGAGGAATGAAATGGCGGCAATACATTTGTATAGGTAACATATTTAATCGATTAAGGTTTCAAGATCACAGCTTATTGTAAACGCGAGAAGAGCCATTTTAAATGTGAAATGCTGGTACATTAATAACCGGTGTAACCGCGAGAATGTTGAATGCAAGCACGCAAACGTTCACGCATTGTGTCGTACAGGTGCAGGATGTCAGTTTGTGGGATGGAGTTGCATGCCTTTTGCACTTGGTCGGTCAATACAGGGACGGTTAATGCTGGTTGGGGGTGACGCTGGAGTTGTCGTCCAATGATGTCCCATGCATGCTCGATTGGTGAAAGATCTAGTGATCTAGCAGGCCACGGCAACATGTCGACAATCTGTAGAGCATGTTGGGTTACAACAGCGGTATGCGGGCGAGCGTTATCCTGTTGGAAAACACCTTCTGGAATGCTGTTCATGAATGGCAGCACAACAGGTTGAATCACCAGACCGACGTACAGCTGTGCCGTCAGGGTGCGTGGGATAACCACGAGAGTTCTCCTGCTGTCATAGGAAATTGCTCCCCAGACCATAACTCCAGGTGTAGGTCCAGTGTGTCTCGGCCGCAGACAGGTTGTCTGCAGGCGCTCACCTGGCCTCCTTCTAACCAACACACGGCCATCACTGGCACTCGGGCTGAACCTACTTTCATCAGAAAACACAACAGATCTCCACCCCGTCCTCCAATGAGATGTAGCTTGACACCACTCACGTCGCAAACGGCAGTGGTTTTGAGTAAGTGGAATGCACGCTACAGGGCTTCTGGCTCGGAGCTGTCCTTTAAGTAACCGATTTGTAACAGTTCGTTGTGTCACTGTGGTGGCAACTGCAGCTCGAATTGCTGCCGCAGACGCGGTACCATGTGCCAAGGACATACGCCATACACGGCGGTCTTCCCTCTCAGTAGTGCCACGTGGCCGGCCGGAACCCGGTCTTCTTGAGACAGTACTTTCCCTTGACCACTGCTGCCAACGATCTTGCACGGTGGTTACATTCCTGCCAAGTCGTTCTGCAATATTGCGGAAAAACAATGAACCTTCTCGTAGCCCTATTACACGACCTCGTTCAAACTCCGTGAGCTGTTGATAATGGCTTCTTCATCTTCTTAAAGGCATTCATGACTAACATCAACACCCTACGTCGAATCTCAACGATATATAACGCTCACGAACTTTACAGCGCATATTTACAGCAAACCTGCTTTGCATGTTCCGAGGGGCGCTACTAGCACCACACGTATGCGCCGAGCGCGAAATTTGCATAGACGTCATCTTACAGATGTACTCTCACCGCCTACCAACTGTCGTTTATCTAACACAACCCCTTCTTGGTGTTGGGATTTTTTCCGTCAGTGTATATGACCTTATGGTCTAAGCATCTACTGGCTAGCTGGCGAATGCCGTCGTGAAAGAACGGCGACGGCTTCGTTGCGATGAAATGGTCTATGCATTTCTGGAGATCAAGCTGGACCAACCACTGGCAGACCACGAAATTTTCCATCGAGCGAAACCAGTTGCTGTCCCTCCAGAGAGAGTGTTTCATGAGGGAGAATCTCCCACCCTACATGAGGTCTTACGTAATCATGCAACAGGACGACTTTCTGACGCTCATATCCTGAACATAGTGGTTTCCGTTGCATTTCATCGTTTAAAAGCAGTAGCTGACGACTGTAACATTCGGCAGTCACTGTTAGGCATGACGGCTTGAGCACATGATGCAGACAGCTTTCATATCTCACTAAATACAGATAAGATCTTTCTTAAAGTGAATGTTGGGCATCACTGTAGATAAATGGATGTTGGGCTTCAGTGTAGGCCCGTTGTGGTCTACTCATGATCAGTTGCGTTGCAGGTTGTTAGAGTGAACCTGTTTTTCCTTAGCTGTAATGATTGTCCTCAAGAAATTTGTTTACCGATATCTGGCAAGAAATGAAACCCTTCTGACCAATGTTGTTCTCGGTGAGTTCCAGTGGGTCCCACTTTACCACTTTCTGATTTTTTTCCATGGCATGCAACTGCCGAATCACGGTTGAGTTATTCGCGCCTCACTGTATTGCCAGTTTTTTTGGTCGATTTGGCGGTCCAGTGTCTTCTTCGATGAATCCAGGTTCAGTCGTGAAAGAGACAGCCGTTCTGTTCTTACCTCGAAAGAACCATGTACCCCGTTATTCCCCCACAAACATCGGAAAAATGCATCATTATAGAGGTAGTGGTGTACTTGTCTGGAGTGGCGTTGTGATCAACGGGCACACACAGCCCCATGTCTGTTCTGGTGGAACTTAACAAGTCGGAGGTACCAAAACGAAATCCTTGATCCCTAAGTGTGGCTTTTTCCGAATTTTGTTGGTCCAAATTTCCTCTTCGTGGACGGCAAAGCAAGACCTCATAACGCTGTTTTTGTCGATAATTACCTCAAAAATGAAGATATTCACCGTATTCAATGGCCAGCGTATTCACCTGACCTCAACCCAATAGAATATGTGTGGGATGCATTGGCAGGGCGCATTGCAAGTCGTCAACCTCCTGCCAGAACTCTCGAGTAACTTCGATTGCCTCTTGTTTAGGAGTTGGATTCGCTGCCATAGAGTCTTCTATAGTTTTCCTTGGCAACAGCGGGAGACATAGGTGAGACACTTGTATGACTGTAAGGGATCCCCATGCGCCTTACTAGACAGTTGTACAAAATCAGAAACGCCTCCGGAAAATCACTGCAGTTTCCACCATTTTGCAGCATGGGTACGTTCTTCTGGTTCACAATTTTTTATGTGATATTCACTGGGAATTTAGTTCCTCACTAAAATATCTTGTACAGTAAACAGTCTAATTCATTATGCCTTTTCGATTTTGTAATTTGACACTTGTGAAAACACAAGTTTCTCCGTGCGCTTCACTCCGGAGTAAGTTGCTCTCCCAACTGAGCTATGTAGAGAGAATGTCTCGCTGCATATTTGTCGCCTTGACACATGTTTTCACTTCTGTAGTACGTTACATCATCTCTCTCTTATTTTTTTTTCTTTAAAGCGAAGGAGGAATTTTTCATTAATTCCAAACAATGTGTGGAACAAACATCACACATTTTTCGAAGAACCCAACGGCCAGTGGATCCATTTTCCATAATCGGGCGCCAATGTGAAAACACAAGTTTGTCCACGACGCACATCGAACCCGTGTCCCCCTCACTCCGGAGTAAGTCGGTCTCCCAACTGAACTACGCTGACATAATGTCTTGCTGCACATTTGTTGTCTTGACACATGGCTACAACTCTGTAGTACGTCAACACTCTTTGTTGATAATGCTTAACTATTGGACACCAGTGTAGTCTGAGTTGCGCCTAAATAAATAATAAAATAATGCTAAAAAGTCCTTTCTGTTTGAAAGACGAGTCGGTTCTATTGGTAAAACTTCTAGAACTGATCATTCTGTTTTGGTCAAACAGCGACAGCCTTCGTAAATTTTGCAAGAATTACCATGGACATTTATTACCAGAAATATGCACATTATTCACTCGATCGACACGATTTATCATGCGTCAGAAAATGAATGATTTCTCGGTAAACATGTGAAATGAGCATACATCTGAGTTTTGGAGAATTCATTTCAAATAACCAACCTGATTTAGACAAATTCTATCATTTCGAGCCCGACATAAGCACACCGCTTTTAAAATATGATTATGCCTTAGAAAAAGATAAACATGACTCATTACATAACAGGTTTAGCCTTACCTACTGAGTTTCATCACTAAAGTTCACTGCCTTGAGAGCCATCCTCACGTAATGCCATTTTCACGCACGTTTCTCTTTCTCACACACTTTACGTGCTTACCGCCGGTGCCAAGAATAACTTATTACGGTTGTCGCAGCAAACCTAAACCAGTGATTTGTGAAAGAAAAGAAGTAAATCTTCACGAAATATCCCACAATACCCCACATACTTTATTCCTTTGCTGTTTTGTTCACGGACGCTTCGGACGAACTGAGTTCTGGATGTGTTTGCAGTCAAGTGATACTGCAGTTTAGCAGAACCCAGGATAAAGCCCACTGAGAGATCATATTTTTTCAGGCGGTTTCACACAGCAGCATGTCTATTTACCCTAAAGGCATAAAAGAAACGTACTTCAAAGCTACAATAACATTTCAAACAAGAAAGAGAAAATAGTCTTTTGATCCGGGAAATGGACGACTCTTGGGAATGGTAGGAAAATAATAACAGTATTTTCATTTGATGCACAACATTTGTTTTCGCAATAACTGGGTCAATGTTGAAAAAGTGAAGCCTGTTAAATTCCATGGGAGGAGTTTTAGCTCTACACAAATCTCTTTCAACAATACAAACATCTGTAAGCCTCGTTAAGGTGTAAAAGGTTTGATTTGGGAAATAACACGACCTAATAGTTTAAAAGAAAAATTATTATTACTGTACAAATACGTTTTAAAGCTTTTTTGTATGACGTATACCGCTAATTTACTTATCCGACATTCCCGTGCGTTGTTGTCATGAGACCGTAACTGATCTAGAGGATAAAATGTGACACAGAAGTTTGCCCAACAGTCAAACGCACTTCCACATCGGTAGGTGAAAGATGCCAAGCGATACTGCATTTATTCGACACTGCATTCGCTATGAATTTCATCAAAGAAAAAGTGCTGCAAAAGCATGTGCATCGATCTGTTCTGTGCTGGGGGAGTATATTGTATTGAAAAGCACGTGTGAGTTTTGGTTTAGACGGTTTAAAGCAGGTGAGTTTGATGTTAGCGATCGAGAACGTAGCGGCGCCCCGCAGAAGGTTACACATGAGGAACTGCAAGTATTTCTGGATGAAGATCAGTCTCAAATGCAAAAAGAACTAGCTGAACAACTGGGGGTAACTCAACAAACCATTTCCAATCGTTTACGCTCAATGGAGAAGATTCAGAAGGAAGGAAAATGGGTGCCACATGACATGAGCCAGAGGAACAAGGATGAGAGTGTCATGAAGTGTTTGAATCTGTTGAATAAACATCACAGAAAGTCTTTCCTGTGGAAAATACGTTACAGGTGATGAAAAGTGGGTATGGTACAACAATCCCAAATGCAAAAAAAAAAACACTGGGTGGATCCCGATGAAGCAACGACTTCGACACCGAAATGCAATATTCACTCCAAGAAAGTTCTGCTGTGCATCTGATGTGATATGAAGGGTGGGCTCTGTTATGAACTATTGGAACAGGGTCAAATTGTTACTGCTGATCGTTACAAGCAACAATTGCTGCGATTGAACCAGGAAATCTATCGGAAACGTCCATTCACAGGCAAAGGATTGGGTCCCGTGAAATTACTGCATGAAACGCTTGGCCCCATGTCGCGAAATCGGTCAAGGTAACGTTATTGACGCTTGGCTGGAAAATGTTATAGCACCCGGCGTATAGTCCCGACATATCCTCTTCAGACTATCATCTGTTCCAATCGATGCAATATGGTTTGTCTGCTGTTCGGTTCCTGATATGTGACGAAGTGTAAAGATGGGTTGACAACTTCATCGCTTCACACGACAAAGTATTGTTCATGGGATGGAATCCGTCAGCTTTCCGACCGATGACGGAAGGTGATAGATAATGATGGCGCATATTTTGATTCGTGAAGGTATTGTCGCTTTCTCGCAAATTACATGTTGCGTTGCCTTAAAATGCTTTAAAACTTATTTGTACACCTAATACTGAGAGATTGAACATTAAACAAATGCTGAACTGAAGATTGCTTGCTGCAACAAAGATGTAGTAATTCGCCCTTCTATTCTTTGGAATTTTCACAGTGGTATGTGTTTTGTCGTTCCCAAAATGTGTTGATTTTAAAATGAATATATGCTTGAATATTAAAACAGAGTCATCGTGTCTTCTGATCAAAATTAATTTGTCTGTTACCTGTCGAAAGTGCACCCTCCTTAAGGCCTTTTTCTCAATAACATTAGTGTTTCGTACGAAGGCTACGATGGCGATATCCTGGTGAAGCAAGAGTTTCCTTCTAGATTTCAGTGCTGGCCACAGACTCATGAAACGAAACCGCCAAATAAGTGTACTATGATAATGATACCCAAAGCATCTTTCGAAACGTGTCTTCTACATGTCAGTACACTCTCTGCGTACATGCATTTCAGTGATTGAAAAGCAGATCTTCATGGGGCAAGGATAATGTCAGATAAAATAGTGCCACCAGAACAAACTAGAGCATAAAACTAAACCAATAATAATTCACGACGGAGTTCATTAATTGATATTCTACTGCTTGATTGAAAGTACTACATGTAATGGCCTTGGGTTAACACGAGGCGGGTCGAAAAGCAACGCATACGTTTTTTTCGGCAACAGTTTAATACATAGGCAAAACAAAACATATACACAATGACATTACATTTCTTAGCTAGTTTTCAAAGTAAGAACCAAAACGCTCGAGACATTTATCTCAGCGTGGTACCAGTTTTAGTATATCTTGTTTTTAAAAGTCCGTTTTCTCGGCGTATAGCAACCTGCGGGAAACCGATTTGACTTCGTCAGCCGAATCGAAGCGTTGGCCACCCAGGAAACTTTCCAAGGGACCAAACAGTTGAATGTCAAAATGAGCCAGGTCCGGACTGTAGGGTGGGGGCTGGAGCACCTCCCAGCCAAATTGCGCAATTTTGTCAAAAACGTGTTGTGCAACATGTCGGCGAGCGTTGTCATGAAGCAGTGTGGCATTTGTAGCGCCTCTGTTTGGTCTTTTGTCACAAAAGCCACGATGAAACATTGTCAATGTCTTTAGCGTAGGTTTTGGCATTCACCGTGGTTCCCGTTAGATGAAACTCCATCTCCGTGGTTCCTCGTTAGATGAAACTACGCCATGTATATCCCAAAACATCGTCACGAGGACGTTTTGTACAGATTGGGTTACTCAGATTTTGTTTTCCATTTTTTTTTTGGCGGGGAGTCGGAATGTTTCCACCCCATACTGGCCTTCTTTGTTTCGAGAGTGTAGTGGTACGCCCAGGACTCATCACCCGTCAATACACCTGCCAGAAATGTCCTTCTTCTGGCACATGCCCTTTTTGCCAGAAATGCCCTTCTGTCATGTCCTTCTTCTGTGTAACGCACGAAGTGGTCCAAGGATGACATCAGTCTCTGTCCCTTTTAGTCGTCGGTCAAGTGCTTGGGCACCAAT
Organism: Macrothele yani; assembly: GCA_039090855.1. NCBI lineage: Eukaryota > Metazoa > Arthropoda > Arachnida > Araneae > Macrothelidae > Macrothele > Macrothele yani. The sequence continues at coordinate 11,559,893 of CM077017.1, forward strand.
CGCGCACTGACGTTGCGAAATTGCAATATGTCATGCACAATAAAGTACGTTATACTGTACGAAATGTTTAACTTCTGTGCCAATGTACGCAGATGGATCCGCCGGTTACTCAGAATTGCCTGTTCAATGCCTTCTTACGGTGGCAGGTGATGACACCGTTACAGGTCAACCAGAAAGTGAAGAATCGGTAGGGTTGACACGACCCTCTTCAAAGAAACTGCACCATCTGGAGATGTTGCTGTGGTCCAGGTAATCACCACCATAAACTTCGACCATTTCCTTGTGAATTTCCGTCGGAGTTTTCTGTTTAGTCCAAAAAAATCGGACTGCACCGCGCTCCTACTCTTCATTCGCAGACGACGCTAATACACGCGACATCTTTGTGCCGTCGTTCACACTGTCTTCCACCACGGCGACACCTGATTCAGCCAAACCTGTTTGCAGAGGGATATTCAAACTCGTTGTCTGCCAAACTGCAACCTGGTATTTGCAACCTGTAAAGAGAAAAAATTACTGTGCGTTACGTTTCGATCCTCCCTCGTACATATCAGACGTTTCTATTCTCCTGAAAATTTATAGCATTTGTGTGACCAAATATCGTAATTTTTCGCTTCTGTTTGGAGCCCAAAATATGATTATGTTTATTCTGCGGAAGAAATATTCTTCTCAAAATACGTGGAGGTATGTCAAAATCGTTAATACAGCAATCAGACGTCTCTGAATTGCTTATATTCACTGTTCTTCGCGTAGCACTAATCACATTTTAGAAAACTTGAAAATTACATCGCCCTGGAGCGGGAATCGAGCCTGTATCTCCCGATTTCCGTTCGAACAGGCTATCCAGAGAATTTGTTTCGCCTGGCAAAACTCACAGAATGTTCTAATACTCAACACTTAGATACTTGGGGCTTGATCGTCATGGGTACCGTAACGGTGAATACAGCAATTCAGAGATGTGTGTTTGCTGTATTAACGATTCTGATCACGTTCATTTTTTCATATTTTAGACAAAATGAAGATATTAGGCTATAAACCAAGCTATCCACCAAGTGGCAGCAAAAGTAAGAGGAAATAAAATGAAATTCTTAAAGAAATATGTGTTGAACAACAAATCCTCTCAATTTGGATCTTCTATTCTCTTTTTTTTTAATTATTTACCTTGTTTGACCGGTTCAGTGTTCAGTTATGCATTACTTCCACCACATCAGGTCTCGATACCTGTTAAGTACTTAACGGCAAATCCATTAAGTTCAAATAGACAAATACTGTACATGGAAAGTCTGTGTCTTGCATGTGCTACAAAAGACGCAGACCTGAAATGTCTTTTTTTGCATAAGAGATTGTATCCAGCTGTTACTCAGAGAAAGAATCAAGTGCATTAGTTTACAGACAAAGAAGGTCCTCCTTTACCCCGGTCGCTGACTGTACAGTTAGTTATTCAAAAGCCAGACCAGTTGAAAAAGAAACGCATAAAAACAGTGCATGTTATATTTACAGTATATCTGAGTCTAATTTTTAATCGTACAAAGAATAAAAGCTCGTAAAACTAACATTGCTTTTATTTCTTCTTGTTTGGGAATTTAATGACCACCGCGTGAGCAACGCGATGGGAAAGTCACCAGTCCCTAATTTAGGAAAATTCGTTCAAATGAAAACGGAGAGGGTGGTCTAAGACAAATCAATATTCATGCCTCGCTGGAATTTGAATCCAAACCCGCCTCGAAGGGGATTGTCTCCCACCTCCCTACGTGCCATATCCGTACAAAACGAATTTTGTCCCATTTCCGTACGTAGCAGATCGGTTAGTGCCATTTCCGTACAGTTTCACCGAGCCTACTATCACACGTGAGCGATGCTAAGGGAGAAAGTAAATGCTGATCCCCTGTCGAATTCCTCCGTCGTCACAGAGATCACCATTCATTGTATTCGTCAACCAATAGGTGTATATGGTAGGGCAAGCGGGGAGAGCGATAAAATCTGAAGGCCAAATATTCTGTCCATTAATGCCATCGTTGCGATCTTCAACATTCGTCGCAGATGTTTAATTTCAAAACCACTAAAACCAAAACGCTTTTATTTTTCTCATTACCAGTACAGTTATACCATTTTGAGTACAGTTGATGTATAGTTCCTTATTATAAATTGCTTTTCTTTTTAATATTTCGTTCAAAGCTGTCGTCAAAACTTCTGGGCTGTTTCTTTAACCAGATTCGCATGAAGTTTCCACAGAATATTTTGTAAAATATTTTTTCCTGAGGTTAGAGTCTCTTATAGCCGTGAACCCTCCCGCAGTGGGGAAAGGGGGATGTGTGTGTCCGGGGCCTATCATTACGCACCTGACCCTCTGTCTTCCTTCACGCATATCTGACTGCTTAGAGTTCATCAAATCTGTGTCCGAAAATGGCACTAGATGATCTGGATATGTACGGAAATGGGACAAAACTTCATTTGTACGGTAATAGCACGTACAGAAGTGGGACAACACGCTTGAAGGGAAGGTCAGAAACCAGCGCTTAGATCAATGAACCCCCTACATGGGCGGTAGCGTTCCGTATAAGCTTGGTTTGAGCCCAATTTCTTAAAGGGTCGTCCTTTCTTATCAGTTATAATTGCAAGTGAAAAACTGAGCAAGATCCTTAATCTGGAAAATTACGCTGACGATTTGACATTAGATCAGTAAAATTGTCAACACTGATTGGTGTTGACACTGCGATGGATTTTTGTCAAGACGGACTGACCAATATGCATGAACGTTTTTCTCATATTCGTAGACATATTAAAACATAACTGTTCAGAATACTTCACCCCTAAGATTTCATTTTTGTACATCTTCCTGTTGAAATATTTCGTGAAGCAAAAAGTGTCGAATCTTGAAATGTAAAACGTGAAAGTGAGCAGAAGGTAGGATTTTCCATTTTCGGTGTGCCCTACACGTCCATCGAATTAGAGAAGATGTGTTACTCGCGATTCTAATTTGGTGAGCACAGAAATGTCTTTACAGATCTCGGGCAAGTAGAAAAAGAAACTTTGTTTGCCGCTGTTTTCAGCGGCTGCAGATATTTGGCAAGAACCAAATTGTTGCTAATAGGAAAGTACGAAGTCACATTTACTTACACTTTTAATCAACTATAATGTGATCACCTTCAAAGTAGTTCCCTTGAGCTTGCATACACTGAATCCAACAGTACTGCCATTGCAGGCAGCAGCTGTGGAACTAATCAGCTGAGTCACTGTTCAAGAGATGCGTCACAGCCTTTTGGACCTCTGTTTCTGTGTCAAAATGGCGTCCATTCACAACTGATTTCAGTTTTGGGAATAAAAAAAAGTCGCAGGGAGCCATGTCGGGTGAATAAGGAGGATGCGGCATTGTTGCATTTCGTCGTTCTTCTCGCTGTTGTTCGGTGAGATTTTTTGGAACCAATTGCGCACAACTTTTTCTCATTCCCAGATCTTCAGTCAGCATTCGGCGAACACTTTCGCGATTCATTATCAGTTCTTCCGCTATCATTCTCACTGTTAAACGCCTATCACATCGCACAACATCCCTCACCCGGGCTGTGTTGTCCTCTGTCCGCGTTGTTGTTGGTCGCTTACTCCGGTGTTCGTCTTCCACATTGGTTCTGCCCTCACAAAACATTTTGTGCCAGCGGAAGGCTTGTGCTCTTGACATTACCTCATTACGGAAAGCCTGATGCAGTTTTTCGTACGTTACCGCCGCATTTTCACCGAGTTTAACACAAAAAAGATGGTATACCGCTGCGCAATATTCCGCGAGTGCATTTGCCTGACGAGGAGCACACACACACAACTTCACGAGCCAAGCAGCTACTACACACTGAGGCCTTGCAAGCTGCTCCCACTTGGACCACGGGTGGGGAAGAACCAATGTCGCACATATGTGACGTACGAGGCTGCAGCATTAACACCGCGCGCGCAACAAAATTAGTTTCATTACTTGTCAGACCTCGTATGTTTCTGGAAATTCAGACGGTAACGCCCTTGTATTCTAGCTCCAGCGGAAAGCTACGGCCGCTCTGGTGGCTCAGTTTTATAAGCCATTCTTCTGAGGTGGGTCCGGGTTTGAATCCCGGTGAGGTATGAATACTACGTTTGTCTTACGGCGCTGGTTCTCTTCCTTCCATAAAACCAGAGGCCATAAATTAGGGACGGACGACTGCCTACGGCTAATTGAGTTGCTCAAGGTGGTCGTTACACCCCTTAAACAAAAACAAAAAACCTATCACGTACAGTTAAACGAGTAAACCTATCAAGAAGTAATCCCTGAAGTACAAGGCTTTACATCCATAGCTTTGTATGGCGCTTGTATAGCACCATCATCTTCATTTGTCACTTTCCTTAAGTAATTTGTCACTTTCCTCAAGTAATTTACATGAATGCACCACTGTCTTTGGAGCTCTGAATCGGGGAAGCCTAATGATCTGAATTTTGAGATGCATGGTGTGTTTTGCTGGAAGATGTACATACATTAAAAATATATTAGGCAAATGTAGGTCATCTTGAAAGAACCAACTGCTGCTCTTGGTAACCAGTAACTTAAGGATGATTCGAATTGTATAATCTTTGTGGCAAATTGTGTTGCAAACAAGATAATTTCACGGTTTAAGGTGTAAGCGGGAGTCAATGCTACTGAGCGTTCCCGTCTGCCTCAATAGTGCAATAGGGAAAAGCAAGTATAGTCTCGAATAGATGAAAAAGAAAAATGCACTTTCTTTAGCGGAATGATTCAGCAAATACAATGTACAAATAAGAACTCTCCTGATGAAAGGACAGTCCGTTTGATATACACATAAGATGACACGACATTAATGGTTGAAGGATAAGGGATAATAGTAACAATATACAGGACTGATGAGTCAATATAATATAAGTTTGATTGCATTTAACACATCGTATGGTGTGAGAAACTAAGCTTCATTTTTCTGGGCTTGCTGAGACCATATTTTTCGTTCTGTTCACTTCAAAGACGTAGAACTTTTCCTCACATCTAGAAGTACAGAAAGATGCTTACAATCTGCTACAAAAGTAGGTCACAGATGGGTTTTTTTCCCTGGGTGGTGATGCGCGCGCACGTGTTAGTTCTGCTAGGAGTGAAAAAAGTCGCGGAAAAGCGTTTTGTTTATTTTTCTCGAGGTACTTGTTACTTTGATGTATCGGCACCTACGCGCGTCATCTTCCAACATAAAGGGCACATCAGGATAAAGGAGGCGGCAAATACAGCAAGATCAAAGTAGCTTAAAACACAGGATAGTTTGTTATAGTGTGCTTTACACCGTGGTCAACGTCGTTGCAATTGTGTTAGCTAACAAAAATTCAGGATTTATTGGTTACTGAAAAAGTAATCTGCATACGAAATAATGAAAAAACATACTAGAGTAAATCTAACGGTGTATTATAGCATAGACACTGAAGGGGGAAATTTTATGCCTTTTATTGATTTCTAGCGTTTGGAATTTCATGTTATGCATATTTAAAGATTTGGTTATTCGTATTTAGATATTGCAAGACACGCATTAAATCAACGATTTGAATTCTCTGTTAAATTTATGAATTGAAGCAGTTTCGAATACCACGAAAATGAAACTACGGAGAGTTTAGTGCGATATCAAGTCTCGGCACAGCAGCTAGATCGGTCTCAGAGGCATGTTCCGCAATTATAATTTGAACGTCGTTGTTCACGCGAATCCGAAATCTGGTACGCCTTAGTGGATTACGAAGAGGAGTATTCATAGATAAAAGAAAACTATGATAAAGCTGTCTGGATTAATTATAATGTGATTTAAGGTGGAATATCTAGTGCGTAGTCAATTATGGCAATTCGTAGATAAATGTAAGGGAATCATTGCATTGTCTTGTGAAGCTGTTGTGCTCGTGTGCTTGCCCGAATAAATTTGAACCACGGAGTCTGCCAGCCTATCAGATCTACAACGTGTACTGAATAAAAGCGGAGAGAAAACTCTTGAGGCATGAAACTCATGCATTTAATCAAATTATAACACAGTTCTCTCAAATAATGAGAACAAGCATACCCACCATCTAGAATGTAATAACGTCTTTTTAAAGAAAATAACTTTCAATTTTATTAATGATTAAAAAGATTGATTTACTTATATATTTATAAGATAGATCAAAACTAACAATCCAAAATGGTTACTCAATCAAAAATCCTGTTAAATATTTATGTCAATATATTTTCGCAAAATTATATTTTTAAACGTAACATTTTCAAACGGTTGTGTTTATATTTCGTTCTGTATTCGGAATGCACATTAAAGTAAATAATGCTAAAAGCTATAGATAATTTAGCTTCTGAGCAAAGTTATCATGACAAACACACACATACACTTGCGCTTCCTATCAAAAATACTATATGTAGAACATAAATATTTATGGTTAAATGCAATTTGTAATTAAGTCAGTGGCAAAGCATAAAATTAATATTTATGGTTGTAGTTCCTTGAAGATAAACACAAAAAATATTTATGGCTGTAGTTATTTTGAAGATTTTAATATAAAGTTTACTCAAAAGCACTTCCAATATCGAATGCCACAGAGTTTTCCTCATTATGTTTTGGTTTGTTTCGGGGATTTAACGCCATCCACGAACATTTAAGGCTACAATAAAATTACTGTCCTTAATTTAGCATCTAGAAGAGATAACCAGCAATCGTAGAACAAACGTACTATCTACCTCGTCCGAAACGCGAAATTAGGACGACTAGACAGTTAGCCACAGATCACTGCAACTGAGTGCTAGGCCACCTGAAAGGCCTAGAATCGTATCATTTTTCTTAGCGGTACACACAATGTGAAATACAAATATATATATATATATATATATATCACCTTCTCATTTATTTGAAAAGCCATATAGGGCAATAGTTTGAGGGCGAGTAAGAGTCACGAAACATTTTGAACATAGCACATTTTTCAAACTGTGAGAAAAATTCCTGTTAAAAATGACGACAGGAGTAAAATACATAAAACTGGGGGGAATCGCTGGTGCAAAAAAATCGCAATGCGCGTTATGTCATTTAGATCAGAAGTCTCATTTTATTGTTTTCAGTAGCCTGTATTATTTAACGCACTTTGGTGGCACATAAGTAACGCACAACGACATAATCTTGCGAAGGTATAGGGAGCTAATTAATTTATCTGTATTAATCTGGAGAGATTTTTCAAAGGTAAAATCAAGGAGATTTAACTTGGGCATCCATGTTTGACAGGATTGAATTTAGGCAACCATTTTGAATATGGTGAATTAGAATCACCTTCCCTTTCATTCGCGCTTCATCGCCATTTCGATGCAGCTGGTCAGAGAGTATGGCTCTCATTTTCTCAGCGTCCTATCTGAGGGAAGGTAGATTTATGGTTTTTTGTTGCAGTGCGAGGGAGGAACTGGTTAATGATCTGTGAGGGGTCAGAGGAAGACAATTAAGGAGCGTCTACGCCTACTAGGAAAGAGTGGACGGACTTGGGTGTTTCTTCACCATTGTTTTGACTCTTCTGGGGGATTCTGTTGGAAGCAGCGAAGAAGGGAAGGTGGCGGAAGATTTCGCTCCCGAGTGGGAACCGTGAAAAAAGGAATGAGTACTGATGATTCGAAAAATGAATTAGATACCAAAAAGGAATTAGATAACTATATTATTATAAACGGAATTGATTTGAAAAGGAGTTAGATAACGGGAAAAAGGAATGAACGCTGATGATTAGAAAAAGGAATACTGGCCGCGAGAGAAGGAGATCAACGGGTTAATAATAATATAAAAAATAAATGAAAATCACGTACAATGCTTGAGACCTTCACCATATCCACTGAATAAACACTTTCCGCACTGCAAAAGCGAGTTATAAGTTTAGTCGATATTTTTTTATACACTGGTGTGCAAAAATTAAGGACGAAGAGGAAAAATTAGCATACCAGCGGAACGAGCAGGCAGAACGGACCGAAAGACCACTCAGGAAATAGACTAGGGTCCGGTACGGTAGGGCATGCGCACATATGCAGCATGGCGTAGGGGGGAGTGTCGGAAGGGTATAAAGCACACGGCGGTGCACGCTCAGCAATTCGGTGAACGTTATTGCACGGCGTACATCGGTTTGAACGACGTCGAGTTGCTGCCACCGTGTGATATGGCCAACAGGCAATCCAGTAGACGACATCTGGATGATTTTTACCGAGGTCGCGTCATTGGGAAGTTGGAAGAAGGTCGAAGTGTTACTAGTGTGGCCGAGGAGTACGGGATCGCTCACAGCATCGTTTCGCGAGCTTGGAAAACATTTTAAACGACAGGAATAGCTGTCCGAGAGTTTAGCGGTGGTCGTCCACGAGCAACTACGGCGGCGGACGACCGGTATATTGTCCTACAGGCGAGAAGAGACAGACGGCAGACAGCGGGAGAAATCGCAAGGCACATGCAACAGACAACTGGACGTCCGTTATCGCGTTTTACCGTGGCCAGGAGGCTGCACAAAGGTGGTCGATTTGCACGACGACCAGTACGGTGTGTGCCATTAACGCCTGCTCATCGGAGACGGCGATTTCTGTGGTGCCAGGAACACAAGGACTGGACGCATTAGCAATGGCGTCGAGTTCTCTTTACGGATGAGAACCGATTTAGTCTGACGAGCGATTATGGACGTATACACATCTGGAGAGAGCAGGGAACACGCAATCACACTTCCAACATCATCGAAAGGGACCGGTTTGGAGGTGGCGGAGTTCCCGTTTGGGGCGGTATCATGCTTGGTAGCCGTACTGACCTCCACATCTTCCAAGGAGGTTCAGTCACTGGTGTCCGCTATTGTACCGAGGTTCTCCTGCCTCACGTGCGTCTGTTTAGAAGTGCTGTGGGTCCTGAGTTTCTCTTCATGGACGACAACGCTACACCTCATCGTACAGTGGCTGTCGCAGAGCTGTTGGAGAGTGAAGATATTCAACGCATGGACTGGCCTGCAAGGTCCCCGGACCTAAATCCAATCGAACACGTGTGGGACCTTCCCGGGAGACGCTTAGCAGCACGTCATCAGCCACCAGCAACGATTCCGCAGCTGCGATTGGCGCTACAAGAGGAATGGGCCGCGATGCCTCAACAGGTCCTAGACAACCTCTTCCCCAGCATGGACAGACGTTGTAAATCCTGCAACGCAGCCAGGGGTGATCATATCCCCTACTAAAGACTGTATTTTTCTTTGCAGCCGCCTGTCACATTGACGTTTCTGTCTTCTGTCCAGTTGTGCTCGAAGCTACCTTTTCAATAAAGTGCCTTTGTATCCTTTGGATTCCTTGTTTGGACGGTTTTACTCACTTGTCATATATTCTTACATCTTGGGGATCTTATGGTATGATTGGAGTCGATGTGGAGCCCTTCTGCAAGAAGTTACATTCGAAAAACCATCTCGTCCTTAATTTTTGCACGCCAGTGTATTTTATTTATCTGCTCCAGTTGGGTAAAATACCGATTAAACCCCCCGAACCAAAACTCGCTAAAAGCGACGCATCAACGAACCCATCTCACAGGGCAATGAAACATAACTCAGTACCAAGCCCTGTAACAAAGGATAGTGTTTCCCTCAGCAACATTCGCAAAGGTATGATCTAGGCCAGGGGTGGGCAAACTACGGCCGGCGAACGGGCTAAAAGCGTCCCCCGAAAGAATGCGAAAATGAGATAATACATTAGGTTCTTACTTGTTGTCATTCAAAAATGTCGCTGTTCGTGAGCGCGAAACGCTAGCACGCCATACCTATCCGTCACGCCAAACGTCCCACCGACACGCCATCACACCATTCCTTACCTCTTAGCTGCAGACTGCTGTGTTTAATCTTTATGACATTTTGACAATCCTCCCTTCCTCCTTAGTCGAGCATCTCCAAAGACTTCGAAACAATTAGTTTGTCTCAAAAAATCATTACAAGCAGCATCGAAGCCATTGATAAAAATTTGTCGTCACAGCTGCAAACAAGAATTGAACAATTTAAATTTTGTTCTCTAACAATAGAAGAAAGCAATTATTTCTCAACACTTCAAAATTGGGGTAAGGTTAGGGTAAAATCAAGTTTTTTAAATATGGTTTGTCACTCCCAGAAAATAGTGGCCATTTTAACTTCACCATATTTGTAATAACAAATGCTTTCTTTAATGAAACTTCGAAAAAGCCGTGGGAGGAACAGACCTACTGATGGTCACCTGGCCACTCTTCTAAGAATCACCGCTTCTCGGATGTAGCCAGAATATGAAAATCGACTGGAAACTCGGTCGCAATTCCTCTCGTTACACACACCATAATACAAACCAGCTACGTTCGCAGTAAGTTGAAAATATTTCTCTACACATCAAACTAAATTCGTATTGTAAACTTTTTATAAGCTATTAATGTCTCTTTTTTTTAAAAAAAACGTTTAGCCCACTTCATATTTTACTTTTTTTTATGTAACCCGCGAACAGAAAAGTTTGCACACCCCTCGTCTAGACAGATGAGGCAAGGTATGAAGGAAATGTATTAATTTCGTCCAATAGCTTTGATGAGGGATAAGAATAAGAAACAGCTGTTTATATTGGACACATGCACCTTTAATTAAATTCTGATTTCGTTCGATCGATAACTTTCTTTCCTTTTGTGCGAGCTTCAACGAAAGCTGCCCAAGATTCATACGTTGTATATTTCTGATCGAGAAAAACATTTTTTTTATCCTCGATGCTTAGAAACGTATCGTTGAACACAATTTTATTGCTGGTCTCTTTAGAAATGTCAGGCAAGAGATGGAAAGCCTTTTTTCTGTAGCATTCCACCAGTAACTCTGCAGTAGTACCACGTAAAAAATGTGCCAGCGCTGCCTTTCAGAGACGACAAGATATAATAATTTACACTACCCCAGATTGTTGCACCTGCTGTTCGAAAATTGTGTCGTTTATGATGAAGCCGGATCGAGTATTGACCAAGTAGTCTTTTTGTTATTGTTGTTTGTTTGGGGGTTTAACGATCACCATGAGCAACTCGAAGGTCTTTAAGCAGTCGCTCGTCCCTAATTTAAGATCACTGGTTCCAGAAAAGGGAGAGAGTCAGTCCCGTAAACTAACTAAAACATTTACGCCTCACTGGTATTCGACCACGGACGATCTCAGACGAAAGGTAAGAAGCCAGCTCTTAGACCACTGCGCCACCAGTGCGGCCTACGTCATCTTCACATGTGTGTATGCCAACTAGCCGTTCTATGCTGCTCCTCAAAAACTGTTCTTTTATGATGAAGCTGGATCAGAGTATCAACCACGAAGTCTTTTTTGCTGTTTTTTTTAGAGTGTAACGATCATCGTGAGCAACTCAATGGACTATAAGCAGTCACCGGTCCCTAATTTAGGGTCACTGGTTCCATGGTAGAGAGAGAGAAGGGGAGTGAGAGAGAGAGAGAGAGAGTGAGAGTCAGCGCCATGAGACAAATACAACATCCAGGCCTCAACGGGATTTGAATCCGGACCCATGTCAGATGGATGCAGCGTTTAGACTACTGCACCACCGGTGCTACCCGATTCGTCTTCACACATGGGTAGGGGAATTACCGTTCCATAACAGAACTGGAATCTCCTGCTGTCATGTGCACCAAGCAATCTGCAACCCTGCTTGATTGAGGTGAGCGACGTGAATGTATTCTTCGTATTGCAAGTCGTTGAGGCATGTTTTATCGTGCTATGTGGTAGTGCAAAGCATCATGACCCCTTGGGTCTCTGCCTGACAAAATCCGATGATCCACTCATTCTCAGTTGACCTAAGTAATCGATTTGACTGACCTACGAGTCGTTGTGGCCACATTCCATATGCAATGCTTTTCTGAAATCGTTTAGAGATTTACAGGGTGTAAACTCTAGGGTCTTTCCCCTTTTACTAGAAGCAAAGACATATTTTGTCTCATAACGCCAACTCTTAATGACCGATTTGTCTGCGAATGGAATCATTTGCATAACGCGTAATGCTGCACTTACCTTTCAGTAAGCATAAAAATGTGAGCACTCTTCTTGGTGGAGCAACTTCAGTGGCGCAGGGTAGGTTTTTTCGTTGTTTGTTTGTTTGTTTGTTTGTGTTACTTAGTTATTTCTAGACACTTGTGGCCATCTAATGCAATAGGAGTCGTACATTCCTAATTTACTGCCGCTGGCTCTAAGGAAGGGACACAATCAACTGCCGATGACGTCGTGCGACAAACACAATGTCCATGTCTCATTCCGCACTCGACCCCGGTCCTTTTCATAGATTGAACCACACTTCTGATCTTACATTAAGGTATTACAATCATACATTCGAAACCGATTTATTTTGTTTATTCCTTTTAATGGCTTTAACCAGCAACATATCTTAGCGCAAATCTTTCGAAATTACCTTCGCTCACATTTCAGACGCCAGATTCATTTAAACGTTTTGAAGCCGTCATTGTTTCGCTTCTATTATGTACTACAATCAAATGCCCACGGAGCACTGGTGGTTGAGAGCGCAGTGGCGGGGAATTTGACTGACTGTACTAGATGGGCCTGGTTTCGTGTGTGGGAAAAGAAATGGGAGGTTTGCATGATCAAAATCTTTGCCACTGTCCAGTCGCTGGAATCGGCAGCCCCAAATTGGGGACGGAAGTCTCTTTTAAACCTTCGATACTCACAGGGTCGAATAAAAAATAAATGGCAATTAATTAGCTTTTGTATCAAACTTCCGAAATTTCTCGGAAAACTTACAGCGAACAATTTCCTAGGGGATGTTTTTAAATTGTGTGCTTAACAATATGGCTTCAGATTTCAAAACGAATCTCAAATAGGTGAAAGAATGAAATAGGCTGTGAACATTGATACTTCACGAAAACCTTTTGAGTTTATCCGAGAAAAATTATTCTTGCCTAGTTATGTGAATTCCTTCAGCGCAGCATATAAGTAAACATCTTCGAATAAGTACGGACCATGAGCGTTGTGTTCCTGTGGAATTAACCGAGAAGAATTCCCTTAAAGGAGGGAGGTATGTGGTGTTGAGGACTGACTAGTTTGCGTGCAGTGAGGACACACTGGCTTTTGCGGCGAGGAAAGTCTCTCTCTGCTCATACATCATCGACAGCTGGGAGGAACGTGTGTCACTTCAATAAGTCTCCAGTTTCCTCCGAGTACAACTATTGGCAGATAAAAAAAAAACAAATGCCTAAAAGTGCGAAAAATCTTTCCTGCAATCATTACAAACTGTGTCATGTCAGATACAAAGAATCTTGGGAACAAGCGCTGGGCACGATGGAACAAAACGAACCAAATACATTTTTAGAAGTGTACCGTGTCAAAGACATCGTGATGTATTTCCGTCATAAATTTAAGAGATATTTTAATAACTGTTTCGAGATGATCTTATTTTTAGAATTTGAAGCACGGAAAACCAATACGCAGTGAAGAAAACTTGCCTTTTGAAAGAAAGAAAATGGCGTTTTTCTCTTTGGTTAAATCAAGTGAAAGTAATGTCGAAATTTTCATTTTTGATATAATTTTACGGAACGCATAACAATCAATACTGTGCTTAAATTTAGACAGAGTTCGCAAAGTTTCTCATACAAATTTCCTGATTCCTGCGGTTAATCAAATTACTTTTCGGACGTTTTTTAAGAAGTCGAAACATATCTTTTTAACTTGATGAGTATTGAAATTTCCTTAGTTCGATTTTAAAAATTTTAAATTTAAAAAAATATGAAACGCGTAGATAATATGCCATTGCTACAGTTCTCATATTATTATCGGCTTTTTGCTGTACATTGATTCCAGGTGTCTCATGGTTCAGCTCACTGATTTATTCCATTAAGGAGGAACGTCACTTAAAAAAGATGTAAAACAAAAAAAAAGCCTATAAATGAAAAACCAGAGTTCATATTCAAAATTCGTGTACGCGGAGTAATCAAAAGTATAGGGAATTTGTTTATAACTGTTAATTGCGGCGGCCGAACAGAATACCGTTTGGTAAACTGTAACCCTGAAACCTACTGCGCATGCGCCTGCCGAGAGAACGCCATCGGCGCAGCGCCTTTTGTGCTGAGGCCAGTTGCTGTTCATACACTTCCCACAGGAAAAACATGACAGTGCAATCCCGAGTAATGTGTCTTTTTCGTTACTTAAAGATTTCGTTTTACATTAGCTGCCGCGTTCAGTCTGGAATAGCTGATCGTAAGTTAACGGATTGTTTATTCGTTTAAATAAAAATGCTTTAGCAATTGGGTTAAAAAAATTTGCAAGAATGACATTCAAGATGAGCTCAGGAAGAAATGAATGTGACGATAAAATACTTGAAATCAATTTAATTAAATTTAATTTACTTTGATTATTATTTTTGTGTCTCTCGGCATTATCTAATTGGGTGTTTTTAGAGTTTATTTGTTTGTCATTTCAGTAGTTCTTACCATAGCTGCACCTCATTTCTTATTGTAGCTCTGTATGACTTTTATGTCCAAAAAGAAATGACCATCCTTCCTTAAACATAAAACAGCTGCGCATAACCTCTTACTTATACAAGTAGTAAGAACATCACTACTCCATTTATCCATCAGAATAGCGAGTAAAGTTAAACTCTGTGAAATCCTTGAACGTGCATGTACCAAATGGATCTATAGTTCAATTAGCGTCATTATTTTGTGGTACATGGAATTGTGTACGAAACTTGATTTCCACGTTTCGAAGCTCACTGTTACACGATTACATGTGTTTTCTTTAACTCACAGACATGTTTTCAGCATTTTTTCCCTTCGGATTCGACATATTATGGAATGTAAACTAAGAGCTAAGAAATACGAAGCTAAATATGTTGTATTGATAAAAATATTTCGAATCTCAGAGAAATGTACGAAGCAAAAACCGACTGAGAGACAATATAAAAGCTCAAAACCGATATTCCAATCTCAGATGCATGTGCAGTTGCTTATCGAAAAACACAACAAAAGGAAACCGTTTTGATTTTGCGGAACAAAGTCGAATAATAGATGTTCACAACAATTTGTTCATTTACCAAACTAAATTAAATTTGCAACTCGACGGCGGATCACCTGAAAACTAATTTTTCTCGGTGAAATGCTTTTATTTTCATATGATGCAAACACGTATTAAGACATTGCCTCAGTCTCAGAGGTATGTACACTATCTACCAACAAGTAATTGGATACCTGTGATAGCAAAGAAAAACGAAGTTTATTCACCTTCAATAGTTGGTGGAGCCTCCACGAGCGGCGATTACAGCTGCGACCCTCCGGGGCATACTCTCAAGCAGGCGTTGTACAACGGCTAGCGGTATTTTCTTCCACTCGGCTTGGAGAAGACAGGTCAGTTCCTACACCGATTTCGGACGGTAGGGGCACCCCTTAAGTCGACGCTCCAACTCGTCCCAGAGGTGCTCGATAGGGTTAAGGTCCGGGCTCTGCCCAGGCCAGTCCATTCGATTAACCCCATTGTCACCATACCAAGCCATGGTGGACCTCGCAACATGACAGGTGGCATTGTCATCCTGAAAGTAATATGGGTCCACCCCGTAAAACTGCCACAATGTAGGTAGCGCATGGTCATCCAAAATGGTGCAGTAGGTCTCGGCGTTGAGTCTACCAGGAATTGCGACCAAGGGTACCGTGCCATATCATAAGAAACACCCCCATATCATAATTCCACCGCCGCCGAACTTCACAGTTGGCACAATACATTCCTGCAGGAGGCGTTCTCCAGGCATACGCCAAACCTAGACCCTGCCATCCGAACGGTAGAGGATGAACCTTGATTCGTCGCTCCAGAGAACCTGTTTCCACTGTTCAACGGTCTACTGTCGACGTTCTTTGCACCACGCTAGCCCAGCACCGCTGTTGGACTTGGTGATCAAAGGCGTGTGGGCGGCAGCTCGTCCATGATAACCGAGCAGATGGGCTTCCTCACGGATGGTATTCATCGAAAGAACACTCCCGGATGCCTGTTGAAACTCCTCGTGGATATGGCCCATCGATTAGGTGCGGTTCTTCCTAATTTCTCTGGCCAGCTCTTGTCGGTCTCTAACTCCCAATTTTGTGGGTCTAAAGGGTCGGGGCACATTCCGAAAGTTACCTCTCATCTTCCACTTGCCAATCACGTAGGCCACTGTCGATTTTGGGTACTTCAACTCGCTGGATATGTCACGTATTGATCGGCCATTTCTGTGATACCCGACGGTTACACCTTTCTCGAAATCAGAGAGCTCCGAACTGCGTGGCATCTTGCATGCGACTGGTTGCGTTGTTGTTTCCCACACGATATTTAACGGCGGCTGCCGTGACGTGTATCAGGACCGTAGATATCGTCAATTGCAGGTGTGTCCAATTACTCGTTGGTAGATAGTGTATGATTCTCTGATAGTAACGGATGAAAATGAGGAGAAATTACGAACAGAGTAACATCATATCTGCATTCTACATGGCAGTTCATAGTTCTGTGTTATGACTTGGAGTGACGACCAACACTAGCTTGTGCAAGTTGTTTGATGGACAATGACATTCCGCAGAGTTATCTAATGTGAATTAATTATGCAAAATGTCTTTCAAAAGTGAATTAATCTATTTATTTTGAAATAACCGAGAAACATAACTGAGTATCAGATGCCTCCATTTACAGCGATCTCGGCACACAAGTCGAGTTTCACTGACATCCATTGCGCAACGCACACAAGACCGCTTGTACTTCATACTTGTAATCTCTTTATCAATCAGACATTCCTGAATCTGGTCCTCCCAGGGATTCCTTGGGCTTCCTCCAATTTTCTTTGCTGCTACTTGTGTAACGTACCAGGAGATGTGACGTACCTGCCAGAAGGACGCACACGACATAAAAGCAGAAAGGAATCAGAATAAAACGTCCGCGTAGCTCAATTGGTAGAGTGACTTATTCCGGAATGAGGGGATCCGGGTTCGAATCCTGGCGTGGACAGAAATGACGGAGAAATTTACTTCGTTATAATGGCGCCCGAACTATCTGGATGACCCGACCGTTCAAAATCTCGCATTGGTGTGATGTTATTTCCACACCGCGAGATAGGAAAAATAAGAGAATCCCTTCTCCAGCATTTCGAAAAAAAAAATAAGAAATAAGGGGGAGATGATGTAACGTACCAAGAGATGTGACGTACCTGCCAGAAGGACGCACACGACATAAAAGCAGATAGGAATCAGAATAAAACGTCCACGTAGCTCAATTGGTAGAGTGACTTATTCCGGAATGAGGGGATCCGGGTTCGAATCCTGGCGTGGACAGAAATGACGGAGAAATTTACTTCGTTATACTTGGGCTGAAAAAATTCTCTTACAAAGCATCTCATCACTCATTCTTTCAACATGGCCAAACCACCTAAGAATATTAGTCTCCACCTTACTAGCAACATGTTGCTTCACATCACACAACTGCAGCACATCTTCGTTCCTCACATGATTAGAGCGTGTCTTGCCACAGACCCCCCCCCCCCCGTTAGAAACGCATCTTCCAAGTACACAAACGATTCCCATCTCTCTTCTGCAGTACCCAGGTTTCCCTGTTATACATCAGACCAGGAAAAACTACAATTTCATATACAGCCATTCCTGACTTTCTGGAGAAACTATCATTCCTGTGAGATCCTCCTAAAGCACCTGTGACTCACAAAGAAGAATTCACCCGCCTACTAATTTCACCAAATAACTTGTGCTCTCTATCAAACATGCTTCCTAAATATAAAAACTCGTTCACCTGGTCAATCTCTGAGCTATATAGACTTATGTTGCATTCAGTACTAACAGTTCCCCGCTCAAAAACCATAACTAAGGGTTTCCCTTATTAATACTCAGTTTGAATTTTATACAAACTTCGTACATCCGGGACAACACACTCTGCAACTCAGTTTTGCTCTTTGTCAACAGGACTGTGTCTATCTCATCAGCATACAGCAATCAGCACACACGGATATTACCAAAACATAAACCAGTATTATTCGTTTTGGCATCACGCATGCACGCATCCATAAATATATTAAACACCTATGGTGACGTTGCACAATGTTGTGTAGCTCTTGGACCAACAGAAAACAAACTCGATAAAACAACTTTCACTGGCACACGTGCTCTACTGCCAACATGCATAGCTTTTTTTTTTTTTTTTTTTTTGATTGGGTGTTTAACGAACACCGTGAGCCACTCAGTGGGCTCTAAGCAGTAGCCCGTACCTAAGGGAGATAGAGCCAGTGCCGTAAGACAAATGCAACATTCATCTTTCACCGGAATCCGAACCCGGACGTAGCTTTCGCACTATTAAGTAGATTACCAACTTAACCCTTTTAAGCGGCCGATGTACCTGAACCTAATGCTGACTATAATTTTCTGCTTCACCAAACAAAAATGTTCACGCAAGTGCCAAGTTTTACGAGAGCTACAATAAAACAATACCTTCCTTCCCCGTCATCTCAGCAGTATTGTAAACCTGTCGCAGGTGATAACTGCTCCCTTCTAATCCTTTATTTTCTAATCCATGTTCAAAGGCACGATGGGGAAGGACTACTCCCCCTGACACGGACATCATGCTAATGAGTAATGACTCAAACATTTCTCGCTTTCCTTAGGTTCGTCGCCATTGTTATCATGTGATTAATCAGAAAGGATTAGTGTCAATCATTCTCCATAACGGCACTTTGAATAAAAGCGCGAAGAGGAACGCAATTCTGTGTGATGCGCAGGGTCATTCGTTCCAGCCGCGTTCCGCGCAATCATTAGACAGCAGATATATCCGTTCACGGTGATTCCAGCCCATTTTGCTGGCCCCGAGTTAATTCGTTCCATCCGGATAAAGGGCTAAGGTCAGGCATGCATGCGAGCGGAGAAGGCTCTGTTTGGCATGCAAAAACTAGTATTTATATTATTCCTTTTTATAATACAAGAATTCATAAAATGGAATCATATATACCGATGAGCCATTACATTATGACCACCTAACTAATAAGCTGAAGGAACCACTTTAGGCCGCTAAACAGCAGCCACTCGACGAGGCATCGATTGGATGAAGTCGCGATAGGTACCCTGGGGTATCCGGTACCACATTGTCAACAGCAGGTCGTTCAGTTCCCATACATTTTGGAGTGGTGGTGATTTAGCGCGAACTCGCTTTTCCAAGTAGAACCACAAATTTTGGATTGGGTTCATGTCAGGCGTATTTGGAGGCCAGGGCATTAACAGAATGTCAGCAGCATGTTCCTCGAACCACTCCTTGACGATCATGGCAGTGTGGAATGGCGCATTATTCTGTTGTTAATGGCCATCACCAGCACTGAACACAGTTGCCATGAATGGGTGCACTTCGTCCGCAACGATGTTCAGATACCTGACAGCTGTCAGGGAGATTGTGCTATTGGGATAATGGAGCCTAGTGTCCAAGAAAACATCGCCCAAAGCATAACAATGCCACAGCTGGCCTGTTTCAGCCCAACAGTGCATCCAGGTGCCATGCCTCCGTTGGTAATCAACATTTCCGCACTCAGCTGTCTACGCTATGCACCAGGAATCTTGATTCATCAGACCAGGCCAGTTTCTTCTAATAATCCACAGTCCAATCTCGAATATCATGGGCCCATTTCATGCGTTATTGACGATGACGTGCAGTGAGCATGGGGACTCGACTGGGTCTTTGGCTATGCAGGCCAACGCGTAGAAGTCTGCGATGAACTGTGTCCAGTGACGCATTGCCCTGATTACCAATGTTGTTACTGCGGGTGATTTGTCGCACTGTGTCCCTGCTGTCGCTGTGAGGAATGCGCGACAGTCTCCGCTCCCCTATGTCATCAATGAGCAGCGGACGACACATGGCTGGACGACGTTTCGTTGTCTGGCCTACTGTGCACCACTTTTGATACGTACTCACTACAGCGGCACGTGAACAACCCACAAGCTGTGCAGTTTCCGAGATCGTAGTTCCGAGGCGACGTGCCATCACTATTTTTCCTTCATCAAACTCTGATAAATCGGCAGCTTTTCCTATTCTGACACCGAACACTATATTAACCGAAAGCC
Source organism: Macrothele yani (assembly GCA_039090855.1). NCBI lineage: Eukaryota > Metazoa > Arthropoda > Arachnida > Araneae > Macrothelidae > Macrothele > Macrothele yani. Next base: position 11,579,942 of record CM077017.1, read on the forward strand.
GGTCTTATATACTGCTCTGTGAGCTTCACCTGCACCACCGTTCGGTCTCCATGCGAGCTCATTTCTCTAGGCTGGGGGTGGTCATAATATAATGACTAATCGGTGCAGAATCTATGTACATACAAGCAGACCCTTCTCCTCACGCATTCGGACCTGTCCTTAGGGTAATGTAAAAACTTTCCTTAATTCTTATTTTTTTGTTTCACATGTCTTATTATACACTGGCGGAAAGTGAAAAAAGAACACCGAGAAGGAGACGTCTGATACCAACGAAATTTATACAGCATAATAACGGAATACAGAGGATAACGTGATCAAAACATTAATGGCAAAATACAGCTGTATTTGCTGGTAAACTGAAAAATAACATTTCCATGTAACATGGTTAGTACGAGGTTGAACCGCCATGAACTGCGTCACACTGTGCAATTCTGGCATGGAGTCTGTCGTACAGATGTTGGATGTAAGTTTGGGGTATTGAGTTCCAAGCATCCTCAAACTGGACGCGTAAATCGGGGATGGTCGTGGCTGGCCGTGGAGACCGGATAAGTCGTTGACCCATAAAATCCCACACGTACTCAATGGGGGACAAATCCGGTGAACGTGCGGGCCATGGAAGTTATCTCACACCCTGAAGTGCATGTTGCGTTGCACGTCCGTGTGTGGGCGTGCGTTATCTTGCTGGAAAACACCACGATGGGCCGACCTTACAAATGGCACAACAACGGGATGAATGATGTTGTTGATGTAGGAGGTGCTGTTTAACATACCCGGTATAAACACTAGTTGTGTACGGGAGCGATAGGTGATCGCTCCCCACACCAGGAGACCAGGTGTAGGTCCTGTGTGTCGCTGGCGGATGCAAGAAGGGTGGAGACGCTCCCCTGTGCGTCTGCGAGCACGCATACGGCCATCGGAGGCTCCCAAGCAGAATCTGCTTTCATCGCTGAACACGACAGATCGCCATTGCGTTCTCCAGTGCAGACGTTGGCGACACCACTGCAGCCGTTCCTGACGGTGGGCTGGAGTCAGAGGCACACATGCCAGAAGCACACGTGCACGTAGTCCTGCATCCAGTAGATGGTTGCGGATTGTTCGCACAGTCACCTCAGGTGCAACGGCAGCTCGGATTTGCGTCGCAGTGGATGTTCTGCTTGACAACGCCGCTCTACTTATGTGTCGATCGGTCCGGTCATCAGTCCGTCTGTGACTCCCGGTTCCACGTCTTCTCATGTGGGAATGTTCCTCGGACCATCTACGCCACCATCGTGCCACCACCGATATTTCCCGTCCAATTCGCTCCGCAATACGACGATACGACCACCCGGCCTCGCGGAGTCCGACTAGACGACCTCGCTCAAAAATCCGATAACTTGTGAAATCGTACACGTCTTCCATGTCCAGGCATTGCAACTTCTTCAGGGTCGTCGCACGTGTCCGAACGCCGACGACTGATTACATTCACTTCGCCGTACTCCTTAAATACCACCGACGATAATTTGCATATTATGTCGTGCTGTGGCGTAAGCGCTCACCGGTTGGTACTGAAATTAACATCACACCTACGTAAACTCGACCCCATTAACATATATAAATTTCATGATCGTCCGCCAATTCTTTCTTGATGTTCTTATTTCACTTTCCGCCAGTGTATTTTTATTCTCGTTTTCTGAATTTTTTCTGTATTACATTTATGCTGACAAAAATGCTGCGTAATGTTTTAAACAAGGTCACTGACTTCACTCAGAAGAATAGCACTGTCTATTAAGACCTAGCAAATATTAGGAATTATTTCGCTTACGTGGAAGTACTTCCCTATGGAGAACGCGAATTTGATAAAAATTCCATTAGAGCAATGATTTTGGGGAGTGTGCAAATGTATTAAATTTCTTTTATTGAAGTGTATTAAACTACTAATACACTTCAATAAAAGAAATTTAATACATTTGCACTCTCCTTAAAAACGTTGCTCTAATTTCATAAACAATATTCCTCGTTTTTCCCAGTGACTACTCATACACTTCAATAAAACAAATTAATATGTTTGCACTCTCCCTAGAAACTTTGCTCTAATTTCATAAAAATTTTCCTCATGTTTCCCAGGGACTACTAATACACTTCAATAACAGGAATTTGATACATTTGCATTCGCCATAGAAACGTTGCTCTAATTAAAAAAACAACAACAAAAAAAAACAAAAAAAAAACATTCCTAATCTTTTCAAGTGACTACTAATACACTTCAATAAAAGAAATTTAAAACATTTGCACTCTCCCTAGAAAGGCTGCTCTAATTTTGAGAACGCTACATTCAAGAAGAGTTTAACGGTTGAAAAACGTTTATAATTAGGATAGAACAATGATGGCAACTTTAATTAATCCTGCGGTAAATTCTGATTCAATAATATTTTTCCAACTGCCCCAGATGTACCCGTTATTCACTGAAGACATATTCTTCGCTAATATCTTTCTCACTGCTTTCCCGTTAACTAAAACAGTATTTTATATTCTGTAACCATTACCTTACCGCGTACCAGGAGCGATACGGCTTTTAAAACCCACTGATCGCCAAAACTGCATAAATTCACCTAATAGCAGAATTATTCCAAAGCGAGTTTCGCACTAGGTTCGAGTTTCTGTGGAACTCAGTAGCGGTATGTATCATTTTTCTTTGATTTCTACTGATATTTATTTACAATTTCGTAACAAATTTAAATGATTGAACGAATATTTTTCTCGACCTTCCAAGTTGGTTTGGTGGTTGAACTGCTAAAACACATATATAAACCAAACAAACAAGTAAATAAAACTGCAATTTTTATTATTTGTGATTCTAATTAACTTTTGTGGTGGCTTTAACACAATTTTTATATTAAAACCTTGCTTTTCATGCTCGAAACTACAGTCTTGCGTAGATTGCGAAATTTAAATTCGTTGAAATTAGTATATCGTAATGCAGATTCAGTCTTTAAACTTAAAATATTAATATGTGTTAACTCTCCTTTTCTGTAAGTCAGAAGATCACCTCTTGCAGAAGCGACGTGGTTTCGTCACAATTTGCAACCTTTGTTTTCCAGTGCCATTGTGCAATATATTTACAACGTATACATTTAAGGTCATCCAGAATGAAAGTTTATGAACAGAAACTCAATATTCGGAGAACGTACCTACATTTAGTTTTTGTTAATTTAAAGTCAACAATTTTCTCTCCCCAAATTTCCATGGAATCAAACGCTGTAACATTTATCAAAAGAGGACCTTGCTTTTGTGTAGATCGTCTTTGGAGGATCAACAGTCACCTCGTTTCCCGGAAGAAACGAAGATATCAGATCTAACAGAACTCCAGCTTCTGATAAGGCTAAGCTGATGACTGTACCTGCACCGTCTAAATGCAGACTTCGCAGGGATATGTTGAACTCTCTCAAGGTTAGAAAATTGATGGCGCTGCGCAAGCAAGCCCGTCAGCAACCGGGAACCACCGTCTTTCACTCGGGCAGGATCGGTCTTGGGCCCTGTGTGGGTCTGCCGCCCCTCCCCCCGGGACCGGTACTTTACACCCTTCTGCCATAGCCCGTGTGCGCAACGTGCTGATGAGCGGGGACAAACAAAATTAATTTTCACGTCACTAGCTCAGAGATTCGTTCGCCAACGCGAGTTTTTGGGCTTATAAAAGAAATACATGCACATTTATCAAAATGAGGGTGTCATGCAATCCCTCTCACAAAAGATTCAGCAATAATAAAAGCACAATACACAGAAATATTTATTTACATGGTCAGCAGTACTAGGGCCTGTGCTGCGGTGATGACTCTGGGCCAGAGTCATCAGAAATACCTCGGTTATAGACCAACCAACGCTGTACTCAAGAGCCACATGCCTCTGAATAGTTCCACATGCATCTGAATAGTTCCACATGCCTCTGAATAGTTCCACATGTTTCTGAATAGTTCCAGATACTATCAACAACTATTGACGTGGTTTTTAACCTGCTCAAGTCCACGTTGCAGACTGGGACAGGTCTTACTGAAGCTGGAGTGGTCGACGTGCAGCTTCAGGCGGAACTTGGCATTCGCGGCAGAGCAGTTGCTGCACTTAGTTGTGGCTGCACACTCATGGTGCAGGTGCCCTACTCCACCGCATTTGCCACACCTGTCTTCAGACTCATGACAGTTGCTTCGAAAACGACGGAAGCCATTGCAGCGGAAGCACCTGCGATGACTTCAAGCAAAAACTCTTTAAGGCGAAGGACTGACCAACCCAGGTTCATTCTTATCCGGTTCATTAAGAGCTTGAAGGTACGGAGCTCCACATCTACCACACTAGTGGACCCGGCCTACCTTTGCCTTAATGGGAAAATGGGCTTCGAGGTCCCGTTTTCGAGGTCGGGGTTCTACTCTCGAACCCCATTCTCGAACTCCTTTTGCGATACCTTCCCGTCGACGCCATAGACGATCAAACGGGAAAGCCTCTTCTGTGGGGTTTTGGGGAGTGCACAATCTCTAGTCAGGGATTGATCCTCAACTCCTCGGCGAGGTGGTTGAGTTCCTCTGGGCAGAAACACTTCACCGCCACCCCACCCTTTCTAATGTTGCGAACAGCTCTGACCTCAAGCTGCAGCTTTGCAGAATTGACTGCAGCTTGCAGGGTCTTTTTCACGTCATCAGATTTCGTGTTCTCGACTGTGGGATAGAACAGGAGAACGTGTCTCATGTCCCCCTTGTTTTGCCTACGTGGTACAGGTGAGGGCCTTTTCGTCTTACTAGATTGCCTCCTAGCCGCGTCGGCATAGGAGGCACTTCAGCGTCGTCCCGGCGGTGCGATTCATCTGCTACACTCAGTCTGCCAACTAAGTTAGCAGTGCATTGGGCTATCTCGGTACAAGCCTTGTGGATCCCACTCAGGGCCGCTTTGCTTCTATCTCTACCAGAGGAGGTGACCCGGGAGTCCTTAATGTTGGACTCCACCTCCCTGATATGAGTATCAGTTAGGCTGACGAAATCCACGAGGGTTGACACCGAGGTGGTCTCGGGGTGCTGGTTTACCTCCAGAGTGGACTCCGGAGAGCCAGAGAGCGACCTCACATTTTCCCGAGATGGCTCGGGCTGGGGAGATGTTTTCCTCGTGTTTGCCAAGAAATGTGATAGCAAAACGTGTCTACACGACGCTTTGACCGGGTTGACCCGGTGGCAACGGAGGACACCCCCTTGACGAATGTAATGACAAGTAGTGACTCCTCACGATGGAGAACCTTCGAAGTGGTCTTCGAGGGCTTTGTGCGGGTCACTTCATTCCCATTGGACTTGGAAGAGGAGGGAGAAACACCTATAGAACTACTGACAGGGATGGGTAGTCTACTGACCACTACCTTAAGAGTCCGAGTTGACCCGGACGGGTTAGGGGCTGACCCCTTTGGAGCTTCTGAACCCTTGTGAGCAGCTGACATCTCTGTGTGAGAGGTAGTCAAAAATACTAGGTGCTGAGTGGGCACCCTGAGGTTCTGCCACTCTAGCTAGAAACTGAGCAAATCAGGGGCGCGCGGGCTTTGGCCTAGGGGAACCAGAGACTAGGGGGACCGGCACGACGACGACGTACCCGCAATCTGACACGATAATCTCTATGCGGGTTGTACTGGACTTTGCCCTTAGAAGAGCATTTTCTTTCTAAGTCCAGAGACCGCAGCGAAACACTTTCTTAAAACATAATAACCAGGCGAGGGGCGTGGTGAGACTTCCCAGCTTTCGCTACCGGCAATAGCCCTAGTGCAACAAATATTCAACACTCGCCAATCGCATAGAAATTCGCTCCCCGACTGTTGTCAGACCGGCTGGTCTCCAGCTTAAGGTAGCCTCCAGAGCAGTTCAGTTTGTTGATAATACTGTGTCAAACTTTTAAATCAATTAATACAGATTCACGCAACGTACGTAATTCGCAATAAATGAATAAGGAACGAAAAAAGAATCCAGATTATTGATGTTTGATAACGAAAAGGTTGGTTTCATTAGTCACTTTTAAACTTTAGTTCTTAGTTTCCAAGGATTTGGAAAAAATCAATGGCATATTAAAGGCATTTGACAAAGAACACATGGTCCCTTTCTGTAATTCGACTTATTTTGAAATAATAAATAACTAAATAGATACATAAATAAATAAATGACAGGATTTCCGTTTTAGCATTATTACATTAAATCATAGCACACATTTCAAATATTTATACATCGTAACAACCTATATTAACTATCATCTAAAATTTCTTTCTGCACACGGCTTAGCTTCACCCCAAAATTTTCATTGCAAATGCATTGTGTAAATACACCAGTTTTCCTAATGGATCTGGGATAAAATTGCAGTTGACTGTAAAGAAATATTAATTGGCTTAAAACTTTGAAATATATACTCTAACAATGGGTTGTTTCCTTGCAAAAGAATTAAAAAAGAGCCGCCTACACTCAAGTAACTACAACAGTCATTTCCCATGATACACATGAAATCCCACCTAATGTCGCCATTACAGCTGAAACGATAATTACAAAACATTTGTGTAAAAGATCTCTAAAGAAATATGTTCTGGAAAACTCATTTTGAGAAATGAACTTTATAAATCAATGTTACACAGCACGAAAAATCTAGTATATACCAAACAGTATAAACTATAGCCTCTCACTCTGAAATGCACATATTGTTTAATGTATTCTGTTCCATTAAAGGAAACTTGCAAAAGCAAAGCAACTGCTAAACTAATTGAATGTATTCGTGATGTCGACAAATATTTTGAAATTATAAAAGAAGTGCAAGATATGCATTCATTCCACGGATATACTAGCCTTTTTAACATTTCAAAAGAATTACCTGCGGTTTTGAAGGATTATAATTTACCAATTTAAAAGTTTGGCAGTCTCTGTCAGTAAAACTTCGAAAAAATAATGCAAAATCGTTGTTCAATTTAAATGTATTTTAAAAGCACCGTATTAAATATTCCCGCTTTATTTTAACGGATATATCCATGCACAAAGAGATTAAATTTAAGCACGTAATGTAGGCAGCAGCTCTGAATACGAATCATATTCTAAAGCGGTGAACCATTCCCCATTCGAAGAATGCTTTAGGGAATTTAATGAAGAAAATTATACTTTTTTAACGGAGAAGTACGCTGGCTCTGTCCAAAATGACAGGTTTAAAACATGTTATATGACTTACACGGATGTCATGGCAGAATTCCCGAAAACCAAAATGGAAACAATAGAACAGTTAAAATACAAGAAATATAATTATGTAACTTGATATTTGAAACAGAAATAAATTATCGTCTCAACTTTCTCAGCACACACTACGTGGAAGGGACAATTTAATGGGTCTGGTACGATTCGTCCAACGACGATTGGTCCAATGCCGATTCGTCCAATGGACAATTGGTCCAAAGGTACGATTCGTCCAATGGTACGATTGGTCCAATGCCGATTCGTCTAATGGACGATTGGTCCAATTCCGTCGAATCTGTCCAAAGTGCTACTCGTGTTATAAAAATCTCAGCTGTGCTGATTTTATCTCCGATGTTATACGAAAGTGCCGGTAGTACAAAGAATGTAAAATAATGTTACATTTCATGCGTAATATTGTGGTTACAGATTTTTTTTTTAACTGTCCTGGCTGCCGTATGAAGTCACTGATGTACGAGCCGTTCAATTAACTTCAATGTTTCTCTTTTGCATGAAATAATATAAAATACTAGTTTTCCGTTTCTGTTTGTAGCATGCAGTGGGGTTCCGCCAGCTAGCCAATGGAAACGTTCTGGTCGGGTTCGGACAGAGGCTTTTTCACAGTTTTTATTCTAGCGATGTCATATTCATAACGTTTACATATTAAATCAAGTTAATAATATTGCGCTTTAACTTAAGCACGAAATATTAATTCATAGGCTCTAAGCCTAGGCCTTTTTAGCAATTTGTATTCTACCAATGTCATATTCATAACGTTTACATATTAAATCAAGTTAATAATATTGCGCTTTTACTTAAGCAAGAAATAATAATTCCCAAGGCCTAGGCCTAGGCCTTTTTAACAGTTTTTATTCTACCGGTGTCAGATTAGCAATGTTTACACATTAAATCAAGTTAATAATATTGCGCTATTACTTAAGCACGAAATATTAATTCATAGGCCCTGAGCCTAGGCCTTTTTAACAGTTTTAATTCCGATGTCAGATTCATAACGTTTACATATCAAATCAAGTTAATAATATTGAGCTTTTACTTAGGCACGAAATAATAATTCGTACGGCCTAGGCCTAGGCTTTTTTAACAGTTTATATTCTACCGATGTCAGATTAATAATGTTTACATATCAAATCAAGTTAATAATATTGCGATTTTACTTAAACATGAAATATTAATTCATAGGCCCTAGGCTTAGACCTTTTTTTAAAAAATTATTCAACCGATATCTAATTCATAACGTTTACCTATCAAAGCAAGTTAATATTGCGTTTTTACTTAAGCACGAAATATTAATTCACAGGCTCTAGACCTATGCCTTTTTGACAGTTTTTTCATACCGATGTCAGATTCATAACGTTTACCTATCAAGAAAACTTACTAATGTTATGCTAGTATTTTTAACTTTACTTAAGCGTTAGAATATGACATCAGTAGAATAAAAAGTGTTAAAAGGCCCTAGGCCTAGGTGCGTGTAAAGAGCCAAGAAATGATACGAGGAGTGCCTTTTATTAGATTTTATAACATATTTACAAATACCAAATACCTAGGTTGTAACTTAGGCTTCTAAAAAGGCCCGCGGCCTAGGTGCCTGGTAGAGAGCTGAGAAATGATCCGTTGAATGCCTTTTATAAGATGTTATCAAATGTTTACAAATACCAAATATATAAGTTGTAATTTAAAATCTTCTGAAAAGGCCTGCGGTCTAGGTGCCCTGTAAAGACATGAGAAATGATACGATGAGTGCCTTTTGTAAGGTTTTATAAAAGGTTTACAAATACCAAATATCTAGGTTTTAAGTTAAATTATTCTAAAAAGGCCCGCGCCTAGGAGCTTTGCAAACAGCTGAGAAATGCTCCATTGAGTGCCTTTTACCAGGTTTATGTAAAATGTTTGCAATTACCGAATATACGGAAATGATCTTTCAAAAGGATATAATGAGCAGAATAATTTAAAATCCTTATTCCTTTCTGGAAAAAACAGTTTACCGTCGGTAAGATGATACCATTGGACGAATCGGCGTTGGACCAATCGTACCATTGGACGAATCGGACATTGGACCAATCGGCATTGGACCAATTGTCCCTTTGGACGAATCGCATTTGGACGAATCGGCATTGGACCAATCGTCGTTGGACGAACCGTCCGGGACCGCAATTTAATTGTAGAGAAATACAAATTCCTTATAACTTTTTCAAATGTAAAGTATAACTTTCCATTTCACACTTAGAAGGAAATTTGGCTCATTTTCCGAATTTCTGATTCATAATAAATGGGAGAAGAAGAAAAATATTCGTAATTAAAACACTGATCTCAAATTATGTAAAGGTACAGTATGTATGATATGTTTGTTGATCATTTGGCCGTTGGATCTGATCCGCCATAAAATATAAATTCATAACTTTCGAAGAAATGAAAAAGCATCATGGATCTTCAGTTATTACGCATGAAAAAGATGTGTAAATAATCACATAAAATATATACTAGAATGATTTGTCGCTGAGTTTAATTTGTGTATCAGTCATATAGTAGCCATTTCTAACAGATGCAATATCCTTCAGTAATGTTTTAAGTAATAAATACAGACATTTGACGTGGACTAGGAACATCAAACAGAAGTCATCGCTCTTTCCACGTTTATAAGTGAGTCACGGGAAAATTCTCATTGGCCGCCACCGGGAATCGAACCCAGGGTCTTCCAGTTACGCGCCGGATATGCTTCCACTGCATCACAGCGACCTCGAATTCCTCCAGACTCACATGCATTAACTGCCAAGCCAATTGGCAGATTGCTTCTTAGAGCCCCGCACATCTTTGGTGAAAATTTTTCCGTGACTCACTTATAAACGTGGAAGGAGCGATGACTTCTGTTTAATGTTTGAAGTTTTGGTCACATATATATTCTTCATATCATTTTAAGAGTTTTAAAATGGTTTTAATAAATTTTACTTCAAAGTGAAACATGTTATTAAATTTGTTATTAAAGCACGTTTTTTGAGAAGCAAAGACGAACGAATGTACACTACTGTCTGTAAAAATTGCATCACAATGAAGGACTACTGGTATTAGCTTGAAACTTCCAGGATATGCACAGCAGGTTGGAACATGTAAATGTTTAAAACTTTAGTGAAAACGCGCATGTGGTTTCGGAGCAGCGCTGGCCGGTCTTGGGTATAAAGTAGCGGCTCAAACAAGATGTGCAATCAGTGAAGAGCCGACATTGAGTCGAAAGGGTGTTTCTTGTGTTTCATTATGCCCCGTCGCCGAAGAAGGTCGCATTATGAACACCTGATCGACTTCGAGCGAGGAAAGATTGTTGGGATAAGAGAAGCTTGATTTTTCTACCGAGACGTCGCCCGTCGTACAGGACGAAAAGCCAGTACAGTTATCCGAACATAGCGATAGTGGACAGATAAGACTCGGACGCACATAAATCCGAGAAACGGACCGCAAAACCACACGACTGCACGGGATCACAGACACCTCTATCGCACAGCAACATCCACGCTGTTAGTGTAGCACTGAAGCACTGTCACACTCACTCTTTGTCCTCCAGCACAGTTTGACGTCTTTTCAGCCTAACAGGAGACCAGCCGCTAACAGCCTATTGCTACGCACTCCTTTGGCCCTCTACTACAGACGTCTCAGGCTGCAATTGGGACTCGAACACAGACATTTGCGTGCTGATTGGCAATAGGTCGCTTTTTCTGACGATTCACGATTAAACTTGATGCACCATAGTAGTAACATACGTATTCGGAGACATCGTAGTGAACGGTACCTTGCAGCGTCATACCGGCCCAGAGCTAAGCGTCACGGTTTGGGGCGCTATTGGGTTCAATTCGCGATGTCGCCTGTTAGAAATTGAGGAAACTCTCAACAGCTAGCCATGCATCGGGAATGTTTCAGAGGCAGAGGTGATACCCTTCCTTCAGTGTTGTCTTGGCGCTATATTCCAGCAGGAAAATGTTCGCCCACATGTGGCCCTTAATGCCCATGACCTCTTCCATGCACGGTAGATACCACTTCTTCCCTGGCGTTCACGTTCGCCAGATATGTCCCCGATCGAATATGTCTGGGACATGGTAGCTAAGTGACTGGCTAGTCAAGAGCCTCCGTCAGTAACCACAAATGAACTCTGGTCTAAAAAAAAGCAGGATATTTCTCAGGACAATATCAAAAACTTCTTCCATTCAATTCCACGCTGTGTAGAAGCTGTTATTGTTGCTCGAGGTAGCTTCACACGATAATAAAGTTTGAAGCGAAAAGATCTTGTGTAACTTTACAAATGTAATGAGTTGTCTGCTTTAGCATGAGAAATCTTTGACATAAATTTCGCTTGAATAGCGCGATTGTTTCTCGGTGTAGCAATTTCCACAAACAGTACTGTATCTGCCATGTCCATTCGTCCGTACGACCGTGCATCTTGGTTAGGGTATCTCTGCACCAATTAGTCCGATTTGAAACATTCTTTCCGCACTGAAAAGCCTGAAATGTGAGAGTGAAGATCCTAGAATTTCGTTTTCTCTCACTGCATAACTTATTCGCTAGGCGACATAAGTGCAGATCTTATTAAAATCAGAGTATAGCGGATGGGCATAATTGAAGTTTGCATTTCCAAGGGAGCTACAGGTGGAACCATTGCTCGGAATACGAATTCATATACGGAATATGATTGCCCCTTGGAGAAATGCAGGCTGCGCAAAATCACGCTGCACCAAGTATGTAACAACTAGCTACAAACCCCATAGGAAGGGAGCCCCATTTTCTTACCAATGCACATCTGAGCTGTGCAAGGATGGTTGCATGAGATAGATGGTATTCTGCTGGGCGACGTATAACATCCCACACACCAGTTTGTTCGAAGTTGGATTATATGAATAAGCGGCCATTTCATGTGAATAATATATATGTTTTTCAGGCATTTCTCCACAACTGGGGCAAGTTAACAGCTGCTAAACAAAAAAAATCGAGAGTCTCCTGGTAGTCTTTGTAGATAATTTACGCTATGCATCTTTCGCATGTCAAATCGTTGCGGGTGGGAAATAAAACGAGTGATTCGAGAGTATTTACAGAACCACCCACCATCCTGAACATACTAAGTGGAATTAAATCATAACAACAAACAGAAAGGTTTACTTAATTCCTGACATTGATCGGTACTTAGGTAGATGGATTAATGAATGTTTTTGTCGTAAAACCAATGAAAGAACATATGTGGGCCATATTTGCTAAACTATGGCGGCGGCACTAGTAAGTGTTTCTTGTCTTGATTGATTGAAGGTTTAACGAGCACCGTGAGCAACTCAGTGGACTATAAGCAGTCGCCCATCCCTAATTTAGGGACGCTGGTTCCAGGGAAGTGAGAGAGACAAATACAACATACATGCCTCGCCGGGATTCAAACTCAGACCCATCTCGGACGAATGGTGATAAGCCATCGCTTAGACCACTGTGCTACCAAGTATTTCGACTGTTTAGTCTTTCAAACACAATACTTATTATTACTACAACGAAACCCCGATTTTACACTTTTCAGGGGAGCAGCATAAAAAGTCGTACGATGCGGGAAAACGTAAAACAGAGGTCGAGGTAAAACAAGCTTTACAGGCATACATAATGTGCACAAAAAGTAGAAACCAATGTGCACTAGTAGTACAGTATTATACTAGCACATAGTATGATTGTAGACACATGCATGTAAAAACCAAAAAATGCAGTATAACTACGTATGTACTTACATTACGGTGTGTCGGTTTAGAAAAAATCAGTAATTTCCTTTTGCTTTCCATTTTTAGTGTTTAGCTCATGCAAAGCTTTCTGAATAATTGAAAGGCTTTTCAAGTGTTTTTCTTGAGAATCGTGACCAAGGAGAAAGTTTTTTACAAGTTTTAATCCATTTAATTCCGCTTTGAAAGCAGGAATAGGTTCGGAAAGTTACTACAGCGAAACCCCGATTTTACATTGTCGTCGCGATTATCTTTTTCCGACGAACAATCCATTACATCGGAGATTGTTTGAACCTATGAAGTTAGCACATTATTATCACAAGCAGCATACTTTTCAAAATAGACTGCAAGTTCATTGATGTAATCATCCTCTGACTCAATTGGAACGCCAAGTCCATTTAAATCATCCTCTGCTCTCATGAGAGCTCCATATAATGATGGAAATTCACCCTCCCCAACAGAATGAGAAATGCAAGTGCTTGTCACGTTATTTCGTGAAGGAGATACGAAATGTATCACTTCCAATAACTTGATTTTCTTCTCCCACGCATCTTCAAGGTTTCGGGAATCAAGTTCAGCCAATGTTTTTGTCACCAAATGTTTCCAGTAAAACCCTTTGAAAGAGAGAATGATCCCCAAATCGCACAGCTAAAGTTTGCTTGTGCAGTTTGGTCGAAAAAATTGTATGCGCGCATTTCGAAGTTTCAAATTAAAATGGACCGAACACTGATGAATAAATAAGATACTGTTCCTCTTTGGAATCTCATTTTTTTATCTAGATTGTACAAAAAATCTTGAAACGAAGTTTGCGATATCCAGGCCCTTTTGTTTGCTTCATAGCTCGTTGGGAAGCTCTTCACATTTTTGAAACAACGTGGAATTGCCGAACACCAGAGGTGTTAATTTTTCACTTCCGTCAGCATTGCACCATAATAAGACAGTCATCGCATTTTTGACATTTTCCACCGTGGCATGACTCTCCCTTCACAACACATGTTTTATCAGGCAGAAGATTAACCAAGAAAGATGACACCGAATTTTAGGGTGTAATAAGCACCTCTTTTGAATCCGTTCTGACGCAAATTAAATTTATCAAAACTATTCAAAATCAATCGAGCCGGTATGAAAAACAATAGTATCTGACGGAAAAAAGAAATTTTTCAATCGGGTTTTTAATCCCTCAGATATTGCTGTAAACGGTATCGTGATCTAACGCCCTCTGGTTGCAGACTTGTGTGTTAAGAAAAACTTGAATTTATATGAGAAACATTTCGTACCGGAAACGCTCTCCAACGCAGAAAAACATTTTCAAATCGGACTCTTAGAAACAGAGATATCGGCAAAAATAAGATGTGACTTTACGTCCCCTGGTGGGAAAACCATGCATTATTTTAGGAAGAAAGTATTCCCAAAAGGATTTTCCATATAAGCGGTATCGGTCCAAGAAAAAAAAAATTAGTCGAGTTTTCAGGAGCCCAGATTTGGCTACAAATACATCAGAAGCAGAAATTAACACTTATGCCCCCCTGGTGGCCAAAACATTCTTTTAGAAATTGTGTGAAAAATATTTTCCATCAAATCTGGTATGCGATACAGAAAGACTTTTTCAAATCGGAGTTTTAGAAGCATAAATAACGCAGAAAACACAATTTGCCTTTGTGCACCCTAGCGAAAGTCCATGATTTACTTGGAAATTTTGAATTTTTAGGAAAGACATTTCGCATCGGAAACACTATCTAACAAAGAAGGAATTTTAGAAATCGGACTCCTAGAAGTAGAGTTATTGACAAAAATAAGATATACTTCTACGGCCTCTGGCGTAGGAACCATGCATTATTTTAAGAAGAAAATGTTTCTAAACGATTTGTTGACATGAGTAGTATCGGTCTACAAACGACGTTTTTTTCAATCGAGATTTTAGAAGATTATATTTTGCTGCAAATACATCAGAAGCGGAAATTAAAATTTACGCACCCTGGTGGCTAAACCATTTTTTCACAAAAATTAGAAATTATGTGCAAACAATTTCCCATCAGGAGCTGTATCCGGTGCAGAAATAATTTTTCAAATCGGAGATTTAGAAGCAGATATATAGGGGGAAAGCAATTTACCTTTACGCCCTCTAGCGGAAAGTCTATGAATTACTTGAAAATTTTCAAATTATATAAAAAACATGTCACACTAAAAACACTATCCAACAAAGTGGGAATTTTTCAAATCGGACTCATAGAAGTAGAGATATTGAAAAAAATAAGATATACATCTACGCCACCTGGCGTAGAAACCATGCATTATTTTAAGAAGAAAATGTTTCTAAACGGTTTGTTGACATGAGTAGTATCGGTCTACAAACGACGTTTTTTTTCAATCAAGATTTTAGAAGCTCATATTTTGCTGCAAATACATCAGAAGCGGAAATTAAGATTTACGCACCCTGGTGGCCAAACCATTTTTTCACAAAAATTAGAAATTAAGTGCAAACGATTTCACATCAGGAGCTGTATCCGGTGCAGAAAGAAGTTTACAAATCGGACATTTAGAAGCAGAGATATAGGGGGAAAAGCAATTTACCATTACGCCACCAAGCGGAAAGTCTATGAATTCCACTAAAATTTTGAAATTATATGAAAAACATGTCCCACTGAAAACAGTATCCAACAGAGAAGAAATTTTTCACATCGGACTTCTAGACGTAGAGATGTTGACGAAAATAGGATATACATCTACACCCCTGGCGGAGAAACTACGGAATATTTTAAGAAGAAAATATTCCGAAAATGTTTATTGATGTGAGTGGCATCAGTCCACGAAACAAGTTTTTCAATCGATTTTTTATAAGCTCAGATTTTATGGTAAATATGTCAGAAGCAAATATTAACACATACGCCCCTTGGTGGTCAAAGTATTCTTTACCAAAAATTTGAAATTATATGCAAAAGAATTTCCATCAGGAGGTGTATCCGCTGAAGAAATTTTTTGTCAAATCGGAGTTTTAGAAGAAGAGGAAATTTTTGAAAGAAATTTTTTGTCAAATCGGAGTTTTAGGAAATAATGTAATTTAATGTTACGCCCCCTAGCGGAAAATATATGCGTTATTTGAAAAAGTAACTATATCTAAAATACTCTTCGACATAAATGGAATCGAAAGATAAAATATTTTTTCAAACGGATGTTTAGAAGCAAATATGTGGATTAAAAAGTATTTTGGAATTCGACATTCTGCATTTACGCCCTCTAGCGGCGAAGTTGTACATCGTAAAAAACAAAACAAAATAAAGGATCATCATTCGCATATTTCAAGCTTCCCAATGCAAAAAGAATTTTTCAAATCGGACTAATAGTTGCAGAGATATCGTTGGTACAGTCGGACGGACAAACCGATAACATAAGCACGATATTTTTTTACAAAGGACGTGCTAAAAAAGGTCAGGCTAATCGCGCTGAAAATATTCTTCAAAGCAGATAAGGTCTTCGTCTTCCACTCATTAATTGCAATCGGATCAACACTTACAGATGCCCCACAAAGTGATCGGTACGTAAGATTGTGGGGTGTGTTTAGTCCATCCATCCATCTATTTGAAGCTGCGAAGTCATTTAAACTAAGCCGGGGAGCAATTTCTAAGGCACTTTCCTTCAATACTGGTACGTTTGCGGCTTGAGTTTGCCTAGACCACGTCGTTAATTTTTTCCAGTTCACCGTAAGGCGACCTTTTCCAAGTCATTCTGTTATTAGCACAATGACCTAACCTTTCCGAAGCAATTTTGATGGACTCTTCCTGTTTTAAAATTGTTTTCAATGTTGAAACTGGTGATTCAAGATACTTGGCTAGTTCAACTTTTGTTCCATGAAATTGGTTATCTTTTTGTGTAATGGAGGCTTTCTCAGCTAAGGAAAGACATTTGCGCTTCTTACTCGCCATCTTCCCTCTCACGTCTAAAAAGCGAGATTTAAACAGAAAACAAACCGACTGAATTGCTCTCAGAGCCTCACACCATTTTTGCCAAGCAGAGACGCAGGCCCGTTTAGCACGGGAATTTACGGCATTAAACGAGGCGCTCCATCGAAGCTGCTGAGGTAAGACACATACAGTCTGATGAAAGTGGCACTGCCCCAACTGGTCGTCAGATACTGTTGAGAAATGCGGCAGGAGGAGAAAGAACCTGTTTAACGCAAACTTACAAGTACGGAAACCAAGAAAGATACAAAATTAGAGAAAAAATAGGTTTGGCACCAAACATTTTAAACGACGTTCGATGCGGGAAATCGTGCAATTGGAAAAACGTATAACATGAGAAAAATGTAGTAGAATTATCGGAACTTCAGGAAAACGTCGCTCGAAACGAAAACGTACAATGCGGGGACGTAAAATCGGGGTTTCACTGCATTATATATTTTTCAGACAGACGAAAGTAAGAAACGACCCTGAGGCCGATTAAATGCTGTGTGCCGACGAAAGTTTATCTGCACACGCGCAAGCTAAAATCTGGCCTCAAGGTAGAAAGGAAAGCTGAATCGTAAGTGTGTTAACGAGGAGGATTGGTAACTTTTGGTCTAGGGTATATACAGGTTACACCTTATCGTGTTAAACGTGAATCATTTCAAAGTTCTTGTCAAAAGCAAGTAACCTCTTTCAGAGGAAGGGGTCGAGAGGAAGTCAGATTTCGTTACGACGTATACTTTACTACGGTTGCGAAAAATGAATTTTTGTAATGGCTTTTATTACATTTGATATCAGGTTCCCGTATTTTACGCAGATTGCAATGATATATTGTTATGGTTATGTAAAACGTGAGGAAATAATGTTCGGCGATGGTTTAGTGAAAGATATTGTTGAGTAACAATGCAATTAACTACTGTCGCGTCACTTCATGGGAAGGCATGCTGCACAAAACAGATTTCAACAACCGTTTTGACAATGACGCACCGTTACCTATTTTCGTAACATCAAATATTTTTACTTGGGATTTTCTTTACGACGGTTGGGAAAGATGCATAGCATAAAAAAAAAGTTAGTTTCTTAACTTTTGAACAACAGTGCATTATATGCTGACAGCCTTTCAAAAATGTATTAACATTGATTCAATGCCAAATAAGAAAGGAAAGTATGAAACGTTATTTATTAATCCAATATCAGTCCTACGAATTTTTCCTTTTTTTAATTAGCGTGCTGTAAGACATTTAGACGAAGAAAAGAATTTATTTTTACATAAAGCAAATCCAACTATTACTAAAATACGCTGAAAAGATATTCGATGTTGTTTTCATACAACAATAATGGATTTCGGGAATTGGTTTCATAACAACAACCGGATTCAGTTCGATCCGAGATGAGAAATTTCCTTTACGAATATTTTTGCTGCTTCGTACTTGCTATTCCATAGCGGGAAAAACAAAGACAAACATTTCTGGCATGAACATTTCCACTGTCCTGTTTTGCAGCTACACGCTAGCAATCTAATTTTTTTGCGAAGAAGTTTTTACAGTAGGTACCGATTGATGATTGAAAGCGAAGTGCGTGTGCAAATAGTTGAATAAGAGGAAGCAAACCAGAATATGCGTGCGACATAAGAACCATTATCCTACTAAGCTCTTCGCAAAAGAGAAAAGGAGTTGAACAAAAAATTAATAAATCGTTAAACACCTACACACTCCGTGCCTCACATCGAACAGCTACATTATTAACGGCAGTCTTAGTTTTTAGGTCAGTGTTGATCCTTTATAAGCTCACGATTCTCCCTTTCCCCAAATACTTATCACAGACTAATTCCGAGTATACATAAAATTAGATTTCCTGGGAACATTACAGATTTTGAAGATAACTTATCGGGAAAGAAAAAGATCCGAACATATCGTGAGCGATTTTTCAAAGGACATAGTAAAAATAAAATTCACAGATTGAATAATGTGGTTGAACTTCCATATTCCTTGTGCAAAAGGATTGAAATATTAATTGGTAATTTCATAGTTGAATCGTGATTCTCCAAAGTCGAAAGGGATAAAACTAGAAATCAAGAAAAATTATAATAAAACTATAAAGTGTAACACATGGGGATTTTTAGACATGGGCAAAATGTACAGCTTTACAATTATTTAGCATTCAGGTGCATATACCAGTACATATATAAATTAGGAAAGCTATTGAATTGATGGTATTTTATTTAAGAGGCATTTTCGCTAATATTTTGAAATATCGAAACCGAACTTATAATTTTACATTTGCCAGAGTTTTGAATTAAAAGTGTAATCTGATTTTGCAAAGCAAATCCATAATATTTCAGGTCTCGATTATCGGTATTATAGTACAAAATTTTCGGAGCCATTACAGCTCCGAAAACTTTTCAATTTTTTTTGTCACTTAATATCTTCACAGTTAGATTTTAAATTATATTCTCTTCGAATATTTATTTCTTACGACTTTAAAATAAGAAGGGCAAAGAGTGCCTTTCTAGGTAACCTGTGTATGTCACCGTGTGTCAGGAAGTAATAAATTTCATGGTGAACACTAAGATCAGCATTGTAGAAATTTCACACAAAGTCATTCGCTCATTAAACAAATCAGTGTTTTAACAAGAGCGTTTTATCTCATCAAATATTTTTTGTTTTGACTTGAAGTTTACGACCACCGTGAGCAACTCCCTGGGCTATAAATCAATCACCAATTCCTAATTTGGGACACTAGCTCCATGCAGTTGAGAGAGTCAGCGCCCTAATGCAAGCACAGCATTCCGTATCTCATTTGGGATTCGAACCCAGTTCCATTTCGGACGAATGGTGAGAGGCCAGTGTTTAAACCCCTGCGCCACCGGGGAGGAAGCGTCACAGAAGTCAGGGCATGTGTAATAAGCATATGCGTTGCTTACGAACGATTTCGAGAGGGTATTCGGTCCACGTAAGGTGCGTCGCATAAATATAGAGACAGTCGACTTTGCTCCGTGAACGCAATGCAAATATAGGTAGGAAGCTGAAGTGGTACCTAATTAGACATAACCCTACAACAAACGTTTCCATCCGTCTCGAGATGACCGGATTGTGTGAAAAGAACACCACAAAGTGAAATAGTGTAATTTTAGGTGTCTCGTAAATATAAAGACAACTATGTAAAGTAGCCACATGCAAATGCGATGTACAAATTAGCATGTTGTACTCACGCGCATGGGTCGTAATTCGGTCCAGCCTACAAAAGACAGCGGACCTGCAGTCAGACATTCATTTGCCGAAATGCCACGCAACAGTCAACTTTCTGGTGAGGTGGTGCAGAAGATTTGGAGACTGAGAGCAAATGGATTGCCTGTAGCGAAAATTTGTAAAGCCATGGGGTAGAGTAGGGCAGCCATTTATAAGACTTTATCGAAACACGGTCCGTTAACTGCCAGAAAACGCATGGAAGGCCTCGAATAACAATACGTGTCCTATGAACTGACGAATCCAAATACAGCATCCATCAGTCTGATGGCCGCATGTCGGTATGGCGGCAGCAAGGGGAACGCTATTTACCACAGTGTACTGTTCCTACGGTCAAGTTTGGAGCTGACAATGTACTCGTGTGGGGGCGTTTTTCGTGGTATGGTCCCGGCCCATTGGTTATCGTGGACAAACCTGTTAACCAGCAAATCTACTTCGATATTCTGGACAATTATGACCTACCTATTCTGTTGTAATACTATGGAACCGATCCTTGTTGGCAACAGTAGGATAATGCACCGAGCCATAAAGCAAGAACTGTTACGTCGTGATTTGACGATAATTCCGTATCGTGTGTGGACTGGCCAGCACAGAACCCTGATCTTAATCCCATAGAGCACCTATGGGATAAATTAGAGCGCCGCATAAGAAATTTGGAACCAAGGTCTACTACTAAGCAACAGTTAGTGGCAGCATTATGTACTGAATGGAAGCGCATACCTACCGCTGTGTTCCAAAACCTTGTCGAAAGCATGTCTCGAAGGGTCAGTCCATGCATCGAGACCAAAAGTGCACCGACACCGTTCTAATGTATGTCAATAAATGCAAAATTCACCATTATTGACAAACATTCGTACTAATGTATGTCAATAAATGCAAAATTCACCATTATTGACAAACATTCGTACTAATGTATGTCAATAAATGCAAAATTCACCATTATTGACAAACATTAGTACTAATGTATGTCAATAAATGCAAAATTCACCATTATTGATAAACATTCGTACTAATGTATGTCAATATAGTGTATTTTGTGATGGCACGGCGCCTCGGAACCACAATCTCGGAAACAGCGAAGTTTGTGGGTTGTTCACGTGCCACGGTAGTGAGTACGTATCAAAAGTGGTACACAGATGACCAAGCGACGAACCGCTGTCCACCCATGTGTCGTCCGCAGTTAACTGATGCCAGAAGGGAGCGGAGACTGTCGCGCATTGTTCACAGCGACAGCAGGGCCACAGTGCGACAAATCACACCCAGCTACAACAGTTCTGATTAGGGCAATGTGTCACAACACACAGTTCATCGTATACCTCTGCACATGCGCCTGCGGAGTCAAAGTTCCAGCCGGGTCTCTATAGTCGCTGCACGTCATCGCCAACAAGACATGAAAAGGGCCCAAGATCATCGAGATTGGACCATGGATGATTAGAAGAAAATGGCCTGACCTGACGAATCAAGATTCCTGGTGCATCACGTAGACGGCCCAGCCCGCATATTCCGATTACCAACGGAGGCTACGGCACTTAGATGCACTTTTGGGCGGAAACAGGACTCCGGCGGCGGTGTTATGCTGTAGGCGATGTTTTTCTGGGACACTTTAGGCCCCATTATTGCAATAGTAGAATGCTTGACAGCTGTGAGGCATCTGAACATCGTTGCGGACCAAGTTCGCCCATTCATGGCAACTGTGTTCCCTGATGGTGATGGTCATTACCAACAGGATAATGCGCCATGCCACACTGCTAGAATCGTCAAGAAGTGGCTCGAGGAACACGCTGGTGACTTTCTATTATTGCCCTGGCCTCCAAATTCACCTGACATGAATCCAGTCGGACATTTGTTGTTCGACCTGGAAAAGCGGGTTCGCCCTAAATCACTACCACCCCTGTGAGGTGCCTTCCCAGCAGGACGCACACGACATAAAGGCAGATAGCAGCAACAACTAACGTCTTGGTAGAGTGACTTATTCCGAAATGAGGGGACCCGGGTTCGAGCCCCGGCGTGGACGAAAATGACGGAGAAATTTACTTCGTTACAACCCCGAGACGTACGAGAACTGGAGGACCTGCTGTTGATATTATGGTACCAGATACCCTAGGATACCTATCGCCACCTCATCGAATCGATGTCATACCGAGTGGCTGCTGTTTTGTGGGCTAAAGGGGGTCCTACAGCTTATTAAGTAGGTGGTCATAATGCAATGGCTCATCAGTGTAAGGCTTGTGTTATAATGGAATTTTGGAAATATTTAAATGATATGATTATGAGTACCACAATGTATGGTTGCTAGGAGATCTTTAAACAGCTTTCACCTTTTAGTAAAAAGCATTGCTTATAAATACATTAACTTTTTCATGAACTTTACTTTTTGAATTTTTCACAGAAATTGGTCTTTGGAGGCTTTGGAACTTTTGGAATTCTCAAGTTTTCATAGTTGTTCAGTGGATCATGATCAGACCATGGCAATACCTTATGTTACATTCGTCGAAATACCCAACAGGAAACCTCGACCTTTTGGATACTGTTGTTTTTGGCGGCCCCGGTGGCGCAGTGGTCTAAGGCGCTGGCTTCTGATCATTCGTCCGTAAGGGGTCCGGGTTCGAATCCCGGTCGGGCATGGATGTTGTGTTTGTCTTACGGCATTGGCTCTCTCCCTTCCCTGGAACCAGTGACCCTAAATTAGGGACGGGCGACTGCTTATAGCCCATTGAGTTGCTCACAGTGGTCGTTAAACCTCCAATCAAAAAAAAAAAAAATACTGTTGTTTTCAAAAGCACACGGTTCAAGTCATGCCTCCGATGATGTTTCGTAGTCAAATTTTTGAGGTTTCCTGAATTTGTGATCGTTATGTTTTCTTATGACAAAGACAATTTTTGAGGTGTGTTCGCTTCATTTGAATTTTTTTTTTTTGATTGGAGGTTTAACGACCACCGTGAGCAACTCAATGGGCTATGAGCAGTCGCCCGTCCCTAATTTAGGGTCACTGGTTCCAGGGAAGGGAGAGAGCCAGTGCCGTAAGACAAACACAACATCCATGCCTCACCGGGATTCGAACCCGGACCCCTTTCGGACGAATGATCAGAGGCCATCGCTTAGACCACTGCGCCACCGGGACGGCCATTTGAATTTGATCAGTCATTCTCGGTTAATATGGTGGGGTGCATTTCTAAAATAAAACGTGTCCCTAATTTTGGACCGCTAGCTTTAGGTGCGGGAGACAGCCGTTATCAAAAGGCAAGTACACAATCATGCCTCATCAGAGATTCAATCCCGGACCCAGAGTTTTAATTTGAACGACGGAATTAGTTTTTTTTTATTATTTAAATATGCAACGATACTTTTATAGACATGTGATTAATAGACTCCAGTGGGGAGAAGAATATTTAAAGAAAGGTTATGAATACTTCAGAAGCTTCCTCTGTTTTGCCAACACAATATTTAGTATGAATGTTACTTTCCAGATTTTGAGGTCGAATGATCAACTGCATATATGTGCGTTAATGAGGAACGTACAAGCAGAATTTAGAATTCTTTGGAGATAAAGTATATAACCACAGGAGTTTATTTTCACGATGTTCAATTCTCAAGATCCTTTCAGATATTTGTTTTCATTAATGAAGAACAAGTATGATACCGTTACCATAATGTCGATCTGTGCTAGGAAGGAACATGTATCATAATGGCTTTGCATGGGAGATGTCCACAAAACGTTATGATACTGTTATCCGCAATCTCCAGCTCACAATTTATACTTGGACTCAAAAAGGACTGGAAAGGTTTATTTGAGTAAAGACACAACAGTGAAAATCTAATTTGTACAATTTAGTGCCTTCCATAATTAGTTCGGATTTGGTTTAGCATGGACCTCAAGAATTAGGCACGACTAAATATCGAAGCAAACACGCTAAGCTGAGAGTAATATAGCTAGTCCATGAGGAAAACAATTAAGAATGTATAATATCTACTTCCCTTATCATGTAGGCACTTTTGATTTCAGATCTTCATAAACTGTGCATTAAACTTGATTTATATTGAATCATTATTTAAAAGCTTCAGGTTTTTTTAAAGTGAAAGACAATGAATTAATTTCATTTGTTGCTGAAACGATCTTTTTCAAAAACATTTCTAATTACACAGAATGCGGAAAAAGTATTAAGTGCCGAAAAGCGGGAGGTATTTGGAGTAAATACAAACCATGAAGAGTGCGTAAATCGCTTTAAAAGATAGTGTCTCTTATTCATTTTAAAAGAAACTGGCTGTCTTTACCTAAATTAGGGTTTTTTAAATACAATTAAGCCTGTGCGCATTGTGGTATTCCTATAAGATGGGACATCGGTTCTTCCTGGAGTAAATACTGGTAACTGGGTAAATAATTCGAAGCAATCAAAATTCAAGATTTCTAAGTGTCATAGAAAGTAAGGTGCTTTAGAGTAATCTTAAAACACAAAATCCAAACGCTTGCCATGCGCGAATGGACACATATTGTGATGCTGTCAGTGTGGTCATGCTAAAACACCGCTCCTTACTGTGCATTACAGGTATTACTGTCCTTGGCAGCTCAGCCTTGCAGTTTAACGTAGACCCAACACTGAGCCACCGTCTTTTAGGAATAGAAGGCCGTGGCTCAGTGTTTGGGCTACGTTAAATTGTAAGGCTGTCCTACTTAAGGTACTGCTGTAGACACTTTGCAGCAAAATAAAGGAAACTTCAAGGAGAAAACTATAAAACATATTACTTCCGAAAGAGATGAACATTTAAATATTCCAGAAACAGTTCACAGGTCTTAGCCGAGTTCTAAACATCAAACTAAACAAATGCCGATCGCCATTTGGAAATTGATGTATTGTATAAAGAATTAAACAGATTATGTTGCGCAAGATTCACGTGCATTTGGAACATTGTTTCGCACGGCGCATCTATCAGTCAACGCCGAAGCATTTCCGCTACGTTTTAGCTAAAACTGAGAGATGCTGCACTGGAAGACAAAGACTCGGAAGAGAACAGACAAAACAGGAGATATGAAAATCACACCAGCTGGGCGCAAATCGATCGAATAGGCAAGATAAAAGAAGAACAACGTGTGATTGCACCGCCAAACTGCTGTTTCCGCGATGAAGTTGCATTAGTAACTTCTTATCAGTCGGGTAATGCCTCTCTCTTTCTCCCCATGTACTACAAAGAACTGGAGCATTTCATTGGGAAATCTAGCTCCAATACGTTATTATTTAAAGCTCACTTGATAACTTTGGAGTTTACAAATATCTACTTCTGATTTAATGGATATTTATACTTCCGTATCCACGTGCATAAGGTTTTCGTGAAAAACGTTAGTGATCAATGCTTTCCAGAAAATTCAACTTTAACATCACTAAATAACAAGAACACTTGTGTCATAAAACTGTATGCTGTGAATATTCAAAAATCTTCCAAAAATGTGTCTTTAACGTTTCCAAATTATCATATATACTATGGTTGGTAATTTTGGGTTTAAATGCTTCCTAACCAAGAAGAGGCAGTAATTATTTATTTGTTTGTGCCTGCTTACTAATAATAATAATAAGACAAGAAACGAAGGTTCAAAACAAGTGCGGCACACACCACACCGCTTTGAAATAACTCCTCCTGGTTACTGGGTTCCCTAACAGGTTTAGTCGTCTATACATATGCTCCTGAGGGCCCTACTAGACGGGAAAGGTGTGACGCCGTAGGTCCAACCACCTTTGAAATTAGGAATGTACAGTTGTTCAAATAGGACAGATCAGAATGCAGAAGAATGAAGAAATTAGAATTATAGAGAATTATGCTCTCCCCTAAGGCGTGAATATTTTTGTAATTTGTAGAGGCTGGCAGTATGAGTTTTACAAAATTCTGTAGAATATAAATTGCAACTCCATTATTTTCATATTTTCACTTTCATATTTGTTTTTAATTTTCTTTTATTTACTTTAATTTCATTTTCTTTTCAATTTCTTTTCATTTTCTTAACTTTTTTCTTATTATTGTCAGCTCCAAGTAATTTAACCAAAATACTCTTAATTTTATTCGTATTAATATTAGGGCCACACAAATTTATTTTGACAATTGCCACGAACAACTGCACTTTCAATTAAAAAGCATGACTTACAGTTTTAATGTCATTTACAGATTTAGATTCACACGTGTGAGGAATATCTATTATTGTAAATTAGATTCACACATGTGAAGATAACTCGACGTATATTTGAAATGAAGGGTGTATGAATTTCACCTTCTACGGTATGTTTGCTGGAATTTAACATTCAAAATTCACCATACTAAGATGAACCATGAAAAGGGAAGTTCCATTTATAATGTCAATTTTCTCAGTTCAATAAACAGAGCAAACTGGGGTCAATATCTAATCCAATTGAATTTCTATTTCTATTGCGTGACTCACAGTGTGAGTCATCCTCCAAGTGAAGTTCCATTGCGTGACCCACAGTGTGAGTCATCCTCCAAGTGAAGTTCCATTGCGTGACCCACAGTGTGAGTCATCCTCCAAGTGAAGTTCCATTGCGTGACCCACAGTGTAAGTCTTTAAATTTACAGAAACAGGGCAAATCTTTAAATTTACAGAAACAGTGTAAGTCTTTAAATTTACAGAAACAGGGGGGGGGGTGTGGAAGGCACACACACACTAGTAGACATGATAGTGTGAAAACTAACTGGAAGAGAATACAACGTCTGGCCAGTTAGCAATGAAAGGAAGTAAAATAGATATTAGAACAGAAGATGAGATAGTAAGAAGAGATACCACTTGCTTGCAAGGTCACTTATGCTCTATCATGGCTGCGATGCATAAGTGGCATAGAAACGTACAATAAAAATATACTTACCTAATCCATGAAATGTACAAACCTTTCTGCGTAGCTCCAAGGTAGTGCAAAGTCCAGCTGACCAAGGGGTGTCACCCGCACAGAAAACAAAGAGGCGTTGCCTCGAGCACCAAGGTGGCAGAAAGAGTTTACACCAACAACGGACATACACTGGGATACACATACTTTATTGCGCAGCTCTAAGGTAGTGCGCCGAAAAAATCCAAGGACAGCAGAAAGAGTTTCCCCCAGCAACGAAAACATAACACGAGGGTAAAAATAGTATTACTTGCTTCCTGCAAATAATCTGTCACTCACCCGTAAAGGAATCTGTGTTTCGCAGCTGAAACGTAGCTGAGCCCCCACACCACGACAAGGTACCAGATTTCGTGGGCGTTGTGTCTGCTTCCTTTTTTTTAAATGATCATATGTAGAGGATCTTAGAAAGGGAGTGTCTGACCCCAGGTCTTAAACAACCCTTAGAAATAGGAAACTAGGAGATTTGGGCTAGAGCGCCAGATAGGAAAGTGGCACGGAAGCGAAGTAGAAAGAGGGAGGAAGACGCCCTTATTTATTACAGGATGGCCAGTACCCGGGGTCCGACGGCTTAACGTGTCCATCCGACGCTAGGCGAATATTTAGTGGATCGAACCTGAGGCCCTTTCCGTGGCAGTCACGAACGTTTCCTACTAGGCCACCTGCGGCCCGGTTGTGTCTGCTTGGATGCAGGATTTGTCATTTTTATGTAGGACTTCCGTCCACAGGGAGTAGAGTTTAGGTCCCAGCCACCTACAGCGAGATCGCCTTTTGGGCAGGACACAGAAACGGAAGGAATGAGAGCAAGTCTAGCGACTTTGACAGAACAGTTTGTAGTGAGATTAGAGTACAGTAGATGGCGCCACCGTACAAGTACGATATTGCACATAGATGGGTGAGAGAATATCAGGGGGGACATAGGAAAGGATACCATTTTACCAGTGGGTCCAGTCACTTTACGTGCTCGTCCGATGCACGGCGGATATTCAGCGATTGTTAGTAAATCACAATATCTCTGAAAGATCAGCCCAGGCTTGAACCTGGGGACCCAGCATCGACAGTCTGAAACACTAACCACTAAGCCATCCGCGGCTCGGTTGTGTCTGCTTTGATGTCTATATGAACTTTATATGTATAAAAACGGAAGAATTTACTGCAAGCTACCGTACACTTTAGATGAGTATTAACTTAAAAACAATGCTGCTGTTTTTCTTATTCTATGAGAACAGGAGAAAACAATTTGCAGATATTAGTTTTACGGTGTTTTTCCTGTTCTATTCGGTAATTGATGTAATATTCCTTAACGCAAACTACATTATTCAATAAGAGGAAGCATATATCATTTGGTTCTTTTATTTGTTTCAGAGTTTTACAGCCCCAGTACACATAAAAGACAGCAGACTCTCTGTCTCCAATTTAGTGCCACTACTGCAAAAGAATGAGCGCATCAGGGCAAACACTCGTCCCTTTCCTTATTCAAAACTTCATCCCAGGCTCACCTCAGAAGGTTAGCTCGCTTAGATGTCCTCCGGGCCACAAATGGCGCCCATGTGGAGGTGTAATGACACTGAAAAAAAACTACTTTACTTGTGCACCGTCATTGTCGTGCAAACCCTTTTTTGCACCTGTAATACATTTTTTATAATAATTTGTTAAGGTGAGAAAGACTTTATGGATACCCTGTATAAAAACGGACGAATTCACTACAAGCTTCCGTACACTTTAGATGAGTATTAACTTAAAAACAGTGCTACTCTTTTTCTTATTCTATGAGAACACGAGAAAACACTCTGCAAAAAATGAATGGCGTAGGTGACGTTCCGTGATGACCCAAACATGTTTGATCGATGAGAGGTCGGACGATCAGGTTGGCTTTGGAAGGGTGTTGACATTACGGAGGCAGGACTGGGAGAGCCGTACCATATGGGATCGGGCATTATCCTGTTGCAAAATTGCTTGGTGATGCTGCGACAGGATTGACAACACAACAGGGCGTAGAATGTCGACGACGTACCGTTGAGCCGTGAGGGTGGTACGGAGGACTACCAAAGGTGTCTAGTTATCGTTGGAGATGTATTCCCAGACATTCATTCCAGTTGTGAGAGCCGTGTGCTGTTCCACGGTAAAGGCAAGACACGTGCGCTGGAAGGATCGTATGCAGACACCTATACGCTGTTTTTCGGCGCCAAGTGTAAACCAAGACTCATCACTGAAATCAACGGTGCCGCTGGACACTATTCCAAGTTGATCGATCCTGACACTACTGCAACCGGTGCCGGCAATTCGCGCTGGTCAGTGGAAGGTGGCGGAGTGGCCTTCTCGAATGTAGTCCCCGTGTCACATGTCATCTGGCAATGGTCTGGATGGCCACTTCCGTACCTCTAAACGACGCAGCATGGCCACGGATAATTGAGTTCAATGAACTCGTTTCTGTTCGTGTGGTTGTCACAGTCGCTCGATCTTTGCGTTCTGTCGTTGCCCGTGGCAGTCCACTGCCCGCTTGCCGCTGCGTTTTGCCCTCCTCGACACATTAGCTCCAACGTCGTCCGATTGCTACGTCGCTGCAACGAAATGCTTGGAGATACGGCGACTTGACTAACCAGCCTCTCTCAGCCCAATTATCCTTCAACTGCTCGTATTCTGCATGGATCCGACGCGATGGCAAGACATCCTCAGCGTCCGCGGAGGTTAATACAACCGCAATCCGCTGTCACAATAGTCCGTGCGTGAGACCTTTGCTGTTGAAATACCTTCCTCGAGTCCCATACCCTGTGGCAGGCTCCTGTTTAGTCATTTGCCGTTATTTTTTAATTATTTGCATATTCGGCCCCTAGGTATTTTCATGCGGTGTTTCATTAGTATTGAATGTCTTCCTTCGGGTGCTTCGTTTTTTTATTTCGGCAAAGAGCGTATGTTACCTTCCTTTAAATATTGTCGATACATTTGGCTGAAAGTTGTCGCATACTGTTGCATTTCTGTCTCGTCACGATGCAAGTTCTAATCGATCGTACTATTAAAGATGTCCATATGATGTAAGAAGATCTGGCTTTCGACCGTTTGCCCAAGTAGGCCCAGTTTTGAGTCCCGCATAAAGTATGTGCGATGTGTTTGCTTCACGGTCCTGGCTCTCTCCCTTCCCTAGAACCTGTGACCCTAAATTAGAGACGGACTGGTGCTTACGTTCTTTAAAATTGTCCACGGTGTATGTATATTACACCCCTATCAAAACAAAAAAAAACAATTTCAGGTCAATTTACGAAGCAGCTCTTCATTTCAAAGAAAGCCAGTTTTTCGTCCCATGATATCTGCATCCATGATGACTAGAAAAACCTTTCGGAAAATTTCAGCTTCCATGTTGTTTATTTCTTTTTGGCGATTTATTTATCTGAGGAACTGGCAATTTAAATTTGTGCAGTGGTTGGTTCTGCCACTCCTTAGTAATGTAAATGCAATGTCAGTTACAGTGAATGGAAAAACCATTCCTTATTGTCTACTTATAAATCTCATAATGCTCTTTTAGGTAAATGTTCCTTGTCTGTCCAAGTAAAATGCCCATCCCGACACTGCGTGTTATACTTTTCATTAAGGAGAATTTCATAAATAAGATGTTTACGATATCGCTGTTCTTAGTTGTCTCGTTCATGCCTTCGAAGGTCGTTCTTGATGTCCGCGGAAGAGCGCACAAAGCCGTTGAGGTTCATAACGAAGCTTTAAATCTTATGAGGAATACATCACGGGCGTTTAATTATTTCTGAGCCCGAGTGTGGAGCAATATCTCATGGACGCTGAGAGTGAGTGTCAGCACTGTAACGTCTTTTGGCACTAAAAATTCGACCAGGCAGCGACGTGATGTCATTTATTGGAATTTAGTTAAATGATTTATTACCCCAGTCAGTAATGGCTAAAAAAATAATAAATGGGAAGTGCCTTGTAAAGGAATGAATTTGCAAGGCACTTTCCGTACTGACCAATACTCAGGAAGACTTTTTGTATCGGTGCTTAGCGGCCATTATGAGGGACCCTTAGATCCTGACACTACTGCAACTGTTCCTAATTTGGGGTCATTGGTTCCAGGGAAGGAAGAAGGCCAGCGCCGAAAGACAAGCACGCACTTTTGATGCCTCATCCGGAGCTTGTGCCCAAGCCCAGGTCTGTCAACTGGCTAGAAGTCTAGGCCTCTGACCACACGGTGCTCGGGATAGTGTACATGGAGATTGTGCCCCTATGATGTTCTATATGGGTGATCTCTTTCTGAAACAGTGGGAAATGTTTTACAAATGATGAAGAAAGACTTGTGTAGTAGGCGAAAAATGAAAGCGTGATAACGATTTTTAATACCAAGGGGAAATGGTTTAATACCAATGGACACTGCTGTGGGAAATGGTTTGATACGACTACTGCCGTATACTACAGAGTTGAAGCACACCTCAACCGGTAAGTCTGTGTTTTCACATTATCGTCTGATTGTAAAAATGGATCTACTGGCAGTTGGGTTCTTCGAAAAATGTGTGATGTTCCTGGCACATATGGTCTGGAATTATGGAAAATTCCATCTACGCTTCGAAGAATGTGTGATGATCCTTGCACAAATGGTCTGGAATGAATGAAAATTCCTTCTTTGCTTCGAAAAATGTGTGATGATTCTTGCACACATTGTATGGCATGAATTAGAATTCCTTCTTCTACAGAGAGTAACTTAAAGCCCGGTTTGCAGCGGACCTGAAAACCTGCGATTTCCTGCCCCCGCCCTTCTCAAGGGGGGATATATGTGTTACGTACCACAGAGGTGAAGCACATGTCAAAACGGCAAAGCTTTGGAATTAAATTCCGTCGGTGTATCTTAATTGGGAATCCATTCTGCTCCGGAGCAGAAGGATGCGTCTTCTAACTCTCCGTAACCGGCCAATTGGTGTTTTTACAATTAAAACTACCGGTCTAAATAGTTCTTTTACGTAGAATTGTTCATTTTTGTTTTCCTTTCCCATCGTACTTAGGAAATCCTCATTCCATTCCTGTCTTCTAATTAGTGTCGTCAGAAATGCAAGATTAACGAAACCATTGAAGAAGAACACGGACGGATATGTCTCAACTGAGAGTCGAACTCAGGACCGTAATAAGAATGATTATCTCCCAAGACGAATGATGCATTCCGTTCAGCACGAGATGAGCCAGTTTGCCCCGATGGTTTTCTCTTCGTGTTA
This sequence comes from Macrothele yani, assembly GCA_039090855.1. Taxonomy (NCBI): domain Eukaryota; kingdom Metazoa; phylum Arthropoda; class Arachnida; order Araneae; family Macrothelidae; genus Macrothele; species Macrothele yani. The sequence continues at coordinate 11,612,138 of CM077017.1, forward strand.
GAGAAAATGCATGAAGATTCCCAGAAACTTTCTCTTTTATTCGCCAATATTTAAAAGCTTTTAGAAAGCAATCAAACAGTTCTACGGTTCTTGAAAGATCGAATATTAAGCAGAAATATACATAACTCAGCTGTTTCAAAAGCTTTGGGAACCATTTGGGAATGCGGAGTAATGTAATTTAAAGGAAGCTCACATACCCATAGTGACTCTCCTAGATTAATATCGGCACAGCTCCTTTCATTTAGGCCGTCCGAGATCTATTGTTGAATACTTGGAATCAGAGCTGCGCATTAAATGTGGTTTTAGTTCCCTTTTTATTGATTCAAATACCATTCTCTTCCTGCGTTACGAAATATCGCAAGTTTTTTGCATTATATATTTTGATTGGTGCTTTTAAGATGCGCAAAACTTATCCTAATTTGTTTCTGTCCTTCTCATCATTACACAAGAAGTCGTTCATCAAATTGCTGAAGGTGAATGACGGATGAATATTATACATACGTATTAAAACTAAAATAAGCTGCCATGAGTGTTGAAAAAAGAAATTATTGTACGGTGAATAAATTTAGGAATTTTGTCTAATTAAACCTATGGTATTCATTCTCAATGTCTTTTCTTCTAGATTGCGAAGTTGGTACGTATACTAATTGACTGACGTTGGGTAGCATCTCTGTGTCTGAAATTATCAAGGAAATGCCGCTATTATTTTCTGTTTCAGTATGCAAATGCTCGATGTTGATAAATGTAAGAGCTGCATCTGAATAAGCGTTGACTACGATGCTTCCAATAGATGAGAGTAAAATTCTGCGTCTACTAGTGTAAAATTAGAAAGATAATCCATTTAAGACATGTACGTGCACGCATTACGGGTGTTACGACATCAGTGGAGCTTATACTTGCTCTGGAGGAATACATGTAAGCAGCATCCGAAGAGTTAGGCTTCAATACCGGACATCTTAATTTCGATTAAAAGAAAAATGTCATCAGTGACAGCCAATTCTCTTTACCTTTGCTCCTCCGGTAGGCTGAAAGACTAAGCTGCTTTTTTCAGAAACGCACTGGATTGCTTCATCTACGGAAATTTAACAGATTAATATAATTAATTTGTTTGACTAATATAATTAATATATTTGATATAACAGATTAATAGGGCGTAAAGGTAAATCACGATTAAAAGAAATGTAATTAATATGTTTGATATAACAGATAACAGGACGCAAAGGTAAATCGCGTATTCCGCAATATCTCTGCTTCTAAAACTCTGATTTGAAAAATTCTTCCAGGATCCTATACAGCTCTTGATGGGAAAGGTTTTTATTACAATTTCTGATTTTTGATAAAGAATCGTTTGGCCACCATAAGGCGTAAGGGTTTATTTCCGCTTCCGAGGTGATTGCAGCAAAATATCAGTTTTTGGAAACTCGATTGAAAAAATTCTTTCGTAGACCGATACCACTCATATGAGAAAACCTTTTGAGAATACTTTCTTCTTAAAGTGATGCATAGTTTTCCATCCAGGGGCGTAGATTTATAATTTTTTGTCGATATCTCTGCTTGTAAGAGTCCGATTTGAAAAATTATTTCTTTGTTGGAGAGCAATAAAGGAAGAATTCTTTTTTAGCCACTTTTTAAGTCTGTTGTAAGTAAGAAGCTATTTTTATTTCTGGATGTTTTATCAATTGTAGAAATCCGATTGATTTTTCTTCAACCGGTTGCGTTGACTTTAAATAATTTTGATAATTTTAATTCGCGTCAGAAGGGATATAACGAAGTAAATTTCTCCGTCATTTCTGTCCACGGCAAGATTCGAACCCGGATCCCCTCATTCCGGAATAAGTTGCTCTACCAATTGAGCTACGCGGACGTTGATTCTAATTGCTATCTGCCTTTATGTCGTGTGCGTCCAGCTGGCAGGTACGTCACATCTCCTGGTATACGTTACATCATCTCCCCCTAATTTTATTTTATTTTTTTTTTTTTGGAAGTACTGGAGAAGGGATTCTCTGATTTTTCCTATCCCGCGGTGTGGAAATAACATCACACCAATGCGAGATTTTGAACGGTCGGGTCATCCGGATAGTTCGGGCGCCATTATAACGAAGTAAATTTCTCCGTCATTTCTGTCCACGCCAGGATTGGAACCCGGATCTCCTCATTCCGGAATAAGTTGCTCTACCAATTGAGCTACGCGGACGTTGATTCTAATTGCTATCTGCCTTTATGTCGTGTGCGTCCTGCTGGCAGGTACGTCACATCTCCTGGTATACGTTACAGGGATTCAAAAGACGTGCTCATTACAACCGAAAAATCGGTGTCATCTTTCTTGCTTTTCAGTACGTACTGGTTATCTACGAAATTAATTTTCCCATCTCTTTGCAGATTGTCATGCTTATCATGGACTAAAAATATTAAATTAACCTGAAGAATCAATAAAAAAGCAACGTATCAGTTTAAGGACTTCACATTCGCGTCCAGAGGCGATAACAAACGGATTCTACTTGGCTTCATTCCCCACCAGAAGGTTGACATAAAGGTGACATCTGGTTAGCAGGCACGTGCGCCCCGGAAGTGAATATTTTGGAAAATACTTCTCTTCTGTGGTAATAGTTCATTCAATGCCTTAAAACTTAGATTTTTATGCACTAAATAACATGCACAACAACCATATACACAGAAGAGCAAAATCATTATGACCAGAGTGTCTTTATAAAAATCGAATCAACTTCAGAGAAAGGATGGCGAGTGTGAAGGTCATGAAGAGGTATAAACGACATCTGATAATGAGCTATGTTATATAAAAGTATTCTCGTTCTTTAGAAGGGTAAAAGAAGCGGACATAAGCTAGTTTAACCCTTTCGCGACCACGATACTAAAATGTTTTGTCACTCAGAATACCACAGCGCTAGAAAATGACCTTTCGTGGTTTCCGAATTTCATTTCCCCTTCCTTTGTCAAGTTAACAAAGGAAGGATTAGTGCTGGATCACCACTCCAAACTTCCGATCCACGGCTCTAGATACAAGGGCTGGCTCATACGGCAGATTTTTGTTGTCCCCGGAAGTTGCGGCTGGTGACGTAGCTGGGATGCATCACTGAGGGTTAGGAAACGCGTTTGCTTTGCTCTGGGCGGGGAACTCTGATGATAAATACAACTAATGAGCTGCCGAATATGAAACAAAATGGTGAAATGTTTTAAAGAAGCAAAAGGAGTGAAGCAGAATATATCATTGATTGTTTCCTTTTATATATATATATATATATGTGTGTGTGTGTGTGTATTACTTCCATTAAACACGAAAATAATGCTTTTTTTTTAAGTAACAAAACCTCGGCTACTGTCAATTTTTGTGAAACGTTTCGGTTATACAGGTGTCCATTTAATTCAACTTTTACCCTCTACAAGAGAGGTTATCTGTGTTTTTGTAAGTATGTTTCGAAAGCATTTGTCATTTTTTTTCACTTTTTCGTATTTTGTTTTTTTACCTTAATTTTCAGTTCTCCGGTTTGTTTCAATAAACAAACCAGAGAACTGAAAATTAAGTTTCCCTGGGGCAATCAGTGCATTCTTCTACCATGGGTGATTGTGAGGTCAAATAAAAAATCCTGAAAACAGCGAGACAAAAGTATCCTGTATGCTGAGTTCACTTAGGGAACAAACTGATTATTTTGGAATACATGTATTACTTATCAAACACTTTTCCATGCATATTCTAACTTACATATTCTGTGGAGAAATAAATTGCTCTGAAATAAGTAAAGCAATCATAAATTTAAAATCAAACAGCTTAAAAACAATTTTTGTTTGCATTTTCCTTTTACACAGAATAAAATCTGAAAACAACTAACCTGTTTTTACAAAAGTAGAGGTTGATGAATTCTAAAACTTCATCCATTTTTGAGAAAACGCATCAAGTTTGTCTGTTTTTCCTCTTCAACATCAGCACAATCAGACTTTCGTTTACACCTTGCGTTTTTACTAAGTTCTGGAATATCTACCAATTCTTTAATGTTACAGTGTTCTTTGTTTTTTTTTTCCTTTTTGTTGTGATCCCACTGAGGGTTAGGAAACGCGTTTGCTTTGCTCTGGGCGGGGAACTCTGATGATAAATACAACTAATGAGCTGCCGAATATGAAACAAAATGGTGAAATGTTTTAAAGAAGCAAAAGGAGTGAAGCAGAATATATCATTGATTGTTTCCTTTTATATATATATATATATATGTGTGTGTGTGTGTATTACTTCCATTAAACACGAAAATAATGCTTTTTTTTTAGTAACAAAACCTCGGCTACTGTCAATTTTTGTGAAACGTTTCGGTTATACAGGTGTCCATTTAATTCAACTTTTACCCTCTACAAGAGAGGTTATCTGTGTTTTTGTAAGTATGTTTCGAAAGCATTTGTCATTTTTTTTCACTTTTTCGTATTTTGTTTTTTTACCTTAATTTTCAGTTCTCCGGTTTGTTTCAATAAACAAACCAGAGAACTGAAAATTAAGTTTCCCTGGGGCAATCAGTGCATTCTTCTACCATGGGTGATTGTGAGGTCAAATAAAAAATCCTGAAAACAGCGAGACAAAAGTATCCTGTATGCTGAGTTCACTTAGGGAACAAACTGATTATTTTGGAATACATGTATTACTTATCAAACACTTTTCCATGCATATTCTAACTTACATATTCTGTGGAGAAATAAATTGCTCTGAAATAAGTAAAGCAATCATAAATTTAAAATCAAACAGCTTAAAAACAATTTTTGTTTGCATTTTCCTTTTACACAGAATAAAATCTGAAAACAACTAACCTGTTTTTACAAAAGTAGAGGTTGATGAATTCTAAAACTTCATCCATTTTTGAGAAAACGCATCAAGTTTGTCTGTTTTTCCTCTTCAACATCAGCACAATCAGACTATCGTTTACACCTTGCGTTTTTACTAAGTTCTGGAATATCTACCAATTCTTTAATGTTACAGTGTTCTTTGTTTTTTTTTTCCTTTTTGTTGTGATCCCACAGTTTTCAACAGTTCTAATAGATTTTTTTAATACTACTTTTCATATCCTTCTTGTAATTGTTCTAACTACACTACTGGCCACCCAAAATGCAACACCAAGAAGGACACTAGATGGCAAAGCCAGATTTACTGGACACATAACAACAGATACAAAGATGAAACGATTGAGCTTACAGGCCCGAGCGACGTGCGCAACATGCAGACATCAATACTTCGTGTGGCCCCCATAGCTGGCAATAACGGCCGCTACACGCCGCGGCATCGAACGAAAGAGGCTTTGGATGTGGGCTTCAGGTATGTCGGTCCAGGCTGCTTCCACACGTTGCCACAGTTCTTCAGGCGTAGCCACGGGTGGTGCTTGCCGGACCACTCGAATGCCGATTAGCGACCAGACGTGTTCGATGGGCGACATATCGGGAGAACAGGCGAGCCACGGCAGCATTGATACCTGGTGGGTCGTGAAGTATTGTTGCACGATGCGTGCCACGTGCGGGCGCGCATTGTCCTGTTGAAACGTGGCCGCTGGCAGGTCCTGCAGGTAAGGGAGGACTACAGGCTCCAAAACGTCGGAGATGTAGCGGTGGCTGTTGAGTGTACCGGCGATGCCTACCAGAGGGGTGCGGGTGTCGTATCCAATTGCACCCCAAACCATAATGCCAGGCAACGGACCGGTATGGCGATGCATAATGCAGGCGTCATACAGTCTTTCGCCGCGATGCCGCCACACGCGGATCCGACCATCGTGGTGTTGCAGGCAGAAGCGGTATTCGTGGGGAAAAACGATGTCGTGCCATTCCGTAGAGCAAGTGCGGCGTTCAACGGCCCACTGCCGCCGCACTCGCCGGTGGTGTATCGTCCATGGTAATCGGAGCAATGGGCGCCGTGCGACAAGTCCCCGCTCTTGCAGACGACGTCGAACGGCACGTGCTGACACAGGTTGTTTAGCGACACACACTAATTCTTGCGCCATCGTCCGTGATGTGGCGGTGCGAGCCGTCAATGCCCGCAGCACAACATGCCGGTCCTCTCGTCCGGTGGTATGCCGCGGCTGCGGAAATCGCTCACGTCGGTCTGTCCGTTCCTCCTGCACCCACCGAATCCATACTCACCTCACTGTGGCTGGATGTCGTCTCACACGGGAGCCGATATCTCGGTACGATAAACCGCTGTCGCGATAAGCCACTTTTCGTCCTCTGTCGCGATAAGCCACTTTTCGTCCTCTGTCGAACTCCGAAACGTGATGGAATGACTGCCGTATTCTGCGACGAGGCATGAGGAAGCTTCCCACGCACAGGTCCGGCAGCACAACAAATTTCCACTACATACACCCCGCCTTCTGTGCACCTTTCTTATAGTGCTTTTCGGTGGCGTGCCGAGCGCACATGATTTGCATATGCCCTGCAATGCTAATCGTTTGCATGTCATCTCGCGGGCGACGCATGCTGCGAATTTCAAACCAATCGGATGATTCCTTCTTGGTTTTGCATTTTGGGTGGCCAGCAGTGTATTTACCATAATTTGAACCAGTTGTACTCGCTCTGTAATATCGTCCCCCGCGCGCTTGATCGACGAATATTTGTCGATAAGTGCATTATTTGTAGATTACGAGATCAAAATTTTGGATTTTTTTTCTTTTACTTTTACAAACTGGTTTATCCTGCAAAAACTATGAATTCCTTTACTTTAGATTAAAAGTCTGAGAATAATTTTAACAGATGCAAAGTATACGGACTTCTCATTTTCTGCGGAATTTCGAGGTTCAATTGGTAAAAAATTCCGGAATTCCAGATAAAATCGGGACCACAATCACCCCTGATGTACTAAGAGCATAATACAGATAGGAGTGGTAACATCTGGAAAATCTTGTTTACCCTTATTACCTTTTCTTGTTCTTTCTTTTAAAAACTATGCTCTCAAGCTGTTTATTTTTGATTGACGAAATATGAAAGAATTTGTGCGACACATTTTCTCCCATGAACTCCGCTTTTAGGACGACGGAAGATACCGCAGTTTATTTGAAATTAAATATCAGTATTTTATGCTGTCTTTGAGGCTGCAAATCACTATTTTTTTGTTAAACAAGCTTTATTTTTCGTTGTACAAAAAATATTTTATGACGTCCGAATTTTTTTCTGCCATATCTACAGAACATACGTGCCCATATTGTATGCGTAATCAGTTAAAATAACGCCCTATGGGTAATTTAACATAGGCCCAACACTGAGACAACAGCTTCTATTTCTAAAAGACAATGGCTCAGTGTTGGGCCTACCTTAGATTGCTGGGCCAAGAACGTATTCCGGTGTCCACAAACGTAGGTGTCCAGAAAAATGTAATTTGTACATTTATTTGTTCCACAAACCCTTAAATGTCCAGGAAAACGTAATTTGTAAATTTATTTGTTCCACGAACATTGAAGTGTCCAGAAAACTGTTCCACATAATTTTTCCATTGCCTAGTTTTTCAATGTTTTTATATATATTATTTGTACTGACTTTACAGTATTTTCGTCACAATTCTGACTTCCCTTGCGTACAATTTCAGTAATTTTTTATTGCTATATCTCTTTGCACGATTCCAATTGCAGCATAAAATGAGAAAATACATTTTTGTTTGCTCTGATGAAATTGGTTGACACTAGTTGATCAATGTACTCGTACTATGAGTTAATGTGTGAGTGAAAAAGTATTTCATTTATTTCTTCTCTATTTAGTCCTCTTCTCGCTCCAGACATACTGAGTAAAATTTAATACAAAATATCGGAGACAAATGAACCACGTGTCAACAAAATAAGAGTTCTACTGAGCGCTGTCAGAAGGCTGAATGATATTGCCCCGGGCAAAACAACTCCTGGTTCACTTCCTTGTTTAGCTACAAATAACACGACCGAGGGTGACTTCTGAAAATACCGTAGACGCTGCGCAAATTGAGAGAATATGGGGTAGGGTGTACGAAATCCTACTCAAGATATCTGGCTACCTGGGCGCTTGTGGTCATCTGAATATCCGGGCGTCCCGGGTGTTGTGGTAGCGGGAAGGCCAAATCGTAATAGCCTGACGACTGGGTCGGTCAGAAAATTTCCGAGACGGCAAGGTTTGTGGTGTGCTCACGGTCAGCCGTGATTTGTACCTTCAAAAGTCATCCAAGGAGTTAAATACCTCGAACTGCCGGCAAGGTGGTGACCGACCGCGGCTCAACGATCCTAGAGGTGAGCGAAGGTTGTCCCGTATGGTTCGAGCCAACAGAAGCGATACTGTGGCGTAATTCGTTGGTAATCTGAATGCTTGTGACGAGATTGATGTGCCACAAAATTCAGTGCATCGAATCCTGTTGAAAATGGGGCTGCGTAGCCGCCATTTGTCCCCAGTGTACATGCTAACCTCGCTTTGCCGTCGAAAGCGCCTGCAATGGGCACCGGAGCATCAAAACTGAAACTTTAATAATTAGAACAAGTGATCTAGTCCGATAATTCTCCTTTTCTCTTGTACCATGTAGATGGCCGGGTAAGTGTGCGCACCAGGATGCACCATGTGAAGAAAACAAGCCGGTGGAGGAAGTGTAATGTTTTTGGAAGTCCTGCTAGGAAACCGTGGTTCCATTCATTCATTGGGAAACTATTATACACTGCCGGACAATTGCTAAGGACGGATGACAATAGCAACGATAGCAACCATAAAATGGAAGGCAGGAAAATGTGGAAATTAGCATAGGTGCGGGATACAGTAAGACGTGTTGTGCTTATGCAAATTTTGGATTGCCGAACTTGTTCGTGACGTCATAGCGCTGATAAGAGATATAAAGGATTTGACGCGTATTGACCATTGTTGTTCAAACGCAAAGTTGAAAGGGAAAGAATCAATTGACGAACTTGCAATTTTCAGTATGTCTTCCCGACATCACCTAGATGATTTTACGCGTGGCCGTATTATTGGCAAGATTGAAGAAGGGCGAAAAATAACAGATGTTGCCAGGGAGTTCGACGTCAGCCACAGTGTTGTTTCAAGGCTTTGGATATCATTTCAAACAAATGGAGAGTGTAGCAAACGTCACGGGGGAGGTCGTGTTCACAGTACGACACCTGCAGAAGATCGGTACATAGTGTTATCAACAAAAAGACACCGGCGCAGCACAGCTAGTGAGGTAGCAAATCAGTTTATGGCTGCTACTGGCAAGCGGATCTCCCTAAAAACTGTCGCCAGACGTTTGCATGAAGGACTATACGCCCGCCGTCCTGTTGTGTGCATCCCATTGTCCAGACGTCATCGTACCGCCCGTTTGCAATGGTGCCATCAACATCGCAATTGGACTGATAACGACTGGTCTGCTGTCCTCTTCTCAGATGAGAGTAGATACAGTCTATCGTCTGATTGTCGACGACAACTGATCTGGCGTGATAGTGGTACTGCATATTGTCCAGCAAACATACAGGAAAGGGACCGATATCCGACATGTAGTGTCATGGTATGGGCTGGCATCATGATCAACGGCCGTAAGTCCCTCTACGTGCTTCCAACTGGGACTATGACTGGCTAACGATACATTAATGATGTTCTGCTACCTCATGTTCGCATATTCCGTGGTGCTGTCGGTGATAGATTCATTTTCACGGACGACAACGCAACATGTCATCGAACAGTCGCTGTCCAGGAGTGTCTTGAGAGCGAGGATATTCAACACCTCGTATGGCCAGCACATTCTCCAGATCTGAATTCCATTGAAAATGTGTGGGATGCTTTGGGGAGGAGTCTTGCTGGTCGCCAATGCCCTCCAATAAACGAGGACACCCTCATCCGTGCACTGACAGAGGAATGGGATAAATTACCCCAACAGCTGCTTGATAATGTTGTGCAAAGCATGACACGACGTGTGGAATCTTGCATCGCCCTCCATGGTGGCCATATCCCGTATTGACATCTTACGCCGGAACGCCTGCGGACGGTAATTGCATTTTTTTCACGTTTACGTATTCTGCACAAAATGGCCTGTTTGTCCCTTGAACACGTTCCAAAGCCTTCTGGATTTCAGAGCACAATAAATTGTCTTTCTTGTAATGTCTGGCATTCTGACATTATTTTATTTCACTTGGCATCCAACCACACTTACTTTTTTATGCGCTATATAGCCGTTTATGATCCGTCCTTAGCAATTGTCCAGCAGTGTATCTGCCACTTACCTTAAACATCATTTAAGACGAGGCACATCCTTTATGACAACAGTATTCATCACATCATTTAAGACGAGGCACATCCTTTCATGTCAACAGTATTCACCTCTAATAGTGCCTTCTTTCAGCAAGATAATGCGCCATGCCATACTGCCCGGATTGCTTGAGAATGGTTTCGTGGAACATGAGGAAGACTTTCAGGTACTGTCCTGGCCTCCAAATTCCCCAAACATCAATCCAATCAAGCCTACGTAGCTTGTGTTGGAACAGCACCTCCGACCTGTGGCTGCGCAACCTTATAACTTACAAGAGTTAAATCATCTGTTGATAATGTGTTGATACCAGATACCACAAGAGACCTTTAGAAATCTTGTAGCGTCAATAAAAGAGCTAGTAGAGGACCAAATTAAAAGAGGACCAGGGTAGGAGCTATGTTTCGGCAGCAAGTGGAGGACCAAGAACATATTAGGCAGGTGGTCATAATGCTTTGGCTCTTCGGTGTATAAATGGATATCGGCGTTCTGTTCGTTGCAAAATTATTTTAGTTTTGTTTCAACGTTTCTTCTGTGCACTTGTTCAAACAGTTTCTAAATACGAAGATCCATACCTTATTTCTGTTTAACTCTTTTTATGAAGTCTTTACACAAAATTAAACATTTGACATTTTGCGTCTATACCGAATTATCTTCTGAGGTGCAGATCATTCTCTGATGTTTTTCTTAATTTTAAAGTAGATGTGGAAGGAGATAACTTGGGCAACTATGCTGAAGGCGGGGTCCCCAATCATAACATTGAAATATATTCATATAGCGTTTCGCTCTCAATTTAAGGTGTAAAAAACATGGCAATTTGTATCCTGTGTCTACAAAGAAAATTGAGTTATTTTGCTGAGCGATGAAAAAGAAGAACTACAGCTTTTAAAATACATTAAGATATCTAGTAGCAGTGTACTGCTTGCGACAGCATCGCAAGCAGAAGGAATGAATTAGCAAAAGGAATGTGCGTGTTCATAATAATTAGGTAGTAGAACGCAGTGACACTTGAAGAAACTTCCATCTGTCTCACCACACGTACTTCTAAGGTAAGAAAAACCTCAAACAATGTGATGAATCTCAGAAGATAATTCCCTTCTGCGGAGTATTAAAAGATAAGTTACAAAACTCTATATCGCTGCCAATGTTTGAAAAACCATACACTGGAAAATTACGCGCATCCAAATTGCGCAGCGTGGAAGACTATTGCTCTTTTATTTTTACGTGGACGAGTATTACTCTTTTACAACATGCAGAAGATGTTTGTCGTGTACCAGGTAAAGACCGTCCCAGACCACAACTACTGCAGGCGGTCACTGTATAACAGAGCGATGTCCTGTAAGCAACTCTTTTAGGAGCTTGCAGCAGCTACCAGAACGAGGGTTTCAAGTCATACCGTTTGCTGAAGACTTCATGAGTAATGCCTTTATACAAAGACACCAGTTATTTGTTCGTCATAAACCAAGACAGGCCCGTCCCGGACCAGAACGTCTGCAGACGAAAACTATATAAATCAGACTACCAGACGAAACAGAGAGATGTCCTGTAAGCAATTCTCTTTGGAGCTTGCAGCAGGTACAGAAACAAAGGTTTCAAGTCACACTGTTTGTAGAAGACTTCGTGATTAATGCCTTTATACAAAGACACCAGATATTTAGATTCATCCTGCTGCTCATTTGTCACACCACCAGCTTCGGACACATAGCTGGGAACTCTGGAATCAAGATCACTCTTTGGCTTTGGTGTGAGCTTCATGTGCAAAATTACTTTCAACGAAACGTTTTGAGACTCATTGTTCTGCCCTATTGGCTCGGTAACAGCTTCGGAACTGGTCTCTGAAATGGTGAATTTCAAATCCCATTCATTCTGTTCCTTTTGGCCAACATGTCACTTCGAATGGAAATTAGAAAAGAACGCCTATTCTAGAAAGCTCATTTTGGAGTTCGCTCGGAGCGATGTTCACTTCGAAAGCAATTTCTGAGCGCCATTTCAGAGACAAGTTCCGAAGCTGTTACCGAGCCAAGAGAGCAGCACAATGAGCTTCAAGATGTTTTGTTGAAAGTCACTTTGTACATGAAGCTCACACGAAATGCAAAAGGGTGATCTTGATTCCAAAGTTCCCAGCTATGTGTCCGAAGCTGGTGGTGTGACAAATGAGCAGCAGGATAAATCTAAATATATCTGCTCATAAATTGCCTCAGACACCAGTTATTTGTTCGTCACGGACCAGGACAAGGCCGTCCCAGACCGGAGCTGCTGCAGACGACCACTGTATAAGTCTGATTGCCAGACGAAAGAGATCGGTGTCCTGTAAACAATTAACATTGGAGCTTGCAGCATGTACAGGAACAAGGGTTTCAAGTAACCCTGTTTGTAGAAGATTTCGTGAGCAATGCCTTAACGCAAGGGGAGCAGTCATTTGGGTCACTCTAACTTATACTGCCGGACAAGCTCATTTAACGTAGAATCGTCAATATCACAGTTGGAGTCCAGATCAGTGAGCGAATGATCTTTTCACAAATGAATCACTATTCATCTCAAATACTGATTCGCGACATATTCTAAAAATGAAAAGCAAGAAAAGTCCTCAGTATGGGTATTTTAGATTTTTCGGAGCGTTAAGGTACTGCTGGATGGAGATATTCTGCTTTGACCCGTAAAGCTGAATTGTTTTAATCTGTATTTGCTAAAGAAACATTTTTGCAGCATGAGCTGGAGAATCACTATGTCAGATGTTTCTAATCTATAGTAGGATATAAAGCTGAAAACATTATCATTGAAGAATATACACTGAAGAGCAAGTGAATTAGAGATACCTGTCTAGTTACGTGTAACACCACTTTTCGTCCTGATGACGGCGCCGATTCGTCTCGACATGGATTCGACAAGACACCGGAAGCGTTGGGAAGCCATACGGGTCCACGATCCCTGAACAAGCTCCCACAGCTCACGAAGATTTAATGGAGGGGGAGTCAGAGCCTCGAACATCTCTCTCGGTAGCATCCCAGATGTGCTCGATGGGATTGAGGTCAGGCGACTTAGCTGGCCTCGGAAGCGAGGTCACGTTGGTGTAGTGTTCATCCAACCATTCGGATACAATTCGGGAGCGATGACACGGTGCATTGTCTTGTTGCAGGATGAGGTCCCCAGTGGGATGTTGAAGTCGCACAAACGGGAGCAAATGGTCGTCCAGAATATCCTGGTAACGTTGACCTGTGAGTGACGATGTCACACGTACCAGGGGTCCCATTTCAGTCCACGTAAACAGTCCCCACACGAGAATGCCACCCCCACCAGCTTGAAGAGTAACCTACTGGCAAGAAAGATCCATCGCTTCATGTGTTTTGCGCCGTACTCGTATATTGTCATCCGCATGTACTAACGTGAATCTCGACTCATCAGTCCAGGAAACATTTTTCCACATGTCTAGGGTACAGTGGCGATGTTCCCGCGCCCATGCTAATCTTTGCACCCTGTGGTGTGCGGTCAGCATCGGTACCCTCGTCGGACGATGGCTTCTGTACCCCATGGAGAGGAGATAGTTCTGAATGGTGTGGCTACTTACACGTTTTTGTGCACCAGCGTTAAATTGCCGAGTGATTTCTTGCACTGTGGCCCGTCTATCCGCTGTTACAATGCGAACTAGCCGACGTAGACCCCGCTCATCCACACGCTGCTGTCCACGGCAGTTGGCTCTTGCAGGGATGGTTTTACCGGATTCGGTGTACTCACGGTGCACCCGTGACACAATGGCTCGGGAAAATCCCACTGCCTGCACGACTTCCGAGATGGAGTGACCCATTCGACGGGCCTTGACAATTTGCCCACTATCAAATGCGCTTAGATTCTTCGTCTTACCCATACTGCGTCCGACTCTTACTGATTCCCGTCGCATCACTCCTTATGCTGTCGGATCGCTGCATATATCATGTCGTTTCCGTTTACAAGGCCGCCCACCGCGCCACATTTGCATAACGCCAGCTGTCTCTAATTCAATTGCTCTTAAGTGTATTAAAACCTGAGCGCTAGAAACACTGTCTTGTCCCAAATCTATTGAACGAACAGGTGCATTTAAAAATATTCGGTAGCTGTCTTTTCCATTTTGCTTACTGGTATGTCTTTGTCTGCTCAGTTGGACGGTCCGTGCACTAATGCTAATACACGGTCGAGTCACATTATTCTGACCACCAGCTAATATCCAGAGTAGCCGCCGTGTGCAGCGCGGACACCAGCTAGTCGGCCAGGGAGTGACTCAATACGGTGCTGAAAGCTGTTAACAGGTATGTTCAGCCATGCTGACTGCAGTGCATCTAACAGCTGCTGGAAAATACAAGGTGGAGGATCCGTAGAGCAAACAACACGATCGAGGAGGTCCCACAGATGCTCAATTGGGTTTAAGTCTGGGAAATTAGGGGGCCAAGTAAGTACTTTGAAGTCTTCATCGTGCTCTTCCAACTACTCACGAACATTTCTAGCTGTGTGACACGTCGCATTGTCATGCTGGAAGATCCCATCCGCCCCAGGGAAGACAATTAGCATGTTTGGGTGTACCTGGTCTGCAAGGATGGATTTATAACGAATTCGGTCCATAGTGACTTCCACAGGTATGAATGAACCCAGGGAATGCCACGAAAACATTCCCCAGACCATAACACCGCCCCTACCAGATTGTGTTCTTCCAGCAATGGTTGAAGAGTGTTTGTTCTCCGATGTTTCTCGCCTTATACGCCAACGACCTTCCGTTCGGTGAAGCAGAAAACTCATTCGTCCGAGATGAGTCCGGCTTTGAATCCCAGTGTGGCATGGATGTTGTGTTTGTCTTACGACGCAGGCTCTCTCACTTCCCTGGAACCAGTGGCCCTGAATTAGGACCGGCCGACTGCTTACAACCCACTTAGCTACTCACGTTGGTCGTTAAACCTGCAATAAAAAACAAAGAAGCAGAAAACGTGACTCATCGCAGAAGGCAATCCATTGCCAATCAACGGAGATCCAATTCCGATACTGCGGTGCAAATGTAAGCCTTTTCTTCCGATGCACCTTCGTTAGCATATGTGCAGTGACCATCCGTCTGCATCGGAGCCCCATACGCAGCAGGGTTCGCTGAACTGTTATTTTAGACACATTTCTGGTGGCCCCCTAGTTCATTGGGACAGAGAGTTGCACCACTGTAGCGTTTCGATCGGCCCTCACGCTCCTACACAGCCGACGTGCACCTCTCACATCAATGGCACGTAGTGCTCCGCAGTTTACACATCGCTTTTTTGCAATGGTGCCATTTCTACAATCACGATACACCTTAACCACAGCAGCACGCGAACAGTTCACAAACTGCGCTGTTTCAGAAATATTGCCACCCTTGGCCCGAAAGCCGATAATTGTGCCTTTTTGCAAATCTAAGAAATCGCTCCTTTTATCCATGACGCCAACGAGTAATATGTTTTCAGAATGTCTCCAGCACACTTTATATGCTCTCTCAAGCCCGTTCACTACACGCGCCTTATTTCATTGGCTACGCGCTGTTGACGTCAACAGTAGGAGGTGGTCACAATAACGTGACTCGACTGTGTATGATGTTAAGTGTTATCGATGAAACGAGAGTTCTACATCTGCAATTATGACGTCATAGGATTACGTAGTCTATGGAATTAATGATGTACAAAATTAAGGACCGAATAATTAAACTTTTGAAGATGTTTTTGTAAATTTCTTAGTATAATTAAATCAAGAGAAGATACTGAAGCTTCACGAAATATCTCGTATGTATGTACACTGGCGGAAAGTGAAAAAAGAACACCAAGAAGGAGACGTCTGATACCAACGAAATTTATACAGCATAATAACGGAATACAGAGGATAACGTGATCAAAACATTATGGCAAAATACAGCTGTATTTGCTGGTGAACTGAAAAATAACATTTCCATGTAACATGGTTAGTACGAGGTTGAACCGCCATGAACTGCGTCACACTGTGCAATTCTAGCATGGAGTCTGACGTACAGATGTTGGATGTAAGTTTGGGGTATTGAGTTCCAAGCATCCTCAACCTGGACGCGTAAATCGGGGATGGTCGTGGCTGGCCGTGGAGACCGGATAAGTCGTTGTCCCATAAAATCCCACACGTGCTCGATGGGGGACAAATCCGGTGAACGTGCAGGTCATGGAAGTTGTCTCACACCCTGAAGTGCATGTTGCGTTGCACGTGCCGTGTGTGGGCGTGCGTTATCTTGCTGAAAACACCACAATGGATCGACCTTACAAATGACACAACAACGGGATGAATAATGTTGTTGATGTAGGAGGTGCTGTTTAACGTACCCGGTACAAACACTAGTTGTGTACGGGAGTGATAGATGATCGCTCCCCACACCAGGAGACCAGGTGTAGGCCCTGTGTGTTGCTGGCAGATGCAAGAAGGGTGGAGACGCTCCCCTGTGCGTCTGCGAACACGCATACGGCCATCGGAGGCTCCCAAGCAGAATCTGCTTTCATCGCTGAACACGACAGATCGCCATTGCGTTCTCCAGTGCAGACGTTGGCGACACCACTGTAGCCGTTCCTGACGGTGGGCTGGAGTCAGAGGTACACATGCCAGAGGCATACGTGCACGTAGTCCTGCATCTAGTAGACGGTTGAGGATGGTTCGCACAGTCACCTCAGGTGCAACGGCAGCTCGGATTTGCGTCGCAGTGGATGTTCTGCTTGACAACGCCGCTCTTCTTATGCGTCGATCGGTCCGCTCATCAGTCCGTCTGTGAGAGACTCCCGGTTCCACATCTTCTCGTGTGGGAATGTATCTCGGACCATCTACGCCACCATCGTACAACCACCGATACTTCTCGTCCAATTCGCTCCGCAATACGACAATACGACCACCAGGCCTCGCTGAGTCCGACTAGACGACCTCGCTCAAAGTCCGATAACTGCTGAAATCCTACACGTCTGCCATGTCCAGGCATTGCAGCTTCTTCAGGGTCTTCGCACGTGTCCGTACGCCGACGGCTGATTACATTCACTTCGCCGTACTCCTTAAATACCACCGACGATAATTTGCATATTATGCCGTGCTGTGGCGTAGGCGCTCACCGGTTGGTCCCGAAATTAACATCACACCTACGTAAACGCAACCCCATTAACATATGTAAATTTCATGATCGTCCGTCAATTCCTTCTTGGTGTTCTTTTTTCACTTTCCGGCAGTGTATTTAAGGATTATGTTTGCAAGGAAATCATTCAAATCGTCCTGGAATGGGAGGAACCCTTAAATAAGAGGTATAGCTGACATTTTCCGCAATAAGAGTAGAAAGTTATGGTGCAAAAACAGACGGAATAATTTTTTATCTCATTGCCCCACCTCCAATGAGAGCGGAGCGATATGATATCGAACTCTCGGTAATCTCCCCATCAATTCTTGGTGAGATGGTACAAACAGACTTTTGATTTGAATTAACTGATGGAGAGGAAGAAACACGAACTTCAAGGAAACTGGAAATGCTAAAATACGAATTACAACTCGGCACATATAGTAAATTTATTGTTCTGGTGCCGAATTTAAACTTCCTCTCAGAGTATCTGAATTCCAAAGCAAAACTCAAAAATTATCTTCCTTTAAACCATTTATGGTCTGGTAACAGGCATCGTGAACAAATCCCCTCTAAAATATTTCAAGAAATCTGCATCACAGACACAAATGACCAACCGGAATGCAAAATAATTGCACCTTCGCTCTTATCGTATTCATGCAGCCTGCCATTTGAGGTATCCTGGCACAAAAAGAGCGTTTAGCGTGTTGCAAAATGTTTTCCGTCGTTCATCAAGGAAAACGAAATAAACGTTCTCAGGACAGCCTTAGTCGAGAAAAAAAGCGTGGCTTTACCTAGATGGCCATATAAACTGTAGGATCTGTCCAATTAAAATCTGTATATAAAAGTTGCATTTAAACTCCTTGAATCGGAAAAAAAATTAACGTATGGCGAGCTCTTTCAATTAGATGTATGTTTGACCGCCTTTGCATTGAGATTTTTTTCTGTGTTTTAGAGCACCCGTGAGCATTTAAAATTAGAAAGAGACACCTCTCCCAAATTTTGGAGCTCTGCCTCTAGGGAAGAAGCAGAACCAGTGCGGTAAGGCAAACGTTACCGCTTTGGAGATATTTCAAATAAGCGGTCTAGAAATAAATAAAACGTCAAGAATTCACCTGCTAGCATTGAAAATTTAACGTTGTGAAAAGTGTCTGCTGACAACATGAGAAATGTACTAACATGAAGTCATGACGTAGGATTCATTTTAAGTATCTCAAGTAACGCTAATTAAGAGAATGTTTCGTAAATGTTTTGCCAAATAAATGCATTATTCCATGTTAAATGCGTAATAAATGTAATGAATCATATGGATAAGGCGGCTTATGATACGTTCTGCATTTTTGGCAAATCTCCATGAATATCCAACAACATTTACGTAAATATTTGAAAACAGTCAAACTGAAAGCTAATAAGGGATAAAAAAAATTCTCAGTAATCCGATAAAAGTAGGAAACAAAAATTTGTTGTCTTCAGCAATTATAATGAAGTGAATTTCTCCGTCATTTTTATCCGCGCCAGGATTCGAACCCGGGTCCACTCATTCCGGAATAAGTTGCTCTACCAATTGAGCTACGCGGCCATTTTATTCTGATTCCTATCTGCCTTTATGTCGTGTGCGTCCTTCTGGCAGGTACGTCACATCTCCTGGTACGTTACATCATCTCCCCCTTATTTATTTATTATTTTTTTTTTCGAAGTGCTGCTCTTATTTTTCCTATCTCGCGGTGTGGAAATAACATCACACCATTGCGAGATTGTGAACGGTCGGGTCATCCGGATAGTTCGGGCGCCATTATAACGAAGTGAATTTCTCCGTCATTTTTATCCGCGCCAGGATTCGAACCCGGGTCCACTCATTCCGGAATAAGTCACTCTACCAATTGAGCTACGCGGACGTTTTATTCTGATTCCTATCTGCCTTTATGTCGTGTGCGTCCTTCTGGCAGGTACGTCACATCTCCTGGTACGTTACACAATGTCGTCCTGAGCATTTCGGTAAGCAAGGATTCTAATTAAAAAGTGATTAGAAAAAATATGTTTTACAAAATTTCTCTGCAACCTAAGCTAGAAGTTGAGTGTTTTTGAAAATATGGGCTGTTTTAGAGAATATACAGTAATTCTGGTTGGAGAACAGAAAGAAATACACCGGTGAGCCATTGCATTACGACCACCTATACCTAATAAGCTGTAGGACCCCCTTTAACCAGCAGAACAGCGGCCACTCGGTGAGGTATCGATTCGATTAGGTGCCGATAGGTATCCTGGGGTATCTGGTACCATAATGTCAACAGCAGGTCCTTCAGTTCCCACACAGTTTGGGTGGTGATGATTTAGCGCGAACCCGCTTTTCCAAGTCGCACCAAAAATGTGCGATTGGGTTCATGTCAGGTAAATATGGAGGCTAGGGCATTAACAGAAAGTCGCCAGCATGTTCCTCGAACCACTCCTTGACGATTCTGTCAGTGTGGTATGGCGTATTATCCTGTTGGTAATGGCCAGAACCAGCAGGAACCACAGTTGCCATGAATGGGCGAACTCGGCCCGTAACGATGTTCAGATACTGGACAGCTGTCAGAGATTGCGCTATTGGAATAACGGGGCCTGACATGTCGCAAGAAAACATTGCCGACAGCATAAGACCGACGCCCCCGGCCTGTTTTCGCCCAACAGTGAATCCAGGTGCTATAGATTACGTTGTAAATCGGTTTGTCCGCGCTCTGCTGTCTACGTGATGCACCAGGAATCTTGATTCGTCAGACCAGGCCACTTTCTTCCGATATTCCACGGCCCATTTCATGGCGATGACGTGCAGTGAGCATGGGGATGTTGGATCTTCTGCTGCGCAGGACCATGCGCAATAGGCTGTGATGAACTGTGTGCTATGAAACATTGCCCTGGTCACCACTGTTGTAGCTGCGGGTGATTTGTCGCACTGTGGCCCTGCAGTCACTGTGAGTAATGCGCGACAGTCTCCGCTTCCCTCTAGGATCAATGTGCTGTGGACGACATACGGCTCGACAACGGTTCGTCGTTTGGCCATCTGTACACCACTTTTGATACGTACTCACTACAGCGGCACGTGAACAACCAACAAGCCACGCTGTTTCCGAGATCGTAGTCCCGAGGCGCCGTGCGATCACAATTAGTCTGTTATCAAACTCCTATAAATCTACAGCTATTTGCCATTCTGACTCCGAACACTCTACTAACCAAAAGCCGGTCCTCAAGTTGTATATATGCTGCTCTGTAAACTTCGCCTGCGCCGCCGTTCGGTCTCCAGGCGCCCTCATTTCTCTAGGCTGGAGGTGTTCATAATAGAATGTCTCATCGGCGTATATTGCACTTAGTTATGAAGGAAGCAAAGGAGACGTAATATATAAAACGTAATCTAAATCTGGTAGCTAGCTGTTCTTGAGTGCTGGAAAGAGCTCAATCAAGGAGACAAACAGAACGAAACTTTAATATTGTGCATAAAAGGATCGTAAAAGTGTGTTGGAGTGAATCATCCATCGTACCCATGTCCTGCTATATCACAGTCCGGTAAATAAAATAACTTATAAAAAAATGTGTTTTTTCATTCAAAACGCATGTAAAATCATTTAATAAAATCAGAAAAAATGTTTTCTTGCTTTAATTTGTCGTCAGCCATGACTTCTTAAAGCCATAGCGGCAGCATTTTAAAAGCCATGATAATAAAGTGAAGTACAGAATAAACCACATCCTATGAATATTGTTTTAGGTTTTGCAATTTCAGGGATGCAAAATAGTATCTTGTGTGACAGACCTTAGGTCACGCATGTGTAGGGTAAGACCTTTGGAAATAAGTACTTATAAGAAATTCAGGTATCTCCTCTTCGTGCAGGGCTAAATTCTCCAACTTTTCTCCTATAGTCATTTAATTTAAATATCATCAAAAACTGTATATCTGAAATATGGCTCTGTTCCCGGAGTTTTTGACTGCTGGAGATGACACTAAATGTCACCACATTCACGTGACCACAGTATGCAATAAGTGTAGCTGTTGACTATTTTTCTTTCTTTTCAATTCTTTGTAATGGTTAGAAAGGAACCTTTTGTGTGTTGGCCGTCCAAAAAAGTATTTATTCTGGAGAAAAACTACATTTCGTTTCTTGCGGACGGAATATGATCATAGCTCGGGTAGGTAATGGGTGGAATTTGAAACGCGAAATAATGTTTCTAAAATGGGTATTCCAATAAAGCTTATATTTTTTTCGGAATACATATCTTGACACGTATTCACCCTAATACTCTGGGCCTGCGGTTTGAAAGAGGTGTTTAAAGGTACGCCACGAGCCCTAAGTATTTTGAGGACCAACGAATTTAGTGCCGCGATTGATCATCAGGTACGTGTATCTCTTCTATTGCATGGATGTTATGTAGCTTATTGATCCGTTATTATCACAGACTTTTGGGTTACGTGCTTTTGAATGATAGAAATGAGGGTAATACAAGACAGTGAGTTTCCTAGGCACACCCCCACTCAAAAATGTTTTGTACCTCTTTTGTTGATACCCGCAATCCCGGGTCTCCCCACCAGACGGGCCACAGTTGTTTTTTCCGTCCTTGTAAGGGATTCATGAATCGCAGCGACTATCCCTGTCCCACCAATCTTTAATTTTGAGTCATGGGACAGCACCATGAAGTCTGCAAATAGTTCTCCGAAGTAATTAAATCATTTTCATACTGTTGCTGGTGACAGAACCACAAAACAATCAAAAGAGAGTGCTGGTCTTCAATGTGCTACAAGCAGTCACCCGTCCCTAATTTAGTACCACTGGTTTCAGGGAAAGGAGAGAATAGTGTCTTAAGACAAAAAAGAAACATCCATGTCCCATTGGGATTCTAACCAGGACCCAACTCGAACGATTGGTCAGAAGCCAGCGCATTGTCCAATGTGCCACCGGGCGGGGATCCCTTCTTCGGCTGAAATCTGAGACCAGTCATCTTTACCCAGTGAGAGAGTCCCTTTACACATGAAGCCTACTAATGCCTGGCCAGGACTCAGTTTCATGTCATGCCCTGCGCTACTAATTCACGTAAACTAATACACACCAATAAATACCAGATTCTTCGTCAACACACACCTCTGCATAAATCTTTTAAAACTCCCCACGGAACACTCACCTGATCAAAGGGCCGCGGGTGGCCAGGTGGGCAACGTTCGTGACTGCCACGGAAAGGGCCTCAGGTTCGATCCCATCAGGTACGAACGCTCGATCCACTAAATATCCGCCGTGCGTCGGATGGGCACGTTAAGCCGTCAAACCCTGGGTACTGCCCCCCGGTAATAAATAAGGGCGTCATCCCCCCGGTAATAAATAAGGGCGTCATCCTCCCCCCGGTAATAAATAAGGGCGTTATCCTCCCCCCCCCTTTCTGCTTCGCTTCCGTGTCACTTTACTATCGGGCGTTCTAGACCAAATCTCTTAGTTTCCTATTTCTAAGGGTTGTTTAAGATCTGGGGTTAAACACTCCCTTCCTAAAATCCTCTATATTTGATCACCTGATCAGATAGCCGAATGACCCGAAATGAAAAGAATAGCAGCGAAATCATAATGTACCCTTATCAGACGTAGAATCTCTCAAGGTTTAAAGGAAATGCAGCAGCTCAGTGGCTGAAACAGCATGCTCTGATGCTGCTGTCGCACGGACATGGCAACATTTAGTGCCGTCTCCGGTGAATTCAAAACCCGGGGTTAGAACTATAGTTCGATTCTAATAAAATTCAATTCGGTTAACGTAAATTATCTCTATACTGATTGTGAGGATATTAGCGACTACAATGAATCCAGATATAAGCATATGTATACAAATAATGAAGCGTTATCATGCATTCCAATAAATTTTAGCTCCGTAATGGTCGGTCCAAAGCCCGGTAGAGAAAAAAGAAATATTTGGCAAAGGGCAAACTACCTAGCCCTGTAAAAACCTACTAATTACAGTAACCGAACGTCTAGAAAACTTTATGCTCCAGAATTCGAGTGATGTGGCCTGTGAGACCCCAGAAGATCACATTGCTAGATGACCTAAGGACAAAAGAAACGACCATGGGCAGAAGATTTGTTCATTGGCAGAAGATAGTCGAGCTGGGAATAAGCAAATTCAGTAGAGATAGGTCGTAGAGTTTAAAAAGTGATACTGACGGCTCTATGTGCCACCGGGCACGAAAAGGAATAATAAACTTTATACAGAATGCAATAATGTGTATTCTTGATATTCATGTTGTTATGAAGCATGATTTTCAACAAAAAATATTGCTTGCTATTTATTTATTCAGTGAATAAAAAACTATTTTTGAAAAATTTGTGATAAAAGGCAATATTTGGGTGTTGTGGGTTTGTTTAATAACTCAACTGACTCAAAATAACATTCGTTTATATGCATATTGTAATAATATGCTAACTCCACTTCATATATAAATTCTGACCGTAAAAGATATCCCGTGACACGCTCACTGGAATGTGATAAAGATTATATTACACATTATTGTGCACCAAATATATATTTCATGGATATCTGTTGATTATTATATGTCATTTAATTTCAGTGCAATATTTTAACATCTTATTTACATTTTGGCACAACAAAAATTTACACGCCGTTATTTAAAGTAATATGTTAAGCATTAAAATAACAAAAAAAGCATGCATTCGTCTTCCTTCATATTCAAATTATTTATGTGAGCGTTTATGTAAAACTTGTGCTCTATATTTCTGGGAAGTGAAGAAATTAACAGGAAAAGGGAGGCGGGGCTTTGTATATATATATATATATATATATATATATATATATATATAAGAACTTCAATGATTTGACTATTTGGCTTATTTTTCTGATAGCCATAGCTTTCTTTCAACAAGTAAAGCACCTAAAGCAAGAATATCCTAACGAATAAAAGCACAAGTCAAAAATCGAAATCTAGGTCTCAGGGCAAATGACTGCTTTCCGTGATCGAGGCGTAATTTTTCCCAAGCTTTCAAGAAAATTTGTGTACCTAATAATGTAATTTTTTCGAACTTACCTTGTGCTAAATTTTGGCTGATGAATATACATGAATGTTTCATTTTTGCTCTAATGTTTCCGCTTACTTTATTTTCATTCATGATAATGCATTCAAATCGCATCAGTCATCAAAATGCCATTACTCTGAAAACCATTTGAGCCAGAAATTATTTCCAGGTCAGAGTTCAATATAAAATATTGAAACTTTCCATTAAGCACTCAATAAATGACTGTTTTGCGGAAAATATTATATAGACTCCACAGCACGAGGAGGCTATATAAACCACCTAATACATTAAACTGCCACAAAAAATAAAACATCTGTGTCTGCTGAGTAACTGCAGGACACGTGTTCAAGATAAATAGTATGATGTTTGCATATGTTAAGGAAATTTAATTCCATAAGTTCATGAAATGACTTTGGAAATTGTTAGGTTTTCTTTCCGTATTTTTGGGGATTTCTTGAAGATTAAAGAAATGTATATTTGGATGTTGAAGACTTCGAATTGTAGGTTACTACTTTAAGTTATTATGTCAGAAATCAATGTTTACAGTATTTACAGGCCTCCAGATAGTTTTAAAAGCAGAGCAGGCCTTTTGTTTTGTCTCCTCGATCTATGATTCGGCAGCGCTGTTTTATGTTTTTCCAGGAGGGACATTGAAATATGGTAAGTGATATTTATATGTGATGTATTCATAAAAAAATCTGGACTGAATCCTGACTAAAATTCGCGCTCTCATTTGAGAGACCATTGATATCTCTAGTTCTGTTATACGAAACTTTACTGGAGCACGATGCTCCCAAAATGTCAATATTTAGAAATTATGATCTACCGGTATTCCTATTTGTTACAGTGGGACATCAGGTACAACCATAAGAAATTTCAGTTCGATAATATATGTGAAATTTCTTGAGGGGTTAGGTTATAGCATTTCTGCGAATTGTTTGTAGTAAATATATTGGGCTGGGGCAGTTAAAGTGATCATTTTCAGTGGGTTTCCTTGCAGTATAACAACGCCCCGTGGCATACGTCTCAATGTGGGTATACACCGAGTGATCACTGAATTATGACCACCTCTACCAAATGTTGATGGGGCCTGTTGACCACGTGATTTCCGGGAAGGAGCGATTAGTCAACCAACGTAGCATATATAAGGTGTGAGTGGAGCAGTAGGGAGTACAAGTTCCGCGGATGGCTTAGCGGTTAGCGATTCAGACTATCGATGCAGGGTCCTCAGGTTCGAACCTGGGCTGATCTTTCAGAGATGGTGTGATTTACTAACAATCGCTGAATATCCGCCGTGCATCGGACGAGCACGTTAAGTGACGGCCCCCAGGCTGGACCCACTGGTTAAATGGGTATTCTTTCCTATGCCCCCCCCCCCGAAATTATCTCACCCATCTGTGTGGAACATCGTTCTTGTACGGTGGCTCCATCTACTGTACTCTAATCTCACTATAAACTGTTCTGTTAAAGTCGCTAGACTTGCTCTCATTCCTTCCGTTTCTGTGTCCTGGCCAAAAGGCGATCTTGCTGTAGGTGGCTGGGACCTAAACTCTACTCACTGTGGACGGAAGTCCTACAAGAAAAAAAATCACAAATGTAGGTAGTACAATTCGAAGCTTGATTGGTTAACGGGAGGATTTACCGGACATTGTGGAAGCTCAGAGAGAGAGGGTGCCTCGATTTCCTAAACGGCTGAAGTGGTGGGTTGTTCTCGAGCCGTCGTGGTAAAGTTTATCAGGACTGGCGTGAAAATGGTCAAACAACAACCCGGAGGAAAAACTGCACAGGACACCGAAAGGTTGATGTGAGGTGTGACCGCTGGGTCCAACGACTTGTACAAGCTAACAGACGCAGCACTGTTCAACAGCGAAAAACCTAATACAACAAAGATCAACACTGTCATGGCCATGTGTTGGGCGCTGGCACGTATGGGCTATAACAGCAGACGACCCGGACGACATCCTCTTCTAACTACTGTTCATGGGCACAAAAAACTCGCCTGGTGCAACGATCATGCAAGCTGGACGTCGGATGACTGAGAAAAAGTGTACTGACCTGAAGAGTCGCGTGTTTTACTATACTCGGTGGATGGTCGTGTGCATATTAGGCGCAAACAACATGAGGCACTCAATGCGTTTTGCATGGTCTCCACAGTGCAAGGCCATAGAGGCAGTGGTATGATGGGGGTCATGTTTACCTGGAACGTACTTGCACCCCTAGTGCATGCAGAACAAAGTATGACTGGTGTCCACAACCGGGAATTTAGTATACACTGAGTGATCACTGAATGGTGTCACTATATATCGTGAATGATCACTGAATAGTTACAAGAAACATCGTGAATTTCTTGCTGACTCTGTAAATCTAGCAATAGTGCACATCTCTTCCCGAATGGCAACGGTTTCTTCCAAGATGAGAATGCGTCGAGCCGCAGGTCCAGTGTTGTGCAGGAATGGTTGAGGAACACAGTTCATACTTCCAGCATATCGATTGCCCTCCGAACTCCCCCGATATTAATACCATAGAGCTCTTGTGGGACACTATATAACGGTATATCAGGCGTCCGGATACACGAATTACCTCCACATTTGCATTGGAGGCGCATTATGCACAGCTTGGTTGGCCTTACCTTCCAACTGCTTCTGGTATCTCATTGAATCGATGCTACGTCAGATACCTGCTGTACTGAGGGCAAAAAAGGACCTACGAAAAGTATTAGATAGGTGGTCATAATTCAGTGATCACTCAGTGTATATCTAATGAATGCATTGTGTGCCTCATTCTATGACAAGATTCAACGGGTAGTGCTCTGCCTTGGGTCAAAGCGAACCGTGGAGGTAGGCCAGTTGGACCTATTTTTCCGGTATCAATTAGAACTCTGATATTCCTACAGTAAGGAAGTCCGAAAGATGCCTGCGGTGTTTGGGTATGTTACCATAAAGGAACGCAACATAAGCCAAAGCTTCGAAAAATTCCAAGCGAGAGACACGTTCCTTGCAAAAGCCCCTCGTGGTTGTCCAACAGTAAACGTAACAGAGGAGGATCTGAGGAATATCTTCATAGATGACCAACGGCAAAGTGTTCGAGAGATCACAGTAAAGCTCCATGTAAATTATACGACGATTGGCTGGCGCCTGACGGCCCATGCTTACTAATTTTGTAAGGGTTTGCTTGTGGTACTCTCTTTGATGACATTTCATCTGCACCAACTCAGTATATTTTTGGAAGGACCTCAACAAGAAATAAGATCAGAAATGAAAAAATCCAATGCCTCCCTGGCTGCGCAGTGGTCTAAACGATGGGTTCTCATCATTTGTCCGAGATGGGTCCGGGTTCGAAACCCGTGAGGCATGGATGTTGTGTTTGCCTTAAGGCACTGGCTCTCCCCCTTCCCTGGAACCAATGGCCCTAAATTAGGGACAGGCGATTGCTGTTAGCCTACTGAGTTGCTCACGGTAGTCGTTAAACCACCAGTAAAAAAAAACCATTGGCCCACCCTCTTATGGGCCTAAAACTCCACTCAAAAGTGAAAGCAAAACTCTCTTGAAGATTTCACTATTTCATAAAACTAAATTTAATAAAAAGTAACAAACATTTTGAACTATCTCTACCCAAAGGTTTTTCATACATCTCATCAAACCAAAGCGGACACTTTGAATATTTATGCTCTAGAAAACAACGAGTCACTAAACCCAAAGAATGGAAAATACTAATATATACGTAAGAATATGCCTTTGACAATTGGGAAAATATGAGATCTGGTCGAGATAATGGCTTTCGTACAAAATGTGGGAACGTACGACAAAAAAAAAAGATACACAAAAATGAGGTGAATAGCTTTTTTCTACATAATACAACTGCTAAGAGATGAAAAGTTCAAAGACAAAAAACATAATTCTTATCGTTTTAAACTAAAAGTCGCGAATTAAAATAAATCCTGAAATACACTATCTACCAACAAGCAATTGGACACCCCCGCAATCGACGATATCTGCAGTCCTGATACACGTCACGGCAGCCGTCGTTAAATATCGTGTGGGAAACAACAACGCAACCAGTCGCATGCATGCAAGATGCCACGCAGGTCGGAGCTCTCTGATTTCGAGAAAGGTGTAATCGTCGGGTTTCACAGAAATGGCCGATCTATACGTGACATATCCAGCGAGTTGAAATACCCAAAATCGACAGTGGCCTACGTGATTGGCAAGTGGAAGATAAGAGGTGACTTTCGGAATGTGCCCCGACCAGGAAGACCCACAAAACTGGGAGTTAGAGACCGACGGGTGCTGGCCAGAGATATTTGGAAGAACCGCACTAAATCGATGGGCCACATCCGCGAGAAGCTTCAACAGGCATCCGGGAGTGTTCTTTTGATGAATACCATCCGTAAGAAAGCCCATCTGCCCTGTTATCATGGACGTGCTGCCGCCCACAAGCCTTTGATCACCAAGTCCAAAAGCGCTGCGTGGCTAACGTGGTTCAAAGAGCGTCGACAGTGGACCGTTCAACAGTGGAAACTGGTTCTCTGGAGCGACGAATCAAGGTTCACCCTCTACCGTTCGGATGGCAGGGTCTGGGTTTGGCGTCTGCCTGGAGAACGCCTCAAGCCGGAATGTATTGTGCCAACTGTGAAGTTCGGCGGCGGTGGAATTATGCTATGAGGGTGTTTCTCCTGGTATGGCACGGGATTCTTGGTCGCAATTCCTGGTAGACTCAACGCCGAGACCTACTGTACCATTTTGGATGAACATGCGCTTCCTACGTTGTGGCAGTTTTACGGGGTGGACCCATGTTACTTTCAGGATGACAATGCCACCTATCATGTTTCGAGGTCCACCATGGCTTGGTATGACGACAATGTGGTTAATCGAATGAACTGGCCTGCGCAGAGCCCGGACCTTAACCCTATTGAGCACCTCTGAGACGAGTTGGAGAGTCGATTTAAGGGTGCCCCCACCGTCCGAAATCGGTGAAGGAACTGACCTGTCTTCTCCAAGCCGAGTGGAAGAAAATACCGCTAGCCGTCGTACAACGCCTGGCTGAGAGTATGCCCCGGAGGGTAGCAGCTGTAATCGCTGCTCGTGGAGGCTTCACCAAGTACTGAAGGTGAATAAACTTCGTTTTCCTTTGCTATCACAGGTGTCCACTTACTTGTTGGTAGATAGTGTAGTTAACGATACCTTGATTTTCAAATAATAGAGAATAAGGATTTAATCTTGAGAATTCACATATTAGCTGAATACACACACATATGTATCATATGGAGGGGCTTCCTAATTGGTAACATCACAGAAACACCTTTTGTAATATCCCATTGTGACACCACCGAGCTATTAGCACACGCAAATTATATTGCCAGAAGCAGTGGGACGACAGACCATTGCAATGATTGAAATTCTACACATTCTGAAAAGGCATGGGAATACTTTCGGAATGGGTTCTCTGGGAGTGTACACAGTTCTTTAAAAGTATGCCTATGTAGAATCAGTTGCTTCCCTTCCTTTATGCCTCCCTTGATTTAAGCCAGTGAGGTTGACCAAAAACAATGATTTTTTACGCGTCGCTTCAATTCATCCCAAAGATATTCAGTGAGGCTTCGATCAGGCCTCTGGTTTGACCGTTCCATTTGTAGAAAATTTTCATCTTTAAAAGAAGGCTCGGTAGTCTCATCACTTTGATTGGAATTGATATCTTTCAGGAACAGGTATGGTCCTTTTATAGAATAATCGGATTTAAATGTTTGCAGACTTATCTGTTTAAGGTATAACTTCAACGTCAACTTACATGTCACTTGTCTTAAACTTAATTTGGTGAACCCTTATATTTCTAATGCGTTCGTTGCTTCTTCATATTTGCTGCATTCTTAATTAAATA
The DNA here is from genome assembly GCA_039090855.1 of Macrothele yani. Taxonomy (NCBI): domain Eukaryota; kingdom Metazoa; phylum Arthropoda; class Arachnida; order Araneae; family Macrothelidae; genus Macrothele; species Macrothele yani. Next base: position 11,642,334 of record CM077017.1, read on the forward strand.
CTGATAAATTTCTAATTAGACACTTTCAAATAAATGGTGCAGGGTAAGCGATGTGGCAGAACTTACAAATCCAAAGACCACATTATGATAAATACATAGCACGTAAAGAATTCGTCATGCCCGTAGGTCACTGGAATATAACGACAAGATGAAAAGACTTCGCGCTACTATTTGGTAAGGATATACGTTTGACAATTATCACTGGATGTCATCCACTATATTCCACATAAAACTACACAGTCGAGTGACATTATTGTGTCCACCCGCTACTATCCAGAGTAACCGTCGGGTGCAGCGCGGACAGCAGGTAGACTGCCCGGGAGTGAATTAATAAGGTGGTGGCAGGTGTTCACAGGTATGTGGAGCCATGCGGCCTGCAGTACATCTGACAGCTGTTGGAGGGTGCGTGGTGGAAGATCCATAGAGCTAAAAACACAATCGAGGAGGTCCCACAGATGCTCAATTGGGTTTACGTCTGGGAAATTAGGGGGCCAGGGAAGTACTTTGAAGTTTTCATCATGCTCTTCCAATTACTCTCGAACATTTCTAGCTGTGTGACACGTCGCATTGTTGTTCTGGAAGATTCCATCCATCCAAGGGAAGACAATCAGTATGTATGAGTGTACGTGGTCAGCAAGGATGGGCTCATAACGAAGAATTATCTCCATAGTGCGTTCCACAGGTATGAGTGGACCCAGGGAATGCCACGAAAACACTCCGCAGACCATAACGCTGACCCCACCAGCTTGTGTTCTTTCAGCAATGGTTGAAAAGTGTTTGTTCTCCGATGTTTCTCGTCTTATAAGCCAACGTACATCGGTTCGATAAAGCAGAAAACGTGACTCATCGGAGAAGGCAATCCTTTGACATTCGGCGGAAGTCGAATTCCGATACTGCCGTGCAAATGTAAGCCTTTTCTGTCGATGCACCTTTGTTAGCATAGGTGCAGTGACCACCCGTCTGCATCGGAGCCTCACATGCAGCAGGATTCGCTGAACTGTCGTTTTAGACACACTTCCGGTAGCGCCCTGGTTCATTCGGCTAGTGAGTTGCTCCACTGTAACGTGTCGATCGGCTCTCACGCACCTTCGAAGCCGACGTTCACCTCTCACATCAATGACACGTGGTTCTCCGCCTTTTCCACATCGCTTATTCGCAATGGTGCCATTTCTCCAATCACAATACATTTTAACCACAGCAGCACGCGAACAGTTCACAAACTGCGCTGTTTCAGAAATACTAACACCCCTGTCCCGAAAGCCGATAATCATCCCTTTTTGCAAATCTGATAAATCGCTCCTATTATCCATGACAGCAACGAGTGATGTCTCTGCTGGATGCCTACGCACCTTATATATCCTCCAAGCCAGCTCACGACACGTGCCTTTATTCATTGACTACGCGCTGTTTACGTCAAAAGTAGGAGATGGTCACAATAATGTGGCTCGTCTGTGCATATCGTATTCCTCTCATAGGCTATCCCTCAGAACATTAGCTCTCCCTGAACATAGCATTAGCCGCCCCGGTGGCGCAGTGGTCTAAGGCGCTAGCCTCTGATCATTCGTCCGTAAAGGGGTCCGGGTTCGAATCCCGGTCAGGCATGGATGTTGTGTTTGTCTTACGGCACTGGATCTCTCCCTTCCCTGGAGCCAGTGACCCTAAATTAGGGACGTGCGACTGCTTATAGCTTATTGAGTTGCTCACGGTGGTCGTTAAACCTCCAATCAAAAAAAAAAAAAAAAAGAACATAGCATTCTTAGTCTCCGAAAATGGTTCTCAGTAAACGCATCTAAAGTCGCTTTATTTACCTTTTAACCCACTGTTAGGCTGCCAACTTTGAAAACCTCGACGGGAGAAATAATGTTCGTCAAGTCAGAAAACATGTAACGGAGAGAAACGAAATTTACATGAGAACACGGAAACTCAAAAGGAAGGATAAGTTACAGGTATACGTCACACTTGGTAGTGTAAACTGTGTATTGTTTTGTTTCTGAGCTTAACGACCACTATAAGCAACACTCAAAGCTATAAGCAATCGCTTGTCCCTAATTCGGGGCCACGGTTCTTCTGAAGGGAAAGAGCCAGAGACATAGGAACAGTACGCAACTGATGTTCAGACTAGCTGCACTTACCAATGCGAATGTTCTAAGAACCTTCAGTCTTCCTAGGGATTTTAACGCAAACATAACACTAGCTTGTTTCCATTGAAAAGTTTAAAAAACATTGGATAAACATTTTTTGATTACAAGGGCTCAGTAATAACAAAAACATCCTCACTCTTCCTGTGATCAGCCTCATGAGATGACGGCTTTAAAACACTTTACTTAAAAATGCGACAGATGTTTTGGATAAAGGGGTGTAACGTACCAGGAGATGTGACGTACCTGCCCGAAGGACGCACACGACATAAAGGCAGATAGGAATCAGAATAAAAAAACGTCCGCGTAGCTCAATTGGCAGAGCAACTTATTCCGGAATGAGGGGACCCGGGTTCAAACCCCGGCGCGGATAAAAATGACGGAGAAATTTACTTCGTTATAATGGCGCCCGAACTATCCGGATGACCCGACCGTTCAAAATCTCGCTATGGTGTGATGTTATTTCCACACCGCGAGATAGGAAAAATAAGAGAATCCTTTCTCCAGCACTTCGAAAAAAAAAAAAAAATAAGGGGGAGATGATGTGACGTACCTGCCCGAAGGACGCACACGACATAAAGGCAGATAGGAATCAGAATAAAAAAACGTCCGCGTAGCTCAATTGGTAGAGTGACTTATTCCGGAATGATGGGATCCGGGTTCGAACCCCGGCGCGGATAAAAATGACGGAGAAATTTACTTCGTTATAGGGGGAGAGAACATTCGTGTGAAATATTATGCACTATGTAAGAATTATGGCGAGATTCAAGTTAATGTCTCCATCGTAGCCGGAGAAATATTATGCTTGTGAGTTTTAGATGAAAATACGTAAGTGAACCTAGCTTTAATCCCCTTGCTTTATTGAGCGTAATTGGAATTACTGTACTAGAAAATGGCTTACTTTGTCATGAAAAACGTATCATAAACATCTTTTTGCATTTATGTAAATTTAAGTGCAAATCCCAAGAAACTTATTTGTACGAATTCTTGGGAGATTTAAAAATTGTTCTTGAACGCTGGAATTACTTTGTTATGAATAGCACAAATTAAGCTGTAAGAATCTCAATTATTATCCCAAATTAAACTAAATGCCCTTCATTATTGGTAAAGCAATTTCCTGCATATGTCGCTCTCTCCCGCGAGACTGAAAAATTTCTTTTCGAGCTGTTGAAAACCCTGTGAAAACATCAGATGTTGCAAACTACTCTAAATTGCACATTAAACATTTTTCTTTGAGATTATTTATTACACACTTAGTTGTCTTAAAGAGTCTTCTAACAGACCCAGAGGTTATCTCTATCATCCAATGCTCTGGAAATGATAAGAAGACAGACGGTACATTTAAACTGAGTAGCCAAAATACGCTCTCTTTTTTTTTCTTTGTTTTATTTTTCGTTCAAAAGAACATGAAAAGTTAAAACTCCGGTTTTTAGCTTTCATCTTGATAAATTAATTAAAAACCGTGGAATAATTTATCGGTGGTATACATATCGGCCTATTCTAAGAAGTGAAAGCCTTCCTAAATCAAACAGACCTTATTCGTGTTTGTTCCAAAGAAAGCGCGAAGGGTTCGCAATTATTTATCTACAAGATAATTACCGGCCATTAAATTAGTCAGATCATTTATTTAGTATAAACACTGGAGGAACACTTCGCGTTTGCTTTTCCTTACAGCGTACTATCAGACTGGCTCAGGGTGTGACTTTTAGTAAAACTTTTATTTACTTTCTTTTCCTCTCCTCTTTCAAAAAATTTGGGAACACGATAAACCTAACATCATCTTGAACTCACTCATTTAGTGCGCTCAAGTATACCAATTTGTTAGTTTAACTTTGTAAGAGAAGCAGAAAATATTCCCTTCATTGCTCTCCTACTGTGTTAAAATTTACAGCCGATTAAGCAAAAATCTGAATTTAGTTATTTAAGAGGAAAAAGAAAACGAATTGGCATTCTCAAGAATCACAACATATTTTTTTCGGGGGGGGGGGGGGGGGTAAAGATCAAAATAGACCAAAATGAGCAACTCGGTGTGCTATAAGCAATCGCCCGCCTCTAATTTAGGCCCACATGTTCCAAGAAAGCGCGAGGGCTGGCGCTGTAAGACAAATGCAAAATCCATGTCTCACCGGTATTCGAACCCGGACCTGTGCAACATATTCAATTATAAGACCTACACGTAGGGATGTCAGATTCACTACACCTATTTTAATGGAGAATGCTCAAAAGGTTTACGCAACTTCATCTCACAACCTTCATCTATCATATCAAAATGTAAACAGTTTTAGTTTCAGTTAAGTGCGTTTGAAGTGGATGATTTTCAGGGCTGGCTTTTTATGGTTTCGGTTATCGAAACTCGTTAACAGAATTTCCACTTTTACAAAAACATCCATCTAAAAAATTTAACAGTATTGCTAATAATGCGACAAAATATAAAAGGAAAATGATTGTATTTTCAGCACTTGGATATACAGTAGAAAACAAGCAATTCAACGTTCACCCTGCCGCCCAGTGGCGCAGTGGCCTAAGCGCTCGCTTCTGACCATTCGTACGAGATGAGTTCGGGTTCGAATCCCAGTTAGGCATGGATATTTTGCTTGTCTTACGGCACTGGCTCTCTCTCCCTTTCCTGAAATCAGTGCCTCTAAATCAGCGACGGACGACTGCTTGTAGCCCATCCAGTTGCTAGCGGTCGCAGTTAAACCCCAAACCAAATAACAAAAACAAAAAACCCGTCGATACTTTCTACTCCCATTCAACGAACTCTGCGTCCTACTTTGTATCTCACGTTTGAAAAGAAATTATGTTTTCGGGATTTAACGACTTTTATGGGCATATAATGCTATAAGGAGTCACCCGTCCCTAACTGAATGACAGAAGGGCAAAATAAAACAACAGCGCCACCCATGCCTCATTCGGGGAAGAAAATAACGTGACCAGTGTGATTTAATGGTATTATTTCTCTAGCCATGTGGATTACTCAGGTACCTTTCTAGGTATCTGCTAGTGATGCCGCGTAATTCGAATTGTCGTCTGCCAGAGTGAAAGAAATTTCGCAGATTACCTCTATGTGATTCGTTTTGCGAAGTAAAAACAAAATAAGACAAAACGGTATATCTTTTTTTTTTTTAATTTTTTGCCACTCTCTGCGCGATCAACCATAACACCAACAGTTTCCATATTATTTGAAGCGTGGGCATGTAGACTGCTTTATTACAGGCGCATATTGGTTTGTGTTATATGAGAGAGAAACTATCAAATTCGAAGTATTTGACGAGGAAGTGCTCTTTCTTTTGAACGAGAGTGAATGCATCGTCTTCGTTACGCCGACATTCAATCCAAACCAGAAATAATCATCTACTGATTGAAATTTACCTTATGTTTTTCTTGAGAAAATTCCTAATATGGCTAAGAAATAGTATTAATCTAAAATTTTTTGTATATTGTAAATCACGACGTATTCTTTCGAAAAACTAAAGTATCGCAAAGTGAAAGGTATATCAATGACATAATAGTCTACTTCCAAAGAGCAAATCAGTAAAAGTATTAATTTGAAGTTTTATTAATTTCCGCCTAGACAGTTAAGAGTTTTAATACATAGGGATTTTTTGGTAGAAAACTCAAAGAAGGAAACAAATTATTTGCTCAATTATCGATCAGAATGTTCTCAAAGATATATCTAGGTACTAGTTAAATTAGAAAATTTTCCATAGAGCATTTAAAACCTGCCAAAGAATACTGTATATGCAATTTTCTTCCAAGAATCACTATTCTTTGGGCTTCTCTTAATAACTGCTTAAATAAGAAAAAATAACAAGAACTTGCCTACAGAATTTATTTGCTAAATCAGGACCACCATCACGTTTTAAATATAAAAGACAGTACAGCAGCAACATAATCTATATACACTGAAGAGCAATTGAATTAGAGACAGCCGGCGTTATGCAAATGTGGCGATGTGAATTAGAGACAGCTGGCGTTATGCAAATGTGGCGATGTGGGCTGCCCTGTAAACGGAAACGACATGACGTATGCAGCGATCCGACAATATAAGGAGTGATGCGACGGAAATCAGTAAGAAGGTAAAACGAAGGATCTAAGCGCATTTGATCGTTGGAAAATTGTCGGAGCCCGACAAATGGATCACTCCTTCTCGGAAGTGGTGCAGGCACTGGGTTTTTAACGAGCCACTGTGTCACAGGTGCACCGTGCGTACATCGAATCCGGTAAAACCATCCCTGCAAGGGCCAACTGCCGTGGAAAACAGCGTGTGGATAAGCGGGGTCATCTTCCGCTAGCTCGCATTGTAACAGCGGATAGACGGGCCACAGTGAAAGACATTACTCGGCAATTAAACGCTGGTGCAGAAAAACGTGTAAGCAACCACACCATCCAATAACCATCTCCTCGCTATGGGGTTCAGAAGCCATCGTCCCACGAGAGTACCGCTGCTGACCGCACATCACAGGGTGCAAAGATTATCATGGGCGCGGGAACATCGCCACTGGACCCTAGACATGTGAGAAAATGCTGCCTGGACTGATGAGTCGAGATTCACGTTGGTACATGCAAATGGCAGGATACGAGTACGGCGCAAACCACATGAAACGATGGATCCTTCTTGCAAGCAGGGTACTCTTCAAGCTGGTGGGGGTGGCATTCTCGTCTAAGGACTGTTTACGTGGACTGAAATGGAACCCCTGGTACGTGTGACATCGTCCCTCACAGGTCAACCTTACCGGGATATCCTGGACGACCATTTGCTCCCGTTTGTTCGTCTTCAACATCCCACTGGGGACTTCATCCTGCAACAACACAATACACCGTGCCATCACTCCCGAATTGTTTCCGAATGGTTGGATGAACACTTCACCAACGTGACCTTGCTTCCTTGGCCCGCTAGGTCACCTGAACTCAATCCCATCGAGCACATCTGGGATGCCATGAAGAGAGATGTTCGAGGCTCTGACTCTTCTCCATCAAATCTTCGTGAACTGTGGGAGCTTGTTCAGGGGTCGTGGATCCGTATGGCTTTCCAACGCTTCCGGTGCGTTCTTGAGTCCATGCCGAGACGAATCGGCACCGTCATCAAGGCGAAAGGTGGTGCTACACGTTACTAGACAGGTATCTCTAATTCAATTGCTCTTCAGTGTATATATAATTGAATGTTTGTTTGTATGTCCGCTATACAAACTACAGTTTTCAATTCAGAGCCACCAAATTTAGTACACCATCTCATGGTATTCTACGTTAGACCGTAGATAGTTTTCGGAAGGGGACCGGGCACGGGGTCAAGAAGTCTTCATACATAATTTACGTAAAATCTACAGTTTTCAATTTAGAACCACCAAATTCGGTATACTATTATATTTCAGTTTATACTAAATGTTAGATCGTAGATGGTTTTTTAAAGGGGTCGGAGACCTGTGTCTGGCGGAGCCTGGGGTCAAAGCGCCCCCACATAAAATTTCCATAAATTCTAGAGTTTTCAATTTAGGACTACCAAATTTGGAAACTATCTTATCTGACTTAGACCGTGGACGGTTTCTGGAAGGAGTCAAACCCTTAGGTCGATCGAAGCCCGCGGTCAAGTGGCGTCCAACTAAATTTCGGTAAAATCTACAGTTTTGAATTTAGAACCACCAAATGTGGTATATTATCTCATGGTACCCTAAGTTAGACTTTTAATGTTTTTTAAGAGGTAGGAGCCCAGGGTCGGTCGGCGCTCGGGGTCACGGGGGCTTCAAACAAAAGTTCCGTAAAATGTACAGTTTTCAATTAAGAACCACCAAATTTGGTATACCACCTCATGGTACTCTAACTTAGACCGTAGATAGTTTTTGAATGGAGTCGGAGCCCGGTGTCAAGGTGCCCCCACACAAAATTTTCGTAATATTTTTTTACGCTATTCAACCGTAGGTTGGAGAAGCGTATATGATCCAGCTTTGTCCGTCCGTCTGTCCATCCGTCTGCCCGTCTATTCGTCCGTCTGTCTGTCGGTCGGCACGATAACTTGCGTAAAAAATTTTCGATTTCGATGAAATTTTAGTATGTGATAGGGGACCAGCTGGGGACGAACTCTATTTGAAACGGACGGAATGGGGTCAAAGGTCACGGCATAGGAGCGGTATCCATTCCATTGCCCTTATGCGTCATAACTTGCGTAAATATAGTTAGATTTCGATGAAAGTTTAGTATATTGTAGGGGACCACCTGGGAATGAACCCTATTGAAAATGGGTTAAGTGGAGTCAAAGGTCAGGACATAGGAGCGGGATGCATTCCATTTACCTTATGCGTCATAACGTGTGTAAAAATGGTTCGATTTCGATAAACTTTAGTATGTGGTAGGGGACCATCTGGGGACGAACCCTACTGAAAATGGACGAAATGGGGTCAGAGGTCAGGACATAGGATCGCGATTCATTCCATTTCCCTTATCCCATGCTATTAAAGGAGCAATTCTTGTATGTATGCAAATTTTATTTTTAAACGGCTCTAAGAATTTTGATGAAAGTCGTTAACCTACCGTTTTCTGGTACTAGAAATAGATTTAGCTTGATCTCGACTTTAGAAAAATTAGTTTAGTGCGTTAAATAACCACCCCGAATTACTACGTATTTAGGGTCATGGCGTCGTTCCATTAATGTTGCCCATGGTTAGAAATCTTATGACGTACGTTACAATCTCGCGATTGAGATGTTGGCGCGCAGTCACGCGATCTGTCTCATTACGTCACGCGTTGTGTGTGGATCCCATTAAAGTGTTATGACGTCACACTCTTTCGAGGAGATGGTCGTGACTCCCATCTGCCTCATTACGTCACGCGTTGTGTGCGTATGTCCGTCCGCACGATAACTGGCGTAAAAATCGTTCGATTTCGATGAACCTTTAGTAGGTGGAAAGAGAGCACCTGGGAAGGAACCCTATTGAATATGAACGAAATGGGGTCAAAGGTAAGAACATAGGAGCGGGATCCATTCCACTGCTCTTATGCGTCATGACTAACGTAAAAAAATTCGAATTTGAAAAAAAATTAGTATGTGGTAATGTGGTAAAGGACCATCTGGGGACAAACCCTATTGAAACTGGGCGAAATGGGGTCAAAGGTCAGGACATAAGAGCCGAATCACTTCCATCGCCATTATGCGTCATAACTTACGTAACCATTCTTCAATTTGGATGAAATGTTAGTACACTGATGTGCAAACATTAAGGACGAAGAGGAGAAATTAGCATAACAGCGGAACAAGCAGGCAGAACGGACCGAAAGACCACTCAGGAAGTAGACTAGGGTCCAGTACGGTAGGGCATGCTCATATATGCAGCATGACGTAGGGAGGGGGGTGTCGCAAGGCTATAAAGCACACGGGTGGTGTACGCTCACCATTTCGATGAAAGCTATTGCACGGTGTACAAAGGTTTGAACGACGTCGAGTTGCTGCCACCGTGTGATATGGCCAACAGGCAATCCAGTAGACGACATCTGGATGACTTTACTCGAGGTCGCGTCATTGGGAAGTTGGAAGAAGGTCGAAATATGACTAGTCTGGCCGAGGAGTTCGGGATCGCTCACAGCATCGTTTCACGAGCTTGGAGAGCATTTCAAACGACAGGAACAGCTGCCCGAGTGTTTAGCAGTGGTCGTCCACGAGCAACCACGGCGGCGGACGACCGGTAAATTGTCCTTCAGGCAAGAAGAGACAGACGGAAGACAGCGGGAGAAATCGCAAGGCACATGCAACAGACAACTGGACGTCCTTTATCGCGTTTTACCGTGGCCAGGAAGCTGCACAAAGGTGATCTATTTGCACGACGACCAGTACGGTGTGTGCCATTAACGCCTGCTCATCGGAGACGGCGGTTTCTGTGGTGCCAAGAACACAAGAACGGGACACATCAGCAATGGGGTCAAGTTCTCTTTACGGATGAGAGCCGATTCAGTCTGACGAGCGATTCTGGACGTATACACATCTGGAGAGCGCAGGGAACACGCAATCACACCTCCAACATCATCGAAAGGGACCGGTTTGGCGGTGGCGGTGGCGGAGTTCTCGTTTGGGGCGGTATCTTGCTTGGTAGCCGTACTGACCTCCACATCTTCCAAGGAGGTTCAGTCACTGGTGGCTGCTATTGTACCGAGGTTCTCCTGCCTCACGTGCGTCTGTTTATAGGTGCTGTTGGTCCTGAGTTCCTCTTCATGGACGACAACGCTACACCTCATCGTACAGTGGCTGTCGCAGAGCTGTTGGAGAGTGAAGATATTCAACGCAATGATTGGCCCTCAAGGTCCCAGGACCTAAATCCAATCGAACACGTGACCTTCTCGGGAGATGCTTAGCAGCACGTCACCAGCCGCCAGCAACGATTCCGCAAATGCGATTGGCGCTACAAAAGGAATGGGCCGCGGTACCTCAACATCTCTTTGACAACTTTGTCCTCAGCATGGACAGACGTTGTAAATCCTGGAACGCAGTCAGGGGTGATCATATCACCTACTAAAGACTGGATTTTTTGGCAGCCGCCTGTCACATGGACGTTTCTGTCTTCTGTCCAGTTGTGCTCGAAGCTACCCTTTCAATAAAGTGCCTTTGTATCCTTTGGATTCCTTGTTTGGACGGTTTTGCTCACTTGTCCCATATTGTTACATCGTGGGGATCTTATGTTATGATTTGAGTCGATGTGGGGCACTTCTGCACTGCGTTACATTCGAAAAACCGTCTTGTCCTTAATTTTTGCACGCCAGTGTATGTTGTAGGGGCCTGCCTGGGGACGAATCCTATTGAAAATGGGCGAAATGGGGTCAAAGGTTAGGACACAGGAGCGGGATCTATTCCATAGACTTTATGCATCATAACTTACGCAAACATTTTTCGATTGCGACAAAACGTTATCATGTTATTTCGGAGGTATACTGAACCGGTTCTGTTGAATATCATAGAAATGGGATCAAAGGTCAGGGCACAGGACCCAGATTTATTCCACAGCCATTATCTTCATAACTAGAGTAATGTGTTCTGGTATGTTGGAAAGCGTATTATAATCAATGCATTGCATGATGTTACTAACTTGTTATTTTTAAGAACTGCAACACAATTCAGCACTCCAATACTCGCTCTACGGTCTAAGTTAGAGACTCTAGATAACAATAAAGTGCAGAAATATCCGTTTAATGATGTATTAAAAACACAAATGAATAAACGTTACCTTTCACCACCAACGGGCGGCTTCATCAGGCAGAAATACAATGTAATGTAAATAAAGAGTTCCACATATTGAAAATTCAAAACGGTAAACAAAAGGATGACCGTGCCAATTTCAAGTCGCGTGTAGGCTACATGACATAGGTACATTGCATTTAAGTGTCACGGGGTTCTCAGGAGTGAACGCCGGATGTACGGCAGTTCTACAGATGTCTCTTCTAAGATAACTGTTTTCATTTCTTTTCTTTTCGTTTTCGTTTCGTAAAAGTAAATTAACTAAATCATAATTTATTTTATTATTCACCTTTGCAGGCAACCCGGCTCTCAGTTGTTGTTTTTTTGCAGAAATATTACTGCATCAGCCAGTCATTGAAAGTGGGTGGTATTAATTTGGATGAACCCTGCTTTTCACACGGACAACTCTATGTCGCCTGCTCAAGGGTTGGGAATCCTAAAAATCTCTACATTGTTGTACCAATAGAAAAACCAAAAATATTTACCAAAAAGCAGTAACCTAAATGAATTAAAATAAATTTATTGGAAAATTACAGGACTATCTTTTTCATTCATTAACTTTCAGCCGCTGAACTTGGTGATTCCACGAAAATTAATATTTACCCTCGAAATACCGGTTACCCCTGCTAGTGACCAATAAATCTGAAAATATCATAGAGGAGAATTAACAACTCCATTGAACATCTCCTAATTTAGGGACACCGGGGCCAGAGAAGCGAGAGAACGAGAAGCTTAGGTAAACACATTGCCTCTACCACATCCCAAACTCAAGTTCGGACAGTTTTGAAAGATGCCATCTGACCTAATGACCACAGGGGCAATCAGAAGAGGCTTCAATGATTAGAAATACGTTTACTTTCGTCTTTTCACCATGGATGCGCTGGGTGAATCTTTTTCCGCTCAGGAGAAAACTCTAACTGTCTTTAAGATACTCAGAAATATTCGGGTTTCTCTTCGCATAAGAAATATCATACTGTCCCAAAAGAGAGCAAATCTTGAAGCACATATTTTCTGCGACTAGAATTCAATTGCTTTTTACGTTTGGGAGTTTAACGGCCACCATGGGCAACTCAGTGGGCTGTAAAGCAGTCATCTCTCTCTAATTTAGTGCCACTTGTTCCAGGGAAGGGAGATAACCAGTTCCGTAAGAATACCACATCATCCATGCCTCACTGGGCCCATCTCGGACGAATGAATGCTTCGTACCACTCGGCCACCAGAGCATCCGACGACAATGACGTTCACTGTGGATTTCTTTTAATAATAGCGACATAACCGAACGTAATGCAGACGACAACTACATGATCCTGCCTCGGTGGTGCAGGCTAATAAATATTCGTTCGAGATGGATCCATGTTCGAATCCCGGTGAGGCATGGATGTTATAATTGTTTTACGGCACTCTCTGTCTCCCTTCTCTGGAATCAGTGGCCCTAAATGTGAGACGTGCGACTACTTATAAACCATCGAGTTGCTCACAGTTGTTGTTAAACCTCAAAACAAAAAACAAAGAAAAATTACCCAAGCAGCATCTGTAACTCCCGTTAATCCATTGCATCTGGCTCATTTCATTTTTTCTCAGTTTAAAACTATGTTTAGCTTGCTTGTGCGATTCAAGTTGAAGAATGTCAATGAAATGTCGAGCTCCAGAGCAGATCTGAAAGTGTCACTTGACCGAGATTATAAACGACTTTGAGAAATATTCGTGATCCGGAAAAGTGTATTTCAGCTGTGTCGAAAACTAAAACAAAAACCTTTTTCTGAAACCGCGTCTTTTTATCATGAATTATTCAATGAAGGCTTTGAAATAGCCTCATATGGAGAGCAAAAAACTAACATATTGTGTGCCAAGGGAGAAGATAAAAATGGTTTCATGCTTTGACGACATGTAAATTCGTCGCCGCTACATATTTGCTGAACATTGTACACGTGTTCTGTAAAAGCGAAGATTTATTCATTTTTAAGATCGGCATTTTTGCAAGAAAGCATTTTTTTACTGATCTGGTGAAACGTAAAAACCGCAGTATCAAAGTTTCGCTTTTGTAGCTTATCTGCGAGGGATGTTTGATGCTTATTTATTTTATTTTATGCTTGATGCTAGAGTTCGCTTTGTTTACCTTCACTGCTGAAGTAATACGAAAAGTTTTCATATTCCTTAAAATCAATTTTTCGATAAAATCCGCAATTCCGTAATAAAATCCTTGTATAAATATCCCTAATAAAATAATAGCACATGCATTTCAGTTTCATATGCAACTGAATTATATGTCAAAACACGTTAGTTCGCATATACCAAGTGTGGTTTAAATTAGCCATCTTATCTTAGTTCTGAAAGATTAATAAAAATTTGATTCGACGATTCAAGTAAAAAATATAAATCAATAAAAATTTTCTACACGAATTTTCATTGTGATCCTCACCGTAGAAGGTTTGTTGTTTGAAGGGGCACGTTGTGACACATAGACTCAGGGTTATATGTTTTGTCACCTGCTCTCTTTTATTTAGTAACTGTATGACCTGCTTTCTCTTATAAATAATCCATTATACAGTTTTACTGTCGACATCATCTATCTACTCCTGCATATAATTATGCCCTGGGTCATTCAAATGATGCATTAGTGATTTTTGTAAAAAATGTCAAAATTCGTTGTTCAGTGTTATATTTTTATATTACCACAAAAGGGCCATTCCGTGTCAAATCAACAAGGTTCACAACCCGACCCCTTTTTATTTCCTTGAAATTTGGTGTGATTTTTAGGCATGTAGACTTATGCATAAATCCCAAATTTTAGCCCTGTCCACCCACAGGGTTTCAAATTTCACAACCTTGAAAATCTGAAAAACCTGACCTCCGGACAATCTTTGAGTAGTTGTATCTCGTTACCTAACTGGGCCAGAAGGTTGAAATCAGTGTCTTTGTATAAAGATTTATATGAGCTTTTAAATCATGTGCTGAAAAATTAAAAAAAAATGATTGACCTTTTCAAAGTCACAGAAATAACATTTGACCTTGAATATTTAAAAAAACTAATTTTAAAATTCTGAAAAAAACTATACGGCATATATGCTGGTAACCTTTGTTTACCAGCATGCCAACTTTGAAGTTGGGATCGCAATGGGATCATTATTTATAAAATACATGAAATACACCCTCGCCAAAAATGGCCTCAAAATGACCTAATGAAAGGTGAAAGGGTTTTAGGGTTAAATAGCTGATTTAAATTGGGAGTATTCATCACAGCGACCGCAGGTCCACGGTATGACAAATTACACGCAGCTACAACAGTTGTGATCAGGGCAATGTGTCACAGCGCACAGTTTATCGCAGCCTTCTGCGCATGGGCCTGTGTAGCCGAAGTCCAGCTGGGTCCCCATGCTCACTGCACGTCATCGCAAGCAACGCATGAAATGTGCCCAAGACCATAGAGATTGGATCGTGGATGATTAAAAGTAAGGGGCCTGGTTGGACGAATCAAGATTCCTGGTGGATCACGTAGACATCAGAGCGCGGATAAACCGATTTACAACGGAGACTATAGTACCTGGATGCACTGTTAGGCGGATACTGGCCGGCGGCTGCGGTGTTATGCTGTAGGCGATGTTTTCGTAGGACACGTCAGGCCATGTTATCACAATAGCACAATCCCTGACAGCTGTCAGGTATTTGAACATCGTTGCGGACCAAATTCATCCATTCATGGCAACTGTGTTCCCTGCTGGTGATGGTCATTACCAACAAGATAATGCGGCATGCCACACTCCCGGAATCGTTAAGGAAAGGTTCGAGGAACGTGCTGATGACTTTCTGTTACTGCCCTGGCCTCCAAATTTACCTGACATGAACCCAATCGAACATTTGTGGTTCGACTTGGAAAAGCGAGTTAGCACTAAATCACCACCACCCCGAAATGTACGGGAACTGGAGGACCTGCTGTTGACATTATGTTACCAGATACCCTAGGATACCTATCGCCACTTCATCGAATCGATGTCTCACCGAGTGGCCGCTCTTTTGCGGGATAAAGAGTGTCCTGCAGCTTATTAGGAGGTGGTCATAATGTAATGGCTTATCGGTGTATATTGCACTGTGACAGGAATTCTTATTAAATTTTTGTAATGTAACTGTGTTTTGATATTAATCCCACAGCCCCGACAGCATACATTTTGAAGACACCGTTGTTGAATAACTAATGAACAGAACTAGATGTTCATTGCTTGTCTGAAAAAGAAGAGGGATTAAAAATGCCTAGAAAATAATTTAGGAAAAGAAATTGTTTTACGAATAGTGGCATGAAATTTGAAGAATGCTAAGTATGGATCTAACCCATCTGGTTCATATTCCGCGAAGTTCTAAGTGTGAATGAGGCGATTCCCATTCCGAAATTCTGAATGTTTCTTATTTTTCTTCATCTCACGAAATCTTTGGGCGAACCCTTATTTGTGACACTCATGCCTTTTGACAAGAACTCAATTCTTTTCACATAAGTGATGGAGCTGAGGGAGCCACCAAGTGTTTACATTTTCCTCTCTTTGCGGTTTAGATGTCGCAGAACTGGAGATTGATCTAACGCTAACGATAACTAAATTAAGCTCGCGTTATAAAAAATAACCGAAACGATGAAATTTAAATCAGAATATTTCAGGAAGATGAAGCGGCCCCAAATTCTCAAATAAACTTCGCGAGGAAAATAATGTTGTTGAATTGAAACTAAATTAATTCTTCTTGTCACAAGGAACTGTTAGTATGGCAAGATGATTCATCTATATGATAGATTATATTGAAGTACTAAGATAGGGTTCCTTATATCTAGGAATGAGTTTTTTACAGCCCAGAAATCTGGCAGCAATGTGCGAAGATAGTAGTAAATCATCTGATTAATTTTTACTTTTGGTGCTTTCGGACTACACTCCTTTACAGGGTAGTTTAAAACAAATATTGCTTACATTAGCAAAACGTTTCCTCAAACTAAATGCTTGTGTTACATAATGGCTTGATTCTGATTTAAATTCGATGGATTCTTCGAGGGACTCTGATATATACGTATCTTAATTTAAAATAAGGCGGTTTAGGAAAGAGAAGAATTTGGATGTGTCTTTATTGATGAAGAGAATGAAATCATTGCTAGTGCCACTACCAAACTAGACGAGCGAGTTGCGTTCAATTTCCGAGAACGTACAGGTTTCAAACACATAGCTATAGTGGGTTGTATGCAACATGATGTATCATTCGGAACATTTTCGCTATTCATCAATAATTAGCAAGAAGCACGTGAAATTGATTGCTTGGAAGGTTCCACGCTCGTAGAATAACTCATGTCTAGAAGGTCAAACCATATCTGTTAAATATTCTTCAGACTGATGATGCTACTAGTCACAAATGCATTGAATATGAAACTAATAAACTGGATTTAGAAAAACCCAATTAGCAGTGAAAAAAAGTATTTCTTAATTAAATTATTGTTTTACGTTTTCAACGAAGATATATACGTACTTTATACACTGAGTGGCCACTTTATTATCACCACTCCCCCAGTACTTCGTTGGGCCAAATTTTGCCTTTAATATTGCGCCGATTCTTCGCGGCATGGACTCCACGAGATGTTGATAGGTGGTTTGTGAAATCTGAGACCATGCTTGATGAATAGCACTTTCCAGGAGTTTGAGATTGTAGGGTTGTGGATTCAATTGTCTGATGGCTCGTTCAACTTCATCGCACAAATTTTCAATGGGGTAAAATCTGTAGATTGTGGGGGCCACCTAAGCAAAGTAAACTCACCGGCATGTTCCTGAAACCAATTCTGTACAACACGAGCACTATGGCAGGACGCATTATCTTGTTGAAAGTAGCCATCGCCATTGGGATAAACCATCCACATGACAGGATGCACTTGGTCCGCAACGATGTTTAGATATGATGTGCCAGTCAGACGTTGATCAACACGAATCAAAGGGCCCAAATCATGCCAGGAAAACATTCCCCAAACCATAGCGTTGCCTCCACCAACTTGACGGGTTGTAGCAATGCATTTGGGGTCCATGCTTTCGTGCTGTTTCCACCAAATTCTCACTCGGCTATCGTCATGGTGCAACTGAAAACGTGATTCATCGGACCACATAATTTGTTTCCAATTATCGACTGTCCAATCCTTGTGCTCCTGTGTGAACTGGAGACGTTTTCTCTTGTTAACTGCAGACAGCAAAGGTGTTCGAACAGGCCTTCGGCTGCCACATCCCATCCGATGCAGTGTACGGCGAACAGTGCATGCAAAGATCATTTGAGCGGATTCTTGATTAAGATGGTCTGTAATCTGCTGCAGTGTTGCCCTTCTGTTGTCTGTTACCAGTCAGGACACTCCGTTCCGCCCGAGCAGTCACTAGTCGATGACGACCACACGTTGCACGTAGAGACCCAGTTTTTTGGCTGACAGTCCAGTCTTTAAACACTTTAACAACAGCTGCTCTGGAACATTTCAAGAATGCGGCGGTTTCGGTGATACTCGCTCCATGGCTCCGAGCTCCTACAATCATCCCACGTTGAAAGTCCGTCAAATCGCATTTTTTACCCATCTCGTCACCCAAAAATCAATTCTGCTACTATCGTAAGCACTAAGCTTTCCCTTTCTTTACTAGCCTCGCCCTCTGGCGGCAACAGCGTGCAGCCATAGCTCATTTGCTTAAAACTGCCAGGTGGTCATAATAAAGTGGCCACTCAGTGTATAAGTATACATGTATGTTTGTGTATTTATTTTTACTGTATTTCCAGCGAAGTATGTTTGATATTTCTGTAATATTTTGAGAACGAAAATGTAGCTTTTATTATTTGAATATCTTAAGGAACATAAAATATTCAAAACAGATTATCTCTAATCTATACTATCGAACATCAAGTCAAATCTGATATTTTGAATTCTAAGGAAACTGATGTATTTAACATCATTATCATGAATGAAATACTGTGAAATCGTTAATCACAGAAATACATTGAGTGTCAATAAATATTCTTCACTTACGAAGAATACGAATCATCTAAAGTTCAGTAACGAAGAGACTATGCTACAGTATAATTTGAACTACGGCAAATTTCATCACCCAAATGGTAAGTAAAAAGATAATATGCAATTATGATTTTACAATTTCCAAACAGTCACACCTTCTGGCACGTGATGTTCCGGATCTCGGAAATTACATAATTTTAATTGTGTTTCCTTAGCTGCGTTTCGGTTTCTTCCATGAGCCAGTAAGTCTAATTTATGAAAGTGCGACAAATGGTAGTTTTATATGTACAAATAAATAACTGCACAATAAAGAAAAGCGGAATGCTCGGCTCATGTAGTTAATGGCAAAAACCTGTCGGAACATTTCAGATGAAAGCAATTTTAGTAGACCAAGCGGTGAGAACTTTAATTACAATAATTATTTACTTTGTCCTAAAACATTAGGATAATTACTTCGTGTCCTGTTTTTTTCGAAACATCCCGATAAATTTCAGAAAGCCTTCTTCACTTAACTGCTGTTTGGTTTGTGTGAACCATCGTGCACAAGAATGTTTAAATATTATATGCGGATGTAATGATGGTAAAAATCATTTAGATGAATGAAAAAACGAGAAAAGATATTCTGCTAATATAAAGTGAGACGTACAAGGCTTAGGGCTGGCATTAATATGATCGCGGAGTAGTATAGAGAAATGAATCTTCATCCATAGTATTTCCTTTTTCATTTTCTGATTCGTTTGTATTTCTCAAAATCAAATCAATTAAGAAATCAGAGATTTCATAATAGTGAAGGTGATAAAATCTACAGATGGGTAATAATGATATGTTCAGATGAATTTCAAACTTTTTTGCAGAAGTTTCCGGAATAGTATAACGACTGTAGACAATCTAAGGAATATTACTTAGCGAAAGATGAAAAGGATGATTATTTTTTCCTTTGTTTCCATTACTAGCTTAGTCATCAAATAAGTATCAGTCATTTGCCCAAATGAAATAACGAATTGAAATACTTTTTTTTCAAGTATTAATTTCACATAATCTTCATCAAGGTTTACACCAATCTTTTTTTATATAAATGCTCAGAAGGTGACCGTTTGTAAGTACACCGGACAAAAAAATTAGTCACGCCTAAAACAAATGTGAGTAGGAAGTTACCGGTTTCACAGAGAGGACCGTGATAGCATGTTGGGAGATAAACAGCACTGACGTGGTCTACAGGATCATTTCTGTCTTGTGCAGTGGTGAAGAGCAATGTGTGTGTGCTGAATTTAGTCTGCAATATGGGCCGTAAGACAGACGTAACTGAGTGGAAAAAAAGAGCCATCGTGTTTGGCCTTGCCCACGCACAAAGAGTGAATCAAATCGCCCAATTTGTTGCTATGTCAAAGCATACTTTCCAGTGGGTTTACAAACAGTGACGTAGTTCGCAATCAACTGAAAATCGGCGACGTAACTGTGGCCGGTAATCGATTCTCATCAACAGGGACAGCCGCCATTTTTCACGCCTAGTAACTGCAAATCGGTTTCAAACCAGGCAACAATCGCTCCAAATCAATGAAAATCCACTCCAACCAATTTCCAAAAGGACACTGTAACGAGAACAGCATGCGATAGTCATCTGGAGCAGAATACCACGGAAGGGCCTCTTTTTAACAGCAAGTCACAAAGTCGCACCTTACCATTGGGCTCAGAGGCACTAAACCTTTATTTTAGAGGATTGGAAACGAGTAATTTCGTCTGATGAGTGTCTTTTTTGTTTGTACTCCAATGATGGAGGGCGACAAGTGCACCGCAGGCCTAGTAAAACCTTTAATCTTGATTGTGTCGAAGGGGTTGTTCAAACTGGAGGGGGTTCTGTGATGCCTTGGGGTTATTTTTCGTACCACGAAATGAGCCCTCTCGTTGCAGTGACGATGAATTTGAACCAGCGTGCGTACCTCCACACTCTGAATGACGAAGTATTGTTCTGTGCCCTGTATCTCCAGAAGCAGTATCACATTGCCACTCCTGTCTTCTAAGACGACAATCGCCGTGTGCACAGGGCTAAAACTGTATCTGAGTGGCACGACGAGCAAACACCAACACTGTCTCACTTCAACTGGCCCACCAAATTCCCAGATTTAATTCCCATTGAAAATCTGTGGAATCCTTTGTAACAGAAGGTGACACGCCAGAATAGACACCCACGTACTCTGGCGGAATGTCGGGACCATTTGAAGCACGAGTGGCTGCAAATCAATGTTCACGGCAACCACAACATCGTGGTGGGTCTACCACACCGGATTTATGCTGTTATCAAAGAAAGGGGCGCCGTCACCAGTTATTAAGCACGTTCTGCCTGGAGTGACTAATATTCTTTCCAGTGTGCTTGTTTAAAAGACTCTTAGCCTTTCAGTGAAGTAGGTGCGGCATGTAAAGTTATCTGTCTTATTGATTTTTTTGTAAAAGATGCCCCAGGATACCTATCGCCACCTCATCGAATCGATGCCTCGCCGAGCGGCCGCTGTTTTGTGGGCTAAACGGGATTTTACAGCTTATTAAGTAGGTGGTCCTAATGTAATGGGCCATCGGTGTATGTACCTATATGATATACATAAATACACTATATTGACAAACGTCACCGTGCACCTAGATGGGAAACACAACATAGCATTTATTGCCATACAATAGTACGGTGTCGGTTCAGCTTTGGCCTTAATGCATGCACTGACTCTTCGAGACATGCTTTCCACAAGGTTTTGGAACACACCAATAGGTATGCGCTTAAATTCAGTACATAATGCTGCCGCTAACTGTTGCTTAGTAGTAGACCTTGGTTCCAAACTTCTTATGCGGTGCTCTAATTCATCCCATATGCGTTCTAATTCATCCCATAGGCGCTCTATGGAAATAAGATCAGGGCTCTGTGCTGGCCAGTCCACACACGATACGGAATTATCGTCAAACCACACCGTAACAGCCCTTGCTTTATGGCTCGTTGCATTATCCTGCTGGTATCAAAAAGGCTCGGTTCCATAGTATTGCCACAGAGTTGGTAGGGCATAATCGTCCAGAATATCGAGATAAACGTGCTGGTTAACAGGTTTGTCCAAAATACCCAACGGACCATACCAAGAAAAACACCCCCACACGAGTACACTGCCAGGTCCAAACTTGACCGTAGGAACGGTACACTGTGGTAAATACCTTACCCCCTACTGCCGCCATACCCACACACGGCAATCAACTGATGGATCGTGTATCTGGATTCATCAGTCCGTAGGATGCGTTTCCAGTAATCTACGGTCCACGATAAATGTTCTTTAAACCATGCCAAACGACGAGTAGCATTTCGAGTGAAGATGAAAGGCTTATGAACAGCAGTACGACCACCGTAACCCATGGAATGAAGTTCTATGAGAATTGTACGTGTACATACCGAGATTCCAGCATTTTTACTCACCTGTACACTGAGGTATTGTGCAGTACTCCGTTGATTAGCTGTAACGACTCTTCTGAGGTTTCGACGTCCTCTATCTCTGATTTTCTTGTTTCCCGGTACGTTTTGCTGCTTCAGGCACGCTATGTGTCTTCCACTTGTTCAGTACATCCAAAACAGTTGACTTGGGTATGTTTACACGCTTCTCGGTTTCTCTTATGGACAACCCACTAATATAACACCCAACAATCTTTCCTTTCTCAAAGTCAGTTCTCTCCCGCCTCGAACTTTTCACTCCACCTCACAGTGCGATATGATCGCGGTCAGCTGCAGGCTTCTTTTTATACCGTTTGCAGCTGTACTGTGCATCTTAATAACGCAGCGGATCCCCTTCATTTGCTTTTGAAGGGGTGTCCGGTGACCTTTGTGAATACAACGTGTGTGTATATATATATATACATATATAAATGGGGTAAGCTGTAATATGTTTATTATCGTACATGACGAAACTTTTTTTACCATCAAAGCGGACTTTTATGTAAACTGACAGAGAGGAAGCTGGACTTGGATTGTTCGGAGCGTCATCTACCGTAGAGTTTTACAGATTTTTTTTTTCCTCTTCTTTTATATAAGACAGTCGTACTCTTTACCGATGAGGACAGATCCTGTTTGCAACCAGATTATGGGATAACATTCGTATTGCAAAGACGTGGTGGTTTCTGGAATAATGGCTTGGGTCGGAATCTGTACCAACGGTCGTTCGCCTCTCTTTGTAATAACCAGAAAAAAACCGGTCGAGCTCTAAAGACTGCGAAGTATCGCGACAAGATCCTTTTTCCTTAATTTTTGTCTTTTTCAAAAGTGTATTGTAACCGTATTTCTCTTTAATGGACGATAACGCCCGACGTCGTAGGCTTTTGTTTGTCATTTAAACGCGAAGATACTGTACACGTGTTAAGACCGGTGCGGTCACCTGATAATACCCCGATTGAGCATGTTTTGGTATTTTATATTTCGCCGAATCATTGCTTTTTCCCCTTTTCCTGCAGATCTACTGAAATTACGGTGCACTGTTCTGGAAGAACAGGACTTAATCGCCCAGTCTTTAGCGGACACCCCCATTCAAAGCATGGTTCGGCGCTGTAAAGCTTGCACTGCTGTCCGTGATGATTGCTTTTCTTATTGAAGACTGAGATACTATTTTGTTTACTGATTTATGTGATATGGTTCCATGCTTGATATTTTTCACATGTCCATAATTTGGGAGCGTTTTCATACGTCTTAGTTATTTTGTGTTCACAAGTGTGAAACACTGTGCCACACAGTATACATGAAATTCCTTTCCTTGCATTCATTTCTTTGTCAATCGTTGTCCGTTAACTTGCTTGTTGCGATTGTTGCTTTAGTTCTGCCCACCCGTGAATTTGATTGCAAAGCGCTTTTCCTTGTCTTCTATTACATAATTCAAGAGCTTAACGTGAAAAAAATGTGTAGCTTACACAAGTAGTTTCATATTATAGTCTCTTCTCAAACAACTCATATCAACGTTCTGCTCTAGATTTGCCTTTTTCAACTCCTTTCTAGTTTATCGTTTCGGATCATCTGCTTTGATCATTAACCTGTCTTGTATTTGTTCATCTTCATGACAAATGACTGTTTGCTGACGGTGAGCTCATACCATCAGTCATCCGAAAGAAAGATAGAACAAGGGCAGAGCTAGTTGACATCCCTTTAATGATCACTACGCCCTGAACTCCAAACCACACAACAGATATAAGTCACAAATAATGTGGGGAGATAAATTGTACTCCGAAATACTTCTACAGTCTATCAGCCTTTTTAAGGACGCAAACCGGAGCAAAGTATGTCACCACATCAAATACCTTTCGTTTCGTTACATCGAATCGTATTAACGTCTCTAAAAGGTATGTTTTGTTAAACATATCTTTTAGAAGACACTAAACACACAAAAATGTCAGAAATTACAATAAGCTTTGAATAGTTTTTTAGACTGAGCAATGTTTCAACTAAACGTTCCGGATTTTTTTTGTATGTATAACGTTTTTGGCGAATCATTACTAAAATATGTTAATTTAAGAAAGGAGATTTCTTTGATACGCACAAAACAAAATCAATATTGCATTGTGTGAGATGATAACTGAGCTGCTCCGGTATCTCAGAGGTCTAAGAGCTGGCTTTTGACCACACCTCCGTGATGGGTTCGAATCCCGGTGCGGCACGGATGTTGTGTTTGTTTTACGGCACTGGCTTTCTCACTTCCCTGGAACATGTGGCCCTAAATTAGAGACAGGCAATTTCTTGCCCATCGAGTTGCTCACGGTGGTCGCTAAACCTTCAAATAAGTTAAAGTGGTAACTGCAGCATCGCACAGTTAGTTATACAAAACACCGACGGAAAATAAAATCTTCAAATGTTATTAGTCAAACTACAAGCGTTTCTGATCCACTGAACTATGTGGGATTCATCGGGTGGCTAAGCTTTTCTTTTTTTCTGAAGAAAAATTCTGTAATTATATTTAAAGCCTTCTGGTAGCTCACGTAAAAATAAGCTACCACTCTCGCAAAAAAGGAGACGCAATGTAGTTTAGATGGACGTCAAGTAATTTTGCTTCCTATACTTCCAATGGAAAAACTTCTGTACACCTTTTCTTCACAATTAATGCATTCTCAAGAATGAAAATTTGAACATCGATTAATACAGCTTCATTTTATAACTTGGAATACTTAATATTTTCTAAAACATAACCATAATTATGCAATTCAACATTTGTTTGTCTACTGACGTCATCAAAGTAATGGTCGCGCCATCTTTTTTCTGGTTTCAATACCAACAAAGGAAAAGTTATTGATTTTTAATGTAATTATGGTTATGTTTTAGAAAATATTAAGTATTCCAAGGTAGAATATGAAGTTATTTTAATCGATGTTCAAATTTTCATCCTTGGGAATAACACTAATTGTGAAGCAAATGTGTACACAAGTTTTTTCATGGAAGTATAGGAAACAAAATTACTTGACATCCACCTTAAATGCAAAAATCAAAGAGGCATTTGTTGCGTTTCTTGCTGGCGCACAGTTTTCCAGCTATTGTTTGCAATGCTCTTTATATTACAACATTTTAGACGTCTTTGACAACACTTTTGTTGTCTGTGCGGGATGAGTCCCGCAAAGATGACTATGCGCCCCTGAGGGTTACTGGTAAATTAATGCCGCCGGCTTGCCAGTCCTCTGCTGTTAGTGGTGATGGGAAGAAGTGTGTCCGGAGCTGATTTCACAGAGAACGATCTACACATTCGTGCCCCCAGCACAGGGAGTCAGCAGAAAACCCCGGAAAAGCTGCTAACGAGATGTCCGGTAGGACCGGGATTCGAACCCCGGACAGAAACGTCTGCCTCCCACCCTGCGCGTTAACCAACTGCGCTAGGCCGGTTGTACTGGACGTAATCATTAATCAAGAACGAGGAAATGTTTCCAATGTTCCTATGGGGGCAAAGCCATGGGTATCCAGTCCCTGTGAAAAAGGGAAAGCGGTGAGGGCCAGTGGGCGAAATTAATTGCTTGCTTGCCGCCCCGGTGGCGCAGTGGTCTAAGTCGCTGGCCTCTGATCATTCGTCCGTAAGGGGTCCGGGTTCGAATCCCGGTCAGGCATGGATGTTGTGTTTGTCTTACGGCACTGGCTCTCTCCCTTCCCTGGAACCAGTGACCCTAAATTAGGGACGGGCGACTGCTTATAGCCCATTGAGTTGCTCACGGTGGTCGTTAAACCTCCAATCAAAAAAAAAAAAAAAGAAAAAAATTGCTTGCTTGCCACAGTTTGGCGCAATTCCGTTAGAAGAGACTATTTCGTATGGGATTAAAGATTGAAGCAGTAGGATATGCAAATATTTCCGTACATGTGATAAATGGGTACATACGCATCATTTGTTTAAATGAATATTTGCACACAAAATACACTCAGAAGACAAAACGTTAGGGATAGGGATGATGGGCAGCTGGCATGAGCATCCATCGCGCAATTTTATTTTTTGTTTTTTGATTGGAGGTTTAACGACCACCGTGAGCAACTCAATGGGCTATAAGCAGTCACCCGTCCCCAATTTAGGGTCACTGGTTCCACGGAAGGGAGAGAGCCAGTGCCGTAAGACAAACACAACATCCATGCCTCACCGGGATTCGAACCCGGACCCCGTTCGGACGAATGATCAGAGGCCATCGCTTTGACCACTGCGCCAGCGGGGCGTCCCTCGCGCAATGGGGAACAAACACAAATCAAACGCACATTATAAATAGGTAGACAGCAGGGCTTCCCAACAATGTATCGCAATCGACGAACATGCATAAATGTAGTGATCTGACCAACTTTGATCATAGACGCATTGTCAGCGTGCACAATCAAGTCGCTCAGATCACCAGATGGGTCATTTTATATAAGAATGACAAAGGTGTCGTAGTACACTATACGTATCAAACGTGTCGCGGTACACCCTTGAAACATCATTCTATCAGATCACCAGCTGGGTCATGCTATCACACAAGTGATAAGAACCCTAGGGTTTCTGAGGGCAACCGTATCAAAGGTGTACCGCGATTATACTATCGATGGACGTAGCAGCGCCCAGAGAGCAAGCGATGGCCGTCCACACGTCACTGATGACAGGGGTCGACGTACATTATGCAGGCTCGTACAGACCGACCGTATGGCAACGGCGGCGCAAATCACACACATCCTGGTTAAAGGTCAGATGCCCAAGCAGCGTCATCGGATGGACGGGAAGGCGTACGCTGTATACCCTGGGCTACTCGTGTGCCACAGTTAACTGTTCATCATCGGACATTACGCCTCACCCTTACCTCTGCCGAGTGGCGCCGCGGGGTATATTCAGACGAATCCCGTTTTCAGCTGTAATGAGCAGACAGGAGGGTGTGGGTGAGGCGTCAACAACACGAGGCCATGACCTGGTCATAACAGGTCATCTCTTTTCAAGGCAGTGGTGGCTCTGTGATGGTTGGTGGAGAGCATTCTCATGGGACACATTAGGTCCGTTAATGTGTCTGGAGAGGTCCTTAACCGCTGCGCGCTACAAGCATGTGCTGGCTGATCATCTGCACGCTTACATGGCGTTCGCGCATCCAGCGGCCCAACGTGCCGCAACCACCCTGGCATGGCTCAAAGAACACTCATCAGCACTCCATCCAGTGGTACCCAAGGTTCCCGGATTTAAACCTGATGGAAATTCTTGGAAGCCGTGAAGCGGAAAATCATATCCATGGATCCTGGACTGACATCTTGAGCGGAGTTGTGGACAATGCCGCAACAGGTATGGCTCGCATTGCCTCCAGAAAGTTTTCGGCATCTAATGGAGTCGATGCCTAAGCGTGTACAGCCTATCATTTGGGCTGGAAGAGGGCCAAAGCACTATTAGGTAGGTATCTCTAATGTTTTGTATATTGGGTGTTAATTTTAGTAATTTCAGCACTGTAAATATCTTCCTTAAATCTTCAGTTTTGAATTGCATTATCTCGCATATCATATTTATGGTTTCATGATATTTTAAAATTACTACCACCAGTCGCATATGTTTCTCTGTCCCGTTACCCTCAGGCTCCTTATTTCTTCCCCGTCTCATCCCAGGTGTTACCACAATCATTGTTTAGACCGGTTACACAAACAGTTTGAGAGGTTATATTATTTTGTAGACGATCGGACAGAGTCCAAGACGTATAAATCTGTTATTTCTCCCTTAAACCGATGTTTTAAAAGCATTATTTTGAATAAAAACTGTACGTGATGGACAAATTTGAGCAACATATTTAAAATCAGCACATCGAAATTAATAAGAAATAAGCACCAAATCCCAAACAGTAAACTGTTGTAACCCTGTGATAATTGTTTTCCCATTTTCGCACTTGTTGAGACCATGAATAAATTTTGAGGTTGCCTGTCTAGTATTAGGCAGTAAGTTTTTTAACCCTGTAAGCAGGCGATGTACCTGAATCAAATAGTGTCAAAACTATTGTGCGCTCCACAAACAGAAATGTTTTCAAAGCGACCGTGTTTTACGAAAGAAAAAGCAAGACGATTTCCTTCCCCCATTCATGAACCTGACACTGGTAGTAAAAACTCACTTTTAGTCCTTTACTCTCTGTTCCATGACCAAAGACATGATAGGCAAAGGTTGGCCTCCTTTCGGCATGGACATCATGCCACTAGGCAAAAACAAGTGACTCAAACTTCGTCTTCCTCCTCTCTTACGTTCTTAAGCATTGTTCTAGCTTCTTCCTAATTTCTTATGTTCTTCGACATTGCTATATTACCTATTAAAGTAGGTAATCAGTCATAAAGGACTCGTGTAAATCATCCCCCTAAATTTCCACTTTGAATAACAAAGCTACGGGAAGAAAAATGCTTCCTGATGCGCAGGTTCACACGTTCCAGTCATGTTTAACCTACTCGTTAGACAGATAATATATTCGTTAGAGCTGATTTCAGCCCATTTTATTAAGCCCGAGTTAATTAGTACCAGTCGGTTAAAGAGTTAAAAGTCCAAAATTTAAAAGGTTGCTGCTTCGCCGAAGTAAATTTTGGGTGGAAAAAGTTTAAATCTCCATATTTAATGTTCTGTGGCGATCCCGGGAAATAAATTGTGATCAAAACTTGCAATTTATTAAACCTTTCTAATGCCAGGCTGGTTAATCATTTACATGTGTTCACTGTCCTACAGTAACTCTTTATGTGTTCTTAAGACAGACCATGAGGAATATTTTAAAACAAAACTACACTCATTGGACAATGAAATTTGCGCACCTAGAAGAAAACATGCTACAACAGCAAAACTTTGCAAATAGCAAGGGTGTATGCTGGTATGCAAATGATCCACGTTTGGTGCGAGTGCGCATGACCGCACACTCTGTGGGGGCGCTGCAAATGTGAACCGGCAGCCTTATAAACCGGCGTGTAGTCGATGTCCCATAAAAGCGAAAAGCACTGGCCGACGCAAGCAAACATACAGAGTGAAAAGAATGCCGGGTAGATGCCAGAAACGTCGATTTACGCAACGTACGGACTTTGAGAGGGGCCTGATCATCGAGCTGAAAACCGCTAGGTGGTCTGCGTGCCGTATAACCCGCCAGGTGGATCGTTCTGACCATATCTTCCGACTGTGTTAGAAGCAGTGGATACGTGACGGCAATGCGACACGGCGGAACGGCTGCGGAGGAACCGGAAAGACCACCTGTAGAGAGGTTCGACGAATCGTGCGCCAGATACGAACGAATCCCACGGGTACCTGGTCCACTATACAAGCAAATGTAGCGGCTCCTGTGTGCCCACGAACCATTTTCCAACGCCTCGAGGAAACGAATCTGCGATCCCAGAGCCACTTACGAGTGCTGCCATTGACACCAGAACATCGCCAGCTCCGTGTGCAGTGGTGCCAGGCAGGAGCGACGTAGAACGCAACAGACTGGAGGCGTGTGATGTTTAGCGATGAGTGCCGCTTCGTTTTGGGGACAGATGATCATCGTACCGAAGTGTGAAGGTCACCGGGTCAACGGCACAATCCCAACCTCGCTATCGAGTGCCACACCTCCCCCACTGCAGGCATTATGGTCTGGGTATCCATTGCCTACAATAGCCGAACAGCTCTAGCAATGGTACGTGAATCATTGACGGGTCAGCGGTATGTGGATGAGATCCTACGGCCTCATGTACTCACATTCCTGGCAGGGATCCCAGGTGCGCTATACCAGCAGGATAATGCCCGCCTGCACACTGCTCTTGTTGCCAGCACTGTCTACGCTATGTCCAGACATTCCCATGGCCTGTCCGCTCCCCGGACATGTCCCCTATCGAGCATGTTTGGGGACCAGTTGAAACGCTTGTTGCCGTCGTGCTACACTACCTGGGATTTGGAGCACACCGTTCAACACGTGTGGGCCAATATGCCGCAGGACATTATCAGGTGTCAGTTCGTCTTCATGCCGGACCGTATTGCAGCATGTATCGCAGTACGAGGTGGTGCGACGCGCTATTGAAGATGACCGGACTGCGTGCCACAGATCCCTCTGTAATCGTCTTGAAGCTCTGTTTTTGCCTTCATGTGCATCATGCATCTGTTTCATTACGTCAATAAACTTTCAGTTCAATCCGATGCTCCCTTCTTTCATTGTTGGTGAGTGTATTGTAATTGCTGTAAACTACGTATCCTTCTTAGCTGACTTGGAAAAAAAAAGAGCTGAGCGGAATTTTGCCAACAAACAAACGTTTTTATTGTGCATATCTTCCGAGGGTAGGAAAACAATCCCATGTTTACAAAACACAGATATCACTTTATTCTTCTTATGTCTTCAGACATGTTTCCCTGCATAAATTTTAACGTGTCTTTCTTCTTTTTAAAGCTACGCATCTTTCGGTTTTCAACAACCCCTGTTTCTGGCATGACTTTTTCAGCATTGCGTTTTCGAGTCTTCACCAGGAGACTCAAACAAAAGACAAAAAGCGAAAAAGAAAGAAGACAGTTACTGCAAAAAATGGAGGACGTGACTGAATTACGTCCTGCATTCAATAGCACGTTGAGAAGAATGTTAAACAACACGGCTGTTGCTCCTATAAAAGCGATGTTTTTTTTTATTCAGAAGCACTTTGATTGTGTGAGCTTAGTGGGTATTTCGGACTTAATGGAAATAAAAGCTTTCGAGAGCGCTTAGAATACTAAAGTGTTGACAGAGGAATGTTACACTACTGTGGACAAAGTTTCGCAAGATTTATACAGGAGACATGTATATTCACGTTTCTCGTTTTAAGCAGAATGAAACGTTTCTCTGTGACGCATATAAATGTGTTATTTTGAATAAGAGCAGCATTTCATCGTGTTGCGCAGAGCTTTGACCGCAGGACCACAGCGGTTTCGTAAAAGTTGTATGAGACTCCCATCACATTTAAGGAAAACGTTCTCAGACTCCACCAAAAAATGTAATTTAAACCAAATCCAGATAATTTTGCATTTTATGCTTTCCACGAGTCTCGGTGAACTTTAGTGTCGTTAAGAAACGTTATCCATGGAAAGTAATTCATCCATGGATCTTTGGCGTTACTCGCGTCTTTGGAGGTGTACATTTACTGCTTTATTTCTCCTTTCCAAAGATATTCCTCAAAATTAAGTGGGAGCTGTGCTATTTTTTCATATTTGTTTTCGTACGTCAGATTAAATCATCCTTACAGAATCATTCAAAGTACGATAAGCTATAAATAAGTTCAAGGAAATGTTTTAGTGGAACTTTTGTTTCGAATATGGTGCACAGGAAAAAACAATGTCACAGTCACAAAGAGTATTTCGTATTTAAAATACAGTCTTTTGGGGTATGCAAAAATTTAAAAATTAGACCCATAGCCCAGCTTTACAATTTAACATTGGCACTAATACTAAGCCACCGTTTTCTATTTCTAAACGACGGTGTCACAGTAATGGTCCTACGTTAAATAGCAAGGCTCTGCTACCTAGAGATATTCCTTGAAACGATTTCAATGCCTTCTCCAGTGTTCAGTGCTTGAGCAGATACATCACTAACATTTCTTTTTAGATGTGTTCTAAAACGCAAGTTTCATGCTGATGACAAAACTTTGTGTCAGAACTTATTCCGCGAATACTAATGCACAAGAAGCAATTTCAAGACATCTTTTTTTTTATTCTGTTAGTATATTTACCGACTAGGTAGAAAATTCAGAACTGAATGTCATCTTGGGAAAAGACATTCTTCATATAAGAGAATTTATTTTGTCAAGATATCCTAAAGCTTGTGGTATTTGTATAATTTAATTGCCCTTGTGCGTAATACAGGTTTAGTGAATAAATATTGTATAGGGCTCACGAATTCCGTAATCATTTTTCCGCTTTCAATACCCTAAAAAAAGTGACTGGATGCAAGAAAAGTTTAAAAAAGAAATTGTCCTCCCGACTAATTCAATTTCACTACGCATACGCGACTGCCTTTGGCATCTGATCGTTTTTCAGAGATGATCCCGGATTCGGGTCCCTAATTAGGCATGAGGTGTGTTTATCTTGAAGCAATGGGGCTTCCTAGCATACCTGGAAACAGTGGCCACACTGACGAACAAGGGGTTGCGTGTAGCCCCTAGAGTTGCTAATGTTGGATATTAACCACCCTCCACCTCTTAAGAAAGTCCGATTAAAAAAGGAGGTACAAAGGAAATATGAGCACACTTGCTTTCCAAAAGAAAAAAAAAAAAGATGGTAAAAGTATATTTGCTTTCTGAAGAATTGAAGGTGCCTCACTTAGAAACAGTGAGTTAATTTACACTGAAATGAGTAAATAATGAAAGTAGAACATTGTACAGTATGTAATGCTATTTTTAAGAGGACTAGTTTTGGTGTATTACAAAGTGTACAGATTTCAAATGATAAATTTTCCAAGCGCATTTTGATTTTATTTGAAAAAAACAACAACCAAAAAACAAGCAGTTTCCATTTTTATTTTTATGACCGATAGGAATATGTCGGACGTATTAAACGACGTTCCCACTGCTCAGGTAAGAGAAAGGTAAAAAAGAGGCATGCCCTGATTTTGATGTCCAATGTTGTCGACACTGGGTTGATTTATTCATGGGCGATACAAGCGCCTCGAAATCACACAAATTTGTTTAACAGAATGAGCTTCATCAGATGGAAACTGCAATTGTAAAAATAAATAAATATTTGGGAAAATTTCGACCCATGAAAAACTGTTGGTATTAGCTTGAAATGTACGGAATATGTACGACAGGTTAAAACATGGAAATTATTAAAATGCTAGTATAAATACTCAGGCAGTTTCGGAGCAGCACTCTCTGGACTGTCCAGTCTTGGGTATAGAGAGCTGGCTCAGACCAAGGAGGTTATATTACTGGAGACACCACTCCTATCCACGCAGCATTGGCCGCCATAAGTCACCGTCTGTGCTGCAAATGACGTCATGAGCAGGCACGAGGCAGCCGCAGTAAAGAGGCTGCTTTGAAACCAATGGAACAAAAGCTTCTAAGCGTATGAACAGATAAAATGAGTAATTCAATAATCTTTATCAATGATACACAAGCTTACTGTTTCAGCAACAATATAAATTTAGTTCGGTTTTTGCCTGCTTGTGACGTCACACCACAGATTAACTGTGACCTATGGCGGCAGAGCCAGTGGTGTCTCCAGTAATATAACCTCCTTGGCTCAGACGACATGTTGCAATCTCTTAAGAACCGACATTGATTCGAATGGAATGGGTGTTTGTTGTGTCACACTACGCCCCGTCGCCGAATAAGGTCGTATTATGAAAAGCTGACGGTCTTTGAGAAAGGAAGAATTATTGGGATGAGATACGCTGGATTTTCCTTCCGTAAAATAGCCACTCGAAAGGACGAAACGCCAGAATAGTGATGCAAACGTGGTGTTAGAAGACAGATGAGGCTCGGACGCATAGAAATCCGGCAAATGGACCCCAGAATCGCAAGACTCCACGGTATGACAGACACCTCTACCTCACGGTAGTGATAGATTATACAGCGACATCCACGGTGTTGTCACAGGACACGCTTAGTCCTTCAGCGCAGTTCGACGTCGTTTGCCTAACAGAGGATTGGTCGCTAGCAGCCCATTGCAGTGCATTCCTCTGACGCTCAACCACGGACGCCTCAGACTTCGATGGGGTCTTGAACACAGACATTGACGCATTGAATGGCAGCAGGTCGTTTTCTGGTGTTTCAGGTGTTTTCTGACGAGTCACGATTCAACTTGATGCACCATAATAGTCGCATACGTGTTTCAAGACACCGTGGTGAACGGTGTCTTTCCGACGTGCATTTTGCATCCTCATACCAGCCCAACGCCAAGCGTCATGTTTGAGGGAACACTCAAGAGCCCACGATGCATCAGGGATGTTTTACATCAAAATGCTCTGCCCTTTTCAGTGTTGTCCTGGTGCTATATTTCAGCAGTACAATGCTGTGCCACATGTGACCCGGAATGTGCATGACCTCTTCCATGCACGGCAAATGTTATTTCTTCTCTGGCCAGCACGTTAGCTGGATATGTCCCTGTTTGACCATGTCTGGGACATGGTAGCTAAGCGACTGGCCCGTCAAGCGCCGCCGCCGGTCACAACAAATAACTCTGACAAACAGTAGCGAGAATTCCATATCTTCGTTATTAATGTGTTCAGTCAAAGCACGCCTGATAGTTTTTTGTCTAACCAATGTTATTAATATCACGGTTGGTTAAATGGCTGACATGTTTTTATTTTGGATGGGTAAAGGATCTGTTGAGTACCTGAGGCTAAAAGGAGTAAAAAAAACAGCAACCGCTGACGTTACTAAAAATTATAATTAAAATGTATTATTGTATTTTTATGCAGCGTAAATGATTTTTTTAATTATTCTGGCCAACCGATTCAGTGACTTAGCGAACCTAAACCAAATGTTTATGCGTATTTGTACACAACTGAAATATGCAATGGGTTATTCTTGCATTTTATATCCTCATTCATTTTTCTCTACACAACCTGACTCTCCGGGATCAAATTTCAACGGAACGGTTTAAGAACCATTTGAGACATTTTATTCTCTCAGGCTAACATTTCGGTACAAATAATAGGCTATGTTTCTAGAGAATATTTTAAGAGAATAGTTTCCTCAAAATGTCTTAAAATGCATGGGCTTCAGTTTTCTAGGAATCTTCATATCGATCCTTGGATGAAAACATATCGAAAAGCAATTATTTACTTTCCTCCTGAAGGGTCAGAGCATTTCATCCACAAAAGTTAATCAAATATTGATTCACATCATAATAAGTTGTGCTTCTGAAAATAACTGCGTATAAGGTACCTTCTACTCAATCGAACTCAGATTACTTGCGGCAATGTGATAGTAGTTTGAATGAAATGCATGAATTTTAGCATTTCTGAAAAATAAATGCAGATTTATTCTTACGCAGTTGTAATTAAAATGGTATCAACTACTCTGTTTCTGGATTGCCTGCCGGAACTGTGCCAGACCTGTTAGAAAGACCTAAATTAAAACTTTTAAAACCCTTGGATTGTTCTAGGTTCATATTTCAGTGCAACTAGCATATCTTTGATTATAAAAAGAATTGCTTCCGGCACGTTTTCCTTATCAGTTTGGTCAAGCTGGCCTAGTCATCAGTCAAACAAGCAAACCTGATCTAAAGACATCACTTCTGACTGAAGATGAATTATGTAATGAAATTTTCAACGAAATCATTTTCAAATTGGTAACTATGTTTCAGACAATCTCATGTTTAGGCTGGCAAGTATAACTCCTCCATGCGTTTTTTTGCTATGTTGCTTGTACCGTAAAACTTTTTGAACGTGTCTCGTTGGGGTTTATATTGGTCTAAATACATAGTTTTACACAATTATCTGTGGGGTACTATTTTATAGTTTGTTTAGAAACAATTACTGACATTTTAGCCCTACATACATTTTAGTATATGGCTGAAAAATAAGATGAATTTTAATTCCACTAGATTTAGATAAACGTATCGGTAGTAGGAATACTATTTCTTGAGGAAGAAAATAATTTTAACACACCTCGATTTTTTTAATCACTTAACACTGTAAATGCATCATTTTATTTCTCTGTCGAACATTTTTAGAATTAAAAATTTTAGATGCACTATATAAAAGATTTATTTCTAGTACATCAGTTGTCCTTTCTTTTTACCTTAGGCATGTATATATTCACGGCACACAGAATGAGCTCATATTCTTGGAACTCAATACGTAGCGTCACTAAGCTTAATATGCGACTGAAGTTCTTACTGCGGACAAACCGAGAAAATAATCAATAAAAACTATTTCGAAGCCGTGACACTGGTTGGCTGTATTTAGCGCACTTCTAGAATGATGTTTCTTTGTTCACTTTAGCCAAGTGGCCATTCATATGCTCACTGAAGTTCCAAACGTCAGAACAACTCAATTTTCATGGCTCTTGAAAATTGAGTGCAGAACAACTCAATTTTCATGGCTCTATATTTCGATAGCCTTTCTACGGAGAAGTAAACGACCCATTTCCTAGGGGGAAATACGTAGGACTGCATGAAATAAAATATAAGACATGACAAAATGCAGATCATATTTTAAAGTTAAATACACTGAAAAATGGCCCATTTTGAACTGGGTGGGCGGCAGATTGGGGAAGACAAATTTCAGGGTGCGCTTGAGCCCACCCTCGCACCCCCTTGGCAACGTTCCTATGCGTTTCAATTCTTGTAAGTTACTTAGAAGAACTGCCGAAGATCGGATTTGATGTTCCAACACAAACCACACATGCCCAATGGGATTGATGCCTGTGAAACAGCAGTTGCTTAGCGCATGTGTGTGTGTGTGGCGATGTTCGATCTTTGTTAACCGAGTTTATACGATAGATAGTTAAGGTATTATATGTGAAGCAGTGCTATATTGTGGATGTCATCATTCGTTGCCTGGACCAATAAAAGGTTATCGTAAGTTTGGCTTCTGTATATGCTTCGTCTGGCCGTAAAAGCTTAATTTGAACTACTGTCCCATGCAACTATTACATCGTATTCTCATTTAGTTCAACATTTCCTTAGTCATGGTTTTAGACATAGCGTAACACCAATTTCGCACACGAAAAAGGCTTACGTTATACACTCGAAGAGGCCTGCGACTATGCAAAACCCATGTTCAGGAATGTTCGATGTAATGCATGTTGTGGCACATTATTCCCGTCAGTAGCAATTAAATCTCCGGCGAGTTGCGCCACAGTATCGCTTCTGCTGGTACATTCCATACAGAATAGCCGCAGCTCACTCCTAGCATCGATGAGCCGAGGCCGACTCACACCTTACCGGCGGTTTGTGGTTTTTTCCTCTTGGGACCACTTTCTAAAGTTAATAACCACGGCTAACAATGAGCACCATACAAGCCTTGCCGTCTAGGAAATACTCTGACTCAGTCGCCTTGTCATTACAATTTCGCCTTCGTTAAGATCGCTAAAGTCCGTTGCCTTTCCCATGCAAAGAACAAGAATAGCACTGATTAACAGAACTCAGTATCAGGTGTTGGTTTTTTTTTTCTTTTTTTTTTGATTGGAGGTTTAACGACCACCGTGAGCAACTCAATGGGCTATAAGCAGTCGCCCGTCCCTAATTTAGGGTCACTGGTTCCAGGGAAGGGAGAGAGCCAGTGCCGTAAGACAAACGCAACATCCATGCCACACCGGGATTCGAACCCGGACCCCGTTCGGACGAATGATCAGAGGCCATCGCTTAGACCACTGCGCCACCGGGGCGGCAGAGGTGTTGTTTAAATATACAGAGTCATCGCTCTTTCCACGTGTTTCTTAATTAACACGGAGCAACAGAAAACTTGTATTTCGACACCGCTGGTATCGAATCCCAGATATCTCGATAACTAGCCGAGTGCGTTCGCCTTACGCTACGGTGCCAACAATCCACGGCTGCACCTTAGCGTAACGCGAACGCACTCGGCTAGTTATCGAGAAATCTGGGATTCGATACCAGCGGTGTCGAAATGCAAGTTTTCTGTTGCTGTGTGTTAATTAAGAAACACGTGGAAAGAGCGATGACTTTGTCTATTTACATTGTCTTCACGTATTTGAAAGATTTTCACCATGTGTTGTTCATACCGTCTTCACGCGCGCCGTCGTTTGACTTCAGTTGCTTCGATTTGCATAAAGATGCGTTGATCATCATAATGTTTGGCGTTTCGCCTTTGGTGTATAATTGAAACCTTACCCGTATTAAAAGATGCGGTAAAAAATCAGTTGGAAACACTAGTTTTATTTTATTATTGCTGCTACTTCGAACAAAAAGGTAAAAAAATGCGAAAAGGAAATCGAATTACGATACGAATTTCAATTAGCTAGTGTATACATAAATAAACATCCCCAAGTGGAGTCACAAATGAAAACATTTTATTCAAAGCATGAAAGTTGCCAAAGAGTTCACTGCATATACATGTATATAAAATGCCCCGCAATTTTAGAAACCATCGCATCAAAAATGCTACGCATCAGCACAGGATAGCGCAGTCGAAAAGATTATTTTCCTCGTAGGATATATCTACATACGCTATCAAATTCTTCAGTATTTCATGACCTCTCTTTCTTAGAATTTTATAAATTTTTAATGCCATTCGTATTCCTTCTTTCGTCGCAACAATGATCATAAAAAGTAAAAAGCAGCGAAAACTAAACAACAAGGTAATAAGAAGTTTTATGACACAAATTTGTAATTTACAGGAGTAAAACAAATTTGGTGGGTAAAACGCATGATTTAGATGCACGTAAAATAAGAAAACACATTTTTTTCATTATAGACAAAACAATCAACAACAATTTGGAAATACAAAGTTTAAAAAATCTATATATGTTATTAGCCTATTATTTATTTATTAATATAATAACAACTGTATAGTTTTTATTATCCATGCAGTTATTTAATTAATGAATGAATGTTCTTAGCTGAGTTTTATGAACTTGTTGAACATATACTTCACTTCTGAAATAACTGAGTTATAATACGCATCTGCTCGTGAAAATTGCAGCACCAAGTAAGAGTCGCCCTATTCAAATGAAATGTATAATACCGATTGCTCATGTTACAGGAGATAACTGATTGCACTTGTAGAGCTCTACAAGATTTTTTCGCTTCAAATCTCAGTATCGTGTGAAGCCATCTCGACCAACAATAACAGCCTCAACACGGCGTACCATTGAATGTAAGAGGCTTTGCATTTTTAAATTGTCGTGAGGAAATAGCCTGTCAGGCTGCTTCTATGCGAGACTAGAGATCATTTGTGGTGACTGGAGAAAGCGTTTGACGGGCCAGTCGCATAGCTACCATGTCCCTGACATGTTCAATTGGGGACATATCCGGCGAAGCTGCAGGCCAGGGAAGAAGTGGCATCTGCCGTGCATGGCAGAGAGAGGCCTTGGACATTTCGCGCCACATGTATCCGAGCATTGTCCTACTAAAATACAGCGCCAGGACAATTCTGAAGGAAGGTCCTGAAACATCCTTGATATATATCCTGTACCTCTGCCTCTAAAACATCTTTGATATATCGCTGGCTGTTGAGGGTTCACTTAATTCTAATTAGGCGAGATCGTGAATTGAAACCAATGGCTCTCCAAACCATTACGCTGCGAAATGCGTGTTGCAAGATGATGTTCACCACGATGTCTTCGAACACGTATGCGATAATAATCGTGCATCAAGTTGAATCGTGACTTGTCATAAAACACGACCTGTTTCCAATCAGCGCACCATTGTCTCCGTTTGAGACCCATTGCAGCCCGAGGCGTCTGTGTTTGAGGGTCAAAGGAATGTGTGGCAATACACTGCTAACGACCAGTCCTCTGTTAAGCAGGCGACGTCGAAATGTGCTAGAGGATAAAGCCTGACCTGTGATAGTGCTGCGCTAACACCGTGGATGTTGCTGTGCGATCGGTAAGTGTCATGCAGTAGTGGTGTCTCTCATCCCGTGTAAACCCGCGATTTTCGGTCCATTTCCAGGATTTCTGTGCGCGTGAACTTCATGTGTCCGTTGACGCCAGGTTTGCACAGCCGTTTTCATCCCGTAGGAGTGGAAATTTTGCGGTAGGAAAATCCAGCTTCCCTCATCCCAACATTCCTTCCTGTCTTAAAATCCGTCAGGTGTTATGGTAATGCCAGATATTACGGTGACAGGGCATAGTGAGATACAAGAAATACCCTTTTCACTCAATGTCGGCTCTTCAGTGATTGCAACGTGTCGTCTGAGCCAGCTCTTTATACACAAGACCAACGGTCAAGAGGCGATGCGCGGAAACTGCATGAGCTTTTTCATTGACATTTTAATCATTTCCATGTTTCAACCTGATGTACATATCCTGTAAACAAACTTAAACCTTCATATGCCCGTTGTGCGAGATTCTATGCTCTCCCTAAAATACATAAATCTGGAATTCCTTTCCGGCCTATAGTAAGTAATATCGGCACAGCAGCATATAAGTTATCGAAGTCCTTATCTTCAAAATTATCTACCTTGGCCACTCCAAACGAAACATCTATGAAAAATTCCATTGAGTTTACCAATCTACTCAAACTACACCCCTACGTAGATCAACTAATACTATCCTTTGATGTGGTATCTATGTTCACCAATGTTCCAGTAAAAGGAGCTCTGGAATCCCTAAAATCAAGTCTTGTAAAGCATCATTGCAGCCAACCTGAAGTTGAGGAAATAACAAGACTAGTGGACATTTGCATAAAACAGAACCGATTTACTTTCCGTAGAACGTTTTATGAACAGACATGGGCAGCCCACTGTCACCTATATTATGTGAAATCTACATGCGTCGATTTGAAGAAAAACTTTTCAAACTCGTGAAATTTGACTTATGGATACGATATGTGGACGATACTTTCGTTCTATGGAAGGGTAAACATTCTGAAATTCCGGAATTAGTCAAACGTATAAATTCCATTGATCCTCACATTCAATTCAGCTACGAAACTGAAAATAACGGATGCCTACCATTCCATGACGTCCTGGTAACTCGCTTAAATCAATCTCTCGCAACCACAATTTGTCGGAAGCCTTTCGTTATTTTTTCACCTCCACATGCCAAGTCTAATCACCCTTATCAACAAAAACTCAGCGCCTTTTACAGTTGCGTATATCGCGCGATACATATATGTTCAGATAAGGACAGTTTGGAAAAAGAACTTTATTTCCTTAAACGTGTTGCAGTACAGCGAGGATACAACCCTTCCATTATAGACAAGGCTCTAACAAAATTCCGGAAACAGAAGCCCATCTCCACATTAACTCATGTGATGCGCCCATTGCCAGATAATTTTGCCATTATTACATTTTCCTGTGACATTGCCTTCAAAATTACAAAAAAATTTCAAAACTTTTAATTTTAAGGAGATTTTTAAACCCATAAACAAAATGATATTTTTAGGATCAAAGGACTATGTTGAAGACAAAAACTCGTGGGGGATTTATCAAATTCCATGTGAATGTGTCGCTTCGTACGGACAGACCCTTGCGTTTTCGATTGAAGGAGCACAAGACCTACATTCGGAATTGTGACCTAAAGAAGTCATCGATGGCTAAACACTGCTACGAAAAGGACCACAAATTTCTCTTTGAAGAAGCAAAACGTATTGACAAGCCAGATTCAAACACCAAACTTGATATTTTGGAAGTTTTCCATATATATCAGAAGTCTTAGCAACTTGTTAATGACATGGCATCCACGCCATTTCTATCAAACGCGTGGAAGCATCTAACCAAGACACGTGACTGTAAATACCATTTATGATGTCATATACAATTTGAATATTTACGTGCCATTCGTCCTGATGAAGCTAGGTCAATACCCAGCGAAACCATGGTCGGCTTGAAAAAATAAACATTTGTGACAACTACTTTGTATTAT
Source organism: Macrothele yani (assembly GCA_039090855.1). Classification (NCBI taxonomy): domain Eukaryota; kingdom Metazoa; phylum Arthropoda; class Arachnida; order Araneae; family Macrothelidae; genus Macrothele; species Macrothele yani. The sequence goes on from CM077017.1 coordinate 11,683,592, forward strand.
CTTAATCTGTACAGTCTTCAATCCCTTTTGCTATTTCAATGATCTATAATACACTCACAATCGCTCTCTCTTTCTTTCTCTCCACCACCATAATCCCCATTTAACATCATAATTTATTTTGATCTGACTCACTGTCAGCATTGCCAAAATAGTATATGATCCCTTAGGGAAGTAATGTAGCGTTCAATGAGAAAATGTTCAACCAAGAAGTAACGAAATTTGTTTAGGTAAACAGAAACTCCAAAGACAGTGGTATGCTTTACATTAACCACCTAATTTTATATCCAAAAATCTAATCAAATTTGCACTGACAGTGACACTGTACTAGTGATCCGGTTTATTGGCGTAGGAAATATGCACATAAGCGTTTCCAAGCTTTCGCATATCTGTCAGATGACTTTTTCAAGGAAGTTAGACAGAAATTGCAAACTGAATAATAGAACGCTTTAGCAATTTGAACGCGGAAACTTGACTTGACAATAAATATATACGACGTTATATTCATTTAAAGATACGAGGCATCACGTTGGTTGTGCGAGCGGTATCCTAATAGGGAGAAGGCGTTACTTGGAGAACTGGTACCAAATTCGTGACAACTCGAGTGAGACGCCATCACTGCAAGTATCGCTGTTGGTAAGGATCTCCAAGGTTTCCCGAATAGCAGTACATTTAGGGGTCGAGTAGGTAGCTAATTTCTTTATATCATCCCACATAGGAGTAGCGGACTTGAATTTGACTTCTCTGAATAGTGCCGTGGCTACTTTACCGTATTTTGTGTCGCTTTTATGTTCGTTGACTCTGATTCAAACGAAAGCTTGGTCATTCAATGTACTATCGTTTAGAGCCGTTCGGATACTGTAGGGGGATCGCATAAACACCTGTTTTGCAAGAGAGAGGTGGATTTTAACTATTTCTCCTTAACATAATATATAAAGAAGCAGGAGACCTTATGACGACGCCGTAGTCATCTTCTTGAGGGCGTTCTTGAGTTTGTAAGACACATTTGGTATGTAGGGAATTGCGCCTAAATAACGATATATTCCGATATATTCGTTATCGTAATATATTTGTTATTATAACGATACATTCGTTATTTAGGCTCAATTCCTTGCATACCAAATGTGTCTTACAAACTCAAGAACGCCCTCAAGAAGTTGAACTTCGGCGTCCGTATAAGGCCTCCTGCATCTTTATATACTATGTTAAGGAGAAGCAGTGAAAAATCACTTCTCTCTTGCGAAACGGGTGTTTATGCGATCCTCCTACAGCATCCGGACGGCTCTAAACGATACTCCATTGGAATGACCAAGCGTTCGTTTGAATCAGAGTCAACGAACATAAAAGGGACACATAATACGGTAAAGTAGCCACGGCATTATCCAAAGAATTAAAATTCAAGTCCGCTTCTCCTATGTGGGATGACATAAAGAAATTAGCTACCTACTTTACCCCTAAATGTACAGCTATTCTGGAAACCATTATTGACAGTGGCCTTTAGAATCTTTTCGTATTTTCTTTACATCATTACATCTTTACAACTTTGTAGACAATGTTTCTGTATTTTCATTACATATTTACCATTTTGTTGGTAAGCTTAAGCTAACTTTGTAGAAGCTATTAAGGTAGAATGCTTGTAACATTTCATTGAATTAACATCATTTTTTTCAATGATGACTCAATGCAATTGGATTCGTATGTTATGTTTCTCTGCAATTTTGGCGCCGTTCAGTGATAACTTCTTTAAGCGAAATTCACAAAAGGAGAGAGTAACTCACAAAAAGAAGGTTAAATACGTCACACAAAGAATGTTGAATTTGATGGTTTCCTACAGATTTTGCCAAGTTTTTGTCATTTTGTGCAGCGCAATGCAACTCTTACTTCAGTTATTACTAGATTTTGTACATGTAAGCTCATATGCAAATTGCAAGCATTGTGAAACGAAGGGGGGAAAACAAGGTCAACATAAAATTTCTGGTTGTAGCTGAACATAAACGCTAAGCATTTTCTGTGATGAGTAAAATATGTAACGTCATCCAAACTGAATGGTTCTTCAAGACCAAGTTTATCCCCATTCCGCAAACAGTTTTCCTGCTCCATATGCACGTCTTCTTTCTTTTCGAGCATTACGGTTTAGGGTCACGCACACTGAATCAGCTCACTCACAGAAAGTAAGGTTCATAACATAGGAACAACACTGCGTTGTTTTATCTTCGCTGTTGGCACGGATATCGATTTTACAGTGAAGATTCCTTATTTTCTTGTGGAGCTAGGATATCTGAAATTTTTGAGAAAGTGGGGATAAGCATTTTCCCTTGCAAAGTCCTTTTGTCTCTGCAATAGTAAGTGCTTTGACTAAGTAATAATTATCTGAGCTTGGAAGGAGAGAGGGTGTATATCTCCATGAAACGTTTCTTTATATATATATATATATATATATACTGTATATGCGAGCGTGTGTAAAACTACTGTGGGGTTAGTAATTTTAGTATTTCTTGCTAAGAAAGCTTTACGAATGTTCTGGCCTTAAATGCTGAAAATCAAAAGTTTTTTTCCGTTGTGATACTTTGTTAAGTGACTGAGGCAAAATACCATGGGGGAAAAATACTGCATCTCTTGTTATTCAGTTCCTTACCATACGTGGGAGGTTGGAAAGGACGGTGCTGGAGAATCTCTGTAGTTTCGGTTGGTAAAAAGTATTGCTATTTTGAAAGATAATTTCAAAGAATGCTTTTATATTGAAAAGAAATGCTACGATAGTTTCCAGCCAAAATCGAAAATAAAATATTGTGTAAAAAGAAGGAAAAGGGGTTTTTTTACCCAAAGAGGGGATTCGTTACAAAGAAGGTTAAACTTCATCTTACGGGAGATGTTTGCGTCGGCCAAACGAAGCTTTGAAACCACGGGACAGAACCTCCTTAGTAGGATGTGGTGACAGCAAAGTACGGATGAATTAGAGCTTTGAGGAGTGCACGTGGACTTTCATATAGCGAGGTGTTTCCGCACCAGAACTAGCGCACAAGTAAGGCTTCTGAACCATGGCGGGCGTCTGAAGACAGCGCGACAATAATCTGAGAATCTTCGGCGCCAATTCACTAGCGCTCAATGATAAGCCACCAGGGACCTCTAATCAACAGATTCAAATTTCAATTATGCCTTTTTAGAAAAGGTTTTTCTTACATTTCTCGACAATTTACTTCTACGCGCACATTCATGCTTGTGAATACAAATCTGAGTGCAACCACGAAAGTACACTTCCTCTGTGGCGCAGTGGTCTAAGCGTTGGGTTCTGACCATTACACCGAGATGAATCAGTGTTCGAATCCCGGTGAGGCATGTATGTTGTGTTTGTCTTACGGCATTAGCTCTCTCCCTCCCGTGGAGCCAGTGGCTCTAAATTAGGGACGGGCGACTGCTTATAGATCACCGTTTTGCACACGGTCGTCGTTGAACCCCCAAACAAACCTCGAAAGTTCAACTTTACCAAGTGCCACTTTCAAAAAGATATCAGTACATGGGTAAACCGGGTGTGTGTGGGGGGGGATCGAAATTCATATTACTTTCCTGGTCTTGTAAGTATATAGATAGCCTTTATTGAAAGATTTCACATTTTGTAACCCAGAAAAATCCGTCTTGCTGGGCCAGCACTCAAGCCAGCAATGGCCCAACACTATGTAGCCGTTGCTCAAACCCAAATAAATTGTCCCGACGACCACCACATGTGCCAGCAGTTCAGGCCAGCAACTGGGCAACAGTTGGCCCTAGTATCAGTTGTCATATGCCTGAACATGGCCATCAGTTATCCATCTCTGGCAGGGTCTGCAACAAGCGGCTCTTAAAGGTCCTGTAAGCACGTGCCATAAATCATGGCTAGCATAACGTGATCCGCTAGTTTCCCGGCAGTGGCAGCCGGCAATCACATGACGTAACTGATGGCTTGGCAAATATCCTGCCCCTATTTCTCAGTAGTAGTAAAACAACTCCTCTTTCTTTCCTAACAAACTTATCGGCATGATTTACTGTAGCTGAGGAAATTTCATCAGCAAGTTCGTAAAAATGCTCGATGGATCACGCTGGCATCGAACTAACGACAGTTTTATTGCGAATCAGGCTCTTTGGCCACTACACTAGTTTCCCCCTTGCGTACGCTTCCTGGAAGGTGACTCTCATTTTAACGTACGTACGAATACATACAGTATTGTTGAGAGCCGTAACAAGCGCCTGCTGTGCATGACGAAGCATTAAGACATGGTAAGATCCCACCGATGAACTATTACACTATGACCACATACTTACCTAATAAGCTGTAGGACCGCCTTTAGCCCGCAAAACGGCGGCCACTCTGCGAAGCATCGATTCGATAAGGTGGCGAAATACCTGTCGCTGATCCTGCGATATCTGGTACCATAATATCAACATTAGGTCCTCCAGTTCCCCTTCATTTCGGGGTGGTGGTGATTTAGCGAGAACCCGCTTTTCCAAGTCGAACCACAAATGTTCGATTAGGTTCATGTCAGGAAAATTTGAATGCCAGGGCATTAACAGAAAGTCACCAGCATGTTCCTCGAATGGATCCTTGACGATTCTGGCAGTGTGGCATGGCGCATTATCTGCTGGTAATGACCATCACCAGCAGGGAACACAGTTGCCATGAATGGGTGAACTTAGTCTGCAGCGATGTTCAGATACCTGACTGCTGTCAGGGATTGTGCTATTGGGACATTGGGGCCTCAGGTGTCCCAAGAAAACATCACCCACAGCATAACACCGCCGCCACCGGCCTGTTTCCGCCCAACAGTGCATCCAGGTACCATAACCTCCGTTTGTAACCGGTGTATCCGCGCTCAGCCACTTATGTGATGTACCCAGAATCTTGATTCGTCGGACCAGGCCACTTTCTTCCGGTCCAATTTCGATGATCTTGGGCCCATTTCATGCGTTTTTGGAGATGACGTGCAGTGAGCATGTGGACACTGCTGGATGTTCGGCTACGCAGGCATATGCGCTGAAGGATGCAATGAACTGTGTGCTGTGACGCATTGCCCTGATCACCATTGTTGTAGCTGAGGGTGATTTGTCGCACTGTGCCCCTGGCATCAATGAGCTGCAGACGACACACTTCTGGACGACGGTTCATCGTTTGGCCATCTGTGCACCACTTTTGGTACGTACTCACTACAGCGGCACGTGAACAACATACAAGCCACACCGTTTCCGAGATCGTAGTCCCGAGGCATCGTGCCATCACAATTTGTCCTTTATCGAACTCCGATAAATTGGCAGGTTTTCCCATCCGGACTTTGAACACTCTTCTAACCGAAAGCTGGTCCTCGGGTTGTACATATATAGCTCTGTGAACTTCACCCGCGCCACCGTTTGGTCTCCAGGTGCACTCATTTCTCTAGGCTAATGATGGTTATTATGTAATGGCTCAACGATGTATACTGTTATGTCTTAATGCTAAATGTTCAATATACAAGCAGGGAGTTCCGAGTGAATGCAACACATCAAAAATTCCACCTCGTTTGAAAATACAGAGAAGTGCGTAGGAGACGAATCTCACGTGCTATTCCAAGCACCCAGTAGAACCTACTCCGAAGAGGACATACCGCTGCTTCTAGAATGTCTAAATGTGATTTTTTCGGCGTAATTAACATTTTGCTGAATTCCTTCAGGATTATAAAGCTAATCGCAAAATTTAATTTTTATCTGCCTTAGTTAGGATTTAAATACACGTAGCTAAAACGGCGAAGCACCCGTGAAAGTCCTTCAATCCTGATGAAACTCTGCATGCAAATACTGCAGCGCCAAATATGCAAATGATTAAAAAATAACGACCAATGACAAAATATTGGACCGCCACAGCGCATGGGAACCGCGTCATCGAGGAGGTTATATCAAGAATAAAGCTCGCACGCAGGGACAATTGTGCCAGTGGATTAACCTTCACGGAACATGAGGATGCCTCGACGTCGGATCCCTGCAAAGCATGAGCACTTCGGCGTGTTTGAAAGAAGACGTATAATTGGGCTGAGAGAGGCCGGCTGGTCAAGTCGCAGTAACGCCAGGCATTTGGGTCAAAGCAACGCGGCAATCGGACGATGTTGGCGAAAATAGGTCGACGAGGCACATCCCAGAGGCACACGGACAGTGGACGGTCGAGGGCAACGACAGAACTCGAGGATCGAAAGATGGTTGGAGCCGCACGAACAGAACGGATTTCGTCGCTCTTAACCACGCGTGGCCATTTTGCGTCGTCTACAGGTACGAAAGTGGCCATCCTGACAGCTTCCGCCACGGGAACTGTAATTCCGGAGGCAACTCCCCTGACTGTCACTGACCAGCGAGCATCTCCGGCACTGGTTGAAGTAGTGCCGAGCTTGATGAACGTGGTATAATGTCCAGTGACGTCGTGTTGTCTTTTGTGAAGACTCACAGTTTGCACTTTGCGCGGATGACAAGCGCATTTGTGTCTGGAAACGAGCCAACCAGAGCACAGATGTTGTCTTTACCGTGGAACGGCTCACGGCTCGCACACCGGGAGTGACTGTCTCTGGAACCGTTCTCTACGATAGCCATACACTCCTGGTTGTTCTCCATATCACCCTCACGGCTCAACAGCACGTCGACGTCATCTCCGACCTGTTATATTGCCATTCCTGTCAGAGTATCACGGAGAAATGTTTTAACAGGATGATGCCCGGTCACACACGGCACGGCACTCTCTCCCAGGTTTGCCTCCGTAATGTTGCCGCCCTTCCATGGCCATCCAGATCGCCCGACACCTCACCGATCGAACATGTTTGTGACATGATAGGACGCCACCTACGCCCAACCCGGATTGTCGGCGAACTGGCCCGCAATGTGGACACCATCTATCTTGCCATACCTCAAGACAGTATCCGTGAACTGTATTCGTCGATGCCAGGCCGGTAATCGCTAGTGTCCGAGCCTATCTGCCGCTACAACGTACTGACTTGTTTTTTTTTTGATTGGAGGTTTAACGACCACCGTGAGCAACTCAATGGGCTATAAGAAGTCGCCCGTCCCTAATTTAGGGTCACTGGTTCCAGGGAAGGGAGAGACCCCTTACGGACGAATGATCAGAGGCCAACGCCTTAGACCACTGTGCCACCGGGGCGGCACTGACTTGTTCCACTGGTGTAGCTGTTTTGTCCGAATAAATGATCCAACAGCTTTGGAATTGCAATCATTTCTTTTCGTGTGCATGTACGTTGCACATACCAATTTTCATCTTAATTGGATGATTACTATTGGGTGCTTCGTGCGTTTCTGACAGATAGTGTAAAATGTAAGCTCTTTGATTACCTTTGTTGATACATGAAAACTCACGTATCAATTAATATGTTTTCACAAAATATATTAGAAATTTTATTCACTATTTATCTGCGTTTTAAATCGTCAATCCGATCGATGAAACAGATTATTTCTAAAATTTATATGCATAAATTATTACTAAAGTTTTATGCAGGTAACTGTAACGTATGCTGGAATTTATCTTCCCTTTTTAGTTCCTGTATCTATGCAAATTTTGGTTCGTTCTCCTTAAACATTTTCCAAACTTAAGATTTACATTTTCTCTCCTGACTGAATGTTCTGCAGCAACTGCATTGAGATCGGAGGCTGAATAACGTATGTGAACAACAGAGATGAGAACGAGGATTACGATTTATGAGGAGGCTATCTCTTGTAAGAAGTATTCTGCTGTCTTTTGTTAGAAGTATTATTGGCTAACTAACGTGTGCAGCATTCGGCTAGAGCTTGTAACTAATTTGAGAAGGAGTCTGTTTGTCATGCAATAGTCGATGTTATATGCTTAGAGACTGATGTTATTCGACCTTGATTGAAGAGCGTGTGTTAAAAGTTGGACTTCATTATCGTTGAGGTAATCATTGTCTTTGCTGACCTGCATAAAAGGTTGAGACTCAAAGCAGATCTCTTGAAGTAAGTATTCATAAAGTAAGATTTTCTGGATTTAATTAAGGATATCTAATGTCATGCTATCGAGGGTTTCAGTAAAAACGAATCAACTACGATAGTTAATCAAGATTCACGTAATGTTGGTGTTCTATGCAAACTGACTTTTCACGCATATTTATAAACTGAAGACCAATTGAATCAGAGAAAGCTGGCGTTATGCAAATGTGGCACTGTGGGCTGCCCTGTACACGGAAACGACATGACGTATGCAGCTATCCAAAATATAAGGAGTGATGCGACGGGAATCCGTAAGAGTCGGACGCAGTATGAGTACGACGAAGGATCTAAGCGCATTTGATCGTGGGAAAATTGTCGCGGCCCGACGAATGGGTGCTGGCACTGGGATTTTCACGAGCCACTGTGTCACGGGTGCAACGTGAGTACATCGAATCCGGTAAAACTATCCCTGTAAGGGCCAACAGCCGTGGACAACAGCGTTTGGATGAGCGGGATCATCGTCTGCTAGCTCGCATTGTAACAGCGGATAGACGGGCCACAGTGCAAGAAATCACTCGGCATTTTAACGCTGGTGCACAAAAACGTGTAAGTAGCCACACCATCCAGAACCATCTCCTCGCTATGGGGTACAGAAGCCATCGTCCCACAAGGGTACCGCTGCTGACTGCACATCACAAGGGGCAAAGATTAGCATGGGCGCGGCAAATTGCCACTGGACCCTAGACATGTGGAAAAATGTTGCCTGGACTGATGAGTCGAGATTCACGTTGGTACATGCGGATGGCTGGATACGAGTACGGCGCAAACCACATGAAGCGATGGATCCTTCTTGCCAGCAGGGTACCCTTCAATGGTATCCTTCTTGCCAGCAGGGTGGCATTCTCGTCTGGGGACTGTTTACGTGGACTGAAACGTGACTCCTGGTAGTGTGACATCGTCCATCACAGGCCAACGTTACCGGGATATCCTGGACGACCATTTGCTCCCGTTTGTGCGTCTTCAACATCCCACTGGGGACCTCATCCTGCAACAAGACAATGCACCGTGTCATTGCTCCCGAATTGTATCCGAATGGTTGGATGAACACTCCACCGACGTGACCTTGATTCCTTGGCCAGCTAGATCACCTGACCTCAATCCCATCGAGCACATCTGGGATGCCATCGAGAGAGATGTTCGAGGCTCCGACTCCCCTCTATCAAATCTTCGTGAACTGTGGGAACTTGTTCAGGGGTCGTGGATCCGTATAGCTTCCCAACGCTTCCGGTGTCTTGTTGAGTCCATGCCGATACGAATCGCCGCCGTCATCAGGGCGAAAGGTAGTGCTACACGTTACTAGACAGGTATCTCTAATTCAATTGCTCTTTAGTGTATTCATAAAACCGAAGAACACAACATAGTGGATTATTGAAAATAATTTAATGTTTCATAACCTGTTCAAAAATCTTTTAATGTATTTACAATGTTCATTCGCTTACTGTCTGAACGTGCAACGGTGTTCATGTATATAAAACTTTAACTAGAATGTTTTCAAACGTTACCTTAATGGGCATCATTATTCTTCTTATTTTATTTCGCATGTATACATTTCTTCAAACGCAGAGAGAAATGTCATCGAGAGCACGTTGTTTTTTCTGTTATTTGTTCTTCATAATTCTTCCAGATTACGCACGCATCTGTGATGGAAAAAAGAAGCAAAGGATTTTGTAACAAGCACGTAGCTTCCAAAGGAGATCAAGTATTTATTTCTAGAACAGCCTTAAGTTCTTTCACAAAAACATCGCCCTTCCATGAAACAAAGGGATCAAAATATCACACATAGTGATGAAGAGAAGAACTCTTTTTTGAGAAATAAGATCTTTGGAAAACGTAACTGAATCAGATATTTTTTCAGAACTTTTCTGACTTCAGCACTTTAGTTTATCTTGTTTCTTCTGGAGTGTCTCACTTTCATTGACAATATCCTTGTCACAAATGAAGCTACTTCCCAGACTTTCGAAGAATTTTCTTTGTTTCCTTTCACAAGTAGAGGAACTATTTCTTTGATTTACTATGGAGTCGATATTTTTTCTTTTAAAAAGATTTTCAGAGCAATAATCCTTAGATGCATGCATCAGTAGATGCTTATTCATTTATCGATTTCTTCATGCTAAAGGAACTGCAAGAGGAAATCTACTTTGAGCTAAAATTCTTTTGTTGGAAAACCTTTTACAGAATTTCGGATTCTCTTTCTTAGAAAATTCCAGACTAGTTCCGCAGAACCTTCAGCCTTGTGTGAAGGCTAATTCTAGTCGTTCTTCTCTACATACACTGTGACAAAAAAGCGAAACACCAAGAAATTGTGATGCCATTTGCATGCAAATTGGTGAGCAAGATCGTAATACGGAGATATTTCAGAAGTAACAACCATCGTACGAACTCATACGGTAAAATCTAAAACTGTTATAGCAGCATGAATCCGGTTTTTCGTGAGTAAGAGATCAGCGGATCTTTCCCAGAAACATTGCCACAAATTGTTGCAAAGTGACTCCAGCAGGAAACCCATCATAGGTGCAATGCCGAGAATCCGTCATAGCGACTGTTATCATCAGTTAACCGACTTTGAAAATAGACCCGTTATAGGCTGTACAAAGCCAGCTGGTAAACTCGACGAACTGAATTGCATGTTAGCTATCACAATGCCACAGTCCTTTGTTGTTGTATACTGTGGATAAGAGAAGATATGTACAGCTGTCGGTTTGGAAATAGTCTGCGTGAAGTGAATATAAGACGAGCTGACCGCCTGATCTGGCTATAAGCCCTTACAAAACGCGAGCATCAAGACTGACCTTGAATGATGGGACGTACTACAGAGATGACGTATATGCCAAGAAGACACAGTTCCAGCGAGAAACTCTTCCGGTGTAGCTTAATTGGGAGGTCATTCAACCCGGAGCAGGATACGGATTGGAGTCGCGTCACCATCAAAAACGTTGTTTCGCTGTAATGATTGGAAGATGGTCGTCTGGTCCAATGAATGTCGTTTTCTGTTGTACCATGTGGACGGCCGGATGCGCGTACGTTATATTCCTGGGGAATTGTTCGCACCAGGACGCTGACGAAAACCCGCCCATGGATGAAGTGAAACGCTTTGGGAAATGTTCTACTGGGAAACCCTTGGCCAGTCATTCATAAGCAAGAAACTGTGACGTCTACGACCTACCTATGCATCGTTGCAGACCAGGCACATACTTTCGTGGCAAAGGTATGCTTCTCTAGCAGTGCCTTTTTTGGAAGGATAATGCGCCATGCCACACAGCCCGGATTGTTCGGGAATGGTTCGCGGAACATCACAAAAACTTCCAGGTATTTTCCTGGCCTCGAAATTCGCCAAACATAAATCCAATCGAGCATCTGTGGAGGGTAATACAACAATAAATCCGACCTGTGGTGGCTCAATCACGTAACTTACAAGCGTTAAAGGATCAGCTGGTAACATGTGTGTGTACCAGGTACCACAAGACGCCTTTAGAAACCATATAGCGTTCATACCTCGCTTGGTAAGAGCTGTTTTCACGATGTTTCGACTCTTTGGTGTACTTCGATAGTGGAGAAATAATTTTGAAATGCTTTCATGGAATACGATTGGGATCATGCTGCACTCACGGACAATGAAACTTGCGCACCTAGAAGAAAACATGCTACAACCACGAAACTTTGCAAATAGCTAGAGCGCGTGCTGGTATGCAAATGATCCACATTTGGTCGAATTGCGCATGACCGCACACCCTGTGGTAATGCACCATATAGCCCGCCACATAGATCGTTCTGACCATACCGTCTGACTGTGTTTAGAGCAGTGGACACGTGACGACACTCCCACACGGCGGAGGGGTTTTAGACGGACCAGGAGGGCCACCGGTAGAGAGGATCGACGGATTGTGAGCCAAGCACGAACAGATCCCACGAGGACCAGGCGGTCAACTACAGGCAGATGTAGCGGCTCCTGTATGCCCACGAACAATTTCCCGACGCCTCGCGGAAGCGAATCTGTGATCCCAGTGCACCTTACGTGTGTTTCCATTAACACCAAAAATCGCCGGCTCCGTGTAGTGGTGTTGGGCCAGAATGGCGTGGAACGCCGCAGTTTAGCGATGAGTTCCTCTTCGTTCTGGGGACAGATGATTATCGTGTCCGGGTGTGGAGGTCCACGGGTCAACGGCACAATCTCAACCTCGCTATCGAGCGCCACACCTTCCCCACTGCAGGCATTATGGTCTGGGAAAACATTGCCTACGATAGCTGATCAGCTCTAGTAGTAGTACGTGAATCCTTGACTGGCCAGTGGTATGTAGATGAGATCCTACGGCCCCATGTGCTCACATTCCTGGCCGGGATTCCAGGTGGGCTATACCAGCAGGATAATGCCGGCCCGCACACGGCTCGGGTTGCCCAGGACTGCCTACGTCATGTCCAGACAGTTCGATATCCTGTTCGCTCCCCGGACATGTCCCCTATCGAGCATGTGTGGGACCAGTTGAAACGCCAGCTGCCGCCGTGCTGCACTAACCGGGATTTGGAGTACACCGTCTAACACGTGTGGGCTATTCTGCCCCAGGACAACATCAGACGTCTGTTCGTCTCCATGCCGGACCGTATTGCAGCATGTATAGCCGGACGAGGCGGTGCGACCGGCTATTGAAAATGAACGGACTGCGTGTCACAGGTCCCTCTGTAATTGTCCTGAAGCTCTGTTTTAGTCATCATGTGTATCATTCATCTGTATCATTACGTCCATAAAATTTCAGTTCAATCCGATGCTTCCTTCTTGGTGCGCAAACTTTATTGTCCGTGAGTGTATTTCGAATGGTGTTGATATTGTAGTAGGAAATAGTATTGAATTACCGGGAGAAATGTGTCTCAGAGTAAGTTGTGCTTCTGCTGGAAAGAGCTATTAATTACTCTTTGGTCATAACGGTGGCAGGATGTCACGAACACTTACTGAACAATTATTCGCTGCTAGATCATGATGCATGGGTGGATGTCTAAAGCGTCTAACGGAATGCCGCCAGATTATCAACCCTGAAGCTGAAAGCTCCGCAACTCGTTCATGACGTCATCTTAAGTGGACCAAATGTTTACTTCCCACGCTTCTGTTGACGAGAATGCAGAAGTTCACGTATTGCCTGAACGGAAAGAACAACAGATTTTCACATATAGTCAACAAAAGTTTTTATATTTAAGGTGAAAATACATATAGTGGACGGAATTACTGATGAAATACAGTTACAAGGAAATTGAGTTGTAAAATAAATGCATTTCTTATGTCTTACCGCTAATACAGTTTTGCGACAAAGAGTTGTGCGAGCAACGACTGTAAGGTGACATAGCCGTACATGTGTCCTGTATTATCCTAGATAGACTAGAACTGGAAACAAACACGTAGTATACTTACGATCATCTCATGATCGAGGTACTAGGCCTTCAGTTACAAGGGGCAGTGGTCATATTTGGGGCAACTAGTTGTTTTCTTCCGGGATATAGATCTCGTTCAACAGCTGCAGTTTTAAGGTCTCTCAGCTACGTAAATAGAACCTATAATATGGCATTTTCTAAAACAATATCGTCGTGGCGCATGCAGTATTCGAAATATGAGCAGTCAGGCTCTCGACGTAGTATAGTTTACACAATTACGGTGTTTCAACAAGCAATGAGCCCTTCACTTAGTTTATCAGAAAAATAACCCAATCTTTCGTTTTCGTCGTATCATGACAGACGAAAGATTTATAGTGAGTAATAGAATTCCCACAGTCAGCAACATTTCAGAAACTTAGTACAAGGATTTTCTTACAGTTTGAATACTAAGTTGGGAGTGCCGGTGGCGAAGCGTTCTAAGCGCTGGTTTGCGACCAATCGTCCGAGATGAGTGATGGGTTGATTCCCGGTGAGGCATGTATGTTGTCTTTGTCTTACGGCCTTGGATTTCTCTATTCCCTGGAACCAGTGTCCCTAGGTAAGACACAGCAAGTGCTATTATAGCCCATTGAGTTGCTCACGGTTCTCGCTGTACTCCTAAACGAAACAAGAAAAGTAATATGTTTCCCACAATGTGGTAACGTAATTCAAATTCTTGCGCTGATGTCATTGCATTGCATGGACTCAACTTTTGACGAAGAACAGCTTCGAATACGCGGTATGTAATCCCGACCACATGGCGGCATAAAAAAATACAAAAGATTTTGATTACCTCAGCATGGGTTATTTTCATGTGGCGAAGATGTAAACTTTAAGAGCGTTCTTGAATTCGAATTATAGTATTATCGCTACGCTGCTTTTATGAGACAAAGGATATTCGGTATCATACAATGAAGTGCCAAAAGTCATGGCATAGCAGTGAGCAAATTTTTAAATGGCGCTGCCGTCATATAAAGGCTTCAACGCACGCCATAATTTTTTCCATTTGCGAGGTGTGATCGCGTGAGTCAGGTTGAACAAATGCCAGTAGGACTATAACAAGCCGACGTGAATTATTGCAGTTTGAACAAGGCATGGTAGTGGGAGACAGACGGATGGGACATTCATTTCCGAAGATGTGCGAACATTTAACATTCCTCATCCACGGTGTCACGTGTGTACCGAGAATACAACATGGAAGGCATTACAACCCACCGTGAACAGAGCAGTGTCTCACCACGAGTGCTTAATGACCGTGGCCAGCGTCGTCTCAACAGGATTGTCCATGCTAACAGACAAGCGAGACCGGCTCAAATAGCATCCACATTCAATGGAGGAGGTGCCATAGACATATCCATTAGGTCAGTGAAGGGTGATTTAGCGTTTATGGGGTATGAGAGCAGAAGAGCCACCAGAGAGCCTTTTTAACACCACGACATCAAACACAGCGCCTCACCTGGGCTCGAGAACATAGCAATTGGACCCTGAAAGACTGGCAACATGTAGCCTCGGGTGTGGTGAAAGCTTCATGAGGCAATGGACTGTCAACAAGGCA